>OX387665.1:3318105-4670361 GCA_947568875.1 Fissipunctia ypsillon | reverse complement strand
ACAAGTAAAGCGCGCGTCGCTTCGTGGTTCAAAAATATTGTATTCTGAAATAGTGACTTAAGCATTGGTTTCCTAAGAAAGCGGTGAACGGTCACACAATAACCTCCGTCCAAATAAAGAGCGCTTTTTGTTTGACACCTTAATGTCAAATACTGGTAAATATGACAGACTTTCATGACAGCTATTATAATAATATGACGGAACCGCTTTCTTAGGAAATCAAAGTTTTCTGCATTTATGAGCGTTTACGATGTACGGCATTTAATACAAACATTCAAGTCCTTGTTTTTCGAATGAATGAACCGATTTTAATGAAGCAGGATACATAGCTCTAAAAAGTTAGTTACAAACATTTTCGAAATGTCTTATTTAGAAAAAGATATTTGGAAATCTGTTTCTATGGAAAGGACATTGTTAAAAATGGCCTATGAATCAACACGTATGAAACCTTTACAGTAATTACAAGGACTTGAAGGTTTGTATCAAATGCCGTACGTCGTAAACGCTCTTAATTCAGTATCATTACAGTATTTAATCTGCGTCTATGTATTTGTTGTATATATGGTTGTTCAGTATAGTATACCTACCTTTATATAAGCATAATAATTACACATCCCATGCCGATTTCGGCTACGGTGACTTTTTTCGTTTCCGATGACTGTAGGTTACGGGCGCGTGCGCAGATGTGGCTAATGTAACATATCTTGACAGTAAAGGTTCATGCACATACGGACATGTTAGAATGCCATTTGTTGTAATGGTATTGTATGTTGGAGGGTGGTTTACTCTTGAGGTGATCTCGCCTGCTGTCGAGATCTCTCTTCCGCTGGTCTTCAAAGTCATAAAGGTTTTGCTCGCCTCCGAACAGGTCTATCCTTTGCCAACTCCTACCAACGAGAGGGATTTATTTTGCATCTCTTCATATTGTCTTTTCTGAACGCCTTTGTATCTGAGAAACTGGTCGCCTTGTTTCCGCTTGATGTCCTTGAGTTCAGGAGGTCTACTGCCTTTTTTTTTTTGAGTGCGAAATCATCAAAAGACTTCTCCCGCTCTGGGCGAAACGGGAGGGCATATCAGACTTTGACTGACTGACTAAAACACCCCCGTGTTCCTTCAGTTGCCTGTGCCAAGGGCCACGGTAACTCTTTCGAACATCCCGCGGCCCTGGCTGAGGAGGTCTACTCCCTAAGCACGAAATTCGTAGTTTCGGCCGAAGTTACAGGCATTTCCTATTCCGTATCACCTACGGACATGTGATTAGTTTGGAGCCCGAACTAAGAATGAATGACAACACGATTTGACAGTTGTCCTTACTGCCGATGTGTTTTTGCCCGTCTGAAAAAGTTAATTAATCGGGAGTAGGGTTCACTCCGGAGTATCGAATTACTTTCGGACGGGCCCGTATCTTCGTTGACGGACTTAGAAAGTAGGCCCCCAGAAAAGAAGATGCGCTAGCTACCCTCTCGTCAGGCATCCTCACAACGTGTCCGGCCAGCGTAGCTGACGACACTTTAGATAGACCTCAATTCCGCAGACATTAGCCCATAAGTATACTCATTACAGTAAAGGTGCGGCATATCTACGTCGCCACATGAGAAAGCGTCACAGTGGCGTCACACAAAATCCTGCATCGCGCGGTCAGAGTTTACTGCGCGACTAATATATATACAACGTGCTGACATCAATCGTCGGGAGTACTCACACTAACCCACTAGTGGTAGCAGTTGCACACCATCACACATAACCAGCAGACGTCGCCTCAAACACGCACTACTAGATAAAGACGCCGATATCACGCTCTATCAAGAGAGTCAAAAGATAGCTCGTAAATCCGTCACCATTACACATGACAGACGTCCTACATTCCGTACTCCTCGGCGGCGAGTACCTACGCAGCCTTGAGTAGTAAGACAATCCCCCCGACCCCTTGACCCCCCCCCCCAGCAGCAGGAAGCCGGTCCCAAATAATAATAACATACGGGTACTACAAGTCCCCTCTTGCTTAGTAATCAGTAGCGCCCTAAGTCTAGGTTCGAGTCCCGCTAGGGGACGCCCTTAGATGTGCTATTTAAAATTTTGTTAACACGGTGAGAGGCCCACCTGGCCCCACCAAAGCCCGGTTAAGCAGTCAAGGCTCTTCGGAGTCAACTAGCAATAGGTTCGAACCAAAAAAAAAAAACAACCGTCGGGCAGTAGCCCACCAGACACGACACCCGTCAGGTCGGAGGATCCTCCCTTTTCTATGGAGGATGAGTGAACTTTACACCCTGTTCCTCATGCCTCTATAAATGTAATCGATGATATAAAAAAAATCTATAAAAATGTAATCGAGAACTCCACGACCTCATTCCGCCTGCCCCCTTCTACCATCGGACATCTAGACGCACTGCAGGTTACCATCCCTACCTAGTTGCTATTCCACCAATTCGCACTAAGCGTTTCCAAATGTCTTTTGTGATGCGCACCGCAAAGGAGTGGAACTCTGCCTGCGTCTGTTTCCGAACGCCTACAGCCCCGATCTCTTCAAAGTGAGAGTTAACAGGCTTCTTCTGGGTAAGCTCGCTCCATCGTCGGCTTTGTCTCTGTCATCTCTGACCTAGACTAGAGTCAAGAGCAAACCTATCTCAAATAAAAAAAATATGTAAATAATATATAAAAACCATGTAAAAGGTTCATGGAGGTGTGGGTTCAAATACCAATGTGATTTTTTCAATTCATATGCCCTTTCTGAGTTTATCTTGGACGTTACTGACATTAGCGACGATAAAACATCGTGAGGAAACCTGGACTTATAGCTAATATTAGTCTGACATCGGCAACCCGTCTTGAGCAAGCGTGGTGATCAATGCTCGTGCCTTCTCTGTATCAGAAAAGGCCTTTGCCCTGCAGTGGACAATAATAAGCTGGTGTTATTATTCAAGAACAGACAGGGACTGACATAGCACCCTGATTTTCATTGCTTAAGACATCCGAGTTCTAAGGAATCTTCGTTCACCATTATTACAACTAAGTTCATGGTAGGTATATACACTGTCTTATTGCCAATAAGATGTATATTATGTAGAAACATTTGTTAATATAAATGTAATTTTGTTGTTATGTAAAATTGTAGCTAATTCTATTGTATACAGTTATCTATATATTTTTTAAGCTTATGTACGGATGTACTCACTATAATATTAATTATGATGGTTCATATAATGAAATAAATGATACAGGTTTTATATAGATATGGTTTTATTTTAATAGTTTGATCATGTATTTATTCACAGTCAGACTTACACTAGACAACACAACATATCGACGCAAGAAAGCAATCTTGTAGTATTTCGAAAAGTTTAACTTTACACTAGAGCCAAAAAACTATTTCAAAAATTCGTAACTCGTAAATGAGCTGAATCGGAGAGGTCATTTTTGGAACAAATATTTTTTATAATGACATTTATCAGATGCCACTAATGATAGCATTCTAAAGTTAGTCTAACATGCGTTTGCAATTTTTTCGAGATATTACAAAATCGCTTTCCAGCGTCGATATATAGCAGGGGTTCCCAAACTTATTTCGTCTACTGCCCACTTTGACAATAAATTATTTTTTAGCATCCCCATTTTTTCACCTACTTAAAAACCACTATAACTTCAAATTAAATTAATTATTGTGAGCTATATTAGCGGAGAGCTAAACATTTTCTGGGTCTCTTACGGCCCCCCTTTAGGCCTGCAGCGCCCACAAGGGGACGTTATCGCCCACGTTGGGAAAGGCTGATATTTTTTTTTTTTTTAAACGTTGCTCCACACTAGGAATTTCTCCTGTGTCGTGGGTGCGTTTACAAATGAGGCTGTCGGCGCAAAAGTGGCCTAACCCTCATTTTTTCATATTCTGACTTATATACTACAAATTATTTAAAACATGCTAATATTTAATGCAAAACCGGCTTATCTCTTGTTTCACGTATCGTCAACGTTGCGTCGGGACTAAAATCAACTTTAATATAATTGATATACATTAATTTAAAATTCATAAATATACAACCCCCGTTATTTTCATACTGCCTATCTCAAGGTTAGGCCACTTTTGCACTGAGGGCCTCAAATAGAAACTCACAAACACAAACGCCCAGACCCGAAACAACTACTTGTAGATCATACAAATATTTGCTCCGTGCAGGAATCGAACCCGCGACACGCAGTACAGCAGTCCAATCGCTCGGCCACTGCGCTAACATATATAGGGTGACTGGTAATTAGTGACCGATACTTAAACACATGATTGTACTCATGATAACAAACAACTTTTATTATCGGACCAAACCTGAAATCTGGGAAAAAAAACTGCTGTTACCTACCTTTGTTCGCATACCTCGTCAAAATGTAGGGAACAGCAGATTTGTTTTCGCGATTTCAGGTTTGGTCCCGTTGTAAAAATTGTTTGAAATGAGCTCAATCATGTGTTTAAGTATCGGGTCACTCTACATACTGTCAGGCTACGAATATACCAGTTGCGCCGACAAAAGTGCTGTCTCATCCGCAGAGGTGGCAGTGATTGTATCAGCGTGCGTTGGCAGGTCTGCAGTAAATAGCAAGTATAGTATGGGTCCCAATATACTTCCTTGTGGTACTCCTGCGATTTCATTATTAATTTTTACCTCAAAACATCTCCTGTGTAAATTATATGATCATAAAATCGGAAAGGAGTGGAGCAGCAGCTTTTTAAGTTTGAAGAGAAGTCCTTCATGCCACACTCTGTCAAATGCCTGGCTAATAACTAGGAAGACAGCAGAGCAGAACAGTTGGCATTCTAGTGCACGAGTTATAGTATCCGTAATACGGTGTATCTGTGCAATGGTTCCATGTTGCTCTCGGAAGCCAAACTGGTGAAGAGGAATAAATTCCGGTAGGTAGGTGCGCATCCTGTTTAGCAATATTTTTCCTATAATAACTTTATAATGTTAATACCGTCAAGTCGGGTTACTTTGAGTTTAGGGCGTAACTGTGGCTCAAATCTAGACTTGATTTTGAACGCCCAATTCCCGTAACTAAAAATGTTCAAAATCTAATCGCAATTTTATCTCAGCGACAATCAAATGTCAAAAATGTAGGGAAATTATAGGCATTTTAGACATATTGAGACAAATCCGACTTTCAACGTTCTTAAAATTACGGGAGGTGCCTGTTTGCCCGCCGTGTCGCGACCACACAACCGAACGTCTTATCCCTTCGGTAACTAATAGATGGCGATATAGACGCGTACTTACGGAATTGTTGTGTGGATTTATTGACACTAAACATTTGTGTCGATTTGGGCCAAAGTTATGCCCTAGAGTCAAAGTAAAAGTCGTCCTCGTATAGTAAGAGCTCCTTATGTCCTGAGTTGAGCTACACGATTACTTGACACTCAAATTTGTGTGGTTCTTTCCTCAAAAGACCATTTCAGACACGGATCTACATGCTCCACACATTATTTGGCCAAGGTTATGTCTGGACTTTAAAAGAGACTTTGACCCCTGAGTTTGTTTCGCCATTTCTTCTCAGGGGTAGTCAGATAGGAAATGTAGCTTTAAATTTTTCTTTTTGGATATTACGTAAAAGTGATTCCGATATTCTATTTACAGAATAAACAATTTCATTTCATTTACCTCGCTTTGAGGGTACCTAATTTGGTTGAGTTTATTTCTACAAAACATTGAAAGTTTCGTTTGTGTAGTAATAACGTCTTTTTGCAACTGCTATTTGACGATAGATGGTGTTAAATTCAGTAAAGAAAATACTTTTATTTTTATTACTTTATTGAACCTAACCTAACATAAGTAAGTTAAAACCGGCTTGGCTTCGAAATATCTCTTACAAAAATAGTCATAGTCATATTCTACCTGCGTGCCAAAGGAGACGTTCAATAAATGTATGGGGCTTGGTACTAAAATAATTGAAAATTTAAACAGCCTTCTGAGCTAAAAGAGGGTCTGTCAATTTTGATGTCTTTGGGCATTTAATTTTTTTTACAGCCACCCGTTCTTTTTTTAAAACAAGTGTTGAAAAATAAAATGCTTGCATCACTAACTACAAACATTATCCATATTTTTGGGTTTGCAACCCTGTGGCAAATGACGTGACAATGATAATGACAGTGTCAGTGTCATTGTGTATCATATAATTTTCCTATATGTTGTGGCTAATAAAATATGTTCCTAGATTGAGTAGGTAGGTAAGGTTCAATAAGAGGGCTACTAGCAGCTTGGGTTTGCGATGCCTAGTAGCTGGCAAGTCGTATCATGAGTCTTCTACCACAGTGAACCGTACTTCTACACCTCTTCATTAGTTTTTACTTGTTTTTTTTTATAACTTAAAATAGAGACAAGATAAATTCAATTATCATAGTAATAGGTACGTATCTATGTACCTACATACTTATACTTTATAATTATTTATTTATTTATAGATTTATTTATTTATTTAAACTTTTCACACTTAAAAAAGTACAAAGGCGGACTTAATGCCTTAGGCATTCTCTACCAGTCAACCAAGGGTGGTGAAGAGATTAGATAATTAAGTACATATATACATTTGCTGATGTAATTGTCTACTTCTAAAAACACTCCGCCTCGCGGTCGCGGAGTTGAACCAGTGGAAAAATTGGTTATGGTGTTTTTATTTTATTTCAACGTCATTCTGACATTTACAGATTTGACCTTTTTTCGACACGTTTTGATATTGCATTGTCATGATAATCAATATTTTTTGTCTCAATTTCAAGGAGCTGCAGCTAAAATTATAATAAAATCTCAAAGTATAGAAAGGGAAACTTTAGCCATATTGAAAATAATTATATTGCATAGAAATGAATAAATAAAGGCTATGTGCGTTTTGTTTGTACTGAAACATTTTTCACTTTTTTACAAAAACAGGCGCCTGAAAAAATCATATAATCGAGTAGCTTAATAAATAAACATAAGCGTTTAAAAATCTTCGGAATATTATACCACTTTTGACCTCTCCTTTCATCAAAATCGCATTTATAGGTAATACCTCACATAATCATCGTCATTTCAGCCGAAAGATGTCCACTGCAGGACGTAGGTCTCCCCCAAGCACCGCCACTTCGACCGGTTCTGTAGTCCTCGCATCCAGCGGATTCCTGCGGCCTTCACAAGGTCATCGTCGCCTTGTGGGAGGCCTTCCAACGCTACGTCTTTCGGTATTATAATAAGTACCTATTATGTGTGTGGTTGTTTTCCTTTTGAGATTTCACTGCACTCAGTCGCGAATTGTCTGTCGTATAACACACACGGCAGCGCTCAAAACGCGGATTTTAATCGTCGCAGAAAAAACGCTTCTTGTACCTAAGCGTGTGTGTGCTTTGTTAAGATAATGAATAGTGCTTCAATATGGTCGGTAGGTCTATTTTGCAAAATACAAACACTTAATACATTACCTTAGTGCTGGTACAGACGCCATCCAGCAGGTCAAGCTATCCGAAACTGTCAAATTTTCTCAATCAATCTTGAACCTAATGCTATAGCAATAAAGTTGAAAATCTATTAAAGAAAATTGACAGATTGTAGTAGCTTGATGTGCTGCCGTCCATACCTTAGTACGTGTACGTAGGTATTGTATTATCTGTGGCTAAGTATGTAAGTGTGAAATTGCTCGATGTTGTTGTTGTGTTTGCGTTCTTATTCACAATCTCATCGCATTTCGGTTAGCTGTTGTTCACTTTGCACGATATTTAGTAGAGTTGACCTTTTTGTGTAAGAATTTGTTATGTATCAAACATCGATGGATTTTGTTTCATATACAGGGTGTCCGGTTTCGGAATAGCAAAACTCAAATGGGAGGTACAGACCATCAAACTAAACAACTTTTTCCCGGGGACCAACATAGTAATCGTGAAAAAAAAATCAGTCGTCTCATACAAAACTTCAATACCTACTCGATTAAATGTATGGGACGACGGATAATCCGCCCTCACCCTTAATTTTCGCCACACCGTGTACAAACACATCGTATATGTAAAGATCACTGTTATATGTATGCCAACTTCTGATGATCGCAATTTAAATAATTAATCTTAAAAAGTGTAAAGATAGCAACTAACCAGATTTTAAGACTAGTATATTTTTTCGTGATAATTAAAAATAATATTTTTGTACGTTCTAAAACTCATATAGAATTTAGTATGTACCATCGCGGACATTGGCGGCAGACCACTTTTCAATCTTAATAAATAATAATGTGAAAAGTGGTCAACCACAAATGTCCGCGGTGGTACCTTAGGAGACAGTGGATCGGCCCATTGGAAACGGCCGACTTACGAGTTGTAGGTCGTAGGTTCGATCGAACCCAGACAGACGCTACTTTGTGTAAATTATTTCATCAACACAGCTCTCAAAACGGTGAAGGAAAACATCGTGAGGAAACCGGAATGTCCTAGAACCAAACATTCGAAGACATGTGACATCCACCAACCCGAACTGGGCCTGCGTGGTTGATTACGGTCCACTCCCTCTCACAGAGAGGAGGCCTGTGTCCCAGCAGTGGGACACAGGCTAGGCTGATTAGGATTATGCATATATAATGTATGTACCTTAGTTTGTAACATAAATATTGGTTTACAGACTACTGCACACCAACCAACAATGGATTTTCAAAGTTTTGCTTGGTAAGTAAACATCGTAGATAATCAGCTGATTAAATGTGTCACTTAATATAGGTACATCTTTGAATAAACCAATTATTTTGGTGATAGTAGAAGTGCAGTATCTGACTCATAAATAAAACATTATGCAATAAGGGCCTATTTATACCTCCTGTTGAGATTTCGCAACAGAATTTAGATTTTATTTTTCCTTCAATAGGAACGTGTATTTTAATTTATTAAAAATGTATGTATTTTAATTTGTTAAAAATAGTTTAGAGTTTTTATTTTTCCTGACTCGCTCTTGTCTAATTAAAACCGGCCAAGAGCGAGTCGGACTTGCGCACTGGGTTCTGTACTACCCAAATTGTGTTTACCGTTTCTTTATTATTTATTAGTACGGACGCCATAGTCACACGTAATCTGTGAAAATTTCATCCTATTACGTTTGAAAAGATACAGCCCTGAGACGGACAGACTCACGCACGAGTCACGAGCGGACGGACCGACAGACACGCACAGTATGTCGCCTAGAACATGCTAGCTGGACAAAAACAACATTTACAATTCTGAGAATCGTTAATGACGGTAGTTAGAGCATGAATGGTTTATCATAATGTCAGGTATTGTTTTGATATAAATGAGTCAAATAATTTGCGATGAGGGTAAGTATCAAATAAAGTCGAGTTAAATGCATATAATTAGGTAGTTGCATTTTGGCTACTAATACGAATACATCTCCTACGTTGCTTTTTAAAGTTAAGTAGTGAATTAGTGATGGATTTAATAACCAAGGGTAAGTAATTTTTTTTTTGTATTATCATCTTCAATATTATTTACACTGTTAGTTAGAAATACTTTCCTAGTTAAAAAAAAAAAAAATGGAAATATATGGGTGTATGGAAGTGAATGTTGGGTGTGGCAAAAGAAGATGCTGTGGAAATGCGTTCCTTGCGAAGCATGTGTGGTATAAATGATAGACTGAGGAATGATGTGATAAGGCAACGGTGTGGTTTAAAAGAAGATGTAGTGACAAAAATTGAAAAGAGTATGCTTAGATGGTTTGGTCATGTTGAGAGGATGAATGAAAGTCGACTAACAAAAGGTATTTACACGGCAGATGTGAGTGGAAACGCCGGGAGGGGACGCCTTATGAAGACATATAGTGATCTTATTGGTGATGTTCTTCAGAAAGGTCAGGTGCGTTGTATGACCAGATGTATGAATGTAAACGAGGCAAAAGGAGTATGTTAGGATCGCAGCAGGTGGCGTTCTGTAGTTTCTGCCTACCTGAAGAAGGCGTGAGTTTATGTATGTATGTGTTAAAAAAAAATCTTATACTATAAGTAATATAGATCTAGAACTTTTGACCCGACTTTGCCCTAATTTTTTTTTAAATTTTTTTCACAAGGCAGTTTTACTGTTTCGAAATTGAAACTTTTTGAGGAATGGGTCAAAACTTCCAAAAGTGAGAAAAATGCAGCGCTTTTCATGTTTGTTGCCACACAACATGACCTAAGCGGTGTCATGGAGCAATTATTTCATGAATTTCTGCAAAATTGTCCGAGAAATGGGAGATTTCGACAAGAACCCGGGATCGCTTTCATCCAATAAGGCGTGGTTAGAGGACAATATAACGTTTCATACGTTAAACAATACGACTGAGCCATCAACATCATCTCAGCTCCCACTGGCTGGCCCTGGAAGACCGAAGATTGTCCACTTGTCAGACGCCACTGCAAAGACCAAACGTCGACTTGTTGATGATTTGGTTCACATCTGAAGTTCTCAAGAATTGGTTGCCGAGATATCTTCCTGACTATCAGGTATATATAGTATTAATATATATATATATATATATATATTATATATATATATATATATATTTAAATGAATACTTATTATGTAATGCGTAAGTATGCTTGATTATATCTACCAACTCAACTTCTATTCATTTGTTTAGTAATTTTATTTTGTTTTCAGGGAAGAGAACTGTCGCAAATCTGATAAGACAGCAGGCACGTATACAGAGGGGGGGATAGTTGGGATTTATCCCCCCCCGAAATCTGACTGAAAAAAAAAACGTTTTAAACCATCTGTTTATTTATTCGCTTGCGTGTTCTTTCATTATAGTATAGTACAGTGATTACAGCGATTTTCACACAGTTCACATGGTTGTTTCAATGTTTGTCCCCCCCCCGAACCAAAAGTCTGGATACGTGCCTGTAAGACAGGTCAGTGAGAGTCCAGAACAAATCAGATATACCCTGAAAACCACTGAAGAAGGAACAACGATGTTTGTCTGGCGATGAAGATCTGGCGTACTACGTAGAATCTAAATCAACTAGTCACACTTACAAACAGACCCGGAAGTTTTTATATAATATTCAATGTTTTAAATAAGTTAAATTAATTTCAATCGTGTAATATTGTAGGTTTGTCATGTAATTAGTACCTAATGATAGTTTTAAGTCCCACCCAATTAGGTTAACTAATCGGCTTAATACGTACTGTATAATTATACATACCTACATACACAAACTCACGCCTTCTTCCCATGGGGATAGGCAGAAACTACAGAACGCCACCTGCTACGATCCTTACATACTCCTTTTGCCTCGTTTACATTCATACATCTGGTCATACACGCACGCCGCACACTGCACACTGCGAGACGGGGAGGCTTTAAAAAAGTAATAGGGTCTCGTTTTAACCCTTTGGTTACGGAATCCTAAAAACGTAAATACCAATTCAAACAGGTACAGAAATAATAGTTTTATGTGTACAGTCAAAGAATAGGGATGTTGCCTAGGTAAAATAAAAATTCTATTAAGTCCATCAGTCAGATAATAAAAAAATATTAGACACCTATTTTTTTCTTTATCATATTAATGAAAAATTACTTAGATAAAACGCATTAAAGTTGGGGAGTGGGGGCTCGCTACAACTAAGTATAAAATCTAGCAGGGCGTGACGTCATGCCACATTTTAACTCAATATATCGCCGTAATCTTTTGATTACCTACTTATAAAAAGAAAAAATACGTGTCCAATATTTTTTAATAATTTACCTGACGGACAAAAAAAAATATTTTTAGTCATCATCCCTATTAGAAGATCAAGGACCTTAAGTTCTATATTTGCATGTATCTCTGTGGCTTGCACTTATTACAAACTACGCTTTGCCATACGAATGAAAAAGTCGTAAATTTTGTCGAACAGTTTTGTAAGAACACTTGGTGCCGCGATGAGCGGAATCGAACGTGTTTGAAAATTGCTCGATCTATTAATAACTTCACTACGTACGGTTTTCCTTATATTGATGACAATAAAGTTGAGAGGTGTCGTGGGACAACCGGTTGGAACCAAGTTCATTTATGTACAGATGCCAGCACATCAAGCTACTACAATCTGTCTTTCTTTAATATATTTTCAACTTTATCGTATTAGGTTCAAGGTTGATTGGGAAAATTTGACAGTTTCGGGAAGCTTGATGTGCTGGCGTCTGTACCTATAATAATAATAAATAATAATATCCTGCAATAGTCCTACACCAACCGGGAGTTGTCCTTGGGTGCACTTGCATAGTATGCACAAGGATAATCGTCGGTTGGTGCCTCATTTCCATTGAAAGCGTCTAACGGGCCTCTGCGAGTTGGCTTCGGCCCCTCATATGCCTTTCAAAGGTCCGGGACCCTAGGGTCCCGAGAAATATAAAAAAAAAAAAAAAAAAAAATAATAATAATAATAAATATAGAACGGAACCCAAGAATTATAGACCGATCACGTGTTTGTCGACAGTCTATAAACTTCTTACATCCATTTTGAGAGCGAAAATTAATATACACATTGAGAGTAACTTGATTATATCTGCCTCTCAAAATGGATGCAGGAACGGGTCCCGCGGTACTAAGGAGCTACTCCTCATCGACATGGCCATTAGCCAACAGGTTCGTCGATCCCGCAAGGATATGTCGACATGCTGGATAGATTATAAGAAGGCCTACGACTCGGTGCCACATACATGGCTCATGAGGGTGCTTGAGTTGTACAAGATTGACGCAACTCTACGCACCTTCCTTGAGTCGTGTATGGGGCAATGGAGGACGGTCCTTCGCTATCCAGGGTGTGGTCAGATCCAGAGGAATGATGAACCTGTATGGATTAAACGGGGAATATTTCAGGGCGACAGTTTGAGTCCACTTTGGTTCTGCTTAGCCCTGAATCCTCTAAGCACACTGCTGGAGGATTCAGGTCTAGGCTGTCGGTTGAGGAGAGGTGGTCAGGTCATATCTCACCTCCTCTACATGGATGACTTGAAAATCTTTGCCCCCAACAAATTGCGACTGATGGAGCTACTGAAGGTAACTGAAACTTTCAGTAACGCCATCAGGATGGAATTTGGTGTGGACAAATGTGCAGTCATGCATGTAAAGCGAGGCGAGATTATGGAATCCGAGAGAATTCAACTTTCGGATTCCATACACCTCAGATCTCTCTCCTCATCCGAAAGCTATAAGTATTTGGGTATGTCGGAAGTGTTAGGCATCAATGTCGCTGACATGAAGCAATCGTTGAAGGAGCGCTTCTTTGGTCGCCTGAAGAAGGTATTAATTAGTCTTCTTTCGGGCGGAAACAAGGTGCGCGCCTTCAACGGCTGGGTCATGCCGATTTTGATGTACTCTTTCGGCATACTCAAATGGACTCAGACCGAACTAGACGCCCTGGATAGGAGGGTCCGTACACTGCTGACCGCAAACCGGATGCATCACCCACGATCATCGGTGATGAGACTGTACATCCCGCGGAAGTGCGGGGGTCGAGGCTTTTTAAATGCGAAGACCCTCCACAACCGTGAGGTGTGCAGCCTCAGGGAATATTTTTTAAAAGCCGACGTGGGTATGCACCGTGATGTGGTCGCAGTGGACAATGGGCTCACCCCGCTCTCCATGGCTAAAGAGAACTGGCGCAAACCTGTAGGACTTACTACAGATGACCGCAAGGCGGTATGGCAAAACAAGGAGCTTCACGGGCGCTTCTACCGGGCTCTTCATGAACCCGGTGTAGATTTCTTAGCGTCCGTATCCTGGCTACGTTTTGGTGACCTTTTCGGTGAAACTGAAGGTTTCGTCTGTGCAATTATGGACGAAGTTATCTTGACGAATAACTACCGGAGACATATTATGAAGGACGGGACGGTTGACGTGTGTCGGGCATGCCACCGTCCGGGTGAGTCTATCAGACATATTATCTCTGGTTGTTCTCGTCTGGCTAACGGCGAGTACTTGCACAGACATAACCAAGTGGCCAGGATTATTCACCAGCAACTTGCTTTGAAATACAAACTTGTGGACTCTGAGGTACCGTATTACAAGTATGTGCCCGACCCAGTTCTCGAAAATGACCATGTCACGTTGTACTGGGATCGGTCTATCATTACTGACAGGACTATTGTCGCCAATAAGCCTGATATAGTGGTGATAGATCGATTAGCGCGCCGCGCAATGATAATCGATGTTACCATCCCACATGACGAGAACCTCGTGAAAGCTGAGAAAGAGAAACAAATAAAATATCTGGACTTAGCACACGAGGTTGTTGACATGTGGAATGTGAGCTCGGCTGTCATTGTGCCGATTGTCGTAACGGCCAACGGCCTGATAGCCGAAAGCCTCGACCAACATCTCTCGAGGCTCTCGTTAGGCGGTTGGATCAAGAGCCTGATTCAGAAGGCAGTACTCCTTGACACGGCTCGTATTGTGAGGAGGTTCCTGTCTCTGCAGCCCTAACCACCGGTAGCTTGGACCCTGCTCCCGACACCGGTGGAACTCTATTTTTATATTTTTAAATGTTTTTTTTTTATATCTTTTATTTTAAGAAATATTGAGTTAAATGTAAATAATAAGAAAGAAAAATAAATAAAGGACATAATAAATATCTTGGGACAACTCACACACGGCCTATAATTGCAATTGATCAATTGCCATCAATTTCTAATGTAGTAAAATGGTCAATCGTTTCAATTGCATTTGGTAGACGATCAATTTGCGCATCAAGGTGTAGGATCAATTACGTAAAAATGGACTGCATTCACAATTGATCGTTTCGGGGACTCCTAACGTGCGATAAGGAACCTAGTTCCAAAATGAATCACCAAGAATTAATTAAGGTGCACTGGGGTAATTCCAAAAAAGGGTATATTCCGAAAATCCATAAAATTCTCTTCTTGGGGTAATTCCGAAATACAAAACTATAAGAAATGATACTAAAACTCATGATATTTTGTGTAAGGGGTAAATACGATTGAAAAAGAAATGTAAACCTTTGGTCAAAGTACAATAAAGTCGACGTTTAAATAATTTCGGAATAACCCCAAGATAGTTCGTAATTTCCCGTAAACCAAAAAATTATAATTCAAAAATTCAAAATGCTCTATCTAGTGAATCCAACTAGGTACATATTTATGAATCTAATATATCCATTGGTTAAATCTTTTCATTAAGTTAACCGAAGTCGCTTATTAATGGCAGTAAATATGAAACTACTTTACATAACTAACCGAAATGTAGACCTCTAGACATCTCGTAAAAAATCCCGTCGGAATTACCCCAGTACACCTTACCTAATTTGATTTACCGTTATGCTATAATAATATCTTTTAAATTGTCAAAACACGTTTATTGTTGTCCGAATCGAATAAAAAACATCCTTAATTTAAGCCGAGAAGAACAATCGCAACAAACTTTTTTTGGATGGGAAATCATCAAATGACTTCTCCCGCTCTGGGCGGAGCGGGAGGGCGTGTCAGACTTTTACTGACTAAAACCCACCCGTGTTCCTTCAGTTGCCTGTGCCGGGGCCACGGTAACTCTTTCGAACATCCCGCAATCCTAGCTGGCATCGGCCCTAGCGGACCCCGTCAATAGTGCTGACATCTCTTTGAGGCGCGCGTGGAACACAACGCGCCGTCGACTCGAGCCTGGTCCTTACCGGACGGCGAGCTACCCCTTGCTCGCCGTCCGCAAGCCCGCGCCTACAGTGGCCGGGAATCAGCTGTCAATTCCCGACGCCCAGGGCGTCTCCTGCGGTGACTAGGGGCGTGAAAGCGCAAAGCTGTGTACTCAACATCCGCCGATGTAGTCTGTAAAAAGAACCTTATTGAATTTAAAAATATGCTTTATGTGTAACTACTCTATTAAGACACAACTTTTTAAACTTGTTACTTACATAGGGTTTAACAATCTATATTATAAATAAAAAAATTAAAAACCCCCTACATACATCTATCTATAACCTATTCATTGATTCCATTATAATGAGCCCAAACACGATACCTCTGCTGTAAGTTGGTGAGGGAGTTGGTATCCAGCAAATTCCAGGTAATGCTGCAGCATCAGTTCAAGGTTATTATGTTATTCTAATATCATTGACGTAACAGAATACCAAATTTCTACAGACCTGTGGAAGATGTGAGCATCTTTCACGGGTCTGATGTGAGCATACATTCATCAACTAGAAAAAAGCTGATAATCTTCAAACGGCTGAATAGATTTTCTAGAATCATAACTAATAACACTCTCAATCAAGTCACCTTTTAAACAAAACAAAAATAATCTGAATTGGTTCAGTCGTTTGGGAGCTACAACAGCACAGACAGATACACAGATACACACGTTAAACTCACCGAAGGGTGTTACAAGTTTAACCGATTCATGGCCAATGACTCAACAGTTGAGTCATTAAAAAACCTTTAGGAAGGCCGATGGCTCAGAAAGGCTCAGATGATGCCGAGATGAGATGATGCTCAGATGATGCTCAGATGAGGCCGATGACTCAGAAAGGAAGGAGGAAATTGGCCATGAATCGGTTAACGTGTGTTTCCGTCGGGGGTTAAAAATCGCACCGGTTAAGGTGAAGTGAACTATCAATAGTGTCAATCCTTAGCATCGTGGAATGTCAGCTCACTTCACCTAACGGTGAGATTTTTACACCGCCTAACCCTTCGGGGAATACAGGCGTGATGTTATGTAATTTGTTCAGGTGCAAGCCAGACTGGTGCCTCCCAAGCATGAGCAAGGAGACCAACGAATTGCTGCGACAATGTGTGGACATGCCCGAAGTAGAGCTGTCGGACGACGTGGACGAGCTCATCGCACGGAGCAAGGCCTTCCCTATACCCTTTCCTATTGAGACCAACAGGTATATACCGCGTGTTTTATAGTAAACAAGCAAACTGAAGTGGTAGTGGGCTGGCCATGTTTGTCGAAGGACCAATGGCCGGTGGAGCCGACGGGGCCTGGAGTGGAGACTGCGTATCGGCAAGCGTAGTGTGGAACGTCCCCCAGCTAGATGGACCAGGGATTGATAGGATGCAGAAGGCGGAAGATAGGGTGTTGATTGCTTGACAGTAAACAATGTGTGCACATGCCCGAAGTAGAGCCCGAAGTAGATCCGGACCATGCGTTTTGTTTGCGGACGATATTTCTATACTTGTTCCCTGTCGTGATAACGTCTATTTAAATGATACCCTTGATAATGTATTCACTAAAACAATCACCTGGATGAACGAACATAATGAACATAATGAATGGAATGTTCGCTAGCGTCCGCATTGACTGTTTTTATACCAGCGCATGCGCAAGAGGGCGACATCGATAGCGAGTAGGGTGCGGGGCAGCGGTAGCAGTCTTCTTACCATTGTTGCCAACAGGTTGGACGGCCCTTTTATGCAGCACTGGCAGGCCTTACACGCACCCGTATATCGGGCGTGGGGCAGGTAAAAGTAAATTAAAATAAAATTCCAATAATACGACAGTCATTTTTATAATTATTTGAAATTTTGTGCACCTACTGAGTTTATTTTGACATTATTTGTAATTTATTTATTTTTTTGACATTTTTAATAATTATTGTTTTTTATTTTTTATTATTATTTTTATTGTGAATTGTTCAATATTTAAATTTAATTAATTTCAATTTTATTATTGGTGTTTATTTTTAATGTATTGTATGTGTTAATTATGGACAGGAATTATGTCTGAAACAAAATGAATAAATAAATAAAAATAAATAAAATAATCTGGAAATCAATTTTACTAAAACCAAATTTTGTCGCAGTGTGTAAATGTCGCAGTGTGTATCTTGCTTGTATGTCTTCACGTTTTGTGTAAAAGTCTTGGTGTGTGTGTGCGAATTTACAGATTTCCAGTATGTATATACAAGGCAGAGTTAGAATGTTTAGTTTTTTGAAATGGGGTTTGCAGCTATCCGTTTGTTCTAAATTAACTAAAATACGAATTAACTTTTTTTGAGTTGTGAACAGTGCCGGTGCGTCTGTGCTGTTTCCTTACGTGCACGCTTCGTGGAGAAGACCACTTCAGCAGTGGCTGGAACAAGGCTGTCAATGATGATCATGATGATGATGAAATGTGTTATTGCAGGTTGGAGACGCTGAAAGTGCGTCGTCCGATAGAGAAGCTGAAGAAGAACGTCGTGTCGACGTACCCGCTCATGCACGAGCGAGTGTTGCTGCTCATGACACACTTCCTTATATACAAGAGGTACGCATTTATTTAATTACAAGCCGTGTGCCTGATGACACCTTTGAATGTTACATCTTTTCAGTACGAAATCTATATTTTCCCACATATACAAACTTGGTACTACTTACATACTCAATTTAATAGTATAGACTTTAGACTTCTTAAAGATAACCCTTAGGTTCCGAGGCTCGAAGAGAACTAATTTAGCAAAACAGGTGCCACGCTCCAAACATCATGTTTCCTTTGCCCTTTCGTGAAAAAACCAGTACTTTTACGGTAACTGTCAAATGAGATACTTTCAACCTTAATGTCTACACTGATATAAAAATCATTTGAGGCAAATCACATACTTTCAGTTTTATAAATCACTAAAAATCGTATTAATAATTGAAATCATGACAAGCGTGTTACATTTTAACAAGAACAGAGAAAAAAGAGGATGTCACACGCTTCTATTTCATAACTATTCGTCTATTATTTCCAATCGGAATAAAAACTAAAAAAAATCTTACTATAAGCTTGTTTAAAACATCACGACTTACATCACGATGACAGTTGCGAGTTCGACAGTTGACGGCAGATTTACTAATGTTAGACTTTTTTTTTTTTTTGTGGATGGGAAATCATCAAATGACTTCTCCCGCTCTGGGCGGAGCGGGAGGGCGTGTCAGACTTTTACTGACTAAAACCCACCCGTGTTCCTTCTGTTGCCTGTGCCGGGGCCACCATAACTCTTTCGAACATCCCGCAAACTAATGTTAGACTGATGTTTCTATAATGTCCGGGAATTGGGTGGAGTTTATGTCCCAAGCTGCCATATTGCAGCTCGGGACATAGTTTTAAGGGCTGTGTATAAAATGTGTTTCGGTGTGTGTATCAATTTTGACTGAAATGAAAATAGTTTAGGAAGCGACAGATTTGTTGTAGCTCACAAACTAAAGATGACAGATTATGTAGCTGCAAGTATATTCATGGGAATTTAATCTTTTTGAAGGCGGCTGGTGCCGAAAAGTTTGTCACGATACAATTTTATAATGACGACCTAAAAGTCCAAATTGTTCGTCAACAGTATCATTTCCAAAGTTTTTGGGGGTGTTGATATAGAAAAGTTTACATTGGAACATTCCAGAGAGTTCGGCAGCAGTATAGAGAAGGAACTGTACAAAGACATGGGTGTGCCGCAGCTCATCGACCGAATCCTCAAGAAGAGAGCCGTCGCATTCTTAACGCAGGCCGACTCCTACATGCTTCTGTCTGGAAACGAAGGGTAAGTTACAATAAGGTAATCCCACTAAAATGTACAAATTAATAAAAAGTGTTGAAATATAAAAACAAAGACTAACCGTGAGTGTTAAATGTTCTTATCGCGTTTCAGCTAGGGAATGGAAATGCAATATGAGAATGACTATTTCATGAAATCTTGACATTTGAGGATTATACTAACTTAAGGAATTGTATTACTGATTCTAATGATTATAATTATGTAAAAACATATTTGTTACGGTCGCGAATTTCCCCCTTAAGGGGGAAGCGCTAAGGTAGCCCGCGAAATTCAAATTTTTTTTAATAATTCAGATTTTTGCAATTTGCAGATCAGTGTCTGGTTGTATGTTGATTAAAGTATCATTCGCGACCGTAACAAATATGTTTTTACATAATTATAATCATTAGAATCAGTAATACAACTCCTTAAGTTAGTATTATCCTCAAATGTCAAGATTTCACAAAATAATCATTCAATAGCATTACTGGTCTTACAGAGTTTAAGGATTCTATAAATAAATATTTGTTAAGGTCGCGAATCATATTTTAATCAAAATACAACCAGATTCAAATTCAGAAACCTGCAAATTGCAAAAAAACGTTAGAAAATTTAAATTTGAATTTCGCGGGCTAGCCTGGCGCTTTAGCCTTAAATGAATTTCTGAAATCGCCAACCCAACTTGAGCAAGTGTGGTGATCAATGCTCACGCATGCCTTCCCTTCTCTGTATGAGGAGAGGTCTTTGCCCTGCAGTGGGATAGTAATAGGCTGGTATTATGTATTATTAGTATAATGTACATTCGATAATTTTACGTGTTTCGATGAGCAATATGTGTGCGTTTTGGAAACAAGAGAGCATCGACACATTGGAACTGCAATCAAGTCAAAGGATTTATTTCAATTAAGCACTTAAAGGCACTTTTGGACCTCAAAACTCACATGAAAAGAGAATTGATTCTAGTCGCCCCTTTCAGAAGGTAGTTTTGTATGGAGAAGAATGGGCAAGAAACTCCATCGTTATTCTTTTAAATTAATTTGTACACATTAATTATTATCGAAGACGATGTATCCTATCTTATAGCAATGGGGGCTGGTTGAATGTGGGTACAGAGAACCAGCGCTCCCCTTTACTGCTGGAGAACTGTCTGAGCTACGACGAGATGAAGTTGTCCGCGCTGGTGTTCGTGAGCGGACACACCGAGTGCATCAACGACGGCGAGAGAAATAACTCCGGCGTGGTCAAGGAGAAGGATATCGAGACACACGCGGTCATTATCGGTAAGAACCGACTTTAATTCCCTAAGTAAGCGACATACGAATATTAACATCTAATTAATAAATTTTTTATATTAATTTATTCACTAACAGACAACGCAGAGCCTAAACCGTTGGGTTTTCAAGCATGAAAATTTTACAAAAGTCCTTTATACAATGTGGATCAGAGGGCCAACCACCACCTCTTAAAGCAGTATTATTTTAATGTTACTTCAGTGTGAAAAAGGGATGGAGCTATGCAGGACGTCTAGCTCCATCTCTTTCCCACACTGAAGTAAGATTACAATAATATTGCTTTAAGAGGTGGTAGTCTAGCTCCTGGACGTACGACATTAAATTAAAACGAGCACAGTACTACTAGTACAGCTAGATCTACATCGAAACATTATAAACACGAAAATTAGTAGTTAATGGAAAAATAAAAATTGCAGTTTTCAAACAAAATAAATAGCAGAATCAACTGCATATAAATTAAACACGCTTTATCTACGAAAAATAGGTGCGGTGCGGGGTGTGGGGCGCGGCGGCGGCATTGTTTACCTATTATTACGGACTCAGATCTGCATCAAGTTGAAAAATAAGAAAATGAAAAATAATTTCCTGTGGCTAAAGTATTCATTGGATTTGATTCATTTTTTGTATACGGGTAAAGAACATGATTTTCTTTACGTGGTTTAAAGGAATGTCAATCGTCCCGTTCCACCTTGTATAGTAAAAGTTAGCACTAGTGATGAACTTTTGAAAATTCGTCCCCTAAAGGGATTAAATAGGGGATGAAAGTTTGTATGGAACTTCGACATTTGTGCTGATGGGAAATGCCATCGGTCACACGACTAGTTATTCATATAAAACATTTTCGTATTACACTCTTGCGCTTGTTCAACGGCTACGCATGATCTCTCTCCGGTCGTGTCGGATTGCCGTTCCATCGGACTATGAGAGTGAGGGAAGAGAGAGTGCACCTGTGTCTGCGCACACACGCCTGCATTATAATATCACCCAGGTCGGTGGCTAGTCTCTGTTGAAATTAGCCACCATGGCCGAAATTCGGTCTGGACGACTTTAAGTAATAAGCGTGGTTCATTTGGTCCCAGGCGTGATAGGTCCGCGGTTCGAGCGTCAGTTCCGCATGGACTACGAGGACATCTTGATCACTGAGGAGCAGAACGTGCCGCAGAACGGCTACGGCGAGGAGGTGACGCCTGCAACCGCCCAGCGCAGGTGGCGACAGATGTGGGCCGACTTCTACCAGGTAATTACGCACAGCTTCATCAACTAGGTACCCCAGCAAAGAACACGCAAGTCCAAATCTGACATAGCTGCACAGCAGCTTTTTGTATTTTTACAAAGACGTCTACACAAATAAATAAAATTGAAGTGTCTGTTTGTAATGTCAAAATAACAGCTTTTTACTAAATGCATATGAAAGTACCTACGGTACTTATAACAAAAAACAATTTTTAAAATTCTTGTCTGTCTGTCTGGCTGTTTGTTTGTTCCGGCTTATCTCCGAAACGGCTGGACCGATTTTGACGGGACTTTCACTGATAGATTGGCTGATGTTAGGTATAAGGAGTAACTTAGGCTACTTTTATTTTAGAAAAAGAATTAGGGTTCCGCGCAAAAAAATTGAAACCCATGAAATTGTGAACAGAATCCGATTCAAATAGGGAAGTATTGACATCCACGCGGGCGAAGCCGCGGGCAACAGCTAGTTTTATAATAAGAATATTGACAAGCAACAATACAGAAGAATATTTTTTATAATGATAGTATCCGTCGATATTAAGATCGCATGAAGCGCATATAATTGAAGATTCAATTCCCAGCAACGTAGTTTTCTTTTTGACATTACG
Organism: Fissipunctia ypsillon; assembly: GCA_947568875.1. Classification (NCBI taxonomy): domain Eukaryota; kingdom Metazoa; phylum Arthropoda; class Insecta; order Lepidoptera; family Noctuidae; genus Fissipunctia; species Fissipunctia ypsillon. The sequence goes on along the minus strand of OX387665.1, from coordinate 4,647,793 downwards.
AACTAAATGTTATTCAATGGATAGTCTTATTTTCTACTTTATTTTGCAATACTTATTACACGTTTATCAAAATGCCTACAGGTGTTTCATGCCACAAACAGACACAGAGCCAGGCATTTAGTGTCTTGTGGGTCCAGCACCCTAATTGCGTAACACACTATCAATCATAATCTGAATGATTTTAAAAGCATATTGCTAATCCATTGCTTCATATGTTCGAAAAAATTGTCTGCTCAACAACGTAAATAACGCAATGAATGTTGTTGAATTGTCAAAATGAAAACGATTCCTACTGTAAGTATGTTACGCAATTGTCCCGCAGGATTTGTGTGACATTAGATGTCATGAGTAGTTAACTATTATCATGTGGCGGTATCAGTGTTGCCATGGATGGGAAATCATTAAATGACTTCTCCCGCTCTGGGCGAAGCGGAAGGGCGTGTCAGACTTACTGACTAAAACCCACCCGCGTTCCTTCAGTTGCCTGTGCTGGAGCCACGGTAACTCTTTCGAACATCCTGCGACAGGGTGTAAGAAGACCTATCATGAATTTAGTTTCCTCTACGACTTAATTTTTTTTAATATAATTTTCCAACAGTATTGGTCACTTTGAAAACAACTTAATTAACACTCACATAAAGTTGACATTTATTTAAATGGAAATGAGTATTTGAATCGACTTTTATTATAATTCTCCAGGTCCCCAGTTACACTCACGAGAAGCTTACTTCGAACGTGACGATAGACAGCAACAAAGACGCAGCGAGCAAATACATTGACCGCTTTGTGAAGCTGACGAAGAGTAGTCAGGTGTTCGACAACGAGGTGTACTACAAGCGCATCAGTGTTCTCGCCGATACCGTGCTGATCGAGGCAGACGCGCGCGCCAGAGAGGCTGGCCAGCTGGCCTATATTAATGTTATAGGAGCCGGTGAGTTATTATTTATTTACAGCTGTATGTGCGAACTGCGAACCTACTCTAATTGACCCCTTTGAGTAATTACTTCCGTTTTTGCTTAGCGTTCTTTCCGATATATTTTCTTTTTGCTCAGCTCCTAAGGGTTGTTGCGTGATGTTTAATAGTCTATAACCGTCTCAATTGTGCTATCAAATGCTTGATTTGAAAACTTCAGATTTTATTATACAGTATGTTAGTTTAAACAAGGGACGTATTCAAACCCACAATAGTACATGCTTACATGATACTAATAAAAATATGAATAAAAAAGAACACTGATAAATAGCAGACAGAACCATACCAAAAATTTCGCAAAAATTCTCGCAATGTGTATGCACCCTTGTGCTAGATAAAAACCAGCGGCAAAAATTCACGCGTGGTTGTTCGTGGTCGTTGACCCCAAGTTCTTGAACGGGTCTTGGTATGGGTGCATTCCTTCTTCATGCAGTAGCTTCCACACAGTCCAATGCGATACACCGCACCGTCTTGCAGCATTTCGAGTACTCTAATGTGCGTGATGCTCGAAATATTCAAAAATGGCTTCTTGTAAGTGCACTGGGTAATAGTTCCCTTCCTCGTCCTTGGGCATGCGTCGCGACGCATGCCCAAGGACCAATCGCCGTACCGACGCGTCAGTACGGTGGATTGACCGAATGTTCGCAATCGTAGGTTGACACCTAAGATTGTACGACGGAATCTGGCGGTTGGGAAACATTTCTCGTTACAAATTAATGGCTCCTTGCACTCTATCATTAGATAACGCGTAGGCACGAACCATATCCCAATATTCTTCATTGGAATATTGATAAGACGTCATTTTTGTTTATATAAGACGTTTACAGGACACCTTTATCGCGAAGTAAGCGGGGTTGCTTAAGCGATACGCGGAAGCGCAATTAGACATGCGCACTCGCATAGACTATGGTCAGCGTGGGAGTGTCTTGTGTCGGTGCATCGGAGACAACACAAAGGAAAGGGGCGGGGTTTGCGCACGGGATTCCATTTTGGCAGGATCGGCACGTGTTTTGCCGCGTGATTACTTTACTGTTTACAAGTTCACTTCTTGCGCGCTCAGTGTTCATGAGTAATGTATTTTATTGGAAGGGTTGGGCAGAGGTGTAATACCTCTGCCCAATGGAATAAAGGCGTGATTTTATGTGATGGTAACCCAACAGGTCTGGGCGTGTGGAAGATCTCGCGGCACCAGGTGGACGTGTACGTGCTGTCGGTCGCAGAGCGCGTTCGACACTTACTCTGCCAGGACTTGTTGCAACATGTCAGTAAGGTCAACTTCGCCTACATCTCACCTAGCGACTCCGTACTAGGTGAGGAGTTGAGGACTAAAGCTTCAGCCGGTGTATTCTGTAAAAATCTCACAGCTGGAATTAAAAACTCAAACCAATTACAGGCCCTTTTGAATTGTCAAGGAGTGTTCAGTCAGAAAAATGAAAGTAGTTGCCCATTCCAAAGCATAGTGGGTTCCTATGGAGAATGGGCAAAAAACTCCATGGATACTCACAAGTGCTCGAAGTGAGCTGTCAATTGTGTCAATGTTAATGTCATCAGGTGGAATGACAGCTCACTTCAGCTAAGTTTTCACGGTGAGATTTTTTAGAGAATAGACCGGTTGTTATCTAGGAAAGCGGTATCGAAAAACGGCTGCAATACTGCACCAGACGTAAGGTTACCATTTCTAAATTTGAAAGGTCTCGACGAAAAGGCGGACAATTTCAAAAAAGTTTGAACAATCATGTGTTGATTTTCAATTTTCATTTAACTTTTTAATTAAGTATCACTAATTGAAACGGTGAAGGAAAACATCGTGAGGAAACTGGCATGCCTGAGAGATATTTCTCGACGACATGTGAAGCCAAGTCAGAGGCCCATAGCTGGCATATAAAAGAAAGAATTTATTGTCGTAAAAACAATCCTTTATGTCGAATAGTCTATAGAGGCCAAAATACGTAGTAGCTAAAGGCGACAGTAAAACAGTGGCGCTTTATTTGAATGTCGACCGTTAAACAATGTGTTCCTTTGATATCCCATAAGTCTAAGGGGTCATTGTACTCATCATTATAAACAACTTTTACTATGGGACCAAACCTGACATTGCGAAAAACTACATCTATGTTCGCATAACTAGTCAAAATGTAGGAAACACCAGATTTTTTTTTTCGCGATTTCGGGTTTGGTCCCATAGTAAAAGTTGTTCATAATGATGAGTACAATGACTCCCTAGAATTATAGGATATCAAAAGAAACACGTTGCATAGCGATACTGTTAAAACTTGCTTTTCCAACTCTCTTTAGACATTGGCAGCCAGAATGGTCGATATCGGCCTTGCTTGCCATTTAATAAAATTTTTTTTGATTTAACCAAAGTCAGATATATTTTAACCGTGGAATAAAATTGACGTCTGACAGTTTTTGTATGGAAAATATGTCAAAAAAAAAATCGCTAGATTAGACTCATACTAGGTATAAAAAAAGTTTGGTCGAATTCGCCCTTACTCTCGTCTCGTCATTCTCTATTTTCACTTCTTTTGTATCGTTTGCAGCGATGTTCCCAAACTCGTCAGGTTCGGGGTCAAAAGCGGTACACAAAATATTCGTCGAGAGTGAACGACATCCGAAAGGTGAGTGCGAGCTGTGAGCAATCATTCTAGATTTAAAACATTAAATGAACAAAGGAACTTTTGTTTCAAGCTTTTACTCAATTTGTTTATACTTGCGTAGTTGAGGTCATAAGATACGGAATACAAGATCATTTATTTGTACACAACATTAGTATATACACACATGTTACTTCACATACATAACACCACGCCTGTTTTCTCCGAATGGTTAGGCAGAGGTCTACCTATGGTAACCCACATTTCGTCAGTTATGTTTAAGCTCCATGTAATAGGGGGCGAGCCTATCAGTGGCGAAGCTTGACATTTCGTAGGAGGGGAAGCCGAAGAAGAAATTGTTCAGTTATAAATAGTCATACAAATACGATTATCACGTTGTGGCGCCGGCTTATTTAGAACAATTTGTGTTGTTGTTGGAATATATATTATTTGGCAGTCGTAGACATTATTGATTGTGCTATTTTTAATGGTGGTAGGTGAAGTTACTCTTTCGATCCTCCAAAGGGAAGCCGGTAGGAATGAAGTTGTTAGCGCGCTTCGCCTCTGGAGCCTATTGCCATCAACCGGGCACAAATCCAGACTCCGAGCTGCTACTGAGAAATTCCAGATGGAAAAACCCAATAACACTTGCCTGATCTGGGAATCGAACCCAGGACCTCATGCTCAGCAGTAGCGCTTGCAACCACTAGACTAACGAGGCAGTTAAATTGAGAAGCTTAATTTATAATGTAACATCTTGAATTTGGTTGGCTGGGTCTAGCTAGAAGCATGAAATTTTGCACAAGAGTTTCTTATTATAACGAAAGTGAGCAAGCACTAGGGAAAGATTTTTGAAAATTCATCCCCTAAAAGCGTTAAATAATGGATGAAAGTTTGTATGCATCTACGAGTAGATCCAGTTACGCTGTGCGTTGTCTGTCAGTATGAATTTAAGTATACAAGCCGTGTGCCCAATGGGATTTACCATCGGCAAAAATGATGGGTTTATATATAAATTTGAGACTATTATATTCTAGACTAGCAGGGCCCCACGGTTTCACCCGCATATATCTCGATCCCGTAAGGATATCAGGATAAAAAGTATCCTACATCTTAATCCAAGTTATAAACTATCTGTGTGCCAAATTTCATCCAAATCCGTTCAGTACTTTTTGCGTGAAAGAGTAACAAACACCCATGCGTTCATATATCCTCTCAAACTTTCGCGTTTACAATACATATATTGGTAGGATAGGATGAACTACATTTTTTAGACTTACTAATCAATGGTCAATTGTATTGTCAGGCGGCATCACAGTTCAGATTCAGAAGCGCGAGCCGTCGTCGAAGCTAACGGGAGAAGACGAGGGCAAGCTGCTCGTCATGACGTATGCCTGGGACGGGAACGCGCATCCCGGGAACGAGTTCTGGTCAGTAACTTTAGTATTAGTTAGGGCGGGAATACACATGCCTGTGGCTTATACAAAACTATACAAGTAGTTTGCATGCCAATGTACCATAATAGCTTCTGATTGGTCAATGTCACAATGGCATGCCAGCTACTTGAATAGTTTTGTACAAGCTACAGGCATGTGTACTCCCGCCCTTATTACTAACAGCGGTTCATCGCCCATACATTTGTCAGGACAAAATAAATAGCTAAATTGATAAATTAGGTAACATGACATCGCGCCTGTATCCTCCCGAAGAGGCAGGCAGAGGTGTAAACATTCCTTTCAAAGTTATTTTACCTCTGACAGCAGCAACCCAACAGGAACCTTATTGTAACGACCACAAAGATCACTGTGGTTTTGATAGACTTGTCAGTTTTAGACCTGAATTTCGGAAGTTATGTTTAAGGCACTTTCCCGACCGAACGACCTTGAGCGTTCGGTCCTTCTCTGTCCCGCTCCCTCCGTACGCCCATTTATCATCGAACTCACACAAATTTTCGAATTATTTTAATAAAAAAAGAAAAGCGATCTTTTGAAATAAAATAAAACGTGACTTATTTAGATTTTTAAATAATTACCTACCTGTTCGAATTAATAAAGCGTCACTTTTAGCAAAAGATGCATGCAATCGATTATTTTATTCATTTTTTTTACAAGATTTTAAATATATCTATAACACATAAAAGTAATAAAAACGTGCAATGTGAGAGATAGGATATATCGAACATTTATTTAACTTAATTAATGAGTTAATAACCTCTGAATAACGCACTATCGCTAGGTTTTGCTCGGGGTAGCGCCTTAAGTCATAACAAAAGTTGATCATATTTTGTTTAGACCTATAATCGCTATGTAAAGTTATGGCAAGCAATTTCACACAACTATTGCAATTAAAATAGTGGACTGCGATATACAGATAGGAGTTAATTGATTGTCTTGTCCAGGTTGGGCTCTCTGACGGGCTCGGGCGACCCCGCGGCGGCGTGCTCGACGCAGGTCCCGGAGCTGCACAACGCACACGTTAACCGCGCCGTGTGCGCAGCGTGCGCGCGCGTTGCCGGCGCCGCAGGGCTTCTGTCGCTGCGGCAACACGTCGCGAAAAGACTGCTATGAACACATGCGACCTCGAATTTAAATTTTCTTACGTTTTTTTTGCAATTTGCAAGTACTTGTCAGGTTGTATGTTGATCAAAATATGTAACAAATTTACATAATATAATCATTAAAATCATGAATATTTTGATCATCAAACCTACAATTTGACACTGACCTGCAAATTGCAAAAAGCTTAACATTTGTATTTCGTGGGCTACCTTAGCGCATTCTCCTTAATTAAGGGAGTGTTACTGTTTTAATTTATAACACTAGTACACATGTATTTTTCTATAAAATAAATAAATAATATAAAAATAAGTTTATTTCATACATCTCATTTGGCTTACACTGCATATCGAGGAGTCTCCATTTGAGCATAAACAATGCCTGTAGTTGAAGGCTCCGCTCTTCCCTTACATTATAAACGTACGAGCTAAACAGGTATAAAAAAAGAAAAACAGAGAGGAAAAACTAAAAATACAAATACAATCCCATTTATGAGTATGAGTGTGTGCGTGCGTGTTGGGGTGTGTGTGTGTGTGTGTGTATGTGTGTGGGGGTGTGTATATGTGTGTGTGTGTGAGAGAGAGAGAGATTTTGAGTGTACATAAGTGGCTAAATAAGCGATAAAGCAAGTAGGATCACCAATAATATTTATTGTTAAGTCACACGTTGCAAAAGTAACTCTGTTTCATTATAATTATTTCTATAATAATATTACGTATAAGTATATTTTGTAAGCTTATGTTCGGATATACTCAATATAATAATATGATGGTTCACACAACGAAATAAACGATAGTGGTAAAACGCTTTTTATTTATATGTAGGTACGGTCGCAATTAACTCGCATCACACTTACTAAAACATGCATTGTACCAACAGTCTGTTTCAAAACTATCTGATGAAATTGTAAACAAATCTTGTTAAGGTTCTTCCGCAATCTCTCACTATAGAGAATTAGTAACAGTCATCTGTATTTAGAAAGTAATAACTTTACATGACATAACATCAGGCCTGTACTTATGTACCTACACCATTTCACACCCACATTTCGACAGTTATGTTTAAGTCCCATGTAATAGGGGGCGAGCCTATTGCCATCTACCGGGCACAAATGAAGACTCCGGGCTATTATTGAGAAATTCCTGATTGAAAAACCCATCAACTAATATTATTCGAATAACATTATTAAATTGTAATTGAAAAATAACCGACGGACATTGAGGTTGTGATATTCCCTGGCCGCGCCACAGTGGAAAATGAATAAAACATGTTTCTAGATAAATTGTGCCATTAATGTACATAGGTACTGTAGTGTTGATGTATAGTGTGCGGGGGAAATCAACACTACTAGAGTTTAACTCTAACTACTAGAGTTTTCTCAATAATGCATTATGTTTTTATAATTATTAGTTTTGCTTATTAAAGGTACATCGCAAAACACCGCTATTTTCTATCTAACTTTTTTATCAAACAATTGGCATATTATCCTTCAAATTCAAAAGTAATTCCCCCTGTCTGAACGATCGAATGTAACCATAGGTAATTGCTCAGCAGCCTGTTCAACATAAGGTCGCTTTCGGCATCAAACCTTTACAATACTATACGGTACGTGTAGTGAAAAAAAATAGTACCACAACGATACTGAAATATAATGGTGTTTTGGTGGCGCGGCTGGGGAGTATACTCCCTGGCCGCGCCACCACGGTTTCCGTTAACTATTCGGCGCACCCGGATATAGCAAACAGCAAAAAGAATGTGCGAAAATTGTTTTCTTTCGTGTCCTATAAACAAATTTAATCATCTTATTATTTTATAAATGATAGCTTTGTGTTTGTGTAGCTGGCCTTCCTATAATTTACGGACCGTTATTGGTTAAAATTAAGACTCTCGTATCTTTACCAATAATGAAGCAAAGACCTCATTGCTTTGCATAGTAGACCCTCCCATGTGAAAGTAGCTATAACAGGTTTTAACTTACAAATCTAATAGTTTGGCAATAAAAAAGCTACCATTGGTAAGCAAAACGATTCGTTTTTAACCGACAACAACATAAAGAGGAGGTTATCAATTCGGTTGTTTTTTTTTAATGTTTGTTACCTCAGTACTCCGTCATTTATAAACCGATTTGGAAAATTCTTTTTTTTATTTGAAAGGACATACTTCCAGATTGGTCCCATTTTTATCAAAATCCAGTTCTGATGATAGAATCCATGAGGAATTGAGGGAACTACTCAAATATTATAGGCAAACACATAGCGATTTTGGAATTTTCATCACCAAGTCAAGGATTTGCATTTAGAAAGTATCATTTGATGAAGTGGAACTTTTATTAATAGACAGTACAACACTGCTGGGGCGCCGGCCGGCGGCGCCGCTGCGACATAACAACGTTGCGGCGCCGCATCGCTCGTGTGCCCGCCGATACGGTGAAATATTTGCGGTGCGGCGCCGCAACGCATCGTGTGCTCCACTGTCTCGCTGTCCCCTAACTTAATTACTTGCCACATCATCTGCCAATAGCGTGTTTACTTGACAGTTTGTATTTAAAAGTTGTCTTTGTCATTAACATAACATAACATCACACCTTGTTTCCCCGAAGGGTTAGGCAGAGGTGTACCTGTAGTAACACCCACATTTCGCCAGTTATGTTTAAGTCCCATGTAATAGGGGGCGAGCCTATTGCCATCTACCGGGCACAAATCCAGACTCCGGGCTGCTGCTGAGAAATTCCAGATAGAAAAACCCAATAACACTGCCCGACCTGGGAATCGAACCCATGGACCTCATGCTCAGCAGTAGCGCTTGCGACCACTAGACTTGACTAGACCAACGAGGCAGTCATCAGTCAGTCTTTGTCATTTTGTGTTAATATCACAGTTTGGATAATAAGCAGGATGGCCTGTTTTTTGTGCATATCACGGATAAGTTTCACCGTCCGTCCGTTTCCGGGTTTGTTTCAGGTTCGTCCGTACTTGCTTATGGTCTCTTGTTGTGGGGTAATTCGGTGGATATTATAAAAGCGTTTGGAGTACAAAAAATATGTGTACGTGCAAATTGTGGAGCCTGGTATACGGATAGTTGTAAGCCATTGGTTAAAAAGTACAATATTCTGACATTACCGTGTATGTTGTACATTAGAGAACTATACCTATTTGTACAGTATCCGGAATATTTTACTAAACATAAAGATGTGACCAAACGAAGTAGTTCCTACAAATAAAAATAAATTTAAACATGAGCTCTGTTTACCAACCTGCGTGTGTGCTCACCAACCCCCGCTCTGGTGCAGCGACGCACCGCACCCTAGAGGAGAGGTACTATCACCATCCATGTTAGTTAGTTTAATCTTCTGTCAAAATGTTAACGGTACATTAAGGGTAGCGAGTGTTGCACCAAGCGCTAATCTGTTAACCTCTGCCTAATCCTTCTGCGATTACAGGCGTGATATTATGTTATACTTACCCACACATACATAACCTCACGCCTTCTTCCCATGGGGGTAAGCAGAAACTACAGAACGCCACCTGCTACGATCCTTCAATACTTAACTGAGTACTCCTTTCGCTTCTTTTACGTTCATACATCAGCACCCTAATTGCGTAACATAGTATCAATCACAATCCGAATAATTTTGTAACATATTGCTAATTCATTGCTTCATACGTTCGAAAAATTTGCTGCTCAACAATGTAAATAACGCAATGAATGTTGTTGAACTGTCAAAATGAAACCGATTCCTACAGTGTGTTACGCAATTGCTCCGCTGGTGATACACGCACGCCACGTCAGATGGATCTTTCTGAAGAACATCAGCAATAAGGTCACTATATTATATGCTTCTAGGCCATCCCGTCCCGGCGTTTCCATTCACATCTGCCTTGTAAATACTTGCCTTGCGTTGTATGATGATATGATAAGTTACGTTAAAATAAAATCTGTACATCTGTCTATACAAATAAATAAAATCGAAGTGTCTGTTTGTAATGTCAAAATAACAGCTTTTTACTAAATGCATAAAAAAACAACAATTTTAATAATTTCGTCTGTCTGTTTGTTCCGGCTAATCTCCGAAACTGCTGGATTGTTTTTGACAGGATTTTCACTGGCAGATAGCTGATATTAAAAGGAGTAACTTGGCTACTTTTATTTTAGAAAAAGAATTAGGGTTTCGCGCAAGAAAATTAAAACCCATGAAATTGTTAATAAAATCTGATTCAATTAGGGAAGTTTTGACATCCACACGGGCCAAGCCGTGGGCAACAGTTAGTCGTCAATACGAAGAAGAAGATGTTCGTCATTTATGAAACAGCACGTGTTTCAGCGTTTCTAGAAAATCAACTCTTGAGACGAGCCCTGTAACACGAGTGTACGAGCATTGAGTGGTTAATGGCAGATCCATTAGCTGCCGCCACTTGCTCGCGCCACGCTATCGAGCAACATTAGGTGCAATGGAACCAACGCAAATCTCTATCAAAATCAGAAGGTCAATTTAAATAATTATAATACCAGCCTTTTACTGTCACACTGCATGGCAAAGGCCTCTTCTCATACAAAGAAGGCACGAGCTTCAATCACCACGCTAGCACAAGATGGGTTGGCGATTTCAGACTTACATTGATAAATGATTATAAATGATTTTATTTCTGTAAGTAGGTTTGTGCAAACACTTTTACACGTCAATCACATTTTTTAAAACTAGATGAGGTCGGTGTTTCTTAACTGACTACTCTGAGAAGAAAGGACGAAAGAAACAGCGATCACAGTCTCTTTTAAAGTTCAGACATAATTTTGGTCAGATCATGTGAAGACCATGTAGATTTCATTAACTATTGAGTTCTACTAGAGGCTTGTGGCTAATTAGCCGCACGGGTCGATCGAAGGTTAAGCTAAGCTTGCCGCGGTCGGTTCGTGTATGGGTGACAATCCATTACATATCGACTCCGTGCTTCGGAAAGCACGATAAGCCGTTAGTCCCGGCTGTCATTCGTAAATCTCTGACAGTCGTTAGGGGTAGTCAGAAGCCCGAAAGTCTGACAACAAGGGGTATCGTATTACCCAGTAACTGGATAGTGGAGGTCAGATAGGCAGTCGCTGTATGTAAAATACTGGTATTCAGCTGTTCCGGTTAAACTGGCAACCGACCCCACATAGTTGGGAAAAGGCTAGGCTGATTGATAGAGACACCCAGTCCACCAGTCCACACCCTGTGGACTGGGTGTGTGACACTGATATTCAAGTCAATATTAATAGATTTTTTTATAGTTTTTAGATACCGGATATTTTTGGTTTATTAATTACGCGTAATTTAGTAATCCTTATAATTTAGGAACCCTATTTGTGCGAGCCCTACTCGCTCTTGGCCGGTTTTTGTTTAACAGTTTTAAAAGGTAACATTTTGCCGCGTTGAGAGAATTAATTGTGTTTTTTTCAAAATTGCTTGACCTATTTATACCCCGAACGGAAAATCCTCAGGCGCATATTCGGTGCAGTGCTGGAAAACGAACAAATGGCATACGCGGTACAACCACGAGCTCTACGAGATGTACGACGAGTCTACACATATATACATACATAAACTTACGACTTCTTCCCATGGGGGTAGGCAGAAACTACAGTACGCCACCTGCTACGATCCTTACATACTCCTTTTGCTTCGTTTACGTTCATACATCCTTTCTGAAGAACAACACCAATAAGAAGGCCAATTCTCGTACTTAAAAACGTTCAAATTCAAGTCGCAATCTCATCTCAGCGACAATCAATGTCTAAACCTTGACAAGAATGCAGGGAAATTAGAGGTATTTTTGACAGATTGAGACTGAGATTAGAATGCGACAGTTCTTAAAAATAGTAGAGTTCTCCCCAAGGTCACTTATACCTTCGTTAGGCGTCCCTTCCCGGTGTTTCCACTCACATCTGCCGTGTGTTAGTCACTTTTCATTAACCTCTCAACATGACCAAACCATCTAAGCATACTCTTTTCAATTTATGTCATTAAATCTTCTTTTAAACCACACCGTTGTCTTATCACATCATTCCTCAGCCTATCATTCATAGTCACACCACACATGCTTCGCAAGGAACGCATTTCCACAGCATTTATTCTACTTCGACGAGCCTAATGTAATTAAAACCATTAAAATAGGACGGACGTCTTTGATAGGCAGAACATGTCGCAAGAATGGACGAGACCAGTGCTGGCATCCAAACGTTTACTTGATTGTATACCAGATGGTCGGAGATGTCGAGGCCGACCCAAGCTCAGAGTTGGATCGCGTAGACCAAGATATAAGAACTGTTGGAATGATTATGGAGAGAAAAAGCAGGAAATAAGTCACGTTGGAGAAATACAGGGTGGCAGGGAGATCGACGCGAAGCCGGTTACCATGGATTCAGTAGGCACATGATTCTGGACCCCCATGCGTTGAAATTTTTCGTCACTTATTAAAAAAAAAAATCAGCTGTTCCCTACAAAAGTGCAATCAAATTTCAACGCAGGGGTCCAGATTCATGTACTGAATCCATGGTAACCGGATTCGCATCGATGTCCTTACCACCCTGTGTACTTGACCAGGATAAGGCCCGTCCGCGGCTGTAAAGTCAGATGATGATGATTTATATTCTCACTGTAGGTACAAGTGTACAAAGAGTAAACCTTTTTTGATTCTTTGTTTGGTGACCTATAAGTACCTACGTATACAATATCGCCGTGAGTTCGATCCAGTGAAAGCGATTGACTCGTGTGTCGTTGTCGCTGTTCTGCAGACCTATTGGAGGCATAATGCAAAACCACTTAGTGAAAAACATTCAAGCGGGTCTCTTAGGCGTAGATTTAAACAATGAACGGTATAAAATGTCCATTAATGTTGCATTAGGCACACAATGAACGGCCGGGACGCGTCGAGTTGAAACCGCACTCGATACGAAGCGTTTTTATGATCGATTTAAGACCTGTGTGGTAATTGCGTAACACACTTACAGTAGGAATCGGTTTCATTTTGACAGTTCAACAACATTCATTGCGTTATTTATGTTGTTGAGCAGACAAATTTTTCGAACATTTGAATCATTGGATTAGCAATAAGCTTCAAAATGATTTAGATTCTGATTGATAGTGTGTTACGCAATTAAGGTGCCGATTCGAAGCAAGCTATTCCAAAAAACCGGCCAAGTGCGTATCGGACCACGCACAATGAAGGGTTCCGTAGTTGCGATGAAGAAAGAAGAGAGATATTAATAACAGACGAGAGAGATATTGTAGTTGAAAAACATGTCACATACATTCCAACTGCAAATGTAAGTACACGCACAATCTTGAAAAATTCACCGTGTTATTTTAAGAGCATAGACTTCTTATATGTTTTCTTGTAATCTATAAGTAAAAGAGTATTTTCTATATTTTTTTCAAAATTTTAGGCTCCGTAGTTTCGGAGATAAGTGGGTATGGTCTATTTTCTTAAATTCATTTTAAACCATTTATTTTAAAATGATAAAAAATTCTATTCGAGACGGCACAGTAAGCCCTTTTATTTGATACTAGCTACCCGCAACTTCGTTCGCGTAGAAGTCGTAAGATACACAATATACTAAAATAACAGCCACAAAAACAAAAAAACCCCTCGTCCCCCTACCCGTCGCGTTGTATCGCCCGCCCGCGCTATTACTTCGTTTTCGCTTAGTGTTCTTTCCAACTTTTTTCTTTTTGCTCAGCTCCTAAGGGTCGCAGCGTAGCGTGATGTTAAATAGCCTGTAACTATCTTCGAGAATTGGGTTACGAAATGCAAAAATAATTTTCAAATCCGACTTTTTGTTCACAATTTCATGGGTTTTAATTTTTTTGCGCGGAACCCTAATGATTTTTTCTAAAATAAAAGTTGCTTAAGTTACTCTCCGTAACATCAGCTGTCTGCCAGTGAAAGTCCCGTCAAAATCGGTCCAGCCGTTTCGGAGATTAGTCGGAACAAACAGACAGACAGACAAACATTTTAAAAATTGCTTTTTTGTTATAAGAACCGTTACATGCATTTAGTAAAAAGTTGTTATTTTGACATTACAAACAGACAATTCAATTTTATTTATTTGTATAGATGTCACACGGTATAGTTTGCATTTTTTTTTTAGTTTTCTTATTTGCCGCCAAAAGTGATCATCATTATTCAAAACTCATTTATTTACGTTACACTCCGTGTTTGGGTCGCAGAAATTCATACGTGTTCCAAATTTCAACTTAATCGGTCTATTAGATTCGGAGCAGATTGGCTGTGACAGACGGACAGACACACGAGTAATCCTATAAAGGTTCCGTTTTTTCCTTTTGAGGTACGGAACCATAAAAAGACGTACAACTTTTATAAAAGTTGCACGTCTGCCTGATTAAGAGATGCCCATGGCTAAATGATAACAGCTGTACAGGTCGATGCTACGCTTGTCAGTCGGTTCGAGGATGGTGATGTGCAAGTGCAGGTTCAAAGTTTTTTTTTTATTATCTTGCAGAAGGTAGTAGAGTTTTCTCCTCAGGGATAAAAAGTATCCGCCTTGGGAGCTTGAATCCCTCGCAGCAGTTAGGATTCTAGTTTTAACTTCGCACAGGAGTTAATTTTGAACTCCCTCGCTGATTCTCGAGAAAAACCTCTGGGACAGACGGAAAAAAAAGTGATGTTAGGTATAAACGTTTTTTTTTCATTCGAATTTTTAATTAGCACAGCGTTCCCGTCTTCCTCTGTAGATATAGTACAATTACCCGCCCTCCAACACACAATTCTTTGTAGTGAATTAAGGCAATTTCGCGAACGGAAAATAAAATAATAGGCTTCCCATTAGAGACGCTCTCAAAGACATTCGCTAATAGTCGGAAATAAATTTGACGTTCGTCTGAGCCACTTTGAGCTCGTTCCGAATCATTTAACGGCGTCGGTGGACTGCCATCAAACAAGTTACATAATTTAAGTGTTGCTCGAGTCATTTTTGAATTTCGAACTGTCAAACTTTGAACTTTTAATTTTTGAATACGAGGCTTTTGGCTAGTTTGTATTAAGGCTCGTGCAGACTGGCGGGATGCGACGGCGCGTGCCCTTAGTGTGTGTATTGTCTTTTTTGTAATTTGCGTCTTGTTCTTGCAGAATAAACAATTTCTCTTTTTCTTGAAACTTTCTACGTCACAACATTTCGTCAATTGACTGAAGAGTACCTACCTACTTCTGCATGTACTTTTGTACCCTCTCGAATCGCTTATATTGTCTTTTGATCATTCAAACAGAAATAGTAGTTATTTTGTCGAGTTACGCAGAAAAACTTAAGAATTGTGAGAACGAATAATGCAAGTGCGAGCGAAGCGAGTTCGAAAATTATATTATTGCACTATCTCTGATAGGTTTGGTTTTCTTTTGGCCATTCATACAGAAATGAGGGCAGGCTGTAGGTCTGCGAAGTGCGCCCCCCTAAAGGTTGCGCCCCTGGCAGTTACCACCTTTGGCACCTCCCTAGCTACAGAACCCTAAAAATGATAAGCGAATCGTTCCTCCTCGTGGTCTCACTAGCAGTCCTCCAAGGAAACTGATAGCGGTATATTAGTAGGGGTTTAGATAACTATTGTTCGCATTCCCATGTCAGAGCCGATCGGTCGGGGTTGAGTTGTCGGGGTCCAGTTGTCGGGATCTAGTAGTCGGAGTAGGAGTAGAGTAGTCGGGGCGGAATGGTCGCGGTAGAGTTGTCCTGGTGTTGAATTATCGCGGGGTCGAGTTGTCGTAGAATCAAAAACCCAATAACACTTTGCCCGTCCTGGGAATTGAACCCAAGACCTCACGCTCAGCAGTAGCGCTTGCGACCACTAGACGAACGAGGCAGATTATAATTATAAATGTTAGTACTAATCCTTACCTAGCTGACCCTCAATGATATCAGACAAGTCCACGCAGTCACCCTCCGATGACATTACACAGAGTCACAACAAAGTTCAAAAATAATTACGCCATTATAAAACGCGCTCCTTTTCATCCATAATTACGACTACCAGATAATAGATATGATCCTGTGCAGAGCGAACGGAACACTACGATTAAATCACTGGCGACGTGGCAGCAGCGCCCTCTCGTGGCGGAAGGAAGGAAGCTGCCAAATTAGTGCCGCAGAGTGATCCCACTCCCCGACCAAGAACGGCATTGTTTGTCCCCATTACACAGCGCTTTGAACGTTAGCTACTCTGTTACTGACGAGACATGACTGAGAGTCGGATTTCATATAAATCACCTTTTCTCTCATGATTCGATACGTAGGGGAAGTACGTTCAAAATGACATATACGGACAAAATGACACACTCACTGGGCTCTTTTCGAAATTGGCAGGCTTAAGAATGCTGCAGTTATCTTAACATCATGTGACGTCAGCCATGTTCGCATACCTGTCAAGTTGTTAATGCCATTGGTTCAGTCATGCCAGCGTTAATGGTACGAACGTGTTTTGTGCGCGTAAAAGTTTTTTATTTTGATGGATTTTGTCCTGTTTTTGCCGAGTTACATGGTTTTTATTACATATTTTAATCTAATTAAAGTTGGCGTTTGTATGTTTTGGTTGAGATGGACAAATTGTATTTGCTTTTTACCCGACTACGGCGAAGTCAAAAGGAACGGTAATGATTTTGGCAGTCTATGTATGTAAGTATGTTTGTATGTTCCACCGTAGCGTCTAAACAACTGAACCTATTTTAATGAATGAGGTGTCAATAGATTCGTAATAATGCCCTGGGTAACATAGGCTATATAAATGTTACCAAAATTTTATAAGTATGACGGAATTTAAACCTAAGATTCTAACCACTAATAAATTAAACTGAGATAATCATCACGTGTTTGGTATCAAAAGAAAGGTACTGGCGAGCACATTAAAAATATGTATATATATCATATTGTTTAAGTCAAAATATACCTATGTTTAATATGCGTAGATACAGTTCGCGCGGTCAGTCGTTTCAGTTATTTATTCGTTTAAGTAAATAACAAACCAACTAATGTTGGTTAGGTAGAGCCGTGGTCGCATCCACTGTATACAATACAAACCATGTCTGTTTAATGGAGGTGTTCCTGGCACCCACATCATCATAGTAGGTACACAGTAAGTGCGCCCACGGCTCTACCTTGCCCATTTTTGTAACTATGCATTTCTGGATTTCTATTTGAATTATTTTTTATTTTTTTATTTGAGAGCAAACCTATTTGCTCTTGACTCTAGTCTAGGTCAGAGATGACAGAGACAAAGTCGACGATGGAGCGAGATTACCCAGAAGAAGCCTGTTCACTCTCACTTTGAAGAGATTGGGGTTGTTTCGTTATTTTTAGACCCCTTTTTTACGTAGTCGGGTTATAGTTTTTTTAACTTTATTTTTTTGATAATAAAGATTATGATTATGAAAGTAGTGTAGTATTATACGGCATTATTTATCAGTATTATTTTAATTATCTCGTGTTTATAGAAACGATAACCTGTGGGACAAAATGACATAGGTATTATAAGTATTTACATTCGGGGCAAAACGACATAAGCTGTTAGCTTAGATTACGATAATGATACCAAAAAGCAGACAGGAAAATAGTAGAGGACTGGTGCAATAAACACCAACTATCAGTGAACCCAACAAAAACCGAACTGATCCTCTTCACAAAAAAGAGGAAAGTGACGACACGACAACTACTACGATTCTTCAATATAAGCCAAAACATACCAACTACACCATTATAAAAACCAGCATATCCCTGTGGCAGTGCAAGCGACTGCTTGGAAGAAACTGGAGGATTGGCCCCAAAGTCACTTACTGGCTATACACCACAGTTATCCGACCAATTATCAGATACGGCTCACTAGTCTGGTGGGCCAGGACAGACCTGAGTACAGCCTAAAGAGATCTCGAAAAACTGCAGCAGTTTGCCTATGTGGCAATCACTAGCAGTATGAGAACTACGCCCACAGCCACCCCACAGGCAATGCTTGGACTGCCACCCCTACACCTCATCGTGCGAGAAGTGGCGACCCTGGCCGCCTTTAGGCTCTATATATCAGGAACCCTAAGTAAAGACTCTAGAGTCAAGCACATACACATAAAAGAAGATGAGATCAAACGACAACCAATGATGGCATCACCCTGCGACTAAGCCCCGAAACTACACTACTTTCAAAAACGTTACAACATAATACTTACAGAAGAACAGTGTAACTACTCAGGCTCGAAAGAGATGAGAGTACACACTGACGGATCAAAGTCCGACTCCGGGACCGGAGTCGGGGTTTTCTCGCACGACCTTAACATAAATATATCCAGCCCGCTGGGAATGTTCAACACCGTCTACCAGGCGGAATGTGTGGGCATTATACAAGCGGCCTACGCCATAGAAGCTAGGAGAGTTACAGATGCCCACATACGCATATTCTCCGAGAGCGCCTCAGTTTTCCTTAGGGAAAAAATATATTACATCGAGACTAACACTAGAATGTCAAAATAAACTAGAACGTTTAACGGTATCTAACCGCAAGACAGTGACACTGCAATGGATAAAAGGACAGCGGTTCATTAGGCAACGGCGTGGCTGACGAATTATAGGCCGACCGCATAACTGAGACGTTGCCTGAGGTAGCAGCGCGATGAAGGAGGGGTGATAGTTGACGAATCACTGAGCTCTCGCATCACGTCACCACACCCCTCCCTCACCGCGCTGCTACCTCAGGCAACGTCTGAGTTATGCGGTCAGCCTATAGCTAGGAAAGCATCCAGCACGTCAGTCTGTGGGCCCGAACCTATTGTACCAATTCCATTCAACCAACAACGCAGGTGGCTACAGAAGTTCACCCACACACAAGTGGAGAAATGGTGGACCTCGATACCATGCTGCCGGCAGTCTAGGGAAGCTATGCCATCAGTAGATGGTAGGCTGACCAGGCGTTTATTACGCCTGGACAGAAACGGCCTGCGCCTGGTGACGGGGACCATCACGGGACAATGCTCGCTAAACAAACACTTCCACAAAATAGGCATAATGTGCAAATGTGTGATGTGGTGTCTTCTGTGCAAAGCATGCTTGGAGGCTGAGGAAACCGTTGCGCATGTGCTCTTTGAACGCACAGGCGTCACCCAGATCTTTAAAGACATTCTAAACAGATCATGAGACGTAATAAACTTCTGGAGGGAGGTTGGGCTGGTTGGAATAACCACCGACGGCCGCCATGGCCCACGCACAATTGTCCACATGAAGGATTAAGTGAGGAAACCAAATCCCGTAACATAGAACATAGAAGCAGATAGGAAAATGAAGAAGACAGGTACAGAAGACTCATTACGATGAGGACTCAGATGTAGAAGATTTTCCAGCTGCGTCGAAAGGTGACTGCGTATGCATTTACAGGGGGCCAATCACCACCTCTTAAAGCAGTATTATTTAAATGATACTTCAGTGTGAGAAAGAGATGGAGCTATACAGGACGTCTAGCTCCATCTATTTCCCACACTGAAGTAAGATTACAATAATACTGCTTTAAGAGGTGGTGGTCTAGCTCCTGTAACGACCTCTTTTCCCGTTCCAAGCCGGCGAATGCTGTCATCGGTGCAACAATAGTTCCTTTTGGGTTCATGCATCATGTGCTGATGTACCCGAGTTGACCAAAACTTCGTCTGTGAACTCGTGTGTGTGTTCGTGTGTTCGTGTGTGTACTTCATAATTTTTGTGGGTACCTAATATGTATGTTAGAGGTAGTGATTAATTTAAATGATATTTTGTTAAGCTTCCTATTCAATCAAAGGCTTATGTAGGTTACACCTAATGAACCAAAGATGAATATTGAAACTAAACACTGATTGTAACTACTTATGTTAAAAAAAAGTAATTAAAAAAAATTAAATTGACTTCAAAATGAAATTAACTCAAAATAATTATTATTATGAAATACCTAACTTTAATTTCAGAAGTCGGTATCTTGAGATCTGTATTCTGTGTTTCTTCTATGTTTGGTGTCTTTGGATCTGTATTTTAGTTTTTTGCCACCGACTTCCGAAATTAAAGTTATTTTTTACTTTGTACTGTTCTTTTGGAAGTCGGTTGTTTTTTTTTTTTCTGTAAAAAAGTTTTTTAATTTTTCACTTTTTAGTGGGTCGGTTTGTAATTTATCTAAGTTATAATAGCCTAATGTTAACTGCTCATCACCTTTTACAAAATATTGCTTTTCCCGATGCAGGGACGGTAATAATGTTGAGGAGTTCTCCTGGTACTTTATCATCAGCTTCACTTCAGCATATGCATTGTGACGAGCTTAAATTGCTTAGCAACCATATTAAAGTAATTTAATCACAACCCGTGAAATCCTTGTTATTGAGTAGTTCCGGTGGCCATCTGTGGTCTTCATCATCAGTTCCACTTCACCAAATGGTGCTTTCCCAGAGCAATTGCACAAGTTACTTACTATATAAAAACCCAAATCAATATAGGTGTGCTTATAATATTTGAAAAGTTCCCTCGGTTTCTCCAGAATCCCATCATCAGATCCTGATCTGATGACGATGGGACCAATGATGGGAAAAGTATACCATTTAAAACAAAAGAAAAATTCAAAATCGGTCCAGCCATTTTCGAGTAATCGGGGAACACACATAAAAAAGAAATAAAAAAGTAAAAGGTTCCGACGAACTGAGAACCTTCTCCTTTTTTTGAAGTCGGTGAAAAAGGTACTTAAATAAAATATAAACAAGACATCGTAACAAGTTAACATCGGTTTTCTTATAACCGGAGTCACACGTAATTTCTAATAGCATAGATCATGCAGATTATCTACGTGTGACTTCGGTATTGTGTTTGTGTATGTCAAACTTTTCGAGCTTCTGCGAGAAACATGTTTGATGGAAATCTAAGTTGACGGCCTTAAGTCATCTCTATCAAATAGATATACGTATAATTATCGGAACAGGGGGTCAACCACCACCTCTTAAAGCAGTAGATATTATTTTAATGTTACTTCGCTAGACGTCCTGTATAGCTCCATCTCTTTCTCACACTGTAGTAAGATTACAATAATACTGCTTTAAGAGGTGGTGGTCTAGCTCCTGAACAAAGAAACAAAGATTTAACTTAAAGGCCAAGAGGAAGAAGTCCATTTGCTTGTAATAATCTTAAAATACTCACAATCTATCTACCTAGCCTTTTCCCAAATATTTTGGGGTCGGCTTTCACCGAATCAGCTGACTTTGACTTTGACCTCCACAACCCAGTTACTGGGTTGTTAACACGACACCCCTTGGTCCCCCCTGCTTGTCAGAATTTTAAGCTTCTGACTACCCGTAACGACTGTCAAAAATCTACGAATGACAGCTGCAACCACGTGCTTTCCGAGGCACGGAGGGGGGAGGGGGGATCTCGATGTGTAATGGATGGTCACCCAGCCACGAACCGACCGCGACAAGCGTAGTAGACCTTTGATCGACCCATGCGGCTGTTATCATTTAGCCACGAGCCCCTCACGTAAAATATTCACAAATGAAAGGGAAAAAAAACTTATAATATACCTAATTAACTGGCGCCTTCGCAAGCCAAATCCACTACCTGATAATTATTTAAAATGCTTCTTCGAAAGATTATCGGATTAACACTTTGTCCTTTAGTTAGGTACTAAAACTATGTTAAGATTATTAACCCTTTCAAAGTCATGACTTTCAAGACTCAAAAGATTTGTACAACTTTAAAAGCGGATTGTATTACTTTCTGTACCTACCTGTTGAATTGAGTGCTAAAAGATGATTAAAAGTAATGTTTTCTAAAGAACTTTTGTGGAGGGTTATGTACCTACTTATTTCGTACTTATCGCACTATTTCATTTATAAAGCATGTATGTACTATCAGAAACGTCTGCAGCCTAATTGTGTAACACACAATCAATCAAAATCGGAATGGTTTTGAAGCATATTGCTAATCCATTGTTTCATTTGTTCGAAAAATTTGTCTGCTCAACAACGTAGATAACGCAATGAATGTTGTTGAACTGTCAAAATGAAACCGATTCCTACTGTCAGTGTGTTACGCAATGTTGGTCCCAGGAGAGTGTTGTTCAGTTTGATGTTCTTTTTTTATGATGCGGCTCTCGCAGGTCAACCAAAGGATAGGTGTAGAACGATAATATATGACTAGCTTTTGCCTGCGGCTTCGCTAGCTTGGAGATCGGAAATTATCCCACGGGAACGTACTTTTTACTAGGTACCGGAATAAAAGTATCTTAAGGTCATGGTGGCCAAACTCATGTGCCAAATTTCATCAAATCCGTCGTGAAAAGGTATACCTACCTAACAGACAGACTGTCAGACATGATAGAGTTACTTTCGCATTTAAATAATATAAGTAGGTAAGTTCCACTTAGAATGAATTGATAGTAAGGATACTTAGTGGGAGTAGAATGGATTTATTTGAATAAGTAGATACCTAGGTATTGATCACCTTGACATATACAAGTTTTTGTTGTTTTATTTCTACATGAACATTTGTCATAAAAAATATACCTACCTACCTATAATAAACACAAACTTTAACTGAAGTGTACGCAACACTTATCAAACGAGCCTATCACAGCAGTAGGTAGTTTTATTTAATATAACAAAACGCAAAAATAAATAAATCGATTGTCACTATCCAGGTACTATCCCTACCAATAAAATTGTTTTAAACAAAATCGACAATAATTAGAACCATGTAGTACAGCACATCGTCGGTGAACAAACCATGCTTCTTGAATCACCGCGTGACACTCACAAACCTAATCCATTCATCGCCCTTAACTTATTACATCCACCAATCGCAATGACGAGGCGGAGTTAAAGAGCGAGACAGCTATTCCCTGCTTTCAATGCGTGTGAAAGAGGTGGACTATTTTAGCGACGCTGCGTCTAGAACCGGGCGTCGAGGAAGCGATGGACGGGCTTTCCACAAATACGTCAGTCAAAGTTTGCAATTTGAGTCACAAACCCGCGGTCGCATTGCACGGGTTAACTCTTTACGCGGTTAGCCCAAATTAAATAAATTAAAACTATTAAGTGATAAGCAGTGGACAATAATTAGTGTTTATATTATAATAAATTAGTTTATTATTTAATTATTTTTCCCTAATTTTGCAAGGACGGGATAAAACTGAATGTTTTGAATAGCAAGTGCAGTGTTGTGTGGTCGCTATGTCGGAAGCTGGTCGGCGTGGTACCGCCTACACTATAGATAACATACTCGGACACACGGACAGACAACCGGGTATGTGACACCACGACAGGTTACCATGATTTAACAAATGTGACCCGCATTTGTGAAATTCTACTTAATATACTTATTATCCTACTAATCCTACTAATAGGTATTATAAATGCGAAAGTTTGTGAGGAAGGATGGATGAATGTTTGTTACTCTTTCACGCAAAAACCACTCAACGGATTTGGATGAAATTTGGCACACAGATATTTCATAACCTGGATTAACATATATGATACTTTTTATCCCGATATCCCTACGGGATCGTGACTTACTAAACGGATTTGGATGAAATTCAGCACACATATAGTTTATAACCTGGATTAACATACAGATATAGGATATTTTTTATTCCGATATCCCTACAGGATCGAGGCTTATGCGAGTGAAACCGTGGGGCGCTGGTAGGTAATATAAATAATAATTAATAAATGTGTGTTTGGATGTTTGTTACTCAATCACGCAAAAACAGCTGTACGGATTAAAATGAAATTTGGCCCACAGATATTATAACCTGGATTTTTACATAGGATACTTTTTATCCCGGTAGTACCTACGTTCCCGTGGGATAATTTCCGACCTACTAGCATGCTGAGGGTTCACTAAAAGGCAAGGTTTTTGCTTTGCAATGCTTATGCAGTGCGTTTGTTGAGTAGGTATTCGTTGTTGAACAACTAGTTGAAAACATCACGCCTGTATTTCCCGAAGGGTTAGGCAGAGGGGTACATATAGTAGGTACACCCACATTTCGCAAGTTATGTTTAAGTCCCATGTAATAGGGGGTTATTATTTTTAAAAGAGTATCCGTAGAGTTTCTTGCCGGCTCTTCTCCATAGGAAACGACCAATTGGAACCGCGCACCTAGCTTCTGACGTTTCATAAGTGCCCATGTAGGCTTATGTGAAATAAAATATTTTGAATTTGAATTTATTGCCGTCAACGGGGCAAAAATCTAGAGTCCGGGCTGCTACTGAGAAATTCCTAACAGAAAAATTCAGTAACACTGCCTGACCTGGCAATCGAACCCAGTACCTCATGCAGTTAGCGGTTGCGACCACTAGAGCAAGGATGCAGACTATATAGTTCAATAAGTACTTAAGTATCTAATTAATTTTGTTAAATGACAAAAATCAAAACCCTTACAGGTAAGTACTTACCTACTCGGAGATTACTGGCCCTAGAAAGATTACATTTAGAAAGAAGATGCCCCATTTATTTATTTATCCCGTCGCACGCCAATTAGCAGACACAATTAAAAATCTATTGTTATCCGCATACGTGGCTTGCAATCGACGTTTGAAGAGTTAAGGCTCCTACAAACAGGCGCGACTCGCGACGCAACACAAAGGCACCGCTTGTCGCGCGACACGTGGTGCCTTTGTGTCGCGTCACGTGGCGCGCCTGTTTGCAGGAGCCTTTATTAGGAAGACTCAACTACTACTAACATAGGATCTTTGTTCTGTGAAAATATGTCCCTTGAAGGTGTACACAACTCATGCATATTAATAGACATTAGATAAATTTAAACCGCTATACTTACGTCTTTTTCGTCTTTACTGACGTCCACGATGGTGTAACTGAGCGAAGAGCATATTACATATTTTGATACCTACAATTGGGCGAGCTTATATTGGGCAACTGGTAATTAGTGACCGATACTTTAACACATGATTGTACTCATGATAACAAACAACTTTTGCTATGGGATCAAACCAAAAATCGTGAAAAAAAATCAGCTGTTCCCTACATTTATGTTCGCAAACTCGTCAAAACGTAGGGAACAGCTGATTTTTTTCACGATTTCAGGTTTGGTCCCATAGTAAAAGTTGTTTGTTCTCATGAGTACAATCATGTGTTTAAGTATCGGTCACTATTACCAGTCACCCTATATAAGTACCATGCATGACAAATGCTTCAACGCAACGACTTTTTGCTACGACTTTTTTTCAACACACTTGTGCAAAGATTTGGTTATATATTTTATATAACCAAATATATATTCTAAAAATATTTAATATAATAAAAATAAATATATTCTTAAACATCCGAATAAGGTTTTTAGGGAACGAAAAAAATTGGAAAAATTATACAAAAAGTTGGAAAATTCGGGAAAAACTGAAAGTGCTTTTTTGTATGGGTTTTTTATATTTATTGAAATTCAAGCAGGACAACGTCTGTCAGGCCAGCTAGTAATAAATATAATGTCATAAACTTAATATTGTATAACAAATATATTTGTGAAAAATGGCTCGCGGATTTTTGTTTTCGTGCGCCTTACCTTCGCATCAAGGAGAGGCACTAACTCGAAGCCGCTGAACAGCCTAATCCATACTAAATAATATTATATGTAAATGCGAAAGACAACATGTCCCGGAATTAACGAACACCACCAAACTCCCCGATTAGAATGTTACAATCATAATTCTTCACTGAATTTTGACTATTATGTATAAAACATTGTTTATTAATTAAATTATTTATACCTACTGATTGTAGAAGAAAATTGCGGTCACATTACAAATCTACGCACGCACGCAGTGGCACACATAAGTACTATAAGGATCTAGGGTAGTAAGTACTTCGTCCATTTTGGTTTGTTTTGACTGCCCACGCGGAAGTGTGTCTGTAATTTACGTAGATTAATTATTTATGGGATAAAAAAATACCTAAGTATATTAAAAATGACAGAAATCGATTCAGTAAACGATTCTAAACAAACTACTTTCATAATGTGCATTAATTCAGTTACTTTCACAGTGTATAACTGTACGTCTGTCTGTTACCTTTTTACCCCTAAACCACAGAACCGATCGTTATGAAATTTGACAGATAGATAGCCTGGAACCTGGGGAAGGACATAGCGTACTTTTCATCCTGGTTACTAGTATAAAAAAATGATGTAATACAAAATACACGCAGACGAATTAACCAACTAAAAAAGTACAGATAAACAAGACATCGTAACAAAATACCATCGGTTTTAGTATAACCGGAGGCACGCGTAATTTTTTACAAATTAATATGTCATGTAGGAACTTAATTAAGGCAGAAATTGTACAGATAGCTTGTGAATCCGGTTATATACGAAAATCGATCTTATTTTGTTACGATGTCATGTTTTATACCTACCACTTTAGTTGGCCTTTTTGTCGTAAGTAGTTGGGTTTTAGTTTTTTAACTTTCTTTTTTTATAAAATATAGGGAAACACAAATTAATGTAAATTTTTTGTCAAGAACAAATAATTTAATGAATTATAATATTTATTTATCATATTTTTTAACATACTTCGCTCGAAAACTGCTTCTTATTGCATCGCTTTTTAACCGACTTCAAAAAAAGAAGGAGGTTATAAATTCGACACGTATGTATGTAATATTATTGGAACTGCAATATATATGATAATCTATTAGAGCTTCCAATAAAATATACAATATTTTATTGTGTGTATGTATGTTTGTCCACGCATTTCTCTGAAACTATTAGTCGGATTGAGCTTGTTTTTTGTATTGTCTTACATTTACTTCAACTTAGGGAACAGTGCAAATTTCATCAAAATCGGTTCAGTAGTTTTCAAGATATGGACTAATACGTGTAAGTGTGACGGCCTGGCTTATAGATACGTACTTACGAGCTACGAGTGTGGTTTCAAAGGGAAAACATCTCAAAAATGTTGTTCAAATTCTAGTGCAATATTTACAACAAAACAATTAACTACCTACTTATTACAAAATATTTCCAGTTTTAACTTAAAACTAAAAATTACGAAATAAAAAAGTAATTACAAAAAATGAAATCGACTTCAAAAGAAATAACTCAAAATCATGACAAATCTCGCGACGCTTTTACCGTTAGGTAAGTAGAAACTTTCTGAGTTTATCTTGAACATTATTGACATCGGTGAAGGAAAACATCGTGAGGAAACCTGGGAGTTCTGGTAGTTGTGGTTGGGTAGTGGTGCATTCAAAATAGTGCTAGCGACTAAAAGTATAAAAAAGCGATGTCCGTTTTTTGAGGCATTTATCATACTGTGGAACGGAACCGCGGTAGTGACCTGCGAGCGCTATATCAAATTGGTCGCAGCTTTGGCTATTTCAAATTGGTCGCAGCTTTGGCTATTTCAAATTGGTCGCAGCTTTGGCTATTTCAAATTGGTCGCAGCTTTGGCTATTTAGCATTTTTAGGACATTAGTATTTTTTTCCATTAGAGTGTTCAATAATATTTTTAGAAAAGCAAAATGGGAATTTAAATACATGCCCTTTTACATCAGCTAAACCTTTACGGTACCATAGCGAGTAGATATACTTATTCTAAGCAAAATATGAACTTAGGGTTATGAGTTTATGACAGCGGTGTACCGGCCCCCCGCGGTGAGACGCCCTTATATCAACATTGTTAAAATTCATCTCGAAATATTATGATTTTCACAAAGGCAACACAATAACGCGCTTTGTGTCGGGTCATTATCACACTTGACTGATCTTTTGAGGATTACAACTATAATGCTATTGTATACTAGTAATTATTGTTGCTACATGTGGTGGCGGCGATGTAGAGGGCTCTACAGTGCACTTACCATAAAAAACAGAATATCTAGGCACTTACTTTCCGTTTAGGGTTGAAACACTAGGGTCGAGGGGTCCGAGCGCTCATCGAGTATTTCGGGATATCGCCAAGCGGTTGGTCGACTCTTCACGTGATCAGAGGGCAGGCCTATTTTTAGGTCAAAGAATAAGCATTCCCATCCAACGTGGCAATGCTGCCAGCCTTTTGGGCGCTTTTCCCATTGACAGCGATGCGGACGAATTTTTTGATGCCCAATGAGCTCTCCCTTTTATTTAATGTTTTTTTTTCTCTTTTCTTTATATACTTGTACATAATATATATATTTTAGTGTAGTGTTAGATTGTACATTGTATTTAAGATTTGTTTATATTACAATAAA
Organism: Fissipunctia ypsillon; assembly: GCA_947568875.1. Taxonomy (NCBI): domain Eukaryota; kingdom Metazoa; phylum Arthropoda; class Insecta; order Lepidoptera; family Noctuidae; genus Fissipunctia; species Fissipunctia ypsillon. The sequence continues at coordinate 4,619,474 of OX387665.1, read as the reverse complement.
ATAAACTTTTTCACCATGAAAACTACAGAAAAAATATTTAGAAAAATAGTTATTTAGGCTACAAGTGCGGAAAGTAGGTGATTTCCGGCGAGTGTCATTTTTATTCACGAGCGAGTGTATAAGTCGTTACGAGTCGGAAATCATCTTACGCACGTGTATCATAAAACGTTTTACTATGCATTGTGCGAGGAAATAGAATTTTTTTTTTAAATTTATTGATAAAAATCAAAATCTAGAGTAATTAATAACGGGTTTAATGAAGTATTAGTTTTATTGTACCTTTTATATGAATGATAACCTGTACCTACTTGACTAATTTGTAAAACGTTTCTAAAATAATAAAAACTCTTTGCGTCGGGCTGACGACAGAATTAAAAATTAAAAAAAAAAACTGTTAAGTAAAAAGCACTAGTGTGAAAAAGTAGCACTTTCCGCACAATTTGGCTGCTTGGAAATCGCTCTTTTCGAGCACATGCATTGTAAATATAGTAACAATCTGATGCAGTTACTGGCAGTTACTTTAGTTAAATCTCAGATTTGATTCCATCAACTGCATCCGACTGCTTGAAAGTGATCTTGTATTGATTTTTTTTTGTTGTTTTTATTCGATTACCCCAGAAGGAGGATAATGCGTAACAACACTAACAACGGTCGTTGACCTCCCAAAAAAAAAACCTAAAAATCTTTTTATTTTATTAACCGACTTCAAAAATGGAAGTTCAGTATTCGACCCGTATGTATGTTTGTATGTCCGCGATTTTCTCAAAAACTTATGAACCAATTTTAATGTTTCTTTCATTGTATTTCATTGATATTTATCGCCTCAATAAAGGTAAGTGTTAAGCACGACGACGCTGTTCGGTCCGTTTGTTACTGAGTGAAAATACCACAGTCTGTTTGATATGACTCGCTATGATGTCAGGAACCATGATTCATTACTTGTAAATTATAATTTTTCTATTAACGTGATCTACATACTTTCAGGTAGGTTTTAGTATACAGCGTGTAAGGGACAGCCCTCCACAAACTAACACGGTGCATTCAGCTCCTTACTTTGAATCATATTCTACCGGAAAATTTTTCAGGAAAATTTTCATTTTTTTATCGGTTTTTCAGTTACTTTTCCCTTATTTCAATGCAAAATTACATTCTTTGAACGCAGTACTCCATTTATGTAAATAAAACAGCTAAAATAAAAATATCAGCAATGGATGTTGAAATACTCGGCGGCCGAAGGCTCGCTGCGCTGCCGTTCGCTACGCGCGTTTTGCCACGGTAACGATACATTGCGTGTAAGGTAATAAAACAAATCAGGTTTATTGGATTCCCATAAAGTTCCTGAAATAATTTCATACAGCGGTCATCTTAGTATGATATACTGAATTTACCCCATCAGTCTGCGGAGGACTGTCCCTTACACGCTGTATAATAAATTAGGTAATTATTCTTATGTACGAAGTTATATGCATAAATGTACTGCATTTCCGGCATTTCTATGCGAATTTTGATAATTCTTCTTTTCGTCCATCTTGGTTTATAAACCGATTTGAATAATTCTTTTTTTATTTGAAAGGATATACTTCCAGATTGGTCCCATATAAATTTGGTCAAGTTCTAATGATAGTTTCTGAGTTAGCTTCAGTAATACGTATTTTTCCCACTTAGCGTATATTGATGATGTTATAATAATTTCCTGTCACTGTTATTTACATTGAAAGTAGTGGTAAACGACTTTGAGTGGGGTTGGTACCAAAACTAAAAAGTGAAAAATAAAAACTTTTTTGCAGAAAAACCAACCGACTTCCAAAAAAAAAAACACTACAAAGTGAAAAAAATTACTTTAATTTCGGAAGTCGGTGGCAAAAAATTAAAATACAGATCCAAAGAAATTGATTTCCAAAATTAAAGTTATTTTTTCACCTTGTAGTGTCTTTTTGGAAGTCGGATGTTTTTTTGCAAAAAAGTTTTTTCGTGTTTGGATATCAATACCCATCGCGTCTGCGAAGTTTAGCTAGCCAATTTGAAATAACCCTGTATATCAGTGTTAGTCCTTTCAAATTACAGGAAATCGCATTTCAACTTATTTGTTCCCAAGTTTTCATTTAATTATGCCAAAAATCTAAATCATCTAATCAGTATTTTGTTCTTAGTCATCTGCCTAGCTTTTTCCCAACTATGTTGGGGTCAGCTTCCAGTCTAACCGAATGCAGCTAAATACCAGTATTTTACATGAAGCGACTGCCTATCTGACCTCCACAACCCAGTTACTGGGTAACAACGTTACCCCTTGGTAAGACTGATTGTCAGACTTTCGGGCTTCTGACGACCCGTAACGAATGTCAAAGATCCAAGAATGACAGCCGGAACGAACGGCTTAACGTGCTTTCCGAGGTACGGAGGGGTCTTGGTATGTAAAGATGGTCACCCATCCACGGAATAACCACGGCAAGCGTAGCATAACCTGATCGATCGACCCATGCGGCTGTTATTATTTAGCCACAAGTCCCAGAATGTATTAATTCTTAGTACTAACATAAAAATATGTAATGGATTTAACCGTGATTTCAGATTTTTGATTTTATTTATGTAGTCATTTGATAATGTAGATACATAGTATAAGAAATAGTATAAATAAAGCTGATGTAGACAATGCACTCGTATCGGCTTATCAATGAGCTGACAAGCGACTTTAGTCTGTATTTGATCTGTATAAGACTCATAAAATGTAGCATGACTATTTTATTGATGTATTGAGAACCTGGAGGGCCAATTTGACAGGATTATATCGAACGCGGAAGGACGTAGTGATGGGAATATAATATTCTTTAACAAAGTGCAGTGCTGAAAGTATTTTGTAAAGGCTAAAATTTTCTCACATTTAGTAGCAACAAGAATAATGTAGGTACTAAATTATTTTGTAATAAGTATCATGATTTAAAACTGTTCTTGGAGTTTCTAGCCCGTTCTTCTTCAAAGAGATCTACGTTTTGGAACGAGCAACTAGCTTCAACTTTCTAACTGACCGACTCCTTGACTGTTCAAAAATGCCTGTAAATGGTTTAATTGAAATAAATGCATTGAGTTTTGAATTTTTGAAATAGATATTGTTGTGACCGATTCACATAGGTATGTTATTTCGACCAAATTATTTTCCTTACATTCAACTGCTAATCTTTTGTTATGCTTAGGTATGCCCCATCAGCTACATCACTACAAAGTGAAACATAACTTTAATTTCGGAATTCGGTGTCTTTGGATCTGTGTTTTAGTTTTTAGCCACAAAAAAAAAATAGTTTATTTCTCACCATTTAAACTTACAGTTACTCAATTAGGTACAAGTGTACAAGTAGGTATTTCACATTTTTGTGGTGATCAGGACAAGGTGCACAGAGTATTGGCCCTAGCCCCTGAACTAGGCGGGAACCTGTATCTCAGGGTATAGTGCACAGACTTCCGAAATTAAAGTAATTTTTCACTTTTTAGCTATGGTTCCTACCTCACACCAATTCGCCTACAACTATTTGATGTAAACAGCGCAGCGGTGACAGGTAGTATTACAACATCATCAAGATACACAATGTGGATTAAATAAGTATTCTCAAAGCTAACTATATATCTACCCAAGCAAAATTACCGCGCAAGCTTCTTCTATCAAATGCAAATAGTATTTTCAAAATTACAAAAATTCGACAATAAAAAATAAAAAAATATTGACGAAAATATCGATGAACAAAAATACCCGTATATAAAAAAAATACATAGATATGAACATAATAATTTCCTCTTTTTTTGAAGTCGGTAAAAAACCGGCGAAAAGCGTGTCGGACCACGCACAGTGATGAATTTTGTGGTGGGGATGAATTGAATCGCTCAGCGGAAGAGTGGCTTATTCCACAAATTTATAGAAACAGAGATAAGTAGATATTTACATACTATTATTATAATGGAATTAGTATATTGATCAACGCCATCTACTCAAAATAACGTAAACTAAATTTTAGGCCACTATGGTTTCAAAGATCGATACATCTAGTATGTAAATATCTATTTAACTGTGTTGTATAAATTTGTGGATTAGGCCACTCTTCCGCTGAGCGACTCTAATTATGCATAATACCATTGACAAGACATCGTAACAAAATAACATCGGGTTTCGTCTAACTAACCGGAGTCACACGTATACTTACCTAATCTGTACGATTTATATCTGAATGTACCTATTTAGTAATGACGTGTGACTCCGGTCATACGAAAACCGATGTTATTTCGTTACGATGTCTTGTTTATGCCTCTGTTGACGTTTTTGTCGTAGTTGGGTTTAGTTTTTACCTATATAATATACTAAAAGATATACCAACAGAAATATGTACTTAAACCAAACAAATGCGAGTCAGCCGTTTATTGAGGGTCTGTATTAATAAGTTGCATAGTAAAACAATCACCCCACTAACTACTCTTAAATTAGAAATGTGTCGAGCTTTTGTGTGTGTACACAGCTACGGAATCATAAATTCTTTATTACAAACCTAGCCCGACGGGATATCCAATCGGCAAAAATGATGAACTTAACCTCTATTTAACCCATTCTGGGGATGAATTTTCCAAAATCCTTACTTAGTGCTCCGTTTTGATAATGTAAGGAACTCTTCAAAATTTCATGCTTTTGGACCCAGCGGTTTAGGCTGTGCGTTGTCTGTCTGTCAGTGAATGAATGAATGAATTTAAGATTTTTATTTAATACCCAAAATCTCAAGTGCTTGGGACGCGCTAGTTAATGAAGTGAGACTCAGATTTAAAATAAAATATTATTTTATTTTATTAATTAATATTACACAAATGCTTAGTTCTACTACAAGTTTGGAAAGTCCTCGAATACAATGAAGTCGTTGCTTATATAGTCTATGATAAGAGTGAATCCTCGTGGGGATGGAGTCTTAGTGGCGATAACAGAATACTTTCGTGATGACTAGTTTACCTACGATTACAGATTGGCGCGGTTGCTTGATGTCAGGGTGTCCTTAATCTTCATCTTGTGAGGTATGTCGGATTGAGTAGTGACGTGGTGACTGGATCACGATAATAGTATGACGTGTTTTTTTGATGACGAAGTATCCTTATCTTCATCTTGTTGAGGTATGTGGTCATCTTGTACCTACTGTGCTGATAGAGTCGTGATATTTACACGCTCGTCAAAGGTTTTATAGAACCAAGTATTCAAAGCTTTACACTATTAGTAGTTTCATGTCTATTCTAAAGAACATGCGTTTCTTTACAATCAAATAATCTAGTTCGTTGTAATCCGTGTGTTCATCCTGAGTCAAACAAACTAAGTATTAAAATCTTTAAACTTGCATTATTCGCTCGTTCCCACCGCTTCACGTTGAGTGACATGACATCGATCTGGTAATCCGGCGCTCCTGTTCACTACCAGTCCGATATAAGCCTCATCGCCCTATGTGCACTTTCAACTCGCTAAACACGAGAAACTGAAAAATACACCTTACGCTGTAGTAATAAAGTTTAAACTCCCTAGTCAGCGCGCGTGACCCTCGTTAAACAAGCAGAATTTAACAAAACACGCGTATTGTTAAGCACTTAATGTCGCTCTTTATTCACTATTTATTTATACTAATTCTATTTTTATAAGAGCTTTGATACAATTGAATCGAAACATCAAAATACGATACAATGCGATGAATCAATGAAAGTGATTATAAAGGATGTTCATTATGTTACTAAGTACTTGTAAAACGGCCGTTGATAATTGGTAATACCAATTTTAATAAAGATCCTCACTTGCTTTGTGATATCGGTATGAAGAATACCAAATACGTCATAATCATAGTAAGTAGATATATTTTGTTTAAGTGGAAAAAGTTGGTCATTGCACTCGTGGCGGGATTGCAATATGACAAATGCTCACGCATAGCAAACGACTATATTCAAAACCCTTGCGAGGAAAAAACAAATGAATTTAAATTTAAACATAATATTTTCTAAAAAGTATTTGAGAAAAACCCCGTTTTAGGATAGTTTTGGAAAATGAATCATTACCATCTTTACCAAGACAAGTATTTGTGGAAAGTTTCAAGTTTCTGAAATTTTTAGATTTAACAAGCATTAAAATTCTCCCATAAAAAAAGCACTTGATTACCCTTAGTTAAGAGGGGGAATTAAACAAAATTGTCTAACTTCAATACGATTTTCATGAAATTGATAAGACCTATGAGTGTCTGTTTGTAATGTCAAAATAACAACTTTTAACTAAATCCATATGACATATAGGTATACGGTACGTTTAACAAAAAAGCAATTTTTAACATTTTTGTCTGTCTGTTTGTTCCGGCTAATCTCCGAAACGCCTGAACTGATTTTGACGGGACTTTCACTGGCAGATAGCTGATGTTACAGGGAGTAACTTAGGCTACTTTTGTTTTAGAAAAATAATTAGGGTTATGCGCAAAAAGTTAAAATCCATGAAATTATGACCAAAAAGTCGGATTAAAAAAAATATTTTCGCATTTGGTAGCCAAATTCTCGAGAATAGTTATAGGCTATTTAATATCACGTTACGACTCTTAAGAGCCGAGCAAAAAGAAAAAGTCAGAAAGAACACTAAGCGAAAACGAAGTAATAGCGCGGGCGGGAGGTGCAACGCGGCGGGTCGAGGGGGATGAGGGGAGTTTTATTAAAATGTGGCTATTATTTTTTGTGGAACAGAAACACAAAATACATATTCAGTGTTGATATTTGTAAACTCAAGATCACATACATTTTATTTGTCAGATTTTAGACTGGTATAGTACATCTAGCTCCATTGCTCTGCATTTCGGTAAATTTTCTTGCGGAGAAAATTTACAACATAGCCGATTAGCCAATTCCACGTTCATTTAAAAGTTCGTGTTGGAGATTTTAGATGTTATTACGATTGGCTCAGGATTCAAATTCGTTTGACAAACTCATTGTTGTTTTCGTCGTGTTTGATGAGAGGGGTGGGCAAGGAGGCGCGGGTGAAACTTGATTTTTTCTGACTTTATACGCAATCTTAAGGGTTGATTTTCGAGCAGTCCAAAAATACGTAAATATAATTTTTTATTAAGATCATCACTACCAAGTTTCAAATTAATCCGACCGCGCGTTAAGATTTTTTCATACAAACATTAACATCCTCTAAACCCCCCCCCCTCCACCACCCCTGGGGGTGGTTTTAAAAACACATTTGAAGCATATTCGTAGTAAGTTCAAGTTTATGGGATATCCCATCGGAAAAATTATGAACTTACATAACTATCATCTCCTTACGTGGCCAGAGGGCTGGCCTATTTCTTGGCCAAAGAATCAGCATTGCATACAACGTGGCAATGCTGCCAGCCTTCTGGGCACTTTTCCTGTTGACAGCGATGCGGACGAATTTTTTGATGTCCTATGATTCTTTCCCCTCCCTTTTTTATATACTTACGAGTACTTGTAGATATATTATTATTTTAAGACTAAACCCAAAATCGCGAAAAAAAAAATCAGGTGTTCTCTACATTTTGAGAGAGCGAACATAAATGTAGGGAATAGCTGATTTTTTTTTCGCGATTTCAGGTTTGGTCCCATAGTAAAAGTTGTTCATAATGATGAGAACAATGACCCCTTATGAGGTTTGGCGTTATTTCAATAACACCTTGTTAAAGGACCTCTTGTGCTCATGTTTCTAGACCCAGTGGGGTAAGATGTGCATTGTTAATCAGTGAATTAATTTAAGTTTTTAATTAAGTAGATCGAGATTCATTCTATATCCTCAATTTTTTTTCTATTACAATTTAATAATGTTATTGAAACAATAATAATTATGAGAAATGTCGCAAGTTTAACTGTTGAATATGTTACTAATTCCCTTTAGTGAGTGATTGCGTCAGAATTTAACATGAACTGGGTTTGTTTACACTTTCATCAGGTGCTTTTGGAACAGACTATACAGTGCAGAGTTATGTAGTACGCTGCCTGGGCAGACTTGACGTTGTTAAGTTCTAAAGAAGCCGGGTTTGAATTTATAGACTTACTAGCAGCGCCCCGCGGGTTCACCCGCTTAAGTCTCGATTCCGTGGGGATATCGGGATAAAAAGTATCCTATCTGTAAATCAGGTTATAAACTATCTGTCAGATATATTTCATCGAAATCCGTTCCGTAGTTTTTGCGTGAAAGAGTAACAAATATCCAACCATCCTCATAAACTTTCGCGTTTATATTATTAATAGGAAGGAAGTAGGACTGCCTCGTTGGTCTAGTGGTTGCAAGCGCTACTGCTGAGCATGAGGTCCTGAGTTCGATTCCCAGGTCGGGCAAAGCGTTATTGGGTTTTTCTATCTGAAATTTCTCAGTAGCAGCCCGGAGTCTAGTCGACGGCGCGTTGTGTTCCACGCGCGCCTCAAAGAGATGTCAGCAGCATTGAAGAGGTCCGCTAGGACTGATGCCAGCCGGGGTTGCGGGATGTTCGAAAGAGTTACCGTGGCGCCGGCACAGGCAACAGAAGGAACACGGGTGGGTTTTAGTCAGTAAAAGTCTGACACGCCCTCCCGCTCCGCCCAGAGCGGGAGAAGTCATTTGATGATTTCCCATCCACAAAAAAAAAAGCCCGGAGTCTGGATTTGTGCCCGGTAGATGGCAATACGCTCGCCCCCTATTACATGGGACTTAAACATAACTGGCGAAATGTGGGTGTACCATAATAGGTACACCTCTGCCTAACCCTTCGGGGAAACAAGGCGTGATGTTATGTTATGGTATGAAGTAGGATAGTAAAATATATACCTACGCTGAGAGTCGCTGTGCTGTACAGCGCGACCTTATTGTGTAGTAAATAAGTTCGATTTTGTATTGCAATCTAAAATAGTCGTCGCTTCACGTCTCGGTGTGAATTGACCCTTAGTATCATAATTGAATATGCGGTGATTCTTTTCACAAAGCAACAGTTGAATGATATGCGGGTAAAAGTTAACACGTCCTCTTGAAATACATTAATAGCGAAAATTCAATGTTGCTTCGGAAAATAAGAAGCAATATTGAATTTTCACTATCATAGAGGGGTTTGTGGCCAAGTAATAACAGCCGCACGGGTCGATCAAAGCTTAACCTGATGTTAAGCTACGCTTGCCGCGGTTGGTCCGTGGATGCGAGACCATCTTTACATATAAAGACCCATCCGTGCCTCGGCGAGCACGTTAAACCGTTGGTCCCGGCTGTCATTCTTGGATCTTTGACAGTCGTTACGGGTCGGGTATCGTAGGTATCACCCAGTAACTGGGTGGTGGAGGTCAGATAGGCGGTTGCTCCATGTGAAATACTGGTATTCAGCTGCATCCGGTTAGACTGGAAGCCGACCCCAATATAGTTGGGGAAAGGCTAGGCAGATGATTGAATTTTCACTATTTATGTAGCGTTTACCACATGTCCCCATGTCAGCGCTAAATATTTGGTGGAGGGCGGGTAAGAAAATAACAACCATTTGCCATGCAGCAATTTACTACAGTCCCCGCCAGATAACGCTGGAACAAAACCCATTGATCGCACGTACCAAAAAGTCCCGAAACTTAAACGATAGAGATCGCTCGTCATACAAACCTGTCGCTAACACTGCTTCGGTCAAGTTTCATAATACCAAACATTATGTGTTGTGTAAGCTTTTCACACCACTTCCATCAAATCTTTCGATGACTATACCATAATGTAGGTGTTTCATAAAGCTATACAATAACTGGTTTTCATCCCACAGATCGAATAGAACTGAAAAGTGAGAGCGTCGCACACTCGGACTCGGAGCACGAGCACGAGCATGAACACGAGCACGAGCTGAGTGAGCACAATGATCTCGAGCACGGTCACGGCGAGCACAGTGAGCACGGAGAGCACTTAGAGGCGCTAGACGCTGGTAGACCACGCAAGGTAACTTGATCTGAATTGATGGATTCATTATGATTCTGTAATTTTATAAGAGAACATTTTTTATACAGTTTGAGTATGAAACATGTTGACAGCAACACTAAACGATGCGGCTGTAATATTATTGCACCATGAATCTATACATACGAATAAATATAATTGAAGTGTCTGTTTGTAATGTCAAAATAATAACTTTTTACTAAATGCATATTATGAAAGTATATACGGTACTTATAACAAAAAAGCAATTTTTAACATTTTTGTCCCTGTCTGTCTGTTTGGTCCGGCTAATCTCCAAAACGCCTGAACCGACTTTGACGGGACTCACTAGCAGATGGCTTACATTACAGGGAGTAACTTAGGCTACTTTTATTTTAGAAAAATAATTAGGGTTGCGCGCAAAAAAATTAAAACTCATGTGAACAAAAGTCGGATTTGAAAAATTCGTTTTGCATTTGGTAGCCCAATTCTCGAGGATAGTTACAGGCTATTTAACATCACGCTACGACCCTTAGGAGCTGAGCAAAAAGACAAAAGGTAGAAAGAACACTAAGCGAAAATGAAGTACTAGCGCGGGCGGGCAATGCAACGCGACGGGTCGGGGGACGAGGGAGTTTTATTAAAATGTGGCTGTTATTTTAGTATATTGTTTATCTTACGAGTTCCACGCGAACGAATTCGCGGGGCACAGCTAGTTTTAAATATGATTGTAATGTTTTTTCTTATTATTTTATTTATCGTCATTGTAATATTTTCAACACAATGTATTTTGTTATGAAATAAATGACTTATGCTTTAAGAACAAATTACTCACGGCTTCTCTATAAGGGTATTTTTACACTCGCTCCCCTTACTAATAAACGTATTATATCAGGTAATTATGTACACACCGACTTCTCTCTTTCAGTCGTCAGTAATTTGACTTTCGAAAGAAGAAGACAAAGCGTTGAGTAACTATACAGACGTTATACAACGTTTATTAGTAAGGAGGTTAGCATTTATTGCCTACCAAACTCCTTCGGTAGCCTGCAATTGTGTGGTGTAAGTTCTCCCATCGACCTGTACGCTGTTTGTCAAGCAGGTGCGTCGCAGCCGCACCACGTTCACCACGTACCAGCTGCACGAGCTGGAGAGGGCCTTCGACAAGACGCAGTACCCCGACGTGTTCACGCGCGAGGAGCTAGCCATGCGGCTGGACCTGAGCGAGGCGAGAGTGCAGGTAAGCACAACCACATTTAAACATCCTTATCCTACTAATATTATAAACGCGAAGGTTTGTGAGAATGGATGGATGGATGGATGCAGTGGCGGTACCTTCATAGAAGACAAAAAGCCGGGCTGGCCCTAATAAAATCATAATTAATTAATTAGGCTAAGCAGTGTAACTACACTGCTTAGCCTAATTAATATAATTATTCAGCAATATTAATGTCATCCTTTACTTCTGTATTAGATAGTCGTCTCTAGGTAGTCACCCCCTTTCTAGCCCTGTCATCTTTCACACAATCCATCCATCGTTTCTTCATCCACATTTATACTCAAAACTTTCCTCACAACACTCTGTACTATTGAGGAAACTTACATCTGACCAATTTGAAAACAAAATCCCGTGCACACGATGACCACATCTGTTAACAAGCGTTACTATAGCGGCCGAGCTCTGCAAGCAAGAATAGTCGTTACGGTGTATAGATGTTCGTTTCTCCTATGGTATATTACACCATTTCATTTAACCCACGTTATACGTATACAAGTCAGCGGGGTATTACGAGTACATAACACACTAACAATTTAATTTTGCAATGCGTCTCATTTTGACAATTCGACAATAGTCATTGCGATATTTATGTGATCGAACAGACAAATTTTTCAAAGATATGCAGCAATGGATTAGGAATTTCTTTCAAAATCTTTCGGATCGTAAAAGAAAGTGTTTCGGGTGCTGTAATCCCAACTACTATTATAAATGCGAGAGTAAGTTTGTTTGTTACATTTTCACGTCTAAGCCCCTGAACCGATCATCCTGAAATTTTGCATATACGTTGTCAGGTGTACAGAAACGAACATAAGGTACTTTTCATCCCGAAAAAAAGTACTGTTCCCGAGGAAAACAACAATAATATTCTTATGGTAATAGATGGCGCCACGTGTCTTTCGAATCATGGTTGAATTATAAATATCATGACGAGGGAGTTTGATTAAAATGTGTCTGTTATTTTACTATATGGTGCATCTTACGACTACCACGCGAAGTCATTTTATATTTAGGTAACAAACGGTAAAACATTTACCATTAATTTATAACATTTTAACCTGAGCTAATTAACGCAATTCTGTGGTTATATTCTAACGTGAATATTACAGGTTCAACAAATTATTAATTAACTAACTAGTGACATTATTAACTTTGATCAAGTTAAATAAATTAATATTATGAGAAATTTGTGTTCACGTTTAATATGAAAATAACTTTGTTTATTTCACCGTAAGCTATGAATAAATTGGCTAAATGAATGCTGCTAAATTAATATTATTGGTTTTGTAATTTGAGTAAAGTAGGTAGGTATTTATCATTACAGAACGATTATTACAAATTAGCAAAATATTATCCTCACTAGCAAATTAATCCAACTTTTTCGGTTTGATTTGAAGTGAACAATGTCACTTTAATTATGTTTGGTACTGATCGAACTACTTTGATAGATTCTCGTTTCAGTGTGAAACTGAGAGAGTGTTGATAAAGTACGTGAAATTATGACTCGACAAAGTGTTAAACTTAGGGGCTGTGCAAACGTAGACACTTTTGTTACCGACACGGCACACCATCACTGGTAACCATAGTTGCTGTATCCTGTAGCGGCGACCGGACACAATCGCCGGTTGCTACTCCTGGTCACTGGTTACCGTAGTTGCTGTGTCCTGTAGCGGCGATCGGACACAGTCGCCGGTTGCTACTCCTGGTCACTGATAATCGCAGTTGCTGTGTCCTGAAACGGCGATCGGACACAATCGCCGGTTGCTACTCCTGGTCACTGGTAACCGTAGTTGCTGTGTCCTGTAGCGGCGATCGGACACAGTCGCCAGTTGCTACTCCTGGTCATTGGTAACCGTAGTTGCTGTGTCCTGTAGCGGCGATCGGACACAGTCGCCGGTTGCTACTCCTGGTCACTGGTAACCGTAGTTGCTGTGTCCTGTAGCGACGATCGGACACAGTCGCCGGTTGCTACTCCTGGTCATTGGTAACCGTAGTTGCTGTGTCCTGTAGCGGCGATCGGACACAGTCGCCGGTTGCTACTCCTGGTCATTGGTAACCGTAGTTGCTGTGTCCTGTAGCGGCGATCGGACACAGTCGCCGGTTGCTACTCCTGGTCATTGGTAACCGTAGTTGCTGTGTCCTGTAGCGGCGATCGGACACAGTCGCCGGTTGCTACTCCTGGTCACTGGTTACCGTAGTTGCTGTGTCCTGTAGCGGCGATCGGACACAGTCGCCGGTTGCTACTCCTGGTCACTGATAATCGCAGTTGCTGTGTCCTGAAACGGCGATCGGACACAATCGCCGGTTGCTACTCCTGGTCACTGGTAACCGTAGTTGCTGTGTCCTGTAGCGGCGATCGGACACAGTCGCCGGTTGCTACTCCTGGTCACTGGTAACCGTAGTTGCTGTGTCCTGTAGCGGCGATCGGACACAGTCGCCGGTTGCTACTCCTGGTCACTGGTAACCGTAGTTGCTGTGTCCTGTAGCGACGATCGGACACAGTCGCCGGTTGCTACTCCTGGTCACTGGTAACCGTAGTTGCTGTGTCCTGTAGCGACGATCGGACACAGTCGCCGGTTGCTACTCCTGGTCATTGGTAACCGTAGTTGCTGTGTCCTGTAGCGGCGATCGGACACAGTCGCCGGTTGCTACTCCTGGTCATTGGTAACCGTAGTTGCTGTGTCCTGTAGCGGCGATCGGACACAGTCGCCGGTTGCTACTCCTGGTCATTGGTAACCGTAGTTGCTGTGTCCTGTAGCGGCGATCGGACACAGTCGCCGGTTGCTACTCCTGGTCACTGGTTACCGTAGTTGCTGTGTCCTGTAGCGGCGATCGGACACAGTCGCCGGTTGCTACTCCTGGTCACTGATAATCGCAGTTGCTGTGTCCTGAAACGGCGATCGGACACAATCGCCGGTTGCTACTCCTGGTCACTGGTAACCGTAGTTGCTGTGTCCTGTAGCGGCGATCGGACACAGTCGCCGGTTGCTACTCCTGGTCACTGGTAACCGTAGTTGCTGTGTCCTGTAGCGGCGATCGGACACAGTCGCCGGTTGCTACTCCTGGTCACTGGTAACCGTAGTTGCTGTGTCCTGTAGCGACGATCGGACACAGTCGCCGGTTGCTACTCCTGGTCATTGGTAACCGTAGTTGCTGTGTCCTGTAGCGGCGATCGGACACAGTCGCCGGTTGCTACTCCTGGTCATTGGTAACCGTAGTTGCTGTGTCCTGTAGCGGCGATCGGACACAGTCGCCGGTTGCTACTCCTGGTCATTGGTAACCGTAGTTGCTGTGTCCTGTAGCGGCGATCGGACACAGTCGCCGGTTGCTACTCCTGGTCACTGGTAACCGTAGTTGCTGTGTCCTGTAGCGGCGATCGGACACAGTCGCCGGTTGCTACTCCTGGTCATTGGTAACCGTAGTTGCTGTGTCCTGTAGCGGCGATCGGACACAGTCGCCGGTTGCTACTCCTGGTCACTGGTAACCGTAGTTGCTGTGTCCTGTAGCGACGATCGGACACAGTCGCCGGTTGCTACTCCTGGTCATTGGTAACCGTAGTTGCTGTGTCCTGTAGCGGCGATCGGACACAGTCGCCGGTTGCTACTCCTGGTCATTGGTAACCGTAGTTGCTGTGTCCTGTAGCGGCGATCGGACACAGTCGCCGGTTGCTACTCCTGGTCATTGGTAACCGTAGTTGCTGTGTCCTGTAGCGGCGATCGGACACAGTCGCCGGTTGCTACTCCTGGTCATTGGTAACCGTAGTTGCTGTGTCCTGTAGCGGCGATCGGACACAGTCGCCGGTTGCTACTCCTGGTCACTGGTAACCGTAGTTGTTGTGTCTGGTGGCGTGATTGTTGTGGTGAGATTGTTTTCGGCTCACCCCGCCCGCGCCCCTGCGCCACCCGCTCGGTGTGCGTGGCTTGTGTCGCACACAGGATACGCACACCGCTTGCAAATCGTCCGTTTGCGCAGCTCAGTACAATTGTAAGGAAATTTGTTAATGTTGCTTGTGTCTTCAACTGACGACTTTTAGTTTCCAGTTACCGACACCGAACACTTTTTGATCGGCAACGAGTATGTGTTAAGTGGAAGCAACTGGACAAAAAAATGTTCACGTCTGCGCAGGGAGTGGCTGATTTCATACTGGTTATATAGAAATCAAATGTTCATTGGTAGCTTGTATCCGATACAAGAGACAAAAGTGTCCACGTTTGCGCAGCGCCTTACAAGAACTTTGACACTAAAGGCTTCTGCAAACAGGCCCGACACGCCTCACGACACGCGACACGGCAAGGCACCGCGTGTTGTGCCTAAACAAAGCTTTAAGGCTCCTGCCTTAAAGCTTTGGTTTCCTTAGAAAGCGCACAATACGGTCACACAATAACGGCTGTCCAAATACAGAGCGTTTTTTGACATTTTAATGTCAAATACTGGTGAAAATGACAGATTTTCATGATGGCCGGTATAATGTGACGGAACCGCTTTCCTAGGAAACCGTAGCTTTAGGTCCACAATACACAGGCATAGAAATATCTAGCCGCATGTTTAACCAAATTGCAAAGGGTTGTCCGTAGAGGTGCGAGGGTAATTAAAATTAGTTCCATTCTCATCGCGCGGCGCACAATGAGCGCAAATTGTCGATGGTCCCGCGCTCACCGCAACGCGTCACCAAAGCTGCTAAAGCCGGCTGCACACTAACCGCTCCTTGACTGACATGCAACTATGCTTGATAGGTAGTACTTACTTGTGAAACCGCCCAAAGTTAGACAATTCGTTTCTGTTTGAAAGAACGCTCCAATCAGTTTATAATTCTTGCAATTTGTATCTAGTATCTTTGTAGACTTTTATTGTGCAACTTCTTAGCGTGTCGTTGGTAATTTATCCAGAATAGAGCCAGCCCAGAATTTGGCTACGAGTTGGCACCTTAAGTAGCGTCCATCAGTGCAACTTTCTTTCAGTATAATAATAATAATATTTTTTTCCAGTAAGATGCTGGTAGGGATCTTAACCGTATATCCTGGATTGTCCTGATAGCCGTGGAATACCTCTCCACTCCTATTAAGCACCTCAGGACATGTTGCCTCCTTTTCGCTACGACACTATGTGCTAGCAACCGTTTCCGGGGGCCCAGTATTGAGTGTGCAAGTCACACCCTGCCATTTTATCCGTGTATATATAAAACATTAATCGGGCAGGGGCCATAGTCCTTTCATAGTTCTAGGTAACCACTTTAGCATCTCAAACCCATAGTGCAATATCTTTGTTTTCATATCCTGCAATAGTCCTATTCCAACCGGGGGTTGTCCTTGGGTGCACCTGTGCATAGTGCATACAGGGATAGTCGTCGGTTGGTGCCTCATATCATTAAAGACGTCTTACCGGCCTCTGCGAGTTTGCTTCGGCCCCTCGTACGCCTTTCAAAGGTCCGGGACCCCAGGGTCCCGAGATATGTCAATTTTTTTTTTTTTCAGAAAAATCACATTTATGGTTCCCAAAAACAAATTTTCAAGTAAAAATAGAGCGTTCCAGAAAAAAATGTATCGTTGGTGTCTGTACAAATAAAAAAAATCATTGTATCACAAACACTTCTTCAAAAACGTCTTCCAAACTAGTGATTCATTTGACTTATTAGCTTTCTAATGACGCTTTAAAGGCATTTTCAATTCTAACAGAATATTTCTGTAATTATCAACCTATAATGACACAAAACAAGAGCTCAGTTAATCGCATTAAGTGCAAGTCCGCGCTGCGACATAGCCGCGGCGGCTCGCAGTACAATGCGCGCTAATTCGCGCGTCATTACGCTCTCGTCGCGAGAG
Source organism: Fissipunctia ypsillon (assembly GCA_947568875.1). NCBI lineage: Eukaryota > Metazoa > Arthropoda > Insecta > Lepidoptera > Noctuidae > Fissipunctia > Fissipunctia ypsillon. Next base: position 4,602,475 of record OX387665.1, on the reverse strand, counting down.
CGCTAATGTTTGCAGCGTCGTCAGCGCCACATTATCGCGACTCCTTCGCAGATATTGTAATCAGGCCTCTTGCAGACTGCCGCGTTTTGTACAAGAATGAAATTATTAAGTTCCGTTAAAAGATAATAATGGCCAATGTGCATTTACGGCGTCCGTTCTTTTCTACTTTGCGAGTGGAGGCTGCAGCTGTAATTGTTTTCTCCATTGCTGGCTATTAGCGCGCCTCGACTAAGATTCTCTCTTGTATTTATTTGCTCTTAGCATTTTGCTACGGTTGTGGTAGGTACTATACATACAAAATGCTCAGCTTCTTGATGTGGATCTTTATCTAAAATGAGTTATGTAACGCCTCGAATCCTTTGATTATTAGGGACTAAATCACTTAGGTGCACTGTTACCTTGAATCGATTTTCATATAAGGTCCCCGATATGGAATTTTATGAGGAGTGAAATTAGTACAAGCCTTACGTTTTTCTGCGCAGAGTACCGTGGGACAAACGAACATCTATACACCGTAAGGGCCATTTTTGGTCAACAGATGTGGTCATCGTGTGCACGGGATTTTGTTTTTGAATTGGTTCGATATAAGTTTCCTCGATAGTACCTTGCGCACCTTTCATGGAGTAAACTCCAGTCGTATGTACGTCGAAGCAGACACACACACACTTTTTTCGACAGTCAGGAATATCAGTGTCCTATCTAGGTAATTCTAGCAAGTTTCTCGTGCCTTTCTTCATCAGCATGTTTGACTGTTAGGCAGCATACCTATAGGATGGTCAACTCGGACGTATACAACTTTAAATTAAGATTATTTTAACGAAAATAACCAAATATTTTTCCATAATCATATCACTCTGGCTTGGCAATTTTATATGGTAAATAATATCTGCCATATCTCCACCTTTTTGCTACTGTAAATATTCTGCTTTTGAAATCGCCAACCCGTGTTGAACAAGCGTGGTGATCAATGCTCATGTCTTCTCTGTGTGAGAAGAGGCCTGCAGGAGCTAAACCACCATCTCTTAACGCAGTATTATCTATCTCTTTCTCACACTGAAGTAACATTAAAATAATACTGCTTTAAGAGGTGGTGATTGGCCCCCTGGTGGGACACTAATAGGCTGGTATTATTATTACTGTCCAAAAGTGACACGCCCTTCAAATAACCCGACAGAAAAAAAGTCAGGACGTGTCACGTAATACTCTGTGATCAAAATGGTATTCGTAACTCGAAAAAAATGGGTCTTTTAAGACTTTCAGGATAAAAACACTGAAGGTATTGCGATGGTCATGGTCTTATAAAACTGTGCACGAGTTCGTTGTATTTTAACTAAATAATGGATATTAAACTACTGCAAAACTTGGCACCAAATCAAAATGGCGGCAAAAAAAAATGTATACTTCCAAGCTGGTCACCATGCATATGTCATAGTTAACCTTTTACGAAGAAAGATTCAAATATAACCTTTACGAGAATACAAAACAAATGATTTAATTACAGTCAGAAACTGTAATTCTGTCCCTTGTTTTGTGCTAAATTCCGTATGCTGAGGGTTGTCTGGGCAGACAATTTGGCATCATCTCAGTGGAGGGTTGCCTAATCCGAGCACCTGCAGAAGTGGCTCTTTGTCGCTCGTTACACCCATTCACTGGTCGCAACGTCGCAGACGTGTCATTAAAATATTACCTTTTAATATTAATTTTGGATGTTTTGGCGGTAAACTTAGTGTGGTCGATACTGTAGAGACTTTCGCCTCCATGGCGTTTCTATGCAATCTCCACGAGTATTTTATAAAATAATGGCATAAGATTATGAGATAAACACTATATTGTACTTATGTAAAAGATAGACAATCATATAGATCGATCAACCTATCTGTCACCAGTTTTGGCATACTGGAGATAGAAAACCTATCTGTCTATGGTTTTAACGTCCCAATAATCTATAAGAAACAGACAGAATTATACTGTCTGCCATCAATAGCGATCTGTCTTTTACTGAAAATATATGGGTTGATGGATTCGGCCGTTTGGAGTAATAGTGTTCTGTGGTAGAGACTCAGCTTGAAGAGCTGACAGAGCGCGTCATCATGTAAAATGTTATAGATTAATTTGATTCAATTTAAATAATTACGCGTAAAATACTGAATGTATGTTTTATTTAAACGACCAGGTACTGTTAGCGCGCCCAGCGTTAAGAGTACCAAGAGGAGAAGAATATTTTGTAATTAGGAAATTATATGATAATAAAGATGATTTTTTACTGTGTACTCTGGCGTAACGATCAAGCTAGCGTACACATGGCTTATGTTTTATGTTAAGTGTAATGGAATTTACACACAAAATTAGTTCGCAAATAGAACGCGCGCTATGCAACATAATGAATGCTCATACAGGAATGGAGATATTGAACAAGACTTTTGAATATCATTTGGACTGGCGTTATGGCAGCGTACGTATGTGTTAATAGTGCGTGAAATTTGGCTCCTGCCAGTACAAATACTTTATGTGAATTTGCAGTGGAACATCTATCGGCGTTTCCACTCACGCGTTGTAAATACCCATTGTTAGTCGCCTTTCCAATACTGAATTAAGTTTCACCATCAAATCTTGACTACCCATTAAAATCTAATTTGAGCACCAAACTGGACTCTTTGAAATCAATCATGTTTGGTGATGCCTAGTTGTATATTTGCTCATCATCATTCTCCTCCTAAAGGTGGGAATTAATTGATTACATAGAAAAATACAAAAAAAAAAAAATACTTTCGAATTGAGAACCTCCTTTTGTTGAAGTAGTTTGAAAATTATAAAATAAAAGAAACGTAATTTAAAAAGCTTAGGTAATGTTCCATGGAAAATGAATAGTAATAGCTAAAAGAGTTGTGAGAGTGCTCTTTCATTTGGCCAAGTAACAGCACCTTCACCATTAAAATATTGCACAAGTTCTTCTCTCACAAACTTAGCATCGTTGTTGACATTGTCAGTAGTTGCATTTAATGGTTCAAGATTTATCACAGGGACAGTATCATCAACAGTATCGTCGTCTATATCAAATAGTTCATATTGTGAGTAATGAGGAACTGAACTCCGTAAATAATTATGTAGATGTTGATTGTAGATGATTCCACGCACGTAAAACGACAAGATCCATTCGATTTTCTGGTGATAATGTGACGGCAAACAACAGTCGCACAACGTAAAAGGTCTTCTTCGGAATCAGAACCCATGACAACGTCTGTATATCAACCCGGCAAAACACGAAATGTAAGGCATTTGGAGTAATCGTGTGTGGGCTACATGTTTGGCGTCCATCCATTTGACTTTAGTCGTTTCGCGCCACGCCGAATGGCGCTATCGTGAATACTTTATCCCGACTTATTTGAAGTCGGCGCAACATGGCTTTTTCTTCCACACTTCTCTATTAGTCGTCATCTCGGTAGTCTCCCCCTTTCTAACCATATCATCTTTCACACAATCCATTCATCGTTTCTTTGGTTTTCTCCTACTCTTATAGCCGTCCACATTCATACTTAAAACATTCCTCACGACTTTGCCCTCATTCCTCCCTTTTGTATACGGCTATAGATCGCGTTAACAATATGATACCGATTAGCTACCTAATCAAATCCCACTGTTTCATAATTACACGTAATCTCAAGTAACAATGGTTAAATTAAGCGCGGTTTGGCGCGGAGTGCTCTTTAACTGCAGTTAAAGCGAGCGCCTGCAATTTGGTAATTAGGGACTTCATGCGGTCTGTGAGGGCGGGGGGAGGGGAATATAATAGCGCGTATTAGACACCACACTTGAGGGATTTATGGGAACTTTCGGAGTACTTAGGTGTCTATGGATACGGTGGATGATCCTTTAATTGGTCAGAATCTGTGAAAGACAGCTTCGGTGCAATCTATGCGCTCAAAGCTCAAATTAGATAGTACGAACAATTTAAATAGTACCAATATATGTCGTGGCCAGATCTTCGAATTGATCATTTCATGAAGTGTTCGGTCATTTTATTACATAGTTGTGTATGTTTGATTGAATTTTTGTATGCAGACTGGGAATGTCATTATATTTTAATTTATTGTCGTCTTCAGCTTGTATAATAAGCATGTATTTAAAAGAACAGTTAACAGCGATGCGGATGAATTTTTCGATGCCCTATGATTCTTTCCCCTCTCTTTTTTATATATTTACTTGTACATATTATTATAATTATTTTAAGACTGTTAGCTTTTAAATTACCTATGTATGTAAATATATGCTTACTACTAGATGACTTGTCAGACGTTGTCCTATCAAAATTTCAATTTCGATTTTTCGTCTGCTCCTTTTGGTTTTTCTTAATTTTCTTTATTCCTAAACCACCTCAGTATTGTGGCGAACAAAACAAAAAAAAAATATTCAAATGGGTCGAGCCATTTTCGGGTTTTTGCGAGACTAACGCTTGGCAGTTGGTTTTTATATATTTAAAGATAACAACATCCAATAAAAAAAGCAATAGATTCGCGAAAATGTATTTTTTCAGAGTCTTTGTAAACTTGGGAGGTCACTAAGTGGTGGACCAGTTGCGCTAGGTAGGTACACAAAAGGATGTATTTCTGGAGTACGTCGTAAGTACCTAGTAATATTTAATTTTATGACCTTGGAGGATCCTTGCAGAGTGGTGATCACATATACAGGCCATGGTTTGTGATAAAAATCATGAATATGGTCAATATGGGACTAGCCCACTGCCCACAAGCGATCAGGAATTTTTTAGTAACAGCCCGGAGTTCGGAAGTTGGAGATGTGAATACCCCAGTTCCTCGGAAAGCACGTTAGATATATAGATAAACCATTTATTCAGTGCGCCCAAAAGACTTAACACAACACACAAATGCACAATTAAATTATGATAAAAAATTACATGAATATACAACATATAAAAACAATGTGCCAATACACAAAAAAAAACATAAGTATTTAAATAAATAGAGTTGACACCATGACAAACTTCAAATCAAATAACGAAACAAGGTGCGGTGTGCGTCTCAAGGTTGCACCAAATGGGAGTCCAGGGGACCACCACCTCTTAAAGCAGTATTATTTTAATGTTACTTCAGTGTGAGAAAGAGATGGAGCTATACAGCTATACAGGACGTCTAGCTCCATCTCTTTCCAACACTGAAGTAAGATTACAATAATACTGCTTTAAGAGGTGGTGGTCTAGCTCCATCTCAGCATGTGTCAGGCATACCTGACGCTGATATTCGTACATTAAGCCTGCGTCCTGCGTCTGATCTCTCTCCGATCGTGTCGGATTACCGTCTACTATAAGAGTTAGGGAAGAGAGAGTGCACCTGTGTCTGCGCACTCTCGCATCGATGGCTAGTCTCCGCTGAGGTTGGCTACCATGGCCGAAATTTGGTCAGGAGGACTATTATTGCTAGCCCAGTAATCAGTCAGGTTATGTTGGTACTCAAATCACCGAATACCAGTATTCACAAATCTCTAAATACCATACGAAATCAGTACCTACCAAAGACATTTCATAAGAGCATTCGTATTTGCAGTTGTGAAGTACCAACCCTATTGGTAGCTAAGTATTGGGGGTGCCACGCAGTTCTTAAATCACACTCAACGCAGTGCAAATTGCTTTTAATCCACTCCATAGATGCCGTTCGCCGACAAAGGACGCAGCACTTATATTCATCCTCACCGTTTTAAAATCAGCCTTACTTAACAGCTGTAAGGTTCGACTTGCCTTGTGCTGTTTGAAGTTTTAAGTTGAAATTTAGAATGGAATGGAGTGCGTCTCAATAAAAATGTCTAGTGATTGCTCTATGTAATCGACACGAGGCGTTCTATTCATTGTGAGTGGTCCTTGACGAGTCGAACGAATTAAGTCCATGTTTAATTGATGAATTACACTGCTGGCTTGGGAACTTAATAAATGCATTGCGCTAAATTATTTGGCCAAGAGAGCAAAGTGCAGCACGAGCTGACTGTACTTATTGTCCGTTAATTATCTGCCATAAATATTAATCGAACAACCTATTTTATCGAATTAAAACGGAACCCTTATAGGATCACTCGTGTGTTTGACTGTCCGTCTGTCGCAGCCAATTTGCTCCGAATCTAATGGACCGATTAAGTTGAAATTTGGTACACATATCAATTTCTGTGACCCAAACACGGACGTGTTACGTAAATAAATGAATTTTGAATACGGGGGTCACTTTTGGGGGCAAATAATACAATTAAAAAATGTTTTACAAATTGTACCGTGTGACAAATGAAATAAAAGTGCTTACTGTGGGGGTCTCCAATAGATTTTTTTTATAATTTAAAAATAAATAGTTTTAAAGTTATTTAAGAAAATAGACGGAAATTGACCCCCTTATCTCCGAAACTACTGAGCCAAAAATTTTGAAAAAAAATACAGAATATAGTTCTATTCCTATAGATTACAGGAAAACCAATGGTCTTAAAATAACACGGTAAAACTCTGAATATTGTACGCACGAACTTACATTTGCAATTGGAATGTATGGGAGAACATGTTTTTCAACTACAATGTTAAGTTTGTTCTTGGGATAATTCTGTTTCTTCTTTCTTTAGCCCAACTACAAAACCCTTCATTGTGCGTGATCCAACACGCACTGTTTTGATTTTTACCGGTTTTTTCTTTTTTAATTTTTGCACAGATCAACCATGTGCCGTGTCCATTCGATTCGATTCTAAATCATCATATTTATTTATATAAACTTACACTATCATTACAGGTTCACACCCAGTGCGATAATGTGATTAAATGAATATCATTTACTAGTTAATAAATCGAGAGTCACCCTCACGAATTCCGCCAATGTACAGTTAAAAACGTCAAGCCTTTGTGAGGCACTGTTTATTAAAATCGAGTGGCTCTTACAACCGGTGCAAATTTGCCTACGTTAGTGCGAGCGACCTGGACGTCGAAAAGCCGTGCTCTCGGCGCCTACCGCAGCCTGGTGCTTAGAACCAGCAGCCTCAACGAGTCTAATATATCAGGATTATTTAATGGACCACGAAACACTTCAAATATATATTTTGCTAACGCTAAGTTAAGCCTTACCTCCAGCTTATAGTATATTTTATTATTATTTTGAGCCTGTTGTGTCCCACTGCAGGGCAAAGGCCTCCCTCACGGTTTACCATTTTCTCTCTCTTTTTCAATTAGAACCCAATCCTTTAGGTAGTCTAATTCCATCTCCTTCTGGGCCTACCACGTCTCCGGTTCCTGTTGTTTGAAACCCAAGATGTGGCACTTTCGCCTAATTTCGATGCGACATGCGGCATATATGGCGTGCCCAATTCCATTTTTAAAGATTTTTACTTCGAAGAAAAACAGTTGACTACTTAATATTGCACCAATATCATCATTCACAAACCCGGCTTATCTTCCATCTCTTTTTATACTCAGTAGTGAGGATAATATTGGTATCTGTCTTCTATACCCTGCTCTGTGTTATTCAAATGTTAAATGCGGAGTTATGATGAGAATTCGGGGCTAACCATAGATATACATATAAATGTATTTCTATGGGGCTAACTAACAGGAATATTTTAGTTATCTTCTACTTAATAAAATTCATTAATTAATACACTGACTGACAACGCTGGGTTTACGAGCATGAAATTTATCACAAGCGTTCCTTAATTAACGAAAGTGAGCACTATGAAAGTTTTGAATTTTTTTTCCCTAAAGGAGTTAAATAGGGAAAGAAAGTAAAATAAAGATAATCAATTTATTAGACAAACAATATTCTTACAAAAACAAAAAACAGAAAAAACCTTAAAATAGTAGATATTATATGCCTTACGGCTTCGCCAAATATAGGGAAAAAGTTTGTATGGAAGATCGTAATTTTTTCTGATGGGAAAACTCATCTGCCAGGCAGAAACACGTCAAAATTTTCCGTTTTTTAAATTTTAATGTATTTATTATAATAACATTAATTGAGTCTCACAAAATCGCAAAGAATGTGCGCAATGTGCATGGTTATGGAACTATGGAAAAGTGTCTTGACGCTGTGTGATCATGCGTGATCCATCGCCGCCCATTCGATGTCCGCGCACAGGATGGATGGCAAGCAGCTCATGTAGTATGTTTACTCCGTTGGTGTAATTGCTGTATGGCGTTCCAGTGGGAGGATAAATAAATAATAAATAGGACACACGGCTTGTTGTTTTCTAAACTTTCTCTATAACATCTTGCGCCTATGTCTGCAATTTACATGGACAACCACTTCAAGAGATATTTAGTAATAAGCAGTATTGCATACGTAACACAATTAAAACTTTTGAGAAACGCGTGAAGGTTGGAGAACCCATAATTATTACCAAAAAGTTTTTGATAAGCAAACAAGCAGTCACGAGCACTAATATGTAAACACTGAGCAACTTTTAAATGTGATTTTACCTATTAAATAGTAATTTGGAACCCATTGGTACTATTATTAAATATAATAAATAGGTCTTATCTCAAAGTTGCGATCGTTATTCCACGAGAAAAACCTTTTGAATATTGTTAAGTGTATACTTATTAGAGCTCGTGACTGTACAACGGAATCGAGATCTAAGGGGTCCCCGGAACGATAAATTGCCATCAATTTCTATTGTAGTAATATTGTCAATCGCTTCAATTGCATTTCGTAGACGATCAATTTGCGCATCAATGTGTATCAATCACGTAAAAATTGACAATTGCAATTGATCGTTTCAGGGACCCTTAAGAGTCTTTATGTTTAGCTTCCTATTTCCAAGTACCTACGTAAGTTTTTAGGTTCACAGCTGACGTCTGTGATCAGTAGATCATGATAATATAGTTGTAGAATTTAGTCGATAGGCTAGTCCTTTGATCCCAACTTGCAAGGCGAGGTGTTTAGTCGGCCATAATTGTCGACTCGACTACCATTGTAAGAATGCAACGACTCAGCAAAACGGTCTCATTTGAAAATTATGAAATTACACCAATTTTTCCTTCTACAATGTCTTTTTATTAGCGCAATGTGGCTCGACTAGCTCAATTTGTTTCTATTCTCCATTCCATAACATGCAAAAGTGGACTTTACGAGAATGGTATAAGGTACATTCTGGTACATGGATGTGAAGGAATGGAAACCACGTATGCGTAATTGCTTTTCATTACGGTTCCATTGTAGTCGAGAGGTGCGGACGAGTGGGGGGTGAGGAAAGCGGGGAGGGCGTCAAATTGCCAACAATTACACAATAAAAAAAATTTAAAATCGCCCACAACTCGTATTGGAGCCATTATGCGGAAAGAATCCAGTTCTGATTTTTGCTTCGGCTGTTGGGTCTTGTGGGGTTGTAGCTGAATATTGACTGCACCGAATGATTGACAAGCAAACTTATCTCATCTGGTTGTTTCGTAGATATGTCTGGGTAAAAAAAAAACGAAATTCTATTTACTCCGACAGTCAGATAATAACAAAATATTAGACGCGTATTTTTTGCTTTATCATATTAATAAAAAAAATACTTAGATAAAACGTATTAAAGTTGGGGAGTGGGAGCTCACTACGTCACAACTAAGTATAAAATCTACCAAGGCGTGACGTCACGCCACATTTTAACTCAATGTATCGCCGTAATCTTTTGATTACATAAAACAAGAAAAAATAAGTGTTCAATATTTTTTTAATAATCAACCTGACGGATAAAATAAAAATTGCCATCATCCCCACTATGAGGTCATTGTAAGGCAACTCATCAGCTAATACTCAATAATTGCAATCAATTTAAGGAAAAGTAAAAGCAAATGCTTTTGCTTAAAGATTCCCAGTCTATCCATCTTTTACTGAAATCCTATGTTTGAGCTAGCAAGTCAATATCTAGGATGGTCGTCAAAAGCTGTCTGAGGTCCACTAGCCAGACATTGGCTTTAATCACTGCAGTTGCTCTTTCTGTCCGAGCCATCAAGCCATAGATTCCTAAAGCTTATTATCCCCTTAAGTAGACGGGTGGCTAACATGTCATAATTACCGTCATATTATCGGCTCTTAGCCGCTTTCTGGACGAGATGCTTCGCCAATATATGTATTTTCACGACAAGCAAACCGTTTGTATCATCCGTTCCCTGCGACCTAAACCAGGTTATTTTACCATCTAACAGGGGCTTTCAGATACATTGTACGTAATCGTTTTTTTTAAATCCTTCCTACCAATCATAATTATGTGTAATGAATTGAAATGTTTATTAGTGTAAGTAGATCTTTTAAGACTCTTTTACAAAACAATTTTTCAAAATTTTAAAACTAGATGGCTCTGTTATTTCCCAACTGTGTAATCCCTAAGAAGAAATTCCGAAACAAACTCTGAGGTCATGGTCTCTTTTTTAAAGTTCAAACATTATATTATTAAGATGAAAAGTGAGTCAAACAATGCAGGGCCATGTCTAGAAGGGCCTTTTGAAGTAATAGCCGTTGTGGCTTTGAGTTGACCTGTCCCGACAGACGGTCCACATGCATCAGTCATCGTGTAGCTCAACCCTATTTTAGGGAGCTCAACGGCCCGTCATACGACGCTACCAGATTTATAAATATTTCTCTAGAGATTAACTGAGGTATTGTTCGCAGGTGTGGTTCCAGAACAGACGCGCAAAGTGGCGCAAGCGAGAGAAGGCGCTCGGCAGAGATCATGCGCCTTTCATGCACCACGATCACGGTAAGAAAGCGCCACATTTTGCTCCATGCGCTGTTTATTCCTTGCTGCACTCAGGTCGGCTAGACAAGCCTGCCCTTCTCAAGCTAACTTGTATGGAAGTTGTAAGCTGACACAATAGTGATAGCCACCGAGACGTTAAAAAAATTTAGTTTAAAAAACTGTAACCCGACTACGGAAAAATAAAAGTGATCTAAAAAATACCAAACAAGAAAATATTTCCGACAGAAATCAAGACAGGTACAAAAATTTTCAAGGTAAAGACGTCACATGCCATTATAATTTTGTAGGTGTTCCTGGCACCCACATGGTATACAGGGTGTAAGGGACAGCCCTCCGCAAACTAACAGGGTGCATTCAGTTCCTTTTTTTAATCATATTCCACCGGAAATATTCTCAGGAAAATTTTAATTTTTTTATTGTATTTTCAGTTACTTTTCCTTTAGTTCAATGTAAAATTACGTTATCTGTACGCAGCACTCCATTTATCTAAATAAAAGAGCTAAAATAAAAAAATCAGCAATGGATGTTGAAATACTCGGCGACTGAAGGCTCGCTGCGCAGCCGTACCTACACTACGCGCGTTTTGCCTTGCTAACGATACATTGCGTGTGAGGTAATAATACAAATCAGGTTTATTGGATTCCCATAACGTTCCTGAAATAATTTCATGTACCGGTCATCTTAGTATGATATATTGAATTCACCCCATCAGTCTGCGGAGGGATGTCCCTTACACCCTGTATAGCTTTGCCGTAGTCGGGTGAACTTTGGAGTTGGTAACTCTTAATAAAGTCTCGGCCATTTGGACCCGCAGATCCCTACTTTAATTGTTAATTGAATACGTGGCGTATAAAATAACAGCTGGTATATTCTGTAAAAATGTCACCGCGATGACTTAGGTGAAGTGAGCTGTCATTCCACCTAATGATTGACACTATTGACAGCTCACTTCAGGTTGTCATATCCCACAGCTGGCACAGCACCTCCACAAGTCCAAAGAGAAGTTGCAAGCGCAGTGGAAAAACACAAATGGCAGTCTGACATTAGACACCCATTTGTTGGCGCAAAACTACCAAAGCAACAACTAAAAAGAAGGCACAGCCTTTTAAAATCGACAGCGTCTTTATCTGGACGCCCGGCTGACGCCCGTTGCAAACTGTGGCAGAATATTCTTCCTCCACCAACTCAATAGTTCCAAGCGAGCATCGTCCCGTAGGGTCTAACCTTCCGTGGTCCATTTGGAAGTCTCTGAACCGCCTCCGGACTCAAGTGGGCATATGTGACCACAATCTCGTAAAGTGGGGCTACCTCGACAGAACGGCAGCAGGCTGTGGATGTGAAGCTTATCGCAAACTATGCTACATCTCCTATCCTGCCCTCTGTGCCCCAAAAAATGTACCCAAAGTGACCTCTGCGCTGCCGCCGTCGACACCACGGCGTGTGTTGGCAAAATTTAATAAACTGTCGTGCTCTCGAAGAAAACTTCAAGTTCATTTCTCTTAAGTTTTCACTTTGAGAATTTTACAGAATAGACACGCTGGTCACTTCTGCATAGCATTCCCACTGCTGGGACACAGGCCTCCTCTCAGGGGAGAGGGAGTGGGCTGTAATCCACCACGCGACCCAGTGCGGGTTGGTAGATGTCACATGTTTTCGAATGTTTGGTCCTAGGACATGCCGGTTTCCTCACGATGTTTTCCTTCACCGTTTTGAGAGCAGTGGTAATGAAACAATTTACACAAAGTAAAGCGCCTGTCTGGGTTCGAACCTACGACATACAACTCGGTAAGTCGCGACCTTTACCACTGGGCCACCTCTTCTCTCACTTCTGCATAAATTCTTAAAATCAGTATTTCTCAAGCTCAAATATTTCCTATTACTTATTTCCAAAACAACATTAATAGTCCAAAACAAACGCACGTAGGTAATTATATTGGAAAAATACTTTCCTTGTCAAACGACACACATCCCTTTATAATGACAAGGTACAGTCATCATCAAAACTCACAAGTTATATATTTCATGTAATTGGTGCCCGTTTATCGGCCACAACGCGGTGGTAATGAAATACGAACCGAATGCACCCGATGTTTACCGATCATTTACCGATCGCTATCGGTCGTGTGAGCAAGCAGTCTGTATATAAACTAGGGTTGATGATCGTTTGGGAACTTTTTATAATTGCCCAATTAGGAGTTGAAAATAGTTTAACAGGGTTTTTGTAGTTTTGTGAATCTGAAATATTTTAATATCTACAGTGTAATAGTTGATAAATCATTCAACAAATTGCAGCAGTTTACGCCCGATTGGCAATTTGTTATAATAATTTTGTAATAATTTTCTTTCGAGAAACTGACCCTTAGTGCTATAATACAGGGAAAAAAACATCAAAGTCGCCCCTAAATGAAATTAATTACACAAAACTATTAGAAATACTTAAACATATAGTACTAAAAACATTTTGAATTAATTATTAAACTGAACATCCGTCGTGAGCATTGAACGAACAACAACTTAGAACAGACTGTTGCTTCATCACAATCATCACTGAACATCATAAATTATCAAAGGAGAAGGGTCCGCTGTTTTATTATGTGTGAACCCTAATAATAAGCATTACATCGCGGGCTCGCGGAGCGGGTGTCACACCGAAATCACCGACAATTAGTAGCAATTGCGACATAATTGCTCGTCACCCCTACACACCGCGCGCTCTGATTTAAAACGCTACTTTTAAAACTTCACGTGTGTGCGTATTACATAATAATGATTTACATCTAATCATTGTGGCTGTATTGGATTTTATTTTTCATTTCAAATTCTTGTCTTTGTTCTAAATTCGAACTGGCTGGTTTAATAATATGTATGATGTAACCATCATTCTCTTGTCCTTATCTTATTTTATTTGTATTTATTTATATTTTATTTATTTCCCTCTTAAATTACTTTCTAAAATATATAAGATTCATTTAAAAGAAGTTGTACCTAGTGCCTATAGCGGCATGCCCGTCTATACTGGGAAAATATCATCGTGTAAATATAGATGAAGTGAGCTGTCATTCCACCCGATTTTAGGGATTCTTGTTATTCTATTGACACTTCAATCTCACTTCACCTAACTTTTCACAGTGAGATATTTATAGAATTGGCGGGCAGGCAACTATAGGCACTACAACTATTGACCGGTTGATTGTCAAGTAAAAGTAAAGTAATTAAGTACGCTTCCTTTAAGTAATTATGTAAGCTTTTTATGCTCGGTTCCTGTTAACAAAAACGAGTCGTTTGGCCTGCAAAACGGTAACGCCGGGTCGGTAAACGGTAGCTTTTTTATTGTCAAAATGGGCATATAAATAGATTCGTAAGCTAATTTTACCTGTGATAGCTACTTCCATATGAGAGGATCTAGAGGTCTTTGCTTCATTATTGGTAAAGATACGAGAGTCTTAATTTTAACCTATAACGGTCCTTAGGAATCAGCCATTAGTTGATAAAACATGGTTTATAATTTACCAAACATACAAGGGTCTTTACGAAAATTCTTTTGAACAACAATCAAAACTGCCTCAAAGCGAAATTTCAGTAAAAGTAATTTATTGTTACGGAAACACACTCATAATGCTCGATAGAACGATATTAGGGCGTCATTATACTAATGCGCGTATAATGACGCCGCACAGTTTACGCGATGCCCCGATAACGACAATTACTGGCAATCCGTTTACCGGCTGATATATTGACTGTTAGCACTTTTGTGTGTGATTATACGTGCGAGGAGCTCATGCCTAAATAATAACAGCCGCACGGGTCGATCGAAGTTTAAGCTACGCTTGCTGCGGTCGGTTTGTGGATGGGTGACCATTCATTACATATCGAGACCCCTGCGTGCCTTGGAAAGGACGTTAAGCCGTTGGTCCCAGCAGTCATTCCTGGATGTTTGACAGTCATTACGGGTAGTCAGAAGCCCAAGTCTGACAACCAGTCTTATTACCAAGGGGTATCGTGTTACCCAGTTACTGGGTTGTGGAAGTCAGATAGGCAGTCACTCTATGTTAAATACTGGTAGTCAGCTGCATCCTGTTAGACTGAAAGTCAATCCCAACATGTTGGCAATTCCAACATGGCTAGGCAAATTGATTTTGTAAGTGTGTTTGTGTGACGTGTGTATGTGTATTTATGTGTGTGACCGAAAGAATACTCTTACTTTTAACTAGTGTTGCCCAAATTCAGTCTTGGTCTTGCAGTCTTGGTCTTGTTCTTGCGTTTTTGCAAGACCAAGACCAAGAACAAGACCGCGTATTTTTAGCAAGACCAAGACCAAGACTGACCGTGCAAGACTTGAGCAAGAACAAGACATAGCCTGCAAGACTCTTGCGTCTTGCAGCTAGGACTTAGCGCTATTTCACTGAGTAGTTAGGTGTAACAGTTCGGTGTATAGGTAGGTACGCTTAGGAATTCTATGAGACGCAAAAAACTGTATCAAAGAATATGAAAAACTGGACCTATGCGCATTACGACTAATACCATAAACATAGCGAATAAAAAAATATCTATTAAAATCAAACTGAGTGCATGCATAGTTATGTTTTAACCATCGGCACTTTGATAATGCGGCATCAAAGGTTTTGTACTTACTTCTCAAAGAAATTTGCCGCTTTTCGGAAGTACATGGTTATGATACACGCGCCGGCGGCTTCTTTTGAAATCTAAAACAATCGTTGCCGCCACGCCGAAATCATAACATTTGTGACACTATTTGATTGCCGCCATAGGGCATAGGTATACTCATGCAAAATAATTTCGAATTTTTTTAAGAGTACCTACAGGTGTTCCAAAGAATAAATAAGTTTCAGAGTGCTTAGAATGAAAATGAATACATTATACTGATCAATTACTGTTCAATCTCTTTCTAGACAGATAAGTATTGTTCTTTAAAATACAGTCAAGTTATTGTAATTAATTTGTTTTTTTACATGTTTTAGCAAATGTAAGCTTATAAATCATAAATGTTTATTAAGAAACAGTTACTTCCATGGAAAACGACATATAGGTCAGTTGATTTTTCGAATTTCTTATCAAATCTTCAGTTATTTATTAATCTGCTTGATCTTTACTATGGCTATGTTAATTCAAGCTCACAATGTTCCAATTCTAATACGTTTTTCTAAGATTTAAAGTAAACTTTAATAAATAGTAATAGACTAATAGGTAATTGCAAGACTTGCAAGACTCTTGCTGCAAGACCAAGACCAAGACCAAGACTGGGAGCGCAAGACCAAGACCAAGACCAAGACCAGGTGTATTGGCGCAAGACCAAGACCAAGACTGGCTAAGTCTCGTCTTGTTCTTGCATTTGGGCAACACTACTTTTAACCGACGAAAAATAAGAGGAGGTTCTCAAGGCGACGTGGATATATTATATACACGATGTAACATAAATAACGCACAACCTCTTAAGGGATCATTGTACTCATCATTATGAACAACTTTTATTACGGGACCAAACCTGAAATCGGGAAAAAAATTAGCTGTTGCCTACATTTTGACGAGTTATGCGAACATAAATGTAGGGAGCAGCTGATTTTTTTTCGCATTTTTTTTTAAAGTTTGTGTTTTCCACTTTTTTTGTTTTGAAAACTGACGAAGATTTAAAAGACTTGACTGTACCTACAGTTAAGTCTTTTATTTCTTCGTCATTTTTCAAATTCTTTCCTTTATCAAGTCAGGACACATAAAACCCTTTGAATCTACGGAATGTGCTGTGTGGCTGATTTCCATAGTGGATGAACATCTTGTCTTTGAAATGCAAAAGGTTTATTCGACACAAAAGTGCCCAATATTCTTCTTAAGATAATTATCATGTTCAGCTTTGCCGATAGTCAAATAAATCTGTTTCATCATCATCTCCCTGCCCTTGTCCCACGTCACGAGGGGTCGGCGCAACACGTTCTCTTCTTCCATTCTCCCTGTCAACCGTCACGCTATCATTCCTCACACAATCAATTTATATTTTTTTTGGCCGTCCTCTCTATCTATCAACATTTTATCTTCATTACTCTTTCAGTAAAGCTGTAAGACCAAATCTTACAATTTAAGCAGACAGACAGACGCACTTCTGCACTTATAACATTGACTTACGGCCGAACCCAATAGCCTATTTTCAGTAAGAAACAGATCGCTATTGATGGTAGACAGTATAATACTATCTGTCCTTATGTCAGGCCGGTAAGATTCCTTAATCTCTTATAAATTATTGGGACGTTAAAACCATAGATAGACAGGTGGGCTTCGCCCCTGCTGGAGATAGATCTCCCCGATTCCTATCGATTTCCTTTCGGAACAACCACTCTTCTTAATGTGTACTATTGCCAAATAATATGGTTCACCTGTGTGTGCAACTGTGTATCACATCACATTACATAATTATATTTAATACCAGTTTAATACATCATAAGATTAAAAACGTACTTACAGTGTTTTGTCAATGTGAACTGAACAATTTTTCCTCGGCTTCCCTCTAATGATGATTGTATCTGCGCTACTGATCTCCAGTATGCCAAAACTGGTGATAGATAGGTTATTGCTTTCGGCCGTAAAAGACAGATCGCTATTTATGATAGACAGTATAATTCTATCTGTTCTTATGTCAGGTCGGTAAGATTCCATAGTCTCATATATGTCGGAAATACGTTAGTCATCGTTTGACTAATCGGGATGCCAGCGCCACCAAGCGGCGCTCGACAGAATCTACAACGTAACGCTCGTCGACCGAAGTTAAAAGCAGAGTTGGTCGGTGGCTGTCGAGCAGTGAACACGTTTAGAAACTGTCGCGCGTTCCGTGCAGTTGTGTCGTGTACCTACAGGGTGTGAATTGCTAGCGTGATTAATTTGAACGTAAATTATAATTTGATTTGAACTGCAAACGGTTTTTCTATTGCGCAATAACCAACACTACCCATAGCACGCCCACAGTAGATAAAATATGGCTGACGATAACTAGAGAAATGTACCTTCTCCGTCATATAGATTATAGGGGCGTTAAAACAATAGATAGATAGGTTTTTCTATCTCCAGTATGCCAAAACTGGTGATGGATAGGTTATTGGGTTTAGCCGTTAGTTTAGTAGGAAAATGACTAGGGCAGGTGCAGACACTACAAGGGGCTTATTGTGGGCTTTTATCGCCGCGCTATCACCTGTCTAACCACATTATACTGTACAAACATCAAATTATTTATCTATTAACTGTAGACACCTACTCGTTACTCGTGATTTTGTCAAAGGGTGCTTTTACTATGCAAAGTAAAAAGAGGGTCCTTGGACACACGTTCGGTATCAAACTGATAAGTTCTGGTAAATATTTACAGCTCTTGTTAAACCCTCGTTTCACGTAGTTAACAGAGTTATTGCGTTTTATAAACGACTAGCTTCTGTGAAATTTATTTTTTTAATACATCTTATGACACTGCAATACTGTAGCTTCCCATTAGTGAAATAATTGTCGGAATGGAGCAGTTAGTACCGACGATTACCTACATGTAAACTCACTTTTACCTCTTTTTAATATTAGGTACCTATAGAATAATAACTGGTGTCATATTATGACGTTCTAATGCCATCATGATTCCAGTGCGCGAGAGAGACCTAGCTATACATGACCGATAACACCATCCCTTTTTCGGACTGGAATCATGATGGCATTAAGGCGAAAGCGCCAGGTAGCCCGGGAAATTCAAATTTACTTACGTTTTTTGTAATTTGCAAGTCAGTATTAGGTGCGGAAGCGATCGGCGGCGGCGATCTCTCGCGTCCGGCCCTGGTCCAGGCCATGGTACGGGGCGAGAGTGCATGGGAAGCCATTACCTCCTTCTGCGAAGCAGTAATGCTCGTGAAGGAGGAGGCGGGACGCGTGAGGGAGAGGCAAGCTTTGCACCCTCACGCCCCTAGTCACCGCAGGAGACGCCCTTGGCGTCGGGAATTGACAGCCGATTCCCGGCCACCGTAGGCGCGGGCTTGCGGACGGCGAGCAATGGGTAGCTCGCCGCCCGGTAAGGACCAAGCCCGAGTCGACGGCGCGTCGTGTTCCACGCGCGCCTCAAAGAGATGTCAGCACTATTGACGGGGTCCGCTAGGGCCGATGCCAGCTAGGGTTGCGGGATGTTCGAAAGAGTTACCGTGGCCCCGGCACAGGCAACAGAAGGAACACGGGTGGGTTTTAGTCAGTAAAAGTCTGACACGCCCTCCCGCTCCGCCCAGAGCGGGAGAAGTCATTTGATGATTTCCCATCCACAAAAAAAAAAAAAAAAAAGTCAGTATTAGGTTGTATGTTGATCAAAATATGATTCGCGACCGTAAAAAGTATGTACCTATTTATAGAATTATAATAATTAAATTCATCAATACAACTCTTTAAGACCAGGTAATTCTATTGAATGACTATTTCATGAAATCTTGACGATTAGGATTATACAAACTTATTGAGTTGCCTTTAAAAAATATTTAAAAAAAATGTCTGTAAAAATCTCACCGTTTTTTTTATAGAATAAACCAGCTGATGTGTGAGTGCTCGTTACCTACCTCAGAAGCCGAAAACTCTGACAACCAGTTTTACCAAGGGGTAGCATGTTACCCAGTAACTGGGTTGTGGAGGTCAGGTAGGCAGTCGCTCCATGTAAAATACTGGTATTCAGCTGCATCCTGTTAGACTGGACGCCGACCCTAAAAAGCTAGAAAAAAAAGGCTAGGAAAAAGCTAGGGTTGGGAAAATGCTTGGCGGATTGATTGAGTGATGTTGGAGTGCTAACAATTTGTATTGTTTCAGTGGTAGGCGAGTGGGGCGGCGGTGGTCCGCCGGGGGGCGAGTGGTGGGCGCTGGGTCTCGGCGCCGGCCTGGGCGCGCTGGGCGTCCCCGCGCCGCTGTGGCACGATGCCGAACCAGCTGCCGCCTTCAGAGCGCTGCTGCATAGGTATTTATGAACCTTCTGAACATAAGAAGAAAAGAAAGGAAGAAAATACATTTATTTGGTCTAGTGGTTAGTGACCCTGACTGCAAAGCCGGAGGTCGTGGGTTCGATTCCCACCCAGGACAAACTTTGTGTGATGAGCATATTGTTTGTTCTGTGTCTGGGTGTAATTTATCTATAATATGTATGTATTTATAAATTATATAAGTATGTATATCAGTTGTCTGGTTACCATAACACAAGCTCTGCTTAACTTGGGATCAGATGGCCGTGTGTGAGTTGTCCCAAGATATTTATTATTATTATTATTTATTTAGCACAAACTAAATGGCACAAAACAACAACAAAAAAATTGAATAAAAAGCGTAAAGTGCCTCGTAGGAAATTAGCAGAAATGTGCCAGCTAAAGCACTAGGAAGTGGTGGTTTGGGAAGACTGCCATGTCTTACATAATTTTGACGTTCAAAAAGTACTGTGGTGCTATTCTGTAAAGATCCCACCGTGAAAATTTAGGTGAAGTGAGCGTGATGTGAACTATCATCCCACCTTACTCTACTCAGGATTGAGCTCACTTCAAACTCACTTCACTTAAGTGCTCACGGTGTGATGTTTACAGAATAGATCGGCTGGTTCTAGTCTTATTAGAATAAACGACTTTCGATTTTGAACACGATTCTCTCCAACAGGTACGTCCTCGCTCTTCCTCCGCCAGCGCTGCGGCCCCCTGAACCAGAGCCGTCACCGTCTTCTCCCCCGTCGCCCCCCTCGCCGTCCCCCTCGCTGGCCCGGCTGGCCAGTGCCGAGGCCCTGCGTCTTCGCGCACACGACGCCCTGTTGCAAGACCGCGTGGTCCTCCAGCATAACAACAAGGTTCACACGTAACCTGAAGCGAGCCAGTGGGAGCTCGACCCTTATGTGTACACACCTGGACATTCTTAAATATGCGTTGCCGTGTTAGTGTGTTTGTGTATGTTGATAGGTCACAGGCTAAATTTTTGACGTAATAATAATACCAGCCTATTAATGTCTCACTCCAGGGCAAAGATATACAAGGTGTAATTTAAATAACGCACAACCTCTTAAGGGGGCATTGTACTCATAATTATGAACAACTTTTACTATGGGCGGATATCACCAATAAAATTATAATGATCCTAAACAACATACATTTAAACACACTAACATTGAACATTCCGTAGCAGTATTAGGTGGTTCAAACATAGTTCGTGTAACTTTAGTGACTGCACAGTTTCGTTACAGTGAAGTGTATCTCGTATACGAAAACAATATTGTATATTGCACATTTTAATGTAGATTATTATAGGTTATAACAATTGGGTGACACTCTAACTTTTGAAACTATACTCGGGCCATTACAAACGAAGAGTTAGAGTCATAATTATATCATTTTTATCGGACCTCTCGCTCGCACTTACAATATGGAGCAGTGCTAGTGTTGTGCGTAACAGTGGCGAGTGTATTATCGCTATGAGAAAACAATTAACTACCTGTTTTGTACGGTTTACTACCTGCGTTAGCTAATTATCGACAAAAAACTCGTGCTCGTTGTGCATCCTTATTAACATAGTGATTTGTAACTCTAACTTAGCGTTTGTAATGGCCCTAGCATACAAATCTATCGAAGTATCCGCTTCACTTAATATGACGCACATCTTTTTAAGTCCAGCCTCTTCTTAAAGGTTCCTTCAAACAGCGCCGACACAAAGGCACCGCTCATCGCGCGGCACGCGCTGTCGCGTGAGATTCGCGTCGCGTGTCACGTCTGTTTGCAGGAAGGAGCCTTTAGTTTCAAAACTACCTGTATTTACTGCTTATTGTCTTTAATGTTACTTTCCATGGGGTTTGCTAGAAAATCAATGTATTTCTAATGGGTCCCTGTACGCAATGGCTTACATTTTGTTTATAGGCAACTACAGGTGATGTGACGGGCCAAATAAAATAGTTTAAGTGGCTTCTCTAAGGCAAGAAAGGCAATTAAATTAATTTAATTCGGCACATTTCAATATTAATTTGAGAATTAAGTATGTTTATTTGCCAAGTTAGTTCAAAATGCACAAACACAGAGTATTATCAAAATGGAATACTAATTTCCAAGTGTGAAACTAGTCGAATACGAGTGAGTAACGAGATGGAACATCCTGCGACGTATGACATTTCCCGTAAAGTGACACTATATCGAAGATTTTTTGAAGTGAAAACTTCTATAGGCGCACTTTGCGCTTTTTCTGAACAGTGAAGGAAACTGAACCGTCACGCTCGCGTCAGTGACGCTGAATCAGGTAACTCGGCTCCAGTTGGTCGGTGACGCTGACTCGCCTATACTCGACGCTTAATCACGTATATCCAGCTCCAGTAAGTTTTCACTTCTATTGTGTGATCAAAAGCACACACCCTCTTTTTTTTTGGACTGTACTGTCTCGTGTCAAATATGAACTTAAAATATGTTCTTGTTAATATGCCATTGTGTAAAGGACCGTGCTATTATTAAGACGTGTGCCTTAACGTTCGACGTTATACTTATATTATACGAAACTACCATTTTCTTTACATTCCTTTAGATCTCAACATGTAGTCAAGTAGATTAGAAATAATAATTACTTTTGTAAATAGACATATACCTACCTATCTTTTATTTAAGTAATATTTTTATAAGAACAGGTTTCTTTAGTACTGTAGTTGTTTTATAGCGTATTTATTTGACTGATGCCAACCCACCGATGAGTTTACAAATACCTATATCAGTTTAATTAAGTAAAATGGTATCAAATGTATTTTAAATGTAAATATTTTTTAATATTGATAAGATATTTATGAGCGTCTGACAATAGGCAGAGCCAAATTTGGCGAAACAGTAGTGTTTCGCCAAATTTGGCTCTACTGACAGTTGTCAGTCGTAGGACTGACAACTGTCAGTTGTCGGTATTTTGTGCTTGTAATTTCACCATGACCTAAAATGATACCGGCAGGTAATCACATAAAAACAACCCACACGCATCCTCGTCCTATAGCCAATCATAAAAAAAAACACTGGCTAATTCACAAAACTTCAATGCTATCGCATACGTGACGAAATGGATGAATGAAATTCATGCCAGAAATATTAAAATTTGCTTGAGCACTCCATTTACTTCTTACTCTGTTCCTGGTAATAGAAACTCCCAAAGTGTTTTGTTCACTTCTGACAAACTGTCTACCTGTTTCATGTAAATTATACCAACACTTTACTGAAATGTTTCATACGGTAGCTATACTACTCATTGTGACGCAGAGTAGTTGAAAGTGGATTATTCAAACAATGATGGCATGCTGACGGTCACGGGAAAAATAATAAGCAGCGATATTCTTCTTGATTTCTTATTTAATAATAA
Source organism: Fissipunctia ypsillon (assembly GCA_947568875.1). NCBI lineage: Eukaryota > Metazoa > Arthropoda > Insecta > Lepidoptera > Noctuidae > Fissipunctia > Fissipunctia ypsillon. Next base: position 4,579,417 of record OX387665.1, on the reverse strand, counting down.
CAGCTGCACGGGTCGATTGAAGGTTAAGCTACGCTTGCCGAGGCCGATCCGTGGATGGGTGATCATTCATAACATGTCGAGACCCCTTCGTGCCTCGGAAAGCACGTTAAGCAGTTGGTCCCGGCTGTCATTCGTGGATCTTTGACAGTCGTTACGGGTACTCAGAATCTCGAAAGACTGACAACTAGTCTTACCGAAGGATATCGTGTTACCCAGTAAAATACTGGTATTCAGCTGCATCCGGTAGACTGGAAGCCGACCTCAACATAGTTGGGAATTGGCTAGGTAGATTTATTGATAGAATATTTAGCGATAAATCCTCGCCTCTTGTCAGACACAGCACCCTAACTGCGTAACACACTATCAATCACAATCTGAATGATTTTGAAGCATATTGATAATCCATTGCTTCATATGTTCGAAAAATTTGTCTGCTCACCAACGTAAATAACGCAATGAATGTGTGTTACGCTATTGCCCCGCAGCTCAGTGTATATAGTGTAAATGTTAATGTTTAGCGATACCCTACATAGTAGAGCGCACATACACGCGTTATGTACCGATGTATTAATATTTATTGGAACGATTAGAAGTAGCCAGGTTGCAATAATGTGTCAGTGTAGTCGTGTTAATAAATACAAATAATAACTTCTATGGTGTTTTTGTGGTTACCTTATGTAATTTTCCTCTTCCTTTCAAATAATATAATTATTGTCTTTGGGCAAAAAAAGTTGGGCAAGCCAGTTGGTGACTTCTGCAAGATCTCTTCGGTCGCGTAGTAATAAAATTGATCAGAAGCAAATATTAAATTGTTACCGACGTTTTCAAATCTATACATTTTTTTTTACTAAATTCATAAGAAAGTATGTAAGTAAAGTACGTGTAACAAAAAAAGCAATTTTTAAAATTTTTGTCTGTCTATTTGTTCCGGCTAATCTACAAAACGGCTGGACTGATTTTGACGGGACTTTCACTGGCAGATATTTGATGTTACGGGGAGTAACTTAGGCTACTTTTATTTTAGAAAAATAATTAGGGTTCCGCGCAAAAAAATGAAAACCCATGAAATTGTGAACAAAAAGTCGGATTTGAAAAAATCTTTTTGCATTTGATAGCCCAATTCTCGATGATAGATATAACATCACGCTACGACCCTTAGGAGCCGAGCAAAATGAAAAAAGCGAAATCGAAGTAATAGCGCGAGTGGGCGATGCAACGCGACGGGTTCGGGGGACGAGGGAGTTTTATTAAAATGTGGCTGTTATTTTAGTATACTACTGTGTATCTTACGACTTCTACGTGAACGAAGTCACGGGGCACAGCTAGTTAAGAAATTAAACTGTAGGTACAGAGAGGATGCACATAATTATTTTCTCAATCCTTTCGTGTTCATAGAAAGAAAATACGTGAAACTTGTGAAAATACAGATGTACAGTTAGAAAAGCCAGCTAGCTCACAGTACAGTGGATTGCTTGTGGAATAGGTCATAAAAATTGATTTTGTAAAGTTGAGCGTCACTGACAGAGGAACTTGGGCTGCCAGACCGAGTTATAAAAAGGTAAAGAAAAGAAAGAAAGAATGATGTTTATTTGGATACAGTTCGTGAAACACAAAAATACAAATAACAAAATAAAAAATGAAAATAATGTTTTAACAACAATAGTGTGTCTCTCACGACTGCGCCAAAAAGGTTCATTTAAAATGCTAGACAGATGCTGTCTGACGCTGGTTTTCTAATGAACGTTTATTTCAGGACAAGTGACGGAGAGTACAAACAGTTTCAACATACCTAATACATCATTTTTATACTTATAAACAGATAAATATACTAGTTATCCTACTAATATTATAAATGTGAAAGTTTGTGAAGATCTTTGGATGTTTGTTAGACTCAATCACGCAAAAATGGCTGAACGGATTTGGATGAAATTTTGCGCACAGATAGCTTATAACCTGGAGTAACACATACAATACTTTTACCCCGGTGAACCGACAACCACGCGGAAAAGCCGCAGGAAAAAGCTAGTCAAATATAATTAGATAAACAAAAAAAAAATTGAAAAACGACAAGAACTTACTGTCTCAGCAAAACCTGTTCTTAGCGATAAGAAGGGGGTAAGAAGGGTACTTCCCTGAGTCCAGACGTCGTCCAATGGTTACTGCTCGCAACACAGGACCAGATCGTTAGCAGACACCAGTACAAGATTTATAGTAAGCCCAGCCGATTTCAGTAAGGTAGTCATTTACCCGCCTGCCGGCAGGCCAGCCGGCTGGTAATTACCGGCGGGTGACTGACGAGCACCAGTGGCTCACCTTTAAGGCGATAATCGCATAGCACGGCTCACGACTCGATTGCCCGATGCATGTGTTTTTTGATCTATTGGATGCACATTTGTTTTTTATTTGATTTGTTGCTAATGTTTGTTGTTATTTTTTCTTATACTTCCTGTACTCACACAAATGCATATTATCTCTAATTGGGCGAAACCAGGAAGGGATATGGTCTGTCACTACTGCGCTTCCGCAGAAATATTTTCTAAACTGAGCATGCTTAAAATCTACCGATAGGTAGTACATAGAAACAGGTGTTTAATTTGATACGGCTACTAGGATATTTATTCAGGAAGTATTAGTTTCTACAAGAAAGACGTCTTTGAATGTCTAGCTAAAAAGTATTGAGTTTCTAGTAATTTCTGGTCCTACAGACGGTGTTTAGATGGGATTTCCCATCGACAAAATGTCGATTTTCCACACAAACTTTCATCCCCTATTTAACCCCTTTAGGGGATGCATTTTTAAAGATCCTTCCTTACACTTTCGTTACAAAAGGAACTCGTGTGAAAAATTTCATGCTTTTAGACGCAGCGGTTTAGGCTGTGCGTTGTATGTCAGTGAATGAATGAATGAATTCAAAATTTGTATTAATTAGATGGGGATTCATGCTATCTTTTCTGCAAGTTGCTGTTTGTTTTCTGCAAACGGTTAGTTGATGAGCCCTTTTACGCACACCATGTATTCGAACAAGTATTCTAAAAAGGTCAACTTCACCACCTGTCTATTTACCGATCGCTAAATCGTTCATAACCAGTATATTAAAACTCTTTGTTCAAACCTTCTTCCATTCAGCCCTCCAAACGAGAACGAACGAACGAACGAGGGTGTGCGAGAGATGTGCTCACCAGCTCCTCCGTCAATTGTTCCACAAAGAACTCAAGTGTTTGAAGAAAGATTAATTTGGAAAAAATTCGGGAGTCTACTGGGGAGCGAATTAAGCCAGGCCTCACATGTCTATGTAGTATACCTACGACTACAAAGCCATTTTGTCTGGTTGGGTACGTACACAATTTTTAATTTTAGAGTTTTTGGGAGTTATACCTACCTAGTTTGGATACAAGAAGCACCACCGAGGTGATATTATTGGTTTCATGGCAGCAAATATTCGTTGTAGCAAGTCAAAAAGATGTCTGTTTAAAGGCGAAAGCGTCAGGGTAGCCCGCGAAATTCAAATTTTATTACGTTTTCTGCAATTTGCGTGTCAGTATTAGGTTGTGTGTTGATTACAATATAATTCGCGACCGTAATAAATAGGTATTTATTTGCAAAATTATAATCATTAAAGTCATCAACACAACTGTGTAAGGCCAAGTAGGTACCTAATCCTGTTGAATGACTATTTCATGAAATCTTCTTCACATTTGACGATTATACTAACTTAAGGAGTTGTATTACTGATTCTAATGATTATAATTCTGTAAATACATATTTGTTACGGTCGCGTATCATACTTTAATCAACATACACCCAGACACCGAGCTGCAAATTGCAAAAATCGTTAGAAAATTTGAATTTCGTGGGCTACCTTAGCGCTTCCCCTTAAACCTCGAACAAGTGGGTTATGTTGTGGTAAATACAAGAACTTGACCTACTTGTTGCCGAAGGGCTGATCTCTACTGATAATACACATTACAAAATGGTAAAAGGTTCTATTATGAAAATGTACTTACCATGGGAGAAACGAACTTCTATACACCGTAAGGACTGCTTGCAGCGCTCGGCCGCTAAATACGTCTACAATATAAATTTTGCTGCGACACAAACAGAGAAAACAACACAATCTTCAATTTTTTTAAACTATAACTGTAAACTGACGATTCCGTACGGTTCCCAAGCGTGGTATTTTGACAGTTCAAACCACGCCAACGTCGCGTTCATTTCGCGCGGTTTCGTTCATTGTGTCAAAGAGAATACGTTATTAGCAGATGTCGTAATTAGCTAAGGAATTGGCGTGATTTCGCAGTAAGGAATCACTAAGTGGTCATAGTGAATTAGGGCCCAGGGCCCCAATTCTGTATGGTAATTATTATTCCCCGCTTATATCTTACCACGTGCAAATCACGTCAGTACCGTGTCTTGTTGAAAACCATGTAACGGCAAGGAATCGAAATGTCATATTCTGTATGGTCCAAGACAAATTGTCTATAGCACATTATGAAATCACGCGTGCGTTTTGATATTTTGTTCGGCAGTATTTGATCCTAAAACTAGTAATTGCAAATGTTCCATTTTGAACATCAATAATGCCTACAGTATCGTTTTTTATTATATTTTAATATTATTTATGACATTAAAAACTTAATTTTAGGTTTTTAAATCTATTGGAAAATTAACAAAAACATACAATGATAATATTTGACAGCAGTGTTAAAATTTTTGAACGTAGGTACTTGCATATGTTTTCTAGAGTTGTCAGAGTGATTTTGTTTAGATGTACATTTTATTTGTTTTGAGGGTTCTTGTAGATTTCGAAATAATATATTACTGGACCACGAATAACTGGATTGGATCATTTCGTGATTGAAGGGAAGAATCATAAGTATTATCATTTGCCACCTACACTATTTATAGACAAGTTTTTACTAGTTACTTTGGAATCTTTTCTATAAAATATGGAAAATGTTTAGCAAAGTGAATGAAACCAAGGTATTTAATATTAGTGTGGTCACATAGAAAGCATTTTCGACAATATTATATAAAGTTCTTATAAAGCATGATATTTCAATGTCCCTGGTGTATATATATATGAAAAACAATTATTTCTTACATTTTACAATATAAATTATGCTGAAATACACCCGACACAAACACAGAACACAACATAATCTTCAAATTTTTAAAACTTTTAACTGTAAACTGACGATTCCGTACGGTTCCCAAGCGTGGTATTTTGACAGTTCAAACCACGCCAACATCGCGTTCATTTCGCGCGGTTTCGTTCATTGTGTCAAAGAGAATACGTTATTAGCAGATGTCGTAATTAGCTAAGGAATTGACGTGATTTCGAAGTAAGGAATCACTAAGTGGTCATAGTGAATTAGGGCCCTGATGTGGTATCGTGTGCACGGAATTTTGTTTTCAAATTGGTCAGTTGTAAGTTTTCTTGATAGTACCTACTTCAAACACAGCTATCCGAAAATTGACTGAAAACAACTGCCTGCCAAACTGCGCAATATACCTAACTATTCTACCTTGTTTCAAATCCAAAGTCACATAACAAACAAACTTCATAATAAAATTCAGTATATGAAACCGAATTACATCATCCACATAGGTACTTAAGTACTTACATAGGCATTCTATAGTTAAGGAGTTCTTAACTCGGCCGGGAGCCGTCATCGCCGTGGCGTGGCGTTGCGTCGATCTGCTTAGCTTCGCTCAGCCCTCCCATAATCTCCTTAAACTGTTACTTATTGTTCACGACGACGCAGGGGCGAGGAAAGAGGAGGCAAGGGGGAGGATCACGCCCACTCCGCAAATGTCTTCGACGAGCCTGTAATTGGCGAACATCTGACACATTTATTTCGCACTTTCAAAGATACTTTGTGTGAAATGAGTTTGGTAGAATTGTAATTAAGAGGTGCTGCTCGGTGGAACTTTGTGAGACGTACTTATGTAGGTACTTACGAGCGTTCGTACTTAATGTATGACAGTGGGTTTTTGTGCACACTTACATGATTTTTGTGCCTTTGCGTCGAAATTGTTTTTCTATTTAGACATGTATACCTACAAAATAAATAAAATTGAAGTGACTGTTTGTAATGTCAAAAAATCAGCTTTTTTACTAAATGCATCTATGAAAGTATATAATATATTACGGTACTACTTATTAAAAAAAAAAAACAATAAAATTTTTTTTTGTCTGTCTGTCTGTTTGTTCCGGCTAATCTCCGAAACGGGTGGACCGATTTTGACGGGACTTTTACTGGCAGGTAGGTGATGTTATAAGGAGTAGCGTACTACTACTTTTATTTTAGAAAAAGTATTAGGGTTCCACGCAAAATAATTTAAACCCATGAAATTGTGAACATATTATAGCGCGGGCGAGCGATGCAACGCGGTCGGTCGGGGGACGAGGGAGTTTTATTAAAATGTGACTGTTATTTTAGTATATTGTGTATCTTACGACTTCCATACGAACATTATCACAGGGCACAGCTGGTGGTTAAATAAGATCTCCTTTGTGGCTCAGTTGACTAGAGTAGGTAAGTACGTACGAGTACCTATTACTAAACAGCCGATCTATTCTGTAAAAATCTCAGTGTAAACGTACGTGAAGTGAGCTGTCATTCCACCTGATGCTAAGGACTACTATTGACAGCTCACTTCACCAAAGTTTTCACGGTGAGATCTTTACAAAATAGATCTAGGGCTTAAAATCATTCGAATTCTATATAGATTGGGATAACAAGTTTAATTAAATGATCTGTTACGAACTTCTCAGTTAATGGCAAAACACTAACACTGATACACCTACCTTTGAATGCAGGAGTGACCTGTGAATATAGAAAGGGCAATTCATTAAATTCTTGAGCCTATTGACTAACTACTGTCTGTCTGTATGCCCATCTGTCACATTTTCACATTTCACATATTTGTGTGTGGCCTTACCAATTTACCATACACTCTTATAGCAGCTGGTCTATTTTGTGTAAATTTCACAGTGAAAACTTATGCGAAGTGAGCTGTCATTCCACTTATTGACAGATTAACGCTAATGACAGCTCACTTCAAGCTCACTTCACCTAAGTTTTCACGGTGAGACTTTTACAGAATACCTACATTGGCAGGTCATGAGTGATTGAAGTGTCGCACGACACTTCTATACGGATATTTAAAAAAAAAATATGTGTGACCACGCATAATTTTTTACAGAGTAATACGATTTGAACGATTCTTGTTTTATACGGAAGGCCTCGAAGTTGACCCCATGTAAAATTTATTAACTTTACTTAGGTAGTTTCTGAGTTAGCTTTAATAATAAATATTTTTCCCACTTAGCCTATGTCGATGATGTTATAAGAATTTGTGTGGGATACGTACCACAACAAAAAAGTGAAAAACAAAACTTTTTTCTAAAAAAAAAAAAAAAAAAAAACACTACAAAGTGAAAAAATACGGAAATACAACACCAAAGACACCGACTTTCGAATTTAAAGTTATTTTTCACTTTATAGTGTGTGATTTTTTGGAAGTCGGTTGTTTTTTTTTCTGTAAAAAAGTTTTGTAACACCAAACCTTAAACTGTCACCTTGATTTACCGAGCACCTGCCCTACGAATGATTATCTATGTCAGGGACCCAGTAGACATGCATTTTGGTAAATATCAAACCAAATTGGAAACTAAATGATTTCCAACAAGATCTCGTTTACATTCGTCTGTGTATCACGTCCGTCCGCTTCTAACTCAGTTAACTTTGTGATGGACTTGGAAAACAATAGCGTGTGCACAGGAGATTAATAACGAAGGCTGCGGTAAAAAGCTTATGGATCCTTTTATTTTGAGGTTGAGTTGTTCTTGTAAGCCTGTTTTAGGCTATTAATAGTGTATCATATACTTACGCGAATGGAAGAATAAGAAATGAGAAATTTCTCTTTAAAACCGGGGTAGAATTTTTTAATTTTGCTAACGTTTGCCACAAGGTTTGGTCTGGAGGTGTTGATGTTGGGGATGTGGCTGGGGGGCACAATGGTACACTATGTGGTTTGTGGATCTTGCCATAGTGTATCCTCAGCCCCCGTTCGCCTTTAAAAAAGCGTGCCTGTGAGCAATACGGGCATCTCACCAGCTGGACATCGAGCGATGTGACAGGTTGACTGGCACATCGCGTCTGTGGAGTTTAGCTAGCCAATTTAAAATAACCCTGTATACGTCACTGCTATTACTTACGTTTATAGCTGTAGTAGAAGCGGACTGAACATCAAGGGGATAGGTAGCACAGTATTTTCTTGATCACTAATAAGTAACTCTAATTTGCAGTCATCAATTCACCGAATGCTGTAACAATTTGTGGAGTGATTTTGGCATTGAATTTAAATAAAGGTGCGCTTTGTTATTGTCAGCCCGGTTTCTCCATACTCAGGTACGATATAAAATTATATTTTTGAACAAGATGGAATACTTGGTAGTTAAGTTCTCTTGCCCTTAAAATAAATCCATTAAAAATCATAATCTGGAGGCTGAGTCATAATTTCAAAGTGAAAGGTGGATGCTACCGGTGGGGATTCAGAAACATCTGTTGTAATTGACAATATCAACCGACACACAATGCTCCGCGAGATGTCGGGAGTCGCGCCATAGGTGGACAAACAACAGAAGTTTAAAGCTGAGTTACACTCTGATTGCCGTATTTTATTAATTTATTCTTTGGTGTATTTATTTAAAATCTTTACACTGTTCAACCAATTAACACAAGCTTGCATACTAGGCAACTTTTTTTATCACTACACAAATTTTCACAGGATGTTCTACCCATGAATAGGAACAATTTTCACTATGGGACCAACTCTGAAATCACGAAAAAAAAATCTGCTGTTCCATACATTTTGGTCGAGTAGGTATTGAACTTATGTATGAAACAGCAGATTATTTTTTCGAGCCATTTGCGAAGAGGTTCGATTGTCAGTCAACCTGAACCATTGCTGTATGATTCACGTACTGAGCAATCGAAGCTGGTAATACGTTTATAAACGTATTACCAGTCCCCGATTACTCGAAAATGGCTGGGCCAATTTAGATTTTTTTTTGTTTGAATGGGTTTGAAGGGGCTTCCCAGGTAGTCCCATCGTCATCAAGTCTGGATCTGATGATGGGATCCTGGGGAAATCGAGGGCTCTTCAAATATTATAGACACACTTATAGCGATTTGGGTATTTTTTATAGTAACTCACCATTTTTTATAATAAAGCACCTTTTGCTGATGTGGAACTGATGATGAAGACCACAGATGGCCACCGGAACTACTCAATAATAAGTATTTTACACAATGCATATGGTGAAGTGGAGCTAATGGTGAAGTACCAGGAGAACTCCTCAACAATTAACGTCCCTGCATCGGGAAAAGCAATATTTTGTAAAAGGTGATGAGCAGTTGACATTAGGCTATTGTAACTTAGATAAATTACCAACCCACAAAAAAGTGAAAAAAAAATTACAAAAAAAAAACACTACAAAGTGAATTATAACTCTATTATCGGAAGTCGGTGGCATAAAACTAAAATATAGATCGAAGGACACGGACTTCCGAAATTAAAGTAATTTTTTACTTTGTAGTGTTTTTTTTTTTTGTAAAAAGTTTTTTTAATTATGTGTTTTTAAATTTTGTGCCTATCCTTTGTTAAATAATCGTTTGTCCACGTTCACGTTTTAACCTACTGCCATACCCCTGCACTGCTTGCTCCCCGGGTCGTGAAAACAATGCTCCTTCACCGCTGAGCCTGTCCCAGACACGCTTCCATTGTCTCTTGTTTTAATTACTTACCGGAACACAATAAATACCTTTTCAAAGAAGTCTGTTTCGATCGGGTTAGTATTGAGATAGATGGAATTATGGTTGCTTGGTGAAGAAGATTGTTGACAGTCCTAAAAAACATTGTAGCAGAAGAACATTTAATAATATTGAAAGAGAAGGGAGATAGCGTGACGGTTGACAGGGGAGAATGGAAGAAGAAAATGTGTTGCGCCACCCAGTGACGAGGCTTGACATTTTGTAGGAGGGAGGCCGAAGAAGAAATTGTTTAGTTATAAATAGTCATACAAATACGATTATCACGTTGTGGCGCCGGCTTATGATTTGGAACAATTTGAGTCGTTGTTGGAATATACATTACTTGGCAATGGTAGACATTACTGAATGTGCTATTTTTTAATAGTGGTAGGTGAAGTTACTCTTCCGATCCTCCAAAGGGAAACCGGTAGGAACGGAGTTGTTAGCGCGCTTCGCCTCTGACGCCACCTCAAGTAAGACGAACAGGAAGATGTTAAACCCACGTACAAAGCATAAAATAATATTGATTTACATCTGAATTCAAACTCAACATCGCATCAACAACCTTTCAAAGGACATTGTTCGGCGTCCATACATCGTCCGCCTAAGAAGCAACAGAGAAGTGAATTTACTTTCTGTGATCTAAATAATGCTTATAATCAAATGAAACTAAATTGAAACCACGGACAATTCTGAGCATTGTAAAAAATCCAAAACACTTTCAGATTTTGAGGTTATATTAGGTAGGCCAATAGAAACATACTAACTTAGCGTTTATTAGTGAAAACACATTAGATGTTATCTTTAAACGTTTCGTTACATAATATTAGGTAGTCATAACTATTCTTTCTTTATACTAATTTATTTGTAGTTATGACTAGTCATAACTACAAATTAATTGATTGATTGATTTGTAGTTATGACTAGATTAGGGCTATGCATTTTACTACGAATATAAAATCTCGCTTGTTTACCCAAAAGTCAAACTGTCATCTGTTAATGATGACACTGACATGTCGATGTTGCTCGTTTCACACAGCGCTGAGAGTACTGAATTCTGTAATTACAGTGCACACTATACCGCTGCGTACAAAGACTTGGCTGTATGAGCTACAATGCCCTTTGCCTATTCAAAACGTCAAATTGAAACAAAAAAAAATGACGCTGGCGAATGAGACCGAAGTGAATTACTTTTTAAAATGATTTCGAAATTCTGAATTGTCCGTTCTATTGTAATGATTGTAATGTAAATTATAAAAAAAAAACTAGTAATTACTATAAAGGTTTCATACATGTTGATTCATAGGCCATTTTCAACAATGTCAGTTATCCCTCTAACGAAATTATCACCAATTCCAACCAATCACAGCGCCATTGACATTCAAATAAATTAACTATTTACAATACAATTGCATTGAAAACGAATTAAATGGTGCACAATGCGACCCTTTTCCCACGCCAAACTATTGGCACAACATCATCATTAACCCCTGTTCACATTAGCCGGTTAATTCGCGAACAGACCGCCACAAAGCGCCCGGTCAGACGTATGTGCGTATATTTGCACACATTAACTTCAATTCACTGAATATTGACTTTCGTGAGAAGTCATTGTTCATTCAATTTATTGGTCCATGGAGACCGAAGATATGTTTTTATGGAAAGTTGTTTAAAAGCAAGACTCGTCATAATAACCGTTCTTTTCACCTGTAGGTATTAAGGCGAAAGCGCCAGGGTTGCCCGCGAAATTCAAATTTTCTTACGTTTTTTGCAATTTGCAAGTCTAAATAAAACACGATAAAGCAAAAAATATAAATTTTATGATTATTTTTTGGGGTCATCATCAACTACAGTTTAGTTGAAATATCAGTTTAAAAAATTAGTTTTTTTTTGGGTAAATTCCACAAACGTGATGGGTATGGATGGACCTAAACATGATTTAAAACAAAAAAAAACTGATTTCTCGACGCATACTTCAAGTAAAAACACCAACAGCGGTAAAAAAATCATCAAATCTTTTTCATTTTTATTTTGTCGTGCTAAGATTTATCGATACGTCTGCGGAGTTTCGATAGCTAAGTTAATTTGGCCCTGTATATCAATACTCATTATTTAAACTATAATCTCTAAAAACATTATTTACAGATATAGAAAGAGCTTAAGTATATAAACGCTCCTCTCTCCAAAAGCGAGGTTTAATTATAAGAGCACCATTTATAAATGATAAATGATTTTATTTCTGTAAGTAGGTTTATTCAAACACTTTTACACGTCAAACATTTTTTTTTTAAACTAGATGAGGCCAGCGTTTCCTATCTGACTACTCTGAGAAGAAAGGCAGAAACAAACTCAGAGATCACAGTCTCTTTTAAAGTCCAGACATAATCTTTGTCAGATCATGTGAAGACCATGTAAGTTGGTGTCTGAAATGGTCTTTTGAGGAAAGAACCACACAAATTGAGTGGACCTGTCCAGTCAGTGCAAGCATCTGTCGGTAATCGTACAGCTCAACTTAAAAGTTAAGGAGCTCAAAGATTTCCTCTTACGATCTTCCAATAATCAACTTCACAACAAAATCCCTCCTGCCCAGCGTATAATCCAGTAATTTTGAAGACCCATGTTTATCAGTCAACTTAATAAAGGTACTGGTTGAAATGAAAAGAAGAAGATTCATAGCCGTCATATAAAAATTCAATCAATCGTTAATCCACCGCTGAATACATAAAAGTATATTGAATATAATATATTACTGTAATAATGAATAGGTATAAGGTGAGTTTGGCCGATCAGCCGCGGGCGTGGAACTAATATCGCCAGGGGAGGGGCAATTGACCCAATAATAACGTTCACCAACTGAGACTTAGGGGGTACCGCATACTGGAAGAGATACCCGTCCACTCAATCACAATCTGAATGATTTTGAAGCATATTGCTAATCCATTGCTTCATACGAAATTTAAATCATTGATTTTTCAATACATTAATATTTTACATAACAACTTATACCTAATTAATTAATAAAATAACAAAATTATATCCTAACTTAACTAAAACTATTCACAAACTAAAATATGGCGTCGAAAAATTCCTCCGCATCGCTGTCGACTGGTAATGTACCCAAGAGACTGGCGGCATTGCCACGTTGTATGGCAATGCTTAGCCTCTGGCCAAGGTAAAAGCCGGCCCTTGGGTCACGGGAAGTGTCAACTAGCCGTTTGGAGATTTCGTTAAACAAACCATGAGCGCTCGGACCCCACGGCCCGAGGGTTTCAACCCCAAACGGATGTTGATGAACTGTCAAAATGAAACCGATTCCTAATATAAGTGTATTACGTAATTAGGGAGCTGTTCACGTCACGTTCACGTCCTGTGCTGGGGAGTTTGTTGCACCACTTCTTCTCCCCAGCTAAAGCACTAGGAAGTGGTGAAGGGCGAGCGTTTTGAGGGACTGTCTTATGTAATTTTGACGTTCGAAAAGTGCTGATTCTCAGCCCAGTTTGAATAAATGACTTTTGATTTTGTTGATTATGTCTGGGCTGTTCTTTTCAGGCCTTTAAAAAGTATTTAAATCAGGTACAGCGTTACGGGGTTCCTTATCTTTAATTCAACAATGTTGTTGGAAACCAAATCATTTGTAATCAACCTATTCTACTGTTGCAGACGGACGGCGGTTTTGAATCTGCAGTCACGTAGAATAAGGATGATGACAACATTTTTTTTTGTTCGTCAGGTAGATTATTAAAGAATATTTGACAAGTATTTTTTTCTTTTTTTACATAATCAAAAGATGGTGGCATGACGTCACGCCTTGCTGGATTTTATACTGAGTTGTGGCGTAGCGAACCTCCACTCCCCAACTTTAATGCGTTTTATCTCAGTATTTTTTTACTAATACGATAAAGCAAAAAATACATGTCTAATATTTTTTTTTTATTGTCTGACTGACGGACTAAATAGAATTACTTTTTTTTCCCAGGCATCATCCCTTTTCTATTGTCGATGCAACTCACTGTAAGAAAAATGTAGTTATCTAAGGACCCATTCTGTTCAGCACACACTTCGTATACGATTGAAATCAACTCATAACTCATCTTGACACTAAGCCAGCCCCAAAATATCGGAACTTACGTCACTACGGCGTTTCCAGAGCCCCGTGGGCGTCGCTCCGAAATCTAGGCGGTGTAAAGAAGGGTACAAATCGCTGTATAAACTTAATATCGGCTAAATTGCCGGGCGCCGCGGGGGTGGGGTGAGGGTGACGCGCTGGCGGGGGGAGGGACGGCAAACATCTAGCTTTTATTGCCATCATCGCGTATTGATTCCGGTCATAAGCTGCTGTTACAACGATAATTTCATCTTGAATCCGTGGTCCTCTGAGCTTTTTAAAGAAGTCGTCATGGATTCAGTCTGGCTTCGCGATGTGATCCTTTTAGTACTCCAACTTTAACAACTCCAACTTTTAGTACTTTTAGTTTCCCGGTGACCAATGTAAGGTATATCTATTCGTACACGAAATCTCTTAAGGGGTCATTGTACTCATAATTATGAACAACTTTTACTGTAAGACCAAACCTGAAATCGCGAAAAAAAATCAGCTGTTCCCTACATTTTGATGAGTTATGCGAACATAAATGTAGGGAAGTGCCGATTTTTTTCGCGATTTCAGGTTTGGTCCCATAGTAAAAGTTGTTCATAATGATGAGTAAAATGACCCCTTCAGAGGCTGTGCGTTAATTCCGGGACATGATGTACTATATGTCCGTGATTGAATGAGCCTGGCTATTTAATCTATTATTTATTAAGATATTGATTTGATTTGAATCCCTTGACTCCACACGGTGTCGACAACTTCATCATTGGGGTAGTCTGGATCTCTGCTGAATCTTTGTTTTAAATAATTACAATGAGATGGTTCCAAGGTCTAATCCACCTATCTGATTCTCCATTTCTTATCGCTCACGAAGCATATTTGACATTCGTACCCAAAGACCACAAACTCAATATTGAAATATTAAAACCCAAATAACAAACAGAAAATTTCCACCCTTCACAGCAATTATCTTCGCCAAAATCCGAAAAATAATTGCAGTACCCAACATTTTGCTTAACCTTACCGAGAAACACTCGGAAATTCTATGAAGTCGCTTTAATAAAATTCTACAACATTATTTGCAGTGGGGAATTCAAAATGTAATTAGTACGGGAACAAGGATTACCCGTGTGTTTGTGAGAGAGAATAAACGATATAAAACTAATAATGAGGCGACGGGGACTCAACTGCGATCTCGATAAAGGCTCCCGCAGACAGGCGCGACGAACCGGTGCGACGCGATTCTGGTATAACAATTTCCATGAAATTTTCATAGAAATTGTTCTACTAAAGTCGCGTGGCACCTGTCTACGGGAGTCTTAAAGACTTACTTTGGTTGTAATTTTGGGTCCCTACCTAACGACATTTAATTAGAATTCGTTACTTATATTGAGCGGTGAAGACACTCAGGCTTTTGGGCTGGAGTCTGCTATTCTTGTAAATCATTTGAAGACGTTATTTATTCTTCACGACAGAAGTTTGCGTCAAAACCTTTTGGATTTAAGATTATGTGTACCAATATATCAGACTAGCTGTTGCCCGCGGCTTCGCCCGCTTGGATGTCAATGCTTCCCTTTTGATTCGGATTTTGTTCACAATTTCATGGGTAGGTATTTGCGCGAAATCCTATTTTTTTTCTAAAATAATAGTAGCTTAAGTTACTCCTTATAACATCATCTATCTGCCAGTAAAAGTCCGGTCAAAATCGGTTCAGCCGTTTTGGAGATTAGCCGGAACAAACACACAGAGAATTTTTTTTAAATTGTTTTGTGTTTGTTATAAGTACCGTATTATACTTTCATAAACATTTAGTAAAAAATTGTTATTTTGAAATTACAAAAAGACACTTCCATATTATTTATTTGTATAGATGATTTGTCAGTTGTTTTTGTTATCGCTAATCTATTGAATGAGCAGTGAACTTCGCAACTTTAGCAACATCCCGTAAGGACCAGCCCTTTTGCTATAGAAGGACCATTTTCAGAAGAGCTGATAAAATTACTATCAATGATCAAAATAATGACAGTAAACTGCCACTCGACCAGCTGCAAAATAATATGCTGATTGGCTGAATTCAAGCGCCAGGTTAGCCCGCGAAATTCAAGCGCCAGGTTAGCCCGCGAAATTCAAGCGCCAGGTTAGCCCGCGAAATTCAAGCGCCAGGTTAGCCCGCGAAATTCAAGCGCCAGGTTAGCCCGCGAAATTCAAGCGCCAGGTTAGCCCGCGAAATTCAAATTTTCTTACGTTTTTTGCAATATTCAGGTTGTATTAGGTTGTTTAAGTTGATTAAAATATGATTCGCGACCGTAACAAATATGTATGTATTTACAGAATTATAATCATTAAAGTCATCAATACAACTCACTAAGACCAAGTTATTCTATTGAATGACTATTTCATGAAATCTTGACATTTAAAGATTATATGTACTAACCTAAGGAGAACTGTATTACTGAATACTGATTGAAATGATTATAATTCTGTAAATACATACATATTTGTTACGGTCGCGAATCATGCTTTAATCAACGTATACCCAAACACTGAGCTGAAAATGGCAAAAATCGTAAAAAAAAATTTGAATTTCGCAGGCTACCTTAGCGCTTTCCGCTTACGCTAAGTCAATTTTGTAAACCAGCAAAAATTGTTTTCAAGAAACTCAAATAGGTACCTAATTTCTCATAAATCAAAGACTTTGTTCTTAAATAAAAGGAAGTTCCAATTGATTAACGAACAACACGACACACTTAATCAAGTCCTCTGTCGATATAATACCATATTATCGATATACACAATATTATCGATATGCACAATATTATCTCTCAGCACGTGGGCACTCGAGGCGTGAGATTCGCCGCGTGGCTGATAATGAGAATGATTGTCTGTGTATACACCTGAGGACTGAACCAGGGCTTCTGCTGATATTTGTTTTGATACCCTTTTATTTGTGATGGTAATACTAAAGGAGGGGTCTTGGCTACATGATTGCGCGCTATGGAGCGGGCTGTGCTTGGAGTTTCTTTGATGGATAAAATCAGGAATGAAGTTATCCGGAAAAGAACTGGAGTAACCGACATAACCTGCAGAGTAAGCAAGCTGAAGTGGCAGTGGGCTGGCCATGTATGTCGAAGGACTGATGGCCGGTGGAGCAGACGAGTCCTGGAGTGGAGACCACGTATCGGCTAGCGTAGTGTGGGACGCCCTCCAGCTAGGTGGACTGACGACCTTAAGAAGGTGGCTGGGACAAACTGGATGCGGAAGGCGGAGGACAGGGTGTTGTGGCGTAGCCTGGTAGAGCTCTATGTACAGCAGTGGACTGCGATAGGCTGAGTTGATTGGCTAAATGATAACAGCCGCACTGGTCGTTCGAAAGTTAAGATACGCTTGCTGCAGTTGGTTCGTGAATACCTTGTTCATCCACTACTTACATATCGAAACCTCTCCGTGCCTCTGAAAGCACGTTAAGCCGTTGGTCCCAGCTGTGATTCGAAGACCCAAAAGTCTGACAACCAGTCTTACCACGGGGTATCGTGTTACCTAGTAACTAGGTTGTGGAGGTCAGATAGGCAGTCACTCCATGTAAAATACTGGTATTCGTATTCCAGTTAGGTACACTGCAAGCCGACCCCAACATAGTTGGGAAAAGGATAGGCAGATTGATTTTCTATGTAGACTTCTTCCCAAGGGGGTAGGCAGAAACTATAGAACCTAACCAATTCTTACATGCTCCTTTTGCCTAAAATGAAAACGTTCTTAAAACTACGGGAATTGCCCCTCAGATCATCGAACAGAATTCAATACAAGGTTATTTTCTTTTACAATAGTTTATCAACGCCATTAGTTTATTATATATAATATTATAAAGATAAAAACTGTACATACATTTTACGACTTTTGTATATAGTGTGTATCGGAAATATCTGATCATATTTAAGGGTGTCCGGAGGGGCTTGTGGCAAAGAAATAACAGCCGCACGGGTCGATCGATCAGGTTAAGCTACGCTTGCCGCGGTTGGTCCGTGGATGGGTGACCATCTATACATATCAAGACCCCTCCGTGCCTCCGAAAGCACGTTAAGCCGTTGGACCCAGCTGTCATTCGTGTATCTTTGACAGTCGTTATAGGTCGTCAGAAGCCCGAAAGTCTGACAACCAGTCTTACCAAAGGGCATCGTGTTACTCAGTAACTGGGTTGTGGTCAGATAGGCAGTCGCTCCATGTAAAATACTGGTATTCAGCTGCATTCGGTTTGACTGGAAGCCGACCCTAATATAGTTGGGAAAAGGCTAGGCAGGTGATGATTTAATGTTGTCCATCAAACTGAACCACTTTCTCCATGGGACCAATATCGTAATTGCGAATAAATTGTTTGCTGTCCCAAACATTTGGGTCGAGTAGGTATTGAAGTTTTGCATGGGACACATGATTATTTTTTGGTCCCATGGAGAAAATGGCTCAGCTTGTTGTCTTTACCTCACCCTTAAACATGACCACACATTTCTGACACACGCTGTATACAATAGATAGGCGTCAGCTGTCGTTTCCCGGCACATGATCGATGGTGTAATATCGCCATTATCACTATATTAAATTTACACCTCTCTGACGTCACAAATTATCAGAAAATGAGCTTCATTACACTCGACTGATAACGTTCGCGATATGAATGTAATTGGCCCTTAATATTGCGTTTATTGTTTTAGGGCGATATATATGGATATTGGCTAAATAATAACAGCCTCTCGGGTTGATCGAAGGTTAAGGTATACTTGCCGCGGTCGGTTCGTGGATGGGTGAACATCTATTACATATCGAGACCCCTCTGTGCCTTCGAAAGCACGATAAGCCGTTGATCCTGGTTGTCAATCGTAGATCTTTGACAGTCGTTAGGGGTAGTCAGAAGCTCAAAAATCTGACCAAGGGATATCATGTTACTTAGTAACTGGGTTGTGGAGGTCAGATAGGCAGTCACTCCATGTAAAATATTGGTATTCAGCTGCATCTGGTTAGACTGGAAGCCGACCCCAACGTAGTTGGCATAAGGGGGCTCCAACATAGTTGGAAATAGGCTAGGTAGATTGTTTTCTTTTATTGCGTACTAGCGATCCACCAGGGGCGCAGCCTTCATACAACCCGATTCCTATCGGCTTCCCTTCGGAACAACCACTCTTCTTAATGCCTACTATTGCCAAATAATATTGTACACCTGTGTGTGTAACTGTGTATCACATCACATTACAGATATTTAATACCAGTTTAATACAGTCATCATAAGATTAAAAACATTACAAAAATGCCTGTAACTTTTTGTCTGAGTTTGTGAGAATTGAACAATTTTTTCTTCGACTTCCCTCGAATGATAATTATAGCTGCGCCACTGCAACCCACCCATGTTCGGACGGTTTCTGCGAGTTGACAAAACATGAAGATTTCTTTATATACCTAAACTAAATATGTATGTTGTTTATTGTAGTTTTGGTAAATGACTAAATGCATGTTTACTAACAAGTTCGGCAGTAAACACTGAGGAGTATCTAAACTAAATTTAAAATGACTGAGAACCTAGAAACCTAGCTTGGAATTAGCGCTCGCTGGCCGCTGCCGCGGCTCCGCTCGCATCTCTCGCTCGGCTCGCGCGCGGTTTGTCACAATTGATAAATTATAAACGATTTTATTTCTGTAAGTAGGTTTATACAAATACTTTTACACGTCAAACATTTAAAAAAAAAACTAAATGAGGTCGGCGTTTCCTGTCTGACTACTCTGAGAAGAAAGGCCGAAACAAACTCAGCGGTCACAGTCTCTTTTAAAGTCCAGACATAATCTTGGTCAGATCATGTGAAGACCATGTAGGTTGGTGTCTGAAATGGTCTAGTGGGAATTCTAACCTACCTAACCCATTTGGTCAGGGTTTCCTGTCTTAGTTACTGCGACCAATTCGGCTCGCGCGTGGCTGGTCACAGTTCCAACCGTTAGGATAAAACGGCCTAATTTACCTAACTGCCAATTTTCTTTTTATTAGGTACCTACTGTTCATGTTTTATTATCACACTAATTTACCAACCGCTGAAAACTAAAATGACTACCATTTAATTTTTGCAACTGATCAGAAGACCATCCCTAATGTTTAAATGACAGGAAGTTGGAAAAAATATTACCCTTAATGAATTATGCACATAAACCTTTCGGAATAAATTCTCTAAATAAAACATCACGCCTTGTTTCCCCGAAGGGTTAGGCAGAGGTGTACCTATAGTACACCCACATTTCACCAGTTATGTTTAAGTTCCATGTAATAGGGGGGCGAGCCTATTGCCATCTACCGGGCGCAAATCGAGACTCCGGGCTGCTACTGAGAAATTCCAGATATAAAAACCCAATAACACTTTGCCCGACCTGGGAATCGAACCCAGGACCTCATGCTCAGCAGTAGCGCTTGCGACCACTAGACCAACGAGGCAGTCAGTCAACAATTCTCTAAATGATGTTGAAAATCGCATCAAAATCTGTTGCGTAGTTTAGAAGAACAATGCGATCAAACAATGCACAGACAGACACGAAAAACAACCGCAATCAATGACATGTGTGGGTATAGATTAGATATTGGCATAAATTAGTAATCGCTTTCGGATACTAATGTAACGAAGTTGTGTGTATATATATATATATATGAGATAGTCGTAAGTACTATGTACTGTTTTCATTTCAAAATGGTTGAGCTGAACGGTGCTGATCCACGCGTCATGTTCGTGAACGGGCGCCGTCAGTTCAGACTGGTCATCTCTTCCTGCCAGGGCTTATTTTTAATTTTATATTTTGAATTGTTTTTAATTATTTTTTTTTACATTGTTTTCACATATAGAAGCAACAATAATGATGTTGCTACCCAAGATTTTGTAAAAATATTGATTTTAAAAGAGTGTCCTTGGAGTTCCTTGCCCGTTCTTCTCCATAGAGAGCTACGTTTTGGAATAGGAAACTAACTTCAACTTTCTGACTAATTGACCGAGACTTTGATAATTCAACTTTTCTTGATTTAAGTGGAATTAAAAGGAGAACCTGTAGGAGACTGACACAGGAGCGTGGAGATTGGCACAAGAATCGAGAGGCCTAAGCTCAGCAGTGGGTGACGTCGGGCTGTGGATGATGATGATGTTGATGAAAAATAGATTGCAAGAGGTATCAAGTGGTGTATAAAAAGAGGGTATATTCAGAGGTCAAAGAAAGCTGTCTAAGTTGGTGAATGCGAAAGGAATTCAAATGCTCCTCATGATAAAAGAACCGGTTCCTATGGAAGGACCAACATAAAGCCAAAAAACTAAAGTAGGTAACGGACATATATTTAGGTTTTCTTTAAATTTTTCACGAGAAATGAACTCAAACTCAAAGCATTTACTTCAATTAAACCAATTACAGGCACTTTTGAATTGTTAAAGAGTCAGTCAGTTAGTCAGAAAATTGAAGCTACTCGCCCATTCCAAAACGCAGATCTCTATGGAGAAGAATGGGCAAGAAACAACATGGACACTCTTTTAAATCAAAATTATAATTCTGGGGGTTCGTCAACAAGAACTTCGGCTTGCAATTAAAAATATTTCAGTGTAGTTTGTAATAACTCGTCATAGTGTGTGAAATTATTGTGAACGATTAAGCATGGCGATAAGAATATGAGTTTTCTTTAAGGTAATACTTTTACGAGTATTAAACATCTTATATCTATGACATGACTGATGAACCATGGGCATCATAATATATTCATATTCATTATCTCTATTTGCGTTCCATAATGTTATTTAATTGTTACAATGGCTTACGGAACCCGCACCCTAATTGCGTAACACACGTACTTGCAGTAGGATTCCGTTTCATTTTGATAGTTCAACAACATTCATTGCGTTCTTTACGTTGTTGAACAGACTTTTTCGAACATATGAAGCAATGGATTATCAATATGCTTCAAAATCATTCAGATTGTGATTGATAGTGTGTTACGCATTAGGGTGCTGTGTCTGACAAGAGACGGGGATTTACCGCTAAACATTCTATCAATCAATCAATCTACCTAGCCATTTCCCAACTACGTCGGGGTCGGCTTCCAGTCTTACCGGATGCAGCTGAATACCAGTATTTTACATGGAGCGACTGCCTATCTGACCTCCACAACCCAGTTACCCAGTTACAGGGTAACACGATAGCCCTTGGTATGACTGGTTGTTAACCTTGCGGATTCTGAGTACCCGTAACGACTGTCAAAGATCTACTAATGACAGCTGGGACCAACTGCATAACGTGCTTACGCAATAGGGTACCTGGTAATACACGACACAAACATGAAAATAAATCGCTTGTAGGTCTGAAAATCATCGTAAAAAGTGTATTGTATTGATACGTATACCAATACAATATTATATGCGCCGCCTGGCCCCTCTTAACACAGTCGGTTAAATCTGCAAGCCAGAGTGCGGTTAATCTGCAACGTTAACGAGAGGTATACAGCGCTTAATTGGACAGATACACCGAATGATATATAGGATGTTTGTAAAGTGAAATTGTTTCAATGTTGTTTTTTTTTTCGTCAACAAGAACTCCGGCTTGCAATTAAAAATATTTGAGTGTAGTTTGTAATAACTCGTCATAGTGTGTGAAATTATTGTGAACGATTAAGCATGGCGATAAGAATACGAGTTTTTTTTGAGGTAATACTTTTACGAGTATTAAAAATCTTATATCTATGACATGACTGGACAGGTCCACTCAAATCAGTCTAGTTCTTTCTTCAAAAGACTATTTTAAACACTAATCTACATGGTCCTCACATGATCAGACCAAGATTATGTCTGGACTTTAAAAGATACTGAGATCTCTAAATTTGTTTCGGTGTTTCTTTTCAGAGTAATCGGATAGGAAACGCCGACCTCATCTAGTTTTTAAAATATGATTGACGTGTAAATTGCTTGTACTAACCTACTTACAAAAATAAAATCATTTATAGTTTCTTAACTTACTATAAACGAGAAGAATAAATCAATGTTGATGTGTACCGTGTAAGCAACAGCCTGTATTTGGCGCTTTACTAAGCCAATCGAAATAATTGGCGTGTAACGATCAATTAGCCGGCTCCCTGCACCACGTTCATACAGTATCAAATAGTAGTGGCCCTTTGAAGCGATCCGGCTCGAAGGACCAGTACGTGAACTGGTAAAGAAAAAATTACTGTTATGTGTGAGCGCAGAATTATTCGGCTGCTGTCTTTGGCCGGTTTGGTGGCGACTGTCATGGGTTATGGTATGGGTGAAGGTAAGAGTAAGGCTGGTAAAAAGTATTAACTTTTGAAAAAGCACAATTAGTTATACAACAAAATACCAAAATCATATATAAAAATGACTGAAATTGTAAGACTCAATTAGCTGATTTTTTTATAACAAATAACACCCTTCCTAAAACTAAATACATTGGATGGAAGTTAATAAATCGATGCAGTGACGAACTTTATATTTATAATTTAGCTCAGAAGCATTGTTCTCCTAACTGGCGAAATGAGGGTGTTCTATGGGTGAACCTCTGCTTAACCCTTCGGGGAAACAAGGCGTGATGTTATGTTATGTTGTTATGCATCGTTCTCATGTAAGTGACTTTAATTTATCTTTAACCTAAGAGTAAAAAATCAGCTAAGTAGATAAGTAGTGTAAATCCGTCGTTTGCCCGTAATAATAAAATTGACTGTACAAGAAATCGGTAGAAAGTTTGCATAGCGGCCATTAACGTCTTAACGCGCTGTGATAGCCCACAAAATTCAATTTTTCTTACGTTTTTTGCAATTTGAAGGTCAGTGTCAGGTTGTATGTTAGTCAAGACGAGGTCTTGAGTTTAAATTACTCTATTGAATGACTATTTCATGAAATCATGACGTTTGAGACAAATTCTAACAAAGACAGTCGCATTGATGATTCATTAAATTATTATCATTCTGTAAATACATATTTGTTACGGTCGCGAATCATATTTTGATCAACATGCCAATTTGCAGGTTTTTTTGCAATTGCAAAAAAGTAAGAGAATCTGAATTTCTCAGGCTACCCTGGCCCTTTTGCCTTAAACTTAAGTTTTGTTGTATGATTTGTTTGGGGAACGTGTCCTTTTCCAGATCCTCGTGTGGGACGACAGAGGGGCTCGCCTCTCCCTGGTTCACTGAGCTCCGTCGGCGGCGGTGGCGAGGAGTCTCCCCCGATCTACCGGCCCGGCAGTCAGGCGTGAGTTTCAACTACAGTCAAGTTATTATAGTTAGTGAAACTCCGCAGACGTGATGAGTATCGATATCTAACATGATAAAACAAAAAAAGAAAGATTAATGACCAAGGGGTATTGTATCACCCAGTACGCGGATTGTTGAACTCAGATCCCTCCATAATAATACTGTTATTCAGCTGCATCTGGTTAGCCTGGAAGCTGATCCGCACATAGTTGGGAAAAGGCTAGAACGCTAGATGATGACAAAAGCGACCACAGAAATTATCTATTCAAAATCATTCTTAACACAGCTACGTAGTCTCCCAATTCGTGAAGCCAAAGCCACCTCACCAGTACTGGGAGGAGGAGACCTCGCTGACCATCATTCCTGAGAACAAGAACTGCCTGCTGTGTGAGGCGCAAGACACGGGTGCCTGTCGCGCCATGCCTTCTTGTGTGTACTGCGAGCCCACGGTCACCGCCCTGTGCGAGAGAAGCACGCCTTGCCTTCGATGTACTGGTAAGGAATCTAAAAAACAATAATAATAGTCCTTCAGACCGAATTTTGCCCATGGCAGCTAATCTCAATAGAGATAAGCCTTTGACGCGGGAGATATTTTAGTGCTGGCCTGTGTGCGCAGACACATGTGCATTCTCTCTTCCCTCACTCTCACGGTCCGATGATGATGGAGAGATCAGGCGCAGGATCAACGGCTCAACGTGCTTGCGGAGGCACGGGTCTATCACACCGCCAGTTTCCAAACTCAGGGCTGATACAGTGTGCCAGAAATGTACTTGTAATTTATGTATCTTCAAAGGTATTTTCCCCGACACTTTTAAGAAGGCATTAGTCACACCAGTATTTAAGGGTGGGGATGGTGACCATGTCGAGAACTATAGACCTATATCTGTACTCACCTCACTGTCCAAAATTATGGAGAAGGTTCTGAACAAAAGATTGCTTAGCTATCTTGAATGCTACAACATAAAAGTTCTAACCTAACCTAACCCATTTGGTCGGGGTGGCCTGGCTTGGTTACTGCGATTAATTCGGCTCGCGCGTCACAGTTCCAACCTAACATAGAATGAATATCATTCAGGCCGCTAGTTGAACTAAACCGCAGCGGCGCCGTTTAGTAAAAAGGCTAGGCTGTTGGCTAGTTGGCTGTTGCGATATTTAGGTTGGGGAAAAAGTCTTTTCGCATTATAGTATGTATGAACTTGTAATAAAATCTCTTTGGCTATACTATTTGTATCTGGCTGGTTTTGGTATCATTGAAAGTTTAAATTTTAAAGAACATAATTCCAAATTCAAATTAGGAAAATGTGTGATTTTCATTTGTTTTTCGTACTGTCAAGATGAGTGAATGTAATGAAGAAATTCGATACATTTTAAAATTTTACTACAAAAAAGGTAAAAATGCAACGCAAGCCGCGAAAAAAATTTGCGATGTTTATGGACCTGGTGCAGTGTCTGTGAGAGTGGCACAAATTTGGTTTAAGCGTTTTCAATCCGGAAATTTTGATGTCAAAGATGCACGTCGCTCTGGTCGCCCTATTACGGATAAAATGGATGCCATTTTTGAAAAAGTGGAGCAAGATCGGCATATCAGTAGTTACGACGTAGCTGAAGAACTGGGAATTGACCACAAAACAGTTTTGGCGTATTTGAAAAAACTGGGTACACAAAAAAGCTTGATATTTGGGTACCTCACGAGCTCACTGAAAGAAACCTAATGAACCGTGTACTCATTTGTGATTCTTTATTACGACGTAATGAAACCAAACCATTTTAAAAGAAGCTGATAACTGGTGATGAAAAGTGGATCACGTACGACAAGAACGCGCGAAAAAGGTCGTGGTCAAAGGCCGTTCAGACTTCACAGACTGTGGCGAAACCCGGGTTGACTCGCAACAAGGTAATGATGTGTGTGTGGTGGGATTGGAAGGGCATTATTCATTATGAGCTGTTACCACCAGGCAGGACCGTCGATTCTGAACTCTGCTGCGAACAACTGATGAGATTAAAGCAAGAAGTTGAGAGAAAGCGGCCAGCATTAATCAACAGAAGGGGTGTGATTTTTCATCATGATAACGCTAGATCTCACACATCTTTAGCCACTCAGCAAAAATTAAGAGAGTTTGGCTGGGAGGTGTTAATGCATCCGCCGTATAGTCCTGACCTTGCACCTTCAGATTTCCACCTGTTTCGGTCTCTTCAGAATTCTTTAGGCAGTGTCAGGTTAACATCACGAGAGGACTGCCAAAACCACTTGTCGCGGTATTTTGATCAGAAGTCCCAAAATTTCTATAGCAATGGGATCATGTTCCTACCTACAAGATGGCAAAAAGTTATCGAACAAAATGGTACCTACATACTTTAGTTAAATGTGAATAAACTATATTAAAAAATGTTTTGAATTTACTTAAAAAATGCGAAGAAACTTTTTCCCCTATCTATTAATTGCGCCAAACCAATACGGTTTTAGGAAAGGCGTATCAACAGAGGATGCTGTTCTTGAACTTACAAGCCAAATCGTTAAGAATCTTGATTCTAGGACTAAAACTTTAAGTATATTTATTGATCTAGCCAAAGCTTTCGACACGGTCTCTACTCCCATCCTTCGTCGTGGTTTAGAAAGCTTAGGAATAAGAGATATGACCCTAAATCTCTTCCGTGACTATTTTACAAACCGTAACCAATGACTTAAGGTAGACAACTACATTAGTGACGATATGAATCTAACCTTTGGTGTACCACAGGGCAACGTGCTGGGGCCCACTTTTTTTCTTCTATTTGTAAACAGACTGTGTCAGCTGTCAATCCCACACTGCAAGATACTCGTGTATGCAGACGACACTGCGCTTATCATAAGTGGAGAAACATGGGAATCTGCTCACCATGCAGTTGAAAATGCTCTTGGCATAGTCATGGATTGGCTTTCATTGAATCTATTAAGTCCACGAACACAGACTCCAGCGACATGTGAATATCGAGGCAATTCAGCTGCTAGACAACACGGACACAGTGCGTAGGCTAAAGAGAACTAAACCATTTGAGTTAGTGTAGTGTATAAATAGTGAAAATAGTAACAATGATGTGCTATACATGTAAGACATAAAAAAAGGGTTTTTATTTATCAGACCCTAAGAAAGTGCTACGGAATTGTGTAAAAGTGCAAATGGACACAATTCTTAGTTATAACGTAATCTTTCACGTAAAATAATAAGTTAGAGTTAAATTGCTTATTAGTCTATTAGGCTAGATTGTAATAAATTATTAAGAGCTTTATAGTTCTCATTAATGAAGGAAAAAGAAAAAAAAATGTGAATCTACTAACGCCAAATGTCTCTAAAACCCACTATGTTCCTTTCTTAGCGAACACTGCTACACAGCCTAGTATGCCAGACGTTAAAGCTCATAGTTGTCACCCTACACTGAGAGACCCTGCAGCTGCCCTACTATACATAGAAGTTCTTGTGTTAAAATATACTTGGGCGTGCACATTGATAATAGTTACTGTTTGGAGATGAATGAAAATCTTCTTCGATAGTAATTAGGCGTATAATAATTTTTGGGTTTTACAAATTTTATGATGTTCCCTTTGCGTGTATGTCGAGCGAATAAGAATGCGACGGATGCGCCGCGCGTAGATGAGTTTTGTACCACACCCCGCACTCCTCTCCTCTGCCGTCCAGTGGTAGTGGGCTCGCTCATAGTGACGATACGTAGACAGTTACATTGAGTTGGCAAAAGCATATCAGTGTGACAGTTTCGCGAGTTCTGTTTTCTATGAAAAAACTAAGAAGAGTAGTTGCTGACCGATTGTTAAAACTCTATTTTGCCTTAGCTCAGTCACTTTTTACCTACTGCATATATGTCTGGGGTGGTACACTTTACTTCGCCTTGAACGGCACAAAGAGCAGTCTTGAAAGTCATGCTTCACAAAGCTTACCGGTACCCGACTACCCAGCTTTATAAAGACATATCTGTACTGACTGCCCGGCAGCACTGTGCACTTAATATCACCTTACATGTACACTCATCATTGAGCTATGACCCAAAGCTACTAGAGCAAAATAAACGTCGTAAAGATCCCGTATCACCAAAACTGCGTTGGCGAGGCGAAGCTACCCGTGTCAACTCACGCAGTCAACTTTTTATCGCTATAAACGAAACCTGAAACGTATATTCTTTACCTACATTTAAATGTAAAACTGTTGTTAGTAGTTTTCTTCAAAGTTAACGTACGATGAGACTGAACAACTCTGCAAAAAAATCTTACTAACCCGTTTAAGAACAGACTAAAAATTGCGCCTTTACTATCTGTTGTTTTTATACTGTGACGCATACGACACACACAACTAAACCCACACACACCCCCACATACATCCACACTACACACACCCACACATACACACACACTGCATACACCCATTCCTAGCTTACATAAATTTTAATAAGTGTTTAGACTTAAGAGAGATAAACTAAGTTATATGTTTGCAATAACTCCTACACATAACATAACATCACGCCTTGTTTCCCCGAAGAGCTAGGCAGAGGTATACCTATATTACACAAACAAACAAACTCAACTCCAACTCCTACAAACAACAACAACAGAAACTCCTACAAAGTGCAGCAAATTATCAATGAACTGCAAGAGGAAGGTGCCTGTGTCTGTAACACAGTTTATACTAGCACAGACACAGACGTTCACTCTGTCTCAAATAATACATAGCGTTGTAATTCTTATAATGGCGTTTGTATGTTTTGGTTGAGATGGACAAATAGTATTTGCTTTTTGATAATAAAGATTATGATTATGATTACTGAGAAATCCTTATGGAAAAAACCCAATAAGCACTTTGCCCGAACACGAGACCACCGGGGCAAGGAACATATAATAATATCAGCCCAACACTTGCAGGGCTTATGTATGGTCCTCCGAGTCACTGCTTGTGGCACAATCACTGCTTTGTGTTTTTACGTTAGAAGAAAATGAACTGCCCTTTTTTTGAGTGGGATATCATCTAGTACCTGACTTTGACTGACTAAAACCCACCCGTGTTTATTCAGTTGCCTGTGCCAGGCGCCACGGTAACTCTTTCGAACATCCCGCGACCCTGGCAGGCATCGGCCCTAGCGGACCCCATCATTTAGTGCTGACATCCTTTGAGGCGCGCGTGGAACACAACGCGCCGTCGACCCGGGCCTGGTCCTTACCGGACGCCAAGCTACCCGTTGCTCGCCGTCCGCAAGTCCGCGCCTCTGCCCTGCGATCGATACTGTCGCATTGTCATACTTCATTCAGCAGTGGAATACGCCTACATAAGTAATTGAATCCGAAAAGGCGACTACAAAATAATCCGGCGAAAATTTCCGACATTAATTGTACATTTGTGTTGTCTTGCTAAAGCTCTTTCATCAGGCGCCGACAATAAGCTCCGAATCGAATGAATATTTGTAGAAATGAGGACTTAGTGTAGACAGACATCACAAATATTAAAAAAAAAAAAATTTGTTTACGTGCTTAGTATTAATTGAAATGCCTGAATCAGTAAACAAATTCCATGAAATCCAAATACGTTTCAGTCAATTATGATTGGAACATTTTTCGAGAGACTCACGTTGAAAGTATTCATGATATTTTCGTTTTAAATATTTTTTTCTCGCTGCAAAGTTTCCAGAATTTATTTTCGACTAACTGTTGTCCGCGGCTTCGCCCACGTGGATGTCTATACGGCGGAGTTTTAACGCGCACTGGATTTTCAACACTCGGTGTTGAGCTGAGCATTGAGAATCCAACAGAGTGCATTCCAGCGCGTCGAAAAAACACTGTTGGATTTTTAACTCTCGGCGCTAAGCAGAGCGTTGAAAATCCAATGCGCGAAAAAAAAATCGCCGCAATGTTTTTACGAACGTCAGCTAAGGGCAGAGAATGATGTTGAGTTACATGTGTAGACATAAAATCATTTTCCTTTTCAGTGATAAAGAACCCATTCTTCAAGTGCAGTCCGGGCGAGAAGTACATGGACGAGTGCGACTCTTGCCGCTGTACCGACGGCCACGGCGGCTGGTGTACTAATCAGTTCTGCGAGTTTCGCTCCCTGTACCTATACGCGATGAAGCTCAGCGACGGAGAGTTCTACTGAAAATCGTCAGACAGCCCTCGTACCCACGGGCGATTTTAATCACGCACTGGATTTTCAACGCACTATGCTTAGCGCCAAGAATTGAAAATCCAACAGTGTATTTTCTGGTGCACTGGGATGCACTCTGTTGAATTCTCAATGCTCGGGTCAACACCGAGAGTTGAAAATCCAGTGCGCGGTAAAAAATCGCCCGTGCGTCTAACCTGAGCTTAGTAATAGCCCACAGTTCTTCTGACAGCTGTCAGTTTTACACATCATAACCGTCAGTTTTACTGATAGCTGTTAGTTTTGCTGGTAATCCACTTATATATAAGTTAATGTTAATAAACGTAAGTCTAGCTTAGTTTTCTTTTCTTATCGCTCAGTCTATCTATCTATCTATATCTATATATTATTATATATTATACTCGTAATAAAGCTGAACAGTTTGTTTGAATGAGCTAATCTCAACTACCAGTTGGATTTGAAAAATTCTTTCTGAATTTCATAGCCCAATTCCCGAGGAAGGTTATAGGCTAATTAACATCACGCTAGGACCCTTAGGAGCTGAGCAAAAAAAAAAAAAGTCAGAAAGAACGCTAAGTGAAAACGAAGTCCTAATAGTGCGGGCAGCCGAGACGCGATGCGACGCTGAGGGTCGGGGTAATAAGAAATTTCACGCGGACGAAGTTGCGAGCAGAAGCTAGTGGATAATACACTTATTCATTATTCTGCTCCATAGATGTCAAATGAGCGTAAAACCTAGAACTGTGCTCTATAGATAGAACTCGGATATGAGATTTACTTACTAAGCCATAACGTTTGGTACCTATCAAGGTTTACCTTCTCACAAAACCCTATCTTTGTACTATCGGCAAAACTTAAGCATGCTCAGTTTAGAAAATATTTCTGCGGAAGAGCAGTTAGTGACAGACCACACCCCTTCCTGGTTTCGCCCATTTAGAGATAATATGCATTAGTGTTAGTACATCATTAGCAACAAATCAAAGTTAAAACAAACGTGTATACTAAAAAAACCAAAACGTTGGGCGATCGAGTCGTGAGCCGTGCTATGCAATTATCGCCTTAAAGGTGAGCATGTGGAAGTTTGGCCCATAGTACGGACCTACTTCTTACGTCAATACCCAACCAACTACAAAGAGTTTACAACCGCAGTAAAAAATTGAAAGACTCTATCGAACCGAAACTCTTTCCATCGAAATCTAATCAACATCGTACCGGAAATCCTTCCTTCAAATATAATATACTTATTCTCCCTTTAAAAACCGACTTAGTGATGTTATTCATCAAATTCTTTGTCAAAACATTTTAATTACGGCTGACAACCCTACTGATGTTACCGCCGCACCTGAATACCATCACTACACTGAAACGTTGCTAATTGACACAAATATTTACTTCCATACAAATTATTCGGCTATCCATCTGTATTTCTGATACCTCAAATGTCGCTCAAGCTTATGCCGCTCAAATAAGGTTCATATTCGTTTAAAAGGATTAGAGTGACCAAGGTGGGTGGTCAGAAAAGGATTACAGGAAGTAATTACTAGCTACCGTGAGATACGAGTAGTTCGCTTTAAGCCTCAAAAAATTTGGATAACACTTTTGAATGTTATTTTTGCAATGAAAGTGAAGTTCTTTGTTTGCGGGTCTTTGGAAAGTGTTTTAAAATGTTTTTTTTTTACGGAGATTATAAACTAAGTTTCATTTAATACAGTAGTTAAGTAGTGTTTGTTAAATACTTGAGATATTATGGCTTGAGAGAACTAAATAAGTAAAAGTATTTGTAAGGTCTACGCTCGAGGTTTGACGGAGAGCTATGGGACAGAGTATTCTAGGTATTAAACTTGTGGACCGGGCTTTGAATACAACAATCCGTTCCGTCACTAAAATAACTGATGTCACTCGGAAAGCTGCCACGCTTATAAGGAATTGGGCTGGACACATCTGCCGCATGTCAGACGAGCAATGGGCCAAACTTACGACCCACTGGGTCCCGCTTAATGGCAAACGACATCGTGGCAGGCCCAGACGGAGATGGCGAGATGAGCTGGACTCCTTTAAAAAAGATTGTTTCTTAGCAGCTCTGGAAAGAGAGAGGTGGAATGAGAGTAGGGAGGCCTTTCCTCAGCAGGGGAACAACAATGAGGAAAAATAAAATCTTAAGGATAAGACTCTTACGACTACGAGGTTTGAAACGTACATAACTTCAATTCGAGGGATTATGTAAGTGATAAAAAATATTTATTTCTCTAAATTAAAACACACAAAACACTTCAAAAATAAATTATGTTTTAAAACTAGATGAGTTCGGTATTGCCTATCTAAATTCTCTGAGAAGAAAGACCGACACAAACTCAGAGGTCATAGTCTATTTTAAAGTCCAGATAAAATCCGGGTCAGACCATATGAGGACCAAGCAGATTACTGTCTGAGATGATCTTTTAAGAAAAGAACTACGTACAAGGATTTGAGTGCACCTATACAATCAGTGCACGCATTAGCACTAAGGCGGAGGATATTGTGGAGTACGTGCACCAGAAGATGAGATACACGCCGAGGGTGCAGTTACTGGAATCGCACAGGAACGTCAACTTCAAGGCGTTCGTCGTGCGTGTACCAAACTGTTATCTACCCCTCGTCATGGAAAAAGACTTTTGGCCGCAAGACGTGGTGTTCCGTCGCTTCCGCGGACAAGTTCTATTATTATTAGTCAGTAATCGAGTAAGATGATAAACATTGGCCCTTAAACTAGTTCCTAGAAGGGCGGTGACCACCACTAACGGCCGTAGTGACGGATGTCATGAAAATGGTGGCAGTGGCAACGATTTAAAGGCTCCTGCGCGACACGCGACGGGACACAAAGGCACCGCGTATCGCACGACGAGCGGTGCCTTTGTGTCGCACGTGATTCGCGTTGCGTCTCGCGCCTGTTTGTAGGAGACTTAAATCGTTAGTAGTGTTGCCCAAATTCAGTCTTGGTCTTGCAGTCTTGGTCTTGTTCTTGCGTTTTTGCAAGACCAAGACCAAGAACAAGACCGCGTATTTTTAGCAAGACCAAGACCAAGACTGACCGTGCAAGACTTGAGCAAGAACAAGACATAGCCTGCAAGACTCTTGCGTCTTGCAGCTAGGACTTAGCGCTATTTCACTGAGTAGTTAGGTGTAACAGTTCGGTGTATAGGTAGGTACGCTTAGGAATTCTATGAGACGCAAAAAACTGTATCAAAGAATATGAAAAACTGGACCTATGCGCATTACGACTAATACCATAAACATAGCGAATAAAAAAATATCTATTAAAATCAAACTGAGTGCATGCATAGTTATGTTTTAACCATCGGCACTTTGATAATGCGGCATCAAAGGTTTTGTACTTACTTCTCAAAGAAATTTGCCACTTTTCGGAAGTACATGGTTATGATACACACGCCGGCGGCTTCTTTTGAAATCTAAAACAATCGTTGCCGCCACGCCGAAATCATAACATTTGTGACACTATTTGATTGCCGCCATAGGGCGTAGGTATACTCATGCAAAATAATTTCGAATTTTTTTAAGAGTACCTACAGGTGTTCCAAAGAATAAATAAGTTTCAGAGTGCTTAGAATGAAAATGAATACATTATACTGATCACGCAAGTAGTATTATGATTAGGATAAAATGGTAAGGATAGGTAGTAGATGTCATATTAATTCATTCTAGTAAGTATATATTATAATATTGATTACTTATATGGTTTTAAACTAATTACTTAGGTACTATTATTGTACATTTAGTCATTATATTTCTTAAGTTTTTACAAGAAAAAATAGCAAAAAAGTGTTCAAATATCACCCGTTTAATAAATATTGTAGCCACTTTTAAATATACTTGAAACGTGTAAAAAAATTCTACAAAACTAATAAAATAATATAAAAAGCGTAGGTACTTACCTACTAATAAAATAAAAAGCCTGCGATAAGAGTTTTGTATTACTTACCAGCCCGAATATCTCTGAGAGAGATGATGAGAGTAAGTATTTACTAGCTGTGCCCGCGACTTCGTCCACGAGGAATAGTAACTTTGGAGGTATAGTGACGTTCAGGACTTATTTATTTATTTTAAAACTTCTGTCATCAAACATACAAACGAACTCTTCAGCTTTATAATATTAGTATAGATGTACGCCAAAACATTCACTTATATGTAAAGAATAGTGATTGGCACTAATTCTATTTTATTCACGCGTCGCGTCTGTACAAGTAGGTAATATTTAGTGTGTGTTTGTACGCCGCACGCGGCATTGTTTGATTTGCGGCGGCATCCTTTTCATAGAGCCGGCACGTGGCGAGGCGGCGCGGTAGAAAGCAAGGAAACGTACTATAAATAAAGGAATTATTTTAATTCCAGTCATTTCCAATTGAGCTGTGCTTCGAGTCTAACTTAATAATTGTTTTTACTAATTCTCGTTGTTTTCTAAAAACGTATCACGTGTACAATTTAATATGAGTGACGAAGATTCAAATTATTCTAGTCCGAGTAACGAGAGTTTGAGTCACAGATCTAAAAGACCCAAAAGCAAATTTGAGGAGTTTTTCGAAATAATTCATGCATCCCAAACTGCCTTCTGTAAATTGTGCCAACATAAAAAGATTGAAATAAAAATGAAAAACAGAAACACTTCAGGCTTAAGGAAACATCTAATATCTTTCCACAAAAAGGAATCAGAAATATTTCTTCCTGTTAAACCAAAATTAAGTGGAGATATCACAAGCTTTTTAGTAACCGCTGGAAGAAGTGGACAGGTAAGAATATTTTTTTAACAGTTAAAAGAATTTTAACTCCGCGTAGCTATTCATGCGATACTTTCAAAAACGCCATTAACTTACGTAAGTATTTTTGAGTTAGTGGTGTTTTCATCTAGGGGTGCGACATATTAAGTATGTAATTATCGTCTTAAATATTTTTTATAAACACCCATATTTTCATTTAATCGGCCAGTAACAACTAAGTACTTTATTTTGGTAAATTACAGTACAGTGCAACCTTAATATAACAAATATCAATTTAACGATTTTCTCGATTTAACAACAACAAACCTCCTCCTCTTATACGCTCAAACCTAGTATGTTTTAAATAATAACACAAGATTTATTGTTTTGTTTCAGTCGGAAAACAGCAGTGACAACATCACGACAGCTACAGTTGATTGGGTGGTGAAAAAATATCTTCCCTTCTCATTTTTCGATGACGAAGCTACACAAGTATATTTTCGACGTATTTGCCCTAATATGGTGTTTCCTAAAAGGTCTACACTTAGAAGGAAAGTCAAAGAGCGATTTGAAGAGCTCCAATTGAATCTCAAGGAACGACTTCAACAATTATCATCTAAAATGTCTTTTACCATTGATGGGTGGACGTCAATTGCTGGTAGGAGTTACTACGGGGTTACTATTCATTATATAGACAACGAATGGAAGTATCAATCTGTAGTTCTTGATTTTATACCATCACGCGGTCGACATACTGGGGAAGATATTGCAACGATTTTCCATGAATGTTTATTGGAATATGGCATAATTGATAAAATACAAGGTATCACGGTCGACAACGCAACTGCAAATACCAAATTTATGTATGAACTGGGCAAACAGCTGCCGCCACACTTTGATTCAGACAATCAACATTTCCGGTGCTTTGCTCACATTTTAAACCTTGGTGTACAAGATTTATTAAAGACCTTAGCATTACACTGTGAGTCTGACACTAACGCGCAAGATCAGCAGTACGAAGACTATGCAGACGAAACTGAGGATGAGGAAGATGAAGAATCTGCACCAAATATTGCTGACTCGCGTACATCTGTAACAAAGTTACGCAGTATTTCCAGTAAAATAAAAAGAAGTGAGATAGTGAAGAAGAAGTTTCAGTCTGCTTGTGAAGCAGCTGGCGTGCCATCAAATCTAAATGCCATTCTTGACTGTCCAACGAGATGGAATTCCACACATGATATGATTGGATTTGGTTTAAAAGTGAGAGCGGGCATTGACATATTGTGCAGTTCTGTCACCGAATTAAATGATTTTCAAATCACAGCTAATGAATGGCAGGTACTCGAAAAATTACATAAATTTCTAATAAACTTTAAACTTTTAAGTACAAAACTTGGTGGAGACAAATATGTTACATTACCGCTAGTCATTGTATCATTCAATCTCTTGCTAGATAAAATTGAATCCATGGTAAAACAGTTAGATGAGAAACCTAATCGATCTGAAGTGGATGAAAGGCTCATTCTAGCTTTCCAAGCAGCTCGAGACAAAATGCTTAAACATTACAAGAAGAGCAACTGGATTTATTGTACTTCTTTAATTTTAGACCCAAGGCATAAGGCTCAGACTTTTGACCTGACAATGTGGGGGAAGCAACTTAAAACAGAAAGTCTGCGCTAGTTCAATGAACTTTATGAAGAATATAAAAGTCTACACTCACTGAACAAATCTCTGGAATTACCAGAAAAAGAAAATAAAGTATGTGATGAAGATGAAGACGTAATAGACTTTGATAAACTCTATGAATGTCCCTCGACGTCATCTGGATCTTGTCTTCAAGGCTTAGTGATAGACGAGTTGGAGGAGTACCTGAGAAAACCAAGAACTGCCAGCTCGGAAGATATTTTAGATTGGTGGAGGACGCATGAGACAGAGTATCCGATTTTATCGAAAATGGCCCGTGATTTTCTCTCAATACCTGCAACTTCAGTACCTGCTGAGAGGTTATTTTCTAAAGCATCATTAGTAATTAGAAAACATAGAAGTAGGTTAAGTGATGAGTCAGCCAGATGGTTACTTTGTATTAATTCTTGGTCAAAAAAATTGATATAAAGTATCATAACCTAATGATAAAGCTGTTGATTTGTGTTGTATTTTATTTTTTATTCAAATAAATGATAAATCGTAAAACTCTTTTATTAAATTTCTTATAAGTTGAGGGTTCAATCTCTTTCTAGACAGATAAGTATTGTTCTTTAAAATACAGTCAAGTTATTGTAATTAATTTGTTTTTTTACATGTTTTAGCAAATGTAAGCTTATAAATCATAAATGTTTATTAAGAAACAGTTACTTCCATGGAAAACGACATATAGGTCAGTTGATTTTTCGAATTTCTTATCAAATCTTCAGTTATTTATTAATCTGCTTGATCTTTACTATGGCTATGTTAATTCAAGCTCACAATGTTCCAATTCTAATACGTTTTTTCTAAGATTTAAAGTAAACTTTAATAAATAGTAATAGACTAATAGGTAATTGCAAGACTTGCAAGACTCTTGCTGCAAGACCAAGACCAAGACCAAGACTGGGAGCGCAAGACCAAGACCAAGACCAAGACCAGGTGTATTGGCGCAAGACCAAGACCAAGACTGGCTAAGTCTCGTCTTGTTCTTGCATTTGGGCAACACTAATCGTTAGATTCGCCCAACCGCGTCAAAAGATAATCGCATTTCTGTTTCGTTTTGACACCTCTGACATACAATGACGCAGTGACGCACTAGATTGTCATGGAAACTATTTAATAATGTGTGAGCTCACTCTTCGCAGTATGGACACTTTCTTGTGAGTAAGTACGGTGAGGGCAAATCTAGCGATTTAAATCTTTGGGGGCGGGGTTTGACTTAATGTCAAATACTGGTGAAAATGAAAGATTTTCATGACGGCGGCCGGGCGGCCGTTAGAATATGATGGAACCGCTTTCCTAGGAAACCAAAGCTTTTTATTAGTCCTTAAGTCCCCATAAAAACAGTTGATAGAAAGAAAAGAAAGAAAAAATAAATTATGCAGTCATGGGGACTGCCGACAGAAGTGAAAACTTGAAATTAACAGTTGCATACGAATATGACATATATTTCAAAGACATTAGCGTGTTAGAGTGATTTGGTTACAGCGCCCAAATAATGAGGTAGATACCACACTAGCGCGCACAAATTGTTGCTGACAAATTCAGACAATAAAATTGTTGTAATTTGATTTAGTCGGCTTATAGCAGCGAGTGAAATGAAGCGTGTCAAGCGCAACACACTACAGATAGCTATCTCTTTCTGTAGGTATCATACGTTCCCTATTATCTATTGCAGTCGTAGTTGAAAACTACTATACACCTATATATAGGTAAGTAGGGTAAGGTGGGGTACTGTGTTACAAAAAAAAAAAAAATTGAATATAGTGACAAAAATATCGTTTTAATCAGCTTGTTTTTGGCATGGAAATAAACTTTAACAATCTCTCTTTAATTAAAATAACTCAAACATTAATATTATTAACAACTACTTAATTTAAATTGCACTTTAATTAAATCAGTCGATTGTAACACTCAGCCCCGTATCTGGGGTAGTCTGTTACAGGGTGAGGGGCACAATGTTACAACATAAAAATAATAGAAAAACTAACAATTATAGAAAAATGTTTAACTCTAACAAATATTAAATTTCTTTAAAATACTCTTTGGGAACGTATAGACATCTGTCTGACGTTTGGTCTTTCTTTCTGCAACATTTACGAGCGGAAGCACTATTTTAATATCCTCTAATGATACCGTTGCCATATCCGGTTCAATAGGAAAGTAAAAATGTTTGTCAACTTTGCCACTTTTACGTAAGTAGCTAACGTCATATTCATTATCCTCAATATTTGTCAGTAATTTTCCAACATAATGCTTTACTAGTTGTTTTCCAACAAATTGAACGACTACAAAATCGTCCTTTTTCGGTTTCACGAAGTGATTTAATGGCAGTTCATCCTTAGATGTTAAACTATCAGAGGAGGATATCGGGATGTTTTCTATATCACTCTCATCATCAGTAAATAGAACTCTTTTCGTAGTTTCCTTTGTCTTCAGTCTCTTGTTAGGATTTTCTTTTTTTTGTGACACTTTCTTTTTCTTTCCCTTTCCCAACTTTTTGCTTTCTCTTTCCAAGGATTCTTTTTCAATTTCATTCTTGATAGGTGTATCAGTTGGAATGCAGGTTTTTCCTCTCTTTCTACCACGGTTTGATAGTAGTCTCGGTTGCGCTTTTGGATAAGCTCGAAATCCTAGAGGAGAAACTAATGGTTCATCTTGAGTAGATGGAAAAGTTGTGAATGAAGAGTTTTCTTTAGCTGTTACGGATAGTGCTTCCACAGGTTGGGTTAGCAAACTTGGGCTCACGGATTCAGAACGTCTATTCACCACTTGTCGATCGGGAGAAGCTGGATCGGTAACATCACCCTGTTTGGATTTATGTGGAGTAACTTGATCTGGTAGAATTATAACATTGACCTTTTGAGAAACATGTTCATGACCAAAATATTGACTTGAACTGGGGGCATCAGATTAACCTTGTTGAGTTTCAAAGAGCTGACTTGATCCAAGGGCATAAGAATTAGAAGCTTCATGAGATCCATAAGGCTGACTGGGACCGGGAGCATTAGAGGGGTCTTCAAGTGGCCGATTTATAACTTCACTTGGCATGAAATCATCGTCGGTAAAAATGTGGCTATCAAATGGAAATATTCCAGTTTTTCGGAATCCAGATTTAATATTTGTGGGTGTCATGGCCCGATCAAAAGCTTGTCCTAGCAATTCCGCAACATTGTAAATAGAAATTGGCTTTCCAGGGTGACGCATCAACCAGGAATCCATAGCTGCGTTGTAATATGTTTGCAGAGGCCCAAATACTGACACATCAAGTGGCTGCAATCTGTGACTTGTGTGTATAGTTATTAGGGTAACTCCGTTATTCTTCGCTATGTTTAACACTGCAGGTGCTAGATGGCTATCATGATTGTCAACTATCAGTAAAGATGGGTTTTCGTTTGTAGACGCTGTTACTTTTACGAAGTGTTTCATTACTTCTGGAAACAATTTATTATTCATCCATCCGGTGGGTTGAGCTAGACCTAGGGTTCCTACTGGTGCACCATTAAGCATGAAAGACTTGAATTGCTTTCTGGGAAACACCATTGCTGGAGGTAGTGATGCTCCTGTTGCAGATACTGCACAACACGTTGTAACTAGTGTGCCTCTCTCGGCGCTTGTTACTTTATTTAGCTGTCTAGCTCCCTTTGCTGCAATTATTTTTTTGCACTTTTGGACAGTAGTGGTCCCAGTTTCATCTAGACAATATACTCTACTACCATCTGCAAAACTAGGACATCGCCGCATAACATCTTCCAAATTATTAAAGAATATATTCACATTGTGACGATTGAACGATGTTGCCCGTGTCAAGCTGCAAGGTTCTGGTTTTCTTAATGATAAATCGGTATGCCGTTTTCTAAACCCATAGAGCCAGTCAATTCCTGCCATCTTATCTTCCCAGTTTTTTGGTGTATTCAAATTATAATAAACAGCCATCTCATAAGCTAGTTTTCTGCACTCAATTGTGTCTAGGCCATAGCACATCCTGGAACAGTTTATTAAATATTCCTGCAACGCGTTTTCTTGATCGGGACTGAATACAACTCTATTGGCATAATTTGGTGTAAGTCGTATGTGTCCGGCTTCTTGCTCCGAACATTTTTTTTTCTTTTGAACATATCTTTGTAATGTCATAAAATTAACATGCTTTTCATTTGCTACTTTTCGAAGACTAACACCACTTTCAACCATCAGAATCGCTTCTGCCACATCTTTTTCACTGTGAAGACCGTAATCCGTCTTCTTCTTACGGTTTCGCACCATTTTCTCTTAATACCTTGAAATAGTAACGAATATTATGTTAATTGGGGCTGACTGTTACAGTGTCACACAGTGCCCCGTAACATAGTGCCCCAAAGAGGGTATCCAAATAAAAAAAATTGAATGAGTATTTTAGGTTATGTTTACAACAAACTATTCAACGGTAATTTGTAGCTAAATATGTGTGAAATAAAGGAAAACTACCATCTCTTACCTAAATACAATACGTCCGGAAAGAAATTAAAAACTTTGCACTGATTTTTTCGTCGTTTAATCACAATCAAACCTTTTTTGTTTGTTATTTTTTAAGCACGTTAAAAACTGCGGCGAGGACAATTGTTTAAAGATGGCTGCTTGTGAGCTGGACAAACATGTGTAACAACTTCATAAAAGTAAAAGACAGGGACGGAGATAATGTGCATTGTAACATTGTACCCCGTGTAACACTGTGCCCCACCTGACCTACATTTTATTTATCTATAAAAATAAATAAAACTGGAGTGTCTGTTTGTAATGTCAAAATAACAACATTTTACTAAATGCTCAAGAAAAATTATATGGTAGGTACACTTATAACAAAAAACAGTTTAAAAAATGTTGTTTGTCTGTCTGTCTGTTTATTCCGGCTAATCTCCGAAACGGCTGTACCGATTTTGACGAAACTTTCACTGTCAGATAGCTTGATGTTATGAGGACTTAGGCTATTTTTATATTAGAAAAGGAATTAGGGTTCCGCGCAAAAAATTAAAACCCATGAAATTGTGAACGAAATCCGATTCAAATAGGGAAGTATTGACATCCACGCGGGCGAAGCCGCGGGCAACTGCTAGTATAAAATAATCTTTTACATACATGCTTATCTACCTGAAATATCAATTACATACATACATACGTCACAATACAATAACATTGTCAACTGTCGCACAATACCCACGAAATGACTGCGCGTCTCGCATTACCATGAATAAATGTATGGCATTGTATGAACGTGTATGAGACCGGAAACTACCACAATATGCAACAGTTTTGGCAATAATATTTCCTTTACGTTCATAGAGTAAGGATGTTGTTTGAATAGATGCGACGGTCTAGGACCGAGTGTACACATGCATCGACTGCTAAGTAGGTACTATCGAGGAAACTTACATCTGACCAATTTGAAAACAAAGTCCTGCGCACACGATGACCACATCTGTTAGCAAGCGTTTCTATAGCGGCCGAGCGCTGCAAGCAAGATTAATAGTCCTTATCGTTATACAGGACCATAGGAGCTCGTGGCTAAGTAATAACAGCCGCACGGGTCGATCCATCAGGTTAAGCTACGCTTGCCGGGGTTGGTTCGTGGATGAGTGACCATCTTTACATACCGAGACTCCTCCGTGCTTCGGAAAGCATGTTAAGCCGTTGGTCCCGGCTGTCATTCGTGGATCTTTGACAGTCGTTACGGGTCGTCAGAAGCCCGAAAGTCTGACAACCAGTCTTACCAAGGGGTGTCGTATTACCCAGTTACTGGGTTGTGGAGGTCAAATAGGCAGTCGCTCGATGTAAAATATTGATATTCAGCTGCGTCCGGTTAGACTGGAAGCCGACCCCAACATAATTGGGAAATGGCTAGGCAGATGTTGATGACCGTTATACA
Organism: Fissipunctia ypsillon; assembly: GCA_947568875.1. Taxonomy (NCBI): domain Eukaryota; kingdom Metazoa; phylum Arthropoda; class Insecta; order Lepidoptera; family Noctuidae; genus Fissipunctia; species Fissipunctia ypsillon. The sequence continues at coordinate 4,536,787 of OX387665.1, read as the reverse complement.
GGACCATTTTATTATCACTACCCAAATTTTCACAGGGTTTCATACCCATGAATATGAGCAACTTTCATTATGGGCCCACCTCTGAAACAGCTGATTTTTGATTTTTTACAAACGTTCAATAGAACGTTTGTATGAAACAGCAGATTTTTTTTTTCGTGAGGCCAGAGCTGATCCCATAGTGAAAGTTGTTCATATTCGTGGGTAGAGCACCATGTGAGGGTAGTGATAAAAAAATCCCCTGTAGATGTTCGTTTCTCCCATGGTACTTTGACTAAACAATATGCCAAAGACTGTCATTAGTCATTATCATCATCTGCCTGCCTTTTCCCAACTATGTTGGGGCTTCCAGTCTAACCGGATGCAGTTGAATACCAGACTTTGTCATTAGAACACTAAGGTAAATTTTTGTCTGAACATTTTTGTAGTCCTTTTCTCATTTTTATGAGCTAGAATAGCTATATGCTGTGTTTGATAGTTCATACATTATATATAATAATACATATAATTATTATAGCCTTTATAAAAATCAGCACTCTCAGACTTATACAGGATGTAGGTAATTGAATTCATGGGCATCCTCTTAAGGGGTCATTGTACTCATCATTATGAACAACTTTTGCTGTGGGACCAAACCTGAAATCGCGAAAAAAAATCAGCTGTTCCCTATATTTTGACAAGTTATGCGAACATAAATGTATGGAACAGCTGATTTTTTTCGCGATTTCAGGCTTTCCTGTTATTTTGTCTAATGATTCTTAAATTTCAATAGAAGTTTTAAAACAAAAATTCGATTTATTTACAAAATAGCGTCCCAGGTGATCATTAATAATAAGCGGTGATAAAATAATATTAGTATTGTATGGTTAAGCTGTTTTGAGAACAATCAATCCACATTTTTACCTGCTGAGACGAGAATCCTAATCTTATAACTTTATTGTGAACATTACTGCTCTCATCTCAGCGTGCTTCTACCATGTTAGGTCAACATAAGTCGCCCTATAAAATCAATATCCGCACATGTCGTATCCAGCACGTCTCCCCAAGCTTTACGAACTCTTCAGCTCAAATTGCCGTCATCATTGTGCGCGCACAAGGACCGCCCGCCGATACACATTGTGCGTAGCGCATAAAAACTGCTTGTAAACCCATCAGCCGTCATTAGTGTGGTTATGAAGGATTTAATAATGCTGGTGGCAAAATAAATAAATATCAATATTTAGGGGATCGTGTAAACGGGTTATTATGTTTTTTTTTTTTTTTTTGTGTAAATTGTTACTTATTAGGTTTTGAGGTATGATTATAATAGAGTTGGGGAAATGTGGTAGGGCCATTATCACTATAATGGATGGTAGTAGTTGTGTGTGGAAAGAAATATAAGCTCGGATTTCTTCTCAGCTAGGAAATGCCGGCGCCATCTTGTTTTAATTGACTAAAAAAATTACGTGTAAAAGTGTTCTTAATAATATCTACATAAGTACAGAACATCTACATGTACATATTATTATTATTCGTTTATTTATTTTCTTTCTTATCTATTTACATTTTTAAATATTTCTAATAAAAATATATACAAAAAAACATTTAAAAATATAAAAAATAGAGGTCCGCCGGTATCGGGAGCAGGGTCCAAGCTATCGGTGGTTAGGGCTGCAGAGACAGGAACCTCCTCACAATACGAGCCGTATCGAGGAGTACTGCCTTCTGGATCAGGCTCTTGATCCAACCGCCTAACGACAGCCTCGAGAGATGTTGGTCGAGGCTTTCGGCCATCAGGCCATTGGCCGTTACAACAATCGGCACAATGACAGCCGAGGTCACATTCCACATGTCAACAACCTCGTGTGCTAAGTCGAGATATTTTATTTGTTTCTCTTTCTCAGCTTTCACGAGGTTCTCGTCATGTGGAATGGTAACATCGATAATCATTGCGCGGCGCGCTAATCGATCTATCACCACTATATCAGGCTTATTGGCGACAATAGTCCTGTCAGTGAAGATAGACCGATCCCAGTACAACGTGACATGGTCATTTTCAAGAACTGGGTCGGGCACATACTTGTAATACGGTATCTCAGAGTCTACAAGTTTGTATTTCAAAGCAAGTTGCTGGTGAATAATCCTGGCCACTTGGTTATGCCTGTGCAAGTACTCGCCGTTAGCCAGACGAGAACAACCAGCGATATTTATGTCCGATGGACTCACCCGGACGGTGGCATGCCCGACACACGTCAACCGTCCCGTCCTTCATAATATGTCTCCGGTAGTTATTCGTCAAAATAACTTCGTCCATAATTGCACAAACAAAACCTTCAGTTTCCCCAAAGAGGTCACCAAAACGTAGCCAGGATACGGACGCTAAGAAATCTACACCGGGCTCGTGTAGAGTCCGATAGAAGCGTCCGTGAAGCTCCTTGCTTTGCCATACCTGCTTGCGGTCATCTGTAGTAAATACTACAGGTTTGCGCCAGTTCTCTTTAGTCATAGACAGCGGGGTGAGCCCGTTGTCCACTGCGACCACATCACGGTGCATACCCACGTCGGCGTTTAAAAAATATTCTCTGAGGTTGCACACCTCGCGGTTGTGGAGGGTTTTCGCATTTAAAAAACCTCGACCCCCGCTCTTCCGCGGGATGTACAGTCTCATCACCGATGATCGTGGGTGATGCATCCGGTTTGCGGTCAGCAGTGTACGGACCCTCCTATTCAGGGCGTCTAGTTCGGTTTGAGTCCATTTGAGTATGCCGAAAGAGTACATCAAAACCGGCATGACCCAACCGTTGAAGGCGCGCACCTTGTTTCCGCCCGAAAGAAGACTAATTAATACCTTCTTCAGGCGACCAAAGAAGCGCTCCTTCAACGATTGCTTCATGTCAGCAACATTGATGCCTAACGCTTCCTTATTATTATTATTTTAGGTCTGTTAGCTTATATATTATGTAAATATTATATTCCGAAATAAACCATTCAATCAGTAAAAAAATACAGAAATAAACATCATTATCATCATTTCGTTTTATTTCATTACCCACTTTAGGCCGGCTACATGCAGTCGGAATTCCGAAACGAAATTCCGTTTCGAAATATCGATTCGGAATTTCCGAAGGTAGCAAATCCATACAAAATCAAGGATCTCCTGTGATCACACGTAACAGTATTTTTCCGTTAGAAATTTTTCGAAAGCAGCCAATCCATTCATAATTTACTACTCTACTAGACTTTACTAGATTATGAATGGATTTGCTGTTGCCGAAACGGAATTCCGAATGTGTGGCCGGCCTTAAGGACCTAAAAAAATCCTTAAATGAACAACGCAAGCTCTCAAGATGTTGCATTGAACAATGTGATATTAATGTTACAAATCATTCCATTCATTCATTCAAATGTAATAAATGTACTGATGTTCAAGATAGCACGCTTCATGTGTTTGTAATACATTATTAAGTCGTTGATAGACACATTTGGTAAATCCTGCAAAAAATATCGCTCACCTACACTTGCTTGCAAAATTATTTGACCTCGTTTCTACACTGACCAAATAATTTTATTTAGGCCTAATTACTTTAGATCCTACATATCACGCCTGTATTTCCTGAAGGGCTAAGCAGAGGTCTACCTTAGGTAATACACCCACATTTCGCCAGTTATGTTTAAGTCCCATGTAATAGGGAGCGAGCGTATTGCCATTAACCGGGCACAAATCTAGACTCCGGGCTTCTACTGAGAAATTCCTGATGGAAAAATCCAATAACACGTTGTCCGACTCGGAAATTGAACCCTGGAACTCATCCTTAGCAGTAGCGCCTGCGAGCACTAGACCAACGAGTTTAGATCCTACGTAAGCTGTTAAGATGAGCATGCGTTTTAACGGGCAGAATTTTAATTGGTATACAGTAATTACTGCGTCATTGCAGCTCTCTATACCTACAACTTACGCTTAGCAATGTCAAAATATTTAAACCAACCCTAAAACCTTAAAATTTTGTTACTTTGTCCATAAATTGCACGTAAGTGTACGCCCAAATAACCCAGAAACCGCATTCACACGGACCGACAAACGACAAAAAAACGCGTATCGATGTCGCCCGCTGTGCTGCGACAAATCGCTGAAGGAATTGTCAGGTATCACCCACAACTCGTCTTAACAATATACTAGTGTTGGTTTACTCGACCGTATCACATTATGCGTTTTTTTCGAGTCTATTGTGAAGAATGCTCAATTGGCAGTTGACATTATTATTAAGTTTCGTATTGTCACAAAGGTTTACCTACTATTCACGAAAAAGCGTTAAGCGGAGTTTAATTTACTGTAAATGGGCGACGGAAACGCGTTGTTGTGAGTTGTGAACATGCCCTTCCTAGCGGTTCGACGGCAAAAAGTTCATTTAACTTAGTGACCGCCCCAGTCTGATTAATACGACAAATGTTTTCGTGGCCGTGCCGCCTCAGTCTTATTTATACGACTGAGAATCTATTGTTCGTTTTTTATTTCTTATTTTATAGAGGCATGAAGGAACAGGGTGGGTGTAAAGTTCACTCATCCTCCATAGAAAAGGGAGGATCCTCCGACAAGACGGGTGTTGAGTCTGGTGGGCTACTGCCCGACAGTTGATGTCGGGATGTTGTATATAGCGTGACTGGTAATTAGTGACCGATACTTAAACACATGATTGTACTCATGATAACAAACAACTTTTACTATGGGACCAAACCTGAAATCGTGAAAAAAAAAATCAGCTGGTCCCTACATTTATGCTCGCATAATTCGTCAAAATGTAGGGACCAGCTGATTTTTTTTTCACGATTTCAGGTTTGGTCCCATCACAAAGTTGTTTGTTATCATGAGTACAATCATGTGTTTAAGTATAGGTCACTAATTACTAGTCACCCTATATAATTATGCTAGTCGCGCGGTAAACTCTGATTGCGCGATGCAGGATTTTGCGTGACGTCAGTGTGAAGCATTCCAACGTGGCGATGTAGATGTGCCGCCACAATTTAATTGGACGACCCGATACCTATTATCATAAATCGACGATTCTTCGATTTTTGAGCTGGCCGCTGGGGGCACGGCAATTGAAATAAAACCAAGCGGCCAATAGGGTAATATGTTTGACCCGAAATCTAGCTACGCGAACTGCACTCTGACGCAGTCACATAGTGCACAGGTAACAGCATGCGGCGCAAGATGGGGTGGTTTTATAAACCTCTTAAGGCGAAAGTGCCAGATTAGCCCGCGAAATTAAAATTTTCTTACGTTTTTTGCAATATGCAGGTCAGTATTAGATTGTATGTTGATTAAAATATGATTAGCGATCGTAAAAAATATGTGTTTACAGAATTATAATCATTAAAGTCATCAATACAACAACTCTCAAAGACCTATTGAATGACTATTTCATGAAATCTTGTCATTTGAGGATTACACTAACCTAAGGAGAGTTACTACGTATATTACTGATTCCAATGATTATAATAATTCTGTAAATACATATTTGTTACGGTTGCGAATCGTGCTTTAATCAACGTTCATCAGGCAATCAGGCATTGAGCTGCAAATTGCAAAAATCGTAAGAAAATTTGAACTTCGCGGGTTACCTTAGCGATTCCCTCTTAAGGGGTCATTGTACTCATCATTATGAACAACTTTTAGGATTAGACAAGTGAGTGACGGTATTTTTTCATGTTTTTGAATGTTCAACAGAATATCTAATAGGTTGTAATATTTATTTGCTACTCATGATAATACAGATAAGTACTAGTACAGTGGTTAAATAATAAATACACTATGACTACACATTTTTGTGTAATAGTGTTGAACTTTCAACTTTCTTTAAACTGCTCTCCTGAAAAATTACCAAAACTGCACTTATAACATCTGTCTTCTAGACCAACGATCCGTGCTATCAACACAATTTGTCTAACACTTACGATACTTCGACTACACTTTCCGTACACTGACGCTCACCGCTGCGCTCCTATTTCGATGCGAAACGCGATAACTCGTCATACATTTTGTTTCGGTACCGCAATGTTATTGCAAACTACTACATGCTAACTAATGCATGTCCTAGAACCAAAAATTCGAAGACATGTGACATCTATCAACCCGCACTCGGCCCGCGTGGTACATTACAGCCCACTCCCTCAAAGAGCCTCCCTCAAAGGCCTATGTCCCCAGCAGTGAGAACATTATAGGCTGATTATGCTATGTGTTATAAATAACTAATTCAACAGATTAAATCCCTCTTCCTCTCTCCTACTTTACTATGCCCGACAGGGTCCACAATGACCAAGTCTTTGTAAAACCTACCACCCAAGTAAAGTTCACATAGTGGAATGCAATCAGTATTGATTATTGATGGCTAATAACCAGGATTTTGTAATAATCTTGATTTAAAAGAGTGTCCTTGGAGTTTCATGCCTGTTTTTCTCTATAGAGATCTACATTTTGGAATGGGCGACTAGCTTCAACTTTCTGACTTACTGACCGACTCTTTGACAATTCAAAAGTACCTGTAATTGGTTTAATTGGAATAAATGCTTTGAGTTTGAGTTTGAGCTAGACAAGATGGTCTAGAATTGGTTGGTAGTGACACTGTACGACCTGACATAATGTCTTCTAACTCCCTACGAACACTTTCGGGACAGGAACTAACCAAAAATTAAATTGAATCCTAGATCCTAGACAAGTGACAATCGCTTTCAAAGCGTTGCCTATTTCCACAACGACTTTCAACAGGACTATCATAAAGATTTCTGGTAACTTATGTCCGTTCAATACATCTTTGACTTTTCTACCATCGTAATCGATGATAGTTGTCACTTTTTCTATGCCCTCTGACCTACGACAACGACTAAAGACCTTCCTTTAACACATCTCCGGCACCTGGACGCTCCTGTTACATAACCACGACTCACATATGTACCCGATATGGAATTAGACAAACTAATCTGTAAAGTAATTGATTGTCATGGTATGAGCATGTGATGCGGAGGAATGAGGAAAACGTCATGAGGAAAGTTTTGGGTATGAATGTGGATAGCTATAAGAGTAGGAGAAGACCAAAGAAACGATGGATGGACTGTGTGATAGATGATATGGCTAGAAACGGGGAGACTACCGAGATGACGAAATGAAGAAAAAGACACGATGTGCCGATTTCAAATAAATTGGACAAGGGCAATAGAACGAATGGTGATGAATTTAGTGCAGTCTAATCTAAAAAAAACGATACTGTCGAGTTTGCAACTGAAGAGGAAGTCAGCACAACATAATTTCCAATGGCTGAGTCATCCAATGATGTTACTACAACAGCCGCCAATCGCTAAACACAAATAATACAAACATGCAATGAATTTAATGAATATTCAACGCAAGCTATAATTTCGCACAGGTCATAAAAAGGCGGGTTGGATCAAGTATTCTATTTTGAAACCGAAAGCATGCGTTAAAAACTCCTGAAATGATGACAATGAAACGAAGAACTACGTAAACATATACCACGCTATCATCGCAGATTCAGACTATTGAGATTTTCACACCCATCCTGCGGAAAAGATATTTGACAACATTGTGACGTCAGTAATCCACTATCAATCCTTTAAATATCAACGTTGTCTTAGAAAATATGCGTAGCATCACAGTCGCCGCAGATCCATCCAATTTCGTCGAAACTAATATTAGGTTCCTTAAACACAGCACGTGGACTAGCACAGTTTTAGCTACAAATCAACATCTACAGGTCAAGTTTCTAGCACAACCAGAAATACACAAACGAGATTGTAATCAGAAAACGCTTGAACGTCCCCAAAATAATCCAGAGTAATGTTTTCTAACGCAGTCCAGGGTTCGGTGGTCATCTAATTTAGAACCGATGCCACGTAGACATCGAAATCTTTGTAAATACAGCAAAAATATTTAAAACAAAACTGACGTGCGCTTAGCTCCAGTGTAGGAACGATACTGAAATTAGTGAATTCTGAAACATGCGCGGGAGTAGGCGGATGGCGGAAAGAATGGTGGATTGTACCGATTAGTTAACGGTAGTTTAAGGATCAGTTTGAGATTTACAATGGAATGGTACAATTTTTATTTGTTTATTAATAACCAACTTATATTTAAAAGTTAAGTCATTTAAATAAGCTCAAAGATAAATAATTTATTATTCAAGTAGGCAAAAGCCGTTAAAAAGGCACTTTTGAACGTCAAAAAATATAAGAAAAACGAATTGACTCTAGGTGACCATTCCATTTTAAAAGGTAGTTTCGTAAGGAGAAGAATGGCTAAGAAGAAGCTGTCTCGGGTAATCCAACTAGGTAATTGGGTCTATTACTGTGTGGCGGCATCGCCACAGTGGAACGCGTCACACTGACGTCACGCAAAATCCTGCATCGCGCAATCAGAGTTTACCGCGCGACTAGCATATATACAACATCCCGACATCAACCGTCGGGCAGTGGCCCACCAGACACAATACCCGTCTGGTCGGAGGATCCTCCCTTTTCATAGAGGATGAGTGAACTTTACTCCCTGTTCCTCATGCCTCTATAACTGCTTTACTCTACGAAAGAATAAACGTTACATTGTAAAGGCTCCTAGAAACAGACGCGATACGCGACGCGATACAAAGACACTGCGTGTCGCGCTTGTTTGAATCAGAATGCTTTATTTGTAAACGATAGTCAAATTACAACCGTATGCGAGATGTTACAGATGTGTAGATCCTTGGTTCCAGGGGTAGTTTGTCCATCTGGAATTTCTCAGTAGCAGCCCGGCGTCTGGATTTGTGCCCGGTAGATGGCAATAGGCTCGCCCCCTATTACATGGGACTTAAACATAACTGACGAAATGTGGGTGGTACAGCTCTGCCTAACCCTTCGGGGAATTCTGGTGTAAGTTATGTTATGTTATTTTATTTGATTCTTGTTCCTAATAAAAATTGAGGTAAAATTGCTTGTTGACAGATTGGGTCAGTTTTACAAGAAGTTAAAAATCATTTAGGAGTTCTATCATTTTGACTATGACCATTATCGACATTATTATTCAAATCAATCAAATCAAAAGTCATTTATTCAAATTAGGCTGAGAATCAGCACTTTATGAAGTACATAAATACATAAGATAGTCCCCCAAAACGCCCGCCCTTCACCACTTCCTAGTACTTTAGCTGCGAAGAAGTGGCGCAACAAAAGTTTGTTGCGCCACTTCTTCGCAGCTAAAGTTCGCAGCTGAAGCTAAAGTGCTGGGAAGTCCCAGCAGCACAGCTGTCTGTTCAGTTACAAGAACTTGATTCTATACAATAGTATGCAAAGTAATATGCACCTAAATTGTAGGTATTGATTTAAATTAACAAAAAAAATCGTTAACTTTAACTGTCAGTTAACCGTAGATTAAAGTACACTAACCTAAAACAGTTCAACTGAAACATACACACACATACAAACCACACCCACACATGTTAATGGCACGCAACACACGTTGGGATTGCCCACGCGCATGTTACCAAACACATCTGCGGACAAACCAAATAACCGAGATCCCCCGCCCCTCTCTCTCAGTTCTATATTTGAACGAGTGCAGGGAAAGTATTGGAGATATCAGAGGTCCAGTTCTATTGGCCGAAGTGTTGGCTTCAGCGCCGCTGTAGTAAGACGCGTACGCACCTTATTTAGTGGTCGCGAGAAAACTTTCAGTGACTCGCGGTGCAGTAGAGGAGTCGATTAGAAAATTAAATTATGATCAACATTACCTAGCCTTTCTTTGCAGTCGGGTAACAAAACTGTTAATAAAATAATTGCTTTCCTATACAGAAACTTGTGTACTAGGTACGCACATTTAGAATGAATTTGTTGGTATGAAACCACATCATAAAAAGTTTTGTAGTGCATTATGATGCCTAAAATAAAATTCCTCCAGAAATCCTCTAGAACGCAATACTATTTCTATGAGTACATTCAACTTTTAAAACTGCAGCACAAATCCTGCGTCTCAGTATTAACGTAAATCTACTTAATTAAAATCTTAAATTCATTCATTCATTCAGTGACAGACAATGCACAGACTAAACTGCTGGGTCTAGAAATATGAAATTCTTCCCTTTAAAGGGTTTATTTAACCCTTTAAGGGCAAATTCAACCAAACTTTTATACCTAGTATAAGTCTAATTCAGCGAATAAATTTTTAATTTTTGACAGATTTTCCATACAAAAACTGTCAGACGTCAATTTTATTCCGCGGATAAAAGTTATCTGGGTTTGGTATCGGCCCTAAATTTTATTAAATTAAATTTTTTTGGGAATGAAATTTTGCATGAAAGTTCGTCGTTTTAGCTGGTGGGAAATCCACACACGGGCTGTGATTTTATCATTTGTTATTAGGTGCCGGAAACTAATTGAAACACTGCCATAACTTACCAAAATCATGCATGTCATTTGATGTGCTACAATTTGCTTAAAGCAGATACTAGATAGCAGATATAGATTTCAATATTCAAAACTCATTTATTCGAATAGGGGGCCAACCACCACCTCTTAAAGCAGTATTATTTTAATGTTATTTCAGTGTGAGAAAGAGATGAAGCTATACAGAACGTCTAGCTCCATCTCTTTCCCACACTCAAGTAAAATTACAATAGCGCAATACTGCGTTAATAGGTGGTGGTCTAGCTCCAGGGCTGAGGATGAGCACTTTATAAACGTTTATTTTTTTCCTTTTCCCAATTAAAAATTAATCTTTCTGATACCAACGCAACTTCTATAGAAAAGTTGCGTTCGTTGTATTTTAAAATGTTTCAATGGATTAGTACTGTGCTCGTTTTCATTTAATGTTGTACATCCAGAAACACGTTGTATAAGTGCCTACGCGTTCAAAATGTATGGAAAAGCAATTTTTATTTATTACCGATGAAAAATTTCAACGCCCCCTGCGTTGACATTTTTCGGGAATCGTGTACTGCATCCATAATAATTAGGTTGTGCGTCAATGTCCCTGCCAACCTGTACAGCAACCGTGGCCGAACTGAGGACTCCTTAAGACTACGACTGCGTTATACAATCACCAGATAATATATCTCGGCTCATCAATCTGCCTAGCCTTTTCCCAACTACATATATTGGAGTCGGCTTCCAGTCTAACCGGATGCAGATGAATACAAGTATTTCTCAGAGATATCACTGTAGGTAGAGCTGCTCTGTTACTCATACCCGCAACAGTCTCTTTTTGAAGGTCGATGTATTAAATTAAGAAAGAAAGAAAATACCGTTATAACTAACTGACTTCTAACTTTCTAACTTTTTAATTAACTGTGGTTATCAAAGTATTCTGTTATGAGTAAAATTGTCTATACAGCATGTCCCGAAATTAACGCACAACCTCTTAGGGGGTCACTGTACTCATCATTATGAACAAATTTTACTATGGGATCAAACCTGAAATCGCGAAAAACAATCAGCTATTCCGTACATTTATGTCTGCATAATTCGTCAAAATATAGGGAACAGTTTATTATTTTTCCCATAGAAAATCTGGCAACCATTCTTACCAAGGAATATCGTGTTGTGAAGGTCAGATAGGCGGTCGCTCCATGTAAAATACTGGTATTCAGCTGCATCTGGTTGTACTGGAAGCCAACCCCAATATAGTTAGGAAAAGGCTAGGCAGATGATGATAGAAATGATTAATTTTCTAAAAAAACTCACGCGGTCGAAGTTGCGAGAGAAGACAGCCTAAACCACTAGGTCAACAACTATGACATTTTGCTTAAGAGTTCCTATATTATTCCATATGAAAGTGAGCACTATGAAAGGATTTTTGAAAATTGATCCCCTAAACCGGACAATACGGGATGAAAGTTGGCAGGGAAGTTTAATATGTATTTGTCGATGGGGAATCCTATCGGGCAATCGGGCAATCCTATCCTATCGGGGGTATTTTTTTTTAGAATATACTGTGTTATAAACTGATGACATTTTAGTGGCTTAAGTGATTACAATAAAATACAGCTAACCACTATTCCGATGAAAACAGTCAAAAATAAATGGGTTTATTTGTTTGGAAAATGCAGATAGGAAGACAAAGCTTAAGCTTATAAAATTCCTCATTTTGCATCAATAAATAATAAATTCCAAACAAAATCCATAACCGCTTGTGTGCATGCGCTCGCCAGACAAAAGCAGTAGCGTGCAAGCGACATTACTCATCGGCCGGCCGGCGGGCCGGCCGATGACTAAATGATGATGAAAAAAAGCGGTAGTAGCTTGAGTTCTTAGAAATGAGTAGACACTTGGGGTTTTTTAGAATGGCTACGAACAGAGCTAGTAAACAGTGTGTATTTCGTAAGAATTTACGATCGACTTGTATTTTTAAATTGGTCGTAAACATGAACAACGAAAATTTTGATTTCAGATTACAAGTAAATGGGTTTAATTTAATAAAACGATCGATGACCTATATGTTTTATGGTTTAAAATGTAAGGTTAACATATTGTTAACATAAATAATAAATAAAACGATATTGCAATAGTACAATAATCATTATTTACAAGCATCCCAAGTTGAGAAAAAACATCTCAAGTTTATTTTAAGTGACAGAGTATAATATTTCTCAAAGCGGATACACCTCGCACGTAGTGTTGTCGTACATCAAAATGACCGAAATTTAAGAATGAACGAAACGAAATGCGTGGACTTAGAAAGTACTACGTATTACTATTGCAATATCGACTAAAATGGAAATGATGAAATACAGGGTGTTTGGAAGGTGGGTGCAAATCCTTAAAGGGGAGTTAATACAGACCATCTAGAACATTTTGAGCCATATTTGTCCTAACCAAAGTCTGATATTTATTTTTTTAGAGAACTTTTACGATTTTGGTACCAAAATCCCAAAATTTTCCAATTAAGGCCTAATAACGCAAAGATTGAGTGAAAATTTCTATTTTTTTTAATTTACTTTATTGGCCTAATGTGTGTTTAATGGTATGAAATCATTTCGAAGCACCGTATTTACTAAAAAAATAACTTTCAGACTATTTAAAATAAAAAGAAAAAAAAATTAAAGAAAAAAAATGGATTTTAATTGACATTTAAAAAATAAATAAAATAGCTACTGGTGTTCAAATAATTTTAAAAACATGCTGAGTTATTGCTCTTTTTTTTAAGGTATCATTTACTTAGATAGCTTTACAATTTTTGAAGTTAGGGTGCCTGGACCAATTAAGGGTAAGAAATTTCAAATTTCAATAAAATTAAAATCAACCTGATTTTTCCTCAAATAACTTTAAACTAAAGTCTAAAGTGGTTATTTTTTAGACGCACTTAAAAAAAGTCGGCCTTACAAAACGAAACAAAGGCTGCCGTGGTGGCCGGCGGACCGGGCGGCGTACGATAACAAAGGGCTCTTGATTCTTTTGTTATGATAAAGACAACTTTAGGTCTTATTGCCGAGGATGTAAAGATGATTTTTGAGTTTATAAATTCGTTAGTACCTGAGATGGACCCGACCCGTCGCTTCGGTGATGTCATCTTTTCTCTCTCTTCCTTCACTGCTCTGCCCTTGCGCGTTGCGAGTAGACGTTTGATTCACCGCACTCAGTCGTAGCTTAATGCTCCTGCGCGTGTTGATTATTAATTTTGGAATTACTTGTATTGCGTTTGTGATTTACCGTGTTCAGTTGTAGCTTTACGCTCCTGCACGTGTTATTTCGGACTATTGAACTAATTGACATTTTAATTGAGTGTATGTACGATTGCCATGGCTGCATTTACATCTCAGGAACAAGCGGATATCGTTTTTATGTATGGCAGAGCTGATGGTAACGGAGCTTTGGCACGACGTTTGTACCAAGAACGTTACCCGAACCGCAGGTAAAGTAACTTCTAATACTAACATTATTACTTCAATTGCCATGTTGATTTGTAACTGACGTTACTAATAAACAATTTCATTTCAGGCTACCTAATGTTCGAGTTTTTTACAACACGTATCGCAGACTTTCGGAATCTGGCATCCATCATGCAGTACCCGGAGTGAATCCAGGAAGACATGACCCCGACGTTGAAGAACAAATACTTGCAGCCTTTGAAGCGGATCCTACAACCAGCGTCAGAACTGTGGCGAGAAACTTAAACCTTTCAATATGGAAAGTGTGGAGTACCATGCATCGGGAACATAAATATCCGTTTCACGGTAGAGGCGTGCAAGGCTTGGTAGAAACCGATCCTGGGAGAAGGATGCAGTTCTGCCGATTTATGCTCAATAGCGACATTGACGACAGATGGTTTCTAAAATCTATCCTCTGGACTGATGAGTCCAAATTTTCTAGAGAAGGAATCACGAATTTCCATAATTTACATGAATGGGCTGACAAGGACAACAATCCGCATTGGAAAAAACAGGTATACAAATTAATGTTTATTAATTTAAGTCCAGATGTTCAACACATCTTCAAAGAACACTTTAATTAGAATTAATTTTTGTTTCAGGTGTCTTTCCAAGCAAAATTCTCCGTTAATGTATGGGCTGGAGTAATTGGACGGACGTTGATTGGGCCCCACATTTTACCAGATAATTTAAACGGTGAAAATTATCTGAATTTTCTACAAAACGATCTCCCAACACTCCTGGATGATGCGGAAGTACCCATTTTAAATACGGACAGGCCAATAATTTTCCAACAAGATGGATGTCCATCTCATTGGACATTGATTGTCAGAGAACATCTTGATAACTGTTTTCCAGGCAGCTGGATAGGTAGAGATGGGCCCATTCCTTGGCCCGCGCGATCGCCCGACCTGACGCCGTTAGATTTTTTTGTCTGGGGACGGGCAAAGGAGCTCGTATACACAACTGAGATTTCAACAAGAGAAGAACTAATTCAAAGAATAGAAGCAGCTTTCAGAACAATGAAAGAAGAAATGCAGCTTAAAATCACCACGACAGAAGTTAGAAATCGCTGTCGTAAATGTATACACTGTGGCGGAAGCCATTTTGAACATCAAAATTAAAAAATCAAATCAAAAACTGTCTTTTTTTTTACTCCTTAAAATCGACTTTAACTGGTTCAGGCACCCTAACTTCAAAAATTGTAAAGCTATCTAAGTAAATGATACCTTAAAAAAAAGAGCAATAACTCAGCATGTTTTTAAAATTATTTGAACACCAGTAGCTATTTTATTTATTTTTTAAATGTCAATTAAAATCCATTTTTTTTCTTTAATTTTTTTTTCTTTTTATTTTAAATAGTCTGAAAGTTATTTTTTTAGTAAAAACGGTGCTTCGAAATGATTTCATACCATTAAACACACATTAGGCCAATAAAGTAAATAAAAAAAAAATAGAAATTTTCACTCAATCTTTGCGTTATTAGGCCTTAATTGGAAAATTTTGGGATTTTGGTACCAAAATCGTAAAAGTTCTCTAAAAAAATAAATATCAGACTTTGGTTAGGACAAATATGGCTCAAAATGTTCTAGATGGTCTGTATTAAGTCCCCTTTAAGGCTTTGCACCCACCTTCCAAACACCCTGTATAGTGTATCATTTACACATGCCGTTTTCACGGTTTAATAAAACGGTGTTCTTGATAGACCGGCGACTTATTAGCTTTCCATCGTTGATTCATTCAAAATGTCTGATAACTCCTGTACGTCACCGCGAGCCTGTTTAGACTCTCTCACCAAATAAGACGGTCCTCGCGCGCATTCTGCAACATTCTATTAATATCTCCTCCACCTGTCTCAACAAACCATAAACAATCTTATCAACACCACATAGAAGCTATTTCAGCTTACACGACACGTCTGAACCTTCTTTTTACCTGCTGTGTTATTATAAATTGTATCTCATAGGCATAAGTGCGTTTTCCAGCAACTGTTTCTGTGCAGGGTCCTCGCAGGATATGACACACACTGTGTCGTGGGCGCTGTCTGTGTCGTCATCACGGAAGCCGCCTTAAATATTGTGAATACAGCGGGCCCCTACTTCCACCGCTGCAATATTTATATTGCACTTTAAACTTTCGGCGGTTGAAATGAAATTTGTTCAACGGTGCTGTGTAAATCCAGAAATAACTCGACTAAAATTGCTCACAGCAATTCCCGCCCTATGTCTTCACATTAAAGTTTAAATTACATTACATGAGATTGTAGAACTTAAGCCATATTTAGAACCTACACGCTCCGGGTTTCGCCTGAAATGGTGTCGCGCTGCAGCAGTTATATCTCTTTCTTACTAATAGGTAGTTACATTTGGAATTATACCTGTCTTTGTCTAGCTAAATTGGTTGGCGGGCACGTGTTCGTTTTAGTCAATAGAATATTTTGAGAGTGCGTACCGCGGATAGTTGTGATTTGTGTTTACGTTTTGGAGCTGTTCATTAAACGAGAACTATGTATTAATACACGTGTAGGTAATGGCAACACTGGCCGGTTTCACGAAGACTATGAATTGAGATCGTGTTACGAGCGATTTTGTGGGGAGACTTCATTGCTTTCACACAGTAATCTGTGATTACTTTGAGCTTTACTTTCCTAGAAAAGCGGTTCCGTCTTATTATAACGGCCGTCATGAAAATCTGTCTTTTTCATAATCAGCCTATAATGTTCCCACTGCTGGAACACAGGCCTTCTCTCTTCGAGAGGAAGTGGACTGTAATAATCTACCACGCGGGCTCAGTGCGGGTTGGTAGATGTCACATGTCTTTGAATTTTTAGTTCTAGGACATACCGGTAGGTACCTTCAATGTTTTCCTTCACCGTTTTGAGAGCAGTGGTGATGAAATTATTTACACCGGACCCATGAACTAGAACTCGTAAGTCGGGGCTGTTACCACTGAGCCACCATTGCTCTCACTCTCTCTCATTTTCATCAGTATTTGACATAAGGGGTCAAAAACGCCCTGTATTTCGACAGCAGTTATTGGGTGACTATTCATCGCTTTCTGAAACCAAACGCTTTAGCTATAATAGTTGGCGATACTGGCCACTGGCACTCGCTCCATATAAAATACTAGTATTCAGCTGCATCCAGTTTGACTGGAAGCAAACCCAAACATAGTTGGGAAAGGCTAGGTAGATGGTGATGACGGCTGGCTACTGATAAAACAAATGAAGAGCAATCTATTGCAGTGTGACTACAGAATGTATGTACTTATGTAGGTGCCATTTGGGGACTAAAAATAATACTGATAAACAGTTCCACCGAAACGCACTTATAAAAATTTTGTTTCTGTGCGGTTAGTGGAAGTCAGAAATTTTACTACTCTATACTGTAATGGTTGGTGGCTAAAAATAAGCCACTGGTCAAGTACTATTTCTTCCTCAGTCTTGGATTTGTCAGACCAGTGGCTTGGTGCACTCGTTGCTAGATAGGAAAGAGGAAATCAAAGGCAATAATGTCAGACAGCCGGCCTCGTTAGTCTATTGGTCGCAAGCACTACTGCTGAGCATAAGGTCTTGGGTTCGATTCCTGGTTCCGGTTTGCCATCTGGAATTTCTCATTAGCAGCCTGGAGTCTGGATTTGTGCCCATAATCAGCCTATAATGTCCCCACTGCTGGAACACAGGCCTGCTCTCTGAGAGAGGGATTTGTGCCCGGTTGATGGCAATAGGCTCGCCCCCTATTACATGAGGCTTACATGATACTTAAATGAGACTTAAATTAGATTTAAATGACTTACATGAGGCTTAATACTACACAAAGGATAGAAATTGTTAAACAACATTTGCAGTACAAACATTGTATTCCCTTCATAACACACATGAGTGCCCATTCTTTTGGCGACCTCTTAGCCTCTTAACCACGCTTAAAACTCCTCCTCAACAAATTGAGCTGTGTTAAAGGCAACCCTTTGTCTTATTTCTACTCGAGTTATCGAAGTCCATTGCGACCACAAATCGTATAGCGCTCAAGAGCACTTATGGTTGTATGGGGTAGCAGGTCCATGAGTTAAAGTGCAAGCATTACTCAATACATACAGGGTGTATCAAAAATGTGTGGTCATATTTAAGGGTGTGGTACAGACCGTCAAACTGAACCACTTTCTCCATGGGACCAACATCGTGATGGTGAAAAAATAATCAGCTGTGCTGTGCCACACATTTGAGTCGAGTAGGTACTGACGTTTCGTAGCTGATTTATTTTACGATAGTCTGTACCACGTCCTTTAATATGACCACACATTTCTGGTACACGCTGTATAATGTGGTTCCGGTTTGTGTAAGAAGTCTCAGTAATAAGAAAAGCTATTATATTACGGACCTCATTCAGAGCCTTTGCCTTTGCAAATATATTATGTCAAATTGACCAATTATTTTTGAAAGAGTGACTGGTGAATGATTGCATTAGAAAGGAAATTAACAGCTGTATGCAGTATTTGTCTGATATTACTTAACATAACATCACGCCTGTATTACCCGAAGAGTTAAGCAGAGGTGTACTGTAGTATTTGTACATTTCACGTAATAGGGGCGAGCCTATTGAGAAATTCGTAATGTAAAAAACCCAATAACACTATGCCCGACCTTTTTTTTTTGGATGGGAAATTATCAAATGACTTCTCCCGCTCTGGGCGGAGCGGGAGGGCGTGTTAGACTTTTACTGACTAAAACCCACCCGTGTTCCTTCTGCTGCCTGTGCCGGGGCCACGGTAACTCTTTCGAACATCCCGCAACCCCGGCTGGCATCGGTCCTAGTGGACCCCATCAATGCTGCTGACATCTCTTTGAGGCGCGCGTGGAACACAACGCGCCATCGACTCGGGCCTGGTCCTTACTGGATGGCGAGCTACCCATTGCTCGCCGTCCGCCAGCCCGCGCCTACGGTGGCCGGGAATCGGCTACCAATTCCCGACGCCCAGGGCGTCTCCTGCGGCGACTAGGGGCGTGAGGGCGTAAAGTTTGCCTCTCCCTCACGCATCCCGCCTCCTCCTTCGCGAGCATTACTGCTTCGCAGAAGGAGGTAATGGCTTCCCATGTACTCTCGCTCCGTACCATGGCCTGGACCAGGGCCGGACGCGAGAGATCGCCGCCGCCGATCGCTTCCGCGAGGACACGGCGGTGCTCCGCCCAAGCCGGGCAGACCTCCACCGTATGCTCCACCGTGTCCTCCGGGCGATCCACACAGTGGTGACACTCGGGCGTTTCCACCCGCCTTATCCGGAACAGGTACCTCCCGAAGCACCCGTGTCCGGTGAGGACCTGCGTCAGGCGGAAGGTGAGGACGCCGTGGCGCCTCTCCAGCCACTCCTCAAAGAGGGGACTTATCGCCACAATTGTGGCGTGCCCAACTATGCCCGACCTAGGAATTGAACCCAGGACCTCAAGCTCAGCAGTAGCGCTTGCGACCAACAACGAGCCACTCACTAAAATACACTAACAATCAATCTGCCTAGCTTTTTCCCAACTATGTTGGGGTCGACTTCCAGTCAAACCGGATGCAGGTGAATACCAGTATTTTACATGGAGCGACTGCCTATCTGACCTTCACAACCCAGTAACTTGGTAATACGATACCCCTTGGTAAGACTGTCGACCTGTAACGACTGTCAAAGATCTACGAATAACAGCCGGGACCAACGGCTTATCGTGCTTTCCGAGGCACGGAGGAGTCTCGGTATATAAAGATGGTCACCCATCCACGGACAAACCCGGCAAGCGTAGCTTAACCTGATGGATCGACCCGTGCGGCTGTTATTACTTAGCCACGAGCTCCTCAAAATACACTAACATGACACTAAAATACAAAGTGTTTACAGATACTTAAATCCTTCACTTGTTGTTGATTCTAACGATCATAAAAGTCTCACCACTCTATAAATAATTAATAACTGACATAATTCATTATGACTCTAATTGTCACTGGGTAAAGATCACAGTAGCATTTACTCTGCAATGCTGGCCAGTATATCTTGGACCTCATGGCGAGGCTGCTTGCAACACTGTAAGCCAAATTCACCTACAAACTCACGCCTTCTTTCCATAGGGTAGGTAGAAACTACAGAACGCCACCTGCTACGATCCTTTTGCTTCATGTATGTTCATACGTCTAGTCATACTGCATGCCGGTTGCGAGTACTGCGCACCTGGACCTTTCTGAAGAACATCACCAATAAGGTAAATAATGTTCTAGCTAGGGCGTTTCCACACATATCTGCCTTGTTAAGGCGAAAGCGCCAGGGTTGCCCGCGAAATGCATATTTTCTTACATTTTTTGCAATTTGCAAGTCTCAAGTCAAGTATTAGGTTGTATGTTGATCAAAATATGATTCGCGACCGTAAACTGTATGTATAATATTTACAGAATTATAATAATTAAAGTCACCAATACAACTCTTTAAGACCAGGTAATTCTATTGAATGACTATTTCATGACATCTTGACAATTAGGATTATACAAACTCTTGGAGTTGTATCTCTGAGTTTGATGATTATAATTCTTTAAATAGGTACATATTTCTTACGTTCGCGAATGATACTTTAATCAACATAGAACTTATTAATGGGTAAGTAATTTATGATATAATTACAAAATCTCTAATATTTGCAAGATATAACAACTGAATCTATAATTTTATTTGATATAATAATCAGTTAATATAAAAACGATTTATATAATTTTAAAGTAGCTAATTTTTATAAGCATAACATACATTGAATATAAAATCGTTTGATATACCACTCACATAAAACCTATTTAGTCTAATATGATAAAACGCCTAGTAAAAAAACACAAAGCATGAATCATTATAAAACAGTTGATTGTGAACATATGTGGTTTTTATTTCCTGTAAAAAACATGCAAACAAGCAAACACCATGCATGCTGCAGGCATGCAAACGAACATACACCATACATGTAGCATGCAAGCATAAACTGACGGCAGGTCGACGGAACCCCGCTGTGCGGGGCTCCTATTTCTGTCTGCAGGGTTTAAAGGAACCTAACCAAACCGAACCACGGGGTGCCCCTGACGTCGACCGTCTAGAGCTAGGATTGTAGGGTCAGGTTCGGAATAATCTTTTTATTTCGAGCCTAACCTGAAAAAAAACCAATAACCACAAACCACAAAAAAAAAAACAAACAACGGGGCTCCGCTCCGCTTCCGCCTTAGCCTTCTAAACTAAGCTATCCGAGTCGGATTACTCTGAATCGAGGTGTTAACCATAATGATGGTATCAATATATATTTTAAACGATATACGAGTACCTAATGATTTTCGATTAAATAAACGTTATATCCAATAACGTTATACGAAATAAGTTTTAGAGTATATAAATGTTATATCTAAAGAAATTATATCAACAGTTGGTATAACTCACGTTTATTATATCTTGTGAACGTTGTTGAAATGAAAATATACCAAATAACTTTATATGATATGTGACGTACCCCATAATATAATGACTTGCAAATTGCAAAAAACATAAGAAAGTTTGAATTTCGCGGGCTACCTGGCACTTTCGCCTAAATACCTTTTATTAGTCGCCTTTCACTCATCCTCTCAAGATAATTTTACAAGAATATTTCACGAAATTCTGAGGATTGTGTGACCTATTAATGAAGGGAACACACAAGCTCACGTGAACACACCTTGTTCACCAAAGGAAAGGGTGACATTACTTATTAACTATCTGAGCGTAGTCTTTTACATTTTTGTCAAATTCAGTACATTTTAATTCCGGCACATGTCAAGATATAGTGGCCATTCAGATTACAAACAAATGACAAACAGATTAACAGGTGTTGCGATTTTGGCAGCCACTGTGCGATTTGTCGCTACACTCTGTTGTTCTATTTAATAACGACAAATTAATCTTATTTAACTAATTAGTCTGAATGCTAATCGAGTGGACATTAAAATTGATTGTGCTTAGGATCAAAGGATTGCTTTCATTGATTCAAATGTGAATAAATTAATTGGGAATTAAATGAAATGTTTGTTGATTGGATTCTGGCTAAATAATCATAGCTGCACTGTTGATCGAAGGTTAAGCTACGCTTTCCGCAGTCGGTGTGTGGATGGGTGATCATCCATTACATAGTCGAGACATCTCCGTTCCTCGGAAACATTGGTATCGGCTGTCATTCGTAGATCTCTGACAGTCGTTACGGGTAGTCAGAAGCCCAAAAGTCTGACAACCAGACTTACCAAGGAATATCGTGTTACCCAGTACCAGTTACTGGGTAACAGGATTGTGTGGTCAGATAGGCAGTCGCTCCATATAAAATACTGGTAGGTATTCAACTGCATTCGGTTAGACTGGAAGCCAACCCCAACGTAGTTGAGAAAGGCTAGGCAAATTGATTGATTTTGGTTGTTTATTGGATTTAAATTGTATTTGTTTGTCTACGTAAGTATCACCATCTCCCTGTCCTTGTCCCACGTCACGTGGGGTCGGCGCAACACGTTTCCTTCTTCCACTCTCCCCTGTCAACCGTCACGCTATCATTCACTCCCTTCTCTTTCATATCATTCCTCACACAATCCATCCTTCTTTTCTTTGGCCTTCCTCTCCCTCTCTATCCATTAACATTTTCATAAATATTCATCACTCTTTTAGTCACATGCGTTTCTGCATGCGTCTATGTATTATCTATATCTTGAAAATTGCTGCAGTCAATTAGTAATTATTATTTGGATAAGAACTTGACTTTAAATAATAATAAGTAGTTAATGACAGTGAGGAGCTCGTGGCTAAGTAATAACAGCCGCATGGGTGGATCCATCAGGTTAAGCTGCGCTTGCCGGGGTTGGTCCGTGGATGGGTGACCATCTTTACATACCGATACTCCACCGTGCCTCGGAAAGTACGTTAAGCCGTTGGTCCCGGCTGTCATTCGTGGATCTTTGACAGTCGTTACGGGTCGTCAGAAGCCCGAAAGTCTGACAACCAGTCTTACCAAGGGGTATCGTATTACCCAGTAACTGGGTTGTGGAGGTCAGATAGGCAGTCGCTCCATGTAAAATACTGGTATTCAGCTGCATCCGGTTAGACTGGAAGCCAACCCCAATATAGTTGGGAAAAGGCTAGGCAGATGATGATGACAGTGGCTTACCAGATTGCAAGCAAAATCCTTTATTAACAGTTCAAATTTGAAATGAAATATTGTAGGAATTTTAAACAACAGACTATTAAGCAGTAGACTAGATTATATAATATTAAGACTTTCCAAACCTCGGAACAATCTGCCTATAGAAAGCTCAAATAAAATACATAAACGTAGTATTTTAACATGTACTTATGTATTTAGTTTGAACGCTCTAAACCATCGGCGACTCTTTCTTGCAGTCACCATAAGAATAGGATAACAATATTATTTTCATCTAGCCGGTAAATAATCGTAATTGTCGGACGTAATTTCGTCTGATATCAGTATGTAGTTTTAGGCGCTATTCTAATAGAGTGCTACAATCGCTTGTTCGAGCGACTTCTGTCGTTCAAATGTTTAACCTTTGTAAAGTTATTCACACGGCCATGGTAACAATTTGACTTTGATAGCGCCAGGGCGCTTAAATTGAAATAAATGCTTTGAGTTTGTGAGTTTGATCGAAGAGATGGTTATTCATAAGCAATGTGTATAAAGGTTGGAAATCCCATATTTCCGACTCTTTACTAATTCGATATTTAAGAAAATGTAAACTGATTAATTGAAGTCGCGTTGCAAGAAGTCATTTTAAGTTCTGTATGAATCCTTTTAATGATTTACTCGTTCTATGAACGAATTAATACAATAGCTGACCACGCTGTAGTGAAGCTTCAATCTCGTTAGCCGCTTGTTGTTAAAATTCTTTCAAGAGCTATTATTAAACGTCAGCGGGAGATACGCATAACTACGTACAACTATATCTGAATAATATTGTATTGTATAATTCGCTCATGTCCAAACTTTGTCGTTTACTTGTGTGTGAATGCTGTGACCGACATCGCTGTTTCCTCCATTTCTATTTATAAACTTTGAGTCAATACTTTCTCACCTGGTCTTAATTACCTAAATTCTAATGAAAAATTGTTTCCAAGTTCCGAGTTCATCGTTCCTCTTCATTAGTTTATTATAACCACTGTTTAAAATCAACAAACTGCGTAACAATTCTCTTTTTTGTCTAAAATTAAATTAGAGGCTTAGTTCAAGTGGAATGACTCTCTTAGGTGACCCCAAGAGAATAATTTTTCTTGAACTAAGCCTCTAATTCTGATCTTGATGATTCGTTTAGGGTGATCCCTAAAAGAATCATCAAGATCACTTTAACTACACTATAACAAGCTTAGGTACTTACCCACTACATTCTGTTGATTGAGTATTTTACGAGTTTTCCTGTGCTTTCACTATATATTACATCTTGGAAAGCACATTAAGCCTTGGTCCCGGTTGTCGTTCTTGGATCATTGACATGCATGCATCATTGACATGCATGCATGCATCGTAATGCAACGTCAGAAGCCTGTAAGTGTAACAACCAGTTTTACCAAGTTTTATCGTATTACCCAGTAACTGGGTTGTGGAGGTCAGATAGGCAGTCGTTCCATGTAAAACACTGGTATTTGGCATACGGTAAGACTGGAAGACGATCCCAAAGATAGTTGTGGAAAGACCAGGCAGGCTTTTCATCGATTAGTTCACTCCTATCTACCAAGTAGGTACAATAGAAGACCACGAGACGACCAAGGTTCGTCTGCTGCACTCTAGACTGTCAGCCCCACAACACAATCAACCTTGTTAACTGGCACATCTTTTAACCGTGACGTGAGAGGAGAAAAAAGAAGGATTCCATTCTGTTACAGCTAAATACTAGAGTAATCAAAAGAGGTTTTCTATATTACAAAAAAAAAAAAAAACTACAAATTGCTGGTTACGATTGCCAACGAAGACAGTTTGCTCTGCGAAGCAATGAGTTATTGTTGTTTATTGAGACGAGATACTATCATAATAAAATGTTATAGGATCACATGGATTCATTATAATTATAATTATATGTGTAATTGTTAAGTGTAAGAAACGATTTTATGTAATCTTAATAAGAAAATATCTATTTATGATCCTTATTAGTTAGTTCGAAGTTTTTAATTAAAAAGTGTTTAAGTAAAAATTATATAATTTTGTCAGTATTTTTTAAAGGACATTGTTAAAAATGGCGTATGACACCTTTACAGTAATTACTAGTTTTTTTTTTATAATTTACATTGAACAGACACTTCAGAATTTCGAAAGCATTTTAAAAAGTAATTCACTTCGGTCTTTTTCCCCGGCGCCATTATTTTTTGTTTCAATTTGACGCTTTGGATAGGCGAAGGGCATTGCACTTGTAGCTCATACAGCCAAGTCTTTGTACGCAGCAGTATAGTGTGCACCGTAATTACAAAACTCAGCACTCTCAGCGCTGTGTGAACCGAGCAACATCGTTAGTCAAACTGTCATCATTGACAGATGACAGTTTGACTTTTGGGATATTTTATATGCGTAGTAAAATGCAATACTTACTCCTAAGTCACACAAAAACGAAACAGTCCATAGCCTTAATCTAGTCATCTATACAAATAAATTAGTATAAAGAAAGAATAGTTCTGACTACCTAATATTATGTAATGAAACGTTTAAAGATAAAATCCAATATATTTTCACTATTAAACGCGAAGTTAGTATGTTTCTATCGGCCAATCCGAAAGTGTTTTAGATATTTTACAATGCTCAGAAGTGTCCGTGATTTTAATTTAGTTTCAATTGATTATAAGCATTATTTAGATCACAGAAAGTAAATTCACTGCTCTGTTGATTCTTAGGCGGACGAAATATGGATGCCGAACAATGTCCTTTATAATGTTAAGAAGTACTGTTGACCTACAAGTAGATATTTTTAGAGCTTCTGCCGCCTGTTATACTGGATAGTTAATCCTAGTATCTAACATTGTAATATGTACCTTCATTATTTATTTATAAGATTCGTATTACCAATTTTGAATCTGAATAAAGAATTATTATTGTTTTTTTTATTATTTCATCCTCAAAAGGATCTTTGAGGATTAAAATCAAGACGATAATTAGATTATTTAGCATCAGTTGAAGATATTTATGAAGAAACGTTTCGAGCTCAGTGTGTCAGTGAAGCACCGCCCACTCGCGAGCGTGGGAAAATGAGAATCATACCACATTATATATAGCGGCACTGTAATATGTGATATTCAATACGAGTTGGCACGAACACGTGGGGACTCAAAACTACCACCAAATAAATAACTACTAACTAACTACCTAGAACCATTTTATTTTTTTTTGTAAATTTTGACATTCGAAAGTGCCTTTTAAGGGGGAAGCGCTAAGGTAGCCGCGAAATTCAAATTTTCTTACAATTTTTGCAATTTCCAGCTCAGTGTCTGGGTATACCTATGTTGATTAAAGTATGATTCGCAACCGTAACAAATATGTATTTACAGAATTAGTAATACAATTTCTTAAGTTAGTCATATGCCTAGCCTTTTCCCAACTATATTGGGGTCGGCTTCCAGTCTAACCGGATGCAGCTGAATACCAGTATTTTACATGGAGCGACTGCCTATCTGACCTCCACAACCCAGTTACTGGGTAATACGATACCCCTTGGTAAGACTGGTTGTCAGACTTTCGGGCTTCTGACGACCCGTAACGACTGTCAAAGATCCACGAATGACAGCCGGGACCAACGGCTTAACGTGCTTTCCGAGGCACGGAGGAGTCTCGGTATGTAAAGATGGTCACCCATCCACGGACCAACCCCGGCAAGCGTAGCTTAACCTGATGGATCGACCCATGCGGCTGTTATTACTTAGCCACGAGCTCCTCCAATTTCTTAAGTTAGTATAATCCTGAAATGTTAAGATTTCGTGAAATAGTCATTCAGTAGAATTACTTGGTCTTAGAGAGTTGTGTTGATGACTTTAATGATTATAATTCTGTAACTACATATTTGTTACGGTCGCGAATTATATTTTAATCAACATACAACCTAATACTGACCTGCAAATTGCAAAAACGTAAGAAAATTTGAATTTTGCGGACTACCCTGGCGCTTTCGCCTTAATGGCATACTTTATGTAGGCTAATAAAAGGCACTTTTGTACGTCAAAATGAATGAATGACTGATGAATGATCAAGATGAATGATTTGACTTTGACCAGCAGCTTATACGGGGGATTATAGGGTGAAAGGGATCCACGAGCTTTCGATATTTCTCTACGAATTGGCCATTGGTCTTTATGAAAACATTTACAAATCGGCCTTTAAAACAATAACTGATTAATTTACGGTTCGACTAAAATGACTAAGAGCTAATTTCACCAAACTGTTCATAATCGGACATTAGTAAATCAGCCATTAAAATATACATCGATTTTAATGGTGTTTAGTTCCAGCAGAAAATAATAACACCACATTAGGAAACCTGGCGTTAAAATGTATCATTCACTCTTATATCGGTCACTTGCTAAAGCAACCAAAACAAAAAGTCGCAATGTCACATGTCAATGTTCACTGACAATGCATAATTTTAGCTAGCCGTATAGTATAAACTCGCGTTTTTTATTTCGATGATTTTGACAACTGACTAAATGTCGGTTAGTAAGTTAACGGACCTGTAGGGCAGCGATTAAATTTAACGCCCGATTAAGACATGGATTAGCGCATGATAAAACACTGCTACTCATAATGTCCCGTTAACATTTTAACAGAAGATTAAACTAACTAGCATGATATGGTAAAACAAGATCTAAAGTAGACGAATCCCAATTAACTCAAAAGTATTTCAAAACAATTCAAATCGGAATTCTATCAAAATAGGACTGTACCAGATTCGAACAAAACCCCATCAACCTGCCTAGCCTTTTCCCAACTACGTTGGAGTCAGCTTCCAGTCTAACCAGACGCAGCTGAATACCATGCAACGACTACCTATCTGACCTACACAATCCAGTTACTGGTTAACACGATACCCCTTGGTACGACTCACTATTTGTCAGACTTTTGGGCTTCTGACAACCCGTAACGACTGTCAAAGATCTCCGAATGACAGCCGGGACCAACGGCTTAAGTATGCACATAATGGATGGCTACCCTCCACGAACCGACCGCGGCAAGCGTAGCTTAACCTTCGATCGATCCGTGCGGCTGTTATTATTTAGCCACGAGGACCAAATTCGAAATAAACTGTACTCGTAATATAAATAAAAAGGGAAACTAAGTAAGAGGATTTAAATCACCGCTCCCTATTCGAACAGTGACAACAATAACATTAGCTGGGTGGTTATTTGTACTATTTGCACCGACCTGTGGGAACGCACTTACAGTGGCTGCCAAATTATTTGTGACGCCTATTCTGTTGTTCTTTTTATCCGCGTTTATCACGGGAGAAATAATTGGCATTCAATTAATTAGAGTTAGTTTGAGTAAGGTGACGATTTAATTGATTGTACATCTACTTCAGCATTCTCCTGCCCTCATCCTAATTTATTTGGGGTCGGCACAACAAGTCTTTTTCTTCCATACTTCTCTAGAGTCGTCATCTCGACACCTACAACAAGTAAAAAAAATGTAAGCGGTCGCAGGAACGAAGTTCCTTCTCACGTATGATTTAAAACAAAAATAAAATTTTCGCAACCGCCATCTTTTTTTTTTTTGGATGGGATATCATCAAATGACTTCTCCCGCTCTGGGCGGTGCGGGAGGGCGTGTCAGACTTTTACTGACTAAAACCCACCCGTGTTCCTTCTGTTGCCTGTGCCGAGGCCACGGTAACTCTTTCGAACATCCCGCAACCCTGGCTGGGATTTACATTTTTACCAAATTCATCTTTATTTTTTCAGAGAGGGAAAGTGTGAATTCGAAAGAATAAAGTTGGATGGCGTTCAACGCTTTTTTGTTAGCGACGATTTCTGCCAGTTTACTCCTACCCCAAGCCGCGTAAAAGAACTTCGTTCCAAAAACGTCGCAAAAAGTTGGAACTATGACCTTCTGTTAACTTATTATTTTTGGTTTTGTGTATTGTATTCTCTCTGGTAGCTTGATTGAAACGACTAGCTGGTTAATACTCTTTTTATTTCTCACTGATAGGTACAGTTTATTACAGTTAAACACACAACGCACGCTAGGTAAATAACGGAAAACCATTGACATTAGATCTTTACGTTTCATCCATCACAGACTAAAAATAATATAATAAATAATTGTGTTGCCATTTATCCCTTCAATACTTCCGTAACCAGAAGGGTCCCAGGGATGGTCCAGTACAAAAAAAAATGTCACAATGACGATTATGCGTCTTTTTATAACCGCCATAACACCAAAACTTTATTAACGCAATATGCATACGTTTGCTTTGGAAAACGAGAAAAGGAAATCCACAGAATGGTTTTAGGACAATTTTTTACGAAACTTGTAAGATTCCTGTAAGAATAAATCGATTTATCGACCTTTAATAGCAAAGCTCTTTCAAAACGCGAAACTGTTCAATATTTCGTCAAATCATAAACTTGACAGTTCTCCCTGACTAAATCAACAATCTGCCTAGCCTTTCCGAACTATTTTGGGGCCGGCTTCCAGTCTAACCGGATGCAGTTGAATACCTGTATTTTACATGGAGCGACTGTCTATTTGATCTTCATAACCCAGTTACCGGGTAACACGATACCCCTTGGTAAGACTGGTTGTCAGACTTTTGGGTTTCTGACTATCTGTAACGACTTTCAAAGGTCTAAAAATGACAGCCGAGACCAAGGACTTAACGTGCTTTCCGAGGCACGGAGAGATCTCGATATATGTATATCTCGATAGATGGTTACTCATCCACGGACCGACCTCGGCTAACTTTGCTTAACCTTGAGGATCGATTATTTAGCCCTTGTGTTCAAAATGTTCACCCTGATAAACTCAATAGCCCGGTACCTACGTCGAGTTCAATAAGCCTGTTACAATAAATCTGTCACATGTAAATCTACGTTAGTGAACTCCCAAAGGAAATATTGCCAATTAATTGAGCAAACGAGGCGCGAACCACCGCTTATTATACGAGGATAGAATCAACATAATAAAGGACAAATTAAGTACACAGCCCCCGTCCGACGATCATCGTGCAGCGGATTAATGACGTGTGCACAGTATACAGGCCGGGACACGGAAACTGGACAGTCTCAAATATTGTGTAGGTACTACTTTTGGTCTACTACTTTTAGTCATTTTAATTTTTTTGATTTCAAAAGAGACTTGATGTATTATTTCATAATAGGTACTTGTGCGAATACAGCTGCAGAAACACACAGAGATTTATTGACTTTCATTAAACTATATTCGTGTTAAAAGTGAGGTGGTTTTGTTTTATCAGATATAATTTAAACGTTTTCTCTCAAATTTATATGAATAATACCCGAAATATTCTCGTTTTTAATTCAGAGATATCTCAGAAAGTATTTTTGCGTAGCTTTCATCTTATGACTGACTTGGGTATTTTCTTTTCTGCTTGTAATTTTCACCTCATAATCAGGCTCATAATTATAAAGAACAAGAATTTCCTAATCGCTTAAAAGTTGCTTAACTTTAATACCTACTACATTCCAGTTAGGTACATAGCTAGCTTGAACCGCTACAGCCAATAGTACGAAAATAAAAATATAAAAAACAATTAAAAAAAAAAACTAAAATATTTAATTTCAAATAAACCTACATGGCACTTATGAAACGTCAGAAGCTAGGTGCATGGTTCCAATTGGTCGTTTCTTATGGAGAAGAGCCGGCAAGAAACTCCACGGTTACTCTTTTAAAAATGTAAAAAAAAATTATTTCTTATATCTATGAGTACGACACTGTACACGTTCCTCCGTCCTACAGTGTACTGGGCAGCAAATCGTCAATTAGTGCTATGATTGCAGCGCGCCACGCGACCAGCGATGTGCACTTTGTGACGCCCCCTTGTGGGATACATCCGATATCAAAGAGCAAGTGAGAGAAGACATGACAACACTAAAAACGTATTGAATTTGTTATGTAGCAATTAGATTATTCGAATTATTTATACTAATATTTGAAAGAGGTAAAATTTGTGAGTTTGTATATAAAGTAAAATGTAAAAGCGACAGCCTAATGTACTCGTATTACATATTATTTCATATATCTTCCGGAATAAATTGCCTAAATGATGGCGAAAACGCATCAAAATCCGTTGCGAAGTTCAGAAGAACAACGCTGTCACACAGACAGACACAAAAAGCGACTTTAATCTATACTCTATACAAATAAATAAAATAGAAGTGTCTGTTTGTAATGTCAAAACAACAGCTTTTTTACTAAATACATGTGAAAGTATCCTTATAAAAAGAAAACAATTTTTAAAATTTTTGTCTGTCTGTCTGTTCCGGCTAATCTCCGAAACGGCAGGACCGATTTTGACAGGACTTTCACTGGCAGATAGCTGATGTCATAAGGAGTAACTAATGTTAATTTTATTTTAGAAAAATAATAAGGGTTCCGAGCAAAAACTTTAAAACCGATGAAATTGTGAACAAAAACCGGATTTGAAAAATTCTTATTGCATTTGGTAGCCCAATTCTCGAGGATAGTTATAGGCTATTATTTATCATCACGCTACGACCCTTAGGAGCCGAGCAAAAGAAAAAACTCAGAAAGAACACTAAAGAAAGAACACGCGGGCGATGCAACGCGACGGGTCGGGGCACGAGGGAGTTTCAATAAAATATGGCTGTTATTTTAGTATAATGTGTATCTTACGACTGCCACGCGAACGAAGTAGCGGGGCACAACTAGATATAAATAATGCTACAGACATCACCCATTTAAAAGGTGTCGAGTCTGCCAAAATAATAAACGGTGTTAATAATCTGTGGCAGTGCAGTGCGTGTGACTCGACTTATGATTTAATACGCTCACTTATTTGATCTATCCTCTCTGTAGAAATCAGATTTTATTAATTTTGCTACAGCACACCGTATTTTATATTGAAAACTTACTTAGAATACGTCGCAGGTGAAAACGTGCGAAGAGACTTTGAGAAATGAAATATTTTATATCGCTATTCACTTGTATTTAAAACCTTTTTCATGTCCAGGAGACATTTTTACTACTGAAAGGAAATTTGTCTTTACTAATAATAAAACTGAAGATTTTGTTTGTTTTTTTGTTTGTCTGAACGCACTAATCTCTGGAACTACCAGTCAGATTTGATTTTCATTTTTGCATTTGGTAGCCCAATTCTTGAGGAAGATTATCTAATATGACGCTAGGACTCTTAGGAGCCGAGCAAAAACAAAAAAGTCAGAAAAAACGCTAAGCGAAAACGAAGTAATAGCGTGTGGTTTATTTATGTGTGTAATGTGCGTACGTATTGGTCTCTTGCTTGTAGTGGAGTTATAGAGTGGGAGACAAGAGGCGACATGCGTACTTAATACAAGTCGGGAACTATTTCCTTTCTAACCTCTTTTATCTGTTCTGTGATCTGTCATAATAATAAAGCTGTAGAATTTGTTTGTTTTTTTTAACGCGCTAATCTCTGGAACTACCAGTCAGATTAGAAGAAATCTTTTTGAATTTGATAGCCCAATTCTTGAGCAAGGTTATATATAGGATATATTACATCAGGCTACGAGCCTTAGGAGACGAGCAAAAATAAAAAAAAAGTCAGAAAGGACGCCAAGCGAAAACGAAGTAATAGCACGGGCGGGCGATGCGATGCGACGGGCAGAGAGAGTTTTATAAAAATGTAGCTGTTATTTTAGTATATTGTGTATCTTACGACTTCCAGGCGAACGAAGTCGCGGGCAGAGGCTGGTTATTTTGTTATTATATTTGTTGGATTGTTCTCAGGTTAATTCCGATCATTTATTTTCCGTCATAGACGTCGATAAGAAGTTTGTTAGTAAACAAATTCGTGTCAGAGATAAATAGTGTGGCGTTCATTTTGCTAAAAACAATTGCTTTGTAAACTTCGATAGGTAGGTAGCTATAAAGTAGCTATAAATTTGTGTCTCAACTATTTTGTTTTCAGAAGCTTTTAGAGATTTTCGAGCACATTGCATTAACGTACCACTCTAAAATAATACCTACCATACGAAAACAGTTTAAAAACTCTAGTAAGACTATACCAAGTTAAACATAACTACGAAAAAATAACGTCCATTTTGAAAGTCGTTGATTTCGACCACAACGTCTTATTTTTTATAAGAAATTTTTCGTGTCACGACACTTCACTACACAAAATTCGATTCGATGCGATGCGCAGGGTGGGTCGGTCGGGGAAACAAGAAATTTAACGCGGACGAAGTCACGGACAGAAGCTAGTCCTATTTTTCATTTTTGATCTGATAGTTAAACATGCCTACTAAAACTAAATACTTAACGATAGGGCAAAACTTGGGTAATCGGTGATAGTTTTGTTTTTTACTTGTAAAATTCGATTCATTGATCAGACTATTTTTTAAATTTACTGTGATATAGTAGACAAAATAAGTTTTGCTAACTTATATCTAAAAATGTGGCAAATACTATAATGATTGAAAAATGTACATTTATCAAGTCAGTAGTAACTTGGTAATAAAACACAATTATCTATCACCGAATAGCTGCATATCACGAATTAGCCAAGTTTTGCCCTACTAACTTTATCATTTTATTTTAAGGTATTTTTTGCAAGCTGAAATTAGTAAGCAAAATATGTGGGACTATTTATATCTATTGACGACATTAGTCAAAACTATGTGCTATTTTGATCTCTGTTATCAAGTAATTAAATATAGTTTTCTGTGCAATATTTTGGTCAGCGTCGTAGCTTCGAAAGGTATAAAATGTCCTAAATCGATTAACGAAAGAATTTTAAAACTGACGAAGATATGCAGGGTCGAATTTAATTAGTTAGCGAAACTCCGAAATTATTTATAAGTAAAACTATTTATATTTAAGACCTTTATGTGTATGTATGGATGAGCAGTGGTGGCCCCGTGGTAACGGTCGTGACTTACGAGTTGTAGATCGTAGATTCGAACCCTGACAGGCGCTTTAGTTTGTGTAAATTATTTTCATCACCATTGCGCTCTCAAAACGGTGAAGGAAAACCCCGTGAGGAAACAGGCATATCCTAGAAACAAAAAATTCGAAGACATATGACACTGGGCCTGCGTGGTCGATTACAGCCCACTCTCTCTCAAAGAGAGGAGGCCTGTGTCCCAGCAGTGGGAACATTATAGGCTGATTATGCTTACGCTTATGCTATGTACCATATTTTATGCAAAACAAAGAAAAAACTGATTATTTCAATCAGTGGGTCGAAGGACCACGGACTGGCAAGATTTTTGGTCTTTGTGATTAAAAATTTTAGTTCCGGTACTTCTGTCCTGAAAACGTTTGCTACGTTTTTGTATCCATTTCGCGTTTCCAAATGTCTTTCAACATGTCACAACCTGCGTCTATGTTTCCGAATGCATACAACCCCGATCTCTTCGAAGTGAGAGTTAACAGGCTTCTTCTGGGTAAGCTCGCTCCATCGTCGACTTTGTCTCTGTCATCTCTGACCTTGTCTAGAGTCATGAGCAAACCTATCTCAGTTAAAAAAAAATAAAAAATCCATGCTTTATTATCTAGAAATTCATCCTCATAAAAAAGGGCTTTCTAAACCAATTTGTGTAATATCCTTTTGTCCCGCTGATTATATTCAAAGTCATTATCATGGCTTCATCATCAGCCTCACATGATTATTGTGTTACACCGCGACGGCGATAACAATATGCACTCGACGACTCGCGACTATCAAATAACACGTGTTGAGATAAAACTAATAACTTTCAATAGCCGGGATGCATCCGAGACACACTCCAAACCAAACTGACATAACCACCAAAACGAATATCTTAAAAATCAACTGTGTTCACCACTAAATAGGGTTGGTAATTCAGTGTGAGGGTACTCAGTATGATTGATAAGTGTTTTGCAATCCCAGTGAAAAAGATCGTCGGATGGGGTGCGGCGACCACTCGACCGGCAAATATCGTAGATTAAACTTTTTTGCGAATGAATTTGTACGCCAATTAGAGGAGGATGACGCGAACGTTTTCATTTAAACAATTACGTGGATCGACGATGCGAGGATTAACTGCTTTAATACTACTGTGTCTAACAGTATATCGAATTTATTCGCGTATTTTAAAAGTTAATATTCGACATTACTGACACAGATGAAGAAAAAACTGCTGAGGAAAACAGGACTTTATAGATAAAATGAGTTTGAAATCACCAACCAGTGTGAGAGTGTCGAGCAAGCGTGATGATCAATGCTCGTGCCTTCTCTGTTGTGAGAAGAGGCTTTTGACAGATAGATAGAATACTCCTTATTATGTACGCCATAAAAATTACAGATATAAATATAGAAATTTTACATAGGGTGACACAATGGACGGTCTTATCGCTAAAAGTGATATTGGATCCCTTTGCCGTGCAGTGGGACAGTAATTCACTTTGCGCATCAGAAAAGGTTAAGAGGAATTCTCTTCTGGTTTTCAAAGCTAGCAGATTTATTACTTTGTTCACCAAAATAACATATAACGAGTTAAAACAAGACGTAAAGAGTTCACATTTGAAATAATGCGCCAGCTATTTGTTTGTCTTTCGTTGCAGAAATCTGGGATTTTACAGCTTACGAATGGTAAGCGCTTTGACAGTCGTTACGGGTCGTCAGAAGCCCGAAAGTCTGACAACCAGTCTTACCAAGGGATATCGTATTATCCTGGGTTGTGGAGGTCAGATAGGCAGTCGCTCCATGTAAAATATTTGGTGTTCAGCTACATCCGGTTAGACTAGAAGCTGACCCCAACATAGTTGGGAAAAGGCTAGGCAGATTAAATGGTAAGCGCTTCATAAGTACTTCCTGGAAGATACATAACATATGATTGACTTGGAAATATCCCAATATCATTTAATCATCATCATTCTCCTGTCCCTATCCCAATTTATTTGGGGTTGGCACAACATGTCTTTTTCTTCCATACTTCTCTATTAGTCGTCATCTCGGTAGTCACCTCCTTTCTAGCCATATCATCCTTCACACAGTCCATCCATCGTTTCTTTGGTCTTCCCCTACTTATCGTCTTCTTGGTCACGTACTGCATTACTGAAGGTCGTGTCCCGGAAAGACCTTTATGCCTTTATGAATAATGTTCTTTCACTTCGTTCGGTTCTGGGCTGTTCTCTGGGCAGTTTTCGGTTACTTGGGACCAGCGGTTAGGTGTCCGGCCGCGAGGTCTTGTCCCTTCTACCTTGTCATCTACACCAACTTTTCAAGGTTATCTGGTTCCCGATGGGAAATGTACTCCTACTCTTATAGCCATCTACGTTCATTACTCAAATATCACTTAATGTGTATCATAATTAAGTAGTGCCAGTCATTAAACAATACACTTGTTCTACGTTGTGAGCAACAGATGTTCTTCGCGTTGGCTTGTGCCTATAGATACGAAGTGCGCAGACGATGTGCGACCGGCTTCGGCGTTCGCGTGTGGCTTCGAGAATAGCGATAGTAACACTAGACTATTACTGTCCCACTGCAGGACAAAAGCCTCTTCTCATACAGAGAAGGCACGAGCATTGATTACCATGCTTGCTCAAGACGGGTTGCCGATGTCAGACCCTATATTAACTATAAGTTCAGATTTCCTCACGATGTTTTCCTTCACCGATGTCAGTAATGTCCAAGATAAACTCAGAAAATTCATATGAATTCAAAAAGTCACATTGGTACTTGCCCAGATTTGAACCCAGCAACGTCGTAGTGTACTATCGAGGAAACTTACAACTGACCAATTTGAAAACAAAATCCCGCGCACACGATGACTACATCTGTTAGCAAGCGTTACTATAGCGACCGAGCGTTGCAAGCAAGAATAGTCCTTACGGTATATACATAGATGATCGTTTTTCCCATGGCATGTATTTGAGGCGAGGCCTTTAACCAATGAGCCATCACGACATTTATAGAAGGTGTAACTTAAATAACGCACAACCTCTTAAGGGGTCATTGTACTCATCATTTTGAACAACTTTCACTATAGGACCAAACCTGAAATCGCGAAAAAAATAGCTGTTCCCTACATTTTGACGAGTTATGCCAACATAAATGTAGGGAACAGCTGATTTTTTTGCAGCAGATTTGTTCCAAAATTATTTTGAAACAAATCTAAGAAAGATGTATTGATGATTCTTAAGGTTATAATTATGTACATCATATTTCTTATAGTCGCGAATCATATTTTGATGAAGATATAACCTGACACTTTTTTTTTTTTGGATGGGAAATCATCAAATGACTTCTCCCGCTGAAAAATTTTGAATTTCGCGGGCTGCCTCTACGGATTCACCTTAATATTAAACTAACATACAGGGTGTGTCGTAAATAGTGGTCCAGAGTAAAGGAGTCGATACACTGTATTCTTATATATAACATACCGAAATGTTAACCATTTTCAGTTAAGGGTCTCCGAAAAAAAAAAATTCTTTTTTTTTTAAATTTCTATACCTTGCTTCACGAATTTGGCTGTAATTTCAACAAATATCAATATTTTTTAGTCTTGTTTTTTTATTATTACTCCTGAATATGTGTACTATCATATCCAAACCCTTTTTTCTATTTTAAAGTCAAAGATACTTAAAGAAATTAATTTGTATCCAATTTCAATACTCATCTCCAGCAAATCATATGACTTTAGGGGCATATTGTGTAAAAAAAATGTACAGCACTGTTAGTGCCCATTAGTTTTAAAAATACCTCATTAAATGAAAATTACAAAATGGTAAAATATTAAGTGGTAAGACTTCAGTAAAAAAAGTTATTAGCATTCAAAACGAAAGACAGCTATATTTTTGCAAAACGACCTCCCAGAGTTATTGAGAGATGTTGATCCAGAATTAAGAGAAGCAATGTGGCTGCAAAATGATGGCTGTCCCGCTCACTACGCAGTTATTGTGCGTGAACATTTAAACCATACTTATCCCCAAAGATGGACGATGGACGGCAAGGCCCAATTTTATGGCCACCACGTTCGCCAGACCTGAACCCCCTTGATTTTTTCTACCGGGGGTGTCTGAAAGAAAAAGTTTATAAAGTCCAAATCACTTCAGTTGAACAATTACGACAAAGAATTCAAGCAGCGGCTGAAGAGATAAATACAAGTGGGTTTGCACGCAGACTAAAGCGATCTTTTATTCGGCGGTGCAGAGCATGTATCGCCGCTGGTGGTCGCCACTTTGAACATTTGGTGTAATAACAGTGAAAAAACTTATTAATTTAAAAATAGTTGTGATACTTAGTGAATTTTTTTGTTCTGTAAAAACAACATTGTTTTTCTGTAAAACATTAATTGTTCTGTAAAAACATTAATTTGTTCTGTAAAAACAGGGTAATGAATAATTCATTGTTCGACTTAATTTTAAGTTTGAGTTAAAAATACCAATACTTAAACGCATTTACTGTTTTAGGGTTTGTCTTTGCGTATTCTGTTTCGTTTCATGTAGTATTGTTTTAGTATTAAAATTGCTGCGCCCTATCTGGCTTCAATGCTGTACCTGTACTGTGCCTGTACTGTCAACAACTTTACAAATAAATGATTGAGTATTGATTATTTTAATAAATGGTTAATTTGAAAAAAATGATTTATTTTTAAAAGCCAATCAAAGAACTTACAATAAAAAAACTTATTGGTTTAATCCTTAACAGTTTGCAATACTTGTAATTTAATTAACCGAATAAAATGTTTTTAGCAAATTTAGCTGTCTTTCGTTTTGAATACTAATAACTTTTTTTCTGAAGTCTTACCACTTAATATTTTACCATTTTGTAATTTGCATTTAATGAGGTATTTTTAAAACTAATGGGCACTTACAGTGCTGTACATTTTTTTTACACAATATGCCCCTAAAGTCATATGATTTGCTGGAGATGAGTATTGAAATTGGAAACAAATTAATTTCTTTAAGTATCTTTGACTTTAAAATGGAAAAAAGGGTTTGGATATGTTAGTACACATATTCAAGAGTAATAATAAAAAAACAAACTAAAAAAAATTTGATATTTGTTGAAATTACAGCCAAATTCGTGAAGCAAGGTATAGAAATTTAAAAAAAAAAGTTTTTTTTTTTTTGCGGAGACCCTTAACTGAAAATGGTTAACATTTCGGGACGTGATACATAAGAATACAGTGTATCGACTCCTTTACTCTGGACCACTATTTACGACACACCCTGTATACCTAATAATGAAATCTCGACGTTTTGTCAAGGTGTAAAAACCGTGTGAAACGAGGGCGCATCGCTAGTCACCTATAAAATGACTCGGACCATCACAGTCTGTTGTTGAAATCATGAGGAGTAGGCATTCATCATCATTAATAATTTATTTCGGAAAACATCCATATCGTATTAGTAATAGAACTTACCAAACCATGTTAATAAGTAGCACGAAAATAAAAAAATAAAATCAAGATTACAATCAAAATCCAAAATTAAAATCAATATCAAAATAAAAAAATAAAAATCACAAAATTAAAATTAAAATCAATTGCAAAATCATAATTGCAATTAAAAAAAAATTAAGTTAGAAATAAAACCAACATTAAATTCAGTTGAGATCAATCAAAATTAAACAAAATCAAAAAAAATTAAATTAATATTAAATTAAATCAAACTCAAATTAAAATTAAAACAACTACATGCATTGCCAGAACTACACCGCATTTTATGCTTCTGCTCGCGGAATATTTATTCACAGTTTAAGAGACTTTATTTTACTCAAAAATAATACAATTATTTACTTCTACGAGGAAAAACAATAATTATTCAGTTCAGTGACGGTTTAATAAAACTAAAATTAAAACTTACAATTTAAACATTTTCAAAACATGCTGCATTAATAGCCTTTTAAAAGATTGAAGAAATTTTGATTCTTTAATTACTTCGATAATTGATTATGATATGTAGAGTTGTGCATCTTTACATAAGGTAAACGTACCAATACTCATCGGGTTTTGAAATTCACAACTTCAATGAACTGCTGTGTGAAAAGGTTTCATTTAGAATAAAACTTTTTGTATACTAAATAGAAAATGTATCCGTTATTTTATTTTATTTCTCTAACTTATTAATATTCTTGTATTTTATGATAAAAGTGTTTCTTTTTTCAAGTTATTTCGTTATCAAATTAACTTAACTAATTCATCAAACAATCAAACACCATAGACCCCACTGAAGTTTCACAAATGAAATCACAAAACTACGTGCTAAGTTCACATTTAGCAGATAAACTTGAAAAAAAAAATTGTGCGACACACTTTTCAAGTCAAATATTTCAGACAGATAAATAAACCTCTGTGTTGTTAATTTAATTGTACAATATATTACCAAAAATATTTTCCCATAAAAATCGTCTAGATTAATGTATCTATAGGGAAAAAGATATTGATATTTTTAGATAATCTGTCGACTTCTGGGTCATTGTCGACTTCATTTTATATAAACGACGACAGTATTGTAACTTAACTTTGTCCTCGGTGCACTTAAAATTATATGGTTAGCCTGCCTCGTCATTTGCTTTTGAACTTGCATTATTCTTGTAATTTTTTTTTATGTACGTATGTCTCTCGGAGGAGCTCGTGGCTAAGTAATAACAGCCGCACGGGTCGATCCATCAGGTAAAGCTACGCTTACCGGGGTTGGTCCGTGGATGGGACCATCTTTACATACCGAGACTCCTCCGTGCCTCGGAAAACACGTTAAACCGTTGGTCCCGGTTGTCATTCGTGGATCTTTGACAGTCGTTACGGGTCGTCATAAGCCCGAAATTGACAACCAGTGTTACCAAGGGGTATCGTATTACCCAGTTACTGGGTTATGGAGATCAGATAGGTAGTCGCTCCATGTAAAATACTGGTATTTCAGCTGCATTCGGTTAGATTGAAGGCGACCCCAACATAGTTAGGAAAAGGCTGGGGAGATTGATTGATTGTGTACGTATGTCTCTATTATATTATTATTATTAGTTCCTGTTTCAGACAAAGCGATTCAATCTCCACTCGCCGCCTCCCTGGCCCCACAATGCGTACGGATCGGCAGTGAACTTGCGCTCCTATTTATAATCCTCCCTGCTGCGCCTGAAATAAATACATTACAACGTCGATACTGATCGACCAGCGGACCTGAACGTTCCAGCACTTGCTAAGACGTTACAATGTTGCAGTCGTAATTCATAAACTTGAGCTTTGTACCGAAGGGATTTCTGTAGAGAACATCATAACGTTACGCATGTAATCCCCGAAGGTTTAGGTAGAGGGGTAATACACCCACATTTCGCCAGTTATGTTTAAGTCCCATGTAATAGGGAGCGAGCCTATCGCAATCAAAAGGGGACAAATCCATCAGGAATTTCTCAGTAGGGCAAAACTTGGCTAATTGGTGATATGCAGCTATTCGGTGATTAGATAATATGTGTTATATTACCAAGTTACTACTGACTTGATAAATGTATATTTTTCAATCATTATAGTATTTGCCACATTTTTAGATATAAGTTAGCAAAGCTTCTTTTGTCTACTATATTGCAGTAAATTTAAAAAATAATCTGATCAATGAATCGAATTTTACAAGTAAAAAACAAAACTATCACCGATTACCCAAGTTTTGCCCTAGCAGTCCGGAGTCTGGATCTGTGCCCGGTTGATGGCAAAAGGGTCGCCAGTGTTGGGCATAATTTAATTTATTTTTTAATTGTAGAAGCAAACAATTACAATTTTTATTCCAACTAAATTAATTGCAATTTAATACTTCTCTCAAAACGGTGAAGGAAAACATCGTAAGGAAACTGGCATGTCCTAGCACCAAAAATTCGAAGTAATGTGACAGCTACCAACCCGCACTGGGCCCGCGTGGTGGCTTACAGCCCACTCACTCTCGAAGAGAGGAGGCCTGTGTCCCAGCAGTGGGAACATTTTAAGCTGATTATGAAAATATTCCTGGCTAAATGTGGATGCACTAATAGGTACACCGTTGCCTAACCTTTTATTACAGGCGTAATTTTATGTTATGTGTTCCTTCCAATTCATCTTCCAAAATCTTCCCGTGAGCTACCGAGCTGTGCAAGAATGCGGTCGGCGGCTCCGACATACTCTCCTTTTACGGCTAACACGATAACAGCGAGAGTACGCAGATGATTCACAGCCACCGTTGTAGCTCCGTAGTATTACGTGTGAGCTTGCCAATGAAGCCGGCAAATAAACGCGCTGGTGTCAAAACAAGTTTTTGTACCAGATGATCTGTGTTTACAATATTTTCAGCATGGCTTCATTGATGAGGAGTGAAAAATATTACATGAGTATTAAAATAACTTATTGTACTGGGTACTTAATTTGTCTCATATTGTGTTTACTGGACACTGACAGTTGGGCAGGTCCACAAATTCAAGGTCGCTCAGGAGTTTCTTTGATGGATAAAATCAGGAATGAAGTTATCCGGAAAAGAACCGGAGTAACCAACATAGCCTGTAGAGAAAGCAAACTAAAGTGGCAGTGGGCTGGCCATGTTTGTCGAAGGACCGATGGCCGGTGGAGCAGATGAGTCCTGGAGTGGAGACCACGT
Source organism: Fissipunctia ypsillon (assembly GCA_947568875.1). NCBI lineage: Eukaryota > Metazoa > Arthropoda > Insecta > Lepidoptera > Noctuidae > Fissipunctia > Fissipunctia ypsillon. The sequence continues at coordinate 4,494,160 of OX387665.1, read as the reverse complement.
ATCGGCAAGCGTAGTGTGGGACGCCCCCCAGCTAGATGGACCGACGACCTTGAAAAAGTGGCTGGGACAGACTGGACGCGGAAGGCGGAGGACAGCGTGTTGTGGCGCAGACTGGGAGAGGCCTATGTCCAGCAGTGGACTGCGATAGGCTGAGTTGATTGTGTTTACTTTCATAAATGGGTAGACTGAGAACCAGCTGGGTTATGGAAACACTTTCCTTTTTCAGTATTCTTTCTTTAGGTAATCAGCTAGTCCTATTGAATTTTCAACAAATCGTGATGGCGCAGTGGCTAAGGTCTCGCCTCTCATGCACGAGGTTGTGGATTTAAATCCGGGCACAAAAATGTCGGTGACTTTTTCGATTCATATGCTTTCTGAGTTTTTCTTGGACATTACCGACTTCTGTGAAGGTAAAACATCGCGAGGAAACCTGTAGTTCGGATTCGACCAAAATGAAGTTCGGACGGATCTGTACCGACCGAACGAAATAGAATGACGTGTAGTAGAAAACTTCCGAACATTCAGCCGATACTTCGGATTTAGTTATTGGAGTTAAGTCTGAAATCGCCAACTCTTCTTGAGTAATCGTGGTGACCATTACTCGTGCCTTCTCTATAAGAGAAGAGGCCTTTGTCCTGCAGAGGGACAATTATAGGCAGATTTTTTTTTTTACAATTTACTTCGATGACCAAACCTATCATATTTTATGACGATTTTGGGAGTATTGTCGCAGTCGTCTTCGGGCGTCTTCTGGCCTACTTTCAAGGAACTCTTTACTCAACCAAACGAGCTATTGAAAGCAATAGTTGAATGTTTATGAACGTCAAACAATGCACTTCTAAAAATATCTGCCTTCTATTTGTAATCGCGCCTAATAAGCGCGCGCTTGATCTTTTGTAGTCGTAACGCAAATAGAAAAGTACGGCACCTTCATGACGTGGTGAAAGTATGGTGCGATACAAATTATTTACCGACTGCAATTTATAATTAGCTCATAGCCCTGAGCTAATTATTCTTTTATTTGAGATAGGTTTGCTCTTGACTCTAGTCTAGGTCAGAGATGACAGAGACAAAGTCGACGATGGAGCGAGCTTACCCAGAAGAAGCCTGTTCACTCTCACTCTGAAGAGATCGGAGTTGTATGCGTTCGGAAACACAGACGCAGTTAGACAGTTCCACTCCTTTGCTGTGCGCATCACAAAAGACATTTGGAAACGCTTAGTGCGAATTGATGGAATAGCAACTAGACAGGGATGGTAACTTGCAGTGCGTCTAGATGTCCGATGGTAGAAGGGGGCCGGTGGAATGAGGTCGTGCAGTTCTTGACCACACTCACCGAAGTACAGTCAATTATAGCTGCTGAGAATAAGTCTCTCATTTTGAGGTTATCCACAAAATGGCAAAGGTCACGGCAGACCCCGTAGAAGATGGGGATGAGCTGAACAAAGCAAACGACCAGTGGTCCACAACAACCTGGATCGCAAGCGCTGGAAGTCATGGGAGAGGCTTTTGCCCAGCAGGGGGATGATACAGTGTGTGGGGTGTAAGAGAAACAGTAACCGCAAAATATAAGGGGTATTTACTAAATGTATAGACAGCAGCGCCAATGGATTTAAGCCCATGTTTTGTAATGAAGGTGTAAACAACATGTCCCAAAATTAACGCACAACCTCTTAAGGCGTCATTGTACTCATTACTATGGAACCAAACCAGAAATCGCGAAAAAAACATCAGCTGTTCCCTACCTTTATGTTCGTATAACTCGTCAAAACGTAGGGAACAGCAGATTTTTTTTGCGATTTCATGTTTGGTCCCATAGTAAAAGTTATTCATAATGATGAGTATAATGACCCCTTAAGAGGTTGTGCGTTAATTCCGGAACATGTTGTATAAATAACTCGTTGTAGAATACCGGAAGACATGCTTTAGATATATGAAGAGCTCAATGGTATGTAGTCTGTGTGTGTGTTTGGGGTCAGATAGGCAGTCGTAGTACCTGTTCAGCTGCATGCGGTTAGACTGGAAACCGACCCCAGCATGGTTGGGAAAGGGCTGGGCAGATGATGAATATTTAGTCTGCGTTGATAAATAAAGAGTACATTGCAGTAGACTCAATAAAGAATTCGACTCCAATTCGCTGATTCTCTGAATAAGAGTTAGTTTGGAGACTACCGTAACTAGTGATTTACCAAGTAATTTTAGACACCGCCGCGCCGCCGGGCGCCGCACTGAAATCGGTTTGCGACCCATTTCAAACTCGCACGGAGATAGAATATTCTAACAGCCGAGCATCAGCGCAATGATTACACGCCTCACACCTGTTACCACAAATAGACGCGGCCAATGCACCCCGATGCACTTGCATCATACCTTTAACACTTCACTCTAACCACTACTTCTTTATCTCTCTGTATAACACACAATGCTGGTTCAATATGCAGAGTATTGATGAGTATTGAAATACAGCCGTCAATGGTTACAAAAGTCAGCGATACCAACAGATGTTTAGGAGCGATCAGTCATGAGACAATAGCGGTATTGGTATGCAATTGAGAGAATCAATGAATGGTGATAGTGACAGTTCGCTACCGTGATCCAAATATAATCTATTTGTTGTCGTAGTATAATTAAACTTGACTAATGAACTCGCAGTTAGTGTTACAATGGCGAGTTTTTTGCTCAAATAAATTATACGATAATATTCGATTCGAGAATAACTCGGAGTTTGGATTTGTGCCCGGTTGATGGCAACCTATTATATAGAGCTTAATCATAACTGGCGAAATGTGGGTGTATCTACTATACATTTCTGACTATCCCTTCGAGGAATACATGCGTGATGTTTTCAATTCGAAGATTCCAGGGCGAAAGCGCCAGAAAAGCCCGTGAAATTCAAATTTTCTTACGTTTTTTGCAATTTGCAGGTCAGTATTGGTTGTATGTTAATTCAAATATGATTCGCGACCGTAACAAATATGTACATATTTACAGAATTATAATCATTAAAGTCTTCAATAAAACTCTCTAAGACCAAGTAATCCTATTGAATGACTATTACATGAAATCTTAACATTCGAGGATTATACTAACTTAAGGAGTAGTATTACTGATTCTAATGATTATAATTTTGTAAATACATATTTGTTACGGTCGCGAAACATACTTTAATCAACATACACCCAGAAACTGAGCTGCAAAATGCAAAAATCGTAAGAAAATTTGAATTTCGTGGGCTTCTGTTGTGCTTCCCTCTTAGGTACTTAGAATGATTACGTTTACCTGAAGAATGCAGCTAGCTTAAACTGAATGCAAGAGTCAGTTGGCCGACTGTTTTTGTGCAATTTTAAAGGACATGCAAGACAGAATGATGTACCTATTTAATTCATCTAAAGGTGCACATGTAGAACCGTTGGCAGCATGGAGAGTGGTGATGGTGATGGAAGCGAGGATGATGTCACACAGCGTACAGAACATAAGATCACACAGATTATCCTGAGAAAAGAAAAAACCGGCCAAGTGCGTGTCGGAACACGCACAATGCAGGGTTCTGTAGTTAGGATGAAGAAAGAAGAGACAGAATAAAATTATCCCAAGAACAAACTTAACATTGTAGTTGAAAGACATGTTCTCCCATACATTCCAACTGCAAATGTAAGTTTGTACGCACAATATTGAGAGATCTACCGTGTTAAGACCAAAGACTTTTTATAGGTTTAGATAGGTATAGAACTATTTTCTGTATTTTTTTCACCATTTTTGTTTAGATTCGGAGATAAGGGGCTGGTGGGGTTTTCGTAAATAACTATAAAACTATTTATTTTAAAATTATAAAAAAAATCTATTCGAGACCCTCAAAGTAAGCCCTTTCATTTGATATCACACGGTATAGTTTGCAAAACTTTTATTTTTAATTTTGAAAAGAAAAAGAAAAGAAAATATTTTATTTTACGCACAGGAAATACAACAATAAAAAGAACATTAAAAGAAACAATATGTTAAACACAAATAAAGCAAATGGAAAAAAAAAAAACAAAGAAGAAAGAAGACCTGCGCGAGGCCAAAAAGGCTCCTATCTCAGCATGATGCTGCGATATTTGAAAAAACAAATATCACATTTTCTTATATGCCCCCAAAAGTGACTCCCATATTCAAAATTAATTTATATAAATATGTAACACATCCGTGTTTGGGTCATAGAAATTGATATGTGTACCTAATTTCAACTTAATGGGTTCATTAGATTCGGAGCAAATTGGCTGTGACATACGGACATTCAGACACACGGGTGATCCTATAAGGGTTCCGTTTTTTCCTCTTGAGGTACAGAATCCTAAAAACGGTGCGTACGTTGTCTGCATAAAATCTCCTAGTTGTTATATGGCACCCATAGAAAAAGATCCTACCGCATAATCAAGACTACATGACACATCATTATTTGATTCTATAATTAATAACTGTCTTATAACCAGAGCTGTCTCAGTTTCTTTATATTTTAGAAGAAGATTCACAGACGTTGCACGATATTTAAAAGTATTGTTTTGATCTAATTCCGTCAATAAATAAATAAATAAAATACATTTACTTCAGATAACTTGATCCATAGTCCGTTTACATTAAAATAAAATAAATTAACATTAAAAACAAAATCAAAAATGATAATTTAATTACCTACATCAACATTGAAATACATTCAAATTACCCTCTTGATAAAGGATTTCCATGCTTGCGAAACCATTAGAAGGTCAGTATCAGACTAAAATACCGGAATCTCGAATACTCTTCTTGAGAAAGTAACATTATCCTTATAAAAATCTAATTATTCCGGGCTATAAGATTGGTTTTCTAATAATATGAAGGTCTTATAATTACTGTTGCATAAATTTATGTGTATGTATTTATACACATTAACTCACGCGTTCTTCCCATGAGGGTAGACAGAAACTACAGAACGCCACCTGCTACGATCCTTACATAATCCTTTTGCTTCGTTTACGTTCATACATCTACTCGCAACCGGTAATACTATGTACCGGACCTAACTAAAGAACATCACCAATAAGATCACTATACAGCATTTCCCGGAATTAACGCACAACCTCTTAAGGGGTCATTGTACTCATCATTATGAACAACTTTTACTATGGCACCAAACCTGAAATCGCGAAACTAAAAATCAGCTGTTCCCTATATTTATGTTTTTTTTTCGCGATTTCAGCTTTGGTCTCATAGTAAAAGTTATTTATAATAATGAGTTGACCCCTTAAGAGGTTGTGCGTTGATTCCGGGACATGTAACCTATATGTCTCTCAACATGATCAAACCATCTAAGCATACGCTTTTAAATTTTTAACACTACCTCTTTTAAACCGCACCGTTGCATTATCGCATCAGTCCTCAGCCTCACCCTTCAATGTTACAATCTTGTAGTTAGAAACTCTCCCTACAATTGCTTGTAGGTACAGATGTAATTGAATCAATTTATTTAGGCAGCTCTTGACCCAACTGCTACCCCAAAGCAGAAAGGTCGTAAGCGCAAATCGACCAATCAGAGCGGAGTCAACACGCTTGGCGCAAATGCTACGACGTAGCGCCTCTACAACCTTCGTAGCAGGCTGTAGAGGCGCTACGTCGTAGTTACTTTGTGCTATGTTTATGTATGTAAGCATTAAATTTTGTTTATTCAATTTTAAGTTGTTTGGTCGTAATATTAAAGTTTTTTTTCGATAAATAGAACAAGAAATTATACCACTGTTTTAAGCTTGGCCGATGCTGCATTTCTGTCTATTAAGTAAGAAATGGAGTTTAAATTAATAATAACATAGGTACGTCACATTGACGCGTGCTTTTCGAATGCCAATGAAAAAGGTAATCTATCTCATATTATTTAAAGCTAAAATTACGATTTGTCCTTGCCTAGTAAGCTAGGCAAGGACAAATCGTAATTTTAGTGTGACGGATGTCAAATAAACAATTGCTTATAGTTATTAAAAATATTTTACGTGCAATACAATGTTTTACGATTAATTCCTCAAACGGCGAGCAAGCTGCAATAAACCACGATACTTAAACATTTACTTCATTCATAAGAAGTAGCGCCCGCCTTGCATTTATTAAATTACAGGCAGGAAATATTTGAACCAATATTCATAAACACGATAAGAACATAACACAACATCACGCCTGTAATCCCTGACGGGTTATGCAGAGGTGTACCTATAGAACACCCACATTTTGCCAGTTATGGTTAAGTCCCAGGTGTTAGGGGGCGAGTCTATTGCCATCAATAGGGCACGAATCCAGACTCCGGGCTGCTACTGAAAAATTTCTGATGGAAAAACCCAATAACACTTTGCCTGACCTGGCAATCGAACTCAGGACCTCATGCTCAGCAGTAGCGCTTGCGACTACTAGACCAAGGAGGTAGTCTCAGCTGTGCATCTATCTAGCTTGATTGTTAAGATTAATAAAGGTTTGCTAAGTTACCTAAACTGCACGTGGATTAAGGGAGGCGTCCTGCCTCGAAGGATCAGAAACATTGCATTCAAAGCTTGTTTCTTTTCGTCTCTTTAAACAGCTGATTTATTAAAGAACTAACCTTCTATAGACAAACTATGAAGTCGACGAAACAATCAATAATTTATAGAAAACGCCAAGAAAAGCAGAGATAAAATGGCTTAAATAATAATACCAGCATAATGCTGTCCCACTGCAGGTCTCATTAATCATCAGGCTTTCTCAAGACGGGTTGGTGATTTTAGACTTATATTAAAAAAGCTTTTCCCGCACGACTTCTTGCGTGGAGTTCGTACTTTAGTACCCCGTTAGTGGTAGATTTTCAAAAAATCCTGATATACGTCATTCTTTATTTTCGGTCTTCAGTATAAATACTGAGTTTCGAGTTAATTGGACCGCGCGTTAAAGTACTTCCATACAAGCATTGACACCCCCCAATTCCTTTAGGGGTGGTTTAGAAAATAAAAAAAATGACAAACTTCATAATTTATTTAGTTAAGTACCTATTCGTGCCAAGTTTCAAGTTTACTAACTCAAGGAATAAGAATTTTCATACAAACAAAATCCCCCATTTTCCATTTTTAAAGGTCGAATTTCGAAAAATCCTTGCAACATAAAAGGCATCAAGTGCCAAAATTTCAAGTTTGTAGTTCCAGCGGTTTAGACTCTGATGAATCAGTCGGAACAAGTAATTAGATATTTAAAGATGTAAAGTCCAGGTTTCCTCACGATGTTTTCCTTCAGCGATGTCAGTAATGTTCAAGATAAACTCAGAAAATACATATTGAAAAAGTCACATTGATACTGGCCGGATACTCACTGGGCCGTCACAGCAGCTTATTAAAAACACATTATTTCTATTACTACAAATTCACCCCCAAATTCCTTCATAACCACATTGTTTGTCTGCAAATCACTGCATTAATACCTATACAGTAAACAGATAAGTATGTGTTTATAATCACCACTTAAAGCTCCCCATTCGTCTCCCCAATTCACACCTGTAACATTAATCGCTAGCCGCAGATTCGCCATCAAGTGATCAATTAACGCAGACATACTTAAACTCCTTGTTTCCGTAAGCCAATTACGTCGAGTATTCGAACTATTTAAGAATATTCATGACGCCACGGTATTCAGTGTAATTCCTTAGTTGACTTGCTTGTTGGAATTTGTATAATTGAATTAAACAATGCAATTCCTGGGCGGATACTAAGCGTCATTGGAGTTGTTTTAAAGAAATAAACGCTCGTAATTTTTTTATGTATGCTTTCTTTTTAGCGTGATAAAGAACTAAATCTGTTTTAATTAATAATGTAATTAATCTATACAAATAAATTCAATTGAAGTGTCTGTTTGTAATGTCAACATAACAGCTTTTTACTGCTTCAATGCATATGAAAGTATATACGGTATTTATAACAAATAAACAAGTTTTTAAGATTGTTGTCTGTCTGTCGGCTGTCTTTCTGTCTATCTGTCTGTCAATTTTGACGGGACTTTCATTGGCAGATAGCTGATGTTATAAGGACTAACTTAGGCTACTTTTATTTTAGAAAAAGAATTATGGTTCCGCGCAAAATAATGAAAATGAAAAATTGTGAACAAAATCCAATTCGAATAGTATTGACATCCAAGCGGGCGAAGCCGCGGGCAACAACTAGAGTTTTATAAAAATATAATTTAAAAGAGTGTCCATCGAGTTTCTTGCCCGTTTTTGTCCATAGGAACCTACTTAATACGCTTTTTAATGGGCAACTAGCTTCATCTCTCTGAATGACCCACTTCTTTGACAATTCATAAGTGCCTGTGATAATGGTTTAATTGAAATAAATGCTTTGAGTTTGATTTAACTTGTATAACAGGATTTTTCCTAAAGAAACACTTTAGGAAATAACAGAGGAAAAAGTAGCATTGGTTATACAAATATTCTGCGTAATGTGATTAGATAAAATAGTGTGTTTCTTTTCAGTTCATATTAGCATAATATTGGTGAAGTATTGTGAATTGCAACAGCTGCATTACACATTTGAATTATAGTCATCTTCCTGTTGGACCTCCTTGACTGCGTGAGCAAAGTTCCCAGTGGTAATTTCATTATATTTATAGATAATAAAGAGTAATCAATATAATTATCTATTGAATGCTAAAAAATTTACTGTAGAGCTTTTAATACGATTTCTGTTTGCATTACAAAAATTATTTTCAATTAAACCAATTACAAGCACTTTTAGAGACTAGAAAGACGAAGCTAGTTGCCCATTCTAAAGCGTAGTATATTCCTATGGAGAAGAACAGGCAAGAAACTCCATAGACATCATATACTCCAAATACTTAAGTCTTCATAATTCATTTTTTGTGTGGTTTTTCATTGAGTTGAAATGATTTTCATGAACAAAAGTATCAGTTGATGCTGTAGCAATTGGACAAAGATTCAAGGGTTTTGTTTTAAACCTAGATACTTGTTGATGGTCGCATATTAGTAGATACTTTACTTTAATTTAGTTATGCTAGTAACACAATTGTTCTGTTTCCTATTCAGTTTTTATTCTTACTAATGACTAGCTTTTCCCGCGGCTTCGCCCGCGTGGATGTAGGTTCACCGGGATGAAAGTATTCTATGTGTTAATGCAGGTTATAATCTATCTGTGTGCAAAATTTCATCCAAATCCGTTCAGCCATTTTTGCGTGATTGAGTAACAAAAATCCAAACATCTTCACAAACTTTCACATTAATGTATAAAATGTATTAGTAGGATTCTAAAACTAATGCAAACCTACTTGAAGATTTCAATACTTAGCTGTTATTATTCTAAGTAATTGTATTGCAATGATGTGTTATATTAACACATGTGAAACGTAATCATCGTACATTTCTCATTAAACTCTATTGACCTAGTAACTCCACATTTTGCGAACATTTTCGTCGTCACAATATTTCATGCTATTGTCGTCTTTTTGGAAAGGTAATAAGAGTTATTCTGCTATGGATTGTAAGGATGAATGATTTTACCTAGTTATTAACTAAAGGTCTTACAGGTACCAAAAAATTTTTTTTATCGTCGTTAACATGTAGAAGTAGGATAATGGGATGGGATTATTTTAATTTTGAACTATTTAACCCAATGATTTACAAAATGGACGTATATTGGATCCCTTATCATAGTTATATTAGTACATACAATTCAGAAATGCAATAAAGTCAAATAAATGCAATATTCATTGTTAAATATCGGCGTACGCCCATCGCCTGAAATGGCTCAAGGCGGGCGGGCCGGCGCTCGCGCCTGTTACGGCGCGCGGCTTTTTATACTAAAATATTGACTGAGAACCCTCCCATTAACCCTAAGAAATGTCTAAGGGATGATAAGATGGGTTACAGTTAGTATATTTGTGTAAAATATGTGAAGAAAGGCGGGGGCTGTGCGCGCGAGGGGCCGGCGCGCTCGCCTTGTATGGCGCGCGGCGTCTACGCCGCTGCCCCTATATAAGATTCCGCCACCGCTGTTCACCGCACTCGCAGTCTCGCTGCCGTAGAGTCAACATCCACCGCGTCCCAAACCAAACACAAACGCCAAAATGTGCGACGACGATGTTGCTGCGCTTGTAGTCGACAATGGCTCCGGCATGTGCAAAGCCGGTTTCGCCGGCGACGACGCGCCCCGCGCCGTCTTCCCGTCCATCGTTGGTCGCCCACGTCACCAGGGTGTGATGGTCGGTATGGGTCAGAAGGACTCCTACGTAGGCGATGAGGCCCAGAGCAAGAGAGGTATCCTCACCCTGAAGTACCCCATCGAGCACGGCATCATCACCAACTGGGATGATATGGAGAAGATCTGGCACCACACCTTCTACAACGAGCTGCGCGTCGCCCCCGAGGAGCACCCAGTCCTGCTGACTGAGGCCCCCCTCAACCCCAAGGCCAACAGGGAGAAGATGACCCAGATCATGTTTGAGACCTTCAACTCCCCCGCCATGTACGTCGCCATCCAGGCCGTACTCTCGCTGTACGCCTCCGGTCGTACCACCGGTATCGTCCTGGACTCCGGAGATGGTGTCTCCCACACCGTCCCCATCTACGAAGGTTACGCCCTGCCCCATGCCATCCTCCGTCTGGACTTGGCTGGTCGCGACTTGACCGACTACCTCATGAAGATCCTCACCGAGAGGGGTTACTCTTTCACCACCACCGCTGAGAGGGAAATCGTGCGTGACATCAAGGAGAAGCTGTGCTACGTCGCCCTCGACTTCGAGCAGGAGATGGCCACCGCTGCTGCCTCCACCTCCCTCGAGAAGTCCTACGAACTTCCCGACGGTCAGGTCATCACCATCGGTAACGAGAGGTTCCGTTGCCCTGAAGCCCTCTTCCAGCCCTCATTCTTGGGTATGGAATCTTGCGGTATCCACGAGACCGTGTACAACTCCATCATGAAGTGCGACGTCGACATCCGTAAGGACCTGTACGCCAACACCGTCATGTCCGGTGGTACCACCATGTACCCCGGTATCGCCGACAGGATGCAGAAGGAGATCACCGCCCTGGCTCCCTCCACCATCAAGATCAAGATCATCGCTCCCCCCGAAAGGAAGTACTCCGTATGGATCGGTGGATCCATCCTGGCTTCCCTGTCCACCTTCCAGCAGATGTGGATCTCCAAGGAGGAGTACGACGAGTCCGGCCCCGGCATCGTCCACCGCAAGTGCTTCTAAGCGTGCACCTGACCCTCGCGCATGCGCGGGGCTCTGGCGCCGCTGCTGCGTGACCCTAGTGCTGTGTATTGTGGTGCTCTCGTTCCGCAAGGAACTCTAGCATTTGTACGTTGTACGTAGTGATACCTGACAGAACTGAACATCTAAGATAACGCCATCTATTGTAATGTAATTTATTGTAAAATTTATATAAATTTAATTTTCTTTTTTTTATTTTTATTATATACACGGGATCGTTATGGATCTCACGCCAAATGTAATTAATAAATAAACGGTTAATTTATTTATTTTAATTACATTATTTCTTTTATACAACCGTTGACTTTGGTTTTTGTTTGGAGTCCCACACCCGCATTCCCCCTGCGGTGTAGTGTTTCATGTGACAGATGTGAGTCAGTAGATCGCACCTGTCTATATCTGGGTCAGTCTCACTGCCAACATTCCGGCAATCAATCGCCACCTACTTGAAACTTTTCAAATTCATTGGAAAGACAAGGAAGCATAGGTAGCTCATAGCTCACTAGAGTAGGTACACTTCCCCTGGAGAGAGCGGGGTTCGAACTTATAATTAGAAGCGGAGGTTACCACACGCGTCAGAATTAACCACCGCGTGCACTACCATAAATAGTAAAGACAACTCCCGCGGCCAAAAGCATTTTCTAATTTTATCGTAATATCTTGGGGCGGCGCTGCCTCACTTGCTATACGACACTGGTCCTTAGGAGCTTACGATAAGCTAAACATTAGCATAAACCACATGTTTCCGTAAATACCGCACGAGCCCGCTGGAGTAAAAAAAGCCATCGGTTCGGCATGTCTATTAATACAACAGACTCCCGCCGCGTTCAGTTTACATGTACCACGATTATTAGGCGCAATACGTCGATCTGACGACATCTCATGTTTACCACGGTGTGATTAGGAACGGGTTAATAATAGTCATCGTACGAAATCGTATGAATGTGGCAGGAATCCAATTCGTTATCGTGTTACCGCTTCAGAATTTTTCGGTGATAGGAATTTGTATTGTTGAGGGCTCTGACACTTGTGGCATGAGAGGGTTCATTCAGGATTATGACTTAACAGATTGAATGGCAGATGAATTAGAATCAATTACGCATTAGTGCGGGAGCAAGAGGTTAGATAACCTTTGTGTATCTTCCTCAAACGGTGTTTAATATCCGATTCTATTTTGGGGCTTGACATCAGTGAACGCACCACGCTTGTGTCTCCCCTACAAGCTTCAACGCATGGTGAGTAGTATTTTGGTCCTAAGGTACGTGCAGTTGTTTTGCTCCTTCTTTAACTCACACTCGTGCTTCTTATCAAACAAGCTACCCTCACCACAGACATCAAACATTAATCACCAACACTTAGTACCAAGTCATCAATCCTGTTTCCAATAACAATTATGTACTTACTCTCTGTGACTAACTCGCATATTGTCGCGGAACGCTCTTCAATTATAATCTATCCCTAATCTCTAATTAACTCTTCCAACACCACACCTAGTCCACAACCCACTAACTATTATCAGCTATCACCACATTATGTTCACTGCTGCTGTTGATAGTAGTCTGGTGTAGTTGCTTATGATAGATGATGTTATGATGCATCCATAACCAACTCATCATCAATACACACACACACACACACACACTTACAATCAGATATCTACATCACACTTACTTTTATCATCTATAATCACAACGCCTTACCATCATCTACCATCACATCTCACTTGATAACATCATCTATCACCACAACACACTATCATCAGCTATCATTTCACTACACTTACTATCATCTATCAATCTACACTTACAATCAGATGTCATCCCATCACACTTGCGTTCATCAACTATCATCACAACACCTTACTGTCAGCTATCATCATATCCATCACATCTCTCTTGCCATTGTCATCTATAACCACAACACACTATCACCAGCTACCAATACATTACACTTGCTTCCATTATCTATCACCACGACAAACTTAGTATCACTATCATCTCGACATACTTGCTATCATCATCTACCACCACGACACACTATCATCAGCTACCACTACATTACACTTGCTTCCATCATCTATCACCACGACAAACTTAGTATCACTATCATTACGACTTACTTGCTATCATCATCTACCACCACGACACACTATCATCAGCTACCACTACATTACACTTGCTTCCATCATTTATCACCACGACAAACTTAGTATCACTATCATTACGACTTACTTGCTATCATCATCTACCACCACAACACACTATCATCAGCTAACACTACATTACACTTGCTTCCATCATCTATCACCACGACAAACTTAGTATCACTATCATCACGACATACTTGCTATCATCATCTACCACCACGACACACTATCATCAGCTAACACTACATTACACTTGCTATCATCATCTACCACCACGACACACTATCATCAGCTAACACTACATTACACTTGCTATCATCAGTTACCACCACAACACACTATCATCAGCTACCACTACATTACACTTGCTATCATCATCTACCACCACAACACACTATCATCAGCTACCACTACATTACACTAGCTTCCATCATCTACCACCACGACAAACTTAGTAACATCTATCATCACATCTCGCTTGCTATCATTATCTATCACAACAACACACTATCACCAGCTATCACTACATTACGTTAGCCTCCATCATCTATCACCACAACACACTTAGTGTCATCTTTCATCACATCTCACTTGCTTTAATCATCTATCATCACGACAAACTTAGTATCACTATCATTACGACATACTTGCTATCATCATCTACCACCACGACACACTATCATCAGCTACCACTACATTACACTTGCTATCATCATCTACCACCACAACACACTATCATCAGCTACCACTACATTACACTTGCTTCCATCATCTACCACCACGACATACTATCATCAGCTACCACTACATTACACTTGCTATCATCATCTACCACCACAACACACTATCATCAGCTACCACTACATTACACTTGCTTCCATCATCTACCACCACGACATACTATCATCAGCTACCACTAAATTACACTTGCTATCATCATCTACCACCACAACACACTATCATCAGCTACCACTACATTACACTTGCTTCCATCATCTACCACCACGACATACTATCATCAGCTACCACTAAATTACACTTGCTATCATCATCTACCACCACAACACACTATCATCAGCTACCACTACATTACACTTGCTTCCATCATCTACCACCACGACATACTATCATCAGCTACCACTACATTACACTTGCTATCATCATCTACCACCACAACACACTATCATCAGCTACCACTACTTTACACTTGCTTCCATCATCTATCACCACGACAAATTTAGTATCACTATCATTACGACTTACTTGCTATCATCATCTACCACCACAACACACTATCATCAGCTACCACTACATTACACTTGCTTCCATCATCTATCACCACGACAAACTTAGTATCACTATCATTACGACTTACTTGCTATCATCATCTACCACCACAACACACTATCATCAGCTACCACTACATTACACTTGCTTCCATCATCTATCACCACGACAAACTTAGTATCACTATCATTACGACTTACTTGCTATCATCATCTACCACCACAACACACTATCATCAGCTACCACTACATTACACTTGCTTCCATCATCTATCACCACGATAAACTTAGTATCACTATCATTACGACATACTTGCTATCATCGTCTACCACCACGACACACTATCATCAGCTACCACTACATTACACTTGCTATCATCATCTACCACCACAACACACTATCATCAGCTACCACTACATTACACTTGCTTCCATCATCTACCACCACGACATACTATCATCAGCTACCACTAAATTACACTTGCTATCATCATCTACCACCACAACACACTATCATCAGCTACCACTACATTACACTTGCTTCCATCATCTACCACCACGACATACTATCATCAGCTACCACTACATTACACTTGCTATCATCATCTACCACCACAACACACTATCATCAGCTACCACTACTTTACACTTGCTTCCATCATCTATCACCACGACAAACTTAGTATCACTATCATTACGACTTACTTGCTATCATCATCTACCACCACAACACACTATCATCAGCTACCACTACATTACACTTGCTTCCATCATCTATCACCACGACAAACTTAGTATCACTATCATTACGACTTACTTGCTATCATCATCTACCACCACGACACACTATCATCAGCTACCACTACATTACACTTGCTTCCATCATCTATCACCACGACAAACTTAGTATCACTATCATTACGACTTACTTGCTATCATCATCTACCACCACAACACACTATCATCAGCTACCACTACATTACACTTGCTTCCATCATCTATCACCACGACAAACTTAATATCACTATCATTACGACTTACTTGCTATCATCATCTACCACCACGACACACTATCATCAGCTACCACTACATTACACTTGCTTCCATCATCTATCACCACGACAAACTTAGTATCACTATCATTACGACTTACTTGCTATCATCATCTACCACCACAACACACTATCATCAGCTACCACTACATTACACTTGCTTCCATCATCTATCACCACGACAAACTTAGTATCACTATCATTACTACTTACTTGCTATCATCATCTACCACCACAACACACTATCACCAGCTACCACTATATTACACTTGTTTCCATCATCTATCACCACGACAAACAGTATCACTATCATTACGACTTACTTGCTATCATCATCTACCACCACGACACACTATCATCAGCTACCACTACATTACACTTGCTATCATCATCTACCACCACGACACACTATCATCAGCTACCACTACATTACACTTGCTTCCATCATCTATCACCACGACAAACTTAGTATCACTATCATCACGACTTACTTGCTATCATCATCTACCACCACGGCACACTATCATCAGCTACCACTACATTACACTTGCTATCATCATCTACCACCACAACACACTATCATCAGCTACCACTACATTACACTTGCTTCCATCATCTACCACCACAACACACTATCATCAGCTACCACTACATTACACTAGCTTCCATCATCTACCACCACGACACACTATCATCAGCTACCACTACATTACACTTGCTTCCATCATCTACCACCACGACACACTATCATCAGCTACCACTACATTACACTTGCTTCCATCATCTACCACCACGACACACTATCATCAGCTACCACTACATTACACTTGCTTCCATCATCTACCACCACAACACACTATCATCAGCTACCACTACATTACACTAGCTTCCATCATCTACCACCACGACACACTATCATCAGCTACCACTACATTACACTTGCTTCCATCATCTACCACCACGACACACTATCATCAGCTACCACTACATTACACTTGCTTCCATCATCTACCACCACGACACACTATCATCAGCTACCACTACATTACACTTGCTTCCATCATCTACCACCACGACACACTATCATCAGCTACCACTACATTACACTTGCTTCCATCATCTACCACCACAACACACTATCATCAGCTACCACTACATTACACTAGCTTCCATCATCTACCACCACGACACACTATCATCAGCTACCACTACATTACACTTGCTTCCATCATCTACCACCACGACACACTATCATCAGCTACCACTACATTACACTAGCTTCCATCATCTACCACCACGACACACTATCATCAGCTACCACTACATTACACTTGCTTCCATCATCTACCACCACGACACACTATCATCAGCTACCACTACATTACACTTGCTTCCATCATCTACCACCACGACACACTATCATCAGCTACCACTACATTACACTTGCTTCCATCATCTACCACCACGACACACTTAGGGCCGGTTGATTCAAACGGTTGGTTATCGGAACATTACGTACGTCAAATAATGACGATTACGTAAGATGTTTAACGTTCGTCAAATACAAAGCGTTGTTTCACTGCATAAAAAACCGATTGTTAAATTTATTCGGGCTGCCAGCACCAAACTTTTTCCCAATAAAAATGGTTGGGAGATTTTTATATCACAGCAACATTCTGCCGTTCACGTCACATTTTCAAGTGATAACTAAAAAAACAAGCATTACAAATCACCGCCGACAATTATTATTTCTACCATGTAGAAAGAATTTGAATAAATGAGTACAATCAATATAGAACCCAATACTTTCGGAAATCTAGTTATTTTATATAAGTCAATTGCCACAGCTAATCTCTCCTCATCGTTAGCTGGCAGGCTTATATTTATAATGAGGACGTAATTAAGCAATAGCCCTATATAAGGTGTAATTTAAATAACTGCCAACCTCTTGAGGGGCCATTGTACTCATCATTATGAACTACTTTTACTATGGAACCAAACATGATATCGCGAAAAAAAAATCAGCTGGTCTCAACATTTATGTTCGCATAACTTGTCAAAATGTAGGGAACAGATGAATTTTTTTTTGGCGATTTCAGGTTTGGTTCCATAGTAAAAGTTGTTCATAATGATGAGTATAAAGACCCCTCAAGAGGTTGGCAGTTATTTAAATAACACCTTATATAGTCAGTCGATGAATAATACGGCAAACCGTTGATTTATGTTTCTGAGCCTGACATGTCACCAACTCATGAAAGATCCTGAGGCTTAATATTGCAGAGTTACAAATACCTGGTTTTACTGCCCTGAAAATAGTGAATGAATTTTAGAATCAAATTATGTATCGTACATACCTAAGTATCTAAAGGGTGTCTCAGTAAGAGTGCACTTTTCATTTTAAAATAAAAACAAGTATTTTATGACAGAGTTGTGATATTTTTATTGTATTGTAAAGAAGACATGTTCCGATTAAGTATGGAATAAAATATCTAGCAAATGACCCCCACGGCTCCGATGACAGGCCATTACTCTTTTCATGAAATTTTCCATGACTTTTGCACAGAGATGTGGCTGTATCTCACCGATGACGCGTTGGATTTCCGATTTGAGCTCAGGAATTGTTTCGGGTTTATTCGCATAAACCCGAGATTTCACAAAACCCCAAAGAAAAAATCGCACGGCGTTAAATTGCACGATCTTGGTGGCCAGTTGACATCAGAATTTCGTGAGATAATGTGTTCTGGAAATCGTTGCTGCAATAAGTCGATTGTTTCATGCGCGGTGTGGCAGGTTGCGCCGTCCTGCTGAAACCACATGTTGTCCAGATTCATGCCGTCCAGTTGAGGCTACAAGAAGTCCGTTATCATATTCCTGTAACGAATGCCGTTCACCATTGTAATGAGTTTTCACAATTATAACGCGTTGTTCTTTCGAAAAGCGCTCCATTTTGAATAATCGGAATAAACAGAGGTGACAGCTGTCAAATTTCAGAGTTGCCACTTGCATGAAAAAATATATATTCCAATTTTAAAAAGTGCACTCTTACTGAGACACCCTTTATATGATTCCTGAGCACACTTACCTACTTTTCTGTAGCAAATATTTCATCTTCGATTTGACGTGATAACAATAGAGCTACTTCCTTTAAAAAACGGTATCTTGTAATAAATTCGTTCCATAGGTTTAGGTTATTAACACGAGTTTTAAATATTTTTCTTCCTTTCTACACTATTAATTGTTTCAAAATCCAAAATCAAAATCAAATCAAGTCATTTTTATTTCAGGCATTGTGTATTGTTTCATCATCAGATGACCTATCGTCGAACAAAGACGAATACAACAAAAGAAAGTACATAATGATATTGTGTTACTGTGTGGCGCAGATGTTTGAAAATCAAATGACGTTAACCAGTGGGTATGACACCGGTTACTGTAATCGTTATTATTTAACGGACATTAAGGCCATAATTTTGTAAAACAAGGTTTTTTTTTGGTTTAACGATAGCGCCATGTTTGACGTTTACGCGTGCGTTATGTGGACGTGAAACAACCCGCCCTTAGTATCATCCATCATCACATCTCACTTGTTATCATCATCTATCACCACAAAACACTATCATCAGATACCAGTACATTGCATATGCTTCCATCATCTATCACCACGTCACACTTAGTATCATCCTTCATCACATCTCACTTGCTATCATCATCTATTACCGCGATACACTTACTACCAGTTTTCGTCATATCATATATTACTGGAGTATCATTATCTATCATCACCACAAACTATCATCATCTATCATTAAATCGAACTATCATTAGTTGTCACCACACCGCACTATCACCAATTATCACATTACTATCTTAATCATCACTTCACACTCAATCAGATATCATTACATCACACGTGCTTTCTTCATCTGTAACCACATTACATTTGCTATCATCAAAACTAATGTGTGGTGATTGTGAGCAATCACCAGCTTTCACCACACAATCATTACATATCATCACAGCACACTATCATCTATCGCCGCGATAGACTATCATTGCTATCATCAGAAAGCATGAGTCACAGCGAACCCTGAGTCATCTTTCAGGATACCATCGCTACCATGTGTTCAATAGAAATGTAGGTAAACAAACTCTCCGATATAACCCAAAGTCCAACCACCCAGCACAATCGCTCACACACACACACATATACACCCCCTACACACAAAATACAATACACTCACGCATATACACTAATGGCCGAACCAATAACCTAGTTTCAGTAAAAGACCGCTATTGATGGTAGACAGTATAATTCTATCTGTCCAGTCAGGCTGGTGAGATTCCGTAATCTCCTACAGATTATTGGGATGCTAAAACTGTAGATAGGTTATTGGGTTCGGCCGTAAACAAAACACTACACATTTCCTTTATTTTACTTTATTTTAATTTTATTGTTAATGTTCAACAAACGGGTGAAGACACTGACACCTGCCGATCTATTCTGTTAACATCACACCGTGAGCACTTAGGTGAAGTGAGTTTGAAGTGAGCTCAATCCCTAGTAGAGTAAGGTGGGATGACAGTTCACATCATGCTCACTTCACCTAAATTTTCACGATGGGATCTTTCTAGAATAGCACCACTGTAACACAGGTACGATATAGCTCAGGAGTCAGGGTATCATTTAAAAATCCCTCTGTTTTGTTATAATTTTTTAAATATTTCTTAAAATAGAAAAAATAAGTATAAAAAACACTTGAAAATATTTAAAAAAATGTGGTCCGTCGGTGTCGGGAGCAGGGTCCAAGCTACCGGTGGATAGGGCTCCAGAGATATACCAATGCGAGCCGTATAGAGGAGTACTGCCTTCTGAACCAGGCCCTTGATCTAACCGCCTAACAAGAGCCTCGAGAAATGTTGATCGAGGCTATCGGCCATCTGGCCTTTGGCCGTTACGACAATCGGCACAATGACAGCCGAGCTCACATTCCACATGTCAACAACCTCGTGTGCTAAGTCGAGATATTTGATTAAACTTTTTATTATTGTCATAATGTTTTATTTGCCGTCTACAATCCTACGCTAAGCTTCGTGCTGTGAATACTCGGATGATTCAGTTCTGTAATCAGTGCGCAATGACATCTGTACAGTTTGGCAGCAAAACTCTATAGAAGTCTCCTCACACCTTGCCAAGTAAACAGTGGGATGGTTTCAAAGTATATCAACACTAACATTACAGACTAATCACCGTTTGTCTTCACTCTTTTATAAGTCTATGACTCAGGGCGGAGTTTTAGGCCAACAATCAATACAGGGTTATTTAAAAGTGGCTAGCTAAACTCCGCATCCGCGGTGGATACTGATATGATGAAACAAAAAATAAATTAATTTGACTATTTTTTGTTGGATCATCGACCGCAATTATTGTAGTCACTAGAAATATCAGTTTAGTTTTTTTTTTTTTTTGTAAACTTTACAGACTAAATACTACTAACCCACTGGTTAGAACTATTGTAGTTAGTCTGTGAAGTTGAAGGTGAAGGTGACTAGTGTGAATTTGACAACATTGGTCCAATGACCAATGTTGTCAAATTCAATAAAATAAATATTATAAGAGAACCGGTTTTCTCAACTCATACTTCAAGTAAAAACACTAACAGCGGTCGTTGATCTCCCAAAAAAAGTATCGAATCTTTTTGATTTTGATCAAAAAGAAACTCTGCAGACGCGATGGGTAACGATTCGTTACCCATCGCGTCTGCAGAGTTTAGCTAGTCAATTTAAAATAACCCTGTATAAAGATAGACTTCAAACAATAGGTCGGTCTGTATACCTGTCGAAGATATTTTTTTATTCGAATTCACTATTTTTACATCGGTAGTAATGTCACAGTGTAATCTGAGTTTTTTTTCCAGTTTCAGGTAAAAAAAATTTAGTTTTTAAAATTAAATTGAAATATTCGGTGCTTGGATTACATTTCGCAAATCGCAAATAACATAACATGACATCATTCTAGTGAATGCACTTTTAATCAGATAAAGCCGCGGTAGAAATTTACATTATCTATACAGTTTAAAAATTTCAAGCATAAACGAGATTCTGTCACTCACATTAAAAGTCACGTCTTCTTAACAATTTACAAAGTGAACTTTGCCAAATATTTGCAGACTTTTCAACAATTTCTTCCGTTGATATATTTTGGTTAGCAATAAAAAGACAAAAGATGAACTAGACTCCTGTAATTTTTGTCTGTAAATGTTAGTCATTAAAGTTGTTTCAATACTTTTCTATTCCTGCCACTGTCCTCGATTCACTAATGACTTGTTTCGTCTTTTATAATTGTGCTTGGCAACTGTGTTGTCTTCTTCGATCATCATCATTTCAGCCTAAAGACGTCCACTGCTGCACACAGGCATCATCATCACATTCATCGGCACATCGACTGATTCTGTGCTTCTCACATTCAGCAGATTCCTGCGGCTTTCACAAGGTCATCGGCTATCGGTTTCTTCGATAGCATACACAACATGTGCCGGAATTAACGCACAACCTCTTAGGGCTTTTTTTTGGGAAATCATCAAATGACTTCTCCCGCTCTGGGCGGAGCGGGAGGGCGTGTCAGACGTTTACTGACTAAAACCCACCCGTGTTCCTTCAGTTGCCTGTGCCGGGGCCACGGCTCCGCCCAGAGTGGGAGAAGTCATTAGATAATTTCCCACCCAAAAAAAAGGCTGCTACTGAGAAATTCCTGATGTAAAAACCCAATAATACTTTGTCCGACCTGGGAATCGAACACAGGACCTCGTTCTTAGCAATAGCGCTTTGCGACCACCAGACCAACGTGGCAGTCTGCTGCATCTCTCTATAATAATCAGTGATCGGAATAGGTAGTGTTAATTTGCCTAAACTTCGAGGAAGGAAGTAACACAGAGTGGATAATACCTCCTGTAAAGTCCCGGAATAACTTTAATAACTTTTAAACCCCGGGATTTAAAAACCACGAATTATTTATTGGATTTTATTTGTAGTTATAAATTATTGAATTTAAAAATCATAACATTTTATAGGATTACACACACACACACACACACATCTTTATATCTGCAATTTTTATGGTGTACATAGTAAAGAGTATTCGATCTATCTATAAATAAAGTCCAATATTCGTGGTTTTTAAATCTCGGATTTAAACGTCATTAAAATTGTTCCGGGATTTTAAAGGAGGTATTATCCACTCTATGTTACTTCCTTCCTCGAAGTTTAGGCAAATTAGCACTACCCATTCCGATCACTGATAATATTCAACTATCATTTTTTTTTGTTTTCATTTTTGCATACAAAATAATTCGACAAAGTCACGATTATTAATGTAAAACACCCTTACGTGAAAAATGACAACGTCGCTTTTTCTTAGCTTTAATTATTATGAATGATTGGTATGGATGAAAATGAATTACTCGTATTTATCAATGAAACTTAGAATGAACCTAAAATTATGATAAATAATATCTTCGAAACTATGCATTTTTGGACCATATATTCTGGGATTTTTCGTATTATTTTTACTTATAGAATTAAAGACAAAAGTGAGAGAGACAGAGACATAGAGTTAAGACATATAGAGTAAACACATTGTATAATCTTCCTAACATTTTACTACACCCACGGGAACAGGTGTGTTATCTATTCTTAACTCGTGATCTCACGGTAGCAAACATATTAAACGAAACCCCTTTATTGATGCATGGCAAAGATTCATCACATCGCAACGAGAATTGTCATGAAAGGCCAGCCGCTTGCCAACACTTTTATTGCTATTCAATAGCCAACTTATTTTTACAACGTTTGCCATTGCAACATAACCCTTATTGGGTCCTAGTTAAGGTTCCACAGTTGGAATTATTTTGTTTAGTGATAGGATTAATTGATTATTGAGTATTTGAGTTTTATTACTTTCGTACGTTTGAGTGGCGACGCGTAAGAAAATATTTTGTTCGACATTTTGTTTCACAATTCTATACACCTTTAAAATGTGAATGAACTCAACAACAGAGTAAACAAGTAGCAATAAGCAGCAAGCAATGATGGTCGACATGAAAGTGATGGTAGCCGGGTTTACGGGTGTCAAGAAACGCTTTCTAAGAAAACACACTAACTTACTTTCATAAATAACGTTACGTCCAGGGCTCGGAAACGTTATTTAAAACACTTTTTTTAAAACGTTTCTAACAGTTCTTTGTACCACATTTTGTTCGGAACGAAAACGAAATGAGAACGTTTTCAAAAATCGGTTTATTATTAAGTTAGATTTAGGAAATCATGACATTTTAGAACAAATCTAACTAAGAGAGATGTGTTGATGATTCCTATGGTTATAATTATAACATATTTGTTATAGTCGCGAATCATATTTTGATCAAGATACAACCTAACATTGACCTGCAAATTACAAAAAAAAAACGCAAGAAAAACGGTTAAAAACGTTTTATTAATCAAAAACTGTTTAAATTTTGTTCTTCGTAAAAACGTTCTTATAACGTTCCGTTCGAACGTAACCGAAACAAATCGTTTCTTAGGTATTAAGGACCGTTTCGAAAAATATACCGGTATCCGAGCCTTGGTTACGTCACCCCCTTGTTGCATCCGTTGACGGAGTCTTCGCTCCACAAATGTCTACCTTCGTAAAACATCTTGGAGCTGCAATCGCTGACCGCTGGGATGATATCCTTTAGCGTAGTGATGGGTTGGCTAAGATCAAGAATCGTCATCTCAGTAATCCGTGCCACTAGCATGTGCGTTCACGGCACAAGGCATACATTTAAACCAATAGCCAAGTTATTCGGCTTCGACTTTGGAGCAGCCCTACATAGACAAGACTGATGTGGATGCGGCCGACGATTCGACGAACTGAGAAAACGTCGACTGCAAAAATTTCAATCAAAAATCTTTTTGTTTCTTTTTCCTGATGTAATAACTTAATGTCCTACAGTGTTTCGGTATTTGTAGGCATTATCTATTCTTATCTAAAACAAATATATTTACGCTAAACTAGCTATGCCCCACGACTTCGTTCGCGTGGCAGTCGTAAGATACACAATATACTAAAATAACAGCCACATTTTAATAAAACTCCCTCATCCCCCCCGACCCGCCGCGTTGCACCTCCCGCCCGCGCTATTAGGTACGAGTACTTCGTTTTCGCTTAGTGTTCTTTCTGACTTTTTTCTTTTTGCTCGGATCCTTGGGCACGCCACAATTGCGGCGATAAGTCCCCTCTTTGAGGAGTGGCTGGAGAGGCGCCACGGCGTCCTCACCTTCCGCCTGACGCAGGTCCTCACCGGACACGGGTGCTTCGGGAGGTACCTGTTCCGGATAAGGCGGGAGGAAACGCCCGGGTGTCACCACTGTGTGGATCGCCCGGAGGACACCGTGGAGCATACGGTGGAGGTCTGCCCGGCTTGGGCGGAGCACCGTCGTGTTCTCGCGGAAGCGATCGGCGGCGGCGATCTCTCGCGTCCGGCCCTGGTCCAGGCCATGGTACGGAGCGAGAGTACATGGGAAGCCATTACCTCCTTCTGCGAAGCAGTAATGCTCGTGAAGGAGGAGGCGGGACGCGTGAGGGAGAGGCAAGCTTTGCGCCCTCACGCCCCTAGTCGCCGCAAGAGACGCCCTGGGCGTCGGGAATTCGCAGCCGATTCCCGGCCACCGTAGGCGCGGGCTTGCGGACGGCGAGCAATGGGTAGCTCGCCGTCCGGTAAGGACCAAGCCCGAGTCGACGGCGCGTCGTGTTCCACGCGCGCCTCAAAGAGATGTCAGCACTATTGACGGGGTCCGCTAGGCCCGATGCCAGCTAGGGTTGCGGGATGTTCGAAAGAGTTACCGTGGCCCCGGCACAGGCAACAGAAGGAACACGGGTGGGTTTTAATCAGTAAAAGTCTGACACGCCCTCCCGCTCCGCCCAGAGCGGGAGAAGTCATTTGATGATTTCCCATCCACAAAAAAAAGGGTGGTAGCGTGATGTTAAATAGCCTATAACTATCTTCGAGAATTAGATTACCAAATGTAAAAAGAATTTTTCAAATCCGACTTTTTGTTCACAATTGTATGAGTTTAATTGTTTTGCGCGGAACCCGAATTATTTTTCTAAAATAAAAGTAGCATGAGTTACTCCCCGTAATATCAACTATCTGCCGGTGAAAGTCCCATTAAAATCGGTCCAGCCGTTTCGGAGATTAGCCGGAACAAACAGACAGACAAAAATTTTTTTAATTGCTTTTTTTGTTACAAGTACCGTATATACTACATAACATCACTATTTACTACATAACATTTTTATGTCAAGCTGGAATCTTACCAGCCTGACATAAAAATAGATAGAATTATACTGTCTACCATCAATAGCGACGATCTGTCTTTTACTTAAAATAGGTTATTGGGTTCGGCCGTAAGAATCACTCTCCACCTGTTAGTATTTATCTAATCTCATGGCTATTCCACTACAAATGTTATGAAGTAACCTCATGCTTGGTACAAGGACTTAGTCTTGTTCAATGAAACACTGAAGACGCATCCCAAAATACTCTGGATTTCACGACGAGCCGCCTCGGCGTAATAATGACGAAAACATCTCAGTAATGTTTCAAGAAAAGAATTCATTTCCTCTATCAATAACTATATATACAAACTTTGAAAATCTGTTTATTTCAGTTTACACGATGACGCGATGTTTCTGTCATGAATCATAGCCCTTTCCCAACCATATTTTACATGGAGCGACTGCCTATCTGACCTCCAAAACCCAGTTTCTGGGTAACACGATACCTGGCTTCTACCTGGTTTCTTTTTGGTTGACTACCCGTAACGACTGTCAAAGATCTACGAATGACAGCCGGGACCAACGGCTTAACATGCTTTCCACGCACGGAGGGCTATCATTATGTTATGGATAGTCACCCATCCACGGACCGACTTCGGCAAGCATTGTTTAGCCTTGAAGATCGACCCGTATTATTATTTAGCCACGAGATACTTCAGTCATGAATCTGAAGAGATAAGCTGCCCATCCAAGACAAGCTGGAATATAGTGATTTATGGCTATCCTTTACTGTCAAAACAATTGAAGAGCCATGAAGTAACCAATACAAAGAAAAACACAGTTGTAATTCTTTATAGCACCAGCCTGGTACTGTCCCACTGCAGGATAAAGGCCTCTTCTCATACAGAGAAGGCACGAACATTGATCACCACGCTTGCTCAAGACGAGTTGACGATTTCAAAACGCGAAAGTTTGTGAGGATGGATAGATGGATGGATGGATGTTTGTTACTCTTTCACGCAAAAACTACTGAACGGATTTGGACGAAATTTGGCACACAGATAGTTTATAACCTGTTTTAGCATAGAGGATAATTTTTATCCCGATATCCCTACGGGATTAAGACTTATGCGGGTAAAACCGCGGGGCGCTGCTAGTTATCTATAAGTCTAGGTTTCCCCATTATTGCTAATATCTATTCTGCAAGCAAAGGTGCGTGAAGAAACCAAAAAAAAAAAACTGAGATTTCAGAGAAATGACAATTACGCTATCGAAATTTGATAAAGACCAAATTATACTGGTCTCATATTTCCCACATATTCTGACAATGTCAAACACATGAAAGTTCATTAGTTACTACATTGTAATCGGATTGCCGTCGATGGCTGAGTGTTGGCGAGTGGCGGCGAGATAATTGACATTGCTGTGCGTTTAATATTCAGCTCTATTACATAGCGCGGGAGCGTGACTCAATTCATTTAATGAATTGATGATATTGTTCAAAATCCTGATTACCAGTGATCGGAATAGGTAGTGCTAATTTGCCTAAACTTCGAAGAAGGAAGTAACATAGAGTGGATAATACCTCCTCTAAAATCCCGGAATAATTTTGATGACGTTTAAATCCCGGGATTTAAAAACCACGAATTATTTATTGGACTTTATGCATAGATAGATAGAATAGTATTTACCATTAAAATTACAGATATAAATATGTGTGTGTGTGTAACCTTAAAAATGTTATGATTGTTCAAATCAATAAATAGTAACTACAAATAAAGTCCAATAAATAACTCGTGGTTTTTAAATCCCGGGATTTAAAGGTCATTAAAACTATTCCGGGATTTTAGAGGAGGTATTATCCACTCTATGTTACTTACTTCTTTCCTCGAAGTTTAGGCAAATTAGCACTACCTATTCTGCTCACTGCTGATTACAGAATGCAAATATAATTCTCGTTCAGAAAGAAAATAATGGGTTGCAGTTTGTACATGTCCGTGTAAACACACCTACACAATACAGCAGAATACAGGAGTAATAGCGCCAGGCAGAGTAGAAGAAGATATTCGCTAAAGAGGCAGTTAAAAGTTGACAACTTGAAAACATTATCTGTTGTTGATATCTGACGTAACCTGACTGGACTGGTGGTGGACACGCCCAACCAGCTAGATGGTCTGACAATGTGAACCCAGTGTGAGCCAAAAACGTTCTAGACAAGAAACCACTTACCGGAGGCAATATATTTTCGTATGAAATCTCTTATTTCTAATGATAATAAAGCACCTATTTCTTTGTTAGATAAAGCTTTCCTTTAACTTTATTCCCAACAATCATCATGAACCTTATGATCTCTCAGTAAGAGCTAAAACTCCGGGTACAAACGTAACTTTACAGTTCCACGCTCCCGGCTCATCGCCAACCGCGAACTGAGTATTTGCGCGCTGCGATATTAGACAAGTTGTCGCGGCCGCCTCATTTAGACCTAACGACTACTAAACTATATTAATAATCATTATTAACCTGCCCCTGCACGTCCGGGGGGGCGGAGGGGCTAAGTGGGATGAGGGACGGAGGGGGCGACGGAACAAGAGACCATTGTTGGAATCTATCTGTCAAAGGATAGACGAATTTAATTGACGCGCGCTCAATAAGGGCTATTATCCCGTAACTGTGATGTTGCTCTTTCGTAGCCGGTGAACCGGAGCGAACGACAGCTTTTTATTAATTTCGCACTTAATAACTTTCAGATGATATTCGACTGTGAAGTTTTTCATAGCGACACAATAGCTCGGGTCTATAGAATTCGTTTGATGTTCGCGTTTTTGTTGCTTGTGCATTCTGTTAGTATTTTATTGATTTGTCGCGTTGATGAATCTGGTAATTGGCTTTGCCGCTTTGCGTTACTTTCGAGAATCTGTCGGAACTTTTGATGGGCCTAAATTGGCTAAATCTTCTTGATGTTTTTCTATAGAGTTACTATGAGAGATATATTAATATGTTAATGGGTTAGAAAACCCTTAACATGATTTCTATTATGGGGGGTCAACAGTACTTTAGTAAATGGTTCGAGTACATATTTATCATTCTTTTTTCTTTGAAGACATGTGACATCCACCAACCCGCACTGGGCCTGCTTGGTGGATTACTGTTACAGCCCACTCTCACAGAGAGGAGGTCTGTGTCCCAGCAGTGGGAACGTTATAGGCTGATGATAATGATTTATCATACTTTACCTGTACATTAATTAAATTATTTATGCATAGCCTGCGAGAACTGCTGAACATGTAGCTGTTGCCTATAGAGAATACGATTCTTCAATTCCTTCGATGAAAGCCGTAAGCAATACCCAGTCTGATACATTATTCTTCCGAGATGCTCTGCAAACACTCAGCTTAATTATAATTTGATGGTAATCGCAGTAGGTACAAAGATTTTTTGTTGGGATCCACGCAGTCAATGAAATTACAATCTGTCTTACAAAAACTTTTCCAAAGGTCGTTTACAGTAGCAGTAAGTTGTAAAACCATACCTTAGCATACACAGACTCCATTACCTGTGTGTGTTTATAATATTCCCACTGCTAGGGTTCAGACCTGCTCTCTGTGAGAAGGAACTACAATGTCCCAGTGCGGGCTGGTTGTCTGAATCTTTGGTCCACCACCATATTTTACTTCACCGTTTTGCTGGTGTATAAAACTTCAAAATAGAAACAGAATGAATTCAATAACATTGTTAATATTTTAGAAACGCTGTTGTTAAAGTTCTTAAAATGTAGTCCAGCCAGTGTATGCTATTTTGTTGACGACAACGATGTCAGTGTCTGTTGGCTCGGGGCCAGCGAGAACACGCCAGCACGCTGCTATTGAAGCCGATAAAGAGATTTAGCTCAAAAATAAAAGTAGACATTTTTGTAGAACATCTGTCGGGGACTACGCATGGATTACTGACAGCAAAAACCCTGGGACAATATTTTTACAGTAAAAGAGGCCCGTCTCTTTTACACAGCTGGAGGTTTCGTAAGAGTAACACTAGGGTGTCCTTAGACTGCGGTTAACGCCACATAGCGGCCGCAGTGCCAGCCGTCATGAAAAAATGGCACCGGGGTTTAACTTTATTCACACCGGGATAGCAGCAGCCGCAGAGGGCAGCGCGGCAGGCTCGCGTCGCCATCAAAATCAAAATCAAAATATTTTATTTCACATAAACATACATGGGCACTTATGAAACGTCAGAAACTAGGTGCACGGTTCCAATTGATCGTGGAAACGATCAATTGGAACCGCGAGAGAAAACCGCGTGCGCGCTCCGCGTCATTGGAGAGTAACCGCGTAGTTTAAAAACTCCGCGGTTGCTCTTTTAAAAATAATTGGCTTTAACTATGTTTTCAAATTACAGTGTTAATAGGTATGGGAGAAAAGTGTAGGCTTGTAAACAAGTACCAGGTACTTAACAAAATAAAAAATGGTCTACAAATCTAGTCTATTAAGCCTACAACGTTCTCACATTCACTAAATATAAAATAAAATCATCATCTTCCTGCCCTTGTCCCTTGTTACTTGTGGTCGCCGCAACACTTTATCTCTTTCCATTCTCCCCTGTCAACCGTCACGCTATCATTCACTCCTTTCTCTTTCATATCATTCCTCACACAGTCCACCCATCTTTTCTTGGGCCTTCCTCTCCCTTTCCATCCATCAACATTTATATTCATCACTCTTTTAGCCACATGCGTTTCCTCCCTCCTCACCACATGCCCATACCAAGCCAAACGATTTCCTTTCAACTTTTCCACACGGGCGCCACTTTCAAACTTCCCCTTATATATTATTTTTTTACTTTATCCATTTTCATCACTCCACACATTCATCTCAACATTCTCATCTCCGCTGCATGCAATCTTTTTTCATCCGTCTTCCTCACGGCCCAGCATGCCGATCCATACAGTACGACAGGCCTTATCACGGACTTGTAAATTTTCCCCTTTAACTTGAGGGGCATCCGTGGGTCGCAAGTTGTTTCTCTGACCTGTCGCCATTTCATCTATCCTGAGTTGATCCGGTGCGTTACGACTCGGTCTACTTCACCATCCCCTTAGATAAACGACCCGAGGTATCGAAAGTTGGAGCAGATCGGTAAGGGCGTTCCGGCGAGAGATATGGGCACAGGATTGGAGAGACCGCCAAAATCACAAAACAAATATTCTGTTTTGGTCCGACTTAATCTCAGGCCAGCGGTCTCCAGTCTTGCCCACCACACCTCCAATCTGCTCTGGATCTCTACGCCGCTCTCAGCAATCAGCACAATGTCATCAGCGAACAGCATACACCAGGGCGCCTCTTCCTGGATATCTGACGTAAGAGCGTCCATTATCATCACAAAGAGGTAAGGGCTGAGTGCCGACCCTTGGTGCAAGCCGACAGCCACATTGAAGCTAGTGTGTGTAGTGTAGTGCCCACTGTAGACCGGACTTGGGTACTGCATCGACTGTACATCGCTCGAATCAACTACACATACTTGCCTGGCACACATTTCTCCTTAAGGACCCACCACAAAACTTCACGAGACACTCGGGTGTATGCCTTTTCGAGGTCAATGAATACAATGTGCAAGTTTTTATGCGCACCTTTGTATTTCTCGCAAAGCTGGCGGATAGCAAAAATGGTATCTGTTATTCCAGATGCCATCTTTGCTATCCGACCAGGCATAAAACTGAATTGGTTTTGCGAAATTTCACTCTCTTCTCTCAGTCGCATTCAATTACTTTTTCTTAAACCTTCATACTATGTGATATTAGCTTTATTCCTCTATAGTTGTTGCACTTCAGCACATTACCTTTGTTTTTTAAAGATGGGCACCAGCGAACTGTTACACGGAGTTACACCATTCGTCAGGTATGGCTTCTATCAGCAACAACTTATTGAAGAATAAAGCTAACCACGTCCATCCATCTACCCGTAATAACTTCCATACTTCAACTGATATTCCATCCGGACCTACTGCTTTACCATTCTTCATTCCATTTACTGCTATTCTCACTTCATCCATACTAATCATTCTCACTAACCCCTCATTTACTGGTTTATTCTCAAACACAGCACTCCAGTTATTCTCCTCATTCACCAGTCTTTCAAAATAGCCCTTCTACCTATCCTTAATTTTCTGATCATCCGAAAGCACTGTTCCAATTTCATTCCTTATACATTTTATCTGACTAACATCTCTCGTCTTTTTCTCTCTAGCTCTAGCAAGCCGGTATAGATTTTTTTGGCCTGCTGGGCTATCCAGTGTGGCAAAAAGCTTGTCCTGGGCTTTTGCTCTCGCTATGGCCACACCTTTTTTGGCTTTTTTCTTTAGAGCATCATCACACATTTTTTCTGTTTTCAAACTAACATTCTCATCTTCATACTCTGCCATTCCTTGAACTTTCTCTTCTTATCCTGCAACACTTTATGTATTTCTGTCGACCACCATCATGTATCCCTATCTATCGTACCCTTTCCTTTAGTCTCTCCCAAAATATCTTATAAAAACCTATTTAAACCAAATGACATGATTGCCATTTGATTACAACTGTAACAAATCTGAATTAATATCCCGTTCACAAAAGCCACTAACAAACAGTAGAAATAAGAATAATTGTAGGTTTAATTATAATGTAAAATAATGAAAAGATTACGTCATGGAACCAGAATATGTCACCGCACGCCGAGTCTCCTCTTGACCAGTCTAGTTTCTACATTCGGCAAAGAAAAGAACTAGCGACCTCGCGCTCTTTTCGAGCTTTTCAAACGATACTGGTCTTTTACGTATATAGATAAAGTTTAAAATGATTTCACAAATCCCGGTGTGAATTGAGCATGTCAATAACGCTCTATTGGGAAACACAACAACTTATTTTCATAAATAACGTTTCCGTGACGTCATTCGCTGGTTATTGCAGAAGCAATGTAGCGGCCACCGCTTTTCTAGGAAAGCGTAGCATAAGGGAATGCCACATTTCTTCTCATTTTGTCCGCTAGTAACAAACAACCTACGATCGCCAATTAGTCTGCCAACCATTATGATTCTTCAATCATGCCATTCGACGTCAAGTGCGCCGAAGTTTTTGTCTGCTGACCGTTGCGACGATAATTCCATATCTATCATCCAAACAAGAAATTATACAACGAGTATCTGGACGTACGACATTAAATGAAAACGAGCACAGTACTAATCCATCGAAACATTTTAAAACACGAAGATTAGTAGTTATTGGAAAATTTAAAAATTGCAGTTTTCAAACAAAATAAATAGCAGAATTATAGCATTAAAAGTAAACACGCTTTATCTACGAAAAGTCATTGACCAACGAAGCGGTGCGGGGCTTGGCGGCGGCGGTGCGGGGCGCAGGTAGGTAGGCGCAAGCACTTTATTCGGAGAACAATACAAACACAGAAAATAGAATCATATGTTTTGCACAGGTTCTTGACCTTACAATGTTTACCTATTATTATTACGAACTCAGATCTTCCTGTGGCTAAATTATTCATTGGATTTGATTGATTTTTTGTATGCGGGTAAAGAACATGATTCTCTTTACGTGGTTTAAAGGAATGCCAATCGTCCTGTTCCACCTTGTATAGGTATTAAGTTACTTACTTCCAAACCTTACGACAAAAGTCATCCCCCTTACGAATGAAATCAAACTTCAGCAAACATATAATGTAATTTGAACATAGCGGGGCGATGGAGTGAGGCAGCGAGGCGCGGGGGGGTTGCAGAATTTAATATTGGCAGCGCGCGCGGGTTAAGGCGGCGTGCAAATAAAACTCTATGAAACCGCACCCCCGAGCTGTTAAGGGGTTGAGCTATCCTGGTAACTAATTTATGATTTGTGTTAAATTATATTTTTTTGTAGGGTCTCCGTAGTCTTTTGCTAGAAACAGCCTGTCGATAACTGAACTTTCATCGCCAACCTCCGAAATTGCTGTTAACACCACGTTCACAAACAGAGCGATGATCGCAATACGTTGTTATGAATGCATAGGAGGCTGCTGCTCAAATGTGACGTAAAAACCCTGCAACCCTCCGTGATATTTTAATCTTCAATAGCTTTTCACGATATCCACTGAAAGAGAGAAATTGAAAGAATAGAGGGACTCGATTTTTTTTTTAGAGAAGAAGAAACGAAGGAGAGGAATATCCTGTTTATATCGGGAGAATTAGATAGTTGATAGGTAGCAGTCTTTTGTCTCGTGCGAGACAGTACCCCAGTTCGAGGACGAAGGTGATCTAGCAACAACTGCCGGCCTCTCAACTCAACCCACCTTGAGTAAATCAGCAGACTATGCAGCTGTGAGTGGGCATTCAAGAGGCAGTGGAAAGTAGATATCAGCAGGGATACAAAGCAGCCCATACCCTGATAAAAAACAGTTGCCAGTGGTGACAATAGGTACACAACGTTTTTTGGAAATTTGTCAGTCCAGCTGATCTACTCTGTAAAAATCTCACCGTGATAACTTAGTTCAAGCGAGTTTGAAGTCAGCTGTCATTAGTGTCAATCCCTAGCATCAGGTGGAATGACAGCTCACTTCAAGCTCACTTCACCTCAATTTTCACGGTGATATTTTTGCACAGAATAGACTGGAAGGAGTGGATTGCAATCAAGACACGAATCTAATGTTGCCAAACTCTCAAACTACCATACGTCTGTGAACTTATCCCCTAACCCGTGATACCTCCTAACTGACATTTTTATTATATTTTTTATGATTTGAATTTAAATGCGTTATTCGCATAGAAGAGTTCGTGGAATAGTTATAACAGCCGCACGGTTCGATCCATCAGGTTAAGCTACGTTTGCCGAGGTTGGTCCGTGGACGGGTGACCATCTTTACATACCGAGACTCCTCCGTGCCTCGGATAGCTCGTTAAGCCGTTGGTCCCGGCTGTCCTTCGTGGATCTTTGACACTCGTTACGGGTCGTTAGAAGCCCGAAAGTCTGACAACCAGTCTTACCAAGGGGTATCGTATTACCCGGTAAGTGGGTTGTGGAGGTCAGATAGACAGTCGCTCCATATAAAATACTGGTATTCAGCTGCATCCGGTTAGATTGGAAGCCGACCCCAACATAGTTTGGAAAAGGCTAGGCAGATTGATTGATTGATATTCGCATGTTTCAAAAACAAATTTCTCAATTCCACAAAAAATGTCAGTTAGGAGATATCAGAAGTTCACGGACACATATTACTTTTTTAGACGTGTTATGTTATGCATTAAAAGCTTGCGTGATCTTCCCCTTAACAGTGTGTCTACGGATATTTTTACAAACGTTATTACTGTGCGGTGCGCTTAGCTTTCTTTATTAAATTGTCGTTAGGGGTCGCCGCATTAGCCGCTCGGCTTTCGGCTTTCAGCTCTCGGCCTGGGCTCGGCAAACGGCCTCGGGCAGCGCCGAATGAATTGAAAGCAACAATATTGTGGGTGTTATGATCGTAAGCGGTAAACGATGGTAAATTGTAATTAAAACGGTTAAAGGGTGGGATTTATTTCTATGGCGTATTTTTAGCAGGAAGTAAATAATTATCTCGATAAGGTAAATGTGTAAAGGCTCCTGCAAAGAGGCGCGAGACGAGACGCGTCACAATGGCGCGATTCGCGTTGCGTGTCGCGCCTGTTTGCTGGAACTTTAACTGGTCAATGCGGGTGTCTATGTGTAGGTATAGACAGAGCTGTGTCTATGGCTACTTTTGGGTATACTTAGCACATATCATTATATAATTAATATAAATATATTGTGAAACATTTTAAAACAGTAACGGTGGAGTTTCTTGCTCATTATTCTCCATACGAAACTACCTTTTGGAAGGGGCAACTAGAATCAATTCAATTTTTTTTTTGTAAATTTTAACGTCCAAAAGTGCCTTTTATGTGCCTATTTGAAATAAATAATTTGACTTTGACTTTACAGTCGGTATGTAGGTATAATCTGTGCTATCTGACTTTAATATTGTTTTTTTTTTTTTTTAATTTATAACACAGATCAGGGGCGTAGCCTTCATACAACCCGATTCCTATCGGCGTCCCTTCGGAACAACCACTTTTCTTAATGTTTTCTATTGCCAAATAATATGATAAACCTGTGTGTGTGCGATCACACACAGTTCTAACCTAACCTAAACCAATTTAGTCCGGGTGCCCTAACTTAGTTATTACGACCGATTCGGCATTAGAAGCACAACAAACGCTTATTGTGACTGCAGATAAGCCTTTCTGCAATACGTAAGTCTAAACGTGGGTAGCAGTATTGTATAATACTTATAGCGCAATGAAAATCCAGCTGAACGTTGATCAGCTGTTTTATATAAGGGCGCTGATAGGTAAAACAATGAATGATTCGTTCTTTTGCTGATGAAATAAAGTTTTTTTTATTTTTTTTTTATATAAGTAGGTACCTTACAGTTTTAGGTGGTGACCGACCCCTTTAATTCTACGACCAAAGAGCTAAAAGCAGGCCCAGTTGCTGCCTGTTGTCCTTTCGAGTAATGGCGTGGATGATGTTCTACTTATCGAGCATTTTCAGGAAAAACATCATAAGCGCCAAAAATCGCAAAACTATTTTTTTTTTTTCGTAACCTCTTATTTAGACAGTTTTGCATCTTGTCGCGATTACCTACTCTTAAATTTTATTTTAAATTTACACGACTTTATTGTTGTAAGAAATTATCATCGTAAATGAAAATAGCATTAATTGTGAAAGAAAAATCCCTTTCCTGTAAAAAGTGCAAATTATAGCTTACGATGTTCTTCCTGAAAAGGCTCGGTATAGCTTTATGTCGGGAATCACACACCGGCTTTTAAACCATCAATTGATTTCCACGAAGATAGGAACTTGAAGACTTACCTATTAGATACTTACATAGATTTGCAGTTCAGAAATCAGTGTAAGTAAAAGTTTAAAGCTAAGCTTTCTTAACTTTTCAAACTATTCAGGTCACATTTTCAGACGAACAAGCTTTTATGATGATGATGCAAATTGCAACAATAGGAACAGTTGAATGAAATTATATATATATATGTGCTAGCGCCATCTATTGTAATCCATTGTAAACTAGTGAAGCAAGATACTACAGCCAGCCACCAACAGATGCCAGTAAATGTCGTTACACAAAGATGATGTACTTATTGACTTAAAATTGCTAATTTGTTTGTGACATAGCTAGAAAATAATATTATTATGATTGCTGTTAAAAAATTCCATACTAAATAAAATCCTAATTATTTACTAAACCCCAGGAATTATCTTTAACGCCATCTATTAATCATAAACGAATTTAACTAAACAAAGTAGTACAGCTACTCCTCAATAGATGGCAAGAAATATAACCAAATTGAAAAATTGAATCAAAAACAAAATAAGGTTTTGTTTCGGAAACAGCAGATTTGAATACTATTTAAATACGTTAGACGGGCAAAGTTTAGATTTTAATTAATTAAATATAATTCTTTGTTATTGTTATTTTTTGTTAACAACGTTATACCTACATAATATGCGAGTAATCTGTAACTGTCGAGCGTTCAAGATTATCAACTATTCCATAGCTTCAGGACGAAATTCTGTTTAGATTGATATCACAAACTTACAGTAAAAATCTTAATGAGAAGGCATTATTTGTTGCATTCTTGCCAGACCTTGCTTTCATAGAAAAAAAAAAAGAAAATTAAGAATAAAATATAAGTTCTCTATGAAAGCAAGGTCTGAGGTACTTACCTACCTAAGTCTTACAAAGGGGTGTCGTATTACCGAGTACCTTACTGGGTTGTGGGGGTCAGATAGCCATTTGCTCCATGTAAAATACTGGTATTCAGCTGCATCCGATTAGACTGGAAGCCGACCCCAATATAGTTGAGCAAAGGCTAAGCAGATGAACCTATAATCTATTACACAGGTATTCATCTTCTAAACTAATAAATTAAACCCCCTAAATGATAAAACAACCCTCTAAAAGAAAATTAAAACACCGCTCTCTCATTAAACTGGAAACATAATTACCTAAAGCGCTTCAGCACAAAGGCATTACATACAAGACTGCACCGAAAAAAAACTCCGTGGAGTTGCATTTGCAGCGCCTTAATGAAGCGGTTACATAAATTTCTCTCTATAAAGAGCCCAATAAAGCAATCCAATAAGCAGTAGGGGCGGGGCGGGGCGGTGGCGGGGCACGGGGGGTGCTCAATAAACCCTCATATCTTCAGCAATTACGACAAAACAAATGAGAGCTAACGAAATTCACCTCCGAGAGAGATCGGCCGTGGAACAGGGCGGCATGGAATAGACTTGTTACGTTAAATTTTGCGTAGATTTTTGAGAAGTAGGTACTTACCTAGGTACACCTAACTAAAACCCCGCGTTGTTTTTTACTATTTACCTCACAGTGATGTCTAATTACAAAATATGTGTGTATAAGTGTGTGTGTTTCTGCGCGTGTCACAAATAAGATATTTTTCTTTCTTTATTCCATACTATAGCTTCCGCCCGCGACTTCGTCCGCGTGAAATTTCTTGCTCTCCCGACCCAGCCCGTTACATCGCATCGCCTGCCCGTGCTGTTACTTCGTTTTCGCTTAGCGCTCTATCTTACTTTTTTTCTTTTTGCTCGGCTTCTTAGGGTCCTAGCGTAATGTTACATCTATAGCCTTCAAAAATCGGGCTCTAAAATGCAAAAAAAAAGAATTCTAATCCGACTGGTAGTGACAGAGATTAGCGCGTTCAAACAGTCAATAAAAAATAAAATCTTTAGGTAACTAATAGACCAAGCGCATTTTTCTTACTTTAAGCATTTTTCTACCCGTCGTAATTTCTAAACGAAATGTCCGATTCGAATAATTTAAAAAGGAATTTACATGTGCTTAATCAACTTTGAGAAACTATTTATTTCGATAAGGATTAATGCCATGTTTATGAAAACACCTTCGCAAATAATGCATTATTTTGTAACAAATTTGATTGCCATTAAAAATGTTATAGTGAACCAACCTTAAAAGATAGACATATGCTATTGCGGACTTTTTTTTTAAATTTTTTAAGAGGAACATTTCCGTCATAGGTACATGATTTATGCGTAACTTTAACCGTTTAAAAGGAGCTCTCAACTTTTCCCGTTTTTGCTACATTTTCCATTGATGCTCCGCTCCTATTGGTCATAGCGTGATGTTATATAGCCTATAGCCTTGCTCGATACATTGGCTATCCAACACTAAAAGATTTTTCAATTC
Organism: Fissipunctia ypsillon; assembly: GCA_947568875.1. Lineage (NCBI taxonomy): Eukaryota > Metazoa > Arthropoda > Insecta > Lepidoptera > Noctuidae > Fissipunctia > Fissipunctia ypsillon. The sequence goes on along the minus strand of OX387665.1, from coordinate 4,454,867 downwards.
GAACCAGGAGTTCCTGAGATTAGCGAGTTCAACGAAATAAACTCTTCAGCTTTATAATATTAGTATAAATATTAGTGTAGATTAGGATATTTAGCTAGTAGGTACTTAGATTGCTCAAGTGTTTTAACATCCGGATAAACCTATTGAGATTTTTGTGATGTTTTACGTTTATCATGCTACGCCTACACTGTCGTGATAACACGAACTATACTTCGCCTGCTCTCCCTCGCGTACCGTACGACGTCTCGCTGTACAAATATAGAGCGCGCGAAGTGTAGTTCACGTTATCGCGACAAGGTAGCCGTAGTTTATGTAATCAATAAAATAAAAAATTAAGTATCTACGTTTTGCTCTGAAAAAGTTGATGAATTTCTAGTACTAGTCACCTGCTTAAATAGTCAGGTGACTTGGACATACTAAGGTAGAGAAAAAAAAAGAAGAGACTAAAGAGCGAGAGAGGGGCTAAAGAGTTTTAAATACAAAAACTAAAGGGTTTTCGTTAATAGACAGTAAATTATGCAGAAAATGTATTATGCAGCGTGATGGAGGCTCATTCTAACATGACACAAGGCTTCTGATTCACACTTGCTTGTCTAGAACATTAGGTAGGTTTCCAAAAAAAATATTGTACCTACATATAAGACGAACGAACAAATTATTTAGCTCTCATCATTATCTGCCTAGCCACTAACTATGTTGGGGTCAGCTTCCAATTTAATGCGATGAATACTAGTATTTTACATGGAACGACTGCATATCTGTCCTCCATTATTAGCACTATCACAGAATTATTTAAAACCCAGATATGTAGGTACATTGTTATTTTACTCAGTAACAAAAATAAAAATGATGTTTTCTAAAAGAGTTTAAGGCACGATCCACTTCGTCTCTGTTCCTTGTTCCCCGCGGAGTGCCAAAGGGCTGTGTGTCGGGTGTTTTAGGGTTTTTTCAGCGGCTTTGACTTGCAAATTGTCGCAACGCCCGGCATTGCCTGAGGCGCGCGCGTAATTAAAAATCAGAGACGTCGCTAGCGCCACAGTGGGGAGTAGCGGTACTAAAATGCGAGATATTTAAAATAATAACGTGTTTGTAATTTTATGTCATATCAGAAGCTTTTATTTATTAGATTTTTATTGCTTACAATCGCAATTACGATTGTTTTGTTTGTTTACTCGTTAACAGATGGCGCTAGCACGACTATTCGTCATGAAAAATTGTAGCACTTTCATTCGGTAAGCATAAATGAATGAATGATGGTTAGGTTAGGTAAAATGAAACCAGCTTATAAACAACACGATCTTTTCATCTCCAGGTCATTTAGCATAAACTATAATTTTGCGTTACAAGTGTTACAACACAAAACAACTTTTAAGGACCGTCGTCTTAGGGCGCTTGTTACTTCGAAAAAATTACTAACATTGCGTTCCTAAAACAAAGTGGAAAATAAATAACTTGAGACGCGCACTTCTGTCCGCTTTAACGCGCTCTCGGACCAGTGGAAGTTTTGGGAAAATAATTATTTCATCTTCTCCCAATCCAGGTTATAGATATCTAACCTCTGGCCCAGGTGAAGTGACGAGCTGGATGAGAGTGGCCAGTGACCGAGGTAAATGGCGTTCAGGCCTATGTCCAGCAATGCACGGCATTTATAGGCTTATAATAATATTAATAAATTCATTTATCTCAGAACCAGTCCATATGCATACATGTGATATTAAATTAAAAATATTAGATAGGTACAAGAAATTAACAATGAATGAAATTAAAAATATTTCAATTAGATATAAACATTATAAAAGTCATCATTAAAAACATTAAAATTACAATTTTACAAACAAAAAGATTAAAATATGTTTCATCTAAGTCTAAATTTAGGTTTAGATCCGGAGTGCTCAACATGCAGCCTGGTCCAGTAACGCATTATTGGGCAATCCAGATCCAGGTCCATGCTCCATGCGAACAGCTGAAGGTAGATGTTGGAACTGCCTCGTATGCGGCGCACCAGAGACAACTCTCTTGCGAATAATCGCCGCGAATCCATCTATATTTTCGTCCGCAAACATACCAGATGCGCTGCAGGAGCGAGGCGCACCCTGAAGGCAATATTGTAGAGAACACGCAGGGTGTCGTACGCTTTTTTCGTATGCTTATGATGATCCCAATCTCTAGATTAAAAGGACAAAATTGCATGCTTTTATTTAACTTGTTAATGTTCATCCTGATATTATTTGTTTTGGTAGAAAATGTCGTTGACTGGAGCTTTCTCTGGTCTAAAGCAGGACCTAGCTACTTCAGTAGACAGGTAATGTGTGACTGGAAAAGCGATTGAGGGTGCAACAGTGTCAACCCTAGCATCAGGTGGTATGACAGGTCACTTCAAACTCACTTCACACAAGTTTTCACGGTGAGATTTTTACAGAATAGAACGACTGACACTTGGGATTGACACTATTGATAGCTGACTTCAAGCTCACTTCACACAAGTTTCGTGGTGAGATTTTAACAGAATAGAACCGACTGATGCTTAGGATTGACACTATTGACAGCTGACTTCAAGCTCACTTCACACAAGTTTCGCGGTGAGATTTTAACAGAATAGAACGACTGATGCTTAGGATTGACACTATTGACAGCTGACTTCAAGCTCACTTTACACAAGTTTCGTGGTGAGATTTTAACAGAATAGAACGACTGATGCTTAGGATTGACACTATTGACAGCTGACTTCAAGCTCACTTCACACAAGTTTTCACGGTGAGATTTTTACAGAATAGAACGACTGACACTTGGGATTGACACTATTGATAGCTGACTTCAAGCTCACTTCACACAAGTTTCGTGGTGAGATTTTAACAGAATAGAACGACTGATGCTTAGGATTGACACTATTGACAGCTGACTTCAAGCTCACTTCACACAAGTTTCGCGGTGAGATTTTAACAGAATAGAACGACTGATGCTTAGGATTGACACTATTGACAGCTGACTTCAAGCTCACTTCACACAAGTTTCGCGGTGAGATTTTAACAGAATAGAACGACTGATGCTTAGGATTGACACTATTGACAGCTGACTTCAAGCTCACTTCACACAAGTTTCACGGTGAGATTTTAACAGAATAGAACGACTGATGCTTAGGATTGACACTATTGACAGCTGACTTCAAGCTCACTTCACACAAGTTTCGCGGTGAGATTTTTACAGAATAGAACGACTGATGCTTAGGATTGACACTATTGACAGCTGACTTCAAGCTCACTTCACACAAGTTTCACGGTGAGATTTTTACAGAATAGAACGACTGATGCTTAGGATTGACACTATTGACAGTTGACTTCAAGCTCACTTCACACAAGTTTCGCGGTGAGATTTTTACAGAATAGAACGACTGATGCTTAGGATTGACACTATTGACAGCTGACTTCAAGCTCACTTCACACAAGTTTCGCGGTGAGATTTTTACAGAATAGAACGACTGATGCTTAGGATTGACACTATTGACAGCTGACTTCAAGCTCACTTCACACAAGTTTCGCGGTGAGATTTTTACAGAATAGAACGACTGATGCTTAGGATTGACACTATTGACAGCTGACTTCAAGCTCACTTCACACCAGTTTCACAGTGAGATTTTTACAGAATAGAACGACTGATGCTTAGGATTGACACTATTGACAGCTGACTTCAAGCTCACTTCACACAAGTTTCGCGGTGAGATTTTTACAGAATAGAACGACTGATGCTTAGGATTGACACTATTGACAGCTGACTTCAAGCTCACTTCACACAAGTTTCGCGGTGAGATTTTAACAGAATAGAACGACTGATTCTTAGGATTGACACTATTGACAGCTGACTTCAAGCTCACTTCACACAAGTTTCGCGGTGAGATTTTAACAGAATAGAACGACTGATGCTTAGGATTGACACTATTGACAGCTGACTTCAAGCTCACTTCACACAAGTTTCACGGTGAGATTTTAACAGAATAGAACGACTGATGCTTAGGATTGACACTATTGACAGCTGACTTCAAGCTCACTTCACACAAGTTTCACGGTGAGATTTTTACAGAATAGAACGACTGATGCTTAGGATTGACTCTATTGACAGCTGACTTCAAGCTCACTTCACACAAGTTTCGCGGTGAGACTTTTACAGAATAGAACGACTGATGCTTAGGATTGACAGTATTGACAGCTGACTTCAAGCTCACTTCACACAAGTTTCGCGGTGAGATTTTTACAGAATAGAACGACTGATGCTTAGGATTGACACTATTGACAGCTGACTTCAAGCTCACTTCACACCAGTTTCACGGTGAGATTTTTACAGAATAGAACGACTGATGCTTAGGATTGACACTATTGACAGCTGACTTCAAGCTCACTTCACACAAGTTTCGCGGTGAGATTTTTACAGAATAGAATGACTGATGCTTAGGATTGACACTATTGACAGCTGACTTCAAGCTCACTTCACACAAGTTTCGCGTTGAGATTTTAACAGAATAGAACGACTGATGCTTAGGATTGACACTATTGACAGCTGACTTCAAGCTCACTTCACACAAGTTTCGCGGTGAGATTTTTACAGAATAGAACGACTGATGCTTAGGATTGACACTATTGACAGCTGACTTCAAGCTCACTTCACACAAGTTTCGCGGTGAGATTTTTACAGAATAGAACGACTGATGCTTAGGATCGACACTATTGACAGCTGACTTCAAGCTCACTTCACACAAGTTTCGCGGTGAGATTTTTACAGAATAGAACGACTGATGCTTAGGATTGACACTATTGACAGCTGACTTCAAGCTCACTTCACACAAGTTTCACGGTGAGATTTTTACAGAATAGAACGACTGATGCTTAGGATTGACACTATTGACAGCTGACTTCAAGCTCACTTCACACAAGTTTCGCGGTGAGATTTTTACAAAATAGAACGACTGATGCTTAGGATTGACACTATTGACAGCTGACTTCAAGCTCACTTCACACAAGTTTCGCGGTGAGATTTTAACAGAATAGAACGACTGATTCTTAGGATTGACACTATTGACAGCTGACTTCAAGCTCACTTCACACAAGTTTCGCGGTGAGATTTTAACAGAATAGAACGACTGATGCTTAGGATTGACACTATTGACAGCTGACTTCAAGCTCACTTCACACAAGTTTCACGGTGAGATTTTAACAGAATAGAACGACTGATGCTTAGGATTGACACTATTGACAGCTGACTTCAAGCTCACTTCACACAAGTTTCACGGTGAGATTTTTACAGAATAGAACGACTGATGCTTAGGATTGACACTATTGACAGCTGACTTCAAGCTCACTTCACACAAGTTTCGCGGTGAGACTTTTACAGAATAGAACGACTGATGCTTAGGATTGACAGTATTGACAGCTGACTTCAAGCTCACTTCACACAAGTTTCGCGGTGAGATTTTTACAGAATAGAACGACTGATGCTTAGGATTGACACTATTGACAGCTGACTTCAAGCTCACTTCACACCAGTTTCACGGTGAGATTTTTACAGAATAGAACGACTGATGCTTAGGATTGACACTATTGACAGCTGACTTCAAGCTCACTTCACACAAGTTTCGCGGTGAGATTTTTACAGAATAGAATGACTGATGCTTAGGATTGACACTATTGACAGCTGACTTCAAGCTCACTTCACACAAGTTTCGCGGTGAGATTTTTACAGAATAGAACGACTGATGCTTAGGATTGACAGTATTGACAGCTGACTTCAAGCTCACTTCACACAAGTTTCACGGTGAGATTTTTACAGAATAGAACGACTGATGCTTAGGATTGACACTATTGACAGCTGACTTCAAGCTCACTTCACACAAGTTTCGCGGTGAGATTTTTACAGAATAGAACGACTGATGCTTAGGATTGACAGTATTGACAGCTGACTTCAAGCTCACTTCACACAAGTTTCGCGGTGAGATTTTTACAGAATAGAACGACTGATGCTTAGGATTGACACTATTGACAGCTGACTTCAAGCTCACTTCACACAAGTTTCGCGGTGAGATTTTTACAAAATAGAACGACTGATGCTTAGGATTGACACTATTGACAGCTCACTTCACACAAGTTTTCACGGTGAGATTTTTACAGAACAGAATGACTGACGCTTGGGATTAATACTATTGACAGTTCACTTCAAGCTCACTTCACACACGTTTTCACGGAGAGATTTTTACAGAATAGACCGGCAGCCGATTTATTCTGTAAACATCTCACCGTGAAAACTTCGGTGAACTGAGCTGTCATTTTACCTGATGCTAAGGATTGACACTATTGTCAGCTCACTTCACCTAAGTTTTCCTAAGTTTTACAGACTAAACCGGCTGGTCTCTCTTAGTGTTCTCTTACCGTTTACCATTGACTTTGATACATAAAATTCTCTAAAACTCCATGCTAAGGGCCCACGGAATCTAAAAAAAATACGTAAGCACCCCAATACTATTCATATCAAATGATATATGTAGTATTTATACGAATTTTATTGTTCTAATTATTCACTTTCTTCGGTAACAATTAGTGTAGTGTATAATTACTGCGTGTCGTGACTGCGCCGCGCTCGACTCAACCTTTATTGTATCAAGCACCATTATTAATTACTGCTGTGGCTTTCCTACACTTTTATAGTTAAAATCGTCGAAAAAGTATTTTTGATCGTATCTGAAAAGTTCTGTGTAAATATTTGCTTAATAGGATTTTAGGTATTAACGTGAGTTAAATAAATCTAATGCTAATGCCTTCTGTAGCCTGTAACCTGTAATTAATTAAGGTGACCCTGAAAACGTTTTTGTTCTGATTCATGTTTTACTGTAAAATTTTAAGTATGTACTTTATGTAGGTAACATTTTAGGCTTTAATCTAACTATACGTGACCCTGAGCACCCGTCTGTCAGCCGATCTATTCTATAAAAATCTCACCGTGAAAACTTGTATGAAGTGAGCTTGAAGTGAGCTGTCAATAGTATCAGTCCCAATCATCAGTCCTTCTATTCTGTAAAACTCTCACGAATACTTGTGTGAAGTGAGCTGTCATTCCAACTGATGCAAGGGATTGACACTAGTGACAGCTCACTTCACCAAAATTTGTACGGGGAGATTTTTACAGAATGAACTGGCTGTACCTAAAGCCTATTGTGCGTAGGACGTAACGACAAGTGGCTTAACAATAGCGTTCAGAGATCAATACCCGTTTGTTAAGTAATACATCTTTTGATCAGTAATTGAAACGCATCTTGAGTTTTTCAATATCATGAATTGAAAACTCTTCCTTCCCGTTTTTCTGCTCATGTTTAATAAATGTTAACTGCCATAGATCACGTCAAACAATAAAAGCTAAAAGGTTCTTTCAGCCAATATTGGAATTAATGCCGCCATCTTGAACTGTCAATACAATTTCTGTGACAATTTCACTAATGTTTACCAACAACGCCCCCCTGTCAATGTCATTCAGGCGACAAAAGATCTTTGTATAGCTATAGTCGCATCGATTTTTTAATGTTAAGGTATCCTATCTAAATCATTCAAAAATGGATTCAACTAAAAGCATCTTCAATTAGCATCCAACAAATTCCTCAGTATTAACGAAAACACATAACCTCTTCTTCGCTGCACAGTCGAGCAACAACAAAATAGTGAGGAGGCATCACAAATGCATCGCAGTGACTGTACTAGAGTAGTGCGTACAGTCCTTTCACAACAACCCAACAGCAACCTTATTACAACGAGAATAAGATCACTTCGATTTTGACAGTTATGCAAAACCAGAGGCAACATAACTGTGAGGCAACATAACTGTGAAAGTAGTGTCGCTAATGCGCACCTCCCGTGCTCGCTCGTATCAGCGGCTAATTGTCGATGACTGCGGCCCGCCCTACGCGTACCTACTCGCTTAGACCGGGAGCCAGCGTCCTCCTTTTTAACGTAATCATATTTAATACTTGTAGCTCGAGGCTCATGGCTAAATGATAAAAGCCGCAAGAGTTGTTTGATGTTTAAGCTACGCTTCAGCCGCGGTCGGTTCGTTAATAAGTGACCATCTATTACATATCGAGACCTATCCGTACTTCGGAAAGCACGTTTAGCCTTTGGTTCTGGTTGTCATCTAAGAATGACTCATCATCGACAGTGGTTACGGGTAGTTAGAAGCCCAAGTCTGGCAGCCAGTCTTACCAAGGGGTATCGTGTTACACAGTAACTGGGTTGTGGAGGTCAGATAGGCAGTCGCTTCATGTAAAATTGCGGTGTTCATCTACATGCGGTTAGACTGGACGCCGACCCGAACATAGTGGGGAAAAATATTTTATTTTCCTACATAATCTTTCTCCAATGCAATGCATTTAGAATAACGCGTTTCTAACTTTCTTATTCCTTGCGAAAAAAAAAAATCTTGACTGTGGTTATGTGAACAGTCTCATGTAGGAAGACCCAGAGAGTGGAATAAATGAATAAGACCAAAGAATGCTTAGATGGTGTGGTCATGTTGAGAGGATGAACGAAAGGCGACTAACAAAAGGCAGATGTGAATGAAAGCGCTGGGAGGGGACGCCCTAGAAGGACTTAATATAGTGACCTTATTGGTGAGGTTCTTCAGAAAGGTCAGGTGCATAGTACTCGCAACCGGCGTGCGCGTATGACCAGGTGTATGAACGTAAACGAGGCCCAAGGAGTATGTAAGGATCGTAGCAGATGGCGTTCTGTAGTTTCTGCCTATCCCCTGGGAAGAAGGCGTGACTTTATGTATTGTATATATGAAGAAGGAAGACAGTGTTGCTGCTGCCTCAGAATTATTACTATAGGTACATCCTGCATCAAGACCACAATAAGATCAACGATCACCCAATGGCTAGGCACGCGACGGTGGAAAGAGGCCAGACGGAATGACCATAATGCCTTGAAAGTTGGGTAGGCCATTGGTGTGGGATGCAACTTGTGTCGACATCCTCACGCCATCCCATCTTCCTAGCAAGGCGGGCTGTGCTGGGGTGGCTGCTGCAGGTGCAGAAAACCTCAAACAGCGCAAATAAAAGAACCTTATTGGGAGCTATATGCCTATATTTGAGCCGTTTGGGGTTGAAACACTAGGGTCGAGGAGTCCGAGTGCTCATCGAGTATTTCGGGATATCGCCAAGCGGTTAGTCGACTCTTCACGTGACCAGAGGGCTGGTCTATTTTTAGGCCAGAGAATGAGCATTGCCATCCAACGTAGCAACGCTGCCAGCCTTTTGGCCACTTTCCCCGCTGACAGCGATACGGACGAATTTTATGATGCCCAATGAGCCTTTTAGTAGTCTTTCCTTCATATACTGTACACAATATAAATATTTTAGTGTTAAATAGTACATTGTATTTAAAATAATAAAACGAAGCAGTTAAAAAACATTTAGAACAAAATATGGTCAATAAGCTGATACCTTTTACCTACCTAATTAATGTCCCCAAGATATTGGCGCCGCTGTCAAATTTGTGGAGCACCACATTTGTTATGACGAATGAATATTACCAATATTTTTAGACCGCTATTATGTAAAACTAATTGTAAGGTATTATAGCAATGTTTAAATAAATTTGACTATTGTTATTTTAGAGATATACGCTTTGGAATGGGCAACTAGCTTCAACTTTCTGACTAACTGACCGACTCTTTGACAATTCAAAAGTGCCTGTAATTGGTGTATTTGAAATAAATGCTTTTTTTTAATTTGAGATAGGTTTGCTCTTGACTCTAGTCTAGGTCAGATATGACAGAGACAAAGTCGACGATGGAGCGAGCTTACCCAGAAGAAGCCTGTTCACTCTCACTTTGAAGAGATCGGGGCTTCGAGTTTGAGTTTGAGTTTTTTATTAATGTTCGGCTTTTCCAAGCTCAAGTAAAATATAGACGACGGAACATTTTTCCTCCTGACTCCTGGACTACAAGCGTTATAATTATTACGGCTGCGCTCGTTAATTCTGTGATTCAGTTAAACTAACCGACGCAGATTTATTGTGACTAACGTCGCCACTACCTTGCTTTAAGTTAATTAACTGTTTCAACATTAATTTGGTCCTTGGTCATTTCTATAAAGTCTTTCACTCAGCTATGCTTGTGAAAATGTCGTGGTCTGACTTGAAAACAGTGGCGCAGCTACAATTATCATTAGAGGGAAGCCAAAGAAAAAATTGTTCAGTTCTCATAAACTCAGACTGTAGATTTTTAATATTATGATCACTGTTAAACTGGTATTAAATATAATTGTGTAATGTGATGTGATACACAGTTACACACACAGGTGTACCATATTATTTGGCAATAGTAGACATTAAGAAGAGTGGTTGTTCCGAAGGGAAGCCGATAGGAATCGGGTCGTATAAAGGCTACGCCTCTGCTTGAAGATGAATAATGGTCTGCCTTTGCATTAATAACATGCTTTAGTCATTCGTAGGCTACTGCTGGATATAGGGCTCTCCCAAGTTGCATTGCAAGAGCTGGATTCCCACCTTTGTACTGCAACCTTCTCTGGAACGCCAATTCATCTAGCTTGTGTCAACCCATACAAACTTAGCCCAGACGGAGTGCCTCGAAACCCAGGCCTTTATAGGCCTTTACGGACCCATTCTTCTGACAATGTCTCCACGTGAGGTCAATAAATTAGGGTGACAAAACTCATCATCTGCCTACCCTTCTCCCAACTATGTTGAGGTCACATTTAGTCAAACCGGATGCAGCTGAATACCAGTATTTTACCCAGTAACTGGGTAATACGATACCTCTTGGTAAGACTGGTTGTCAGACTTTCGGGCTCCTGACGACCAACCGCGAAAAGCGGCTAGCTTAATCTGATCGATCGTCCCGTGCGGCTGTTATTACTTAGCCACGAGCCTCTCGGTGGCGACATAACTGCCGGTACTTAACTTAAGAATAGGCAAATTGTTCATTCTTAGTTTAGAACTCACAATTTCAAAGGAAATAGACCCAAAGCAGCATTAAAGTTACTGTATGATAAGGCACTAAATAATAAGCTAACCAGTGGTTCCCAAAGTTGCTGACCGCGACCCTCCTAAAACCTCCAAATTCAGGACTCACCTCTTTGCTGTCATGGACCCGCCGATGGATAAGACCGGCCATGTGCGTGTCGGACCACGCACAATGAAAGGTTCCGTAGTTGGGATGAGTTTATCCCAAGAACAAACTTTACATTTTAATTGAAAAACCTGTTCTCTCATACATTCCAACTGCAAATGTAAGTTGGTCGACTATTACTCGTGAACTTGTAAAGCCTACTTAGTTGTGATAACTTTTCTTTTAACTTCTTTGTATATACTACTACCGTGAATTTTATCACATATCCAAAACTAACCACTTGCTGCCAGGGTGTGTGGGGGGGAGGGAACTTGACTCTATAAAAAATTAGGACTTTAAAGCTTAATATTTCAGAAACGATTCCCTTAATCGAAAAATTATTTCCACAAACCCGCAATATTTTTGAATGACTTATCCAACAATACCCCACACCATGGGATAGACGAGAAAAAAAAACATCCCCACTTTACGTGTACAGGAGGTACCCTAAAAACATTTTTTTTCATGATTTTGTTTTACCACTTTGTCGGCGTGATTAATATGTATATCCATGCCAAATTATAGCTTTCTAGTACTAAGAGTGTCTGAGCTAAGCTACGGAAGGACGGACTGACATGGCGAAACTATAAGGGTTCCTTGTTGACTACGGAACCCTAAAAAAGGGGCATAACTATATGAATGAAGGACTGTTAAATACAAGGAGTACTATTTCAATGAGAAGGATGTACTTGTTTGGCATTATTTGCCATTATAGCTTTAACATCAACTTCAATTTTAGTTACTTTTAAACGCCATGAGTTTGATACGTCCAATTTATTTCAGTATTTAGTTTAAATATTAATCATAGCTGAAAATCAATCTTTCAAGGCCCACCCAATATTCGCTCGCATAGTTTGGGATATGCTGAGCTAAGCAGTCGGCTCATCCGGAGCGGTCGGGTCGCGGCGGCGATAAATTTTAAGTGTCGGCGCTCGAGTATGACGCGTTAGATAACTAGACCAATGAAACTTACGGGGAACGGTTTCATAGAGTAAGCAATCATCAAGAAAATAATATAGCAAAATCTATGTCATCCCACTGTTAAATAAGTCAATTCAATTCAATTAATTTATTCAGTACCTAGCAATTCACATTGCGGTCGAATATAATCCAGCATGAAGCAGAAGTAATTGATTTACAATTATTATACAAGAATACTTGCAATTCAGTTCAAATTAGAAACTGTGGCAGTCTTCGTCTGCAAAAACGTGCCAATATGTTTCTGTCGCATCATAACAATTTGATTTGATTTTATTACAATAGACCAATACATTTTTTGGGTCGCTGAGTATCATCATCTGCCTAGCCTTTTCCCAACTATATTGGGGTCGGCTTCCAGTCTAACCGGATGCAGCTAAATACCAGTATTTTACATGGAGCGACTGCGTATCTGACCTCCACAACCCAGTTACTGGGTAATACGATACCCCTTGGTAAGACTGGTTGTCAGACTTTCGGGCTTCTGACGACCCGTAACGACTGTCAAAGATCCACGAATGACAGCCGGGACCAACGGCTTAACGTGCTTTCCGAGGCACGGAGGAGTCTCGGTATGTAAAGATGGTCACCCATCCACGGACCAACCCCGGCAAGCGTAGCTTAACCTGATGGATCGACCCATGCGGCTGTTATTACTTAATCGGGTCGCTGAGTATACGGAGTAGATATATTTCCTTTGTAAAGGCAAGTTAAAATCAGCTATCATTTTCCTGACCGCACACGGTCAGTCATTCTCATGAAGATCATGCTGACGTGGGATAAGAACAAGGTACTATCGGCCAAACTTCCACATTCTCACCTTTAAGGCGATAATCGTATAGCACGGCTCACGACTCGATCGCCCGTTTTGACTAATTTATTTATTTATTTATTGAGGATCTCCAACAAAGGATACACATAAACAATATAAATTTACAATAATAAAAAAGGTTCTTTTACGTGTGCTCCTTCAATTACAGGAGACCGCAGCATGCACATATAACTAGGTGTAAACACGATAAAAATAGAGAAAATAAATTATGGATGATGAATACAAATTATAAAAATTAGAAGGAAAAAAAATATAAAATTAGGCAGAATAAAAATAAAAATTGAGAAATACCATTGAATAAATTTGAGTAAAATAATGATTATTAAAAATTAACATGTCAAGATTGAGCAAATATTACAATTGTTTAGATTAATTATAATTAATTCAGATTTCAGAGAGTAGTAACATACTATATACTTAGTTATTTTGCGGTGGCTAAATTCTTTTTGTATTTCGATATGGGCAGGGTTATGTCCAGGTCACAACGCTTTGACAACTCATTGTACTGCCTGCAGAGTCTCGGAAGAGCGGCGAAATGTTCCAAATTAGTTTTAGATCCTGAGACGCAAAATAAGTTGTAGCTGTTTTTCCGCGGCAGACGAGGTGGCGCGTTCATGTGCAGTTTGCCTAATAGTTCGCTGCAGTCTATAACTCCATTGAATACCTTGTGCAGTAGTATCAGATCTGCCGTTTTCCGTCTGTCTGCAAGTGAGACCATTTTGTAATGGCCTAATCTGTCTTTGTAGCTGATAACTTTTTTAGCTAAACGATCTTTGTAACAAAGATGATATAGGAAACGTCTTTGGACACTTTCGAGGTGTTTAATGTAAGTGTCGTAGTGGGGATTCCAAACCTGGCTGCTATATTCAAGTATTGGCCGAACCAGTGTGTTGAATAATTTAATTCTGGTAGACGCCTTTTTAAAATCTTTGCTGTTACGTAAGATAAATCCAAGGATTTTGAACCCCTTCGATGAAATGTTTAGGATGTGTTTGAATAATTTAATTCTGGTATACGCCTTTTTAAAATCTTTGCTGTTACGTAAGATAAATCCAAGGATTTGAACCCCTTCGATGAAATGTTTAGGATGTGTTTTAATAGGATGCACGTTTGTTTTTGATTTGATTTGTTGCTAATGTTTGTTGTTATTTTTTTTACACGCCCTGTACTCGCATTATTGTGAGCAGAGGTGGTCAAGTAGTAAAGGCCGCGACTTACGAGTTGTAGATCGTATGTTCGAACCCACACGAACACACGTGCTTTACTTTGTATAAATTGTTTCATCACCGCTGCTCTCAAAAACGGTGAAGGAAAACATCGTAAGGAAACCCGCATGTCCTAGCACCAAAAACTCGAAGACATGTGACATCTACCAACTCGCACTGGGCCCGCGTGGTGGATTACGACCCACTCCCTCTCACCGAGAGGAGGCCTGTGTCCCAGCAGTGGGAATATTATAGGCTGATTATGCTTATGTTTGTACTCGCACAAATACATATTATCTCTAATGGGGGAAACCAGGAAGGGATGTGGTCTGTCACTAGCTGCACTTCCGCAGAAATATTTTCTAAACTGAGCATGCTCGAGTTTTGCCGATAGTACCTTAGTCGCCCGTAAAGTGTTTGATGATTCTCCATTCTGCTAATCAAATACCAGTCTATAATTGTCCCACTGCACGGCAAAGGCCTCTTTTCGTAGAGAGAAGGCATGAGCACTGATCACCACGACGCTTGCTCAAGACTGGTTAGTGATTTCAATGTTACACTTTTGCTAATAATACTTAATTCATCATTCTTTGATGTCTACTTGCTTATAACGGCATCCCGCGGCGACGACAAATGATGTAAATCATGGCAAGTCTCGCATAACACACAACAATGTGCTACCGCGGGCTAATTGCTTCTCATTTACATTTTAGGCACAAGCCCCTATATTTGTGACTTTCCCCATTAAGTTACCCCCACATTTGTGACTTTTAATGTGTTTTAACTTCATTATCAGCCCGTAAAGTTCCTTTGAGGAACAATGACTGCCCCATGACCTACTAGAGTAAATAATAATATTATAATAATATCAGCTTGTTACTATCCCACTGCAAGACAAAGGTCTCTTCTCATACAGAGAAGGCACGAGCGTTGATGACCACGCTTGCTCAAGAGGGATTAACGATTTCAGACTTCTATTAACTACTAGCTGTACCCCGCGACTTCGTTCGCAAGAAGTCGTAAGATACACAATATACTAAAATAACAGCCACATTTTAATAAAACTCCCTCGTCCCCCGACCCGTCGCGTTGCATCGCCCGCCCGCGCTACTACTTCGTTTTCGCTTAGTGTTCTTTTTGACTTTTTTCTTTTGCTCGGCTCCAATGGGTCGTAGTGTGATGTTAAATAGCCTGTAGGTTAGGTTATCTTGGAGAACTGGGCTACCAAATGCAATAAGAATTTTTACAATCCGACTTTTTGGTATGTTGATTAAAGTAAGATTTGCGACCGTAACAAATATGTATTTACAGAATTATAATCATTAAAGTATACAACTCTCTAAGACCAAGTAATTCTATTGAATGACTATTTCTATGAAATCTTAACATTTCAGGATTATACTAACTTAAGGAATTGTATTACTGATACTAATGATTATAATTCTGTAGTTCACAATTTTATTGCGCGGAACCCTACTTTTTTCTAAAATAAAAGTAGCTTATGTTACTACCCGTAATATCAGCTATCAGCCAGTGAAAGTCCCGTCAAAATCGGTTCGGCCGTTTCGGAGATTAGCCGTAACAAACAGATAGACAGGCAGACAGACAAAATTTAAAAAAATTACTTTTTTACCCGACTATGGCGAAGCGAAAAGGAAGGGTAATGACTGGCAGTCTATGTATGTATGTTTTAGTGTTCCACCGTAGTGCCTAAACTACTGAACCGATTTTAATGAATGAGGTGTCAATAGACTCCTAATAATGGCCCGGGTAACATAAGCTATATAAATTTTATCAAAATTTTATATGACGGAATTTAAACCTAAGATTCTAACCTCGAAAAAATTAGACTGAGATAATCATCACGTGTTTGGTATCAAAAGAAAGGTCATCGCGAGCACATTACAAATATGTATATAAGGTGTATCTATTCATAAACGAAATCTCTTAAGGAGTCATTGTACTCATCAATATGAACAATTTTTACTATGGGACCAAACCTGAAATCGCGAAAAAAATTCATCTGTTCCGTACATTTATGTTCGCATAACTCGTCAAAATGTAGGGACCAGCAGATTTTTATTTCGCGATTTCAGGGTTGGTCCCATAGTAAAAGCTGTTCATATTGATGAGTACAATGACCCCTTAACAGATTTCGTGTATGAATAGGTACACCTTATATATATCATATTGTTAAGGTCAAAATATATGCTTAAAATGCCGTCGTACAGTTCGCGCGGTTCAGTCGTTGCAGTTATTTATGCGTTTGTAAATAACAAACCAACATTACGTTAGAATTTTAGATTATAACGATATTAAATATTATACTATAAATAAAAAACATAATAAAGTAAATCAAGTATTAATTAATTAGAAAATGCAGATGCAACAGAATATTAGCACTTTGTTTAATCCAAAGTTCGATAGATGGCGCTGTACGGATCTTATATTTCTGAATCGTGCTATCATTATGTTTTGATGTGCAGCCACATGCAGCTACATTGTTTTGCACGGATGAATTCTTTTTCAGGAATTTCGTGACTGTGCACAAATTACAAGGGTGCACGTATGTTTTCTAAAGGCCAAGTTTACGTAGCAATGAGCAGGGCCCAGACACTACACGGCTTATACATAAGTGACATGGATCCGCGGAAATTCTTATGCCACCCTCACGATGCTGCATCTTTCACGGAATTGGAGAGGCTTATAAGTCTCGACTCTGCTCAATAATATGCCGCGGTCTATACCCTTTCTTAGAATGCGACGATGTATATATTGCACGGCTAGTGTATACATATATATGCCCGATCGGGAAACGGAAAAGTATTAAATAAAAAATAAAGTTAAAAAAACTATAAACTGACTTACGTACAAAAGGGCTCTAAAAAGGACGAAGCAAGAATTATTAAATAATGAATAATTCAAATAGAAATCCAGAAATGCATAGGTACAATAGTGGTCAAGGTAGAGCCGTGGTCGCACTTACCTAAGGTTAAGGTAAAGGTTAGTCCCCTTTTTTACGTATCTAGTCGGGTTATAGTTTTTTTAACATTTTGTTATAAGTACCGTATATAATTTATTATGCATGTAGTAAAAAGTTGTTATTTTGACATTACAAACAGACACTTCAATTTTATTTATTTGTATAGATAAGTCCAGGTTTTCTCACGATGTTTTCCATCACCGATGTCAGTAATGTCCAAGGTAAAGTCAGAAAATATATATGAATTGAAAAAGTTACATTTATACTTACCCGGATTTGAACCCACAAGCTTGTGTATGTGAGGCGAGGACTTAACCACTGGGCCATCACGACGACCTACCACAGTACACAGTTGTTATTAAATTAGTAAATTAGGAAAATCACTACATTAGATAGATATTATTTGGGTTCACAGCACTAACCTGAAACAATACACAACGCACGGGCGTGAAAGGGTGGCTTTCTTTGCAAAGAACCGAAAGAAGAGTAGGGAAGATGCTTGGGAAAAAAAAAGAAATTCTATTTAGTCCGTCAGTCAGATAATAACAAAATATTAGACTTGTATTTTTTGCTTTATCATATTAATAAAAAATGAGTAAGATAAAATGCATTAAAGTTGGGGAGTGGGGGCTCGCTATGACACAACTAACTATAAAATCTAGCAAGGCGTGACGTCATGCCACATTTTAACTCAATCTATCGCCGTAATCTTTTAATTACGTAAAAAAAGAAAAAATACGTGTCCAATATTTTTTGATAATCTACCTGACAAACAAAAAAAAATTAGTCATCATCGCTATTCATATATCAAGCAAAAAAAAAACAAAACAAAAACAAAATACAAAGTTCTTCCATATTTTGAAAATAAAATTTACCGTTTTAAAGCTGAAAGTGCAAGCAAATAGAACTAATGTGTGTAAAAATACCCTTATGAAGCCGAGTCACTTGTTCTTCCCATTAATATGATAATTTTTTTGTACTGGATCATACCTGGGAACCTTCTGGTTACGTAGATATTGAAGGTCAAAGTTCCAACTATTTTGAGATTTTTTTTACAAAAAAAAAATGTTAAATGTTCTAACCTAACCGACTCCCGCGATCCCTAAGCACAATGTTTTGTGCGCGTTTCTTTGCACACTACCGTAAACAGCGAATTTTTACAACAAAAATAAAAGGCGTTCCCCACCAATTAGGTTTTGCACAAAGATATGATACAGTCCGGCCGTCGAGAGAAAGCGTTCTTGATACCGGTCAGTTTCATACTAACGAATATGCGTTTTGCGAATTTGATCTTTATTACAACTAGAAATTGTTCTACCGACAGGTTTCAGGAACGCCTCTCGACGGCTGGACTGTATTTTGATGTACTTACAGAATGCGTACTTACCTATATGAGGGCTTTGTGATTTGTTTTTTTTACACCCTGTGTTTGACAAGCGAAGCCGCTACGCCGTAGCGCCCGTAGCAACTCGTAGTCCAGTGCTACGACAACGTGAAAATATGGCAAGCCTTATTTATTTGAGCGAAGATTACAGTGACTCATAAGAGACTCTCTATCTGCGTATCAAAAAGAAATAACAATAAATCCAGTTTGATTTAATACAAGTAACGTTATTGGAACCTTCGTTCCAATAACGTTACTTGTATTAAATCTTCTTTTACGCGGCTTGCGGCAGGAGTAAACTAGTAGAAATCGTCACGCAAAAAAGCGTTCATACTTGTATGCCCCTCCATGCGACTTTCTTCTTTCGAATTCACACTTTCTCTATATCTCTATTGAGAAAGAAGGTGTGAATTCGGTCAAAATGAAACTCCAAGATGGCGGCTGCGAAAATTTTCAAATTTTTCGTTATGGGTGTCGTTTTCATAGTTTTCGAGGGTGCTAAATCCGATAGTGAAGTCAAAATTAAAATCCAAGATGACGGCTTTGAAAATTTAAAAATTTTTCGTCATAGGTGTAGTTTTCATAGTTTTCGAGGGTATTAGAGTCGATAGTGAGGTGAAAATGTAAATCCAAAATGGCAGCTACGATTTTTTTTTGTTTTAAATCATACGTGAGAAGGAACGTCATTCCAGGGGGTCTACTCCTTAAGCACTAAGTCCGTAGTTTCGGCCGAAGTTACGGGCGTATCCTACTCCGTATCACTTACGGACATAAGATTAGTTCGGTTTCCGAAGTAAGAATGAATGATAACATGATTTTACATATTTTGTCCTTACACCCGATGTGTTTTTGCCCGTCCTAAAATTTTTATTTTACACTCGTTTTAACGGATTAACTACTATCGGACGGGCCCGTATCTTCGTTGACGGATTTAGAAAGTAGTCCCCCTGACGGGGGTCTTCCGACCGTTTTTTATTTAGAGAACTGCAGGCGTATGAGGCAAGGCTATAAAAGCTTCTTCATATTATGACTCTTTCTAAACAAGTCTTTCTGCGACTATCTACTATACGGGGTAAAAATCAAATTAGTCAGCAACACTCCGCAGACGGTATTGTGATGGGTAAGTATTGATATCTAAACATGATAAATAAGAAAAAAAAATATTTTACGATTTTTTTTTGGTCAACGTCTTGAAATGTCAGATTAAAAAAAAATCTCCACTCATATTTCAAATAGGCAACTATCCTACCAGCGGTCGTTGACCCCAAAAAAATAGCATCATGTCGTATTTAATTTGTTTTATCGCGTTTATTTATCGATACCCATCACGTCTGCGGAGTTTCGCTAAGTAATTTAATTTGACCCTATAGAGAGGTGTGACGCAGCCATGCTAGTGATTGATCTGCCAGTTCATTATCACATTATTGGAGAGCAATTACAGACGTAGGTCGAGGACGAGGGTGGGAGACGGAGGGCGACTAATTGGATTAATTAAAAATCATTCTCAACCATTTAGGTATCGTGATTAGAAAGTTAAGGTCCCTTGCGTGCGAAAAGTAATTATTAAGGATAGGAAAATCACGAATATATTTGACACATAAAATAGAAGTTGTTCAACAAAAACCTTGCCACAAGTTATTCGGCTTCGACAATGGGGCAGCCCTATCTGTAAGATCATAATTCTATAAATAAGACCTTAATGTACCACGTTTCAAATTAATATATTCTATTTTCATGACAAATAAAAAAAATAGACTGAAGAGATGATGCTACAAGGTTTTTATTGAACAATTTCTTGTCTATATATTCGCGATTTTTTCACCCTGTGATTATTTATTTATATTCTTTAATTATGAATAATGCATTTGACTATATTATGACTTGAATTAGGTACAATTTTGATTCGGCAGCATTGTATTTCTCGGAGGGACCACGGGTACCTTCCAGGGACTACGGAAGAGATCACGGGGAAGGAACGACTCCTTCTGCTTCGTTTACGTTCATAAATCCGATCATACACTCACGCGGGTTGCGAGCACTTGGCGTTCTGTTTACAATTTGTTGACAACAAAGAAGAAGACTGGATAATTATTGGGAATGTAAAAACAAAAGACTGTCGATGAAAGAACACATTTATTAATCTCTCGTTATGTTTAGTAATATATCTCTTAACTACAGCTACCACTCACTATATACAAACATATAAATAATACATTGACTTAAGTACATAACTATTTACAATACGAAGTCCTTTCTACAACCGGTAGGTACTCAAAGTGCGGAATGTTGTTCTGAACATGAAGCATATTGGGCCTGTAACACACCTAGCGATTTTTACTCAACTGACTTTCAATATACAGGGTTAAATTAAAATAGTTAGCGAAACTCCACAGAGGGTCCCTATCGATATCTAAACATGACAAACCGAACAAAAAATTTTTTTTGAATGTTTATATTTTTTTAGGTCAATGATCGCAGGTGCTGTCTTTACTTGAAGTAAGTATGAGTTTAGAATATTAGTTGATTTTTGTTGTAGCGTGTTTAGAAATTGATACCCATCGGGTATGTGAGCTGTACAAAAAAAAACAGATTTTCTAAACTTACAAATTACCTGCCGTTGTTGAACCTACAAAATATTTTATTTTCGTTTTGTCATGTTTTGATATCGACACCCATCACGTCTGTGGAGTTTTCTTGCTTATTTAATTTGGCCCTGTATATTGCAGGATTTTCTTCAGGAGCGGCTCGTGACTAAGTAATAACAGCCGCACGAGTCGATAGATCAGGTTTTAAGCTACGCTTGCCACAGTTGGTCCGTGGATGGGTGACCATCTTTACATACCGAAACCCCTCCGTGCCTCGGAAGGCACGTTGAGCCGTTGGTCCCAGCTGTCATTCGTGGATCTTTGACAGTCGTTATGGGTCGTCAGAAGCCCGAAAGTCTCACAACCAGTCTTACCAAGGGAAGTCAGATAGGAAGTCGCTCCATGTAAAATTCTGGTATTCAGCTGCATCTGGTTCGACTGAAGCTGACGCCAATATATTTGGGAAAAGGATAGGCAGATGATGATATTGCAGAATTTTCTTACCGCCCACAGCCCCACACAAATCGTTTCAAGGGCACTGGAGTTTTGGTAGTGACGTGAAGCTCAAACAAAATCTCGTGACTTTGCATACTTTATAGGTAACACCGCTCTTCAATTCCAACACACGCTAATAATTATCACGCCTTTTAGCCCTTTACTTAATAACATAATGCTCTGTCTTTCCAAATTAAGTTTCACTGGCCTTACAACTAGATTTATTTACAAAGCTTATCTTAATTTTAAGTCACGGCCTGTAATATCTAAGCACGATACATTTGAGTTCAAAATACATGGAACTTTAAAATTACCCTTGCATCTTGGATTGATTTGGAACAATTTTAATATTGCAATTACACAAGTGTCGTTAAAATCGTTCAAAAGTTACGCAACTAACAGTTTTAACAAGCGAATCAGTATTCTAATTATGATGATCAGCTTGCATATGTTGGTACATATATATAATTAAAACACGCTTACTTGTGATATATATACATGGCGCAAACTATGCTACATGCGACTGCAACACCTCGACAACTAGACGCAACGACAGGCTGCGGCCGATCGGTTTCATATATTTTGTTTAAAGCTCCGCATACTTGGCGTCGAGTTGCAGAGTCGCATGTCGCATTATGCAGTTAACTTGTGGCAAACTCACAAAAATCAATAATTATCAAGTGGTACTTATCATAATATTTTATTTTATTGTAAATACATTTGAGACTTATCACTAGAGCAATAGTTTACAATTTAAGTAATTACAATATTTACATCAATTAAAACGTCATAGCAAAATCTATGATTACCTACATAAATACTTTCCACACATTTTAATATTAAAGTAAGTTAGTTTAAATAAGGGAACTAAAATAAACTTTATAGGTAAAGGTATATTTTATGGTCATTCTAATGTGAACATGCTTACAGGAAGATTTAGATTATACAGAGTCAGAAATAGAAAATATTAAATCTGAGAGCAAGATAACATTTAAAATTTAATGTCTTATAATAGTAACAAAATCACTCATTATTATAGCATTAAATATATCTTAATGACGAATATTTACAAAATACATATTGCTTCGATACACTAATCACATTAGAAATTTAATAGATATTTAAAGGAATATTATGAAAGATGGAATGTGCAGTGTAAAATTATAAATATTAGATACGAGTACATTGAGATAAATAAATTATGTGTAACGTTTATATAGCATCTGAAGCATCATTCTCTAAAATCATTCTCTTCGTTAATGAAGAGAATGACAATTGTTGCAAACATAAGTGTATCATCGATATATACAAACGAAGACGTGCAACTGCTGCTATTATTTAAATAAATAGCATTTTGTTTCATAAACTAATCCGGATTAATAGCAGAAGGTCTGTATGTGTACAGTTGATAATGAATGAAGGTTTATATGAAATTACTCGTCAGGAGTGGGAACTCTAAAAAGCTTTTATTGAAGTCAAATCGTTTCATAGTAGTGTAACTATTGCACAATTTGCTAGGTTAAATAATTTAATGGTATCTAATTATTTAGGTAGGTACTCACAATAATACCGACTAGTTACCTCGTCACTCTAGAGAAAAAAATCAAGATTTTGGTTTAAAAAATTTCGCATGATTTTGGCCAACGTAATTAAAAATGGCATACATAATTAATAAGGCTGTTAGGAATTCTGCTTTTCTTCCAGGCACAAAATCAATCATCGCGGAATGAAATCAAATTCCAGCTCTTAGATTAGTTATGAATATATTTTAGTTATGGACTCATTCGAATATATCAAACCCGAAATTAAAACCACTGACTCTTTTCAACTTACCTAACCATACTTTATATACAGGGTCAACATGAAATTAATTAGTGAAACTCCGCAGGCGTGATGGGAATCGATATCTAAACATGATAAAACAAAAATAAACGATTTAATGATATATTTATTTTTAAATCAACGCCCGCGCCCGTAGGTAGTGTGTGTGTGTGGTGTGTAGGTGTGTGGGTACGTACTTGAAACATCAATAAAAATCAGGCTTTTTTGTGTACACTTCACAGCCGTGATAGGTAGCGATATCTTAATACGATAAAACAAAAGAAAACAGATTTTCTCAACTCGCTCTTCAAGTAACTACACAACTGGCGGTCCCTGACCAAAAAAAAAAAATCATCAAATTAAATTTCTTTTTGTTTTATCATTTTAGATATCGATACCTATCGCATCTTCAAAGTTTCGCTAGCTAATTTAATTTAACCCTATATTATTCTAACCACATAACTTCCTAGAATATTAGACCATCTGTAGTCCTTTATTGAGGCTCTCGACGTGTTCCTTGGCCTTCATCCGCAGCGCCGCGATGGAGGAAGAGCGCGGATCCGGGGGGGCGCCACTGTTGGCCGGAGCCGGCGGCGTCAGGTAACTCGGGTAACCAGACGGGGGATGGCTCAGGAAACCTGAGGAACATGGGCACTTTCTTTAGTATGCTATAACCGCTCATCAATTACTATAATGTGGGTCTATATGTAAAGGAAAAAAACATACGTTTAGTTGCGGTAAAACAGGACGCATAGAAAAAACACAAATACAAAAAGAACAAGTTTCAGGAAAATATACGTCACATCCACGCATAATGGCCATCGGTCTTGAAACACGAAACACATAACATAACCACATGCCAGTTATGTGTCCCATGTAATGTAATGTAATGTAATGTAATGTAATGTAATGTAATGTAATGTAATGTAATGTAATGTAATGTAATGTAATGTAATGTAAAAGGGGGCGAGCCATTCTCAATTAACCAGGCATAAATCCAGACTCCGGGCTGCTATTGAGAAATTCTAGATGGAAAACATAATAACACTGGCCGACACTGGAATATGAAATATCCCAGGATCTAGGAATATATATTCACTGATTTATCGGTTTAACAACAGCCAAATCTGCTAGTTAATAAATATGATGGTAATCTTTCATTTAAATCTTACCTGGTAATGCCGTGAGCAGTGGTGGTGCCAGCCAAGGGTCGACCGGTAGCCCCAAGCCTCCCAGCCGTGGTATACCGCCTCCTCCGCAGCCATAATCTGACAGACCAAGACGAGCAGCCTCCATCTTCTCCTGACGGCGCCACTTCGCGCGACGGTTTTGGAACCACACCTGTAAAGAAAGGTAAAAATATTTTAAATCCTATGTGCCTATTTTAAAATTATCATTATTCCTACTAATATTTCAAAGTTAGATTAACAGAATGTCTAAAGACAATGTTACAAAGAAAGTCTGCTGCTTATCAGAGATGTTCAAAGTCTAATCTTTTACTCAAAAAAGCTGACATTTTGCAAGTGTCTCTCCGCACAGTGGTTAGCGTCTAGTTAAGTTTGGCAAAAATGTAAGTTTTGTGATCACGCACATTTCCTCAAGTTCTTCGTAATTTATACAGTGTTAAAGTAGTTATCGTGAAAATTACGGCCTGTAACAAAATTTGTTTATCGGTATTAACGCGCATCCTATTAGAGCATCAAAGTTTACGATCCAAGGCAATAAAACCCCTAAAAGGTTTGCGCTTAGACAATAAATCAGAGAGTGAACACGTCACTTCTAAACAGTTTGTGGAGGCAGACATAACAAAACTAACTTTGAATACGGCAAAGCATGAAACACGAACTCAATCACATAAATGGTGTACCATCATTGTGCCATCCACCCTAGAGGCTCCGTCGCGGCGTCGCAATATAACTTCTACGTTAATAAAAATACAGTTTACTTTAGATTATTCATAGCCAAGATGTATGGCATGAATGTGGTGTCAAATTGTAGTGTGAAATGATATATTCAGCTGGGGTCGGTTTGAACGGTAAAAATACGCGCGGTTCGCGTGATCGTTTCGATTTCAGTGTAGGAGACAGCAGGTTAGGAGCATGCAACGTTTGATGGCTTACCTGTCACAAGTATTAAATTTGTTAAACAGTGAAATATCAGAAATCGTTACGGTGTCTGTTCTCAACTCTACGAGTAGTTTGTAGACAAATATTTCATTTAGTTGGGTCTAGACAAAAAAATCCAGTCTGAATTATGCTGAAACTATGATCTGTATCAAATCCATTAACCATAATTAACATGACAAGAATAAGATAAGAAGGCAACAGAATAATTCTAAAGCATCACCAACCTCTCCTGAAATAAGCGAAGTCTTTTCTATATCCGAGATGGTTATCTCGAGTCATCAACCTCTAACAACCAGCTTTTCAAAAAGGACCATCAGATCTCGATATACAACATGATTTTTTTTACCGTCTCGAAATTTTTACAGGGTGTTCTAACCAGGAATATGAACAACTTTCACTATTCGGGACCAACTCTGAAATCACGAAAAAAAAATCAGCTGATTCATACAAAAGTTCAATACCTACTCGACCAAAATGTATGAATCAGCTGATTTTTTTTTTCGTGATTTCAGAGTTGGTCTCATAGTGAAAGTTGTTCATATTCATGGTTAGAACACCCTGTAAAAATTTCGAGACGGTAAAAAAAAACATCCAGTATAGTGGAAGAAATAAGGTGAAGACGCCTTAAGCACTTGACGTGAGGTGTGTGATTAGGTCACCCGCCTATGTCGGTGTCACTTTACGTTCACTGCGCAATTTATCGACTGGTTCACTTACTAACTTCCTGATAAGGTTATATTAACGTTGTTTTAATGGTTAACAATTATTGTTGTTCTAATTTGCATTTGCGAAAAATAATCTTTTCGTTAATCCAGTATTGGTTTCTATCACAAATTCATTTAGCATTTTGTTGAAATTGTACATTGAGAATTTATAACAGATTAAATTCAAGATACTGAAGCCAGTAGGTCAATAGCTATTAATAAACAACCCCTCATTAGAAATCCCTCCTAAGTAATGTATGAATAATATCTAATTGGATTATTTATATGTCTTCAATAGTAGACTAAAAAGCAGTAATTTAAAAATACACAAAAGGAATCATCGATACGACGAAGAAGAAGAATAGTAGACAAGTGATACACGATAATCCAAGCAATATAAATTCAATCTCTCAGATATAAAACCAAGGATTTCTTTTTCATTTAACGCAAATGAAACTGCTGTAAAATGCTAATCTACAAGTCATTAAGCAATTAACAATCTCGGTACAATAGAAATAATTATATCTAATTATCATAATGGGCTACACACGAACTCGGGCGAGACATAAGACATATTCATAAAAGTTATTCGATTAACAACTCGTGTGCGGGCGGCCTTTATCAAGGTTTGAAGTATGGTGTCGGTCCGTGCCACGAGCGGCAGCCGATGTACCGGCTCCAGTCTGCTTGACGGCGTTTTATTATAATATTGATTCTAATAGACACTGCTGACGAATATGTCTGTATGTTTTGTTTCCAATATTTGCCAATTCGATCGGCCGGAACAATAAAAAGCTTTGACGACATGTTTTTTGTCATTCTACACGGTAGGTTGATCGTGAAATTGGCCACTATAAATCAATCGGCCTAGCCTTTCCCAACTATGTTGGGGTCGGCTTCGAGTCTAACCAGATGCAGCTGAATAGTATTTTACATGGAGTGACTGCCTAGACCTTCACAGCCCAGTAACTGGGTAACACGATACCCTTTGGTAAGACTGGTTCCCAGACTTTTGGGCTTCTGACTACCCGTAACGACTGTCAAAGGTCTTTGCTATCGTTTTGGCGGACTGTTGAGAGTAGTTTGCCTTTCGGGCACGGACTTTCAAATGGATAATGCCCTCAAACTTTAGTCTTCCACATATAACGCACCTTTGTCTCTGTCATCTCTGACCTAGACTAGAGTCAAGAGAAAACCTATCTCGAATAAATAAAAAAAAAGTAGGTACATAGTATAGAAACAACGCACTCACTACTATTTTTGGCAAACTAGCGTTTGTAGCCTTAATAAAAATAAGCATTTAGATATAAAACCTCGTTAACCCAGGTTGTAAACCAGAATGAGTATTGTTCCGTTAATTAACAGAAACGAAAACTACATTAGAAATCATAAAACGTCTAATTCTTAGTTAGTGAGTGTTCGTTCAACACGCAACATTTTATCCACGCGCGCCGAATGTCACCCACTGTGCATCGCAATAAAAATTATACAAACGATCGTCAACTTGTTCTGTTCAAAGTTGTTTGTTTCGTGTTACTTACACTTTACACTGCGAAATTGAATTAAGACTTGCTTTGTATTAGACGACAATGAAATTGCCCATTTACTGCGGAGCTTGTTTGGTTAGTCAATCAATTTTGAATATTACTTATGTTTGTTGAAACTTTATAACAACACAAGTTCGGTAATTAATTAAGGCGAACGCTTCGTATTTGTGTTGAAAGTCATACACACATAGGTACAATACATAGCTACATACATACCAAAGTATCGATTGTGGTTTAATATTAGCGGTACCTAAATAAATAAATTTTGTGGAGTTGAATGTGGTTAGTTGTTTGTTTGCAAAAGGAGCGAGCACAAGCACCCCTATAAAACAAACGCCAAAACACATTCATTGTGCTCTATTCTTGTCACTGTCAAATAATGAACAAGAAAATCAACGCGTATTCGTACGCGTTGTTTTTACTTAGTTGCGACAGATTCAATCAGTCGGAACAACAAAACAAAATAACCGAGTGGATGGCCGCGCCAACTGTCGCGTTTCAAAAAACGAACGTCACAACACTAACAATGCGGTTCAAATATGACAGATGTCAGATTTGCGCGTTTGGGTGCCGAGCGCGCTCTGCGATTGGACGGAAACACTTCGTTTAAATATTATTGTGTCGAGAGCCGATCCCGCTGTTTGTTACATTGGATTGCTCGTAATTACATTACTCTGCGCTTGTATGACGTCTTTTGACTTTAATCGAGTGACAAATTGACTTTGCGTGTGATTATTTTCGTAATTGAAATAACATTCTGTTATACATCGTGCGTTGTATCTATGCTATTGTTGTACCTGAAACAACTGCACTTAATAGAATTTAATTGCCATTATTTTCTTCACAAACAAGGTTTCATGACCTACGTGTGACCATTCAGGTCGCTTCACAGTTGGACAAATTTAATTTTTGTTACGGTTGTGTTATCGCGGGCGTCGGAGGGTTGGCGGGAGAGAGGCGGGGGGTACGGACGAATTAACGTGTTATTGGGGTGAAATTAAAGCGGTTAAACAGTTCGTGCTCGGAATTGTTCAGCTAATTGGTCCCGCGACACACGCGCGCCGTCGCAAATAATCTAGCGTTGAGTGTTAGATACTGTGTCTTAGCAAGCACCACTGTGTTTAGAATTCAAATTGGGAACTCGGTCTCTAAATTGTGGAAATCTTGGTAGATTAATACCAAACTAAACAACAGTTGCTGTTGCTGGCAAAGAAAATGGTGTCAAAGGGCTTGACTTCCTTAAAAAATCGAACTATGATTGTTATTGGTGTAGGTAATTATGTCCAAGAACTTAGACCTAACCTTCAAAGTTTAAAACCTGGCTACATAAAACTGTATTCCAAACTAAAAACGTGGTTTTAACGTCTCCATACAATTCTAACATTCTTTGCTAGAATCGTGCGGCATGCCAGCGCGGCAATACATCACCCAAATTATGTTTGAGAGGCACACAGTGAAGCTTCAACCGAACACGACACCGCACTGCTGGCTGACTCGACGGCTGTCTTTGTTAACATACACGAAATACGTACAATGAGGAAAATACTCCTGTATGAATTTAACTGTAACACTGGTTTTGATGATCAGGTGGAGAGAGATAATGACTCTTGAAATGTCTGAACGAATGGTTGAATTAATATGTCATCTGCTAAATCCCGTAGACAGATATTCTAGATTCTCATGTTAACCTGTTCAGCAATTTCTCCTTGTTATAGCCAACCAATTTTAAACTAGGTGTTAAAACCGGTTCAACCCAAAACCCTGTTTATACATTCATGTCAAAAAAAAGACCACAATCGAATCAAAAATCGAAGATCGATTCTCTTCATTCATATCTGTAATTCACATGATGTATCTACATAATAAAGTATATATTCTATTCTATTATTATAATGCAACAGAGGGTGGAGAAATCACGTTAGCCTGGACTGAATTAAAGAGAGTAATGAAAGTAAGAGATGAAAAACCACCCCAAAAAATCGCTTCGACAATATTGGCTCATCATTGTCGTGAATCCAAACAAAATTGTGACTTTACGTCCGATACGAGTCTATATGACTCCTCAAGCTCTTCGCCTTATTAAATCGGAAACGTGAGCAAGTAAGGCAGCGTGCGGGAAGGTGAGGGGGTGTAACGTCAGAGGGAGGAGCCACTGACACTTCCGCGAGGTAACGAGATACGTCTCGCTTATTTGTATGCCAACACACCTGTGAGGACTGCGCTCGTAATATGCGAGACGAAGAATTGTAACAAAATTCTGTTAGACTGCCGTTAAATTGAGAACGCTTGTTTTTCTTCTCTTGCCCAACTGGCAAATTTGAACGGTTTGAACACACACTATAGCAACGTTATTTTTTTACGAAGCTACTTCTTCTTCTTCTGCTTAGCGTAAGCTCATATTTCTGGGAAAATATTAGTCTAACAGTAAGGTCAAACTCAGTTACTTTTTGGCGCAGCCGTAAGGCACACATTGTTGTTGTTAAAACATTTCACTTTTTTATTTATATGTTGTGGTTCATGAACTGTTACCAACTAGACGTCATTCTTTCTTTCTTTCAAAAGAGCACTCCGGCGTGCTTAAGTATGCTCATTGATGGCTTTTTCAATGCAGCTCGCACTTATTTAACGAAATTAACGTTTATAAATCTTTGGAGTTTGACAAAGCCTATCATCAATTTGCGATACAAAACTATAAACACAACAATGACAATATTGGAACCAGGTTCATTATTATTAAGACAAATAATACCTATGGAAATTGACAGGTATCTGAAATAATAATATTTGGCTTACTGAATCGATTAATTTTGTAAAAATCTCAGAATTCAGTCTCTAAGACATGGATGATGTTTTAGCTGTTGAGAATTTTTATATGTATTTCGGACCTACAAAATCATACAATATTTTCCATATTTTTTTCCAACCTTTTCGATTTGATCATCCTTGTCCGCAGCCATGGCAGGTCACATCGCAGAAATATTTTTATTGTGTCCCGTCGGCAGTCCGTCAATATCGACTTGGCATACAAACAAAAGCAAAAGGACGGCATTGCACCCTCCGGATAGGATAGCAAAAAATCGACGGAGTGGTGGTAAATGGAAATATGGAAAACTTGACGTGTACGATTTCCCGTGTCGAATATTTGTACCATCGAGTGTCTCGGTTGTTTTTCGAAAAAGAGTTGTAGAATCGAAAGATACACCTATAAGAAACATACCTACAACTGACTTACCAGTGTCCAAACGTTTCTAGAAAATGAATAGAAGGAGAGGGGCTCGTTGATAATACGAGTATAACAGCCGCAAGGGTCGATCTGCAAGGTTAAATAACGCTTTCCGAGGTCGGTCCGTGGATGAATGACCACCCATTACATGCCGAGGTCCCTCCGTGCCTCGGAAAGCACGTTAAGCAGTTGGTCCCGGCTGTCATTCGTAGATCTTTGACAGTCATTACGGGTATCCAGAAGCCAAAAAGTCAGACCACTAGTCTTGCCAAGTGGTATCGTGTTACCCAGTAACTGCATTGTGGAGGTCAGATAGGCAATCGCTCCATGTAAAATACTGGTATTCAGCTACATCTGGTTAGACTGGAAGCTGACCCCAACATAGTTGGGAAAAGGCTAGACAGATAAAGTCAAAGTCACATAATTTAATTCAAATAGGCACATAAAAGGCACTTTTGAACGTCAAAATTGATTCTAGTTGCCCTTTCCAAAAGTTAGATTCGTATGGAGACGAATGGGCAAGAAACTCTCGTTACTCTTTTAAAATGTTTTACAATATTTTGTATAAGTACATTTATTATATAATTATATGTGAAGACGATGCATCTGGAATAAAATTATTATACCAAAATAGCTAAACAATAAAAAGTAAGCAATGACAGATAAATTAAATATGTGTTAGATACACGGTGCTCACATATTCACAAGCATTGTAAAAGTGTACGATTTTCCTAAAATTTTAACAAGTAATAAGACCGTGTGAGTGAAAGTAATCACAGAATGTGAAATCAGTGTCATAAAACATAATAAATTATACGATTTAATTAGCAACCAGTTTGATTTTGTCTAGACTCTAGATTGTCCTATGGAGCAGGACCAGCATGTTTCCAAGCGTTCTTATCTTGGATGTAATCCTCTAATTTCTAATATGTTTTTTTACAAAGTGTAGATACTTTTAATATGAATTTTAAATTTTCTTTTATTTAATTGCAATATATCACAAGGTATTTTGTAGTAACATTTAACACAGTACCCCATAAAAGATGTATGTCCTTTAGACATAACATAACATCACGCTTTGTTTCCCCGAAGAGTTAGGCAGAGGTACTACCTATAGTATACCCACATTTCGCAAGTTATGTTTAAGTCCCATGTAATAGGGGGCGAGCCTATTTCCATCTACCGGGCACAAATCCAGACTCCGGGCTGCTACTGAGAAATTCGAGATAGAAAAATCCAATAACACTTTGCCCGACCTGGGATTCGAACCCAAGACCTCATGCTCAGCAGTAGTGTTTGCGACCACTAAACCAACGAGGCAGTATGTACTTTAGATAATCTGAATAATGGTTGATCTATTTTATCTTTATTTCTAGTATTAAAATTATGTCTGTCACTTATTTTATTAAAAGGATGTAGATTTTTTCTTACTTATACATATAATATTTTCCGAAATGAATTGGCAAGGTGATGATGATTATAATCGAGAGAAACGATGAACGGACTGTGCGAAAGTCGATATATGTAGCTAGAAAGTGGGTGACCACCGAGATGACGACTATTATAAAAGTTTGGGAGAAAAGGACATAATGTGCCGACCTCAAATAAATTGGGATAAGGGCAGGAGAATGATGATGATGACCATAATGTCTGTTGTCAAAATTGTAAACGTTATTTTACGAGAAAAAAACTTTTGAATTTTGCCTAACTGTAAGTTAATTTATGCTCGTGAGACTGTACCTTGTATAGTACGTAGTACATGTAAGTACGTAGTACATACAAAGAGCATGTTGCTGGTGAAGTTGGTGTTAATGCGTGTGCGAAGCGCAGGCGGCGGCCATAGTATAAAGAGAGGAAGTAGGTTATCTCCGGCACAATCCGCGATATAATTGCCTACTGTCTCAGGGTTGTCACTTTTAGTTAAATTTTAATTCAGTGCCAATAAATTGGCAAGGGTCGGGAAGTTGTATTTTTTACTTGTATTGTCTGGGTACCTAAACGATGATGAAACCTTTCACGATGAAAGAAAGAGCGACGGGCCAGCAGACGGGCGGCGCGGGGCGGTGATGAGCACGAGTAAACGGTAGGTGATTCGAACTTTGCTCTATTTATCTGATTCACAATTAGTCAATTACTTATTTTTTAAGTACGATTTTATAACTGTAAGTAGGTACTTAGTTACTATACCTACAATAGGTACTGAGAAATCGGCATGACTAAACATAAACAAGGCAATAGCGGCAAATCAATTGACAGATCAAAAGTACCTAGTACATTCTAGTGGGAATGTAGGCCTACCTACTTCCTCTGTCTGATAGAAAACTAATACAACAAAAAATAAGTAAGTAGGTATCTCATCATCAAGTAAAAATGATATGCTAGAAAAGTGACTTCTTTCCTGTTCAATAGGTAATTTGAACAGAGACAATTCTGGAATCGATGAATTATTAAGACACCCAAACACACAGCAATACGTTCTCCTGCGATTATCACACATTTTTCATTCATTTAGCGGTGCCGAAAAGCCGTGACGCGCGAACCTCGTGCGATGTTCTAACCCCGACTGGCGCACTGCGAAACGGGCCGAGATTTGTTTAAGTGTGCGTGCGGCGACGCATAGATACTTTGGCGCACACATACAAGCCGCGCGCGGTGCGTTTGTATGAAGATAACGTACTTCCTCTCTTTATACTATGCGGCGGCGCGGCGGCGCGCTAATCGAATTGTCTAGTTAGCGAGCCAATGGCGGCGCGCCCGACCGCTCAATGGGATTACCAGACTGTATGTAGGTACATATTTGTTCATCTTTGTTACATAAGTATACATTACATACTTTAAGTTGCCAACCTAATGCAGTAAGGAATGGCTTAATGCAGTGGTTCCCAAAGTTGACTGGACCGCGACCCACCTAACAAAAACTTCCAAATTCGGGACTCACGTCTTGGCTGTCATGGCGAAAAAAGGGGCATATAATTACACTGAATGGAAAAGAACTGTTGAAATAAGAAAAAAAAAAAACGTTCAGTTACAATCGAAAATTTTAGTACCTACTTAATTAAATATTGCACTCCTTGTATTTAATTAATTAAAAGTTGTAGTAGTGATACCCAGTAGTTTTTGTCCTTACAGCTCGACTTCAATTTTAGTTACTTTTAATCGCCATGAGTCCGATACGTCCAATTTATTTCGGTGTTTAGTTTTAATATTAATCATAGCTTAAAGGCCCCACCCAATATTCGCTCGCGATTCACCCATGGGTCGCCACCCATAGTTTGGGAAACGCTGGCTTCTCAGTGTTTTCCGGGGTTATTATAGGCCTAAAATCAAAACTGTGATTGTGGTTTATGAAGATGTAACGACAATACTTTTAAAAAGTATGCTTAGATGGTTTGGTCATGTTGAGAGTTTGAATGAAAGGCGACTAACAAAAGGCACGGCACACGGCAGATGTGAGCGGACGGCACACGGCAGATGTGAGCGGACGGCACACGGCAGATGTGAGCGGACGGCACACGGCAGATGTGAGCGGACGGCACACGGCAGATGTGAGCGGACGGCACACGGCAGATGTGAGTGGACGGCACACGGCAGATGTGAGCGGACGGCACACGGCAGATGTGAGCGGACGGCACACGGCAGATGTGAGCGGACGGCACACGGCAGATGTGAGCGGACGGCACACGGCAGATGTGAGCGGAAACACCGGGA
The DNA here is from genome assembly GCA_947568875.1 of Fissipunctia ypsillon. Classification (NCBI taxonomy): domain Eukaryota; kingdom Metazoa; phylum Arthropoda; class Insecta; order Lepidoptera; family Noctuidae; genus Fissipunctia; species Fissipunctia ypsillon. The sequence goes on along the minus strand of OX387665.1, from coordinate 4,420,119 downwards.
GGGTACGCCCTAGGAAGACATAGTGACCTTATTGGTGATGTTCTTCAGCAAGGTCAGGTGCGTAGTACTTGCAACCAGCGTGCGTGTATGACCAGATGTATGACCGTAGGTAAACGAAGCAACTACGACCTTTACAAACGTATACCTACATATAAAGATCGTAGCAGGTCGCTTTCTGTAGTTTCTGCCTACTCCCATGGGAAGCAGGCGTGAGTTTAGTATGTAACATATGTGTATGTGTAAAATCAGAACTGTTTATTGATGAACAAGAAGGAAAATGGAAGGCTTAGGATGCAAATAATCCAAATCAAAAGCAAAAACCAAAAATAAGCCTACATGGGCACTTATGAAACGTCAGAAGCTAGGTGCACGGTTCCAATTGGTCGTTTCCTATGGAGAAGAGCCGGCAAGAAACTCCACGGTTATTCTTTTAAAAATAATTGGCTTTTACAATTGTTAGCTATTTATATACATTTTAGGTAGTTTTAAGATATTTACAGTATTTTTGAAATAACACAATTGTATTTGGCAAAATTAAAACGTTATTTGATTTGTTAAAAATGCTAAAATGGCGCCACCTGTTATTAAGATGTCAATTGACTATTTGAGTCTGATTTAAAGGAGGGATTTTAAAAGTTACGCGGCAGCGCCATTTTAGCAAGGCAGTGGTGGTTGAACAGTAAAAGTGTAAGGAGCTCTGTAAAACTCATGTAAGTACTGAGAATTGTAATAATATAACAATAAATGTGTTGCCGTAGGTATTATATCTGTGCTTTATTTATGGTATAAACCCAGTAAATAAATCATGCTTATTTGTTCTAAAGAACGCTTTTTATTTTCTTTTTGCTCTGGTTAGTCCTACACAATGTTTTCAAATTACAGTGTTAATAGGTATGGGAGGACAGTGTAGACCTGTCAACAATGTGTAATTATTTTGTAAAATACGGTCTGATAAGTAGGCGATACAAAATACGATACGCACGCAGTGGCTACGTAGCATTGCCCGCGTAGCAACTGTAGCAAGCCTACGCTGGGCCTACACTGAGCCTACGCGAGGCCTACGCGAGCTACTCGGTCCTCACAATTCCATATTGCGTAGAGGCTACTACGAACACTAAACTTATCTCTGCAGAAAAACTTTATAGGAAAAAGCTTGTCATATTTACATGTTGCTTGGCCATAATTATTTTGATTATACTCTTTTAGCAGTTGCGAACGTGTTTTTACAACAACGTGTTTTTGCTTTATGAGATATCTCACAAAAAAAAAATATCCAAATTGAAGCTTTCAGGAGCTGCTCTTTCCATGTATTCTCCGAAAAGCTAAACAGAGGTCCTACTTACCTATACATAGTACACCCACATGAAACATGAAATGAATAATAACGAACATGAAATTAATTCAACAAATTACAAAAACGTGTTGCAGGTATCGAGCAGCATCGATCGTCTCCGATATCTCTATGTTTACACTACAAACGCAATTGACTTCTAGCGCACTCTCTCTCTAACGCCCTACATAAACATGAACAAAAAGTACTTCGCCTTCTTTCTGTTACGCAAGAAAACAACAGAGACAGCACATACGACTCACACTTATGAAAGAAAGAGATAAAACACATCGCCATCTTAGATGCAGCCCGTGGACCAGAAGTTAGCCAATAACCCGCTTTGTGCGACGAAAAGGAGCTTATCTCAAACACAATTGACGAAGTAAATTGGACTGTATTCTTAGAAAGTTAAAGTTCAACTTTAGTTACGAGGGTTGGAGGTAAAATTAATAATAACGTTTGTCGGAGGCTAGGGAAGTTCTTAAGGGGAGGGTTCATGCGACGTGCGGGGAAATAATGATGGCGTGTCTTTGATGGGACCTTTTGTGATGGAAGTCTGGTTCTGAAGTGGCCTTTAATATAATAAGGCTTATTACTTAACTTGAAATTGTATTTAGTTCCACGATTTGTTTAGGGTTACGCGGGAAGCCAATTACGAACTAGCTAGTAATAATGTATCAGGAAATTTGCTGAGGTTTCTTTTGTAGTCAGATACAGAATGTGCAGATACAAGAACAGACAGGTTACAGAAACTTGAACAGTTTTGCAATATCAGATGGTTTTGTCTTGCCAGATGCCGTGAAATATACCAAACATAATTTATTGCACAAATTAATGACGCTGATTCTCAAATGAAAATGATGCATAAGTGGTAGGTTATCGAATGCTGGTACCTAACAGAATCGTGTAACACTTCAACAGTCTATAAGAGGGTTGTCACATTTTGTCACCTCTCTCGCACGCACGGGACCAATTGTTTAAGAATGTTACATGAAAAGATGTTTTTTTTTTTTTTTTGAAAAATGTAATCATTTGACGAACTATTAAATAAAGTTAGTACGTAATTATTAAAAACTCATTTCTATTGTGTTATCTAATAAATTCAACTCAATAAGTAGGTATTATGATCTGTTTTTGAGATGATTTAAATAAATGCCACAATAAAAATGTGTTTGACAAAATGCGACAGACCTCTTAACTTGGAATAAACCAAATAAAAATATTTTATTTTGCATGAACCTACATGGGCACTTATGACATTTCAGAAGCTAGATGCACAGTTGCAATTGGTCGTTTCCTATGGAGAAGAGCCGGGAAGAAACTCCATGGTTAAAGTATGAAGGGACTCAGTATTCTCGCCCTACCTTTCATAAACAACTCAACAGACCTAATCCCAGTAGCAATAGGTCACAAACTTGCAACAGTTTAAACTAACAAGCTCTCAACAAAATCATCTCGTTGGGTTCCGCACAAAAGCTCTAAACCGGCAAACGCATCAAAAGCGAACCCAAAAACATCAATCACTCGAACTGAGTTAATCCACAACTAAATTAACTCGCGGCAAACAAAACCACACTCACCCTTAACTCGCCAACTGACGAAACATAATTGACTTTATTCTCAAACGATAAAGTCCAATTTCGCGTGACCGACTTAACCACCCTCTGATACGACCTACAACTTTATAGCAGTGGCATTACGATTTAGAATCGAATGTAACACAACGATTATCTCTTGATTTCGTTCTATCTTCACATCATTTAGTTCGATGCCGCTCCTAAAAGGCTTAACCGACGTGCTACAATGGAATATAAGCTTTATTAGTGAGGGTTAAGGTTTATTGTGATTTGTAGCAATTATGGTGGGGTTTTGCGGGAAGAGCCGGGTCGAGTTTTTATTTCATTCATTAGAGAGATATTTAAGAGCTATTAAGGCGTAAATAAGCGTTTCTTTTGTGCGATACGATGCAGTGGGTGAGGTATTTCCGGATCATTTCCACGAAACCGCTGAACATTAGTACTTAAGTACTTACTACTACTAACGGCCGAACCCAATAATCTATCTATCACCAGTTTTAGCATACTGGAGATAGAAAAACCTATTTATCTATGGTCTTAACGTCTCAATAATCTATAAGAGATTATGGAATCTTACCGGCCTGACATAAGGACAGACAGAATTATACTGTCTTCCATCAATAACATTCTGTCTTTTACTGAAAATAGCTTATTGGGTTCGGCCATAAATGTACCTACCAACATTAGTCAATTATAAACAAAACGATAGTGATGGTTTTTTTTTACTAGCCTACGCTGTCCCACTCCTGGGCAAAGGCCTCCGTCCATCTATCGCGACCTGCGCGTCCTCCTTCCAGTTTTGACGGAACCTATCCAGCTCGTCCCACCATCTCCTAAGTGGTCCGCCGCGCCCCCTCCTCACTGTCTCAGGTCACCAGTTCTGTGCTATTTGAGCCTACAGTTTGCCCAGCATGCGGCAGACATGTCCTGCCCAGTTCCATTTAAGTTGGGCAGCCTTTTGAGCCACATCAGCTACCTTTGTTTTGGAATGCAATATATTGTGATTGGAACACGAACCGTTAATTTAACGCCTGGTATACTGCGCTTCATTGGGTAGACCTTGAGTTTAGACTTCTGCATGTTAGTCAAAGACCAATTCTGTGCATCATAGGTTAAGATGGGAAGAATACACATGTCCATGAGCCTGTGTTTATAGCAGCGTTACTGCTTTATATTCAACACAAGCACAGAATATATACTTAATAAAAACACAAGCCATTTGCCCGATGGGATTTCCCATCGACAGAAATATACGAACCCCCATACAGATTTTTGTCCCCTATGTAACCACTTTTAGGGTATGAATTTTCAAAAATTCATCTTTAGTGCTCATTTTCGTTTCAAAGGAGCTCTTGTGCAATGTTTCAAGCTTCTAGACCCAGCGGATTATATAAGCTGTGCTTTGTCTGTCAGTGAATGAATTATTGAATGAATTTAAGATTTGTATTTTATTTTATAATAAGAAGAAACTAAAAAAATCTATTTCCAGCACACAACAACTTTACATCTAGATTCAACACCTGCATAGTCTAAAAGTATCCTCCTCCCACGCGAACGCTCTCCTCCAATATATCCGAACAAATTCAATAAAGTCCCGAACAAACAACTCCAGCGTTTATTGCATAACGCATCTTCTAAAACGCAGGGTAAACGCTCCGGTTGCGGGCCGAGGGTGGCGCCCTCTGTTTATACGGAGTGCGCCCGACTACTTAATAACGACTTATTTATTTGCACAATGGATCGGGGCTAGTAATTGCGTGGCCGATAATATGAGAACTATTAACTGGTGCACGCGCCTTAATGTTTGCCGGGACACTGATGATGGCTTGTTAGTTTTTAAGTAAACATCGTTTACTATTAGTTTCGGGACTTTGATATGATCAAATATCTCGAGGTTTGGCAAGTTGTGTTGCTAAGCTCCGCACGGATTTATTTGCTTGAAACTTCGATGTTTTGTTGACCGAAATAAGGCACAACAAGAAAGACAACAACAGAAAGCGATAAGGCCGCCCATTGTATGTTTTGTAGTATTAAATTTATTTTTTTGTTACGTATTTTCTGGTGTACAATAAAGTATATATAAATAAATAAGTAAACAAGTGTCCGTCAACTCTAAAAAGAAAATATAGAAAGATAAGTATTCATTGGGACTCGCACAGGAAGATCGCAATCTAAACTACACAAAATCATAGAAACATTAAAAAACAACAGAAGTATATACTTTATACCTATATTAAAAAAAGAAAAAAAAAACTGAAATTCCTATATGGGGCCAAAAATCTCCTTATCTCAGCTACGATCATGGTCACAGATTGTGAGAGTACCAAGACAAGATCGTACTAGGAAAGCATGAATTGTCTTTATCTTGGACATGACTGACATCGGTGAAGGAAAACATCGTGAGGAAAATCTGAACTTATTATAGTTTTCATATGCTCGACCATCGGACATCTAGACGCACTGCAGATTACCATCTCTACCTAGTTGCTATCCCACCAATTCACACTAAGCGTTTCCAAATGTCTTTAGTGATGCGCAGAGCAAAGGAGTGGAACTCTCTGCCTGCGTCTGTGTTTCCGAACGCATACAACCCCGATCTCTTCAAAGTGAGAGTGAACAGGCTTCTTCTGGGTAAGCTCGCTCCATCATCGACTTTGTCTCTGTCATCTCTGACCTAGACTAGAGTCAAGAGCAAACCTATCTTAAATAAAAAAAGTCTGAAAACACCAACCCGTCTTGAGCAAGCGTGGTGATCAATGCTCGTGCCGTCTCTGTACAAGAAGAGGCCTTTGTCCTGCAGTGCGACAGTAATAGGCTGGTATTAGAAACAAAATAATCAAAGCTAATAAAGTCGAAATAACACCAACACAATCAATAAATTCGAACGCTGTTAATTATTGAAAATGACACAAAATATGGATCTACAATAACAGCTCATTCGACATGTAAATCAAATCCAACCATAGACACAAAATTGCTTTTTAATAAAATTCCACACCGTTCGAAAGCAATTTACAGTATTAAGTAAATTATAAAAGGTTCCTATCTAAAGGCGAACTTGATTAATTGACTCGTCGGTGCAACCGATTTTGTACAACTGCTGAACCCGACAATGACGCTCGATAAAAAGGGTAAAATCAATCGAAAACAAATTACTTACAGAACCGAATAAAATTGAGTCGTTAGTAACATTGTGTGTCGTGAAAAATAAACGAGAGGCAATCGAATCAACTTTGTAGAGGAACATTAATGTCGCGCTGCATTGCCGGTGATGTGGACTGCGCGACCAATATGTTTTTAAATTGCTTCTTTCTTTATGACCGTTAAAGGCAAATTAATTAATAGTTTGGTATGCGCGTTTATTGGACGCTGGTCGGTTTGTTTGCGTAGTTTTATTGTGTTTGTTCACGCGTTTATTGTGTTTGTTTTGCTGTAGTTTGATTTGCTGCGAATAAAACCCAGTTTGCAGAGACAAAAATTGGTTTAAAAAACTTGTAGCTGCTAAATATAAAATGTGTATTGATTGAACAATACCTGTACATTTTATATTTATTTATTTTATATATTTATTCAGTAGTAGTTATATGTATGTACATTTAAATTGGTGCCAAAATAAACTTATTGGAGTGTTACCGTGTACCAACATCATAGACTACATAATTGAAAGAATTAATACAACTTGACTACATAGTTAAAATGAAACACCAAAGAAAATTACAACGAGAGTATAAGTGAAACAGTTTTATCGTACATATAGATAATCAATTACTAACGGGCGAACATCGATAACCAATCTGAACGTCCGAAAACCGAAAGTGGTGGAGGTATGTTTTTGAACTGATACAGGTTCTGTAACTTCATGAAGTTCTGTAACCTCAAGCGTCAAATTAAAATGTAATTTTAATCGTGGAACGTGACAACAACACGGTTCCATTGAAGCATTGCTTCCATTGTATCAGTTTGTTCTCACCGCATTCATAACTAACCATTAGCTGTCCCTCGATCACTCACAATGGAACACAATGCCATGAATGGGGTTGCAATTACCTACATATCCCTAATTCGCTCATTTCACCCTTGAGATCCGCAGAAAAGAGTGTAACAGTTTCTGATGGAGTTAATTATTTTTATATTAGCTTTATTTGTCCCTCGTGTTTATTAAAACTAGATAAATTCAAATACAAAATGTTTTATTTCACATAAACCTAAGTACATGTGTAATTGTGAAACATCAGAAGCTAGGTGCACGGGTCCTATTGGTCGCTTCCTATGGAGAAGAGCCGGCAAGAAACTCCACGGTTACTCTTTTAAAAATAATTGGCTTTTACAATGTTTTCAAGTTACAGTGATAATAGGTATAAGAGAAAAGTGTAGGCTTGTCGACAAGTACCAGGTACTTAACAAAATAGATAAAATAGATGCCACAACAGTCCTTTTGCCTTGTTTTTGCTAAATCTGAACAAACCGATTTCGTGAACGATATTATTTGCTTTAAGGCTCCTGCAAACAGGTGCGACCCGCGACGCGAATCGCGCGCGACACAAAAAAACCACTCGTCTTGCGATACGCGGTGACTTTGTGTCGCGTCGCGTGTTGCTCCTATTTGCTGGAGCGTTTAACTGAGCAGCTTTCAACTGTTTGCAACAGCAAAAGCTAACAGTGGAACTCAATTCAAGAACTGATCTTCTATAAACGGTGATAACAAATAACTCAAACCAATGTAAAAAAAAACTCATAAAAACAAAATCAAAAGTCATTTATTCAAATTATTATTATTATGATATTTTGATATTTCTCGAGACCCTAGGGTCCCGGACCTTTGGAAGGCATATGAGGGGCCGAAGCCAACTCGCAGAGGCCCGTTAGACGCTTTCAATGGAAATTAGGCACCAACCGACGATTATTCCTGTGCGTACTATGCAAGTGCAACCAAGGACAACCCCCGGTTGGTGTAGGACTATTGCAGGATATAGAGACAAAAAAAATTGGGCTATGGGTTTGGATGGCTAAAGTGGACTGGTTATCTAAAACTATGGAAGGACTATGGCCCCTGCCTGACCAATGTTTGATAAATACAATACACGGATAAAATGGCAGGGGATGACTTGCACACTCAACAATGGGCCCCCGGAAACAGTCGCTAGCACATAGTGTCGTAGCGACAAGGGGGCAACATGTCTTGAGGTGCTTAAGAGGAGTGGAGAGATATTCCACGGCTATCAGGACAATCCCGGAAGTACGGTCAAGATCCCTACCAGCATCTTACTGAACTACTTCCTTCCTCCGAGCACGTTTGCTCTTGCGAATCTCTACTCAAGCCAGCCAATAAAGGCAAGAATGAGGTGGGAGGTCAGTTCTCGTCAGTGTTCACTCCAGCCGGCCAATAAAGGCAAGCCAGAGATGAGGAACATGACTTCTCCCGGGAGATAGGGTACGTGGGGTCGCTACTGCCCAGCAGCTCGCCACATGCTGCCCTGCGGGTTTCTGTATCTCTCTTGGTCTGGCTCCTCATCCTAGACCTGTTCCGGCAAAGTAACCTTTACCGGCACAGACCTAGAGTTCAGAGCGCGCAAGCCCCATCACGACGTCAACGTAGAGATACGGCGATGGGGTTATTATTATTATTTCGTTTATTAATTTTTGTTTCTTATATAATTACATTTTTAAATATTTCTTAAAATACAAAATATAAAAAAAAACATTTAAAAATATAAAAAATAGAATTCCACCGGTATCGGGAGCAGGGTCCAAGCTACCGGTGGTTAGGGCTGCAGAGACAGGAACCTCCTCACAATACGAGCCGTATCGAGGAGTACTGCCTTCTGAATCAGGCTCTTGATCCAACCGCCTAACGACAGCCTCGAGAGATGTTGGTCGAGGCTTTCGGCCATCAGGCCATTGGCCGTTACGACAATCGGCACAATGACAGCCGAGGTCACATTCCACATGTCAACAACCTCGTGTGCTAAGTCGAGATATTTTATTTGTTTCTCTTTCTCAGCTTTCACGAGGTTCTCGTCATGCGGAATGGTAACATCGATTATCATTGCGCGGCGCGCTAATCGATCTATCACCACTATATCAGGCTTATTGGCGACAATAGTCCTGTCAGTGATGATAGACCGATCCCAGTACAACGTGGCATGGTCATTTTCAAGAACTGGGTCGGGCACATACTTGTAATACGGTACCTCAGAGTCCACAAGTTTGTATTTCAAAGCAAGTTGCTGGTGAATAATCCTGGCCACTTGGTTATGCCTGTGCAAGTACTCGCCGTTAGCCAGACGAGAACAACCAGAGATAATATGTCTGATGGACTCACCCGGACGGTGGCATGCCCGACACACGTCAACCGTCCCGTCCTTCATAATATGTCTCCGGTAGTTATTCGTCAAAATAACTTCGTCCATAATTGCACAAACAAAACCTTCAGTTTCCCCAAAGAGGTCACCGAAACGTAGCCAGGATACGGACGCTAAGAAATCTACACCGGGCTCGTGTAGAGCCCGATAGAAGCGTCCGTGAAGCTCCTTGCTTTGCCATACCGCCTTGCGGTCATCTGTAGTAAGTACTACAGGTTTGCGCCAGTTCTCTTTAGCCATGGAGAGCGGGGTGAACCCGTTGTCCACTGCGACCACATCACGGTGCATACCCACGTCGGCGTTTAGAAAATATTCCCTGAGGTTGCACACCTCGCGGTTGTGGAGGGTCTTCGCATTTAAAAAACCTCGACCCCCACACTTCCGCGGGATGTACAGTCTCATCACCGATGATCGTGGGTGATGCATCCGGTTTGCGGTCAACAGTGTACGGACTCTCCTATCCAGGGCGTCGAGTTCGGTCTGAGTCCATTTGAGTATGCCGAAAGAGTACATCAAAACCGGCATGACCCAACCGTTGAAGGCGCGCACCTTGTTTCCACCCGAAAGAAGACTAATTAATACCTTCTTTAGGCGACCAAAGAAGCGCTCCTTCAACGATTGCTTCATGTCAGCAGCATTAATGCCCAACGCTTCCGACATACCCAAATACTTATAGGTTTCGGTTGCGGAGAGGGCTCTAAGGTTTATGGAATCCGAGAGTTGAATCCCCTCGGATTCCATAATCTCGCCTCGCTTTACATGCATGACTGCACATTTGTCCACACCAAATTCCATCCTGATGGCGTTACTGAAAGTTTCAGTTACCTTCAGTAGTTCCACCAGTCGCAATTTGTTGGGGGCAAAGAGTTTCAAGTCGTCCATGTAGAGGAGGTGAGATATGACCTGACCACCTCTCTTCAACCGATAGCCTAGACCTGAATCCTCCAGCAGTGTGCTTAGAGGATTCAGGGCTAAGCAGAACCAAAGTGGACTCAAACTGTCGCCCTGAAATATTCCCCGTTTAATCCATACAGGTTCATCATTCCCCTGGATCTGTCGACACCCTGGATAGCGAAGGACCGTCCTCCATTGCCCCATACATGACTCAAGGAAGGTGCGTAGAATTGCATCTATCTTGTACAACTCAAGCACCCTCATGAGCCATGTATGTGGCACCGAGTCGTAGGCCTTCTTATAATCTATCCAGCATGTCGACAGATCTTTGCGGGATCGACGAACCTGTTGGCTAATGGCCATGTCGATGAGGAGTAGCTCCTTAGTACCGCGGGACCCGTTCCTACATCCATTTTGAGAGGAAGACATAATTGAGTTACTCTCAATGTGCGTATTTATTTTCACTCTCAAAATGGATGTTAGAAGTCTATAGATCGTCGGCAAACACGTGATCGGTCTATAATTCTTGGGTTCCGCGGGACTTCCTGACTTATGGAGCAGGTGGGTAACGCCTGTTGTTAGAAACTGCGGTAGCGACCCAGACTCTAAAGATGACTGGAATTGAGATGCCAGGCGAGTGTGTGAACTAATTAGCCATTTTAGCCAAAAGTTGTGCAGTCCGTCCGGTCCCGGTGATTTCCAATTTGGCAACGGGCGGACTGCTTTGGCCACGTCTAATGGCGTTATTAAGACCTTTTCCATTTCTGGTATAGTTCCACACACTCGCTCGACATCCTGCATCCAGCCAGCCTCAGCGTGACAGACGGGCACCGACCAGATGCTGCGCCAGAATGTACTCGTGGTGGCATCATCTGGGCGGCGCACGTCCGCCACACTTTTTTCAGGTCGCTCCCAAGCTCTATATACCCGCCTTTCATCGCTCTGGAACATGCGATTCTGCGTGTATCGATCGACCCGCCGCTTATACCGCCGAATACGGCTCGCCCATGCACAAACTTTCTGCTTCAGGAAGTCGATGCGCTCTGTGACACGGGACATATATTCTCGAGGGCTGATTCCAGTCCCCGAGAATGCCCGCCTTACAAAGCGCATCACTCGTGGTCGTGTATTGCCCTCCCTGAAGCAGTATAGTTTGCCGATGAGTACCCTGGTCCCATCGATACGACGTTCGATCCTGCACTGCCAGGCTGGTACGGCTGGTTTTGGTCGAGTAGCTCCGTCACAGTTTGGAAACTTGACGTTAGCTAAACGACATGCCGCAACAGCCGCGCAATACAGGATCGAATGTGTATCAATGAGATCCTCGCTGCTCTCGAAAAAATTCTTGAGCTGCGAGTCCAAAGCACACACCAGCGCCCTATTTTTCTTGTGCATAGGCAAGTGTGGTAATCGGGGCCTAAGTTCGGTCGGAGTGGACCTATACTTGAGAAACGCATCCTCCAGTGCGCTCCTCAATCGGGCGTTGCACTGGCTACTTACTGTGGCAACCCTATCATCCTCCTCTACAACACCATGATTAGACCGCGGCGGGATTGAATCAATAGTTGAGACTTGTGCCGCGGTTTGTACCGGAGTTGAGACGATATGGTTGCTCAATACTTCTGAGCGCAGCCTATCAAGTGCGGTATCGCCCAACCTATGATTGCGTTGGATGACCCGCACCTGATCCGACAGTCGTTGGGCCGAGACGTTGACGGTTGGCTCTAGTTCCTGAAACAGAGACAGCATTCTAACACGGTACGCAGTGAGGTTAGTTCCCCCCTCTGTAGACCCGTAATATGCGCGCATGACGTTCTCGTTTATAGACTGAGTCCATCTCATGCGCTGCACACAACCACCGGCAGCGGGGACCCGGCTCGGGGCCGGTTGGCCCCTAAGTCCCAAGCTCCTCGGTGGCCGGCCTCTCCCCTGTCGACGTACAGGTGTTGGCGACGTCGGCGGGGAAAAATACTCGTCGCTCGAGCTCGACGCAACTACCGCAGCTGGTGTCATCACAGCGCTCACGGTGGGGCTGGATACCGGCGGCGGCGAGGCGGAGCTGAGCGAAGAGTCCGGAGGTGGTGGGCGTGCTCGTGCAGCTGATCTCGTCAACATTATTATTTATTCATTGATTATGTTTATCTGGTTTTATCAGAAGTGACATGACAAATGTCACCTCCGATTCGGTATTTTATATTGTAGTGTTCATTTTCTTCTATTGTAGATTAAAATTGATATAAAATGGTTGCCTTTAAAATGGTTGGTTTAGGTTGCCTTTGGGTTTCTTTTGAGTTTCTGGTATAATACAAAACTGCGTCTATAATGAATAAAACTATGAAAATTATTGAGAATAAATTTCGTGACGTGTTGACGTTAGTGTTGCCGCAAATATAATTATTATTATTATTGACTATATATGTTTTTATATCTCGGGACCCTGAGGTCCCGGACTTTTGGAAGGCGTACGAGGGGCCGAAGCCAACTCGCAGAGGCCCCTTAGACAATTTTAAACGATGAGGAGGCACCAACCGACGATTATCCCTGTATGCATTATGCAAATGCACCCAAGGACAACCCCCGGTTGGGGCAGGACTATTGTAGGACATGGAAACGAAACATATTGGGCTATGGGTGGCTATAGTGGATTGGTTACCAAGAACTATGGAAAAACTATGTCCCCTGCCTGATCAATGTTAGGTAATACACGGATAAAATGGCAGCGGGTGACTTGCACACTCAATAATGGGCCCCCGAAAACGGTCGCTAGCACATAGTGTCGTAGTGACAAGGGGCAACATGTGCTGAGGTGCTTATGAGGAGTGGAGAGGTATTCCACGACTATCAGGACAATCCCAGAGCCCGGAAGATGGTCAAGATCCCTACCAGCACTTACTGGAATACTTCCTTCCTCCGAGCACGTTTGCTCTAGCGAATCTCCACTCAAGCCGGCCAATAAAGGCAAGAATGAGGTAGGAACTCTGTTCCTCGTCAGTGGTCACTCCAGACGGCCAATAAAAGCAAGCCAGAGGTGAGGAACAAGACTTCTCCCGGGAGATAGGGTCCGTGGGGTCGCTACTACCCAACAGCTCGCCACATGCTGCCCTGATTATTATTAAGCATTTATTTCAGATCGAAAGAATCCATAAATTGTTGGTAATGACTTAAAACTATGTTAGTAAAACCTATCTAAACATAAAAATTGTTGGCCTGGAACCCGTGTGCACACTGTTCCAGTAGCGCACGAGAGGGCAATCGAACCTTTCAATAATTGTGTTTAGGCTACCGCTGGCGCTGCCGCGCACTCGACGCATCAGAGAGGCAATACGTTTGCGCACAATTGTTTTAAAACAATCGGTTCTAGCCTCAGCAAACATTCCTGACGCGCTACAAAAGCGCGGCAGCCCCAGCAGCATCCTAAAACCATTATTGTACTGAACACGTAGGGCGTCTAGCGATCTACGTGCAAATCTCACCCATAGGCTGCAGGTGTAAAAATTCTGGCAATACGCTTTGAATAAAGTAACCTTAACTTCCTTTGTACACTTTGCAAACCTACGGGCAATCATGTTGCAACGCATCGCCAACGCCCTACGTTCCCGCTCAATATCGGTATCATCCGAGAGATCCTCGGTGGCCCAATGCCCCAGGTATTTGAACTTCGTTACTCGCCTTAAAGCCACCCCCCGTAGCGTCACAGGCAGAACAGATTGAGGTACGTTCCCAGACTTAAAAACAAGAAGTTCGCTTTTACTTGTATTATACCTGAGGCCATGGTCCTCCGCGTACCTCTCACAAATGTCCACTAATGACTGCAACGCCCTGACTGACGGACTCAGCAGAACCATATCATCAGCATAACTGATATTGTTTACAAATAAACCATCTATGGAACATCCGACTTCAGCTCTGCTGAGCTCCCCAATCAAAGCGTTAACATAAAAGTTAAAAAGGCGCGGTGAGGTCAAACCACCTTGCCTAACCCCACACTCCAACTTATAGTTTTCCGAGTAAATTAGGCTGAGAATCAGCACTTTTTGAATGTCAAAATTACAAAAGACTGTCCCTCAAAACGCCCGCCCTTCACCACTTCCTAGTGTTTTAGCTGGGAAGAAGAAGTGGCGCAACAAATTCCCCAGCAGCACAGCTGTCTGTTCAGTTAGAAGAACTTGATTCATAGAAAAGTAAACAAAGAAAACGAAACAACAACTCCCTTCAATCGTAATATTAGTTGCCTTTTGGCATATGCTTAGACTTCTTTAGCAGTTGACATGAGTGACGTTAAATAATAGAGTATCGTTGTTGTCATTAGCGTGGCGGTGGCGGTCGCGTGGCCGTCGCGTGGCCGTCGCACGTTGCGTCGTGTGCCGCCCACCCTACGGCCAATCTGACGCAACACTGTTTACAAGCAACGGTGTAAGGTTACACCAGTGACTGATATTACTGGGAATTAATTTTCGTACTTTAGTGAAGCACACTTTAAATCTCTCGTAGCTTTTATCCCAGAGTACTAATATGACAAGGTATTTGCAATCTATCATTGCAAGAAAACCATCAAATATTTGATCTTTTACAAACTTTCTAATTAACTCATCTGAATTGAGCGAAAGGACCTGAAAACACCATGAAGCCATCGATTTTAGTTTCTAGAAACTGCTCCATCCATTTCTACTGCTACGAATAGCACCCCGTTCCTATCATCATCAACATTATCATCATCATTATTATCATCATCATCATTGGCAGCCATATTCCACCCACTGCTGAGTAAAGGCCTCCTCCCTTTTGTGCCATGTTTCCCTGGTCTGTCTTCCCGTTCCTATATCTCTTGTAAACACTTCTCTTATAGAAGTATGTATAGGTTTATATAGGTGGTATATAACGGACAAATCGTTCACGCCGCGGAGCACGCGCGTTAATTAATTTATTGTGACGACTGCTACGCGGAGTGGAGACCGATTTTGTCGCACTTGATTTACTAGGTGATTTTTTATACATGGTTTTTTGGATATCAACAATGCCTATAGTTATACGAATCACATTGTCATCTTGGCATCAAGAACTTAGTTACTTTACTTGAACTTACTAATATTTTATAACAATATATGATAAATTAAAAGGGTGTCCATGGACTTTCTTGCCCTTCTTCTCCATAGGAACCTACTACACTTGGGAATGGCCAGCTAGCTTCATCTTTCTGACTGAACACTCCTTTGACAATTCAAACGTGCTGTAACTGGTTTAATTGAAATAAATGCAAAAAATAATAATAATGCAATGTTTGAGTTTAGGCAAGACCTCAAAATCCAAGGCCCACTTCATCATGTTTCAACTTCTTGGCTACCCGCTTTACTGAACGACTGGCCAAATTAGATTTGGCTTATCCAGTAGAAAGCAGCTGTGGAAAATGTCGAAGATCATGAAGACAAGAGAAAACTAAGTACCTACTTGGGTATTATGGAAATACTCCACAAGAAAATCATTAAGTAATTTAGCGAACTTTAAGTGAAACAAAAAAACTACTATTATTACCAGCCTGACATAGAGTTCATTAAATATGATATATTATTATCATTAGTATTCGATGAATAAATTGAAACTGGTGATGCCGTCGCTGAAATCAAAAGCTTTTTATGAAATTCCAAAGAAACATTTCAATCCGTCTAACATAACTTTTATACTTGAATTCCTAATTAAATTTCGCACTAACGCGAACCTCCGCCATGCTTGTCTGGCTAAAAGGTTAATTTAGTATTTGTCAGCTGTGGCCATTCGCGCTAAACGTTATAACCACCGCGCCTTTTGGTTGGCAAGAAACGACTTTATTATTGTACAATTAGGTTGATTTTTGCTTGTTGCGTGTTATATAAGCAACTTTTCAAATTGCGTTAAGCCAAGAGACGGCGGGCACGTTAAGTTTGCAGAATCTCTCGTTGACTTATTCTTATTAGGCTCCATTAATGGGCTCGCTTGAGTGGCGAATTGTAATTAATTCTCGAGCTTTGTCTTAATTGAAGTAATTATGTAATTAGGAGATGATTTGTGTCGTTCACTCGCTGTGGAGGCGCAGGCGCGCTGTTGTTCAGCTTTGAGATGTTTTACTAGGTGCAAATTTGTTATTAGCCACGCTTAATATTATGTCGGATGAACTAAATAAATATACTACTTTTACTTCGTAGAAATTAAAGGAGATAAAGGTATGGGTAATTTAATTTCCCCTCAGGTGAACATTGACGTGATGTGTATTGTAGTATAGTAATTTTATTCTTGGGTACATTGTCTTCACATATTATACAGGGTGTAAGCGACAGCCCTCCGCAAACTAACACAGTGCATTCAGCTCCTTTTTTGAACATATTCCACCGGACTCAGGACAATTTAAATTTTTTTATCGTTTTTTCAGTTACTATTCCTTTATATCAATTCTCTGTACGCAGCACTCCATTTATGTAAATAAAACAGCTAAAATAAAAAAATCAGCAATAGATGTTGAAATACTCGGCGGCCGAAGGCTCGCTGCGCTGCCGTTCGCTACGCGCGTTTTGCCACGGTAACTATATTGCGTGTGAGGTAATACAACAAATCAGGTTTATTGGATTCCCTTAACGTCCCTGAAATAATTTCAAGTACCGGTCATCTTAGTATGATATACTGAAGTCACCCCATCAGTCTGCGGAGGGCTGTCCCTTACACCCTGTATAGTATTTTCTCGCATTGCCCTTTATTCAAAACGTGGTTTTATGATAGTCTTGGTTTTTAAATCTATTATTTGTGACTCTAGTATAGACTTGAACCAAGGCTATCGTAAACCACATTTTTTACATTACTGCCGCGGCCTGCAAAAGGGTTCATCAATGCCTGGTTGCGGCCAAGGCTTGTATAGTACTTTTCTCAAATAATGCGTGGAAATTCAAACTAAGTAAATTAATTATAAATCCCAGAATCAACAACGATAGTTATTTGTCACGCGTCAATATGTTCATTTGTTTCTTTTTTTATTTTAAACAGCTTTATTTGCAAGCCAAATCGAAATTTAAATAAAATCTTTGTTAAGTTACCTCCTTGGTTGCCGTGTGTCGAAGTATAAAGTTCGATCCATTTTTAAATTACACGACAGATATGAGTTTTCATACTAACATTGGCGGTCGCCTGCTCGTATGTATTTGACCAGTGCAGCATTTTTGGTTTACCTCGAAGAAGGTTGTCACATGAAAGTACCTCGAACAAAGGAGTGCCTAGAATAAATTCTATTTTCGTGTAAATTTTGACCTTCAACAGTGCCTACTTGCAATAAATGATTTGGCTTTGATAGCAATTATTATCTACTACTGCCAAGGGTCACACTACATCAAGAAGCATTAGAGGTGGACAAAGCTCATGATCCCGGGTAGTAATTTGAAACTCGTTTAGACGATGTAAATGAAGTGACAACATTCATTATCACTGAAGATTAAATTCTTAACGCCTACAGCTTACAGATTCCCAGTAAATCAAGTCAAAAGCACCGTCTCAAGAACAACTTACACGAAATTAGCCAATGCTATAATCCTGATCCCTTACAAAGGTCCCGAGAACTTAATACATCTGAGTTTGAAAAGAAATCCCTAGTCTCAGTGACGGTCTCAAATATCACTTGCGCAATGCAAAATTATACGGAACTGTGATAAAAACTTTATTCCTGAAGGAATAGAGACGATAATCGAAGTTTCTGAAGTTGATAAAACGTTGGCGGATGAATCTTTCAACGGCCCGCCACTCGAAGCCGAATTCTAAAGTTTTCAATTGAAATGAAAGCAGTATTTGTATTGAATTGTTTGGCAAATTGGACGGATAATCCGCTTGTGCGCTTGCGCAAGCCGCCATTGTTGTTGACAACAAAATGGCGTCGGAGCGCTAATGGCGCGAAAATGAGACACTTGCATTGTTGCCGTCAACGCAGATGCACGTTTTGTTAGAGGCTAATTACGATGTTTGACAATCTTTTGTGTTATGTGTTCTATCATAATTAAGATCAAGAAGACTTGATGGGTGTTCACGATCCATTTATTTATGATACTAATTAAAGGGTTTAAGAAATCAAAAGTTTAGGTTGATGTTTCTGTCCTTAAAAAAAACCTAGGCTCGTGTAACCCGGGCAGGGTTACACAAGCCTAGGCTTTTAAGCTAGGATAGTAAGCAAATCCTGGCTAATTAACCTGGATTGACACTATGCTAGAGCTGTTTATACGATGCTAGTAAATTTTAAGCCAATAGCATTGCGGTGACTTAATAAGTCACTGACTTAGTCCGTACAGTCAAATGATACGATTGGGTACTTGCTATCTTCACCGGCCACGCGAGGCTAGTACACAAACCAGGATAGTAAAATCGGTGGTGAGGGCGTTACTAGCTCAAAAACAGAACCCCATCCTATTAAAATATCACACTAGCTTACTATCTTTGGTAAGCTAGTGTGATAGCTTTTAGAGTTTACTCCTTAAGAATCGATTTTCAAGGCCCGGTATGGTAATTTTATGAGGAGTGAAATTAACAAAAGCGTTACGTTTTTCTGCGCAACGCTTGCTCACCTTTCACGGAGTAAACGCCAGTCGTGCGTTGGAGCTGACACATACTTCTTTTTTCTTTTTTGTTTATTTTTAGAAACTAGCTTGCTATTCTAGCTTCAAAAACTATCCCCGAGTAACCCGGGCATTAGATTCTCCTTTTTATGGCCATGCAAAGAAAATATGTATGGAAGCAGGATTAGGTATAATATTATTAGCTCCATAATCAACATTAAACCGTTTTATTTACACATCCTTCTTTAACAAGTCTATTTAGCTAATGAATTTTTAAATTTAGATTTTAATAAAGTCGAGGATTATTATTTACCCAAGGGCAGACGCCAAATAAAAGCCTGCAAAGTGAACGGAAATATTAAGTTTGGAGTTCCGCCGGTCGTTTGCGTAATATACACCGACATGATACGTAAGGAACCTACTATTAAGCATTCAATGCATTATTCTTTCATATTTCTTCTTTGTGCCACTTCCAATATAACTTGACCTAGCAATGTTAAATCAAAAGTCCGTCTCAGAGCTCAAGATGAAATGGCTGTTATAATATAAGCTGTAATTGAATTACCCTTCTTTAGTTGTTTCCTGTTATTTAAAAGGTTTTTTAAACAGGATGGAGCCGTCAAATTTTAATCAAATTATTATCGAACAATAGTACTGAGTTATGATTACCTTCGTCAACTATTGAACTGGTTTCGCCTATTTTATTAGGGGCCCATAATACACGTCCAATATTAATTCACTAATAAGGCCTATAGAAGTTTTTTCGTCTCGTCTAAGGCCAATCAAACATAACGGTAAGACCGGTCGGTATAATTATTTTACTTGGTAATTATTACCTGTCTATGTGATTAACTGAACACTTTTGATTCAACACTTTGGCCAACGTGATCGGAATTGACTCTCTAAAGATAGATGTGGCGATGATTAGTCTTTGCTTATATTTTTAAGAAAGCAAAATAGTTACCAATCCAAAATGAGTTCGTACAACATTTATGGCTATCTAGCCAAACTGTGAAGCAGGGCTCGGATACCGGTATATTTTTCGAAACGGTCTCGTCCTAAATACCTAAGAAATGATTTGTTTCGGTTACGTTCGAACGGAACCTTAAAAAAAACGTTTTTGAAGAAAAACAAAATTTAAATCGTTTTCAACCACTTTTTCTTGCGTTTTTTTTTTTTGCAATTTGCTGGTCTGTGTCAGGTTGTATCTTGATCAAAATATGATTCGTGTCTATAATAAATACGTATTTACATAATAAATAACCTTAAGAATCATCAACACGACTCTCTTGGTTAGATTTGTTCTAAAAAAAATGTCATGATTTTCGAAATCATACTTAAAACAAATCTAACCAGTTTTTGAAAACGTTCTCATTTCGTTTTCGTTCCGAACAAAATGTTGTACTGTGAGAAACGTTTTAGAAACGTTATTTTAAATAACGTTTCCGAGCCCTACTCTGAAGCAATAAAAATAAAAATATACCTACCGTATTTTCATGAAAAGAGTGTTATTTTGAAATCTAGTTTCGGGACCTAATAATTTCAATACAGACTACGATCACCGATCCGATCACTCCTGCTCAATCTTCGATTTTCCAACAACTTTCTTATCAAAAGCTGCAATAACAATAGAGCCAGAGAAGTATATGGTACAAACGACGTTAGGGCAACAAGCGGGGCAGGGGCAGGGCAAGGGATCAAATGAAAAATAACGGGAGTAAATGATGTGATCGCAATAAACACAATTTCCCGAGCTGCTGAACAAATTGCCGCCACACCGGCGCTCCCACGCGACTTATGTGCTCCCTGTACTCAGGAATCGCATTTAAACTCGCTTACGGAGTTAGATGAGCGACCTGAAGAAAGTTTACATCGACTTTCTTAATCTGTGAGGTATTCTTCATGCGGTGTTGATGGCACGACAGTGTATTACATTTTGTTGGCCCAAATCTTCGCCAGTTCCACGTCATCGTCGGTGGCAACGTGGAGATAGCTGTGGCTGCATTTTTTGGGGCTCAGAGGGCAGGATAGGAGGTGGGACATAGTCTGTGCCACAGCTTCACATCGACAGCCTGCTGCCGTTCCGTCGAGGTATGCCACTTTGTGAGGTTGTAGTTACCAGATATTGAAAAGACATTATGTACTTAGCTGGTTTGATTTCTAGAAATAGTCCTGAGATACGAATGCATTTTTCTCATGAGAAAACACACGATGACATGAATTACACAGCATTCAGATGAAGGAATCTAATTAGTGCAATTAAGTAGAGTCCAACAGATTGATCAACACCAGGTTGTTTAAAGAAAGCCTTTGATTAAGTTCAGCGAAAATTGCTGACACGTAGGTAGATTGAAATACATAAATTCATAGGAATTCATATGTATTTCAATCTACCTACCTAGGGCAAAACTTGGCTAATTGGTGATATGCAGCTATTCGGTGATAGATAATATGTGTTATATTACCAAGTTACTACTGACTTGATAAATGTATATTTTTCAATCATTATAGTATTTGCCACATTTTTAGATATAAGTTAGCAAAGCTTCTTTTGTCTACTATATTGCAGTAAATTTAAAAAGTAATCTGATCAATGAATCGAATTTTACAAGTAAAAAACAAAACTATCACCGATTACCCAAGTTTTGCCCTACTTGTCAGAAATTTTCGCTGTCCTGAAACCGCGAAAAAAAATCAGCTGATCCCTACATTTATGTTCGCATAATTCGTCAAAATGTAGAGAACAGCTGATTTTTTTCGCGATTTCAGCTGTAGCCCATAGTAAATGTTGTTCATAATGATGAGTAAAATGATCCCTTAAGAGGCTGTGGGTTATTTAAATTACACATTGTACGAGTATAATAGAGCCATAGATTAGCAATTGCCGTCAAAATATTTCGGATTGTGATTGAACATGTGTGACGTAATTAGGGTGCTAATCTACGTTCAGAATAATGTCAAAATTGGTATGGCAACTCACGGACTATTGATCTCGTCCAAAATACATCTTGGACAATAATCCCGTTAAACGTATAGTCGGTAATGTATCGAGTGTTCGTCCACGTTGAGATCAAGTTAAGTTAACACCGCGTCGACGCGATAAGTGAATTACACAAGCTCACAGAGCACGGAACGACTAGGAACAGATCCCAACAATTAATTGGAATCCAATATTTTTCCAGAATTTTGTGATATTTTCCAGAGAATTCATATAGAGAAAAACAACTCTCGAACTATATCTTAGATTTGCAACGATTTTGTTTCAGGAACATAGACCATTTCTACAATTTATTCCGAAGTAAAATTTGACCTCAAATCGACCGACATCTTTCTGTTGTTGAACCAACCAACAAACAACCAACGTTTTAAGAAAAATATAGTTTGGCTTTTTCTAGTTGTAGTCAAGTAGGTATTTCTTGGATGGTTTGGTCTTGTTGATAGAATGAATGAAAGGCGACTAACAAAAGGTAGTAATGTACAAGGCAGAAATGAGTGGAAACACTGGGAGGGGACACCTTAGGAGGACATATTATGACCTTATTGGTGATGTTCTTCAGAAAGGTCAGGTGCGTAGTACTCGCAACCGGCGTACATGTATGACCAGATGTATTCAAAGCAAAAGGATCGTAAAGGATCGTGTTGCAGGTTTGTAGTTTTTTCTACCCCTCATGGGAAGAAGGCGTGAGTTTATGTACGAGTGTATGTATTCCTTTGATTTTTCCTGTGTTCGTTTTGTTCATTTGCTTCTCGCCTCTTCTAGTCACGTCTAAGCTCACAGCTTCATGTGTCTGGAACGTGTGGGATTAAGTTATAATAGTTATTAATTGCACACTAACTCGATCGGCGACGGCGCGCCGTGCTAATCCAATACCAGTCTACACTGTTAACTCATTATTGTGGAGCTGATATGAACGTGCGTGTTTACTGATATGAACGTGTTTACTGATATGAACGTGTTTACTGATATGAACGTGTTTACTGATATGAACGTGTTTACTGATATGAACGTGTTTACTGATATGAACGTGTTTACTGATATGAACGTGTTTACTGATATGAACGTGTTTACTGATATGAACGTGTTTACTGATATGAACGTGTTTACTGATATGAACGTGTTTACTGATATGAACGTGTTTACTGATATGAACGTGTTTACTGATATGAACGTGTTTACTGATATGAACGTGTTTACTGATATGAACGTGTTTACTGATATGAACGTGTTTACTGATATGAACGTGTTTACTGATATGAACGTGTTTACTGATATGAACGTGTTTACTGATATGAACGTGTTTACTGATATGAACGTGTTTACTGATATGAACGTGTTTACTGATATGAACGTGTTTACTGATATGAACGTGTTTACTGATATGAACGTGTTTACTGATATGAACGTGTTTACTCTGCTTTTTGCGTGGAAACTCGTCATTAATAATTACATAACATAACATCACGCTTGTGTTCCCCGAAGGGTAAGGCAGAGGTGTACCTATAGTACACCTATATTTGAGGCTGTCAGCGCAAAAGTGGCCTAAGTTTGAGATAGGCAGTATGAAAATAATGGGCGTTGTATATTTATGAATCAATGTACATTCATTATATTAAAGTTGATTATAGTCCCGATGTAAATTTGCAACACCGTCTATTGACGCATTATTTTTGAATTAAATATTAGCATGTTTTAAATAATTTGTAGTATATAGGTATACAGGTAAGTCAGAATATGAAAAAATGAAGGTTAGGCCGCTTTTGCGCTGACAGCCTCATTTAGCCAGTTATGTTTAAGTCCTACGTAATATTTGGCGAGTCTATTGCCATCAACCTTGCATAAATTCAGACTCCGGGCTGTCACTGAGAAATTCCAGATGGAAAAACCAAATAACACTTTGCCCGACCCGGGAATTGACCCCAGGACCTGATACTCAGCAGTAACGCTTGCGACCACTAGACTCACGAGGCAGTCATCAATAATTGTTTTTACTTATTTTTAATCATATAAAAATGTCCAGGTGAGTTTTGAGTATGAATGTGGATGGCTGTAAGAGTAGAGGAAGACCAAGGAAACGATGGATGGACTGTGTGAATGTTGATATGGCTAGAAAGGGGGTGACTACCGAGATGATGACAGAGACTGATGGAAGAAACAGACATGTCTCTGACCCCAAATAAAATGGGATAAAGACAAGAAAATAATGATGACATGCCCACGTGACGTCATTACAATTTGGTGTGATTATTCTATCCTACTCTACTAATATTGGTGCCGACTCTCTTGTACACCGAACTAAACGAACTAAACAATCACTATGATTACTTTTGGCTATGAGAATCTTAAAGCTATTCTGAAAAAAAAATCACTAAATTTAAAAATAATATTGATACAACTAAATCGAATTTGACGATCGCGACTTCACGTGGTTAGTACTTGTTTGCCCTACCCCGTGAATTTTTTTTGAGCCGGAGGAGGCGCGCAGGCGCAGCCTCGACGTGTTTTATAGTACCTATGGAATTTTTCACTTTTTGTATGGAAATTATGAAAAATGATTGCCTACATATTGAGTTTTAGGGGTTTAAGAGTTTTAGAGAAATTCGAAATTTTCATTATTTTTGTGATAGGACACACCGTTTTGGAGATATAAGCAAAAAGAAAAGAAAAAAAAAACTACATTAGGTACTGTTTTTGCACCTGAAGTCGAGGTTTTGGTGTGAATTTTAGTTCATGCCAACTAATTTTATTCCACACATTTATAATCGCGATTAAAAATAGTCAGATTTAGTTAGACAATCAAAATTTTACGTGAAAAACGTCAAATTCAGAACAGCAAAATTACCATTTTCACTAAACTAATAACTCAGTGCCATCTTAGTGCTGTCAAACTAAAATATTGTTGACTCACTTTAGCCAATTTCAGAATAGGAAATCGTCGTTTGACAGGAATAAACAAAATTTTGGTGATATTTTAGTCTAGTCTAGAGGCATTTGTGACATGAGAATCGGCACCATTATAGACGCGAAAGTTTGTGACGATGGATGGATGGGTGTTTGTTACTCTTGCACGCAAAAACTACTTAACGGATTTGAATGAAATTTAGCACACAGATAGTTTGTAACCTGGATTAACTTAAAGGATACTTTTTATCCCGATATCCTTACGGAATCTAGACTTATGCGGGTGAAACCGCGGGACACTACTAGTATAGCATATAGTAAAAAGAACTAAATCACATTGAAAAAATACATATGCTGAGCAATTGATAAAAGAGCACAATTTAGGTGTGTTTGGAATGCGAATAATTTATCAAAAGGATCGTGGCAGATTTTTCTCAGCTCTTATTCGAACTAGATGGAGTGAGAATGAAGTTAGGAATATCATAGCCAGGTATATGATATTCCTAACTTTATTGACAGTCCATCTACATAAAACAATACAGGCATGTATATATATGCTGTCTCGCGACACCACAGCTGCATACGCTTACACGAGGCGTGTAGGGTGACCATAATCCCGCGTCTCGCGATCTTTCCCGGGATCGGTCACGGGATTATCGCTACACGATTACGACCGTGTAAATTGCGTTTATTTAACCACAATCATTTGGGCTGTCTGAGCCAATTTGTGATGGCAATAAAATAATAATTTATGTTGTTTTTTTTTTTGTACAAAAAATAAATGATGTTAATGAATTGCTTTTTCGTCTCTTTATTAATTGAAATTTTAACTTTAGAACTTTTATATCAACCAGAACTTACCTACTTACCTACCGAGCCCTTATAAAATTCCAACCCCAACTTACTTCTAGACTGGAATCTAGACTACCTATTTCATAACGTGAACAAAGGTAGGACGCCCTCAGGCTAGGTGGAGCGACGATCTTCGCAGGGTGGCTGGTAGCAGCTGGGTGAGAGTTGCCGAGAATCGAGCTGAATGGCTTGCAACAGGAATGATGACTAAAATATTTATATTTTTGTCCGTCAGGTAGCTTATTAAAAAAAATGTAACACGTATTTTTTATTTTTTTACGTAGTCAAAAGATTACGACGATACTTTGAGTTAATATGTTGCATGACGTCACACCTTTCGAGGATTTTTTTTTAAATAAATTTATTTAAAAAAATCCTCAAGAGGTATCGAACCCGGATCGACCGTACGAGAACCAAGCACGCTGACCACATAGCCACCAAGCGGTTGCAGAGGGTAAATCTCTACTAGTATACAACGTGTAACGTTAAATGCGCAAAACCTCTTAAGGGGTCATTGTACTCATCATTATGAACAACTTTTACTATGGGATCAAACCTGAAATCGCAAAAAAAAACAGCTGTTCCCTACATTCTGACGAGTTATGCGAACATAAATGTACAGAACAGCTGATTTTTTTTCGCGATTTCAGGTTTGGTCCCATAGTGAAAATTGTTCATAATGATAAGTACAGTGATCCCTTAAGAGGTTTTGCGCATTTAACGTTACACGTTGTATAAGCTGCGCGTAACATTTTAGAGCCTGTTTTCTCGGAATCTTCTGGCTAGTGCGCTTTATTGCTTTACTGTGTTGATACCCTTAAGGTATACTAATTATGCTGAATCTCATCCCGATCTGAATTTCTGAGACCGTAAGGTCTCCTTGTAAGTAATTTTTTATTAGTATGATAAAGCAAATGTATTATAGAGGCGTGAGGAACAGGGAGTAAAGTTCACTCATATCCTCTATAGAAAAGGGAGGATCCTCCGACCAGACGGGTGTTGTGTCTGGTGGGCTACTGTCCGACGGGTGATGTCGGGATGTCGTATATACCTATGTTAGTCGCGCGGTAAACTCTGATTGCGCGATGCAGGATTTTGCGTGACGTCAGTGTGACGCGTTCCATTTTGACGATGTGGATATGCAGCCACAGTATCTAATATTTGTTTTTATCTGACAGACGGACTAAACAGAATTTCTTATTTTTTACCCAGGCATCATCCCTATTGGAGAGGTATATTTCCTGCAGTGGACAGCTGTAGGCTGATGATGATGATGACGATGACAGTGATGAAGCACAAATTAGAGAAACCGTAATAAATTGACATCGTAGTAAGTGCCACGCCGGTATCGCGTCACGAATCACTTAGTGAATCAACAAAAGTAATTATAATTAGTGTCGGAAGCTAGTCGGTAGACAGCGCTAACGCGACGTGACGAAACAAAAACTACTAATGGCCATCCGAGAACCCTTTCTTCTGGTAAGCGAAACGGTAATTATTGCTCCAGAGCTGGAAAATTAGGGGTTTCTTAACAGCTGGCCGCAATTAACAGCACAATCTATTACGTATCGTTGTAATTTTCTTTTAGTTAAAGTGATTTTTGTTATGAATAGGAATGAGTTTCATATTTTGTTGTGGGTTGATACGGCATATTATTTTATAAGAGCTCGTTATATACATAAATATACTAGAACTGCCCCGGCGACTTCGTCCGCGTGGATTTAAAATTGACTACCTCTTTTAACCCTGATACACGTTATTCTTTATTTTTGGTCTTGGATATACTGAGTTTCAAGTCGGACCGCGCATTAAATTTCTTCCATACAAACTTTGACACCCCCCATCCTCTAGGGGTAGTTTATAAAAACAAAAAATTACAAACTATACTGTGACCACCTTCTGGCTTCATCATCAGACCCTGGACATCATCTACTAATAGACTACTTGTCAAAACAAATCAAACGAGCCCAAAGTCGATGGGGTTGTGTCGTTTCGTTATAGAGTTCCTATGGCCACCTTCCAGCTCCATCATCAGACCCTGGATACCATCTACGATCAGAGTATTCGTCAAGACAAATCAAACGAGCCAAACTCGATGTTATTGCATTGTTTTAGTACTGAGTTTCTGTGGCCACCTTCCGGCTCCATCATCAGATCAGCTCAATGGTACCAAAATATTTCATTGTCACCGACTTTACATACGTGTGCCAAATTTCAGCTCAATCGAACACCGGGAATAGATAGTTAAATAGATAATATTTATTTGCTTAAACATGTGTCATACATACAAGAAAATGCATGCAAGATGGTACCAACATTATTAGGTACAGGCATGTTTGCCACAAGCAGTGAAATATTGAAAAAGAAGTGGTAAGTGAGTGAAATATTGATTGCAAAATGCCAGGACATACAAGTGAAGTTAAATAAAAGCTTTTAGTGTATTACATAGATAATTAGTATTCGTGCCAAGTTTCAGGTTTATTAATTCCAGGAATAAGAGTTTTTATACAAACAAAATCCCCCATTTTCACCCCCTTTAAGATAGAATTTCCAAAAACCCCTTCTTAGAGCTCCTCTACAATATATAAAAGGACGCCGTGTGCAAAATTTCAAGATTTTAGCAAGTTTTTGTTCTTGGTTTAGACTCTGCGTTAATGAATCAGTCAGTCAGGACAAGTAATTATGTATAGATATTATAGGAGCTCGTAGAGGTTAAGCTACGCTAGTCGAGGTCAGGCCATAGATGGGTGACCATCCATTACATACCAAGACTCCTCCGTACGGATAGCACGTTAAGACATTGGTCCCACCTTTCATAGATCTTTGACAGTCGTTACGGCCGGGTAGTCAGATGCCCGATAGTCAGATGAAGGGGTATCGTGTTACCCAGTAACTGAGTTGTGGAGGTCAGACATAATCAGTTGCTCAATGAAAAATACTGGTATTCAGCTGCATCTGGTTAGAGTGGAAGCTGACCCCAACATACTCAGGAAAAGGCAGATGATACGACATATTATGTTGGTAGAGACTGTAGAGCGTATAAGTAAGTGTTTTAACGCATTTAAAACGGCTTAAATATCTGGAGGATATGCAAAAATATCCGTATTTGTAACGTTATCGCATTACAATAGTACCTGAGCAATACAATGTGATCAACAAATAAATTGTCGTAACTGAAATTACAATAACGGGATCTCGCGTTAATCACCATAAAAATTCAAAGCAAAGAGCTTTTAATGTAAGTAAGTGGGAACTATTTTACATAAAAGACACTTACAAATTCGCACAAAACAATATTGCACATTAAACAAACATTCTAAAACTCATTTTCCAAGACCCTTTACACAAAAAATCTGATTACCACCGAAAATAGCACTCTAAAACTTTCACAATAAAGTGCATACTTGTGTGGGGTGCTACGCAAGGGGGTATCACAACCGGGGCGTTTGGTACAAAAACGTTTATTAGCACATTTTGTCGCAAGCGGAGCGTGACGGCGATAAGTGACAAGCTATTGAGATGTTTGGGGTGAGCACCTAATGACTGCACATTGGGAAATGCGCCGCGGAAACTGTGAAAAAATATGGGGACGAAATACCGCTGCAATGAACTATGGCTCTTTGAGAATTTGAAATTATATTAGGTGTGACTTCTAGGATATTTGTGAACCTAAGTATTTAGAAATGCCATAGAAGTCATACATAAATTATTAGCGTGCTTATTTTTCAACGAACTAGTACACTAGACTCGTACAAGTCTCTCAAATAATTTACAGTTTTGTACAAAATAAAAATATGTATCCTTTTTTTGGTACGGAATACAGAGGAAAATCTTTATAAAATGGTGACTTATTTATGTTTTCCTTAACCACTAACTCAAAAAAATTATTTGAAAAAAACCAATTACTGGAACTATTAAATTTTGTCAAGGAATCGGTTATTCAGACAAATGAAGCTAGTTGTCAATTCCAAAGGTTCCTATCGAGAAAGCTCCATTTACACGGTGCAAGTTACTGGAATGTTCAAGAGCAATAATCGCATGCCCTAAAGCTCTTTCGATTTTATTGCTATTCAAGAAATGCATGCAGTTGTTTACACGCGTGCGATTTCCATAAAATGGCACGAAATAATCGAATGCAAGTTTTGCCATTCAATAAAATTGGATGCAACTTACACCAAGACAATAAAATTGCAAGGCGATTATTGCATGCAAGTTTTGCCTCGTCTAAACACAGAGTTGCGCGTCCTTGCGCTGCCAAATATTTCAAAGAATTTTATTGAACGTCTTGTTTCGTTCATGTTTGAATGATAGAAAATTTTCACGTCAGAATTGAATGCGATTTTATCGTACGTGTGATTTTATTGTACGTGCAATCTTATTGTACCTACGTAGGTACAATAAGACAATATTGTTGCACGATACGGGCAAGTTAGTTGCCGTTCAAAACTGGTGGAGGTGTAAACAGTACGTACTGTTTACACCAATATATGTCGTGCAACAATATTGTGCGTCTTGTTTAGACAGTGACAGTTAATTGCCCTTCAAGTTTATGATATACCACATATTATACATATTATATGGTACACATCATCATCTGCCAGCCTTTTCCCAACTATATTGGGGTCGGCTTCCAGTCTAACCGGATGCAGCTGAATACCAGTATTTTTACATGGAGCGACTGCCTATCTGACCTCCACAACCCAGTTATTGGGTAATACGATACCCCTTGGTAAGACTGATTGTCAGACTTTCGGGCTTAACGATTGTCAAAGATCCACGAATGACAGCCGGGACTAACGGCTTAACGTGCTTTCCGAGGCACGGAGGAGTCTCGGTATGTAAAGATCCACGGACCATCCACGGACTAACCCTGGCAAGCGTAGCTTAACTTGACGGATCGACCCATGCGGCTGTTATTACTTAGCCACGAGCTCCACAGGCAATAAGCATGCACCGTATAAAAGGAGCTCAACGGGCAAGAAACTTAAAGTAATACATTTTAACACATAATATTATTTTACCAACATTAACTATGACATTTAATCCACCAAATCATAGTCACCCTACCGCGATCAACGCAGCGAACCCGATTACCATCGCTTTCTCATTGTTGTCTATTTGACGCTTAATGCACTCCTCTATTGTTGCCCGTCCATTAACAAGAGAACCCCCATTCTTAACCACTTCAACTGTAAGAGAGACCAGCGTATTTTGGCAGTAACTTTGATAGGTCAATTGAAAACGGCCAGTGAAAATAGAACCCTAAATCAAAATTTGTTGTTCGTTTCAAGAGGTCTGTATTAATTGGTGCGTGACAAAATACAAGTGTTTATGTGTGACTGACTTTATAAAGCTCAGAATCAATTTGTATGGGAGATCTGATAAGATTATGATAAGGTCGCAATTGTTAGGAATTAAACAAACTTTATTATTCAAGAGAGCATTATAGAATTGAACTAGCACTAGCCTCCACACTAGGACTCCCTGTGTCGTGGAGACTAGTCTCCTTCATACAAGATCCATTGTGGGTAGGTACCAGGGGCGTAGCCTTCATACAATCCGATTCCTATCGGCTTCCCTTGGGAACAACCACTCTTCTTAATGTCTACTATTGCTAAATAATATGGTACACCTGTGTGTGTAACTGTGTCATATGTTACTGTATATCACATTACATATTTATGTTTAATACCAGTTTAATACATCATGAGATAAAAGACCTACAATTTTTGTCTGCGTTTATGAGAACTGCCGATCTATTCTGTAAACATCACACCGTGAGCGCTTAGGTGAAGTGAGTTTGAAGTGAGCTCAATCCCTAATAGAGTAAGGTGGGATGACAGTTCACATCGCGCTCACTTCACCTAAATTTTCACGGTGGGATCTTTACAGAATAGCACCACTGAACATTTTTTTCTTCGGCTTCCCTCTAATGTTAATTGTAGCTGCGCCACAGGTAGGTAGGTACATAAGTACATAGCATCGGTATGTGTGCTATATTCCTATAATATGCCTATGTGTTACCTACAATACAACCCAGGCGATCAATCTGCTGGATGCCCTAATCAGGGCGTGAGCAATCGCTCAGGAGCTGGATGTTGAAATATTTATGTATAGCAGTTAATCTATGTTCAATGTTTGCATGAAGTTTTTTAGTTAAATGTTATGTTTTTGGCTTGCTGCGCGCTTTTTGTTTACTGTAAGTGCAGCAAGCAATTGTTATATAATAAACTAGCACCACCCGCACGAATTCGTCCGCGTGGATTTCGTACTTTACCCCGTTATGGGTATATTTTCAAAAAACCCTGATACACGTAATTCTTTATTTTTTGTTTTAAATATAAATACTAAATTTTGAGTTAATCGGACCGCGTGTTAAAATTCTCCCATACAAACTTTGCTTCCCATACCCCCCAATCCCGCTCCCCTAGATAAGTATTCGTGCCAAGTTTCAAGTTTATTAACTTGCGAAATAAGATTTTTCATACAAACAAAATCCAGGGTTATTTTGTTTGTATGAAAAATCTTATTCCTTGAGTTACTTGAGTTGTAAACTTGAAACTTGGCGCAAATACTTATTTTCTAAATACATTATGAAGTTTGTCATTTTTTGTTTTTCTTAACCACCCCCTACGGGGGATTAGGGGGTGTCAAAGTTTGTATGGAAGTATTTTAACACGCGTTCCGATTAACTTGAAACTCAGTATTTATACTTAAGACCGAAAATAAAGAATTACGTGTATCAGGGTTTTTTTGAAAATCTACCAATAACGGGACGAAAGTACGAAATCCACGCGGATGAAGTAGCGCGGGAAATGCTATATATGAGTCATATAGATGCAAAGACAGCATCATCCAATTTTTTCATGATAGCAAATTTGAATGCAGTCTGTCAGTATAAAATCAGCTTATTTGCTTGACTTATTTAGTTTGTAGCAAAAGAAGCAATATCCCGTATAAAATTACCGATAAAATCTTAGGTTTGTAGCAAAGACCGCATTATCCAACAATTATATCCATCCACATCCATAAAGCTAAAAACTTGTTTACTGCCATTTTGGTAAAACTGGATGTTGCTACCTTTTCTATATGACTCATATATATAAATAGATAAATACGTTGCCATGGATGGTTCACCTCTGAAATATTAATAACAAGCAGTACTTACACATCATAATTATTGCTTTGGCAATAAATAAATCTTTGTAAATTCGTTACATTGCGACTTCCTTCATTAACTTGCGAAAACTCCGACGCTCAACAAACGCAAAATAAATTCTGAACACATGCTACCTGTTTAGGTACCTACTTACCTATACTTTTATCGGTAACTAGATTTTGCCCGCGGCTGCGCCCGCGTGGAAGTCTGCCACGGGAACCTACTACCGGGATAAAAAAAATATCCTTTGTTCGGTAAACCCAGGTCATGATCTACCCATGTGCCAAATTTCATCTAAGTCCGGTCAGCCGTCATAGCGTGAAAGCGTAACAAACAAACGCACTTTCGCAATTATAAATTACTAATATTATTAGTTAGGACTAGCTGTTGGCCGCGGCTTCGCCCGCGTGGATGTCAATACTTCCCTATTTGAATCGGATTTTGTTCACAATTTCATGCGTTTTAATTTTTTGCTCGGAATTCTATTTTTTTCTAAAATAAAAGTACCATAAGTTACTCCTTATAATATCAGCTATCTACCAGTGAAAGTCCTGTCAAAATTGGTCCGGCCGTTTCGGAGATTAGCCGGAACAAACAAATAGACAGACGAACAAAATTTTTTTTAAATTGCTTTTTGTTACCTATACGTATCGTATATACTGTCATAATAATATGCATATAATAAAAAGCTGTTATTTTGACATTCCAAAGAGACACTTCAATTTTATTTATTTGTATAGATAAGAATTAATCAGCCTGCAACCTTCCCACTGCTCTAACTCATGCCTTCTCTGTTTAAAAGTGTGTCAGTACTCAGTAGGCAAGTAAAATCCCCTGCGCGAGCTCAATGCGGACATTTGGATTTCACATGCCTTCCAATTTTGGTTCTAGAATGTTGCTTCACGATATTTTCCTCAACCGTTTTCCGAAAACTTCATGGAGCTGCATAGCAAAATCAGCCTTAATGCAGGGACACAGGCCTCCTCTTGGTAAGACGGAGTGGTCCGTAATCCACCACGCGAGCCCAGTGCGGGTTGGTAGATGTCACATGTCTTCGAATTTTTAGTTCTAGGGCATTCCGGTTTCCTCACGATGTTTTCCTTCACCGTTTTGAGAGCAATGGTGATGAAATAATTTACACAAAGTAAAGCGCGTGTCTGAGTTCGAACCTACATACGTCCTACTACCGTGGCCTCGGCACAGGCAACTGAAGGAACACGGGTGGGTTTTAGTCAGTAAAAGTCTGACACACCTTGTCGCTCCTCCCAGAGCGGGAAAAGTCATTAGATGATTTCCCATCTTATAGGTTATTGGGATGTTAAAACCATAGATAGATAGGTTTTTCTATCTCCAGTATGCCAAAACTGGTGATAGATAGGGTTCGGCCGTTAATGGTTCCTTGTCCAACGTTTAGTAAAAGATACAAATGCTTTAGTATACCCTTCCCTTTCCTTCCCTTCCTCACACTGTCTGTAGAACACAGTGTTTGTCAAAACAGTAATTACCGCCGCGTCCACCGTGACGTTTCAATTAGGAACCCTTTCATTCAGACCATCCTACGCTTTTGGACGGTTGGCTATTAAATAAAAGGATTACTATTGTTGTAATCTTATTTGTTTCTTGGTGTATTTAGTGACAGTTTTCTTGGGAAACTGTCGTTAAGTTCAGTATCAATAATTGCTAAGTTTTTATTAAAATTCTGCTATCTCAAATTTTTTTTTAATTTCAAAATTATAACAGTGTTCAAGGAAATCTTTACTGCAGTACAGCGGGGCAATTGCAATAGCTTTCATTTTGACAATTCAACAATATTCATTGCGTTTGTTACGTTGTCGAGCAAACGAATTTTTCTAACATATGAAGCAATGAATTTGGAAATAAGGGTGTTACACAATTTGGGTGCAGAAGACGATCATCGATAGAAGGTACAATTTTTTAATCACTAGCCAAATTTTCACAGGGTGATCTACCCATGAATATGAACAACTTACACTATAGGACCAACTCTGAAATCGCGAGAAAAAAATCAGCTGTTTCATACATTTTGGCCGAGTAGGTATTGAACTTTTGAATGAAACAGCAGATTTTTTTTTTCGTGATTTTAGAGTTGGCCCCACAGTGAAAGTTGTTAATATTCATGGGTAGATCACCCTGTGAAAATTTGGCTAGTGATTAAAAAATTGTACCTTCTATCGATGATCGTCTTCTGCACCCAAATTGTGTAACACCCTTATTTCCAAATTCATTGCTTCATATGTTAGAAAAATTCGTTTGCTCGACAACGTAACAAACGCAATGAAAACTAACCCTGTATACGAATATATTTACTTATGAATTTAACCTTAGTACACACATAAATATGTATAAACGGACAAGAAGAAAAGAACAGAAAAATACGTACAAAGGTGAAATTCTTAAACGAAATGAAATCAAGATTTCATTCCTGGAACTCTGTCTAACTTAAAAGGAAACGGTTTTGTATCGGCAAACTATAATATAATGAGGTTTTATTCTGACTATCATATGACCTACGTTTCCCTATTGCTGGGCAAAATTTATATTCTGTGTGTCTTATACGCCATACGGGGCTATGCCTGATTACGTGCTCCCTAAGGCTCGGAACGATCTGGATGTATACAAACCACCATTGCCTATGCATCCACGTACTCCCAACCAACAACCAAAATCAAAATCAAAAGTCATTTTAATCAAATGAGGCTGAGAATCAGCATTTTTTGAACGTCAAAATTACATAAGACAGTCCCCCAAAACATCCGCCCTTCACCACTTCCTAGTGCTTTGGTGGGGCGAAGAAGTGGCGCAACAAATTCCCCAGCAGCACAGCTGTCTGTTCAGTTATAGAAGAACTTGATGCTATACGTATATGCATTTTGTTGTGAGTTGAACCCTGGTAAAAGCTTGTCTTAATAATAATCGTTTATTTATAAAAAGGGGAACATTTACAATAAGTAAGTTAACAATTAAAATAGAGCACAATTGCTTATTTGCCTGAACAAGGTTGAACCTGTGCTTCAGGCTAGGAAGTGCATAAATACTTAAAGTAATAAATTAACAATGAGTATAAAGTAAAAGCTAAACTAAAATTGGTTCAATATAAATTATATGTATGTTAACGGTTTTATTTGCAGACAACAAGTAGATCTTCTGTCTGTGCATAGGCGATGGTAACTAAATATTTTAGTATATTTTTTACAGCTAAAGTAATTAATAAGGTTGAAAATTGGTTCACCGCAAATGTCCGCAATGGTACCTAATTGCCATTTGAAGGTCAAGTGTACTTATTTTACTCCAAGTAAATTATTTATAGATTATTAGATTATTTATAGTTTTCTATTTAATCTATTTTACAGAAATGGGTCTAAGAATGTAAACAAATCTTTCTACAAAGACGTTTTAAAAAAATAAAAACTTTAACTTTATGTTTTGAGGTGTTGCATTAGATGTGCATTATCATTCCGTCTCCTGTTAGTATTTTCAGACTACTGAATGAAACACAGACTGAGTGAACAGCACACCATGCTTGCCTGCACTGGTAGGCAAGGATGATGTCCTGTTTTAATATTAACCTCCTTACTAATAAACATTGTATAGCGTCCGCATACTTACAAAACGCTTTGTCTTCTTCTTTTAAAAGTCGAATTACTGAAGACTGCAAGAGAAAAATCGGTGTGTAACTATTCACCTGATATAATACGTTTATTAGTAAGGAAGTAGGTAAGTGCATAATGAAATGTTGGCGAACAGTCAGCACGTTGCACGATTAATATAAGGTGTATCTATTCATACACGAAATCTCTTAAGGGGTCGTTGTACTCATCAATATGAACAAATTTTACTATGGGACCAACCCTGAAATCGCGAAATAAAAATCTGCTGGTCCCTACATTTTGACGAGTTATGCGAACATAAATGTACGGAACAGATGATTTTTTTTCGCGATTGCAGGTTTGGTCCCATAGTAAAAGTGGTTCATATTGATGAGTACAATGACCCCTTAAGAGATTTCGTGTATGGATAGATACACCTTATATACATGATAACGTCAGGCAGAAGAATATTAGCATATCGGCGACATGTGCTGAACTCTACAGATATGCGAGTATGTTAGAGTGTAGCACCTACATAAAGCAGGGTGTCGGTGTCTGGGCGCTAGTTTAAGCGAATTACCGGCCGCTTCCGTCGCAGACGTGCCCTGACTCACTACGCGATTACGCGAATATACTGAGACTAGCTGAACTTCGATTTTTGAATTATGAAGTGACTTTTGACATTTCAGAAGATGTCATCCGTTTCAATGAGCCTGTGGGTTCAAATCTGGGTTTTCTGAGTTTATCTTGGACATTACTGACATCGGTGAAGAAAAACATCCTGAAGAAACTTGGACTTATAGTTAATATAAGTCTGAAATCACCCACCCGTCTTGAGCAAGCTGGTGAACAATGCTCGTGCCTTCCCTGTATGAAAAGAGGTCTTTGTCCAGCAGTGGGTCAGTAATAGGCTGGTATTATATCTGCTACATCATCATCACTATCACCCACAGCCCATTTTCACCCACTGCTGAGCATAGGCCTCTCTTTTCATGTGCCAGTCCCCATGCTCCTGTGCCAACCTCATCCAGGTTCTACGCGCGATGGTAACTATGTCGTCTGTCCATCTCACCGCTGGACGACCGACGCTTCGTCTTCCTTGGATGTCACTCAGTCACTGCCTTACTCCACCTATCATCACTGCACCTTGGCAAATGTCCTGCCCAACTCCATTTGAGTTCCATAACTCGTTTTCCGATACCGAAAACTTTCGTTCGTCTTCAGATCTCGACGTTTGGAACTCGGTCTATCAATATTATAGCGAGCATAGAACGCTCCATGGCTCTCTGTGCAACTCTCATCCTGAACACAGCCTCTTGCGTGAGCGTCCACGTCTCAGCACCGTACGTCATGGTGGGCAGAACACATTGGTTATAGAGTTATCTGCTACACTAAAGTACAATTAGTATTTGTTCAGTTGATGGATTGGATCGGGTCAGATCAGATATATTCCTCATAGGAATATCAGATATGATGTTGCCATAATTAACTAAAGGCACCTGCCCATAATTTTGCATTTTGTCACATGGGCAGATAGGCAGCTGAATGCAACAATGTATAATATTATATAGGTAGTCGTTGTGCTCAGGATTAAGGTTGACACAATAATCTTGTCCACCTTAATGCAAAAACTACATTCGATTCAACAAATGAACAAGCAGAAATTATTACAGTTAACAAAGGACATGACATTTTTATTACACACTATTAAAATCAGCTTATCCTATATTGAAAACCAAGTGTCAGATTAGTTCACAACCGCATTATTTGGCAAATAGCCGTTCAACAAAGTTATTTATGCGAATTCAGAGACTCTGTTCCAAGTGTATAAGGGGTACAATGCCTTGAATATAAACATTTTGCAGTGGCATAAGAAAGCAATTAAGAAGCGACCAGTTTAATAAGATCTCCAAAATTTCGTAATGCATTAGTTTTTGTTCGTTTAGGAGATGCGGGGAGGGTCCTGTTATTTGGTGGGGCATCAATTCGCTTGACATATGTTCGGCCTGCAAAGCCAAAGGGGATTGAGTGGCATAAGCCCCTTGGGTTCATTATTGCCCTTTACCCTTCCCATAGGGCCCTTCACTCAATGTTTGCAAAGTGTACTTATTTCACTTAATAAAAGAGAAAATTTCATTTAGCTTATTTTTGTGATCGTTGAAGAATCTGTTAAGATGTTTAGTGATTAAGAAATCAAGGACATGACTGGGTTAGTGACACTATGATGAACTAATGACTATAGGTTTATTCTTATCAGCAAAATTCTCCCCAGATGCTTTCCAGGCTTTTGAAAACCTTCCAATACTAACAAATCTTACTTTATTTAATGCTCAGAGAATATAAAACGCAATTATTTTAATCGAGGGACTTTTAAATGCCGAAGTGACGATCAAGAAGTTGCCAATCACTTTTTAATATTTGATTATGAAAGACACGATCATTGAAGTCATGAGAAAGACGACCTGCCTTGCCATTTCCCAACGATGTTGGGGTCGACTTCCAGTCTAACCAGATGCAGCTGAATACCAGTATTTTACACAGAGCGACTGCCTATCTGATCCTCACAATCCAGTTACTGGGTAATACGATACCCCTTGGAAAGACTGGTTGTCAGACTTTGGGGCTTCATACGACCCGTAACGTTCCACATATGACAGCCGGTACCAACGGCTTAACGTCCTTTCCGAGGCACGGAGGGGTCATCGTATGTAAAGATGGTCACCCATCCACGGACCGTCGCAAGCGTAGCTTAATCTGATCGATCGACTCGTGCTGATAAAGAGACGTGAGAAAGACGGCCTTAACATAAACAAATGCTATAGTTTATCGACTAACCTGCACCCTAACCTCAGGCAGGTTGACTTTCATCGCCAGCTCTTCCCTGGAGTACACGTCAGGGTAGTGACTCTTCTCGAAGGCCCTCTCTAGCTCATGCAGCTGGTAGGTGGTGAAGGTGGTTCTGTTCCGCCGGTGCTTCTTCTTGTTGTCGGCTGCGGAGCCTGGTCGTGCGGACTCATCGTCACTGCCTGGGGGGGACTTGTCGTCTGTTGGCGTTCGCTGGCTGTACCCGTCGTTGCTGTTGCAGGAGCCTTCGCCTGGAATGTGTTAATGATGGGTTAGTGAAAAGAAATAGTTGAGAGAAGGTTGGGTTGTTAAATGCATTATAGTACAGTCAGAACCAACTCCTACTAATATTATAAATGTGAAAGTTTGTGAGGATTGATGGATGCATGTTTGTTACTGTTTCACGCAAAAACTAATGAACAGATTTGGATGAAATTTGGCACACAGATGGTTAATAACCTGGATTAACACATAAGATACTTTTTATCCCGATATCCCTACGGAAACGAGACTTATGCGGGTGAAACCGCGAGGCGCTGCTAGTCCAAAATATGTTCGTCACCTTAAGGGCTAATTATGTCTGCTCATTGCACGATAGAATCTGTTTTAACGACTCAGCATTATATATTTCGTCATAATGTCAATACCGCAGAATGACTTTACATCGAATTAAAAATGTGACACTTGCAGACTCTGACAATTAAATGAAAAACATTAAGTATTTACATTTCATAAAATGGCCAGGCCATTAAAAAGATTTTAGGTTGATGTCAACTGTATTTATCAAAGGTTTAAACTATTTTGATCTTTGTTAGCAAGTTATTAAATACAGTTTGCAATAGCTCAATACCGTAGCTGCAAAGGTGTGTCCTGACTTGATTAACGAAAGAATTTGAAAAGTGACGAAGATATAAAAGGCTTTATTGTACTTTATCTTAAGGGTCACACCATTATATGATGTGAATGGGCCATATCTAGGGAACAGTTATTGTAAGTACGGGTTTGAAAATAGGCGTTCAAAAGATAGTTTTAACATTGGATACTCCAAAACAGTGATAACGGCATTATCTATTTTTAGGGTTCCGGTTATAAGATAATTTTTTGGTCCGTTCGTGACAGAGGTTTGTCTTGAGATCATGCAATTTAGGAATTTGAATTTAGCCATAATTTAAAGTCTCAATAACGCGCACATAGAACGCCAGTCAAAGACTTATTTTTTTTTTAACG
Organism: Fissipunctia ypsillon; assembly: GCA_947568875.1. Classification (NCBI taxonomy): domain Eukaryota; kingdom Metazoa; phylum Arthropoda; class Insecta; order Lepidoptera; family Noctuidae; genus Fissipunctia; species Fissipunctia ypsillon. The sequence continues at coordinate 4,379,812 of OX387665.1, read as the reverse complement.
ACTTCAACAAAGGAGGAGGCTTTCAATTCGGTTGTATTTTATTTTTTATTTTGTTACCTCAGAACTCCGTCATTTATAATCCTATTGACTAAAACTTAATATAAAACTATTTGATTTTTTTTTATTTTATTTGAAAGGATATACTTCCAAATTGGTTCCATATAAATTTGGTCAAGTTCTGATGAGTAGTTTTTGAGTTAGCTTCAGTACCTAATACGTATTTTTTCCACTTAGTGTATGTTGATGACGTTATAATAATTTCCTGTCACTGTTATTTACATTGCAAGTAGTGGTATACGACTTTGTGTAGTGTGGTAGGTACCACAACAAAAAATTGAAAAATAAAAACTTTTTTTGCAAAAAAACAACTGACTTCCAAAAAAAAAAAAAACAGTTCAAAGTGAAAATAACTTTAATTTCGGAAGTCGATGGCAAAAAACTACTTATTTTTCACTTTGTAGTATTTTTTTTTGGCAGTCGGTTGTTTTTTTGCAAAAAAGTTTTTTTTTATTATCTACCTATACATTTATTTCTACAGTCTGTTTGAACACACTCACAAACCATTTGTTCCAAAAAGAAAGTGCCTTGTGCCATAAGGCATAGGGCACTTGAAAATTCTCTTCCCACTATTAATATGTATTATTCCTTTAAGTGTTATTTAAACAAACAGGAGCTCTAGTTAATATCGCATCCACAGGCGTACAGTCGGCGCCGCAATTACGCAACAAAGTTACAAGGAAACAGCGTCATAAATCAAACGAAACAATTTGAGCTTGCGTATGCTAATTTTGAGCCGTGTCTTGCCGATAATGCAATTATATTCAAATATACCACGCACAGTGCGCCGAATGCAAACTAGCTGGACAAAATGTATAGTTGTAGAGTGAAAATTAAGGCAAGGACATTAAAATACAGCTGCTGTTGATGATTTATTCATTACCTACATAAGTACATAAACTACGCCATCTACTACGATTCTTACATACTCCTTTTGCTTCGTTTCCGCTTAATTATTCATTAAATCATAATTATTTTCAAGAAATCAGGCATCAAAGAAAAGAAAAAAAGAAAATACATTTATTTAGCTCAGACTTAAAGGCATACAACATATTCTGCAAATAAAAAACAAAAAAAAAGTGTAAAATGCATTGTAAGAAATTAGCAGGAATGTGTGCGTCACGGCTGCGGCAAATAGTAGATCAGCAAAAATGCCAGACAACTAGTGCCGGACGCTGGTTTTCAAGTAGACCTGAAAGTGTGAGTGTCGGATGATCACTTATTAATTAGGTACCTGCTGATGTCAGAATGCGTTTCGCAAAGTAAGACACAACAATGAGACAAATCAATACTAAACAGCAATGCCATACAATTTACATTGCTGTCAGCCTTTTCGGCACTTTTCCTGTTGACAGCAATGCGGACGATTTTTATATACTTGTACATATTATTATTATTTCCTTTATTACAATAAATACAAATAAATTATATTTTTAAATATTAGAATAAAAAGATTATAAAAAAAACATTTAAAAATATAAAAAAATAATAGCCAACCGGTATCGGGAACAGGGCTCCAGAGAGAGGAACCTCCTAATAATGCGAGCCGTGTCCAGAAGTACCGCTTATTATAATTTTTTTTAAGGCTGTAAAAATTTTCTTTTAAATTATGTAAGTATTATCTTGGAAATTGAATTTATGGAAGATAAATTATTGTAAAAATAGACTTCAAATGTGTATCTGTGTGTTAATTATAATATTTTATGTATAAAGCTAAATATAGGTTGAATATAATATTTAATTGTGAAAGTTTATACTGTGATAAGTAGTCACTACATGTAATATTATTAGTTTTAAGTTGTCTTGCTGCGCCCTAACAGGGTCATGTACCGACTCACTAGTTTAAGCCTAGCGTGTAACTATGGTTGTGTACATTGTGCATTAAATAAATAAATAAGTTCTATCTCCTACCTAAATTCAATCTTCCATACATAAAAAATACTAAACAAACATTTATCCCCAATTCTACCAACAGTACCAGATACCATCGCACAGTGGGCTACAAGCAATCCTCCCTCGACAATAAATCTTAACAGAACTTGTATCATATATCATCGCGTATCGCTTGATCTGCAAACCAAGGCCTTCCTTACACTGTTACACGCCAATTATTTCTGACTTGGAAAACATGATCGTTTCATATTTTGATCTTTGTAGCTATTTATTTTTAACTGACTTCAAAAAGGAGGAAGTTCTTAATTCGGTTGATACATATTTTTTTAATGTTTGTTACCTCAGAACTGAAAAATTATTTTTAAAAAAGGAAAGGAAATACTTCCTGATTGATCCCATATAAATTTGGTCAAGTTCTGATTAGTGATTATTGAGTTAGCTTTAGTAATACGTATTTTTCCACTTAGTGTATATTGATGATGTTATAATAATTTCCTGTCACTGTTAATTGTAATGCAAATAGTAGTATACGACTTTGTGTGGGGTAGGTACCACAACAAAAAGTGATTTTTTTTTTTTGCAAAAAAAAACAATCGACATCAAAAAAAAAAACACTACGAACTGACAAATAACTTTAATTTCGGAAATCGGTGGCAAAAAACTAAAATACAGATCCAAAGACCGCCGATTCCGAAATTAAAGTTATTTTTCACGTTGAAGTGTTTTTTTTTTCTTTGAAGTCGGTTGTTTTTTTTTTTGTGTTTGCCAAAATTGGTAGATAAGTGTTTGATTATTATACAAAAACTAAGAAATTCACCCTATTAATGTATACTAATATTATAAATAGATAAAATTTCCGAGTTTTTATGTAGGGGGTAATCTATGGAACTACTGATCCGATTACGAAAATTCTTTCACTAATGGAAAGCACATTTCTATTGTGGCAATTATTTAACTCATCTCAAAAATAGATCATAATACTTATTGAGCTGAATCTATTATTTAACACAATAGAAATGTGTTTTAACATCTATTCAATTAATATTGTTTATTCCTTCGCCAATCGATAATTTAAAAAAAATGCTTCATATGTTTTCATTTAAAATTCTTAAAAATTTGGTCCCGTGTGAGCGAGAGAGGTGATAAAATGAGACAGTCCTCTTAAAACAAAAACTGACCCTGACAGTTTAAGACGTGCAAGCGACATTTAATCTTAGGATTGTAAACCAATTCCGTCGACTATACACAAAAGCAGTTCCAGCCGATGTATTCTGTAGAAATCTCACCGTGAATACTCAGGTAAAGTGAGCTTTAAGTGAGCTGTCAATAGTGTCAACCCCTTACAGCAGGTGGAGTGACAACTCACTTCAAGGTCACTTCGCCTAATTTTCCACGGTATTACAGAATAGACCGACAGAAATAAAAGCGTGTCAATGTAGCACCACTTCCACCAAAGTAATTCCTTATCGCATTTAAAACTTGCTTAAATATTCATACAGCATATAACGTGGTGAAAATCATGTTCCACCGAGGGAAACTCGAGGGGTAATTGTTTGCGGAAACTCTGCATTTATCACTTCCATTATTTTGTCCGCGGCGAGTGATTGAGTGGCCCACTGGGAGGGTATTTTTAATGCATGCATTAAGTTTCATGTCAATATTATAATTCTTTCAAAATATTAAGTAGGAAATTATGGCTATTCGAGTAGAGGAAAACCAAAAAAACGATGGATGGATGGTGTGAAAGATGATTATGGCTAGAAAAGGAGTGACTGCCGAGATGACGGCTAATAGAGGAGTCATCATCTGCCTAGCCTTTTCCCAACTATGTATGTTGGGGTCAGCTTACAGTCTAACTGGATGCAGCTGAATACCAGTATTTTACATGGAGCGACTGCCATCTGACCTCCACAACCCAGTTACTGGGTAATACGATACCCCTTGGTAAGACTGGTTATCAAACTTTCGGGCTTCTGACAACCCGTAACGACTGACAAAGATCCACGAATGATTGCTGGGAGCAACGGCTTAACGTGCTTTCCGAGGCACGGAGGGTCTTGATATATAATGGATCCATCCACGGACCGACCTCGCCAAGCGTAGCTTAACCTTCGATCGACCCGTGCGGCTGTTATTATTTAGCCACGAGCCCTCTTTAAGATACTGCAAAAGCAATATCATATCCTCCCAAATATATGAAAGTAGATCAAAGCGGAATATATCACAATATCATACGGTAGCTAAGTTATAACAGCCGCACGGGTCGATCCATCAGGAAAAGCTACGCTTGCCGGGGTTGGTTCGTGGATGGGTGACCATCTTTACATACCGAGACTCCTCCGTTCCTCTGAAAGCACGTTAAGGCGTTGGTCCCGGCTGTCATTTGTGGATCTTTGACAATCGTTACGGGTCGTCAAAAGCCCGAAAGTCTGACAACCTTACCAAGGGGTATTGTATTACCCAGTTACTGGGTTGTGGAGGTCAGATAGGCAGTCGCTTCATGTAAAATACTGGTATTCAGCTGCATTCAGTTAGACTGGAAACCAACCCCAACTTAGTTGGGAAAAGGCTAGGCAGATGATGACTTAATGATTACGGAAGTAAATTTATTTAAAACATGGACTACTGTATTTCTTGGACCCATTTTATATAGAGGATAGCGCCATAAATATTCGATACGTCATCTATCAGTTGTAAAAACGATTAAGAAATCAAGAGCGTACAAGAGTACAAGACATACAAAACATCCCTGCACGCCGCAGTAGATTGAGCGATCAACAGTCATAACATTGTGCTATCTCCGTCACTCGCATCGGTTTTAACGTCAAATGAAAGAGAGCGTTGTGTCACATTTAGATTACTGAAGCAGATTACAAGCGGCATACAAAACAAATAAAAATATTGTGGGCAACGCATTAAGACATTTTACACTTATCATGATACGATCTGGAACCGTGTTTTTTTTTTTTTCCTTTTTGTAATAATTATCGATAATCTGGCAACACTCGCGGGCATTATCGTCTATAATGGCTTGTCTCGTTGTTTTTTTAATGTGGTAACCCTAATCATGTGTCAGATTTGCCGTGTTCGTATTTATATTAATGCTCCTCGCGGCATTAATGATTTTTTCAAAATGGATTCATTATTGAATTATTTATGGAAGGTTTAAGCTTGGAAATAAATCAAATTCAATCAGTTAATTCTCTAATTGTTCGAATATGTCTCGTTTCTAAGAATATTAAACCATCAAATAAAATCATTTTGTATATACATACATACATAAACTCACGCCTTCTTCCCATGGGGGTAGGTAGAAACTACAGAACGCCACCTGCTACGATCAATACATACTCCTTTTTGCCTCGTTTACGTTCATACATCAGGGGGCCAACTACCACCTCTTAAAGCAGTATTATTTTAATGTTACTTCAGTGTGAGAAAGAGACGGAGCTAAACAGGACGTCTAGCTCCATCTCGTTCCCACACTGAAGTAAGATTACAATAATACTGCTTTAAGAGGTGGTGGTCTAGCTCCTGGTCATACACGCACGCCGATTGCGAGTAGATACTACGCACCTGACCTTTCTGAAGAACATCACCAATAAGGTTATGTTTATGTCCTCCAAGGGCGTCTCTCGCCGTTTCCACTCACATCTGCCTTGTAAATACCATCTTGTATATGTGAAAAATCATTCGTTCACAAGCATTGATTTAGTAAGTTATGGAACTTAAGTACACCATTGCCAAAACTGTCAATTCAAGCCTAATTTAGGTTTGCTACAAATATGTTCCTACCTTTAAATGTCACTTGTTGGCTTATCATAAGATTTAAGAAGATTTTTTTAATATAAACTCTTGCATTAGGCATGATGCCTGGCACAGAAATATATAAAACCGATGCCTGGGTAAAAAAAAAGAAATTCTATTTAGTCCGTCAGTCAGATAATAAAAAAAATATTAGACAAGTATTTTTTGCTTTATCAGATTAAGAGGGCTGCCACATTTTGTCATCTTTATCGCTCACACGGGACCAAGTTTCTGAGAATGTTAAATGAAAAGATGCTTTTTTGAAAAATGTAATCAACTGGCGAACTAATAAATAATATTAATTAAATAGGTAATTATTTAAAACAAATTTCTATTGTGTTGTCTAATAAGCTAAGGGCTGATTTTTCAATCGTCAGATAACTTTTATCTGGGGAATATGTTTGACGTTTTGACAGCTTTTGTATAGAAAACATGTCAAACTGTCATAATTATTCCTCATATAAAAGTTATCTGACGATTGAAAAATCAGCCCTTAGTTAAATAAGTAAATATTATGGTCTATTTTTGAGATGAGTTAAATAATTGCCAGAATAAAAATGTGTTTTTAATAATTACATAAGGATGCTGTTGGCACCTAACCCCCCCCCCCCCCGCCCCAACCAACCCCCGCACCCAACGCACCAAAAAAAATGCTTTGCTTTTGCTTTGCTTGCTTAAATGCTTAATACTTATGCTGTTTATGCTTGCTTGTTTTTGCTTTGCTTACCTATACTTAAATACTTTCAGCCAAATTATTTGTAACATTATTATTTTAATTATTTACAAACATACGGAACTGCTAACTTAATGACCATTCACTTGCTCCGACATTTTCTCAGCTCGTTAAGTAATTGATATTAATTAAGTTGATTTTGTTTTTGCTTTGCCTTCGTATCGGCTCGACAGACCACTTCTGACGATCTTAAGTGAAATGTTAATCATAATTTGAATGTCCAGCTTTAATTCATGCTTTTATGTTTAATTGATTTACGATTTTTTAGTGCTGTGTTCATTATATACGTAGCAAAATAGTTACCCAGTGGTACCCAAGAAAAGGCCAAAGAAAGAGAGGTAGACCATAGAAAAGGTGGGATGATGATATCAGACAGGTCGCTGGAACAACATGGGGTAGCCAGAGAGAGGAATGGAGAAGGTTAGAGGAGGCCTGCGCCGACTGGCAAACGGACATGAAAAACTTAAAAAACGTCAAATACGAGACTGACGACTACACATTATATTGGTCCAAATAAAAGGATAATCAATCTATACAAATAAATAAAATTGAAGTGTCTGTTAGTAATGTCAAAATAACAGCTTTTTACTAAATGCTCAAGACAGTATATACGATACTTACATATTTATAACGAAAAAGTAATTTTAAAACTTTTTGTTTGTCTGTTTGTTCCGACTAATCTCTGCAACAGCTGGACCGATTTTGACGGGACTCTCGCTGGCAGATAGCTGATGTTTTAAGGAGTAACATAGTATACTTTTATTTTAGAAAGATAATGGAGTTCCATTAAAAAAATTAAAACTCATAAAATTGTGATCAAAATCCGATTAAAATAGGGAAGTATTGACATCCATAATAAATAAATCCACAAATCAAGACATTCTAGTAGTTACCTTCGAATGGCTTTTGAATATTGTTGGTATCTTTGAACACTGACTGTACCAACGAATTATTTGAGAAAATCAAGTCTCCGAAAAATAAAAAACTAAAATGCAATAACAAAATGGCATAGGCAACTGAAGTTTTTAGTTAATACCTAGATATTTATGGCAATAGGCTCGCCTACTATTACATGGGACTTTAACACCGCCATAAGACACACCATCACCATAACAAACACAGACACACACACCCTTGTTTGTACAGACACCCTTTTTTTTTTTTTTTTGTGGATGGGAAATCATCAAATGACTTCTCCCGCTCTGGGCGGAGCGGGAGGGCGTGTCAGACTTTTACTGACTAAAACCCACCCGTGTTCCTTCTGTTGCCTGTGCCGGGGCCACGGTAACTCTTTCGAACATCCCGCAACCCTAGCTGGCATCGGCCCTAGCGGACCCCGTCAATAGTGCTGACATCTCTTTGAGGCGCGCGTGGAACACGACGCGCCGTCGACTCGGGCTTGGTCCTTACCGGACGGCGAGCTACCCATTGCTTGCCGTCCGCAAGCCCGCGCCTACGGTGGCCGGGAATCAGCTGCCAATTCCCGACGCCCAGGGCGTCTCCTGCGACGACTAGGGGCGTGAGGGTGCCTGGGGGTGGCCTGGACCAGGGCCGGACGCGAGAGATCGCCGCCGCCGATCGCTTCCGCGAGGACACGGCGGTGCTCCGCCCAAGCCGGGCAGACCTCCACCGTATGCTCCACCGTGTCCTCCGGGCGATCCACACAGTGGTGACACCCGGGCGTTTCCTCCCGCCTTATCCGGAACAGGTACCTCCCGAAGCACCCGTGTCCGGTGAGGACCTGCGTCAGGCGGAAGGTGAGGACGCCGTGGCGCCTCTCCAGCCACTCCTCAAAGAGGGGACTTATCGCCGCAATTGTGGCGTGCCCAGCGCTGGGTTGCGACAATCGCACTCTCCATGCCGCCATGAGATCCTGCCGGAGCTCTGTCCGCCGTGCCGCGATTTCTCGCGGCAACGGAGTTACGCCCCGGCGTCCTGCCTCCTCGCGCCACTCCCAGATGTGCGCGAGGACTTTTGCCTCCGTACAGACACCCTTACGAGGACCTTGTTAGTTCTTGAACGAACCGAGGACCCTCCAAAAAACTGGTTTAAATACCTCGATGACCGTTTTGAATAAGATAGAAAGAGACAGGTGAGTAAATCTACAGTCAAGAGCTTATTGGGATAATGCTATCTCAACATTTTTCTGTATGAATTGTGGCTATCATACCGAGGACCTGAAATACACAGCTAAATGAGACCAACGATGCACATACGAAGATTTTGTGTAAGCCAAACGAGGACCCATTATGTAAGGCATGCGACACCCTTCCGAGGACGTATTTTTACACAATAATTCTTATATCTTGTACAAAGTGCGGACACGCTGTGTTAGACTTTCTACTATCAAACCGAGGACAGATTTTCGCAAAGAACTTGTACAAAACGAGTTTAAGATAATTTAAGTAGAATGTTCCAATTTATATTTTACACACATTTTCTAAAATGAAGTACCAAACGAGGACGAGCCGATGTCTTTACGACATAACAATAAACGTTAATTATCTAAACAACAAACATATTGAGGACGCAATGATGTTAATTACAATTTTATTGTATGTCCGACAATTTCAAAATCATCACACAAAACAGATGAATACAATCCAATATATAAACGCACACAGATACAACGAAACGAGCTTAGTTACGGACCAATGAAAGCTTCATCACAACCGCTCGATTACGGGAACTCGATTGTGCGGCTCACAATCGATTTGCAATCGCTATTACGAGCCAATATTCGATTATGTCCCCCTGTGGTGCTGACCGCAACGCTAAACGATCATTCGATCACTATTAACGGCTCCTAGGCATAGCTCGCGAAAATATCGATGTAGGTATGTATCGAAGTGCATTTTATCTCAGTAATTAAAGTTGAGGATTGTATTAGAGTGATCATCATCCATTCAATAATTTCATTCAAACATCATCTTGCCCTGATCCCAATGTATTTGGCGTCGGTGAAACCTGTATTTTTCCATACTTCGTACTCTATTAGTCATCATCTCGGTAATCACTCCCCTTTCTAGCCATATTATCTTTCACACATCTATCGTTTCTTTGGTCTTTCTCTACTCTCATAGCCATCCATGATTTTACATTAGAAGCAATTTGATCATCAAAGCGATATTTTTATTTGGATGGTATTTAAAAGTACTTCAATTTATTCCCATTTCATTTACCTAATTTTGCCTGTGTTCCACCAAATATACTGAATGTGCACCAAAATATGTTCATTAAAATATGTCAAAACGAGCATCTATTTAACAACTGTTGCAAATTTGTAAAAATAGTAATACACCTAATTTTAAAAACAAGCATTTATTTTTTTAGTTTTACTTCAGATAATGCACTGCAAAATGTATTTGAATCAAACACCAATTAATGTCCAATGTAGCTTTATTAATAAAAAATGAAACCTAACCTAACCTAACCTAAAATATGTAAATGGGTATACGGTACTAGGATACATACTAAAACCTAACCTAACCTAACCTAAAATATGTAAATGGGTATACGGTACTAGGATGCATACTAAATATTTTGTGTAACATTCAGGAATATTTGGTGCACGATCAGTATTTTTCGGGGAGCATACATAGATGTACCTACCTTTAGATTTTTGGTGAACACAAAAATATTATCCTTTTTATTTCACCATAAAATCAAGCCATTTCTTCGATTAGCACAAAGTTTAAGGAGTCCCACAAGGCAAGTCTCGAGCCCTCATAATTATTGTGCTGTAGTGCACGCGCACGCCACCGCTGATCGTGCTGATAACGTACTAACTCGATTAGCTAATTAATAATTTCACACAAATTATAGTAGCCAAGTATTCGTGACCTCGTTAGCTTTTATTTCGAGCAACGGATTTTATTGGTATATCAAAACATTTTTTCTATTGAATTATTGTTTGACCTTACGGGCTGGTACAAAGGTGTTGTTCGGCTTTGCGCGACGCTTAAGTTTTGTTGAAATAGTGTGCGTGGATTTGGGTGATGGCATTAACAAATTATTACGAGTCGTATTTCCCGAATTTGAAAACTTTCCGGGAAACCTTCTCATGTTATCTTTCCATAAAAACCGAATTCGAACTATTACGAACATTTTATAACAAAAAACGGCCAAATCGATCCAGCCGTTCTCAAGTAATGTGCTTACCAACTAACAGCATTTCATTTTTATTTATACAGGTAGATCATTTGCCATATCGTTCGTCGGTATTGTGTTAATGACGTATTAAATTTTTTTTGAGATCCCTTAAGGGAATTAATCATTCATGTGCAGAAAGAACGTGCTAATCGTTTTTTTTTTAATTTATAACATAGTAGGTACATTATTTTACGCCAAAAAAGGGGGCTAACTTCGGAATGAGAGATATTTGCAAAAAAACGATTTTGTGGCTTTTAATATCTTAAAATGTGGACACGTTTTATGAGACTTTTGATACAACTTTTTGAATGCCAAAATGAAGTTCATACAAGTTTACAGCTTATTATCTCTCATTCCGAGGTGAACCCCCCCCCCCCCCCACCCCGCCCCGTAATGTGAGTGGACTAACATAGATAATGAATGTAGTTCACAGCTTTCCGAATTTTCATTCTCTAAAACACCTTTTGGATTGATTGCTTCTCACGAATCAGAATATTTCATAGAAAACTGACTGCCTCGTTGGTCTAGTAGTAGCAAGCAATACTGCTGAACATGAGGTCCTGGGTTCGATTCTCAGGTCGAGCAATGTGTTATTAGGTTTTTCTATCTGGACTTTCTCAGTAGCAGCCCGGAGTCTGGATTACATGGGACTTAAACATAACTGACGAAATGTGGGTGTACAATAGGAGTACATCTCTGCCCAACCCTTCGGGGAAACAAGGCGTGATGTTCTGTAAAATTGATTGCAATCAAATTGAAATTAATGTTTTCACGGCGCATTTTTAGCTATAAAAGCTTAATGCGACGGTCACGGTAGCAAAAGTCCTTACCTAAGTGTGTCATCTTAAAACCCTTCAAAATAACACTCGATCAATCAAGGAATTAAACATAATTTTTCGTTCAATTTAACGTTCCTTTTCACTTGTCTGAACAAGATGGCCTACAAACTTGGTCTACAATTACAGACAGCATAATTTGTGTTGTATGCCAAGCGGAGCGTAAGGTCGATAAATACTAGCGCAGAGTCGAAGCGTCAATTTAAAATATAATATAGCAAATACACGCTTATACGTACCTATATAACGCATATATTTAGATCTCTAAAGACATGCACATATTTAGATCTCTAAAGAAATTATTATGTGCATTAAAGCTCCTTCAAACAGGCGCGACTCGCGACGCGAATCGTGTGCGACACAAAGGCACCGCTCGTCGCGCGACACGTGGTGCCTTTGTGTTGCGTCGCGTGTCACGCCTGTTTGTATGAGTCTTTATATATTGCAAAAAAAAGTTGCGCAATTTCGCGCGCACTCTACGGATCAGGCGCGTCTGTGAGCGACCAGCGAGCGCTGATTGGTGCGGGCGTGTTTCGTTGTAGAGATAAGGGTGAATTTAGGGTTCCTACACAAAACTGCGAACTCGCATCGCATCGCAAAATCCTGCGAGCTGCAGCGCATTGAATTGTGGCTATAATTCAAAGCGTCGCCCTAATGGGAGCTCTTACTATGTTATATTTTAGATGCTTCTCCGCGCTTCGAGTCTGCGCTAGTATGAATCGACCCTAACACTTACTGTTGTGTAAAATAAAAGCAAAAATCATCGCTTAACAAAGTGTTTAATACGCAGATTACGATCTAGTGCGTCACACTCACGGTACAAGGTGCATTAGTGAGCTGCTACCGACCGGCGCAGGCGCTGGGCGCATGTATAGCGTGTTGTAACTCCGAACGGTTTTAAATTGGGAAGAAAGGTATTTGAGATTACGTTTTGATGAATATAGTAAATGAAAACCAAATTGCCTCCACCAGTATCAAGGGGTATCGTGTTCCCCAGTAACTGGGTTGTGGAGGCAGTAGCTCCATGTAAATTACACCAGTATTTTACATTAAGATGCATCATTAAAAAAAGCAAGAAAACTCCTTTTGTATTAGGATTTAGAAAATAAATGATTAATAATAATCTCGTTAGACTGGAAGCAGACCCCAATAAAGTTAGGGAAAGGCTAGATAAATGATAGTGAAGTAAAAGAAGTGTGAAATTAAATATTTTTTTAACTAGTTGACACGTCTGTGGCGGCATCTACAACACCACAAGCGAACTACGCATCTAAGACCTGACATCACACAAATCCTGCATCGCGCAAGCAGAGTTAACCGCGCGACTGGCATATAAATGTCAAATTTTAGTAAGCGCAAATATTTTAAGGAGTTAAACCAATCAGTTGAGCGTACAATTTATATGAATAGTCCAAAAAAAAAAACGTATTACAACCTATGTTTTTTGGGAAAACTTTTATGAGTAGATAAACCCCTTAAAATATTTGCTCTTATTAAAATTTGTCCTTATATACCTACAACATCCCGACATCAACCGTCGGGCAGTAGCCCACCAGACACAACACCCGTCTAGTCGGAGGATCCACCTTTTTCTATGGTGGAGGAGAGATCTTTACACCCTGTTCCTCATACCTGAATACGACTTGCAGCTGTCCTTACAAAGACAAGAACATATTTCGAATTAGAACATCCTTGCAAGATTACGCGGTCCATTAGGAGTGGAGCACAGATCTGAGACCGATAACGTCTCACTGAGTCTTGGAACTAGCTTCACTAACACAAACACACACTCCGGCTATGTTATAGGTATAACTTCATTATAACATTTAATAGTACTTGCACCCTAATTGCGTAACATACTAACAATCACAATCTGAATGATTTTGAAGCATGTTGCTAATCCATTGCTTCATATGTTCGTAAAATTTGTCTGCTCAACAACGTAAATAACGCAATGAATGTTAATGAACTGTCAAAATGAAACTGTTTCCTACTGTAAGTGTGTTATGCAATTGCCCCGCTGTACTTGATTATTGCACCATTGCATTGCATTGCTTGTTTTGAAGACACATTAACAAATCAATAAAGTTTAATTAAGTAGAGCTACTTAGAAAGTTTTTCTCTTTACCTGATAATAAGAGTGGGGTACAATTTTGGTGTTCCCTATTTTATCTCTTAAGAACATAATTAAATCATCACGCCTGTAATCCCTGAAGGGTTAAGCAGGGATATAGCTATAGTACACCCACATTTCACCAGGTATGTTTAAGTCCCATGTAATAGGAAGCGAACCTATTGCCATCAACCGGGTACAAATCCAGATTCCGGGCTGTTACTGAGAAATTCCAGATAAAAAAACCCAAGGCAATAACACTTTGCCCGACCCGGGAATCGACCAGGTCCTAATGATCAGTAGTACCGCTTGCGACCACTAGACCAACGAGGCAGTCTATTATCAAGCATTGCCACAGCTAACTCTAAAATCAAGTTCTTTTCAAAAGTGTCATCATAGAAGACATACAGAAAATAGATCTACACAACCTTTTTCAATTTCCTGTAACTCAGCTCACCTTTGACATATGTCATGGTTTCAAAGTCGAACCTGAAATCCGAGATTCATTAAAATCAATATTCGATACAACTACTATATAGGTACTAACGGGCAAAGTGTTATTGGATTTTTCCGTCAAGAATTTCTCAGTAGCGGCCCGGAGTCCGGATTTGTGCCCGGTTGATGGCAACAGGCTCGCCCCCTATTACATAGAACTTAAACATACCTGGCGAAATGTGGGTATACTACAGGTATCTCTGCTTAACCTTTTGGGGAATACAGGCGTAATGTTATGGTGATGTACTACTTACTATTCAAGAAACTTGTCACTATAAAGAAGGAACAGTGGCATGAAGCTGACCCCATTATATTCTACTTAATAAAAATCTTAAATTCATTCACAGGCAGCCAACGCACAGCTTAAGGCGACGATAACCGACTTTTAATGATTTTAAACTGAAGATCACGTCTAAACGAGTAGTGTTAATTATTTAAAAGAAATATATGTTAAATTAGAGCATTTAATAAATAACTTTATATGTGAATATTTTAGATTATGTTTGTATTATATAGTGTAATTAATTCGTAAAGTTTTATCTAACGCGGATAAAAAACTGAGAATCAAACAAAAACAGATGATGATCAGATAATTTAATTATTTATCTTTTAGTATACGCGAATATAATACATTTTGTTTTATGTATAGCTAGCTATGACCGTGACTTCGTTCACGTGGAAGTCGTAACATACCTACACAATATACTAAAATAACAGCCACATTTTATTAAAACTTCCCCAACCCGCCGCATTGCATCGCCCGCCTGCGAAATTACTTCGCTTTCGCTTAGTGTTTCTTCCAAATTTTTCTTTTTGCTCGGCTCCTATGGATGGTAGCGTGATGTTAAATAGCCTATAACTATCCTCGAGAATTGAGATACCAAATGCAAAAAGAATTTTTCAAATCCGACTTTCTGTTCACAATTTTATGGGTTTTTATTTTTTTTGCGCGGAACCCTATTTAAAAAAAAATAAAAGTAGACTATGTTACGTCCCGTAACATCAGCTATCTGCCAGTGAAAGTCCCGTCAAAATCAGTCCAGCTGTTTTGGACATTAACCGGAACAAACAGACAGACAGATAGACAAACAAAAATTTTATAAATTGCTTTTTTGTTATAAGTACCGTATATACTTTCTTATTCATTTAGTTAAAAGTTGTTATTGTGACATTACAAACAGAGATTTCAATTTTATTTATTTGTATTGTAATAAATTAATAATGCATCTAATTTGGGGCAGCGCTCCTTGATGGGCGAGTCCTATTACTGAGTGGACGTACGACGCGTTGCGTGAGATCAGCACAGACATACATATGTCTGGATCTTAAGCCGCTGGGTCTAGAAGGATGAAATTTTGCACAAGAGTTCCTTTTGTAACAAAGATGCGCACTAAGGAAGGATTTTTGAAAATTCATCCCGTAATAGGGTTTTAAAGGGCATGAAAGTTTGTATAGTTGTTCATATTTTTTTCGATGCGAAATTCCACCGGGAATATGACTCGTAAGCTACAAAAACAACTAAAACATTTAATTCGGAGAAAAAACATCTTCCCGACCTGTTTAATTTTTTCATCGGGCACGCATTTTGTTCTCAAAAAGTGTAGTGGCGTCACCGGCTGGTTGAAGGGCAAATTGACGCTAGACGCAAAAGATTTCGTAACCCTAATTACATTAATGTTCTAATGAAACTAATCTTTCACTAATGCACCGGATGCAGCATGTCAACGCTGAGCCACTCCGATAATCAATGAGATCTGAAACACGCATGTTTGTACAAACTGGCGGTCAGCGTTCAGCGCAGTAGTCGATCAATACGATAACTTGCTGTCTTGCATCCGCTTGTGAAACTAGTGTTACATTGAGAGCCGTTATTAATGTGGTTGTGACTATTAATTTTTTTTGCAGCTTTACTGTTGATTGGCGCATTTGGAGATCTGTTTGTGGAACTGTGGAGATGATCTTTGATTTCTGTGTGTGACAGTTTGGAATGTCATCGCACTTTTTGAATTTAGACTCTATTCTCTTTTACGACGAATATTACTCTCTTACTTTCTTTATTACAAGAATAAAGTTACATGACATTGTTTAGAAGATTGCATAATCAGCCTATAATGTTCCCACTGCTGGGAAACGGGCCTCATCTCTTCTAAAGGGAGCGGGCTGTAGTCTACCGCGTGAGCCCCGTGCGGGATGGTAGTTGTCACATGTCTTCGAAATTTACACAACTCGTAAGTCGGGGCCATTACCACTGGGCCACAGTAGTCTGGAATATTGATGTGCACATTATATAATTAGTAGGTACTTCCCAATGAGTAAACTAAAGGTTAGAATTATAGATAAAATAATTTCTATGGTTACTGGGCCACGAGTGTTGTTACTTTTGTAAAGCGGTTCCTGTGATTGTGAGTAGGTATTATGAAGCACACTTTAGTTCGCTAGAAAACGTTTATTAATTTACAGAACCATGTCATGTCTAAAACATGTAACATTTCACTAAAGTTAATGTTAATGTTAATCAGCAGCGCGAATCTCGACGCGGTCCATTAAATTATGTTTCAATCGGAATAGGTAATAAACAGTAGCCGTTCGATTTGTAATTAAAAGTCCGTTTATTTTGCAATACCTTACCTACTTGGCTATTAAGACATTTGTATTAAGATTTGATCTAGTCTAGTTTATTTTTTACTTATGACTTTTGTTGTCCGTCAGATAGATTAGGTATTAAAAAATATTGGAGACATATTTTTTCTTTTTTTACGTAATCATAAGAATACAGCGATACATTAAGTTAAAATGTGGCATGACGTCACGCCTTGCTAGATTTTATACTTAGTTGTGACGTAGCGAGCCCCCACTCCCCAACTTTAATGCGTTTTACCTAAGTCATTTTTTATTAAATGATAAAGCAAAAAATACGTGTCTAATATTTTTTTTATTATCTGGCTGACGGACTAAATGGAATTTCTTTTTTTATCCAGACATCATCCCTATTAAAGATACACTTCTTTTCTAGTTTACAAGTCATCATAATCAGCCTGTAATGTTCCCACTGCTGGGACACAGGCCTCCTCTCTGTGAGAGGATGTGGGCCGTAATCCACCACGCGGGCCCAGTGCAGGTTGGTAGATGTCACATGTCTTTGAATTTTTGGTTCTAGGACACGCCGGTATCCTGACGATGTTTTTCTTCACCGTTTTGAGAGCAATGGTGATGAGAATTTACACAAAGTAAAGCGCCTGTCTGGGTTCGAACCTACGATCTACAACTCGTAAGTCACGGCCGTTACCACTGGGCGACCACTGCTCCACGTATACAAGTAAGTGCTGGTACTAAGAAAATAATCAAGTTCACGTCTTCGCACACGGCTTGTGTTCTATAACACAAGCCATGCGCCCGCCCGATAGGAGTTCCCATCGGCAAACCTTCATCCGCTTTAGTAAATGAATTTTCAAAAATCCTTCCTTAGTGTCCACCTCCGTTTTAAAAGGAGCTCCTTGCAAAATTTTATACTTCAAGACCCAGCGGTTTAGGCTGTGCGTTGTCCTTGAGTGAATGAAAGAATTTAGTCAATCTGTGTAGTATGCCTACCGAGCACCTAGCTCCTGACGTTTCATAAGTGCCCATGTAGGTTTAGCTATGTGAAATAAAATATTTTGAATTTGAATTTAAGTAGAACACAAGTTTTTGAGGCGACATCGACAGCCGGAGGCAGGAGCGATAAATAGGTATCGGCCAAACTTCCTCATGCTCACCTTTAAAGCGATGATCGCATAGCGCGGGTCACGACTCGAGCACCCGATGCCTGCGTTTTGACCAATAGGATGCACATTTGTTTTTTATTTGATTCTTTGCTAATGTTTGTTCTCATTATATGTTAGACACCCTTTACTTACACAAATGCATTTTATCTCTAATTGGGCGAAACTAGGAAGGGGTGTGGTCTGTCACTAACTGCGCTTCCGCAAACATATTTTGTAAACTGAGCATGCTTAAGTTTTGCCGATAGTACCTACAGCAGTACGAACTATCTACTGCCAATTATTAATTCAGATGATAGAAGGAACCTCTCTAGTTTGTCCACCGAACTCTGAAATCAAATAAACGTTTTCTATTTGTAGGACTAAATAGGCTAGCCTTGCATTGTCGCACATCATAGAGTTTGTCAAGAACAACACTTCGATCGATTTTGTCTTGACAACTGCACAGATTCATTTATGATTTTACTACATTACTAACAACATAAACATAATATCACGCCTGTAATCCCAAGGGTTAGGCAGAGGTGCACTTATAGGTAGCAGGTACCATGAGAGAAACGAACATCTATACATCGTAAGGACTATTCTTGCTTGCAGCGCTCGGCCGCAATAGTAACGCTTGCTAACAGATGTAAGTTTCCTCGATAGTACTGTAGAGGTTTTAACCTGGCGTGCTATCAGGATACAACCTTCACGGGTTTAAATGATGATTAATTTATGAAGACAAGTATTGATTTTAAATAAAGAGCATAGAAAAAAAGTTGGAAGTTGAGAGTCGGCCTCCGGACTCGCACAAGCGGTGATCTTATTATAGTAAAATATGTCGTAGAATCTTATAAGAATATATAACAGTTAATATCGCCTAAAGTCTATTATTTAGCACACATCAATCCCCCCGTAAACGTAATAGTCCATCCGGATTGTTAAACTACCCACACCCACACTTCGCCAGTTATGTTTAAGTTCCATGTAACAGGGGGCGAGCCTATTGCCACCAACCGGGCACAAATCCAGACTCCGTGCTGCTTCTGAAAAATTCCTAATAGAAAAACCCAATCGCCGACCTGGG
Organism: Fissipunctia ypsillon; assembly: GCA_947568875.1. Lineage (NCBI taxonomy): Eukaryota > Metazoa > Arthropoda > Insecta > Lepidoptera > Noctuidae > Fissipunctia > Fissipunctia ypsillon. The sequence continues at coordinate 4,360,899 of OX387665.1, read as the reverse complement.
AATCGAACCCAAGATCTCATGCTCAGCAGTAGCGCTTGCGAATGCTAGACAAACAAGGCCACTACACGAGTCACAACTTTCATAAAATGATTCGAAAACATTTTTATGCGAAACTAACACGATAACAAACAAAACTTACGTAAACTAAGTAGGTACTACAATTTGGTAATTAAAGTTTTAAAAGAACACGAGGCTAGCCACGGAATTTACTTTCGCCGTGTTCTGAATGTAAGCGGTTGGGTATATTTACCGTGACATGTGTGCCCGGTCATACAATATGTATTGTGCTGCTAAAGCCAGCTATGGTCAGCCACACTGCCCATGGGCTATCCGTCATATGGCTAGCCTATTCTCAACGAATACCGGATGCAGCTGAATACCAGTATTTTACATGGAGCGACTGCCTATCTGACTGAAGACTGGTTGTCAGACTTTCGGGCTTCTGGCGACCCGTAACGGCTGTCAAAGATCTACGAATGGCAGCCGGACTAGCGGCTTAACTTGCTTTCCGAGGCACGGAGAGGTCTTGGTATGTAAAGATGGTCACTCATCCATGGAATAACCTCGGCAAGCGTAGCTTAACCTGATCGATCGACCCGTGCGGCTGTTATCAGGTACTTAACCACAAGCCCCTCACACTGCCCATGGGCTAATTGAAGAAAAAACTTCTTTAGGCGCGTTAAGCGATTTTTGGTAGCGGAAAATCTTATGGTTCGCGTCACCGACATGCGACATATTAACAGTAGGTACTTATATCTGTAACTATAAGGGTTACTGTTATTTCATAATTTTAAGTTTTCACTTCTGACAGCTGGCAGTCCTATTGTCTATATTTTATGCCGAATAAATTGTTTTCGCTCTGGAGTCTTCGCTGTCGAAGACAAAAAAAATACCTATACCTACCTATTATTTACGTGTCGAATTGAGTACCTCCGCCTTTTTTCATCGGTGTAAAAATATAACACCGACGACAAAAAGGCAGTCCAATACCGCAACCAATGAGGCTTATTTAATAAGCCTCATTGGTTGCGGTTTTCTCAACAGGCTGACGTCCATGTTTCCACGAAGATCATGATCAAATAAAAATCCTAAAGATGTGTTTAAAACCGCTAAAACAATTCCACTTTCCGTATCATTAAGTTCATTAATCTTCAGAATTTTTTGAGGCTATGTAGAGTTTTAGAACTCCTCAATTAATTATGGTTACCTTATTTACTGCGTAGGTATTTACCTAGTTACCAGATTTTGAAAGTTAAAAACCATTAGAAATACGTAACACCTTTAAAAACCTACACAGAGAAAGCAGTATAGAAAATTCAGTGTCCAATTCCAGTTCAAATTATATTCATCATCTGCCTAGCCTTTTCTCAACTTAGTATAAGTATTGGGATTGGCTTCCATTCTAACCAGATGCAGCTGACTTCCAGTAGGTACTTTATATGGAGTGATTGCCTATCTGACCTCCACAACCCAATTACTGGGCATACTTATCATGATACCCCTGAAATTATAGGTATTTTGAAGCATTGTTTTGTCAATGCATTCAAAACGTAAATGTAGGTACCTAGGTAATCGAGGAAACTTACATCTGACCAATTTGAATACAAAATCCCGTGCACACGATGACCACACCTGTTAGCAAGAAAAGTCCTTACAGTGTATAGATGTTCGTTTCCCCCATGGTACCTAATTTGATTTAATGTGTTTACGAAATATTCTTCTCAACTTTTCAACTTAATTTATTCAACGTTATGTAAACTCAAAATAGCTTTTAAATTATAAACAAAGTATTAAAAAAAAACTTTTTATGAATGATTATCCTGGGCAAAGTGAAGCTAACCCGTCGGCGGCGCGCGGTCGGCGGGCGGGATATTTCGCACGGGCGGCGCTTATAATGCAACGCCTATTCGCAATGGGCAATGCGTTGTTGTTACAAATACACAATGCGGTTTTGTGTACGTTGCGTTAAATTTATTTTCCGTTCTCCGATATCTTTGCCATTGTTATTAAAATTATTTGTTATTTTTAAACCGTTTTAAATAGATACGTTTGGAGCTTTAATGGAAAGTCAATTCAGAAGAAGATAAAATTAGCATCCTCCTCGATGTCAATATTTACCTACTCGTGGTTCGAAAAATGCCCTTCAACGCGCTTTCTTCTTGATAACCTTTAACTGCTAATATCAATTTAATCGCTAACTATTGAATGAATAAAATCTCGTAGCATCTATTAAACAAAAGAGCTTCGAAACTACATATGTATTTATAGTAAAGTCCACCTACCAGCGCTTTCTACGGCTCCTGGCGACACCGGCACAGTCTCACACTCCCTCTCCTCTCTTCTTTGCTCAAACTCACTCTGCACTCTAGTAACTTGCCTCTGGCCATTTAGTCCTAATATAGCGTCTATCGTATGCCTCGGGCCTGGGTTAACACTCGTAGGCACTTGTGTTAAGCCTAACCTGGATTTCACCGCATCAAAACTTTGGTTCAGATGCATTTGTTGCGCGTGAAAAAACATTCCCATTCTGTTAAGTGTCTCTAAGTTCTGTTGGTGTTGGGAAAGTGATATGGATTGATCCGTCACGTTAATTGAAGAGTTGGAATTCGGACTGCTCATTTGTGAGCGCGGGCTGTTCGTGTCGGAGCGGTCCGGCGTCTGGTTGCCGTAGTATCTGTCGTCGGGCGCGTCCATCTCGCAGCGTTACGCGTACGTCACTGGCGCTCCGAAACTACTACTAGCGTCGGCGGGGAAGAAAGAGGCGGGGCCTATTGGAAGGGGGGCGAGCGAAATTGCCCATTGAAAGTGCGAAATTTGGGGTCGCGAAGTGATTTTGTTTGGTAAGAAGCAAGAAGCGGCGTATTAGCATTTTCCCCTCGGAGTTTCTTTGAACGGTATTGAGAGTTGGTGATGGTTGAATAGTTTTTTTTTCTGTTTGATTGGGTCGATTGTGCTAGGTGTTAGAGTGTTGCCGGGAGTTTGTTAGCGATTTCTTTGAGGGTTCTCGACGGGCGCGTGGGTAGTTACCAGCTTGTTGCTTCTTTGCATGTATTTGAAGAAGTCAAGTTGGTGAGATCAGATTAATTTAAAATATACTTACAGAATTCTTGCTATTTCATATGAAATCTGCGAAGTTGAGTTTACTTCAAAATGTTCTCTTTACTGGTAAACGCATAAATATTCAATATTTTACATGACCAGATAAGCCTTGAAAGCTCATCTTAAAATACACAACTTTTACCAATTGAATTAAGCTAAATAACCACTCAACGTTAACGTTTTTGCATACATTACCCGCGATGCAAAAAGCAAACTAAGCGCACGGTATAGTAGTGAGTCCAAACTTCCAATTACGCAAATGCTAATGAACTCAATTCTAATTAATCACACTAATCAATACGGGGCCAATCAGACGCTACCTGTCTCAGCGGAGTGCGGGGCGAGGGAGCGAGAGCACCGCCGGACATCTGCCTGTTAACACACAAATTTAACCAAATCGGTTAACCCGTAACCAAACAATAACAGCTTTTCCAACTGACCAGAGCAATGAATGCAATGAGACTTATAAGTTCAAGCTAGCTCAGGAAACATAACCTTATTTTAAGGCGTTTAGACTGAAAATAAATTGCGCTGATTCGGGCACTTAAGTCGTTAAAGCATGAGCGCGGGAACCGTCAATATAATTTTGTCTTCTTCACACTTACAAAGATCTCGCTCGCTCTCATCTCAGGTGTAGCGACGGTTGTTAGGGGGCGGGGCGCGCGGTGACGTCACACGTCGATCGACCAATCGTGTGTTGGATTTTGTTTTTTTCTTAGCGCGTCTTGTATTGTCGATGCGTTTCTTTTGTCCGGCGCGTTCAGTGATTGTTCGCGGGCGGCAGTTACAGGGTTAACTTTAGGAATAACATGCTACCGGCTTTCTGATAGAGATAACTCCATTATGTTATTATTTTGATAAAAACTTAGTCATTCTTAGTTTGAGTTTAATGCGCTCGTTTGTTGATGTAGGTACAATATAGTTAAGATGTACCTATATAAGTTATATTTTTATTTGCAAAAAATATGTAGGCAAGTCTACTTACCTACTAGTAGGTAGGTACTTTCTTTTACCAATATTAACAAACCCTACCTATATTAAAAGAGGTAACCTCAAAAGTCCACCAACAAGTTCTAATTACCAAGAAATCCAATTACCCACCTAACTATATAGCAGTTTGGAGACAATTAATTTGTTTTCAATTTAAATAGTTAAATAGTATATATCTACCATTTAGTAAGTTTTCAAGATAGTTAATTATGAAGTAGCTGAAACAATCTAGATTAAATACCAAATACCAAGAATAGAAACCACTTTGTTGATGACATGAAGATGTATAACCCTTTTGCGAAATGTCACAGCTAGAAAACGCATACTCTTCGAGAAAAGAAATCGTAAAGTTTCAAAAAATTCCACATATTTACGAAATAAAATTGACATGTACCACAGATAATGTAAGGACGAATTTCACTCCTAAGTTGTTCCGTTTTACGTTCAAACAAAGTGACAGAGGATTTTAATGGTTTTTAGTTTTCAAATACCTACTGTAAGTTTTTAACTTTAATTCATTTTTTAAATGCTGCTACCGCAATAAACTTAATATGAAGCACGTAATATAATGAATGAAATTAAAAATAATACTGTTTTCTTTATCATCTCCCACACAGTCCATCCATCATTTCTTTGGTATTTCCATACTCTTATAGCCATCCACATTCATATTCAAAACTACCCTCACAGCATTTTCTACAATTCATGTTCAGAAAAAAAACGGTATTCATGAAAATTTCCGGATATTAAGGTGAAAGCGCCATTCAAATTTTCTTACGTGTTTTGCAATTTGCAGGTCAGCATTAGATTACATGTTGATTAAAATATGATTCGCGACCGTAACAAATATGTATTTATAGAATTATAATCATTATATTAATAATGTAGGCAAACAATTAAATAAGTGTAAGTCTTGTGTAAACAATTGTTGGCAAACCAAACCAAATAAATAAATTAATTAATTAAAGTCATCAATATAACTCTCTAAGACCAAGTAACTCTATTGAATGACTATTTCATGAAATCTTAACATTTCAAGATTAAACTAACTTAAAGAATTGTAGGTACCTATTACTGATTCTAATGATTATGATTCTGTAAATACATACCTATTTGTTACGGTCGCGAATCACACTTCAATCAACATACACCCAGACACTGAGCTGCAAATTACAAAAATCGTAAGAAAACTTGATTTTCGCGGGCTACCTTAGCGCTTCCCCCTTAATAGTGATTAATACTCATATTTTCGCGGGCTAACTTAGCGCTTCCCCCTTAATAGTGATTAATACTCATATTTTCGCGGGCTACCTTAGCGCTTCCCCCTTAATAGTGATTAATACTCATATTTCAGTAACTTTCAGTATGCAGTGCTGTTATAGCTGCTGACAATATGGAGACCTTAAAATGTAAATTAAATGTATTAATAGCTGCTTGTGAAAGCTGGTTTTCTATGAATAATCTAAAATTAAATGTACGTAAGACAAAATGTATGATATTTAGATCTACAGTTAGGAATAAGACTACAATGCACGTAGAATCCTTGGGCAGCAAAATTGATACAGTAGAAAGTTTAAAATTTTTAGGGGTACAAATTGACTCTTTACTAAATTGGAAGCCAGAACTAAATTCAATAACGAACACAATAAGTAGGGGAAGGTGGGGGAACACCGGATAGTTATGAAAAAGAAACAATAAATAAATCACTATGTTATTTATTGAGGTAATCAATGACATAAATGTTTAAGTATACCTTAGGCATAACTTTGGCATAAAAATGTTTGAGATCAATCTTAGTAATTAAACTATATATATTTTTTTAATAAAAATTATAAATCCGAATTCACCCCATACCTATGGGTCAAACCAGATAGGCACTTTTTATTCAAGGGGTGAATACAGATACTAATAATAAAACTAAATAATCAAATTATTCGCAGTTTTTGCATACAAAAAAATAATAATTCTATGTGTGTAATTAATTAATTAATTAATTAATTGTAATTATGTGTGTGACGCTAAAAGTTATCCCATTCTGCCTGCCAGCACTGAATTTATGGCTAAAAGCATGTCTGACTCCGACCACTGCAGCCTATTTGACTTTCTCACATATGTTCGTGGCATGTTGACGCTCGCACTCTGTAAAAAGTAAAAAAATAGTAATTAAACAGAGGAATAAAACAAACGCCCGCAATAACTACATATAAAATCAATCGGGGGTGAAACCGGATAGTCGAAATCACCCCGTCCGCTTGTACCCCACAGGTGCCATGTTTGAAATTGTAATACTAACACAGATTATGTTTACACTCATAGCAACAACAAATACCGTTTTAAAAGGTTGAATATGTATTACTTCATAAAAAATACAACTGTATATGATAGCACATACCTAAACTTAATGATAACACTTTAAAAAAGTCAAAATATTAGATAACTTACCTTTGTTTACAATTTTCGTTTATAGACGCACGCGCTGAGATGTTACCGTCGCCGTAATTTGCAACTGCGCTGAGTAAGCGTTCGCGCGTAATTCACCACTCGCTATAGCGAAACAGCTGTACGCGGAGTAATGAAATAGCAACTATCTGGTTTCACCCCCTGTCCGGTTTCCCCCCACCTTCCCCTAGTGCATGTTATGCTATAAGATCTCTGAGGGATATTTTGTCTATTGCCCAACTTCGTACTGTCTATTTTGCTCTAGTTGAATCCAAACTTAGATATAGCATTAAATTTTGGGGAAACAGCTATAAATATAATATTAAGGCAGCCTTTACTATACAAAAGCGAGCATTAAGAACCATGCTTCGTTTAAACCGGTTAGAATCATGTAAGGAGTATTTTATTAAGCTTAGAATTTTAACGGTACCATGTCTTTATGTTTTAGTTCTCCTTACTCATTTAAACAAAAACTTAAATGAGTATGAAACAGACGATGAAAGAAAAAATAGACTAGATACTCGCAGAAAAGATCTTCCTACTTTTCTGCAGGCAAAGCTTAACGTTGTCAAACACTCGTCACGCGTGCAATCTGTCAATCTGTTTAACAAATTACCAGCAGAATTAAAGAATATTCAGAATGTGAACATGTTTAAAAATAAACTCAGGGCTTTGTTAATCAAGAAAGCCTATTATTAATAATAATAAATATCTTTATTATCAGGCATTATTGCATTGATGAATTTTGTAATGACAAAAATCTTAAACATAATACTTAAATATCTGTATCCATTCTTCTTTGACTTATTATAATTTTGGTTTTTTATTTTTATTTTTATATTCTTACTCAAAATGTCGACATTAAATGTATTTTGTATCATTTTGCTAGGGACTATAATCTGTTTCAATATGACTATTAATGTTTGTAAATTTAATTGGTTTTAATTTGGATAGACGTTCTAACTTCGAATGGGTGACGAACGAGTTTACCTATTAATTGTTTTTGTTTATGTTGCTTTTTTGTTTACCTACTGTGCAGATATTTCGACACAAATGTATTTTTGTTATGAAATAAATAAATAACCTAACCTAAATAAATAACCTATGTATCTTCAAAAATATCTAAATCTTAACCAAACTACGGCAGAATCAAAGCATACGTTTTCTACCGTAACCGTGCATGTTGCCCACAGTGCACCAATACATTATAGTGATTGGAGCTGAATATTTAACGCGCTCACAATTAAGTAGTACCTACAAACTCTTCAGTTGATTGAATGCACGCCACCGCTACTATTGAATGACTTTTAATTGCACGTTCCGTGTTTTTAAGCTTTAAAAGCATTCATAATGTTGGCACACTGCAACTAACCATTATGTCGTAGACTTTCAATTTTGATGCTGGCAACATTGCCTAATGGATTGCCCTAATCAAGTTCCCGGTATCAATCAATTTGTTTAATGATTTGATTTTGATCTAGATTAAAATTATATTGCCGTGCAAAATACATTATGACCAGTTGCACGTTACTGGCTAATCTTTATTAACATAAATAATTGAATAGTTATAAATACAATTAGATAACAGTAGATAGAGAAAAATAAAGGATAATACTAGAACCAAGGTAACCGACATAGCCCGAAGAATTTCCAAACTTAAGTGACAGTGGGCAGGGCACAATGCTCGCAGAACAGATGGCTGATGGGGCCGAGAGGTTCTGGAGTGGCGACCGCGTACCGGAAGACGTAGCGTTGGAAGACTTCCCACAAGGTGAACCGATGACCTTGTAAAAGCCGTGGGAATCCGCTGGATGCGAGAAGTACAGAACCAGTCGGTTGTGGCGATGCTTAGGGAAGGCCTATGTAAAGCAGTGGACGACTGAAACGATGATCCTGATGATGATGACAATTGGGTATCTAGGGTATGTAAAAATTCGCTGTGAAGCAAAGTAGTAAGCTACGGTCAGAAACTGAAGCAAGACGAAGCTGTGAATTCTTGACAGTCCACTGTCAGACGTATCATGTTAGAGTTACATAAACAATTTGTATTTAACAACACTTGTGACACAAAATCCAGTTTTGACGCTCTTGGACTCAACCTCAACGTCAGTTAGTCAGAAAATTGAAGCTAGATGCCCGTTCCAAAACGTAGACCTCTATCGAGAAGAACGCAAGAATCCAAGGACGTCTGAAAATCAGCGCTGTGCTGTGGGTCCCTCATAGCACAGCATCTTGCTGAGTGGAAGCCATCTTGTCACAGTCATGACGTGCAGCTGCCGACTATTTCTGTTTTGTGTTCGTGATTATAATGTGGATCTATTTTGTTATATTTTTATATGCACGTGTTTCTGTGACAAATAAACCTATTTTTCTTTCTTCCTTTCCTTCAAGGACACTCTTTTAAATCAAGATATTACAAAATCCGGGGTACATTATTTTTGTTGCTTCTATAAGTGACAGTAGTGTTAAAAATAACCATATAACACAATTCTGAATACATATAAGATTAAAGATAATTCAGTTAAGAGATTACCAGTCTCAACTGATGGCTTGATGGATGCAAGTGGTGCATGTCTGGAGCCTGTTTGACGAAAATCGGCTGAAAAACCATCTGTATGCATCACAACACAGAAAACGACGTTGAACGACCAGACAAGGACAAGACAGTCACGGTCCATCAAACACAATCGCTCCGGCAAGTCATCGCAAAAATGACGAAAATCTGTCTTCAATCTATGTCCATGATTTTTATAGACAAATTGAGGAGTTGACTTCCAAAGTTTTTTATCGATTTTAATTTTACTTCTTTTCTTTGTTGATTTAATTAACGTCTACCTCAATAATTGAGTGATGTTAATATAAGTAAATATATCTAATATTATTAATCTAATATTATTAATCTAATATAGGTAGAAGGTGTTTCAAAATTAACCCGACAAACTTTAAGTAATGCATTAGACCATTCAAAATTGAATAACTTTTACTTTGAAATCGCAAAGGAAAAATCAGCTGGAACAGCAGTTTTTTTTTCGCGATTTCAAAGTGGAAAGGAGTCTCGGTATGTAAAGATGGTCACCTATCCACGAACCAACCCCGGCAAGCGTAGCTTAACCTGATGGTTCGACCCGTGCGGCTGTTATTACTTAGCCACTAGCTCCTCAAATAAATAAATACTAATTTAATGATGTAATGTAATCTCTTCCAGTGTAAAATATAATTTTCAAATCTACCTAAATCGAAATCAAAAAATCCATCCATTCACTGACAGACACAACCCAAACTGCAGGCTCTAGAAGCATGTTCCGGATAAGGCGGGAGGAAACGCCCGGGTGTCACCACTGTGTGGATCGCCCGGAGGACACGGTGGAGCATACGGTGGAAGTCTGCCCGGCTTGGGCGGGGCACCGCCGTGTCCTCGCGGAAGCGATCGGCGGCGGCGATCTCTCGCGTCCGGCCCTGGTCCAGGCCATGGTACGGAGCGAGAGTGCATGGGAAGCCATTACCTCCTTCTGCGAAGCAGTAATGCTCGTGAAGGAGGAGGCGGGACGCGTGAGGGAGAGGCAAGCTTTGCACCCTCACGCCCCTAGTCGCCGCAGGAGACGCCCTGGGCGTCGGGAATCGGCAGCCGATTCCCGGCCACCGTAGGCGCGGGCTTGCGGACGGCGAGCAATGGGTAGCTCGCCGTCCGGTAAGGACCAGGCCCGAGTCGACGGCGCGTCGTGTTCCACGCGCGCCTCAAAGAGATGTCAGCACTATTGACGGGGTCCGCTAGGGCCGATGCCAGCTAGGGTTGCGGGATGTTCGAAAGAGTTACCGTGGCCCCGGCACAGGCAACAGAAGGAACACGGGTGGGTTTTAGTCAGTAAAAGTCTGACACGCCCTCCCGCTCCGCCCAGAGCGGGAGAAGTCATTTGATGATTTCCCATCCACAAAAAAAAAAAAAAAAAGGCTCTAGAAGCATGAAATTTTGCGCAAGAGTTCCTTATTCTTTTATCGCAGATGAGCACTAAGGAAGGATTTAAAAAAAATATTAATAAAAATTAATTCCAGGGGTTAAATAGGGGATGAAAGTTTGTATGAAAAAGTTCGTCATTCTTGCGGATGGGAAATACCATCGGGCACACAAATTTATTGATCATCCCAAAAAACTAATGGCCGATTCCTAAAATTTACGGACTGTTATTGGTCAAAATATGACTCTTGTATACTACCACAACGACCAATAATGAAGCAAAGACCTCATAACATTGTATACTAGATCTTCCCATATGGAAGTAGCTATCACAGGTAAAATTAGCTTACGAAACTATTTACCTACATGCATTTTGGGTAACCATTGGTGAGCAAAACGATTCGTTTTTAGGGTTCCGAAGTCAACAAGGAACACTTAAAGTTTCGCCATGTCCGTCCGTCCGTACCTTAGCTCCGAGACTCTTAGTACTAGAAAGCTATAATTTATAAACTGGTAAAATAAAATGATGAAAAAAAATTGTTTAGCGTACCTCCTATACAAGTAAATTGGGGATGTTTTTTTTTTCGTCTACATGGTGTGGGGTGTTGTTAGATAGGTGTTTCAAAAATATTGCGAGTTTGTGTAAACAATTTTTCGATTAAGTGATCCGTTTCTGAAATATTAAGCACTAAAATGCTAATTTTTGTTAGAGTCAAATAATAACCTAGAAAAGAAACCACAAACCTTTTCACGCGAACCAAAATGCAATTAAAACTCTACGAGTAACAGTCATGAATTTACTCATTCAAAGCTCAATAACGAGTCTGTCTCATCGGACTACGAGAGTAAGGGAAGAGATAGTGCACTGTGCCTGCGCACATGCGCCTGCTCTACACAGGCTGACTTTGTAAACATGCGACACAATTTAAGGGGATGTTCATCAATATGTTACTTATACAGTAGAATTATGTATTTGAATTACGTGTTATGTTCACGTCCTACATTAATTTGTATTCTCTTGTATTTTTTTTTATTGTCGTTATATAACTTTGATTAAATTTTACTTTTAGTTTATAAGCAGCTTCTGTCCAATGTCTTTTTTCTCTAAATGTTATTGTGTATACATTAGCAGTAATACTTTCCGTCTTTTCAGTAATACTTTTATAAAACAATGTTGAATGTATATGCTATTGGTGTTCTTTAATAAATAAATAAAAAAATAAAATATGAGCAACTTTTACTACGGGACCAACTTGGAATTCGCAAAAAGAAATTCGACCTTCTTATACAAAATGGTCCAATCGGGTAAGTTGGTAAGTTACACGGGAAGGTCGAATTTTTTTGCGAATTCTAAGTTGGTACTCTAGCTCGTGGCTAAGTAATAACAGCCGCACGGGTCGATCCATCAGGTTAAGCTACGCTTGCCAGGGTTGTCCGTGGATGGGTGACCATCTTTACATACCGAGACTCCTCCGTGCTTCGGTGAAGCACGTTAAGCCGTTGGTCCCGGCTGTCATTCGTGGATCTTTGATAGTCGTTACGGGTCGTCAGAAGCCCGAAAATCTGACAACCAGTCTTACCAAGGGTTATCGTGTTACCCAGTAACTGGGTTGTGGAGGTCAGATAGGCAGTCGCTCCATGTAAAATACTGGTATTCAGCTGCATCCAGTTAGACTGCAAGCCGACCCCAACATGGTTGAGAAAAGGCTAGGCAGATTGATATTGATTATTTAATTGTTATACATTTGTTTTATTTCAAAATTTGACTTAAGATAGAAGCTAAAAAGCAAAAAAGTGAGGCAGCTTTTTCATGAAATCGCCTCGTTCATTAATTCTATGAAAGAGGCGATTATTAACCCTTTTTTTTGCAAATAACTGGGTGTGTCCAGATGGTGAAAACATAAAAGTGGTTTAGTTTAAGTTTCACTATGTGGACACGCGTAAAATCTCGGCGTGTCCAGATGACGAAAAATAATAAGTAATACTAATTTTGAGTTTCACCAACTGGACACGTGTGTCCGTGTCGAGTGGGTGAAAACCCAAACCGCGTATATCCACCTTTAACATCTAAAAAAAACTAAGTCACCTAGCCTAATCAGACCCTAGTAAATAAAGTTTCATGCGATCCAAAAAGCAATTAAAACTCTCCGAGCACAGTAACAGACATGAAATTACTCATTCAAAGCTCAATAACGAGTCTAAATATAATAACGATCGCTAATGCTGGATTGATGCTTAAATTAAGCGAGTTTGCGCTGGAGATTGATTGAGATAAATGTGGGAGAGGAGGCGGTAGGGGGCGAGGGGGGGCGAAAGAGGGGGTACGAGTCCGGGACACGCTAATCTAGTACGACCATATAACAATTTGTTGACAGTGATGGGCTATGTCGATGTGTGTAATTAGATTATAGGGTTAGGGGAGTTTGCCTACGGCCGTGTCCTATTTAAAAGCGATCGTCGCCCGAAAAGCGCCCTCTGTCGGCGTGGCCACGCGTTCAGGCTCACCGAACAAAAAGTTCGAACGATCGTGTATTCGCGCGACGATCGCTTTTAAATACGACGCGACGCGGGGTTAACTTTTAGTTTCAACATAGGTAATTTTCAGTTTAATTCTCAACGAATCTACCACTGTCCACAAGTATTCACCTACAGTCTATTAAAAAGGCAGTTGGGAGCAATGGTGGCCCAGTGTAGTGACCGGTCACGGGTTCGAACCCAAGCAGGCACTTTGTGTAAATTATTTTATCACCACTGCTATCCAAATGGTGAAGGAAAACATCGAGAGGAAACCGGCATGTCCTAGAACCAAAAATTCAAAGACATGTGACATCTACCAACCTGAACTCGGTCCGCGTGGTGGATTATACAGCCCACTCCCTCTCACGGAGAGGAGGCTAGTATCCCAGCAGTGGGAACATTATAGGCTGATTATGCTTTTATGCTGTTAAAAAGGCTAACAAGTACCAACGTGTGCATAAATCCTAAAAATGTTGTTGAATGAATGAATGAATGAAATGCACCGATCCCAGTGTGGTTTAATCATACTCGATTATTCGAATGAACCCAAAGATTCACACTAGCCCCTGTAGCCTCATGTTTCATGGGGCTACATAGGCCATTGCATATCAAGGAGTAGACCGGGGGGCGCGGTAATGGTAGGGAAGACGTGCCCTTAGGATATGGAAGGTTTATTAGAGTCTACCGAGTATGCACCCTAGAGTAAACATTGGAATATTAGAGAGACGGGTAATATTTATCCATGGATGAGCATCTTTTAACAACATCGCCGCCAGGTTGTTTCAAGTCCAGCTTCATCGGTGAATCTTATGCTATGCTGTATTACGTGTTGCTGTTTCCAAAGTCTCCGCCTGAGGTCTCGCTGCTATCCGTTTCAGGTTTCTTGTAGATCTCGCTAGCATCCTTCTTAATCTTATCTAAAAATTTTGTTATTCTTAAATTGGTTTGAATGTGGCAGCTAAGTATGTATATTAAAGTAAAATTATTATGTGTGTGTGATTTGAGAAATGATCCATATGTCCTTATACTAAATGAATATTCTAATCTGTGCTTCTTTCTACATCTGAGACCAGAAGAGTTTGGTAGGCAGATGACTGAAGAAATTGTTCTGGACACGGAAACTGTATTTTTGGCCCTTGTTGTATCAATTACAATGAAGTATTTCAGAACCTATGATCCAATTTAGTCGGAAAATCAGTCAAATACTTATTACCTGTGTAAAATTAACACCCAATTTGTCTGGTTCAACACGGGCTAGGCTTTTGTTGGTTCAGAATAAGTATTCACAACCGTTCGATACGCTTCCATGCCGAATTGAACAATAATCAATGTTATCATAGGAGTTCTCATAAAATCGATGTTCACAAATCCAAAACCCGAAAATTTTGTCAGTTCAAGGTCATCCAAGAGGGTACAATACCCGAGGCGTGGAGCAGAGGTGCAATAGTTTTGTTCTTCAAAAAAGGTGACAAAACCCTATTGAAGGATTATAGGCCCATCTCACTTCTGAGCCACGTATACAAGCTGGTTACAAGGGTCGTCACGAACCGTTTCGCTAGGAGACTTGACGAGTTCCAGCCACCAGAACAAGCTGGTTTTCGAAAAGGCTTCAGTACCGTACCATACATACTGTTCGGAAAATTATACAGAAGTCCGAGGAGTACAACCAGCCGCTGTGTATAAGCATTTGTGGACTACGTGAAAGCCTTCGACTCCATCGAAATATGGGCAATTTTGGACTCTCTGCAACGATGTCGAATTGACTGGCGCTACATCGAAGTATTGAGATATCTGTCTGACGGTACCATGATGACTGTCCAGATCCAGGATCAAAAAAGCAGCCCCATTCAACTGCTCAGAGGGGTGAGACAGGGGGATGTGATATCCCCGAAACTGTTTATCAATGCGTTGCAGGACGTCTTCAAGACTGGACAGTGTATCAACGTGAACGGCGAGTACATCTCACACCTTCGCTTTGCCGGAGACATCGTCATAATGGCGGAGATGCTGCAACAGATAGACCAGATGCTGCGCAACCTAAATGGAGCCTCTCGTCGGGTTGGCCTTGGCATGAATTTGCGCAAGATGAAAGTCATGTACAATTCACACGTCTTGCCGAGACCATTCCACATCGAAGGGTCGCTTCTCGAAGTTGTGAAGGAGTATGTCTACCTAGGACAAGTCATCCAGCTCGGTAGACACAAATTTGAGAAAGAAGCCGACAGAAGGATCCAGCTGGGTTGGGCAGCGTTTGGAAAACTTCGTCAAGTCTTCTCGTCACCTATCCCGCAATGTTTGAAGACTAAGGTCTTCAACCAATGCGTCCTGCCCGTTATGACATACGGTGCCGAAACGTGGACACTGACAGTTGGGCTGGTTCACAAATTCAAGGTCGCTCAGCGCACTATGGAGCGCCCTATGCTTGGAGTTTCTTTGATGGATAAAATCAGGAATGAAGTTATCCAGAAAAGAATCGGAGTAACCGACATAGCCTGCAGAGTAAGCAAACTGAAGTGGCAGTGGGCTGGCCATGTTTGTCAATGGATCGATGGCTGGTGAAGCAGACGAGTCCTGGAATGTAGACCACGTATCAGCAAGCGTAGTATGGGACGCCCCCCAGCTAGATGGACCGACGACCTTATGAAGGTGCCTGGAACAGACTGAATGTGGAAGGTGGAGGACAGGGTGTTGCGGCGCAGCCTGGGAGAGGCCTATATCCAGCAGTGGATTGCGATAGGCTGAGTTGGTTGAAGGCCAGAATTCACCGGCTTTTACAATGGCTGTTTAGTTACTTAATCAGTTATTTCTATAGGAAGTTTGACATAAACTAACTGTTGTGTTGCTGAACGCAGCCCTAAATCAAAAAGACGACCGATATTCCTTCCGGCTGGGCAAGGCAAATCCGGAACTCGAAATGTGTAACTTTCGACAAGATAGCCATTGAATGGTTGTGAATGTATATGCTGATCGAATACTATGGTTTTCATTTTCTCCTAGTGTCAGACCCAAATTAACTAACAAAAACTCTATCAGCAAAAATATTCCTTTCCTGTTTTAGTCATACATCGTATTTATTCGTATGTTTATCGACAACGGCGCATCCCTACGCCACCTGGCTGCTGACAGCGACCTCTGTAATTGTTGAATGAGCTAGCATTAAAGCGCCAATTAACCAACATTGATTGGTTTTGAACACCCCCTCCGTCCACCCTTCTCACCCCTTTGTGACCCACGCTGCGGTCTCGGATAATTCTGGATTAAAGGGCTAGCATG
This sequence comes from Fissipunctia ypsillon, assembly GCA_947568875.1. Taxonomy (NCBI): domain Eukaryota; kingdom Metazoa; phylum Arthropoda; class Insecta; order Lepidoptera; family Noctuidae; genus Fissipunctia; species Fissipunctia ypsillon. The sequence goes on along the minus strand of OX387665.1, from coordinate 4,344,629 downwards.
GATGTGGAGGACCCGGGCTTACCGCCATATTTAAAGTAGATATGCGCAACAATAAATTTTTAGAAATTTATCTACTAACATAAAAACTTCTTCATTCTTTCTCCTTCCCGGGTTTGCTTCAAGAATTCTTCAAATTCTTTAGCAAACTTATTACCGAAGGTTGTGGCCTATTTGTGGTTGGGGCACTATTTTAAACTGACTAACTATGGTGACACTGTTGATATACCTAAATAACAAATACTAATTGCAAGATAATAGTCTAGTATTGTTTCAGGTTCATTCTATTTACCTAATACCTATTATTTAGAACAAAGGCGGCAAGTTTAATGAAGTAATTATTTGGGTAGTTTATTTACAGTTACCACAGAAGTTGAACCCAACAGAAACACTTACGTATAATTGGTTATTCAGTCGTCACAAAAGGTTAAGTTATCTCTTGACTAATTCTAATATAACTAAAATAATATACTTGACTAAGCACAAAACGAACGATAAAGGAGAATGGACAACGAACTATGGGTATATGCCCTAAAGCCCAATAGCCATTAGATATACTTAAACAAATGGAAAGAACTTTTCAAGGAGAACCTTTGCTACAAACAACACGACTTTAGCCAAATTGTTAGTCAGTTCTGAGTTGATGACCTTAATGGGTTTAAACGTTTATAGGGTTAAATGATGATGTTTCTAAGACATATAATTAATAAATCTTAATTTTTTGACGAAGTACCTACCAGAATAATTTATTTAAATAACAATTAATTAGTCACATATAGAGCTCAGAAGCTCCTCACGTAGGTACTAACAACCAAGAGGTCGTCATAATAAGAAATATTCTCCTTAAAGAGATCTATCCATTGGTATATATTTATTAGCCCTTTTGGGCTCCAGGGCAGATTAGCCCAATCTCCTTACATATTGGGTAACAAGAAAGTTGAAAGTCACATAACGATATGTTACAATGAAGCAGATTTATTTAATAGTTTATTTTTAGCCTGAGTTGTCCCATTGCGGTGCAAAGGCCTCCTTTTCTCCTTTTCACTCCTCTCTGACTTGAGCTAGTGTGGACCAATCTTGTCTGTAGGCGTCAAACTCGTCTCCATGAAGCAGATTACTACAATTTATTACGAGCGATGCAATACGCGATCCTCCCTAAAATGTCGACTGCAAAATATGAATTGAAAGCTTACCCATTTGAATCAATCAAAAATTGCATTTGTTTAAAACAACAATCCCGCAAGCTGCTAGTGTACAGTTGCTGCGGCAGTGTCCACTGTCCGGCAAAGGGTAGAGCCACAGAGGTACCCTTGAGTTAATTAATATAGCGAGCTGCTCGTGATCTATTAATGGTGGACGCAGCGGGCGGCAAGGGAACCACACGGTGCCCGGCCGTAGCAAGGACAGTCCCGATACGACAAATGACGACTATACGTGTACTATTTATTTCCTAGTTTATATTATAGGTATTTTGTATCGACCATTTTTTTTCGTTTTTAGGTATATTGTATTTAATGTTTATCAGAGGAAACTTTTAAATGGCCATTAAAACACTTTATAATCTTGCTGTAAGTTTCGCGAATATAATACAATAAAATACTACTAGTAGGTAACTGACAGGACTTACCTACTAGAGTACACAGCGGGGGCAATTGCGTAACATACACAAAGTAGGAATCGGTTTTATTTTGACAGGTCAACAACATTCATTGCGCTATTTAAGTTGTTGACCAGTCAAATTTTTCGCACATATGATGCAATGGATTAGCAATATGCTTCAAAATCATTGAGACTGTGTTACGCAATAAGGTTGCTGGCTTAGTTACTGCTACCAATTCGGCTACCGCCAAGACCTACCAATCAGGGGTGGTTTACAATTTTACGTACCTATGATAAAATCGGACAGATTATGAACCTTGTCGGTAAGTGCAGGTTCGTTCATAATTTGACACTGTTAAGGATAGATTATAAAATATCGAAAATAAATACGTTATATTGTAAGCAATATGGTGGTTCACAATTTATCGACAGTTTAAAAACTCCCGAGATAGATTATAAACTAACGGTGTTCACAATCATACGGTGACATAACATAGCAAGTCATTTCTTTAAACAGTATCCGCTTTTATAACAAGTTGCCAAAGTCGGTTACAGAACTTAGCGATGGAAAGTTCAAAACCCACATCAAACGTGTCCTTATTAAAAAAGCATATTATAAGATTAAAGACTACGTTGAAGACTGGGAAGTTTGGCGCTAATTCCTTCTGCACATGTGACTTCCTTGGTACCTCAATAACAGCGTAACTATTTATGTAAATGTCTAATAACTGCTCCCAAATTACTTTAATTTAATTTATTTAATTTTTTTTTTACACGCTGCCAGGAGATAATATTTTATTTATTTTACATTATATAGTCTTGTCTTTTAAATAGATTCTTTTATATTTTGTAAATGTGAGAACGTTGTAGGCTTTATAGACTGTAGATTGATGGACCATTTTCTATTTTGTTAAGTACCTGGTACTAGTTGACAGGCCTACACTGTCCTCCCGTGCTTAATAACACTGTAATTTGAAAACATTGTAAAAGCCAATTATTTTTAAAAAGAGTAACCATGAAGTTTCTTGCCGGTTTTCTCCATAGGAAACGACCAATTGGAACCGTGCACCTAGCTCTGACGTTTCATAAGTGTCCATGTAGGCATAAGTGAAATAAAATATTTTGAATTTGAATATATTGGTAAGGACTATGTCTGAAAATTAAAGGAGTAATTATGAAAGAAAAGAGTACGAAACCATTTTTAAATACCTAGGTCACTTTCTTTCTGACGACCTTAAGGACCAAGTAGATATAGAGAAAGAGCGCAGGGCACTCGCCATCGGGTGCATCATGTTGGGCCGTAGGTTTGCTCGGTGTACAGACCTAGTAAAAATCACTATGTTTAAGGCTTATTGCCAGAGTCTGTACACGAGTAATCTATAGGTCAATTATAGATGTCCTGCGCATGCAGTACAACAATGGTTTCAGGATGTTGTTGGGACTTCCTCGCTACTACAGCGCGTCGGAAATGTTTGCGCAAGCTCGTAGCGACCGGTTTCACGCTATTGTCGAAAAAAAAAACAGCATCACTACTGAGGAGAGTGAGAGACAGTCGCAACAGCATTCTGATAACTGCAGCGGAGAGCTGCAGCTCTTCAATTAAAAAGCAGTTTGTGCGGAGGGTGATTGGTAGTAACAGTAGATATTAAGTTGTTTTAATATTTTGTTTTAACATTTATTTATGCCACATGCGAACTGTACGCTCGCAAAATCCTGCATCGCGCAATCAGAGTTTACCGCGCGGCTAGTATACAAGGTGTCATATAATAACGCACAACCTCTTAAGGGGGTCATTGTACTCCTCACTATGAACAATTTTTACTATGAGACCAAATGTGAAATCGTGAAAAAAAATATCAGATGTTCCTTATACTTTAACGAGTTATGCGAACATAAATGTAGGGAGCAGCAATTTTTTTTTCCGCGATTTCAGGTTTGGTCCCATAGTAAAAGTTGTTCATAATGATGAGTACAATGATTCCTAGAGGTTGTGCGTTATTTATGTTACATCTTGTATATACAACATCCCGACATCAATCGTTGCTTTGTAGCCCACCAGACACAACACCGTCTGGTCGGAGGATCCTCCCTTTTCTATGGAGGATGAGTGAACTTTGCACCCTGTTCCTCATACCTCTAAAATTTAACATAACATCACGCCTTGTTTCCCCGAAGGGTTAGGCAGAGGTGTACCCATTATGGTACACCCACATTTCGCCAGTTATGTTTAAGTCCCATGTAATAGGGGGCGAGCCTATTGCCATCTACCGGGCACAAATCCAGACTCCGGGCTGCTACTGAGAAATTCCAGACAGAAAAACCCAATAACACTTTGCCCGGCCTGGGAATCGAACCCAGGGACCTCATGCTCAGCAGTAGCGCTTGCGACCACTAGATCAACGAGGCAGTCAACCCCACCTCTATAATTTATTTAATATTATTATTTTTCAATCCGTATTCGATTCTTTAGGTATATCTTCCGAATCATTCGAAGTATCGAAAATCCTCGTTCTTGGTCACCCTAGAACACCTGTGTTTGTCACGCTTTGATCTCCTGAATTATCCTTTATCTGTTCGCTGTCCTCAGAACAAATTCATTTCATTACGGGCACTTTGTTCAGACGTGATTGTTGCCGTTCTCATTACCGTTAGCTAATTACCACTTACACTGCTCAAAGGGTTCAACAGTTAAACCAAAATGTTTTATAATAAGCTCTAAAATCTCGGTTCACCTTTAAAGGGGTGAGTGACGAGAGTTTTTATGACATTGGAGACAATTTTTTGATTATGGAACTGAAGAATCTACTTAGATAAATCTTAAATTCATTAATTCACTGACAGACAACGCTCAACCTTGCCGCGAGAAATCGTGGCACGGCGGACAGAGCTCCGGCAGGATCTCATGGCGGCATGGAGAGTGCGATTGTCGCAACCCAGCGCTGGGCACGCCACAATTGCGGCGATAAGTCCCCTCTTTGAGGAGTGGCTGGAGAGGCGCCACGGCGTCCTCACCTTCCGCCTGACGCAGGTCCTCACCGGACACGGGTGCTTCGGGAGGTACCTGTTCCGGATAAGGCGGGAGGAAACGCCCGGGTGTCACCACTGTGTGGATCGCCCGGAGGACACGGTGGAGCATACGGTGGAGGTCTGCCCGGCTTGGGCGGAGCACCGCCGTGTCCTCGCGGAAGCGATCGGCGGCGGCGATCTCTTGCGTCCGGCCCTGGTCCAGGCCATGGTACGGAGCGAGAGTGCATGGGAAGCCATTACCTCCTTCTGCGAAGCAGTAATGCTCGTGAAGGAGGAGGCGGGACGCGTGAGGGAGAGGCAAGCTTTGCACCCTCACGCCCCTAGTCGCCGCAGGAGACGCCCTGGGCGTCGGGAATTGGCAACCGATTCCCGGCCACCGTAGGCGCGGGCTTGCGGACGGCGAGCAATGGGTAGCTCACCGTCTGGTAAGGACCAGGCCCGAGTCGACGGCGCGTCGTGTTCCACGCGCGCCTCAAAGAGATGTCAGCACTATTGACGGGGTCCGCTAGGGCCGATGCCAGCTAGGGTTGCGGGATGTTCGAAAGAGTTACCGTGGCCCCGGCACAGGCAACAGAAGGAACACGGGTGGGTTTTAGTCAGTAAAAGTCTGACACGCCCTCCCGCTCCGCCCAGAGCGGGAGAAGTCATTTGATGATTTCCCATCCACAAAAAAAAAAAAAAAAAAAAAAAAAGACAACGCTCAACCTAACCGTTGGGTCTAGAAAAGCATGAAATTTTGCACAAGAGTTCCATATACAAAATGTCCCGGCATTAACCCACAACCTCTTAAGGGGTCATTGTACACATCATTATGAATAAATTTTACAATGGGACCAAACCTAAAATCGCGAAAAAAATCTGCTGTTCCCTACATTTATGTTCGGATAACTAATCCAAATGTACGGTACAGCTGATTTTTCGCGACTTCAGGTTTGGTCCCATAGTAAAAGTTGTTCATAATGATGAGTACAATGAACCTTAAGAGGTTGTGCGTTAATTCCGGGACATGTTGTACAGCGAAAGTGAGCTAATGAAGGAATTTTGAAAATTATAAAGTAATTAAATAGGGAATGAAAGTTTGTATGGAAGTTTGTCGTTTTTGCCGATTGGGTAGTAGAAGTTGTATGATAAAAGCATTGGTCCCACTTGTAAAATTAGTCAGCTTTAAAACGTTTATGAAGTAACAAACGTGTTTGTGAGTTTCTATGTTTGTAAACGCACCCACGACACAGGAGAAATTCCTAGAGTGAGGCAACGTGTTTAAAAAAAAAAAAAAACAATATATACTAATTGGTAAAGTATAGGTATATTAATCCTAAATTGGGACATCGCTAAGCGGTTGGTCGACTCTTGTCTTGTATTTGTAACGTGGCAATGCTGCCAGCCTTTTAGGCACTTTTCCCATTGACAACGATGCGGACGAAATTTTTGATGCCCAATGAGCTCTTCCCCCTTTTTTATTTTTACTATATACTTGTACATAAAATATATTTTAGTCTTAGCTTGTATATTGCAGTTAAGTGCTATACAATTATAGGAGTATCCTAAATTGAGTTTAACATTATCAAAGAGAGATGAGACAAATTTCTACACTGGAACCACAACGACAATTCAATTAAGGCCGGACCTCTGTGAGGATTCCAAGGCGGATAACCTGTTACCACCTGGCAGTAATGAAATGGTATAGCCGTAGTATACAATGGTCCAATCAGGTGCTCGCTACATCAGACAAGACACAGCGGCTCATCTCAGCTGGCAATCGAGTTACCGCGCTGTTACGCGCTACGTGGACGCTGGGACACACGCACAGTGTAGATTCAAGAATAGAGGCTGTGCCTGGGTATCACAAATTGATGAGAAAAGGTATTTACAAGGCAGATGTGAGACTGGCTCGTTGGTCTAGTGCTTGCAAGCGCTACAGCTGAGCATGAGGTCCTGGGTTCGATTCTCAGGTCGGGCAAATGGTTATTGGGTTTTTCTATCTGGTATTTCTTAGTAGCAGCCCGGAATCTGGATTTATGCCCGGTTGATGGCAATAGGCTCGCCTCCGATTGCATGGTACTTACTTAAATATAACTGGCGGAATGTGTGTATAGGTAATAGGTAGTACACCTCTGCCTAAACCTTCGAGGATTACAGGCATGATGTTGTGTTATGTGAGAAAACTCCGGGAGTGAGCAGACGTTCTAAAAGGACATAATAGTACCATATTGATGATGTTCTTCACAAAGGTCAGGGGCGTAGTACTCGCAACCGGCGTGCGTGTATGACCATATGTATGAATGTTAACGAGGCAAAAGGAGTATGTAAGGATCGTAGCAGGTGGCGTTCTGTAGTTTCTGTCTCCCCCCATGGGAAGAAGGCGTGAGTTTATGTTATAGATGTACCAAATCTGTGATACACACACTATTTATTCTATTACCTCATACGCAATGTACCGTTACCGTGGCAAAACGCGTAGCAAACGGCAGCGCAGTGAGCCTTCAGCCGCCGAGTATTTCAACATCCATTGCTGATTTTTTTATTTTAGCTGTTTTATTTACATAAATGGAGTGCTGCGTACAGATAATGTAATTTTACACTAAAATAAAGGAATAATAACTGAAAATACGATTAAAAAAATGAAAATTTTCCTGAGAATATTTCCGGTGGATAACATAACATAACATCACGCCTTGTTTCCCCGAAGGGTTAGGCAGAGGTGTACCTATATAGTACACTCACATTTCGCCAGTTATGTTTAAGTCCCATGTAATAGGGGGCGAGCCTGTTGCCATCAACCGGGCACAAATCCAGACTCCAGGCTGCTACTGAGAAATTCCAGATAGAAAAACGCAATAACACTTTTCCCGACCTGGGAATCGAACCCAGGACCTCATGCTCAGCAGTAGCGCTTGCGACCACTAGACCAACGAGGCAGTGGATATGATTCAAAATAAGGAGCTGAATGTATCCTGTTAGTTTGCGGAGGACTGTCCCTTACACCCTGTATAAGTCCAGGTTACCTCACGATATTTTCCTTCATCGAGTTCAGTAATGTTTAAGATACACTCAGAAAGTTTCTACATATGAATTGAAAAGTAACATTGGTAGCACAGAATGGTTTAAAAACTTGTTCAAAAATAATGTAGCAATGTCGCCAGTCTCATAATCATAATCATTTTATTTGTGTAATATAGGTAGTCAATACAGTTCTTAATTTAGAGTTCATAGATCGCTATGTTATGCCAAAAGGCGTACAAATATGGTTGCATGCAAACTAAGAAAAAATAAAATATTAATCATGCGAGAGGCAATCATATCTCTTGGGTACATTACTAGTCGACAGCAATGCAGAGGAATTTTTCGTCGCCATATTTTAGTTTGTTGATAGTTTAAGTTGGGTTAGGTTATAATAGCCTTCGCGGGGGGAGTCAAACACCTCACTCCCCTCGCTCGACAAGACGGAGCCCGCAGACGCGGGCTAGCACCAGTCGGGGGCTGCGTTGAAGAGTGCTTAAGTGCCCCCGTAGCCCCCGGTGCAAGTGTGCGAGGGAACACCGGGGTGGTTTTAGTCAGTAAGAGTCTGACAGACCCCACCCCAGGGCAGAGGACATCCATGAGGATTTCCACCCCGTCACCAAAAAAAAAAAAAAAAGGTTATAATAGCCTGGTTATAATTACAGGCACCTTTTGAATTGTCAAAGAGTCGGTCAGTTAGTCAGAAAGTTGAAGCTAGTTGCCCATTCCAAAGCGTAGATCTCTATGGAGAAGAACGGGCAAGAAACTCCACGGACACTCTTTTAAATCAAAATATTGTTAAAAAATATTGGTTACATCATTCATGTTGAAATTAAGTATGTGAGAACAATGTAGAAAGACGTGCACGTTAAAAGGCAAAAACCAAAAACGATTCAAAAATTAAAATAAGCCGTGGCAGCTACGAGATGACCAGTCCCTACTGACGGCGCCCGTTCACGAACATGACGCATGGATCAGCACCATTCAGCTCAACCATTTTGAAAGGAACTTAATGATCCAACACACACGCCACCACCAGCGAGACATTTAAGTGAGCATGACATACTCTCAGTCGCCAGGGCAAATTCAAGTCACTAAAAGACGTACCAGGCTTTATAGTAGGTAGGTACATAGTGCTCACACATGTGCTATAACAATATAACAAAAAAATAAATAAATATGGCATTTAGGTACAATTTCCAAATATCTGGAGCATCTGTCTTCTTGCAGCATCTGCACCGCTCATTACTCTGTGCTACCTCTGTATGCAATCACAAGACGCGGAACAAGTAACTAACTGACCACTGAAATAGTGTTCTGCTGGACACTATCAACTCACCTAACTCACTTTACTGCTCCAGTCACACCAACGCTTGCATACTATATGGTGCACACATTTACGTGTGCACACTTGCTTCATTACAAATGATAAATGATTTTATTTCTGTAAAACACCTAGTTACAGAAATAAAATCATTTACAAACACGTCAAAAATAATAGTAGATTATACAACAATTGAAAAAAAGGGAATTTCGAGGGACTAAGTTGGATCCCGAGAGCAGCGAAGGATTCTAGATTAGAATCCTGAGCGGAGCGAGGGATACAAGGACCGAGATGAATTTTTTTTTTCATCAGTTGTATACTCTACTTTTTACCATTGCCTGCGAGAAAATAAATAGGTAGTAGTATAGTATTTATATTTATCTCATTTTATTATACACGCTGCTTTTTTATTGACTAGGGAGCTGCCATGATGGTGTTGTATCTACTCATCATTATGAACAACTTTTACTATGGGACCAAACCTAAAATCGCGAAAAAAAAATCTGCTGTCCCCTACATTTATGTTCGCATATCTCGTCAAATTGTAGGGAACAGCTGGTTGTTTTTTCGCGATTTAAGGTTCGGTTTAAAAAAAAAGAAGATTTTATTTAAATTTCTATTCGGCTTGCAAATAGAGTGGTTTAACACATTCGCTGCGGCAGCGCTAGAAGCCAACTTACCTTCTGTGCGTTACGCAAAAATACTTCCCGTACATTTTTCCTTCTAAATTTGAATACACTTAAAGCAAGAACGTCGGCAATATGTATAGGCATCCGGGAACTTAGTTTTATAACCTCCGCACCGGGGGGGCCAGACAGGGAAAACTAGCTGCCGCACACGGCGAAACTCAATTACGGCCAAATACTTCCCGTAACGCAACGAATGTGTTAAATTATCGTTGTCATTGATTCTGAAATTTATAATTAATTTACTTAGTTTGAATTTCCATGCATTATTTGAGAAAAGTACTATACCAGCCTTGGCCGCAACCAGGCATTGATGGACTTTGGCTTCGCCTCTGCCCACATCTTCACGTTCGTCCATCAATGCCCCTTTTGCAGACCGCGGCATGAATGTACTATTTTTTAAAAGTAAGCAAATTATGTAGAACTATTTATATTTAAGACCTTTTAGGTACCAAATTTAATGCAAAATAAAGATATTCTATTCTATTCTTTCATGGACAAGCAGCTGCTTAAATAAGTATATAATGTTGGTCCTTACAGATCAATACAAATAGATTATTTTTTCTGATGCACAAGAATGAGCTCGTGCTGCCTCTTCAAACTTTTTGCATTTTACGAAAGCGATAAAAAAAATTGCGCGTGATCTTTGAGATTTAAAATAAGAACACTTTTACTTATGACCGCGTCTAATTGGTTGACCGCGATGGCTCAGCATTTTTTTTTTTTTTTTTGTTAATAAAGACTCAAATCACCGGAATATTGTTTCTAGAAAAGCTTTGAATGGAATCTGATTGACTGCGTCGTTTGTATAGTGGTCGCCAGCGCAAGAACGAGATCCTAGGTTCGATTCCCAGGTCGGGCAAAGTGTTATTGGGTTTATCCGTCAGGGATTTCTCAGTAGCAGCCCGGAGTCTGGATATGTGCCCGGTTGATGGCAATAGGCTCGCCCTATTACATGGGACTAAAACATAACTGGCGAAATGTGGGTGTATCTACTATAGGTAAGTACACCTCTGTCTAACCATGAACAGTTTGACAACGTTCAAAGGTTCTTCATCGTTTATCTTCGTAAAAACCGAAATATAGCGAATAAAATATGACTATCGACCGATAGAAATTTATTTATACTCCTACCTAAATTATTATAGACTAGCTGTCCCCCGCGGCTTCGTTCGCGTGGAAGTCGTAAGATACACAACAATATAACAATATAACCGCCACATTTTTATAAAAGTCCCTCATCCCCCGACCCGCCGCATTGCATCGCCCGCCCGCGCTACTTCGCGCTTTTTCGATTAGCGTTCTTTCTGACTTTTTTCCTTTTTGCTCAGCTCCTAAGGGTCGTAGCGTGATGTTAAATAACCTATAACCATCCTCGAGAATTGGTCTACCATATGCAAAAAGAATTTTTCAAATCTGACTTTTGTTCACAATTTCATGGGTTTTATTTTTTTTTTGTGCGGAACCCTAATTACCTATTATTCTTAAATAAAGTAGCCCAATTTACTCCCCGTAACATCAGCTATCAGCCAGTGAAAGTCCCGTCAAAATCAGTCAAGCCTTTTCGGAGATTAGCCGGAACAAACAGATAGACAGACAAAAATGTTAAAAATTGCTTTTTTGTTATAAGTACCGTGTATACGTTCATATGCATTTAGTAAAAAAAATTGTTATTTTGACATTACAAACAGACACTTTATATATTTGTATAGAAAAGCCTCCTTACTAATAAACGTTGTATAGCGTCTGTATATTTACACAACGCTTTGTCTTCTTCTTTCGAAACTCAAATTACTGATGACTGAAAGAGAGAAGTCGATTGTGTAACTATTCACGTGATATTAGTAAGGAGGACATTTATTAGTAAGGAGGTTTATATGTATAAATTACGCAATAATTCCGTCACTCCCTTATTGGACCAGTCACATTTTATTCGCTATATTTCGGTTTTTCCGAAAATAAACGATGGAACCTTTAAACGTTGTTACACTATAGGTAGTATACCTATGCTATCTTCTCCATTCTATTAAGCCATTCGAATATAATGACATAATTAGCAAGATAAGAAGGATGTTTCTTTCATTAACTTACTATGGACACACGTTAAAATAACCACCAACTTTTCTCCCTTCTTAACTCTCCCACTCCTCCTTCTTATCTAGTGTATCACTTCCAATATCTATGTTCTTCACACGCTAAGAATCTTCGTTCTTCTAACAATCTTCTCCTACTCTGTCCTTCTCATACTTCTGACTTTGTTCATTCTTCCTTTCATATTCAGTCCATTCTTCTTTGGAATGCGCTACCTCTTGACATCAGGATGGCCACCAGTCGGTATGCATTTAAGCGGAGATTGCGGAGATATTTTCAAAATAAATAGCGTAGAGTCATCTCAAAACCTCTCTCTCTTGAATTTGTATATAATATATACATATAATATAGGTGTATATGTTATAGTAAATATGTATGTATGTGTATTATAAGTTTATGACTTATTTATGTACAAGTTGTTCCATTTCTAACAGAGCACCTGCCATCTAATCTCTTCACCACCCTTGGTTGACTGGTAGAGAATGCCTAAGGCATTAAGTCCGCCTTTGTACTTTTTTAAGTGTGAAAAGTTTAAATAAATAAATAAATAAACTTTTAGACTCAAAACAAAAATGTAGGCCATATCAACAAAGAAGCTGGTAAACTACCTACCTACCAACATCCAAGTCAATTAAACTTGATACTTATTCCAAACATTTGAACCAACATTAGCCTAAAATGCTCCAAAAGCAAATATTCGCTTACTCATCCAATCCATCACCGCAGATCGTAATAACACTCACTCAAATTAATACCTGCCCACTCAAAAATAGAATTGAAAAATTGTTGACCACCTTAATCAGACCCCTCGTTATGTTCCACCATTCTTTTTACATTTAGACAATTTGTTCACAGAAGACGGGTGACGGGTCTCAACAAACTGGTCATATCTTAATACGGGCTTATTACTGATGTTAATTTTTGGGTTGTTTCGGGTGAAAAAAGTTCCGAATGGTATTTAGAGTGCTTTTAGAATCGCCATCGATATATTTACGTACAAACTCGTAGTTTTATTGTACAAATTATTATCATTTGGCTACTTTGTGCGTTGTAGTGACGTTTAAATTGATAGTTTGGGAGTTGATAAGTTGCTAGCATTTGTGTTTAGTTTTTTTCGCGGATGTCTCAATAGATGTCTGCATATAAACGGCAGTTGTGTGCGACTAAGGGCCGTAAAATCAGTTGAAGTTTAAACTACGAAAGAGAGTTTAAACTTCAATTGATCTTATGGCCCTAAGCGTAGATATGTAAATGCAAGATCATAGAATTTATTTGCTTTCGTAGAGCTTTTAATGCGTTGTTCAGACAGAGGCGGTGGCAAACAGTTGACATCAACAGTTGTAATAGCTGACATAATGTCAGATAGTACAATTTTTATTACAAGAATTGGTACAATAAAGGATTCCATAGTTTGGATGAAGAAAGAAGAGAAATAATTATCCCAAGAACAAAGCCAACATTCTTTTTATTGTTGTATTTCCTAGGCGTGACCCAAATAAAATATGTTTCTTTCTTTCTTTCTTAGTTGAAAAACATGTTCTCACATACATTACAATTGCAAATTTAAGTTTCTACGCATAATATTGAGAGATTTACCATGTTATTTTAAGACTATAGACTTCATATAGATTTTTCTGTAATCCATAAGAACTATTACTATTTATTGAACTATTTTCTGCATTTTTTTTCAAAATTTTAGGCTAAGTAGTTTCGGAGATAAGGCCGGGGGGTGGGTGTTATGGTCAATTTAAGTCTATTTTCATAAACAACTTTAAAACTATTTATTTTAAAATGATAAAAAAACAGTTTGAGACCCACACAGTAAGCCCCTTCATTTGATCAGTCATACGCATATCTATATATGATATTTATATGGTCACGCGGTACCTACCTATAATTTGCAAAACTATTTTTTTTTATTTTCATATTTGCGCCCAAAAGTGACCCTCATATTAAAAATTCATTTGTTTACGATACACATCTGTGTTTGAACACAGAAATTAATATGTGTACCAAATGTCAACTTAATCGGTCCATAAGATTCGGAGCAAATTGGCTGTGACAGACGGACAGACAGACACAGACACACGAGTGATCCTATAAAGATTCCGTTTTCTTCCTTTTGAAGTACGGAACCCTAAAAAGGAAGTTAAACAAATTGTGAGCGGAAGCATTCGGCCTAACTTTGTTTTTTTTTTCATACATTTTCATAAATCAAACCCTTTTTAATAGGAATTAGGAAAAGAATACACAAAAATAATTTCTATAACATACATAACAATATAACATACAAAAAGAAGAAATCGATGATAAATCAAAGGTAATAAAACAATAATGGTTACACAATCGAATTAAACAGCACTCAGGGTGAAGCGCCCAGTTGTCGGCGTGCTAGTGGCTGTCAATTACGCTGCGTACAAAAAGACTGATTGTTGACTATTTCGCTGTTAGTCGAGTTTGGTAGATGCTTTTAATGTAGGTACAGTACTCAGTAATTACAGTTTTTTTTTGTTTTAATAATAAATGTTAATAAAATAACATACCTAACCAACACAAACAACACATAACTGGTGAAATGTGGGTGTACTACAGGTACACCTCTGCCTAACCTATCAGGCATTACAGGCGTGATGTTATGTTATGTTAATAAATTGGTAACGATTACTTATTTCCGTGTGTGTAGCTTAGAGATTACAATAATTTTCACTTGTAGTGATCAGATCATATTTCTGTGTTAAATCTATATGCGTACTTATGTAACCGTTTGTGTCAGCAGTTCAGCACCAACCTTTTGATCTGCAATAATAACACTCTCTGATAGTTACAAAAACTTGTGAGTCTCGACTTTACCATCTTTGATTCGTATTATTACGAACCTCACTGTTATGCTTAACAAGTGAGCAGTTTACCAACATTTCATGGAATATCTGTATGGAGAATAGCCATAATAATGATGAAACTCGAAGAATGGAATCATTCACGAGTGTTACCTACTTGAACATACCGCCTGTCTAATCTTGTTTGAATAGTATAAAAGACATGTTATTATGTTTGGATGATGTTTGAAAATTATTTAGAATACTTGTAGCTGCATTATTTGAATTGTGGAAAGGATTATGAGTGAAAAAAACCTTTTGGTTTGCGAGTTTAAGAGACTATTATAGTCAAGGTATTTGATACACGTGCAAGCACCAATACCTACTAGATGACTCGGCGCCTTACCGAGAAATTACGCATTAGAAGATCAATAAAATCGTCACAATAGTATTCAAAAAATGCAAACATATTTTCAATATAAAACCTTTTTTTATTTACATTTGCAAATATCAGCACTTGAGAACTACATCCACTCAATTTTCATAAAAAGAATGCACTAATAATGACATAAATAAAGTTTTAAATTAAAATGTGACTGATCTAATTGAAACATGATTAAGAGGCTCCTTCGTTAAGCAGTTGGCGTTCAATCAAAATGATTTCACGGATATAAATTGAGTGTAAACAGAGCGGGCGAAACGTGAAATAATCTTGTTTATAACGAAGAACGAACATCTCGCTCTAATCTTATAAAAGCACAGACTAATTTGTAGACAATTGCAGAGTTAAGAAGCTTGGGGCTTGCTGCCAGTTCGGCATTCGCTTCATTGGGGGCACAATGTGATAGTAACCTGATCGATTAAAGTATCATTAATACATTCTTCATTCGTTCTTCTAACATAACAGACAGCTGTGCTGCTGCGTAGTTTGTTGGGCCATTTCTTCCCAGCTAAAGCAGTAGGAAATGGTGAAGGGCGGGCGTTTTGCGGGACTGTCTTATGTAATTTTGACGTTCAAAAAGTGCTGATTTTCGGTATTATTTGAAGATTTTGATTGCTATAATTTAATTATAGCCGCAGCATTTGAAGGACATTTCTTAGTAGGTACCTATGTTACCTTAAAAAAATACTTTACCCCAACGCGAATCCCTTGTGTTGTGTATTATGCAACATTTTTGGGATTCCTATATTTTAATGTATAAATCTTGACAGGAACTTACTAACCTATAAACCTACTCACGACAGTCATGACTAATCACGACAAGTCGCTTTACAATAGTCCTAACCACATCTAAAGATACCCAAATACAGTTGTTACCCAACCAGTAGCCCGCCGTGTTGTTCCAGTACAATATAAAACAATAAAAAGCCTATTAAGTTGGAACAATATAATCTTCGTGGGCCTCTCCTCCTCACACCCGCGCCTCCTCCTCTGGTCCACCTCTCGGAGCACTCTGGCGTCCAGCGGGCGGTAATTACCGACGCCTTGAGAGTCGGCAGTCAGGAGGCAATAGCGTTATTTAGCACCTTCACAATTTGTTTCTAAGAAATCACTTTTATCTCATTATCTACGTATTTGTTGCTTTAAACGAAACTGTTCTTAATTATAATGTTTTTTTCTTTCAAAATATTTTTCCTTAGTGTTATGATTATATGTGCTCAGTGCTTTGGACTGAAAAATACTTGGTGCTTATGCATCACGCCAATTGACAGAAATGTTTCAAACATCTGAAAAATAGTTATTGAAACATTTTGGAGATTGAGATACCTACACGGCAATGTTTAGTGGTGAATAATTTATTAGCTTATTTACGAACTAAAATATAATTTATGAAGAAATACCACCCCAAGGTATTTCAATGATTGCAAAACAAAAATAAATTGTAACTTGAATCTAATCTAACATTCTAAGCCAAGAGATATTTGAATAAAGAAAATAACGAATAACCAAATAATACGGCAATTTGTCACAGTATTATTTGGGGCCTTTAAAATGAATTCCAAATTGAATCGTAACAACTAACAAAACCAAATAATGCATCTAAATAACAAAATGTTATCAAAGAGAACAAAAACCTCTCAAACACTACGGGCATCCTCGATCCCTCTCACCCGCTATATCGGTGTCCCGCTCACACTAATCGTATTAAGCATCCATTTTTGTAAGCGCTCCGAGCCCGATCCAATTTCAAACTCATTTGTTAGAGCATAAAACAATTATTAAAAAACGCCAGTGATTTGGCGAGCAATTTTTGCCGTTTTACATCACTTAACGTTGGCTATAAAAAGCTGTGGAGATGGGCAATTGTTTTAAAGACAACGTTAGTAGTACCATCATTGCACTGAAAACCACAAAAATATTGATATCTGTAAAGGGACTTCTTTCAAATTACATAACTGACTTGATAATGTTTGAATATCAAGAGAAGTATGGAAAACACGTCAATGTCTTCTGTGAAAAATCAGGCCGACAACAGATAATTCGCAAAAAAAACACAGTTTTCAATTTAGAAAAAAACCATTTGGTCACTGGTCACTACTTCTTGAACGCAATAGGTATGTATAGAATATATTCATTACTCCAAAACACTTTTTTTTTCGCAAATCTAAATACCTTTAAGAACAGTCTCCTTGCCCACCACTGTCCATATACGCAGGTCCCGTGTTTTTTCGTCGAAGTAATTGAATGATCGTGCGTGCGGGCCAACAACGGGTGCGCTCACCCCGCCTCTACGCCGCGAAAACAATAACGTTTGAGTGATGAACAACATGACTAAATAAATATAATATTTATAATCTAGTAAATAAACAACACATAATATAACATCACGTCTGTAATCCCCGAAGGGTTAGGCAGAGGTGTAGGTAACCTATGGTACACCCAAATTAAAAATAAATAAATTAACAGATCTGTGTAAATACTTGTTCTGGTAAACAATAAAACAAACATGGTTCAAAGTATAAACAATATTTCAAATAGGCTATAAAAAGTAACATTTATTTATTTCAAATATATTTTTTTTATAAAAGATACAAAAAAAACAACATATAAATTGGAGCAAACACATCTTCCTGTTTTGTGTATTTTTTCCAATTTTATCACCGTATCGTATCAAAATGAGGATTTTAGGGAAAACTGCTTGAATTAATCTAAAAGTCAGTATTTTTTGTTTTTGTTTTGTGAGCTATGTACAGTCACAAGCACTAATATTTATACACCTAGCAAACTTTTAAAAATGATTTTCTCCTACTGTGTTGATTGTATTTTTATTTTGTTACGAACACAGTATTTGGGAACCCGTACTTTTATGAAATAGGTGTTATCTTGAAAGTTTTAATCGATAATCTACGGGAAAATCGCTTTTAATTTTGTATTTTAATACTCGTGATTGTATCTAAATTTTAGATACAATTTATTGTTAATGAATAAATGACTTTGACTATGACAGTGGCCTGATTATCTACCCGTCGAATATCACACGAAAACTACTCGCAACTGACAGTCAACGTACTGCCTGAATCACTGAATATGAAAATGATGACGTAAAGATGTTGGTACCTACTAAGAAAAGATTTTTCTCAAACAGGAACCATGTGTTGGTGACGCCAACTGAAAAACTAAACAAGTTAAGGTACCTAATAAAATTTATATGCGTCCACCGCGCAAGCTTCCTCTATCATATGAAAAAAGAATCACGAGCACTAATATGTATACAAATTCAAGGACAGGAAATTCAAAAGCGATTTTCTCGTGGAATAACGATAGCAGCTTAAAGATGCCTACATCTATACTAATATTTTAAAGCTAAAGAGTTTGTTTGTTTGGTTGAACGCGCTAATCTCAGGAACTGCTAGTTCGAATTGAAAAACTATTTTAGTGTTCGATAGCCCATTTATCGAGGAAGGCTATAAGCTATATAACATTACGCTATAAGCAACAGGAGCGGAGCATCAATGAAAAATGTTGCTAAAACGGGGAAAAGTTATTCCTTTTGAGAGCTTCCGTTGCGTGCGCTGCGTAAACGGTTAAAGTTACGCAAAAATCATGATCACGGAATTATTCCTCTTAAAAAGTTATAAAAAAAAGTCCGCAAAAGCGTATGTCTATCTTTTAAGGTTGGCTCACTATAACTTTTTTAATGGTAATCAAATTTGTTACAAAATAATGCATTATTTGCGAAGGTGTTTTCATAAACATGGTATTAATCCTTATCCAAATAAATAGTTTCATAATCAAGGTGGTTTAAGTACATGTAAATTCCTTTTTAAATTATTGAAATCGGACCTTTCGTTTAGAAATTGTGACGGGTATAAAAATGCTTAAAGTCCGCTTAGTCTATTAGTTACCTACATATTTTATTTTTTATTGATTGTTTGAATGCGCTAAATCTCTGACACTACCAGTCGGATTTGAAAAATTCTTTTTGCATTTTATAGCCCAATTCTTGATGTAGGCTATGGGTCTTTAACATTACGCTAGGACCCTTACAGTTCCGCCGGGCGGCGGGGCGATCTCGCGACATATTGTTGCACCAAGCTGAACACTGAACATGTTATTAGTTACGAACAAACGTGTAGTTTTCGCTGCGGGACACCGCGTGACAATCTCCATGTTGTATTCTTTTGTGTGGTCCCTTTTATTAGGGTTCCGGGTTACGAATGTGGAACAGCGGATCTATTCTGTTAAAATCACACCATGAAGTGAGCTTGAAGTGAGAGCTGTCAATAGTGTCAATCCCTAGGAATGACAGCTCACTTAAGCTGACTTCATCTAAGTTTTCACAGTGAGACTTTAATAGAATACCTAGATGGGTAGGACCTAAGAAATGTTTTCGAGAGCTTTTTCACAGAAAGACTGACTTAAGAGGAGTATGTGACCTAATTGCAAGTTTTATAATGCCTAAATGTATATGATCCACTGAAGTAAACAAAATAAGAAAAATATATGATATTCTTCAGGATATCTGCTAGTTAGATAGTGTGTTGAAAACATAATACAACTAATTTGATACGATAGAAAAAAATCACGAAGATACATCAAAAAATTCTTTTATCGATTAAAAACCATACTAACATATGTATGTATAAGCGATTATTCTGTTTTTTTCTTTTATCAGATTATTCTACAAGCAACATATTAACGTATTAGTGTTTATTATTTTAGTCCAATCAATAGATTTTTTGTAAATAGATAATTGCTTCATACTTTGCAATAAATTACCAGGAGCTAGACCACCACCTCTTAAAGCAGTATTATTGTAATCTTACTTCAGTGTGGGAAAGAGATGGAGCTAGACGTCCTGTATAGCTCCATCTCTTTCTCACACTGAAGTAACATTAAAATAATACTGCTTTAAGAGGTGGTGGTTGGTTCCCTGCGTTGTATCATCGCGCTTCTCTTTCTTTTCTATGCAGCCTGACAGTAACCGCGCTTTAGGCCCTATAGTCCCCCTTAAGTTTAAGTTCAGAAAAACAGATACAGGAACTGTCGGTGGCTTGGTTTCGAGAGTATAATATTTGAATTACTTATGGTAATTGCTAAAATTACGCGAAATGTGATTGAATTTTAAAACTTCTTATTTCAGCTTTTTCAGTCGTGACTCTAGTTAGATATTTATCGTAATAAGGATAACATACAGAACCATTGTAAACAAAACTTTCAAGTAACAATATTAGAGACGGGATGTCGCCAGCGGGTGGTGAGCGGTCGGTCCCGGGTTCGATCCTGGCCGGGGCGGGGCCAGCTTTGACGCTGTTACCGGGATCATATCCCGGGGCTAGCAAACTGTTCAAATCAACTCTATAATATGAAACTTTGAAGGGGAATTAGATTTTAAATTTAAATTAACTGAAGGCACACACCCTGTATCGTGTCAGTGAAGAGATGAGAGGGTATTTGTAATGAGAACTGCATGAGCTCAAGCAGCGATCCATTAAATTCGTTTAAGAGATGTTAATCTAAGTAAAGTTGGAAAAAAATGGGACCCAGAGCAGAAACATCAAGGGACCAAACCTGCCCCTTAAAGTATAGACTAGCTACACCGATATATTTTTTCGAAGGAAGAAACAAAACATTTAAACAATGGTGTAGCTTCTTTCTTAACGTTACTGACCTAGATAAGGCGACTGACAAAAGGTAAGGTATTTACACGGCAGATGTGAGTGATGAGTTGACGCCCTAGAAGGACTTGAAGGACTGTATTTCAAAACCTTATAAAAGCCAATTATTTTTAAAAGAGTAACCTGGAGTTTCTTGCCGGCTCTTCTCCATAGGAAACGACCAATTGGAACTGTGCACCTAGCTTCTGACGTTTCATAAGTGCCCATGTAGGCTTATGTGAATTAAAATATTTAGAATTTGACTTAATATAGTGACTTTATTGGGATGTTCTTCGAGTCAGGTGCGTAGTACTCGCAACCGGCGTACGTGTACGACCTGAAGCCCAATTCCCGTAATTAAAAACGTTCAAGAAGGTAGGTAAACGCTATTAATACAATTTTTGACAGATTGTGTCTGAAAATGCGAACGTTCTTAAGATCGTTTACAACGTACGGCACTTCATGCAAACTTTCAAGTCCTTGTTCTGTGAAATGAAACTTCATACGCATAAGCAGGATACATAGATCTCAAAAGTTAGTTGAGAACATTTTCAAAAAATAATGTTACAGCTAAATTCGATCGATTTTAAATTTTTCATAGAAACAGTATTTTCTAATTACCTTTTTTTAAATACCTAAGACATTTCAAAAATGTTCTTAACTAACTTTTTTTTCTATGTATCCTGCTTATGCGTATGAAGTTTCATTAAAATTGGTTCTTTAATTTCGAAAAACAAGGACTTGAAAGTTTGTATGAAATGCCGTAAGTACGTCGTAAACGCTCTTAAATATAAATAAATAAATAAACCATTTATTATCAGGTAACAAAGACCCATAGATACATACCATAACCTAAGTAGGTATACATAATAAATATAGTAACAATTTTGTTAATAAATAAAACTTAATAACTATGTTAGTATCACTTAGTTGCACTAAGTCTTTGTGCGTTCTGGCGGCACTTGTCCGCGAAAGCGGCGGAATACCACATCCTGCGGCCAAAAGCTTTCTTCCATCACCAGGTGCAGGTAGCATGTTGGTAAGCGCACCACGAACGCCTTAAAATACCGGAATTGCCGCTCAGATGTATGAACGTATGGATGTATGTAAGGATCGTAGCAGGTGGCGTTCTGTAGTTTCTGCCTACCCCCATGGGAAGAAGCCATGAGTTTATGTATGCATGTATATTTCTTCGCTTACGCCCACGTAAGGAAAGCTCACTCGTCCTAATTCCCATTTCATAGTTATCAAGCATTTCCCAAAGTAGTCCTAACAACCCCGTGATGTATGTTCGTTATTGCATTAAACGCACACAAAGACGAATAGGAGAGATGTTATCACAACGATTAACTCACGATCCGATCCCTAAACGATTGTTCGCGGCAAATTGCTCGTGTCTTAACAATCCGATCGTGTGATAACGTCCTAATAAGAGCCTATTTAGAAGATATTGTTAGTTTTTTGCGAGAATGCGACAGCTGGCGATGGTTTTTGTGATCGTTAGACCCACCTATAAAATTGTGCAATGTCATTTCTGCTTTATATCTCGAAAGATTAGAATAAGGTACGCTTAAGCTATTCTTGCCGCGGTCTGTTCGAGGATAGGTGACCATCAATTAGATATCGAGACCCCTCCGTGCCTCGGAAAGTACGTCAAGCTGTTGATCCCGGCTGTCATTCGTAGATCTTTGACAGTCGTTACGGGTAGTCAGAAGCCCAAAAGGAGCCTGACAACCAGCCTTAGGGTATCGTGTTACCCGGTAACTAGATTGTGGAAGTCAGCACCCTCATTGTGTAACACACTATCAATTGATTGCTAATCCATTGCTTCATATGTTCGAAAGATATGTCTGCTCAACAACGTAAATAACGCAATGAATATTGTTGAACTGTCAGAATGAAACCGATTCCTACTGTATGTATGTTAAGCAATTCCGCGCTGATAGGCAGTCGCTCCATGTAAAATACTGGTATTCAGCTGCATGCGGCTAGACTGGAAAAGGCTAGGCAGATTGTTTGATCTCGAAAAATTAGAGTGAATTACTTGACATTTTTATGAAGATCATTACGAACATACATAGTTGCAACAACATCGTTTTGTACTTCACCAGTTACAAAATTGTAGTTGCAAACATCATAACAATTTGCAGAACAACAAATAATACAACAATACTACACATAACAGCTATTAGCTCTAATCGCTTCCCAAATAATGCTCTTAAATGTGTAGGGATAACAATTGTGCCATTTACCGTGTGTAATGACGTCAGCGGTTCTGCAACTGTTCAGTATGAACTATCTGATTTTGACCGACTGCAGCTAAGTCAAAAGGGAGAGTTATACAAGGTGTAATTCAAATAACGCAAAACCTCTCAAGGGGTCATTGTGCTCATCATTAGATAGATAGATAGAATACTCTTTATTATGTACACCATAAAAATTACAGATATAAATTTTACACATAGAGTGACACAATGGGCGGTCTTATCGCTAAAAGCGATCTTTTATTTCTTTTTTTTTCATCATTATGAACAACTTTCACTATAAGGCCAAACCTGAAATCGCAAAAAAGCAGGTGTTCCCAATATTTATGTTCGCGTAACGCGTTAAAATGTAGGGAACAGCTGATTATTTTTCGTGATTTCAGGTTTGATCTCTTAGTAAAAGTATATAAATAAGGTAGGTACTATAACCTACCTATAAGATCTTTCTCACTGCTTATGGATATGCACCGAAATAATCTTTTTATCAGACCGTAGTGCAAACAGTATCTTAAAAAAAGTAATACCTACCTATTTACTTACTTTTAACTTTCTACTTTTCATTTCTGATATTTTACCTTTGTATCCTAAGTCCAAAACTCCTAACTCATAAGATTATTTCCCATTTCATCTGCACAATAGATACACAAACATTAAAATGTTATAAATATTTGTAAATCTTTGCGAACTACAAATAAACGAACGCAGTTGTCAATGCACAGTGGTTCGAAGCCAAACGAAGAGCGAGAAAAACTTTGACAATCGTGAGCGAAACCACAATGCAACAAAACAAATCATATTACACATAGCTAGCTCTCTCTGCATCGGAGCTCTCGCTCGCACAGGCTCCCTGCTGACTCGTTAGCGACGAATAAACCTTGTAATACAATAAAACAGAAAATAGTGTAAAAAATACTTGTTGCAAATATAACTGTGCAGAACTAAAGGCTTTAATACCGTGTGGTAAGGACCGTTATTGCGTGATTTTATGTTGATTTAAGCTTGCTCTGCATGTGAAGAGTGACATTTGTTTGAGGCGTTCACCCAATATGGTGCTAGAGAGAAATAAATTGTATTTTTCTATTTTTAATTGGTGCAAATTTTCGTTTATGAAAGGAGATGAATGCGAAAACAAATTATTTTTAACTAGATACTTTGAGGTGGTTATTATTTTACACGATTTTGGAGGGATCGTTACGGATTGTCAGAAGTCCGACAGTCTAACAACCAGTCTTGCCAACAGGTACCGTGTTACCCAGTAACTGGGTTGTGGAGGTCAGAAAGGTAGTCGCTCCATGTAAAGTACTGGTATTTAGCTGCATCCGGTTAGACTGGAAGCCGACCCCTACATAGTCGGGAAAAGGCAGGCAGATGATGATGACAAGTTTTGGAGGGCAATGTTCAGGACGATTTTGTTATACCTACTTAGAATACAGTTTCGTGTTGGGGTATGAGCCTCCATTTCAGGGCAATTGTTTGGAGACTCTATTGTATCTCATGTCAAATTGATACCATGCAGTTTGGGATGGATGACTGGAAAATAATATTCATAAATTAATGTAAAAGTGCTGTTTTCCGTTCTTTTTTTTAACTATTTAAGTCGAATTTCACCAATGAAACTGAACGCAATCAGTACGTCTAAACCACGTTCAAGAGCTGTCAATGTCAAAATAGTTGTGGAATATTGACACTGACAGCTCCTGAACGCGGTTAAGAAGTGCCATCGCGTTCAGTTTCATTGGTGAATTACGCACTTAGTTGTCAGTTCTAAATGTTCCAATGGATTTTTTGTACTAAATGTTATTTCTGTTGGATAGTATTTCTATTAAACCAGCAGCGAATTAAAAATCAGGAAAAAACTACGGTGGTAACATTACATAGGTCGGCCATCTCTGTGAAACTCAATCTTTTTGAGATCAAACATTGATATGTGGCATAATCGGTTATTGTATCAATGGAAACGGATGTCTAACTTGTAATTACAATACAAATCTCACCACAATTAAATATACTATGAATAGAGTAACAAATTTCTTATTGCTAAGTTATAGGGCTAAATGATAAAAGATTTTTTTAAATTGTCGATGAAGATTGAATATGGTTATTTTCTACGTTTTTTTTTTAGAAGAGTGATGCACATAGCGTCTGCAATTTACCAGCGAATGACGTCACTGAAACATTATATAAGAAAATATGTTGGTGTGTTTTCCTAGGGAGCGTTTTTTGACACCCAGGAGCTAGACCAGGGTTGCGGGATGTTCGAAAGAGTTACCGTGGCCCTGGCACAGGCAACAGAAGGAACACGGGTGGGTTTTAGTCAGTAAAAGTCTGACACGCCCTCCCGCTCCGCCTAGAGCGGGAGAAGTCATCTGATGATTTCCCATTCAAAAAAAAGACCTAGACCACCACCTCTTAAAGCAGTATTATTGTAATGTTACTTCAGTGTGGGAAAGAGATGGAGCTAGACGTCCTGTATAGCTCCATCTCTTTCTCACACTGAAGTAATCTTAAAATAATATTGCTTTGAGAGGTGGTGGTAGGCCCCCTGCTGCCATAATTATCATGATAGCCGTCACTGCGACCGTGATGTGGCAGCCACCGCTCTGACCGTACCTACCGCTGAAACCGTAGCGTTACTATAAAATATGCGTTGCACTAGTATTCCTGTCAATTCCTTCAAAATACTCCAAATAAACTTAGCTTTACAACCCGATGCAAACTTTATGGCGGCTCGGAACACGAGGCGAGTCGCTGCGCAGTAACGAATTCATGTGTCAGCGGGGGTGAGGGGTAGGGTACTGCGCAGCGAGTAGCGCACTTCAGAGTCGCCATAAAGTAAGAGGTGTACTGTAACAAGAGTGTGGTAATGACAATAGTGGTAGGTACGGCTGAATATCGGGCTAATGACTCATGACTGACTCATGAGTCATGACCTCACTCTAATTAGTCCAACCCGTAAGGCCACTAATGGTCGAACCCAATAACCTTTTTTCAGTAAAAGTCAGATTGCTATTGATGGTAGACAGTATAATTCTATCTGTCCTTATGTCAAGCCGGTAAGATTCCATAGTCTCTTAAGATTATTGGGACGTTAAAACCAGAGATAGATAGGTTTTGGGTTCGGCCGTTACCCATATACCTACTTATGCTATAGCCGCGTATAAAGAATAATAAATCGACTTCAAAAAGAAATTAATTCAAAATTATGAAATAACTTTAATTTCGAGTTAATTTCTTTTTGAAGTTGATTCTTTTTTTTTTAATTACTTTATTATTTCGTAATGTTTAGTTTTAAGTAAAACCTGGAATATTTGTTTATAATAAGTAGGTAGTTAATAGTTTTGTTCCATGCGTCATGTTCGTGAACGGGCGCCGTCGGTGGAGACTGGTCATCTCTCAACTGCCAGGGCTTATTTTTAATCTTATATTTTGAATTGTTTTTAATTATTTATTTTTTACATTTTTCTCACATATAGAAGCAACTAGAACAATGTATCCAGGATTTTGTAATAATTTTGATTTAAAAGAGTGTCCATGGAGTTTCTTACCCATTCTTCTCCATAGAGATCTACATTTTGGAATGGGCGACTAGTTTCAATTTTCTGACTAACTGACTGACTCTCTCTCGTTTAATTGAAATAAATGCTTTGAGTTTGAGTTTGTTGTAAATATTGCACTAGAATTTGACCAAGGTTTTGAGATGTTTCCCTTTGACACCACACCCGTAGCTCGTATCAATAAGCCAGGCCGTCACACTTACACGTCTACGACTTTGATAAAACTTGCACTGTTCCCTAAGTTGAAGTAAAGTAAGCTTACAAAAAATGGTCACAATCCGCTTAATAGTTTCGTTTCGGAGAAATTCGTGGACAAACATGCATACAAACAAGCAAACATACATACACCTATAAAATTTTGTATATTTGATTGGAAGCCATAATAGATTATCATAAGTCAATATATTGCAGTTCCAATAATATTACACATGTGTCGAATTGATAGTCTCCTTCTTTAAAAAAAAAACTATTTTAGTAACCCTGATAAATAAATCTATATCCAAACATTCAATAAAGCAAACAAGCTTTTAATCCTTATCGCACTCGAAAATAAAAAGCTTACCGCGAACGCCTCCACACAAACCTTTGAACCGTAGCTGATCTAATAACGTGAACGAAATCCTTTTATATGTCCAACAAAAACCTTAATACCACTAATAATGCCGCAAAATTTCGAAGAACCTTTTTTTCCAGAGACATTGAGTAGTGACCACTGTGCGGCTGAGTCGTTGGTTACAGGCACAATGATCAAATCGGTTTTGTCTAGGATTTCAAACAGCTCGTATTACCGTGTTTAAGTGTGATGCACAATGAGACGAATGGAGCAAAAAGTTGTTCGTGAAATGACCATTGCAAGGATTATGCGTTTGAAGTAGCACATTGTTGATGCTTTTATTGATGTTTGTCAAGTGATAATATTTTTGTAGCAAGACCGTCGTTTGAAAAAACTTGGCCCTTCTGTACGAAAGGTCTGTTTGGAGCAGTGGACCGTGACACCCGAGTTTGAGTAGTAACAAATACATAGTAAAGGTTCCTGTAAACAGGCGCGACACACGACGCGGCACAAAGTCACCGCGTGTCGCACGACGAGCGGTGACTTTGTGTCGCGCCTGTTTGAAGGAGCCTTAAATTATAATTATTATTATTATTTATTTTCCAGATAAATACAATCCATTTTTGTTAGTAAATAAATAAACAACTTACAAACTAGTGTTAGTACATACATTATAAATCATGTCAGGACGATAACAATCGACTACTTCTGGGCACGGTTTGCAGGCAACACTTGCGTCCTCGTCCAGTGTTTCCACAAGAGACCATCAGCCCTGTTCGCCACGGTCATCACGAGACTGTTGGCGCTGCCCCGCACCTGCCACATCAGGGAAGCGACACGCTTGCGTATGATAGCATATAAGTCATCTATACGTGCCTCAGCGAACATCCCCGAAGCGCTGCAGTGTCGCGGCAGCCTCAACAGTGCCCTGTATGCGTTATGGTATATAATAATAATAGGGCATTGTGTCGCCTAGTTGAATCATTTTAGAGTTTCTCGTCAATATTACGTTACGGGTAAAGTCAGAACCCCATACGTCTGAGAACCCGTCTTGCCAAGGGGTATCGTGTTACCCAGTAACTGGGTTGTGAAGGTCAGATAGGCAGTCGCTCCATGTAAAGTAAGTATTCAGCTGCATCCAGTTAGACTGGAAGCCGACCCCAACATAGTTGGGACAACGGTAGGCAGATTGATTGACATTGCTAATTAATAATTTTATGTATACTCTCGTCAATATTAACATAGTTAAATAATAATAATATTTAAGTGTGTTTCTAAGATTGTATCTCAAACTCACATCACCCTGATAAACACAACATTATTTTTCCTAACAGAATCATTACTGAAAATTCGAATAACCGACTCAACGCATGTTACAGGCTCTCAATTTTTAGATATATTGTGTACATACATGGACTCCATTGCCAGGTGTTCAAAGGTATAGAGTCAGAGCACAGGGGGGAGCAAGAGGGGCGGGCGGGGAACAGGGAGGTGCCTGAATTCGATTCCGGGCTATTGAAAAGTTTCAAGAGGCGAAAAGCTTCGACAAACGAAGCTAAGTGAATTTCGAGCCCTCGGAAAAGTCAGGGCCGTATTTGGTTTTCGGGAATTGTTGATATCGAGGGAAATATTAGTAGTTTATCTGATGTCTCGTTGGAGGAAGCTTTCACCGCAAAATGTGGCTCTTACACCTAACAATACTAAGTATTTAAGTACAAAACTAACACTAGTAACAAATAAATATATAAGTACCTACACAATACAAAACATTAGATAAGAACTACATGTACGGGATAGAATAAAGCTAATAAATAAATAAAATGTGATGCCTCGTTGGTCTAGTGGTCGCAATTGCCACTATTGAGCATGAGGTCCTGGGTTCGATTCCCAGGTTGCGCAAAGTGTTATTGGGCTATCCTATCAGGAATTGCGAAATGTGGGTGTAGATACTTGCTACAGATAGGTACACCTCTTCTTAATCCTGTTGGAGATTACAGGCGTGATATTATGTGTGAGAAAAATACAAAGAAAGAAAAATAAAAATATTTTATTCGACCCAGGCTCGCAGATAGTCCATAGGTCTAAATCAATCGTAGTCGGTTTTACAAAATTTTGTGTGTCAGCTAATTAATTTGAGTAGTTGATTAACTAAAAACAGATGTAGAAGCTAAGGAACAGATAATTCAAAATTTTAATATCGTTGTTTAGTTTAAACAGATCTGAGTTCAGACAGACGCTCAGACGGGCATGGCGAAATTTTAAAGAAACCTTCTCTTCGTTTCTTTTTAGGGTTACTTATACAAACGGCAAAAATAGAACGCTTATGTTTCGTCATGTCCATCTGTCCGTCCGCCTGGATGACACACAGGGATTTTACTCGGAGTCTCAATAGACTCCGAGTAAAATCCCTACACTACATCGATGAAAATTGGAAAGAAGGTTTATTCTGTGTACCGTTAAACAAAGGTGTAATTAAATTACGAAATGAACAATTAGGGGCGACTTTCCCCATATATGTAACCGAAGGATGAAATAAAATAATTCAATGCACGTTAGCGTATGGGGAATCGATGGATTCCATAATTTAAAAAAATGATGATGTTTCTAAGTGACTTCGTCTGTTGGATATGGGATGTTTTCGGTAACAACCGCAGGAATAACTTCGTTTTTCACAGTTTCTTTCACCATTTTTGAGAAATACAAACTTATTTTTGCTGTAGATAAAAATCAATGTTGTGCATGCGTAAATATTCAACATGACTATGGAACCCTTCAGTGTATGTGGTCCGGTACCCACTTGGCCGGTTTTTAATTTCGGAACCTAAAATATCATCGAATTCGTTGGCATCAGCAACAACAAGGCGTGGTGTTATGTTATCTGTTCATTGGCAGACCAGACGGAATGACCATAATGCCTTGGAAGTTAGGCAGGCCTTTGGTGTGGGATGCAACATGTGTCGACACCCTTGCGCCATCCCATCTTTCTAGTACGGCGGGCTGTGCTGGGGCGGCTGCTGCAGGTGCGGAAAACCTCAAACGGCGAAAATATTCCGATCTTTTTGGGAGTTATATGTTCGAGCCGTTTGGGGTTGAAACACTAGGGCCATGGGGTCCGAGTGCCCACTTGGTTTTCCGAGACATCGCCAAGCGGTTGGTCGACTCTTCACGTGACCAAAGGGCTGGCCTATTCTTTGGCCAAAGAATCAGCATCGCCATACAACGTGGCAATGCTGCCAGCCTTTTGGGCACTTTTCCTGTTGACAGCGATGCAGACGAATTTTTTGATGCCCTATGATTATATTTAAATATATATTTTTTTTTTACATTTGTACATATTATAATTATTATTTTAAGTCTGTTAGCTTATATATTATGTATTGGTTTAATTGAAATAAATAATTCATTGGCATCTCACATCAAAGTTAGGGACTTTGTATAATCACCTTCCTGCATTTAGGCGTACTGAATCATCATCATCAGCCTTTTCTCAACTACGACCCCAAGTCGGCTGCCAGTCTAACCGAATGCAGCTGAATACTTAGGCGTCAGATTCATTACACCTAAGTATTCAGCTGCATTCGGATTAAAAGTAATAGATTCATAGTAATTTAGTATTTATATTGTTTAGTTAAACCAATTTAGCTAATAACGGTCTGCGATATATTAAGCCGACAAGCGTAGCACATAAACAAAAACAATTACTTCCATTGACCGAGTACGTCCCTGCGCAGGCGGCTTGGTTCCAATTTTTATCAATCCCATTTCATTTCCCCTTACGAAAGTTTTCCTCCAATTTCGCGCTCTCGCCCCCGCCCTTTTAGTGTTGGGATAATCGAGGCACCTAATAGTTATCGACATTAAAATTATTTTTCTCTTGCAAATTAACTATGAATGTTTCTTTGTAAATCTAGACTACAGTTTTACTCACTACGTACTTAAACTCTAACCCTCTTATTCATACAAAAACTAAAATTTATTATAAACCTATTTTAGTTATAGAGTAAGTATTTTGTATTCTTCTTTCAAATTCAAATCATAATTCGAAAGAAATTGACAAAACGCGTTTTTAACTAAATAGGTTTATTAAGTAAGCGTTTGAATAATACGGTTAAACTTTACTAGGTGGTACATACGTTACATAGTTTTCCTTGTTCTTCGAGTTAACTTACTTATCTTTTTTATGCACGTGATTCTGTGACGAATTAACCTATTTTTCATTCTTTTTTTCAAAATTAGAAGGTTGGTAAAACAACCCCTTTTAACCGCCTTCAAAAAAGGACGAGGTTCTCAATTCTGTTGTATTTTTTATTTTTGTTACTTCAGAACTCCGTCATTTATAAACCGATTTGAAAAATTCTATTTTATTTGAAAGGATATATTTCCCGATTGGTCCCATATAAATTTGGTCTAGTTTTGATGAGTGGTTTTTGAGTTAGCTTCAATAATATCTACATATTTTTTCCACTTAGTGTATATTGATAATGTTATAATGACTGTCTGTCTGTTATTTACATTGCAAGTAGTAGTATACGACTTTGTGTAGGGCAGGTAGGTACCACAACTAAAAAGTGAAAAATAGAAATTTTAACATAAAAAAAACAACAGACATCAAAAAAAAAAAACACTAGAAAATGAAAAATAACTTTAATTTTGAAGTCGGTGGCATAAAAACGAAAATACAAAGATACCGACTTCCAAAATTAAAGTTATTTTTCCCATTCTAGTATTTTTTTTTTTTTGTAAAAAAAGTTTTTAATATGATTTACGCCCTATTGCCTTCTGTTTTTCCTAATTCCTGTATTTACAGAATAACTAACCAATCGGTGGTCTCAATGAAAGTTGTTGAACTATCAAAATATAAGCATTTTTATATGCACTTTAGCATACAACAAATAGGGTGTGTGCTTATGACCACGCATAGAAGTGAAAACTTACGACGGAAGCCGACTATACGCGATTCAGCGTCACCGACCCGAGCGTGACGGTTTTCTTTAAAAATCTTAGAAGACCTTTTATCATAATCTAACAACACACTGTTAATGTACGACAGTACCTCACCAAGCATCGCAGATATCATCATAGTTTCATAACGTAGAGAGGACACAAATTATCGATATACCGTCATTACATCACTACAGTTTAAACATTAAAGTATTTCTCTGGAGACGCGGACGTATCAAGCGATCATTTCTCTGTTATTACGCGACCGAATTCAATTGATGACAGTTTACATCGACACTTGCTTATTAACTGACCCACTATATTTGATGGGATCATCGTACAACAGTGTCATAAAACGCGTTTTCCAGTTACTATGTGTAATTAGTAGAGATCAGACATTCGGATGCATATTTACCTAAAGTTGAGGTGTAGACTAATATGGATTGCACTTTTGTATCGATCGTAAAAAATTCGCGATTCAGGAATTGATAAATCAAATCAAATAAAATCAAATCAAATAATTTTTAATTCAGGCATAAAAAAAATTAAAAAATAATAAATTAAATAAATTGAATAAATTTAGTACTTTTTGACTACAGAATTGACACGCACTACCCTTCCTCTTACACCCTACATACACATATATTTGCGTCGGGGTTAAAAATGAATTTCAAGCATAAGAATAGTTGTGTGATCCCGGTGTCTCAGTATTTTTTAAATAAATAATGCCACATATTTAAGACGTCGTTTCTATACCACACGATTAGTTGTGCATCTCCAGATTTTCTGGAAT
This sequence comes from Fissipunctia ypsillon, assembly GCA_947568875.1. Lineage (NCBI taxonomy): Eukaryota > Metazoa > Arthropoda > Insecta > Lepidoptera > Noctuidae > Fissipunctia > Fissipunctia ypsillon. The sequence continues at coordinate 4,311,885 of OX387665.1, read as the reverse complement.
CCCGGGATTTATATTAAGAAAAGAAAATAAATTAAGAAGCCGCTTCCATAATTTCTAAGCGAAAAATTAACTTTAGGTAAATATGCATCCGATTATCCGATCTCTAGTAATTAGCCTACAGTAATTTTGCTGGAAGAACGAGACAAATGTCAAGTCAAAGCCAGTGAATGTTTTTTTACGCGGGAATAATTTCGGGCTTTTTATTATCAGGTAGTTGACTTCTAGTGCTTCTTTCGTGAACAGACTAAGTACTGTTAAGGTTTTAAACAACCAGACAACCTTAACAGTACAACCACAGTCTTTTTAAGCCTCGACGAAACCAGAGGGGTGTAGTTGTCTATAATGCAACCAGCACCCTAGTTGCGTAACATACTATCAATCATAATCTGAATAACTGATAACATAACATAACATAAAATAACATAACATAACATAACATCACGCCTTGTTTCCCCAAAGGGTTAGGCAGAGGTGTACCTATTGTACACCCACATTTCGCCAGTTATGTTTAAGTCCCATGTAATAGGGGGCGAGCCTATTGCCATAAACCGGGCACAAATCCAGACTCCGGACTGCTTCTGAGAAATTTCAGATAGAAAAACCCAATAACACTTTGCTCGACCTGGGAATCGAACCCAGGACCTCATGCTCAGCAGTAGCGCTTGCGACCACTAGACCAACGAGGCGAGGGAGAGGGGAATCTGAATGATTTTGAAACTAATTGCTAAACCATTGCTTCATATGTTCGAAAAATTTGCCTGCTCAACAATCAAAATAACGCAATGAATGTTGTTGAACTGTCAAAATGAAACCGATTCCTACTGTGTGTTACGCAATTGCCCCTCAGAGTGATGCAGGCTGGTAGAGAAAACACTCTGGTTGCATTCGAATTTTGAATTAGTTTCAAAATTGAATAAGATTCGATTGTTTTCTTATCACAACAAAGACGTGTAAAAGTGAGCTCGTCCTCTTGAAGTAAATAGCGAAAATTAGTATATGTAGCGTATATAGATTCCAGTACAGCAGCGCTTAGAGTTGCGGGTTCATATATTACTGGAGTCTTCAATAAAAGGCGTAATTTATTACTAGCTTTTGCCCGTGACTTCGTCCGCGTGAAATTTCTTGTTCCCCCGACTGCCCCTGACCCACACCGTCGCATGGCATCGCCTGCCCGCGCTGTTACTTCATTTTCGCTTAGCGCTCGTTTTTACTTTTTTTCTTTTTACTCGGCTTCTAAGGGTCCTAGCGTAATGAATACAATATAGCCTTCCTCAAGATTTTGGCTATAAAATGCAAAAAGAATTTTTTAAATCCGACTGGTAAGGACAGAGATTAGCGCGTTCAAACAGTCAATAAAAAATAGAATGTGTAGGTAACTAATAGACGAAGCGCATTTTTTTTTTACTTTAAGCATTTTTATACCCGTCGTAATTTCTAAACGAAAGGTCTGAATCGAACAATTTGAAAAGTAATTTACATGTACTAACCGTTTACGCAGCGCACGCAACGGAAGCTCTCAAAAAGAATAAATTTTCCCCGTTTTTGCAACATTTTTTATTGATGCTCCGCTCCTACTGGTCGAAGCGTGATGTTATATAGCCTATAGCCTTCCTTAATAAATGAGTTATCCAACACTAAAAGTATGTTTCCATTCGAACCGGTAGTTCCTGAGATTAGCGCGTTCAACCAAACAATCAAACAAACTCTTCAACTTTATAATATTTTATACTTTAACAATTATGTACTTTCTGAGTTTATCTTGGACATTACTGACATCGGTGAAGGAAAACATCGTGAGGAAACCTGGACTTATAGTTAATATAGGGTCTGACATCGGCAACCCGTCTTGAGCAAGCATGGTGATCAATGCTCGTATCTACTCTGTCTGAGAAGACGCCTTTGCTCTGCAGTGGACTGTAATAGGCTGGTATTTATAACCTTTTACCTACCAAGCTACTCTCGGCATTAATCTATTTCACAGGTAAAATGAAATAGAATTTCTTAAAAAACTCTTTTCGTTCTTTATAATTTGTTTTGTTGAGAACCGTTTAAAGAGCAATTACTGAGCTCCCTCTTATTTATCGGACTCCCAAATAATTTTATTTCGTTATAAAAATATAAAATTTTCATTCTCCGCGGAAATCCGTGATTTCTTTTAAATTGATTCGCTTCACTTAATTAGGTGCTCAATTTTGGTTGTAAACTGTCGCTTGATGAGTACCTGCCTGCGTAGTTATATTTATAAAGCCTCCCAGCTTTATATTCGATATAAAAGGTACTTACATCATTTTTATTTCGTTGATATTTGGAATTTAAACGATTAAGGCGAAAGCGCTGGGGTAGCCCGCGAAATTCAAATTTTCTTACGTTTTATATATTAATAATAATAATAGTTATAATAATTAAAGTCATCAATACAACTCTCTAAGACCAAGTAATCCTATTGAATGACTATTTCATGAAATCTTAACTTTTGAGGATTATACTAACTTAAGGAATTGTATTACTGATTCTAATGATTATAATTATGTAAATACGTATGTGTTAATGTCGCCAATCATCCTTTAATCAACATACACTTGAATACAAAATTTTAATTTCGCGTGCTAAGACCGAAGAAGATTCAGTTTAGTAATGTTTGGAATACCTACACTTACTTATTTACTTGATTGTGCACAAGACATTCATTTTCAATGTTGAGTCTATTTCTTTTCGTTGCTGCAGATCAAAGTCCAGAAAGGAAGAGTTCTCATAAGCGATAAGGCCACCAATTTTATGTTTTATTGCCTACAATTTATTTTTATGTAATGTATAATCTGGTTTACAATAAAGTACCTATATATAAATAAATACATATATAAAGTCCAAACATCGTGCAGCGGTGCAAACACTGATCTTTGTATTCACCTAAGTACTATAGTGACCAGCCACGATGCACAGGCAGGTTACTACGTAGTTTGTCTGTGGGGTCTCGACTTCGAGGTGTGTTCGGGGGTTTTTATATAAATGGGAACACGGTTGCACTGTCAATCTGATTTATTTGCTTATATGAAAGCAACAATACATTATATCACTGGGGCTAATATTACACTGACTCGATATAAAACAATATGACTGTACGTCATAATCCATACCTATTCTAAGATTCAAATAAAAACCAGTGTTTGTCTTACCTATCAGCCAATGTTATAATCCAAAGAGGATTCATGCGGAAGGTAGGCTCAACTAAGGCCTCTACAGTACCTATATACTAAATAACAACAGACGCACGGGTCGATAAAAGGTTAAGCTACACTTACCGAGGTCGATCAGTGGATGGGTAACCATTCATAACATATCGCCCCTTCGCCCCTCGGACAGCACGAATGGGTCTCGAAATTGGTTACAGTAACAAAATTAGGGCATTCTGACAGCTATGAGCCCGTTTCATATAGCTATATTACGGTATATAGCTATATCCCTAGAGATATAACTATATGACGACTACAACCATCTTACTGCAACTTATGCATAATAAATGATATTATTAAACTTAAATATAATAAAGAATTCTCTGTGTTTTGTCAAGTCGTAATAGTCGTACGAAACGGGGCGCGTCTCTAGTAAATAGATAAAGTCCATTTCCTTCAAGGGCGTCCTTGCACCGTGCTTCAGCTGTCAATAGTCTAACCATTTCCTTCAAGGGCGTCCTTGCACCGTGCTTCAGCTGTCAGTAGTCCAATAGGATACTCCGTTGGAGCCCAAGGTTTGAAGGTAAGGTTAACTTCAATGTTTTGTATAGGATTTGTGGTGTGTTAATCAATTACTTCAATGCCGTAGAGGAAGTACTTATCAGCACCCTAATTGTGTAAATCTCTATCAATCACAATCTGAATTATTTTGAAGCATATTGCTAATCCATTGCTTCATGTGTTCATAAAAACTTGTCTGTTCAACAACGTATATAACGCAATGAATGTTGTTGAACTGTCAAAACGAAACTGATTCCTACTGTAAGTGTGTTACGCAATTGCCCCGCTGGTTGGACAAAATAATTAAAATAAAAGTTTTCAAAGTATATTAAATATTCTCAAGTTATGGATTCCGTTTTCATATGACACCGTAAGAAGTCATCATCTGCCTAGCCCTTTCCTAACTATGTTGGGGTCAGTTTCCAGTCTAACCAGATGCAGCTGAGTCAGCGGCGGTACCTTCATAGAAGCCAAAACACCGGGCTTGCCCTAATAAAATTATAATTAATTATTTAGGCTAAGTAGTGCAGTTATGCGTATCCAATAATAGATGGCGCTTATGTTAATTATGTATCTACTGATGCTTGAAATATACGTAGTACTCTTCGTACTGTAAAGGTTATCTAACCAACATTTTAATAATGGTTTTAGTATGAACAACGTAAGAAAACCCCTGTTTTTTTTTTAATCGTCGACTTGCCCTAATTTTCACCCTTAGGCACGCCACTGAGCTGAGTACCAGTATTTTACATGGAGCGACTGTCTATCTGACTTCCACAACCCAGTTACTGGGTAATACGATATACCTTGGTAAGACTGCATAACATAGCATAATCAGCCTATAATGTTCCCACTGCTGGGGCACAGGCCTCCTCTCTGTCAGAGGGGATGGGTCGTAATCTACCACACGGGTCCAGTGCGGGTTGGTAGATGTCACATGTTCCCTCACGATGTTTTCCTTCACCGTTTTGAGAGTAGTGGTGATGAAATAATTTAGACAAAGTAAAGCGCCTGTCTTCGAACCTCGTAAGTCGCGGCCACCACTGCTCTTTGCTGGTAAGACTGATTTTCATGATAAACATACCTATCTAATTCCATGATTCCCGACATTCACCTATTAGCAAGATGTGTAAAGGCTCCTTCAGACAGGTGCGACTCGCGACGCAAATCGCGCGTGAGACCAAGGCACCGCTCGTCGCGCGACATGCGGTGCCCTTATCTCGCATTTGCAGGAGCCTCTGTGTCGAAAATCGCGTAGAATGGTAACTATATAGTTAGATGCTTTAGTTAACTAAGTAACACATAACATCACGCCTGTAATCTCTGAAGGGTTAGGCAGAGGTGTACCTAGCTACACCCCACATTTAAAACAAACTTTTAATTTTTGAGTAGGTACGAGGCTGTTAGTTTCTTTGTGAGTATTTTGTCTTTTTAGGGTTTCTCCGCTGTCCGTCCATCCGTCTGTTTGTCTGTTCAGCGGGCTGTATCTCATGAATCGTAATAGGTAGACAGTTGAAATTTTCACAGATTGTGTATTTCTATTGCCACTATAACAACAAATAATGAAAATAAAACAAAGGAGGTCCCAGACAAGAAACGTGTTTTTTTTTACTAAAGATAAAATTGTAGTGTTAAATATTGCACGGTGATACGGAACACTTCATGTGCCAGTCCGACTCGCACTTGGCCAATTTTTTTTGTTGTAATGTGCGTTTTGTTTGTGCAGAATACTTAAACAATTATTCTTTCTTGTCTTTAATTACGCAATTTCAAACTATTCTTTCTTTTTCGTGTGGTTAGTGACTAACCTGGCGACAGACCGCCCATTGGCCTCGGAGTTGGCTTCACATGCCATCGAGAAATATCTCTCGGGCATTTACTCACGATGTTTTCCTTCAACGTTTTATAAGCAAGTGATACAATAAGTCCGCACAAACTAATTAAGTACCTACATCGAATAATACATATAATTATTAAGATTAAATTAAACTACAACCTACTCTTTAAATCTCAAGCAACAGAAAATTATCCTACTTAAAATTATCCTACCTAACCAAAAGGTGTTAATGTTAGCTAATCCTTAAGCCCCTTTCACACGGGGCGGCGGACCGCAGCGTTTCGGCAATTAAAACGCTGTGATGCGTACGTACTCATAATGTGCTTTATTGTCATTTTGAGCTGAGAGTATAAGTCGGTACATGGTGCTCGACTTTGTTACAATTTCTATGAATAACAACACAAAACTTTCAATGAATGGGTTTCATTAATTGTGAATATTTTTTAGAATTTAAAAACACGATATTCTGTAGCAGCGCAGCTCGTAACACGGACAACATTAAATTGTGTTACCTAGCTAGCTTCCGCCCGCGACTTCGTCCACGTGAAATTTCGTTTTATATCCTATGATACTCACTTGGCTCGGAGGAGCTCGTGGCTAAGTAATAACAGCCGCACGGGTCGATCTATCAGGTTAAGCTACGCTTGCCGGGGTTGGTTCGTGGATGGGTGACCATCTTTACATACTGAAACTCCTCCGTGCTTCGGAAAGCACATTAAGCCGTCGGTCCCGGCTGTCATTCGTGGATCTTTGACAGTCGTTACGGGTCGTCAGAAGCCCGAAAGTCTGACAACCAGTCTTACCAAGGGGTATCGTGTTACCCAGTAACTGGGTTGTGGAGGTCAGATAGGCAGTCGCTCCATGTAAAATACTGGTATTCAGCTGCGTCCGATTAGACTGGAAGCCGACCCCAACGTAGTTCGGAAAAGGCAGGCAGATGATGGTCCTATGACACTCGGCAATCCTGTAGCTTCAAATCAGTGAAAGAACTTTCGGAATCTGATCAGTAGTTCTGAAGATTACCCCCTACATACAAACTCACACGTCTTTATAATATCGAGCAACAATTTGCAGTTTTTACAGGAAAGGGTTTTTTCTTACCTAATTAACGATGTTGTCATTTACGATGATAATTTCTTACAACAATAAAGTCGTGTAAATTTAAAATAATATTTAAGAGTAATCGCGACAAGATGTAAAACTGTCTGATTAAGAGGTTACAAAGAAAAAATTGTTTGTAATTTTTCGCGCTTACGATGTTTTTCCTGAAAAGGGTCGATATTAGTAGAGATCTGCAGTTAACAATCACAGGAACTAAGTATGTATATCAAATGAAAACGTATACCTGATAAACTCCTTTTACACTAGGTACAATACTCTACTCCATTAAGCATTTCTAGTAGGTACTTACCTACTCATAATTTTTTTTTGTTTTTATATTATTAAGCATTAATATTATTATGTTTCTGTGGCAAGTAAACAGTAATTCTATTTATTTTTCTCTTATAAAATAGGAAGAAAAAAAATATATACGTATAGAAAAAATATTTGGGACACGCACAGAAAAAGGAACACTTAAAACAAACAAAATTAGCATTATTTTTTTCGAATTGACAAAAAAAGAACAGTTCGAGGCCAAAACGGCTGACAGGCAAGAGGGCCTCTGATCACGTGACTTTTCAATAGCTTATTTCAACCCCATAGGTACATTTTTGACATTTGAGCGATTGTAGAAATAGAATCACTCCGAAGCGAATGCCATTTGTCTAGGCCCTCTGGAGGCATAATTCTGCTTTATTTATAATTATTATAAGTAATGTCATACCATATATATCACCCTGTATGCAATGTAGAAATGCCTTCCGATTATTTTCATCAAATAATGACATCGGAACCATTAGCACTCATCATTCCGTGAACATTCTCATAATAATAAATACAACATTAGCTATAATATAATGCACCTCTGTTATAATCCGCTCATTCACGGATCATAATCGTTCATTCACGAGCATATTCGTTCATTCATTGAACATATTTAACGGTTTACCGCTGATACTGTGAGCGACTACAGCGGGAGGTCTCGGAAATGTGGTTTTCGGATCAATTCTAATATTGTGAGGAGAGTTTTTGTGGAGTTCTACTTGTGACATCGGTTTTTTTTTTTAACGCTAGGAAGTTGCCAAATTACTATGAATGATAATTTATTTATGTAAATTAGTTAAAAAACACACGTCAAAAATAACTTATTTTAAAACTAGATGAGTTCGGATATTGACTAGGTATATTTTGCACTGACTAATTTTATATATGAAACTGTCAATAGTAATTTATAATTTCCAATTTAATTAATAACATAATTATAAACATTTTGTACGCCGAGTGAGGTAAAACATGTTGATCCGGTAAAATTATGTTTCCATCTATATGTGCATATTCATGTACCATGTTACACATGTTTGAACAAATAAATTTATCTTTATCTTTATCGGTGTTTCCTAACTGACTATTCTAAGAAAGACTGAAACAAACTCAGAGGTCACAGTCTCTTTTAAAGTCCAGACATAATTTTGGTCAGGCCGAGGTGCATACCGATAAGTGTCTGATATGGTCTACTGAGGAGAGGACCAAACAGCCTCGAGTGGACTTGTCTAGTCAGTGCACGCATTATTCAGTAATCGTGTAACTCAACGGAGCTCAACGACTCGACAAACAATAACAAAGAAAGGACATTTGGGTAGGCCGCATAATGGTAATGATCTGTACCCTAATTGCGTAACACACTTACAATAGGAATCGGTTTCACTTTGACAGTTCAACAACATTCATTGCGTTATTTACGTGGTTGAGCAGAAAAATTTTTCGAACTTAAGAAGCAATGGATTAGCAATTTGCTTCAAAATGATTCAGATTCTGATTGATAGTGTGTCACGCAATTAGGGTGCTGATATGAATTTTTGATCTGACTAGCCACTAATTTCCTGCAAATCTCTATAATGCATGATTATGCTTCTGCAGGCTTTGTGAATTTTACTGCAAGTACACATTCTGGCTAGGTTTTACCTCGAAACAGTCTAAATAACTTCCGTAATATAACATTAAACATAAGTAAAATAGAACGCGTTAATTTACACGGAAATTGTAAAGAAAATGCATTCACTCCTATGCAATTGGGTTCTGGTGCAAGTTAAAAGAACTACTCTTTTTATACGAAACTAACTGATTAGGTATGTTTATAAAATAAGAACATGGAACTAGGAATTAAATATTTATTGCTACTAACAAAAATATGGACCACTGTATCTGTAGTAAATAAATAAATAAAAAATTAAATTAATAATCAATTAAATTAATGTAATCCTGTTTGTTTCTGATGCTGCTTATAATAAGTGTAGGTACTAAATTGTTAAAGAGCTGTGAATTTTGTGAATAAATAAATAAATAATCAATATTGTATAGAGAAGATGAGCGTGATACAATGAAAAAACGTCAATGACAGACCGTCAAATTGACAGATGACAGGTGTCATCTTATTGGTTGCGTTTCATTTCAACAATTTTCATCATTCTCTCTATTTTAACAGCGTGAGTAGGCAAGTAGCGTGCTGTTATCATGATTTCATCGATTTTAAAATTCTATTTATTTAGATGAGGGTAAGGAGGATTTAAAAAAAAATCTAAAATCGTGTCTGCAACGAAAAAGTTCAAAACGACAAAGGTTTTTTTTTCAACCATTTTGTGTGTTACAGTTTTTTAATCGTCTTTTCAAGCCCATTATTTTGACATTCCACATGGTCCAGGTCGTATTTTTTTATGAATTACTTTTTGACGTCTAAAACCACCAGTTTGATTTCTAAATGAAACGTAGCCTATAGCCTTATAGACGAGTCGATAGACACCTCACTTATTAAATAAACTCCATCCAGCCGTTAGGATGCTTCGAAGGTCTAAAGAATCCCATTTACAAAGATATCTAGATACGAGTGACAAACACAACCCTGCGGGGCAATTGCATAGCACATTATCGATCGGAATCGGTTTCATTTTGACAGTTCAACAACATTCATTGCGTTATTTACGTGTTGAGTAGACAAATTTTTCGAACTTATGAAGCAATGGATTAGGAATTTGCTTCAAAATGATTCAGATTCCGATTGATAGTGTGTTACGCAATTAGGGTGCAGACTTTGCTGTCACGCAGACGGGTAACAAATGCATACGATAAGACAATCATTTATTTGCTCAAACTTGAGTACAATATATACAACACAAATAGGATAATTGAATTTAAATTGTCAGCATTCCAGCATGCAAGAGATAATAAAAACAGATCAACACGTTTGTCTTAGACAATGGCAGGTTATTTTCATTAATAAACGTGAAATCTTGAAGTCTCTAGAAATCTAGAGACTTAGGGTCCTAGTTTAGAGTTCATAAGCAAATTATTTCCTTTGCATCATAATTGAAAAATATAAACCTGACAACTAATATAAAGTATGAGGAAATGAAAACCACTGTTTTTGGTAAAAATAAACATTATTATTAATACGTCTACGACATTTCTCGGGACCTTGGAACCTTGGGGTCCCGGACCCTTGGAAGGCGTATGAGGGGCCAAAGCCAATTCGCAGAGGCAATTAGACAATTTTAAGTGTTGAGGCACCTTATTATTATTATTTAGAGTTGCTTCCCATGTCGATAGTCTATTTTGATAGTCGAGTGCTATGCAGGATACCGTTGCGGCGACGATACCGTGACACATCCGAGTTTAAAAAAAAATCTGCATTGTTGAGTGTTCTCTCTGTTACTCACACCTGTGTGATATGATATTAATAGTGACTTATTAAACATTACTGATAAATGATAAATGATTTTATTTCTGTAAGTAGTTCCATACAAACACTTTTACACGTCAAACATTTTTTTTTAAACTAGATGAGGCCGGCGTTTCCTATCTGACTACTCTGAGAACAAAGACCGAAACAAACTCAGAGGTCACAGTCTCTTTTAAAGTCCAGACATAATCTTGGTCAGATCATGTGAAGACCATGCATGAAATGGTCTTTTGAGGAAAGAACCACACAGATTGAGTGGACCTGTCCAGTAGGTGCAAGCATCTGTCAGTAATCATACAGCTCAACTTAAAAGTTAAGGATCTCAACGATTCGACGAACAATACCAAAGAAAGGACATTTGGGTAGCCTGCATAATTTACTCAAACTGGCAGACTATGATTAAACTGCCCGGGCTTCTAATAGTATTCTAAACTAATATCTTCAGTCCAACAGTACCACTCCCTTGCAGCTTGCACCACACATCGCTACAATGAATGAGTATCGTTAATCGCATTATATTTTCCATTTCCAGTCGTCTTCGGCGGCAGTTCCTTTCCATTTCACCCACATTCAGCTGCTGCAGCTATTTACCGACCAGAAATTATCTTTTAACTAAAATGTGTAGGTACTTAATTGTCACGGGAAATGGTTCCAAGACGTTGCGTTTTACTTGGGACTGGTGATCCGATGGGATGTTGAAAGTAGGTACTCTAATCAATGTGTATGTCACAGTATGGTTATGAATTTCGTTAGTTTATAATCTATCTCGCGAGATTATAAACTATCGAAAAATTGTGAATTGCAACAAACCATTTACAATTTAACGCATTATTTTCGATAGTTTTTAATCTGTCCATAGCAAACCGACAAATTGTGAACTGGTATCCAACTTGCAAGTGACGAACGCACCTTGCGCTAATACTAAATAGAGAAGTAACCACGACTAACTTGGAAGAAGTGCTCTCCGGCCGCTGCCGCGGCACCACTCGCTTCGCTCGCTCGGCTCGCGCGCGCTTTGTCATTGGTCTAACCTAACCTGTTTGGTCGGGATGCCCCTAGCTTAGTTACTGCGACCAATTAGGCTACCGCCAAGACCTACCTACCAACCAGGGACAGTTTATAATTTGACGAGTGACAAAACCTGAAATCGCGAAAAAAAATCAGCTGCTCCCTACATTTATGTTCGCATAACTCGTCAAAATGTAGCGAAAAGCTGATATTTTTTCGCGATTTCAGGTTTGGTCCCATAAGTAGTAAATGTTGTTCATAATGATGAGTACAATGACCCCTAAAGAGATTCCCAACAAGTTGGGGTCGGCTTCCAGTCTAACCGGATGCAGCTGAATACCATTATTTTACATGGAGCGGCTGCCTATCTGACCTCCACAACCCAGTTACTGGGTAACACGATACCCCTTGGGTAAGACTGGTTGTCAGACTTTCGGGCTTCTGACGATCCGTAACGACTGTCAAAGATCCACAAATGACAACCGGGACCAACGGCTTAGCGTGCTTTCCGAGGCACGGAGGGGTCATGGTATGTAAAGATGGTCACCCATCCACGGACCGACCGCGGCAACTAAATATATACTACCAAACCAATCAAAATCAAAAATGTTCCTGAAAGGTGTGGAAGTGCACTTCAAGGGACCAAACATTAAAACTGAGCACAATTCCTTTCGTCTTTGAAAGCATTGTTACTGGCTGATAATTCGGTTTGATCAAAACCTCTTTGTGAAATATATCCGTTTCCTTGTATTTCATACATGCGTATGATCTGCTCAAAATGTTGTATAACACTTCATACTATTGTATGAAGCAACCAATACTCCCACACATTTCACACGACAACGGCTCAGCCTATTTTAAACCTTATTACAAACGAATAAGGTATTCGCAACCGCAGATTATATTTTTGTAAGTATTCCTAATCCGTAAAATAAATCCATTTGCGCAAACCGCCATGGAATAACAAACTTACATTTGCGTTTGATAATGGAATATTTTGAAGTTATCTCTTTGGAATTTTGTTTTCAGAACTGCACTTTTGTTCTGGTTTTGACGGGGCTTTTGTATGGAGGCGTTAGTTTTGACACAAAATGTTTTTTGCGCGTGTTCTGTGAGTTTGCGCAAATCTCGAGAGTGTATTATTATGTGATAGTTTGTGAACGTGTGTTGGGTGTTAAGATTAATATTTTTTGTGTCAAAATAATGCTTTCGGCGAGTGTTGATGCCGATCTGATTGTTTGTAATCTTCAAGTGGGAACAAATCCTTTGCAGCTTTGGCCTAATAATTTCGCAAGGTTATTATTGAAATGTTGCACACGTAGGTACGAACTAAGATTTCTGTAGTATAGGTAGGTACACTGCAAGCGGTCGATTCGTGGTTGTGTGACCATCCTTACATATCGAGACCCCTCCGTGCCTCGGGAAAAACGATATGGAGTTGGTCCCGGCTGTCATTGATAGATCTTTGACAGTCGTTACGGGTAGTCAGATAACTAACCAGTCTTACCAAGGGGCTTCGTGTTACCTATCCAGTAACTGGGTTGTGGAGGTCAGATAGGCAGTCGCTCCATGTAAAATACGGGTAGGTATTCATCTGTATCTGGTAGACTGGAAGCCGACCCCAACATAGTTGGCAGGCATCTTATGTGTCACAGGGGCGCGGTGGCGAACGTATTTGAATTTGAAGGATATACCAATTTGTTTTATACAGGGCAATTTTTTAATCACTAGCCAAATTTTCACAGGGTGATCTTCCCATGAATATGAACAACTTACACTATAGGACCAACTCTGAAATTGCGAGAAAAAATCTGCTGTTTCATACATTTTGGCCGAGTAGGTATTGAACTTTTATATGAAACAGCAGATTTTTTTTTCGTGATTTTAAAGTTTGCCCCACGGTGAAAGTTGTTAATATTCATGGGTAGAACACCCTGTGAAAATTTGGCCGGTTATTGAAAACTAATCCTGTATAGAAGTCAGATAGAAAATAGCGGTGTCTTGTAAATGTGTTTTCTATAAGCTAAAAGTAATATAATAATATAATACTCGGTTGTCTGTGATTTCGTAATTTATTTATTACCACCACATCAGACACTACATAAGACACAAGACACGTAATAGTCTGCTTGGCACCCATAATATCCTTGCAGATTATTACATAGCAATCTAAATTGATACCAACATTGCTGACGGGACATAGTCCTTGCAAGGTGTGTCAGGTTGACACAACTGGTCCGGTCTATGATTGTAGACGCACAGTTTAGTCAGGAGTGACTGACATTCAATGGAGTTTGAGTTTAGTAAGGTCGGGATACTTTTGAGATTTTTCCTCTGGAGTGTGGCCATGAGGTTTTTTCGTGTGAAGTTTTACTTCTTGACCTTTTCCCTCCCTCTGGCTCATTAACGTCCGGTGTGGTAAAAGATTATGATGTAAAGTTAATTTTTTTTCTTCCTTAACTCCCTCTGGGCTGATGTGAATTGTCACATCATATTATTTGCTTTTAAAGAAGCTACATTGGACCTTTTACGTCAGTTTTGGCCAACAAGGTTAAAATGAGAGGGCGTTTTTATTTGTGTGAGTGCGCAGTGACGCACATTAATGTTTAGATTTGGCTGACAACGTAGTGGCAGACCTTCGCGATTAGTCCCTCTTACGTTTAGCTTTCTCTTGCAAAGGATAAACATCATATTGTAAATTTTATTCCTGACGTTAGGTCAATATCCGTATAGGCTTAGGTAAGTTACACTTGGGTGTTCGAATGTTGTGAATAAAAATACCTATCATTGGGAGATGCGACTACGCCGATCCTTTTATTCAAGGGTGGGCGTAGCTCATGTAAAGGTTTGATGCCAGTGGAAATCTTATGTGTCACAGGCCGTTAAGTAATTTTCTATGGGCGTGGACCAGCAAGTGGCGAACGTATTTGAATTTGAAGGATATGTCAATTTGTTTTGTATAGAAGTCAGATAGAAAATAGCGGTGTCTTGTATATGTGTTTTCAACAAATGAAGTTAATATAATTTAACCTGCTATTCCCAGTTTATGTTCTCGTAATTTAGTTGTCCCATACACTTCACAAACGAATTATCACATAACACACGTAGTACCTAGTCTGTTTGGCCCCATAATATCCTTGCAGATTGCTACAGTACCTACGTACATGGCTTCGCCCGCGTGGATGTCATTACTTTCCTATTTGAATCGGGAAGGATTTTGTTCAGAATTTCATGGGTTTTAATTTGTTTTGCGCTGAACCCTAATTATTTTTCCAAAATAAAAGTATCCTAAATTACTCCTTATAACATCAGCTTTCTGCCAGTGAAAGTCCCGTCAAAATTTGTCCAGACGTTTCGGAGATTAGCCGGAACAAATAAATAAACAGATGGACAATTTTAAAAATTGGTTTTTCGTTATAAGTACTTATCGTAGATACTGTCTTAAGAATTTAGTAAAAAGCTGTTATTTAGACATTACAAACAGACACTTGAATTTTATTTATTTGTATAGATTGTAGGTAGAGGTAGGCAGAGAACATCATAACTAGGTAGGTACACACGACTACATATCAAGCTATACATTTCCAGCATAAGCTGACCTCTCATTGTACGGAAATCCTGTCCAAAGCGAGATCGATTTACACTGGAACTGTATAGCTTGTTAAGTAGCGTGTTATTAACCTATTTTCCTTTTGTTTTGAGACAGTATCGGCTGTCAATATTATTATTTCGGTACATTGGATGCCTATTGAATCGTCAAGCAAACAAGTAATAATTCATTCATCCATCCATAATATTCCTTTCATTTTCTTCTTTTTTTTTCAAATTTCGATTCGATCCGAATGAAGGAAATAATTTAAGATTATAACTTCAAACAAATTAAATCGTCACAAAATAAGCATCTAATTTAAAGGACGACTCAATCAACAGTTGTCGAAACAAGATTAGATACACTTAGGTACTAACACGGACTGACGACTAATTTCGCGACACGGCAAACACGAAATCGCTCTCAAATGATCGCTCAGCAATTAAAACTGCTTATTTCCTTAATTCAGAGCAATCGGACGTTTAAAGAACCTTTGCAGTCTCTTCACACGAATTTCAACCTTACGTGAAAGTTTTTAAAATACATATTATACTACAGACTGAAGGGATGATTTTCCTAGCAATGTTTGTAAAAGCAAAATAAGCTTTATTGGAGTGTGTTAGGGTTAAATTTTGTGAAGCAAACGATGATGAGGCGACGTAAATGGGAAATTGTGCGCTAACTCACCGTGCCGTTGGAATAAAACAACTCTTTGCGCTAATAATGAGGAAGAATGCACAGAGTAGTCTCGTACAGATACTGCACTAAATTTGCCGCTCTTTTGAGGTGACGATAACCGACTTTTAATGATTTTAAACTGAATATCACGTCTAAACGAATAGTGTTAAGATTTGGAAAAAAATATATGTTAAATTAGAGCATTTTCTTAATAACATAATATAATTGAATATTTTAAATTATGTTTATATTGTCTTTTGTATAATGTCTTTTGTGATGCGCACAGCAAAGGAGTGGAGCTCTCTACCTGCGTCTGTGTTTCCGAACGCATACAACCCCAATCTGAAATCTCTTAGAAGTGAGAATGAACAGGCTTCTTCTGGGTAAACTCGCTCCATCGTCGACTTTGTCTCTGTCACCTCTGACCTAGACTAGAGACTCTCTAGTGGTCGCAAGCGATCCTACTGAGCATGAGGTCCGGGTTCGATTCCCGTGTCGGGCAAAGTGTTATTGAGTTTTTCGATCTAGAATTTCTCAGTAGCAACACGGAGTCTGAATTTATGCCCGGTTGATGGCAATAGGCTCACCCCCTATTATTTGGCAAAATGTGGGTGTACTGTAGGTAGTACACCTCTGCCTAACCCTTTGGGGAATTCTGACGTAATGTTATGTCATGTTACTTAATTATTCAACACAAATTTATTAGTTATTATGTGGGTATGTTACACGTGTACGTTATTTATTACAATTAGGTACAGCCTCTGTCTGTCCAAGCTGCTCTGTGTCACAGATCGGTCTGAATCAAACGTCGAACATTAGCCATTAGGGATGTGCACTCGGCACAAGAATTGCTTTCTTGCTTGATTACTTCGTTTGCTGCCGGTTCGTGCATGTGTTGCTTGTTTACTCGCTCGTCTACCAGTCGTTTGGTATTCTGATGACCTTGTCATAACTTGTCATTATATTGGTTGAGGGTACCAGCCTGAACGAATTTAAGTGAGTTATTAATAGCAGCGCCCTGTGGTTTCAGCCGCATAAGTCTTGGTCCCGTGGGGATATTGGGATAAAAAGTATTCTATGAGTTAATCCAGGTTATAAGCTTTCTGTTTGCCAAATTTCATCCATATCCATTCAGTAGTTTTTGTGTGAAAGAGTAACAAACATCCATCCATCCATTCACACAAACTTTTGCGTTAGTAACAGTAGGTAGTAGGGAGTATGATTTTATACTGTGTTTCTACAGATGTAGATTTTTTTTAAATAGATTTTTTATATTTTTTTATTATAAAATATTTGATAAATTAAATATCTTGCGATATTTAATTTTTCCCCCACCACCACTTCTGTTAGCCGAGAGCTGCAAGCAAGAATAGTCCTTACAGTGTACCTGTAGATGTTTATTTCTCCCATGGTACCTATGACAAACAGAAGAAGTGCCAGGAGAACCTTCTTAGTTACCGTTTGGGAAATATGTAAAGCAAGAAGAAGCAAGAAAATTATTTATACAAATATTAATTTAATATCTCTACTACATAAATACAAAATAGCTTAGAATAAATTGTATATTATTATTATTAATATCTATACTAAATTATAGTTTTAGTTTTGTTAGGATCATATATTTTTATTTCATTACCTATTCAGCTAATTGCAACACGAAATCATTTCCTACACGTTAGTACAAATATAATATAATTTTATTCATATAATATATTTATAAAATAAATTGAATACATAAATTAAATTTAAAAAACACGTCATACAAGACACACAACGACATCTAGCGTCTAATAGCTGCAACTTAATATTGCAACAAAGGTGTTAAGTTTAAACATGAAAGTAATTATTAAAACTAATCATATATTAGAAGATAAAATTTATACGCTACCCTGATAAAAATAATCAGCTTAAAAACGGCACCGCTTCTCTTTTGCACTGTGTTCTAGTGGTGACTGACAGTTGACATTAGTGACAGATTGTGTTAATTTACATATCATAATAAATAGACCACAGTTAATATAAAGATTATAATTTTATATTCTAATGCAAACAACATTACATAACCGGAAATGTTACATGCCATCTAGCGGGTAATTAGAACAAATTATAACAAAATAATAATATTAAAACACGTAATTTTAGAACCTAAGCGACATTATTTTGGTTATTCTATTATTTCGCATTACCATCAATATCACATTAAAAATTTTGTTTCACACTGCTTGTCACTTTAAAAAATTTGTTAAATTAAACTTCAAACAGCGCCATCTATCTTTCAGTGGCGAGTCTTTGTGGTTTCTGCAACGTTCGTTGTTGCTCGTCGCGGATTATTTCCGCTAAAGTTTGTACTGCGACATTCATATCTTCGAGACGGATCTTACTAAACGTTAGCCGTAAATAGGGACAGGGGGCGTTAGCATCGTATAGGAATGCTTGTCCGGGTACTAACATGAGGCCACGTTGAAACGCTGTATGGAATACCTGAAAGTAAAAAGAATTAAATTAAAGTAACATAAAATATTTGAATGATAATTTTGTATGTAGGTATTTTAATTTTATTTGATTTAAATGTTTGAGTATTATTTTACTGTGTGTGATTTTTATATCAATTTGAATGTAATGTAATGTAATGGATTTTGTCTAAAAATAAATGAATTATTTATTTATAAAATAAACACGCCTTTTAAAATATTTCTGTCGATTGAAAACACCTTTTATTATTTGTCTATTTAATCTGTGTGTAATATTTTGAATCAGCCAATGGGAGAAGTAAAATTTAAGCTTGATTTGTTGTATTGGATAGGGTCTGTGGCGCCTGAGTTCGCACTAAAACACCTACCTGCTTATATATGATGTAAGGCACAACCCTCCGCAGACTGATGGGGTGAATTCAGTAAATCACACTGAAATAACCGGTACATGAAATTTTTTCTGGAACGTTATGGGAATCCAATAAACCTGATTTGTTATATTACCTCACACGCAATGTATCGTTACCATGGCAAAACGCGCGAAGCGAACGGCAGCGCAGCGAGCCATCGGCCGCCGAGTATTTCAACATCATTTGCTGATTTTATTTTTATTTTAGCTGTTTTATTTACATAAATGGAGTGCTGCGTACAGAGAATGTAATTTTACATTAAAATAAAGGAACAGTGACTGAAAAATCGATAAAAAAAATGAACATTTTTGTAAGAAATTTTCCGGTGGAATAAGATTCATAATAAGGAGCAGAATGCACCCTGTTAGTTTACGGAGGGCTGTCCCTTACACCCTGTATTATAACGCCATAGGCTCCAACAGATTTTGAAAAACTTTCAACGAACAATCGATCGGGGTGTTGTTGGTACGCGGTGATGTGATTATTACATATGATGTCAGTGTATATTTCTACAGTGGTGTTCTTGTATACATAACATATTATTGGTCCGAGGGACATCTTATTAGCTTTTTGTGACTGCGCGGCATCCTGTGCGGATACCATAAGTAAACAAATTGTGAACTGGTATCAAACTTGCATGCGACGAGCGCACCTTGCGCTAATACTAAATATCCAAGTAACCATGACTAACTTGGAAGAAGCGCTCGCCGGCCGCTGCCGCGGCACCGCTCGCTTCGCTCGCTCGGCTCGCGCGCGGTTGGTCACAGTTCTAACCTAACCCATTTGTTCGGGGTGCCCAGGGATTAGTTACTGCGACCAATTCGGCTACCGCCAAGACCAGTCAGAAGTCGAATCAGTGACGGTTCATCATTTTACGAATGATAAAATCGGACAGATTGAACCCTGTCGGTAAGTGCAGGTTCGTTCACAATTCGACGGTTTGACATGGATAGAATATAAACTATCGAAAATCGAAATAAATAGCATAGGCACTTTGTTTGACGACACTACTTTCCGCCTCGCTGCTTCCCTGCGACTAGGAGCCCCTTGTTGCTCTCCTCATCGCTGTCACTGTGGCGAAGTTGTCAACAGCCTCGGACACCACGGCCTGTCTTGCAGCCGAAGTGCGGGTCGCATAGCGCGGCACGCGAACATTAATGACATCATCCGACGGGCTCTTGTCACCGTCGGCGTCCCAGCTGTATTAGAACCCAATGGCTTGGCACGCGACGATGGCAAGAGACCGGACGGCATGTCTTTATTTCCATGGAAGGTGGGTAGGTCTTTAGTGTGGGACGCAACTTGTGTCGACACTCTTGCGCCATCCCATCTTCCCGGCTCGGCGTGCTGTGCTGGCGCTGCTGCTGCGGCTGCGGAAAACCTCAAGCGGCGAAAGTATAATAACCTTATCGGTAATTATATTTTCGAGCCGTTTGGGGTTGAAACCCTCGGGCCGTGGGGTCCGAGCGCTCATGGTTTGTTTAACGAAATCTCCAAACGGCTAGTTGACACTTCCCGTGACCCAAGGGCCGGCTTTTACCTTGGCCAGAGGCTAAGCATTGCTATACAACGTGGTAATGCCGCTAGTCTCTTGGGTACATTACCAGTCGACAGCGATGCGGAGGAATTTTTCGACGCCATATTTTAGTTTGTGAATAGTTTTAGTTAAGTTAGGATATAATTTTGTTATTTTATTAATTAATTAGGTATAAGTTGTTTTTAAATTAATTAAAAATAAAATCATTTATCATAAACTCGAAACTTAAAACGTTTTAGTGTAAGCAATATAACTACAGTTCACAATTTATCGACAGGTTACAATCTCGCGAGATAGGTTATAAACTAACGAAGTTCATTATAATAGGGTGACCTATATCATCAGAAGATGCAATGACTTGTTCCACAGTTGCGGTCTTGATATTTTCTGTGGTAAATTGTGTACAGTACATTTAAGAAAAATATATTTAATAGAATGTAGTGTTATTGTGTCATTTGTGCCCACAAATGACACGTAGTATTCAATATTATTATTATTATTACTTCGTTTATTTATTTTCTTTCTTATCTATTTACATTTTTAAATATTTCTAATAAAAATATATACAAAAAAACATTTAAAAATATAAAAAAATAGAGGTCCGCCGGTATCGGCAGCAGGGTCCAAGCTACCGGTGGTTAGGGCTGCAGAGACAGGAACCTCCTCACAATACGAGCCGTATCGAGGAGTACTGCCTTCTGGATCAGGCTCTTGATCCAACCGTCTAACGACAGCCTCGAGAGATGTTGGTCGAGGCTTTCGGCCATCAGGCGCTTGGCCGTTACAACAATCGGCACAATGACAGCCGAGCTCACATTCCACATGCCAACAACCTCGTGTGCTAAGTCGAGATATTTTATTTGTTTCTCTTTCTCAGCTTTCACGAGGTTCTCGTCATGTGGAATGGTAACATCGATAATCATTGCGCGGCGCGCTAATCGATCTATCACCACTATATCAGGCTTATTGGCGACAATAGTCCTGTCAGTGATGATAGACCGATATTTTTTAAATTATTATTTGATGTTTTTTTTTCTATCTGTATGTATTAATGTTCTAGTACGCTAATTAATAGTGCCGTGCTTTCCTATAATTTAGACACATGAGAGATCTACATTATGACAAAGACGTTGGGTTAGTGCTCTGTATGTGTTTAGTTGGTAAGCCTTTATATAAATAAATAAATAAATATATGTAGGTACACCTACCTACTTGAAGTTACCGACTGTTAGGAAAAACGGAGTTTGCGATGCCGACGTCCGCTTCGCCGTCGCTTGTTGAATAATAAGGTCATTTCCCCACGACGATTTTTATCGCGCACTAGAGTTTCAACCCTCGAAGTAATACACTGTTGGATTTTCAACTCTCGGCGCCAAGCAGTGCGTTGAAAATACAGTACGCGATAAAAATAGCCCGTGGGGTACGAGGGCTAAGACATAGAAGTAGGAACAGTATGTTCTCATTTTCTCAATCTTACCATGTTGTGCACATCGTTAACGCCGGTGACTCGCAGCCAGAAGAACAGGCCAGCGTGGGGCATACAGAACGGTGCTAGATGCTGTATGGGCTTGAGAGCCGCGTGTAACGCGTCGCGGCGCCGTTTGTAGAATTCGCGCGTACTCGTGAGGTGGGAGGCAAGGGATTTGCGGCACTGCAGCAGTTGGAGGAGGATCGCCTGAAACAGGTACGATTTTAAATGTATTAACTATTATCTCATGCATACCTACTTATCTACAAAAGCCGGCCAAGTGCGTATTGGACCACGCGCAGTGAAGGGTTCCGTACTTGGAACGAATATTTACGCATTAAAAGTATTTATTCAGAGTATTTCCCGAAAATACTATGAAAAACAAAGTTATTTCTGCAGTTATAACAGAAAATATCCCATGTATCTTAAAAACTAGTCACATAGAAACATCATAATCTTTTTAATTATGGGATCCAATAATACTTGTGGGGGTATGTGCTTATTTATGCATAGAATTATTTTTTTCATCCCTTGGTTAAATTGTGATTTCACTACACAATTGTTTGGCGGTGCACAAAATACAATTCATTCCAATTTTCATCGATATCTTATTATTGCAAATAGTATCCGAGTGAAATAGCTGTATTACATCCGAACGGACGGACAGACGGACCTGACGAAATTATAAGGGTAGCGTTTTTGACATTTGGCTCCGGAAACCTAAAAAGTTAGTAAGTAAAGAGACTATGACGTGTCGTACATTCGTGCAATTTCAAAAGATTATGAGTAGGTAAACGTCAATGCTAACGGTAGCAATTTGAGTTACGCCATCGCAACCGATACCGACAGCCGACACGTCGACGTCGGTCGGTCCGATATGGCAGGCAGCACATGCATTTGTAAGGTCGTCTGTAGACAGGGCCGTCTTTTCCATTGGCCATTCTGGGCAACAACTGCGCAGGGCTCCGTGATCCATGGAGCCCCCTACTTTCTTGCCAGAGTCGTAGCTAGAGGCTGTCAAAAGAAAAGCTAAGTAAACCCCAGACGGGGTGCTAAAATCGCTCGCTCATAGGTACATCCTGCATTCGCCATAGGAAGCCCATTACCCTATAGTGCCTAGGGCATCCGATGGATTAAAGATGGCCCTGTCTGTCAACGCGACCTCCTTCGATGGCTAACATTCCAATGCGTCGGCTGCCGATCCGGTTGACGCGACTATTGGTCCATCGGTTCTAGTTATCGGTTGCGGTAGACAAACGGTCTTAGTGCTTGTTCACCATGACTAGAGTGGTCGACACAGAACTCAGTCATAATAATCAGTATTTATTCAGTATTTATTAATAGTGGACAACCTATTCACTGTGTTTTGGCGGCGGCGCGCGCAGCATCTGCATCTCATCTGGGTCTCAACAGCGTTACCTATAATGCTGTTGAGACCCAGATCGCGCTTAAAACTGAAATACCCGACTGCAAATAAAAAGTTCAAAACAAGCTCACGTTCAAGACACAACATTTTTACATTTTAGTTCAATCTCAGATAATCAGATTGGATTGGATAGGATTTGGATTGGTCGAATCAAATCTTGTAAAAATCTCGTGTGTGTGAAGTGAGCTTGTCAGTTGCAGTCGAGTTTGTTGATTTCTAAATTGTAATTGTTATTTTCACCGTTTTAGTGTGTTACGTTTTTGGAATCGTCTCCTCAAGCCGTTTAATTTGATACTCCACATGGTCACGGAACCAAAAAAAATTCAAGATATTACCTATTTATTGATCACTAAAATCCGCCATTTTGATTTTATAAAAACAAAAGCTAGCCTTTAACCATCACGTGACCTCATTAACACATAAAGTCTCTATTGACTCATCCACCCAGGCGTTAGAAGGATACTTCGAGGATATAAAGAATCCCATTAACAAGGATGCATAACGCTTGAAAAACATAACCGGGTCTTTGCTAAGTACCGCGTGCCATCGTTGTGTGGATCGCCCCGAGGTCACGGTGGAGCATATAGTGGAGGTCTGCTCGGCTTGAGCGGAGCATCGCCGTGTCCTCGCGGAAGCGATCGGCGGCGGCGATGTCTCGGGTCCGGCCCTGGTCCAGGCCATGGTACGGAGTGAGAGTACATGGGAAGACATCACCTCCTTCTGCGAAGCAGTAATGCTCGCGAAGAAGGAGGCAGAACGCATGATGGAGAGGCAAGCTTTGCGCCCTCACGCCCCTAGTCGCTGCAGAAGACGCCCTGCGCGTCGGGAATTGATAGCCGATTCCCGGCCACCATAGGCGTGGGCTTACGGACGGCGAGCAATGGGTAGCACGCCGTCCGGCAAGGACCAGACCCGGGTCGACGGTGCGTTGTGTTCCACGGGCGCCTCAAAGAGATGTCAGCACTATTGACGGGATCCGCTAGGGCCGATGCCAGCTAGGGTTGCGGGATGTTCGAAAGAGTTACCGTGGCCCCGGTACAGGCAACTGAAGGAACACGGGTGGGTTTTAGTCAGTAAAAGTCTGACACGCCCGCCCGCTCCGCCCAGAGCGGGAGAAGTCATTTGATGATTACCCATCCAAAAAAAATAAGGTCTTTGCTAAGAGTACAGGACCGCGAGTTGTATGCAAAGTGAACAAGCACCACGTCCTGTTTCCTCACCTGCGCTAAAGTACAGGAATGCAACAGCTCAGCTTGTGTGTGTAGCTCCAGTCTCTCCAGCAGAGGTTTGGGCGCCGTCACCCAAGCGCCGCGAAGCCCTGCGCTCACCACCTTTGACACGGAGTCCAGTCGCAGCACCCGTCCGCAAGTATCCAGAGACAGGAATGACGGAATGTGGCGCTGGGGAAAGATGGCACTTATGGTGACTATGAATAGGTATGCGGCTAAGCGCGAGTAAACTGCACCGATTGGCTGTTGATAACGGCCGCTTCCTATAATATATCTCAATCCCAATCTTTATCCCGATTTTTGTCTTGTAACCAATCAGCGGCAGAGTTTGTCATTTGTCTTTGAGAGGGCGAATCAAAAGCATCCGTCAAAGACTGCGGATCAAGATTGGGATTGATGAAACATTATAGAATTCTGGCTTTAATCATTCAACCAATCACAGCAGTTTACGCGAGCTTGACAATTTGTCACATTCATTTTCGTTCGAGAAACTGGCCCTAAGCTCTAGTACGGACGGGCGATTTCTTTGTGGGCGATTTTTTATTTGATTTCTTTACGCGACGATTTTTTATGGGTCAGTTTTGAGCCGAGAGTTAAGAATCAAACAGAGTAGCTACATCCGAGCGCGTCAAGAAAAGACACAGTTGGATTATCTCTCGGCGCTAAGTAGTGCGTTGAAAATCTAGTGCGCGATAAAAAATCGCCGCGTTAAAAATCGTCCGTGTGTACGAGGGCTTAGAGGACGTATAGGCTTAGAGAGCTTAGAGGGCTTTGAGAGTGTAGGACATTCATGATCGACGTAAATCATTAGTAAGTCATTGCAATGTAACTCTTATCTCGGTAAGGTAAGGTATAAATTAGAATGGAAGCCGAGAGTTTTATCAAACTCACAACAATTATTCTAATTTATACTTTACAATGACTGGGTTAGGTACACAGGGCGTCCCACGGATATGCCACATGGAGGGAAAGTACCTTGAATATTCTAGATGGAACATTTTACTGAAAGAAGACATTATTTGAATTAAAAAAAACAATTTAAACTGCATTCATAGATATTTAAATAATTACATGGTTGAACCGGAAATCGCACCCGTTACACGAGAAAAATAATCACCCAGTAGCTTTATCATACCGATCGAAAGGCTCATAAGGATTTTTTTTTGCTAAATAACATAGTGTCAAAAATGAAAGGAAGACCATGAATTTTAACATTTTTAATACAAAATGAATCAATTTATCAAATGCTCAAAATGAGTCCCTTCCTGTTGAATTCGATTTGTTGCATACAACCAGGTACCTACTAATTCCCAAAGTATTGATAGGTTTTTAGATTCACTTAATAATAATTTAGGAAAAATATCTTCATTTAAAAATATAGTGCTAATAGGAGATATCAACATAAACATTGCTGCTGAGAGAATCAATATTCATTCTCATAATTACCTAAATATATGCTCATTTCATGGACTTCTACCAGGTCATTATTACCCAACACACCAGAGTGGCTCTTGTCTAGACCACATTCTCATAAAAACAAAAAATCCATCCAAAACATTGGTTACTAATTCTTCACTAACCGATCATCAAGCCATCTTACTAACATTACAAGTGTCGTCACCTAGAAAAAACTGCATGCGTAGCTATACTAAACTCAATATGACGAGTCTTGAAACTGACTTACGCGGTATTAATTTTGACCCCGTTTACGATTCACATGATCCAAATATTTCTATACAATATTTTGTCGATATGATACAAACAGTGATAAGGAAAAATACATTTAATAAAATAATACCTAGAAAGTATAGTAACATTAAACCCTGGATAACGCCCGGACTTGTTCGCTGTATCAGACATAGAGATAAACTTCACCAAAAATCAAAACATGCACCAGATGATGAACTACTTTCAATTGTTTACAAGCGTTACAGAAATTTCTGTAATAATCTGTTGAAAAAGCTAAAATGCCAATATGATAAAAACCAGCTACAGAAAGCAGGGAAAAACAATAAACTTATTTGGAAATTCATAAAAACAAATACATTTAGGTCAAAAAATCCTGAACCTGCTCTTGAGCTTTTATCTTCTGAGCTAAGCCCAACCGAAGCAGCAGATAAGGCTAACAACTTCTTCATTAACGTCGGCAAAAACTTAGCAGAAAATACAATATTAAATAATAGAGATTTTTCCATTTCAAGCCAAACCAAGACATTGGCAACGCAAAACTCGTTTGTCTTATTAAATACTGATGTTGATGAAGTAATTAGTTTTATAGACGGATTAAAGGAAAATTGTGCCGTAGGATCTGATGACATACCCAATAGCATACTTAAAAGGTTTAAACATGTCATTGCCCCTCCCCTGACCCACATTTTTCAGCTATGTTTAACAAAAGGAATATTTCCTACATTGCTTAAAAAAGCCGTGGTCACCCCTGTGTTTAAAGCTGGAGACAAAAGCTGTGTAAATAACTATAGACCAATATCAGTTCTAACTGGCCTCTCAAAGATTTTGGAAAAAGTTATAAACAGTAGACTAGTAAATTATCTTGAAGGAAATAAATTACTCTCTGATCATCAATTTGGTTTTAGGCCTAAAAGATCAACAAGCCAAGCTGTTCACCGGCTAACAAATTTTATAAGCACAAACCTGGATAACGGCATGCACACTATAGGGATATTTTTAGACCTCGCCAAGGCTTTTGACACAATTTCTTGTTCTTTACTTTTGAACAAGCTTGAAAGGTTGGGGATACGGGGAATACAATTGCAACTTTTAACTGATTATCTTAGTGACCGCCATCAGTGTGTAAAAATAGGTCATTTCAGGAGTTCTGAACTAAAGAATAGCTGCTATGGAATCCCGCAAGGCAGTATTTTGGGCCCTACCTTGTTTTTAATCTATATTAATGACCTTTGCAATTTGACACTCCAAAAGGGTGTAATTATGTCATACGCGGATGACACAGCTCTATTGTTCACTGCGAAATCAATGGCAGAGGTCTACGAGGTAGCACAGAAGGGTTTTAATACGGTGGTTAATTGGCTTAATAATAATCTCCTTACATTAAATACAGATAAAACCAAGTACCTATTATTTACAATGAGAAATACTAATCAAACGCTTACTAACGTAAACATCCAATCGCATAACAACTGTAATTTACATTATGCTGATATTGCATGCACTTGTCCCACTTTAGCTAAAACCGACCATATCAAATATCTAGGCGTTACGATTGACACAAATCTGAATTTCCGCAAACATATTGATTTATTATGCACTAGAGTACGTAAATTAATATACATTTTTAAAAATTTACGTAACATTGCCGACTTTAGATTAATTAAACAGGTTTATTTGGCTTTGTGTCAATCCATTATCACCTACTGCATAACATCCTGGGGTGGAGCCGCCAAATCAAATTTAATACACCTAGAACGGGCCCAAAGAGCAGTTTTAAAGGTTGCTACTTTTAGACCATTTAGATATCCTACTCACCAGCTTTACACGGCATGTGAAGTACTAACAATACGCCAATTATTTATTTTGAATGTCGTTTTGCTTCAGCACAGCGAACTTGATTTTAACCCAGTACCTTCAGAAAAGAGAAGAAAGGATTTGGTTTGTGCTAACCCTCAGACTAAACATGCTTACGCTAGACGATTTTATTTCTTTTTAGGACCCTACTTATATAATCAGTTCAACAGACTGTTAAAGATTTATAATTTAACTTATAAAAAATGTTATTTACGAATGCAAGAATATTTGGGAACACTTAATTATACAGACACGGAAAAACTGCTGGAAATTTTAACATAAGCTTAGTCTTTATATTATTGACATTCGCATTATTCGGTAATTTATTTAAACATATTATTAAACACGCTAGTTTTAGTATTTTATACCCAAATCATTACTTATTTTAGTCTTTAAAAGTATTATAATTATTATCTTGTTGTTAATTTATCTTCTAATGAATTGTCTGCTTTTAAAATGTACTGTAAAGTGATGACCTGAAACACAGGTTTTAATCAAACCTAGATCAGGCAGAACACTACATTCAGAAAAATTGTACCTCGCTTGTTATTATGTAAACCTTTATTTTGACTTAATTCTTGAATAAAAATTATATTATATTATTATTATATTATTATTATATATTATTATTATAATTACGTATCTCTTTATCATTTTATCATGCACTTAAATTATAATAGGGAAATGATGCGTACTTCTCAAGTGGATACATTTATTAGTAATAGGTACTTATGATAATGTCAGTTGTATGTCCTTACGGCAATGTCAGCTTTTCATTTATCTGAACAAAATTTCACATCAAATGTTAAAATTCTTGGTCTTCCTTTTATTTGTGATACTATGTTATTTAGCAAAAAATAGTCCTTATGATGAAGCCTTTCGATCGGTATGATAAAGCTACAGGGTGATTATTTTTCTCACGTAACGGGTTCGATTCCCGGTTCAACCGTGTTGGTGGCGCCTAACACCATATACTTGGGCGGAAATATAAAATTGCTTGCGTTTATCCCAGACGCAGGGAGCTGGTTCAATTAAATAGTGGACTGTATAATGCGGGGGTGGAAAGTACGTGGGTAGGTCTGACCTTGCAAAATACGACACGAATTAGGACGACGAAAATTGTACATGGACAAAGGAATTTGGCAGGAAAATGCAACACCACTGACCTGTAGATTCACCATCAATCCTCCACGTCGGCCGGCAGAAGGTTCGAGTCCTTGCTGGATCAGGGCAGCGCACGAGAGGGCGCACAGACGCCTTTCACAGCATAAACACGCACTTTTCGT
Source organism: Fissipunctia ypsillon (assembly GCA_947568875.1). Lineage (NCBI taxonomy): Eukaryota > Metazoa > Arthropoda > Insecta > Lepidoptera > Noctuidae > Fissipunctia > Fissipunctia ypsillon. The sequence goes on along the minus strand of OX387665.1, from coordinate 4,282,838 downwards.
AGTGTTTTAGACAATAGTTCGTAAATGCACTCGCGACAGTTCGCAACCGTAAATTGGTAATAAATTAACATGCTCCATGTTCTTAGTAACACTACTCTCGTCGAAGCAAAGCGTCAAGTGACGAGAGTCCTCACACCGTCACCGTAGATGGTGACCAGGACAGCGATAATCCGGGTGTGCATGTGGGAAAAGGATAGGACACGATAGGATAGTGACGCATTTTGCAAGTCATATTAACTTCTACCCTACAATGAAAATAATAAACTAATACGAAATCCAACACGTGTAATTATTTAAATATCTATGAATGCAATTTAAATTGTTTTTTTAAATTCAAATAATGTCTTCTTTCTGTAAAATGTTCCATCTACAATATTCAAGGTACTTTCCCTCCATGTGGCATATCCGTGGGACGCCCTGTATAGTACCTACGCGTCAAATTTTATGGCGGCTGTGAAGTGCGCTACTCGCTGCGCAGTACCGCACCCCTCACCCCCGCTGACACGTGAATTTGTTACTGCGCAGCGATTCGCCTCATGTTCCGAGCCACCATAAAGTTTGAATCGAGCTGTACGTTGCAATGACTTACTAATGGTTTTACGTCATTCTTTGATCGTGCACGTGCTACTTTAAAATGTAACATAATAATACAAACTTACGAAGTTAGCTACAAATAATATTCAAGAATAAGAAAAATATTATTTCTGTTTTGCAGGCAAACTGGAGCTTCGAAGAAACGTGAATGTTAACCGCAATCTACAACGATAACTTGACAACGATGAGCTGCCGCTGTGCGATTCAGTGCGACTTATGAAGGTATGTAGAAATGGATCTAAGTATAATACTTTACCATCACTGCCACATGCTTCGAGAACTCCATGTAGAGAAAACTCTGATATAGTTATGTACTCACGTCTGTATAATTCAGGAACATGTACGGATCGTCTTCTACGATGAGAAAGTCGTATCTGCAGGCCAGTTCGTAGATTTGTCTGCGTCTGTCTTCAGGCAGAACTGTCCCCGTGGGATTGTTGCCTGTCGGTATTATGTACATCATCTTGGGCATCTTCAGACCTCGGCGCAAACGTTCGCCAAGAACTGCATCCAAGGTTTCTGGTAACATGCCGTCCTCGTCTTCTGGAATGTCTATGATTTCTGGCTGGTAGGGTTTGAGCTGGAAGAAAATATAATGCTGTCTTTAAGGTCGTAGTGTTTCTCTTACTATCTATTTTAAAATCACAAAAACTTTTTTACAAAAAAAAAAAAAAAAAAAAACAACCGACTTCCAAATAAAACACTACAAAGTGAAAAATAACTTTAGTTTCTGAAGTCGGTGTCTTTGGATCTGTATTTTTAGTTTTTGTCCACCGACCTCTGAAATTAAAGTCATTTTTCACTTTGTAGTGTTTTTTTTGGAAATCACTAAGTAAATAAATAAGCCTCACAGCGCTATGTATGCCACTGTAGGCAAACTCGCTGGTGATAACGGGGTCCCCCGGTTCCACCAACAGTTCCACGCACTGGTAGATGCCGTGCTGGCCTCCGTTGGTGACCAGGATGTCGCGTGGCAGCTCCGGCGGCCGGTGCGCTTCCGACTGGAACGCGCGTAGCTCTGATAGTAAAGCTGGAAGGCTGTAAAAAGCGTTTACATCGTCATTAGGTGTTTTGGGTAGAATGTTTTTTAAGAGAAAACTTCTTATGGCTCTTTCTGAACAATGAACAAAACTGAATAAGTAAGTACTAACAAGCTAGTCCATTCTAAAACGTAGATCTCTTGGAGAAGAACGGACAAGAAACTCCAAGGACACTCTTTTAAATCAAAATTATATACAAGGTATAAGGGATGGCCCTTCGCAAACAATTAGGTTGCTTTCAGCTCCTTATTTTGAATCATATTTCACCGAAAATAATCTCAAGAATATTTTCATATTTTTTATCGTATTTTCAGTTACTATTCCTTTAGTTCAATGTAAAATTACATTCTCTGTACGCAGCACTCCATTTATGTAAATAAAACAGCTGAAAACAAAAAATCAGCAATGGATGTTGAAACGTTCGCTACGCGCGTTTCGCCACGGTAACGATATATTGCGTGTGAGGTAATAAAACAAATCACATTTATTGAACTCCCATGACGTTCCTGAAATAATTTCATGTACCTATGGGTCATCTTAGTATGATATACTGAATTCACCCCGTAAGTCTGCGGAGGGCTGTCCCTTACACCCTGTATACTTACGATAGACGGGACAAAGCGAACAACATCAAAATATACTTGGTATTTACAGCACCCTAATTGCGTAATACACTTTCAATCAAAATCTGAATGATTTTGAAGCATATTGCTAATCCATTGCCTCATATGTTCGAAAAATTTGTCTGCTCAACAACGTAAATAACGCAATGAATGTTGTTGAGCTGTCAATATAAAACCGATTCCTATTGTGTTACGCAATTAGGATGCAGATCGCACCTCGCTCAGTAGCTCTACCATGAGTTTACACAGCCAAAACTCGCTAGCGTCTCCGTAAATTATATCTAAGAAATATTGTACAGCGCCCCTGGCGATCACAGAAAGAATTAAAATTCGTACAGAATATAATATATTTACATTTTTGTAATATATTCTATTCTAGTTGTAAGTATTAATGATTATAATTCTGTAAATATATATTTTTTGTTGTCACGAATCATATCAGAAAACGTAAGAAAATTTTAATTTCACGGGCTGCTTTAGGGCCTCATAAATCTGTTTGGTACTGACCCTTGCGACGGCACATACTGCAGGGCCGCGGCGAGTGCCTTGCCCTCCAGTACGAAGCTGGAGTAGTGCGTGTCCATGGCCAGGCGCGTGAACGGGAACACCTGCTCGTTGGGCATGCCTTCTGCCAGCGAGATCATCTCCTTGCCCACTTTGTACGCAAGAGATGCTGGAAGGAAAATGTTGCTGTAAAATGTTGATTTTCAAAAGGCTTCAAAAAGGGAAAAAAATAAGAGAAAAAGAATAATTGTGCATTCTGCACAAACAAGACGCATATTAAAAAAAAAACCGGCCAAGTTCGTGTCGAACGGTCCGCATTCGAACTTCGGAACCCTTCATTGTCCGTGGTTCGACTCGGACCACGCACAATGAAGAGTTCTGTAGTTGAGGTGAATTTTTCCCATTATCAAACTTAACATTGTAGTTGAAAAATATGTTCTCTCATACATTCCAATTGCAAATGTAAGTTTGTGCGCACAATATTGAGAGATTTACCGTGTACCATAGACTTAAGAATCATCAATACAACTTTATTATTGCCTAGGGCCTCAAACCTATATAGCCTAGAAGGAAACTAAAGTGTGGAGTCCATTCAGATCCTCGTTTTCAATCGGTGCTATTTTCACTTAAAAAAATATCAACTTTAAGTCACTGTAAATAAAGTTGATTTCAGAATGACTACTGAATAAATCATAAAAAAAATTCTCAAACATGCTTGGAAATTCGAACATTATTTTGATAACCTTCTTCAAAATAAATCGAAAATGCTGTACTGGTCAAATACTCGTACATTGTATGCGAGCAGCGGCCGGGAATGTTAGTATGAAAACTCTTATCTGTCGTGTAATTTAGAAATGGAACGGATTTTTTACTTCGACACATGGCAATCAAGGAGGTAAAAGACCATGCCCATCTGTGCACCAGAAATGCCCAGATAAAGTAAATTACAACATTGTACTAATAAATGAAAACTAGAATTAAGTTGTTAATTTTGAAACCTAACAAGCACTGGATAAAAAAAAACTAAAAAAAAAGACTTGTTTACATTGCAGTACCTATGATAAATAATGTTTCATTCATTCATTCATGCACTAAAAGTGCAGTTTATTACGGTCTGGAACGGTCTGGAATCACGTCCTTTGGCCGATTTATTCATTCGTTGTGATAGTGTTGTTACTTGTTACCGATGATAACGAATACCTACTATTATAGTGTTGCTGTTTTATTTGCGTATTATTGATACGATCGGCAAGATAAAACTTCACAAAAAGTAGCCGCATGTAGATTATAGTAGGTATTCATATTGTGTGCCTTCTATAGTGCTTTGAATATAGATTACGTATTTATTTGAGACTGTCCTATTGAATATTTTTAAACATGTTTCGAAAAGTTGAAGTTCCTAGTGGAAAACTAATAGCAATGCTGTCTGTAAACGATAAAATGTATAAACAATACCAGTAGGCAGTTAATGTTTAACGTCCAATAACTTTTCAATCAGTGCTTTATATGACATTAAATCTAGATATCATAAAAATCCTGTTAATAAGTTATCGTATGACATAAAGCTGCAATTTGGGCATTGCATGGCATTGCTGACTTTCACCTCCATGTTAATATGGGCATGGTCCTTTATCACAGATTTTATTTAAATCTCGAACTACAAATGAACGTATTGTCGCGTGAAAAATTATTGTTGTTGTCATTGATTCTGGGATTTAGGTATAATTAATTGTTGAATTTCCGCGCATTATTTGAGAAAAGTACTATACAAGTAATGTACTATTGTTTGAAGTTGTAGCGAAAACCACTTTAAGTGTGGGCAATAAAGTTATTTTCCCAAAAACATTTATTTGTGCGAACGCAGAATAAACAATTATTTTGTTCTCGCTCACGACAAAAACATTTGCAGAGTTTTCATCAATCTCCTTTATAATTTTATCAGCGCAGTTTACGTCATCGGAGATAACACTTATGTAATATCATCGCTGGGATTGCCAATGAAGGCACACACCTACTCATTCATCATGAAAAGAATGATAATATTAGCTTAAGAATTACTTGGTAAACATGTTGGAAAAAGCGTGTGTCCTTGCGTTCACGAAGCCGGAAGCTGACAGCCGACCCTAATAGTAGAGAAAAGGCTAGACAGATGATTATGAGGAAATAATGAAATATATTAATATCACAGATGTCATTAAGGGCTGTCAACAGCTAAAGCGCGGTCACTGTTGGACTGCACAGAAAAGTAAGAGAAGTGCGATGACATAACGCTGGTAATTTATTGCAAAATGTTAACGAATTATATATTTTAAAAAATCTATAGATTGAACTAAAAATTTTAAAACACTATTACGTTAATATGTTGCTTGTATAATTAATAATCTGACAAAAATTCAGAATGATTGCATGTCTATTAGTATGGTTTTTAATCGTCAAAAGAAATTATTAGAGGTATCTTCGTAATTTTTAGGGTTCCGTACCTCAAAAGGAAACAACGGAACCCTTATAAGATTACTTCGTTGTCTGTCTGTCCGTCTGTCTGTATATAACTAGCATACCTATATTAGGCATTTAGGCATTACAAAACTTGCGTTTAGCTCCTGTAGTCCCTTTAAAAGAGACTGTGACCTCTGAGTTTGTTTCAGCCTTCCTTCTCAGAGTAGTCAGATAGGAAACCATCCTCAGGCCTCATCTAGTTTAAAAAAAAATGTTTGACGTGTAAAAGTGTTTGTATAAATCTACTTAAAGAAATAAAATCATTTATCATTTATAAACTCTAGGGTACTGAACTTCCTCGTATCTGTCCGATAGCATAATTTCGGAGATAACGCACACCGGCGCGGCGAACGGCGGTAGACGGTATCGAGGAGGATTTAAAGAATATTCGGCGGTATGCCACGAGGGAAATGCGGAATGCATCCCCGCTTGCACTGCCTCTCCCCCGAGATCGTATGCTAGCGGACTCCAGCGCATACCGTCGCATGCCTTTGCATCCCGCCGCTGTATCCTCCAGCGCGCAGAGAAATCCCCTTTGATGCTCCATGCTCGGTTTCTGAGCTTTGGAATCTATATCTTGGTGTTGTTAGATACGCACGACTTTACGTTGGTAAAAAAATATTATGCCCGCCGTCCGCCGATGTGCGCTGGCCTTTAATCACATATCGCGATAAAGGAAGCGCGCAATGTCACGTGTTTTGTTCAACAAACAAACCAAACGGAAAAAATACGCGTGGCATTGAAAATATCTCTATAGTAGGAAACTAAATGTTTTTGTTTATCTTCAAAAAGTTGTTATCTGTTTAACAAGGTTTTACTTTAAATCCGCAGTGCACAAATTGGTTAGTATCTATGTCGTGGCCAGATCTTAGAATTGATTATTTCATGAAATAGAACATCGACCGCGGGTGACATCATGATGTGGTCTGGCCAGCTACCTAATTGCGTAACGCATTTTCGTTAAACGATTCAAACTAGTTGGTTTCGTTCCGATCGCGATTTGCTTTATTTTACAACTTTCGTATTGCGTATCTACACTACCATACGAACCAAACTGGGATATGTTTGGAACGTTAAAAGAGTGAACCATATACAGGAAAAAAAACAGATCATTGAATACTCAACGTTTGACGATATGAACAGTTAAACGCACGACTACTTCATGATGTGGCCAATCATTAGTGATCATATCGTAAAATAGTTAGATTATCCACCGGTGGAGGCGTTCATGTCACTTTGTTTTCGTTGTGCATCTATTCCTACTCGAATAATTCATACGTAACTGCGACCAACTTGGATGTAGCGCTCGCCGACGGCTGCCGCAGCACCGCACGTTTCACTTGCTCGGATTGCACGCGGTTGGTCACAGTTCTAACCTTTTTTTTTTTTTTGTTTCGGGGTGGAAAAATCCTCATGGATGTCCTCCGCCCTGGGGCGGGCGGAGGGGGCTGTCAGACTCTTACTAACTAAAAACCACCCCGGTGTTCCATCTCACACCTACGCCGAGGGTCGCGGGAACTTACGATCCTTCCACAACCCCCGGCTAGTGCCCGCCATGGCAGGCCTCTCCTCGTGTCGAGGGGGGGAGTGAGGAGTTTGACTCGCTCCGCGACGTCTAAGAGGGGCGCGCGTGGAACACTACGCGCCACAATTCTAACCTAACTTATCCTATTGGGTCGGGGTGCCACTAGCGGCGTGAAAGGCTAACTACTTTGCGATATGCCCAGTGGTCAGCTGGGAATGTCGATAAATAGGTTGCTTTCGTCACGATATGGCCATTTCTATGATCAAACCACGACAGATAACCGACATTAATGATATGGCCAAACGTCGACTGACATCATTAAACATTGACGATTAAACGATATGGTCAAATTTAGCTTGCCATTTCATGGAAGACAACCATTTCATGTAATGACCGAACACTTCATGAAATGATCAATTCTAAGATCTGACCACGATATCTATACTAATAATAAAGCTAAAGATTTTGTATTTTGTATATTTCTTTTTTTTTGTTTGAACACGGCTAATCTCTTAGACAATAATGGAACTACCAGACGGATTTAAAAAATATTCTTGCAATTGATAGCCCAATTTTTAAAACGTAGATATATGCCAACAGCCTTGAGTACATAGTTTGCGTGTTCTGTGCTGAGCTCACGCAACGCGTCGTACGTCCACCCAGTAATAGGACTCGCCCATCACGGAGCGCTGTCCCAAATTAGACGCATTATTAATTTATTTTATACAACGTGGAACTGGACGTACGACATTAAATGAAAACGAGCACAGTACTAGTCCATCGAAACATTTTAAAACACGAAGATTAGTAGTTAATAGAAAATTTAAAAATTTCAGTTTTCAAACAAAATAAATAGCAGCATCAACTGCATAAAAAAGTAAACACGCTTTATCTACGAAAAGTCACTGACTAACGGTGCGGTGCGGGGTACGGGGCGCGGCGGCGGCAATGTTTACCTATTATTACGGACTCAGATCTACATCATGTTGAAAAATAAGAAAATGAAAAATAATTTCCTGTGGCTAAGGTATTCTTTGGATATCATTATTTTTTTTTATACGAGCAAAGCACATGATTCTCTTTACGTGGTTTAAAGGAATGTCAATCGTCCTGTTCCACCTTGTATATAAAATAAAAGGTATTATATTATATTAAAACACGTATAAGTACTAAAAGATAACATAACATAACATCACGCCTTGATTCCCCGAAGGGTTAGGCAGAGGTGTACCTATATAGTACATCCACACTAAAACAACTAAAAGATAAATAATTAAATTATCTTTAAAATGGTGAAGGTTTCATAACAATACGGTTGATAGTTTTTTGCGTCCACCCCGGTTCAGTTTTTTATCCGCGTTAAACATAACTTTGCAAATTAATTACACTATGCAATGTAAACATAATCTTAAATATTCGCATATTTAAGAAAATACTCTACTCTAAATACTCGTTTAGACGTGATGTTCAGTTTAAAATCATTAAAAGTCGGTTATCGTCACCTTAAAGGTAGGTTGCTCCCGCTGCGACCAGGATCGGGGAGTGAGCCTTTGTAGGCTCACTCCCCGATCCTTCGAGGAGCCGAGCAAAAACAAAAAAGAAGTCAGAAAGAACGCTAAGCGAAAACGGAGTTATAGCACGGACGGGCGATGCGACGCGACGTGGTGGGTCGGGGGCCGAAGGAGTTTTATAAAAATGTCGCTGTTATTTTAGTATATTGTGCATCTTGCGACTTCCACGCGAACGAAGTCGTGGACAGAAACTAGTTTGAGTTTAAATCGTATTAATGTACCTAGTCATTTCGATTCGTTAGTACATATTTTTTATTTTTTTTTATTTGAGATAGGTTTGCTCTTGACTCTAGTCTAGGTCAGAGATGACAGAGACAAAGTCGACGATGGAGCGAGCTTACCCAGAAGAAGCCTGTTCACTCTCATTAAGAATGTTAATTAAGAATGAATTGCTATTTTAGGGGGATTTATTCATTGATATCCTTTATTTACAGGATTGTCTTTAAACCCTTACCTTTTAAAAATTCAATTTTTTGTTATATTTTTGTAAATTAAATTTTTTTCCCCAACATTTTTTAGGTTTAGCAGGTATACCTCGACGATATTCAGATTATCCAGACTGTTATATTTCTTGAAATATTATTTGTTCTTTAGGATCTTATATTTCATTATTAGCTATTATATTTATATTAATTATTGTTTGAGAATCAATAATTAACCAACGAATTGCTTTATTTACATTAAATTTATCATCTTCAATTGAGTGATATCAAAATTTACCCCCTGCTGAACATTCTGAACATGAAGAAGTATTTAAATATGTATTTACAGAATTATAATCATTGAAGTCATCAATACAGCTTTCTAAGACCATGTAACACCTATTGAATGACTATTTCATGAAATCTTGACATTTGATGATTATACTAACATATGGAGTTGTATTACTGATTCTAATGATTACAATTCTGTAAACACATATTTGTTACGGTCGCGAATCATACTTTAATCAACATACACCCAGACACTGAGTTGCAAATTGCAAAATTCGTAAGGAAATTTGAATTTCGCGGGCTACCTTAGCGCTTCCTCCTTAAGTATACCTATTGATAAACATGTGTACAGTCGAGCACTAATATGTATACACTTAGGGAAATTCAAAAGCGATTTTCTCGTCGAATAACGATAGCAACATAAAAATACCTACATATTTCATAATTCTATGTGTTCCAAAACACTATGTTCGTAACAACATAAAATTACAATCAATACAGTAGAAGAAAATCAGTTTTAAAAGCAGTTAAGTGTATACAAATTAGTGCTCGTGACTGTACCTACCTACTTTGCACAAATCGGTTGATTTATGTCAGAGACTTATGTAAATCGTAAAAATAACACCTAATTGAATGTTATAAATATTCACAGTATTAAATCAGTTTAATTTAACAATGATCCATGAATGTCAATGTACAGAGGGTTAGTGGCCATTTTCATGGTTGTTGATTAAAAAACAAAATCATTGGTACCTAATCCGTGAAATTCAAATTTTACGTTTTTTGCAATTTGCAAGTCGGTTTCAGGATATGTGTTTACAGAATTATTATCACTATAATTATTAATAGGTACAACTCTTATTATAAGTTCCAATTACGCTATTGTATGACTATTTCATGAAATCAAGGCATTTGAGGCCAATTCTAACTATCGATGATGCTAATGATTATAATTCTTTAAGTAAATACATATTTCTTACAATCGCAAATCACATTTTGATCAACATAGGTACAACCCGAAACTTGCAAAAAACGTAGATATTGGGGCCAACCGTTTTAATGTTACTTCAGTGTGAGAAAGAGATGGAGCTATACAGGACGTCTAGCTCCATCTCTTTCCCACACTGAAGTAAGATTACAATAATACTGCTTTAAGAGGTGGTGGTCTAGCTCCAGGAAATTTGAAATTCGCGGACTACCTTAGCGATTATTTGAAATTCGCAGACTACCTTAGCGATTATTTGAAATTCGCAGACTACCTTAGCGATTATTTGAAATTCGCGGACTACCTTAGCGATTGCTATTGTTGAGTGTTGAAAATCTAGAGCACGATAAAAACCGGCCGCGATATTCTTCGGCTAAGTAATCGGATTATCTAAATTGCATTTGAAATTACTTATTACAGCGACTGGGCGTGTCAACGTTACCGTATAATATCTACACATCGCTCACGTATGTAATCACTTATCTTTGTTGACAAAATTGTATCTACACAATGAAAGTGTCTGTTTGTAATGTCAAAATAACGGATTTTTATTAAAAGCCAAATTATGAAAGTGAATACGGTACTCATAACAAAAAAAAAACAATTTTTAAAATTTTTGTTTGTCGGTCGGTCTGTCTGTCTGTTTGTTTCGGCTATTCTCCGACCTTTTCACGCCTTTACGGCTGAACGGATTTTGATAAAATAACATTATTAGGAAGGTAGACATGACCTAGGTAAGGACTTAGGATACTTTTAATCCCGGTAGTTCATTGCCGCGGGATATTTTCCAACCTCCACGTGGGCCAAACTGCGGGCAAAAGCTAGTCGTAAATATTCAGTACAAGAAAAGTAGGTAACAATGAAAACTGATCCATAAAATGTGTATTTTATAGCTTAATCATGATCGTGCCTTTAAATCAGATCAATCGGTATTGAATCAGTGTTAATCCGTAACTGGGTAAGAAACAGTAAAAGAGTTTTCCCTAAAGCTTGGCCTTCTCTATTCGATTTAAATAACCCCGGAATAAACATTTGATTTACTTGTTTATTCTAATCTATACAGGGTGTAAGGAACAGCCCTCCGCAGACTGATGGGGTGAATTCAATATATCATACTAAGATGATCGGTACATGAAATTGTTTACGCTGAATAGAGAACTTTTCATAATCAGTTAAGTTACGCTGTTTTTTCCATCTAATCCACGCGCGTTCTTTATTTTTGAAAGTTTTAATTAGGGAAGCGCTAAACCAAACGGGAAATGATTTTTGACGTGACAGTGGAACATTCAGTCTGAGGATTCCATATACACTGGTGGACAATAAAATTAGGCCACATACCAAACCGGTTGTCGTGACTGTTTCAAAATAAAAATAAATTAAATATTTTTTTACCGATTGTATATTAATTCTTAAATGAAATAATGCATTTTTAAATAAACCAACTTTATTTTTAGCAATACACAAGAAAAATCAAAAATGAAGAAAAATTTACGACTTCACACTGATTAAAAAAAAATTAAAACGGTTTCGCTGATGTCAATCATTCTTTAGTAAGAGGTATTACCTCCTCTGGCTTTAATAACACATACCATCCTTTTTTTCATGGATTGTATCCACTTTTTATTGGTAGATTAGGGTATCTTTTCCCATTCTGCCGTGTCACGCGCAGGTCTGTTATCTTAAGATACACGAGTTAAGCGTAACAGGTGCGAATCGTATTTAATTTGATCCCTATCCCAACCACAAAAATATTTTTTATCTAACTTCTACCGAATCCTCGTATGTGGCTGTCACCTAACTCTTGTAACTGTGATTTTGCCATTGTTAATTATGGTTAAATGCTGTATCATAAAATACAGCAATACGCGTGATAAGTAGCGAACGCATCGAACAAATTCTAACTCTGCTAACTAGTAGATACAGTATTTAGCCGTGACTGTAGTGCGCGTAGGTGTAGGCCGAGCTGATCGCAACGCTCGCTCGCTTTCGCGCCGTCGGCGTCGTCGCGCTGTTGTTTTTCGTTAGTTTATTTGTTGAAATTCGTGGTCACAGTCGTACGCGGTTGCATACAATACCTAGAAATAAATACTAATAGTTAAATTGGTTGAATATTGGTATATAAATGTGTTCCGTGTTATAATTTGGCAATATGAGTGAAAAAAGACGTTTACTTATGTTGCAAATGGCAAAAAAACAAAAAGTTATTGAAAATAGAGGATGTTCAATAGATTTTCACGATGGAAATCTCAAAGAACCACAAGATGAAGTTGATTGTGAATGGAAGAGACCTCATAAGCCGTCATTTATTGCAACTGAAGTTCAGAAAGGACACCGCTCAATTTCTGAAGAAGTGGCAGTTAGTTCAGGATTTAACAGGTCGGTACTTAGTCCACTACCTAATAATATTGCACAAATGAATTTTGAGCAATCGATACACCTGTCACCAAAATTATACACGGAACTTCAACCGGTCACAATGAATACTAGTCCTTTACCAGAACTTAATAAAGAAGACTTGATTGGATTGAACGAGAGCATGCATCAGTTCTCAGACAGCATTAGCCTTCACACACTAGATTTACCTAGTTCCGTTCTTAACTTGTCAGTACCTTCTGAAAATTTTAAGGAACTGGCACAATTTGAAACGCCACAAAGATCTTCCTGTCTCGAAAATGTTGGCTTTGAAAATGCATCTACACCGATTGCGCCTTCCAAAAATAATTCAGCTGAACCAGACGTTTGTCAGCCTCCGATACTCAATAGCTCCGATACTCGACATCAATCTCAATCGCCACAAAAATCAACAAACGAAATTTCTTTTGAAAATAGTGCTGAAGATCTTATTCAGCAACTTAGTAGCGAAAATGTCACACCAGAAACAACAATTCAACATCAAACTGAACAAGCAGCTACCTTAAAGAAAAGAGAAAGAGATCCAGTTAAACGACTTGAAAAAGAGAAAATTTTGTACAATTTAAAGCCACCCTGCAGAAAAGAATGTCGAAGAAAATGTTATGAAACTTTTACAGAAGAAGAAAGAGGAAAAATTTGGTCTAATTTTAGAGGTCTAACTAAGCAAGAGCAAAGAAACTTTATATCCAGACACGTAAAAAAATCAAAGAAGTCAATTAAAACAAAAGAAAATTCTAGACGAAACAACACTTTAACATGGACTCTCCGAAATATTAAAGTATGCAAAACCTTTTTTCTGAACAGTCTTGGATTTAAAAATGATCAAACAGTAGTAACCATATTGAAAGCTAACTTTAAACACGGGATTGTTGATGTTAATGAGATGCAAGCAGCACCTGAACAGCGCGGTCGAGCTAAACCATGGAATTCTTTCCCCGAAGAGTATAAGCAGAATATGAAAGAATACATAGAGAAGATTCGTCCCACCGTTTCGCATTATAATTTAAGTCATGCACCAAATCGACGCTATTTGCCATGCGGAGTATCATTTATGGATTTGTATAAAACCTATATTGCTTACTGTGATGAGATAGAAATAAGAAGGTGTAGCTGGGCGTACTTTCATGGAATTGTTAAGGAAATGAATTTGTCCACGTCAATTCCTAAACAAGACATATGTACTTTATGTAGGAATCATAAAGAGACACATGCTCAACCAGATCACGATTGTGCCCAATGCGATTGCCAAAATTGCAACATCTTCCCTACTCACTTAGAAAATCGCAACTTATCAAAACGATGCTTAGAAGAGGATATCAACGACACGGCCGAAGGATCAAAAAAAATTTTTACAGCTGACATGCAAAAAGCTATATGCATGCCGAAATTACCAACTAAAGACTATTATTTCTCACGCAAGTTGGTACTGTTTAATGAGACTTTTGTTTCCCCTGGTAAAAACGAGCCAGCTTTCTGTGTAGTATGGCACGAAGGTGAAAGCGGACGTAAGGCTTACAATGTCGCCTCATCCTATGTCCATTTTGTTACTAACTTTGCAAAAGACATTAAAGAAATAATAATATACTGTGACAATTGCACCAGTCAAAATAAGAACCGCGTATTATTCACCGCCATGATACGCCTTGTTAACTCTAAAGAACTGATTATTGCCGAAAAAATTCGATTTGTTTACCTGGAGCCTGGCCATACCTACATGGCAGCAGACACTGTGCATGCGTGCATCTCAAACAAATTTACTAAACAAAAGAATATGTATGATCTCAACGATTATGTAAATATTATGAGAGCTTCACGAAAAAACATGGTTGTGAAAGTAATAGGCCACGAAGACATGATAGTATTTGCGGATCAACTGAAGAAAAATATCTTTCCAAAATATTATAATATTCAGGCACTTAAAATGGTCGAATTTCGAAGAGGCTCAACTCACCTTTTCGTCAAGAAATCATACAATGAAGAAGAATTCAAAGACTTGGATGTGTTCCGCAAAAATTTGTTGGACTTAGATAGAACAGAACTGTTGTCTGATGTACCCCGGGAAGTAAGGCGAAGGGGAATAAGTGCAACAAAGAAAGCAGACTTAATTAAACTATGTGATTCTCTCCCTAGAGTATATCGGAAGTTTTTTGAAGACTTAGAAGTAGGTGCAGATGTAGTAGATCTAGATGAAGTCTTAGATATCTAAGATCTCATTTCATTTTTTGCATCCGAAGTAATTCTGATTATATGTTCTAGTTCCTAATTTGTCTACTAGTCCTGTGATTTTTTTTTAGTTTAGGATTATTCTAAACTCTTCTGGTATACCTAAGTTACTAAGACTAATAATATTGATCTCTTTAATTAAGGAAGTCGATCTCCAATGTTTGTTTTTAAAAAATAACAAATTGGATAGGTTTCTTGTTGATTAGTTTTTAGATGATTTTAAATCCTTGCATACCTATAGCTTTAAAGCGGATGAACGAAGATTATGTTAAGAGCACTATATGTTATTGTTATAAAAAAAGTTTGATTCATTTTAATTAATATTATTATTTCTTTTCCAAAGATTTTAAATTTTAGTTACGAAGTCTGAGTTTTCGTTTTATTTTAGTTTTTGACTGATTTGCATAGGATTGCCTTTAACAATAAATTTTATAATTTGATTACTAGATGAGTTTTTTTTTATGTTGCCTTATAAAATTCAATGTAATACTAAATAATCAGTCAGGCCAATTTCCGGTAACCTAGAGATACCTAAGTTCAGCAAAACATTCAATTTTACACTTGTTGCGGGTAATTCATGTATCTTAACATACAGAGCATAGCGTAACTACCATTGTATGGAGAGCTTGTCATACCTATCTCCGTTCTTGCCAATACCTCCAAAAATGTTGACGTTTTAAAAAATCTTAAAACTGTCCGGTTCTCCTTAGACTCCAATAACTCTATTCATGTAAAAATATTTCACAAAAGTTAAAGAACATTCAAGATAATCGCAAATATCCTTAAAAAACTTTAAACGATGATATCTCAAAACTAGGTTTCGTGAGATAACGCAAATAGGCTTGATACGGCAGCATTCCTCCAATAAAGCAGCTTTCAACTGTTGCATGTTCTCTGGAGCTGGTTTTCGCTGTCTTACTCGCCGTTTTAGCTCGTCCTATAAATGTTCTACAGAATTAAGGTCTACACTTCGTGCTGGCCAGTCCAGAACCTATATCCCCACTTCTCGCAAGTAATCTTTAACGCACATCGCAGTGTGGGGGCGCGCATTATCGTGCATTAATTTGAATTATTCACCGATAAATCCTGAGTATGGAACTACCTGCTCTTCAAGAATGTCAGTGATGTACGATTCAGCAGTCACAGTTCCTCTATCTACGATAACCAGCTCTGTACGGGCTTCTAAGCTTATACCTCCCCAGAACAAAACTGAACCACCTCCAAAGCTTACCCTTTCAGATATGGCACATTGTGCATATCGTTCTCCCGGTCTATGATACACTCTTTTGCGACCATCAGCACCATAAAGACACACACGGGACTCATCAGAAAAGACTACTTGCCCCCATTGTGCCAAAATCCAGTCACGGTGTTCACGAGCAAAATTTAACCTTGCTGCCTTATGAGCTGTGGTAAGTTTAGGACCTGTTCAATCAATCAATCAATCAATCAATCAATAGTCTTTATTTGTAAACACAGGTTCCAACATTGTGCAAGATGTTACAATTGTTATATTATAGTTTCTCTGTGTTTTGCCATCTGGCGTACAAATATACATTTATGGGAGGCTTTTGCCAATAAAGTAAATTAATTTGTAATAATTCAGTAGTATCAATGTCAATTTTTATTTTTAATGTATGTACTTAATTTAATAAAATGCAATAGGTAATGTCAGGTTATGTCAATATTTAACGAAATGCGGTAATGTCAATAATAAATAATTATAATGTCAATAAGCTATTGATAAGAAAAATGTTTAAAATTGATATTGTCCACAGAATTACTATTAGAGTCGACTCGCATAAACAGTCATTTTACGAGTATACAAATATTATTATGTCAAAGAACTGTCATTAAAATATTCATTGAGACAATAGTAACATTTATGTATTAATATAGTACGTAATTTACGCTTGAAATTTACTAAATTTAGACTTTTTATTAAGCAATGTAACTTATTAAATATTCTTTGGGCCATACAAAAAAAAAACTTTTCCTCGTTAAAGCCGTACCTGCATATGGTACTTTAAGCTCAAATTTATTTTTATCACGTAGTTTCCTATAGTGGCTTTTAAAAGCTATTTCATATAGGCTGATGTTTGTCTTGACAAATACGTTAACTTCATAAATATACAGAGAAGGTAAGGTTAAGACTTTGAGGCTTTTAAATAGAGGTTGACAGCTGTCAGTACTTTGTAAACCACACATAGCTCTGATACATCTCTTTTGGGCCTTGAAAACATACTCTTTATTTACTGAATTACCCCAATATATTATGCCATATCTTAGTGTGGATGCAACATAGCCATGGCCATAACCATTAAAAGCGATTCTAAGCATACAATTTTAGCCAGTTTATAGAGGGCATATGCAAATTTATTATTTTTTTTTACAAATATCGTCCGTTTGAGGTTTCCAGGACAAGTTATTATCTATAATAACACCAAGGAATCTAGTCATATTTGTCGACTCTATTTTAGTCCCCAAATAGTCAATGTCAAGGTTTATATTAGGAATCCTTTGATAAAAGTGCATTATTTTAGTCTTTTCTAGATTTATGACAAGATTGTTATTATTTAGCCAAGTAATTATTTTATTCAATGTCAAATTTATCTCCGCTTCGTATGTATTAGGATCGTCACATTTTATTATTACCGTGCTGTCGTCAGCAAATAGTACCATAGGATGCTTTATTTCTCTAGGTAGATCATTGATATAAGTTAAGAATAGTGGAGGTCCTAACACACTGCCTTGTGGGACTCCGTATTTAATAATCCTGCTACTAGATCTGTACCTTCTTTCGTTTCCAGTGCGTGGGCATATTCGCGTTATTTCTAAAATCTGCTTTCTGTTGTCTACGTAAGATTCAATAAGATTCAAAATGTTGCCTCGGATACCATATTTCTCCAATTTATTTAATAGTATCTTATAATCTACATAGTCAAAAGCCTTTGTAAGGTCCATATATATAGCACATACGGCATTTCTTTTATCCACGTTCGATAAGATAGGGCGTATCAGATCATGGATAGCCATGTTAATTGTTCTGTTCTTGCGAAATCCTTTCTGTTCATTCACTAGAATATTTGATTTCTCTAGGTAAGTATAAAGTGCTCTATATATGACCTTTTCAAATATCTTTGCAAATATCGGTATCAAAGCGATAGGTCTATAATTTTTCATGAGAGATTTGTCTTGCTTTTTGTATAGTGGAGTGACAATGGAGGTTTTGAGCTTCTCCGGGAAGATCCCATTCTCAATACTTAAATTGATTATGTAACTAAGATGAGGGGCTATGTATTGAGATACTGCTTTTATGACCTTTGTGCATATTCCATCACTACCTACACTGTTTGTATCTCTAAGAGACCTAATATGATTCCTGATGTCATGCGGCAAAGTTGGCTCCATAAATAAAGAGTTCAATGTGTTTGAATTAATGGGGATTTCTTGTGTTATGCTATGATTAGAATTAGATACTAGGTTAATATAATATTCGTTGAAGGAGTTTGCTATTTCAATAGGATTCGTAACTATTATTGTGTCAGTTTTTATTTCGGTTATGGGTTCCTTAGGAAAGTATGCTTTATTATTGTTAATTACGGTCCATGTCGCTTTAGATTTATTTTGTGATGTTTTGATAAAATAGTCATTTTGAGATTTTTGTGTTAAAGATATAATTTTTTTAAGTCTTCGTGAATATGCTTTAAACGCATGTTTGTTCTTGAGGTTGGGCTTAGTTCTGTATTGCCACAGAAGCACACGTTTCCTTTTACTACATATTTTTATTCCTTTTGAGATCCACTTAGATTTTTTAGTTAATGACTTTATAATAGTTTCGTAAGGAAAACAAAGATCGTAAAAGCATTGAAAAAGATCTAAAAAAACAGCCATAAGCCTCATTAGGGTCCGAAGTATTGTAGACGTCTGAGAATGAGAGACTTTTTATGCAGTTTTTAAATTTATATAAATATTCTTGGCAATAATTTCTTCGACTAATACGCCATGACTTAATAGCACACGTTTTTTTAACTGGGCATCTTAAAACCTGTGCGGTGTGGTCTGACAGTCCAAATTCAATAATTTCCCCCTTGCAGCCTCTGATATTGTGTACGAAATTATCCAAACATGTCCCACTACTTATTCTAGTGGGTTGAGAGAATTGCAATTGTAAATTATAGCTTAAAAGTATATATTCAAAATCTAGGGTCTGTTTATTTCTTTTTAATGTATTTATATTGAAGTCACCACAAACGATAATCTTTTTATTACGATGAATGCATATAAGACGGAGGATATTTTCCAATTTGTCATAAAAAGTATTTAAGTCGGAGTTTGGAACCCTATATATACACACAACAATAATACCATGTTCGGTTAATTCAATCGCGCAACATTCAATCAAATTTTTTATACAATAGTTGTTTAAATTTACCACTTTATAGTTTTGTCCAATGTTTGTTAATACACATGCGCCACCTCTTTTACATTCTCTTGAGAAACTTATAGCTACGTTATAGTTAAGTATATTTAATAATTCTTCTTGCTCAGGCGTCATAAAATGTTCCGTAATACATACGACATCGATAGTTTTATTCTTACTTTGAAGCTCTTCCAAACAGACACTGAGGAGGTCACTTTTGTTTAGTAGTCCAGCAATATTTTGGTGTAGGACATATATGTTATTGTAGACGAAAAAAGTTTGAATTTTCCTTGTAGCTTGCGTTTTGCTCGTTACTGTCGGAAACACTTTCTTGTATGTTACTATTATTCTGTACTTTGATCTGACCAAATAGACGTAAATCGACTAATATATTACTCATTATATTGTCATATATATTTTTCATTCCATATTTATTAATTTTGCCCGTAGAGTAAGAGAACATCTCATGAGATAAGTTACGATTGCTATCAAAGATGTATGCGTACTCATGATTTTGTATGTCTAGGTAAAGGAGGCTATTAAACATGTCAATTTTAAAGTTGTATATCGGTGCTCCTGTTATATATGTAGGGAGACAGATAATTATGTTGGTGTGTGTGACTTTTCGGAGAGATTCGTTTATTGTCTTTATTAGATTTATGTAGTTGCTCTCCTCTTTTATATCATTTCCTTCAATAAAAAGCAAGCAATAGTCGTTTAAGGTGTAGTCTTTTAATTTTTGTTCGATATTATTTACGAGCCGTTTTGTAGTGCTATTAGGCATTATGTAGTGACAGTAGTCGAAGTAATCGGAGAAAACTTTTGCAATTGTTGACGAGGATCCCTTTATTGTATTACAACTCAGAATACACAGTTTATTCTTTTGTTTAGGCGTCGATACCATGTGTGAAATCTGCTCTTTAGAAATGGATACCTCTTTTACTTTATGTGACGGAGTACGGCTTTTAGTGGTTTGTGTCTCTTTATTATGTTTGTTGCGTTGCACAGATACCTCTTTTACTTTATATGGCGTCTGAGTACGGCTATTAGTAGTTTGTGTCCCTTTATTATGTTTGTTGCGTTGCATAGATACCTCTTTTACTTTATATGGCGTCTGAGTACGGCTATTAGTAGTTTGTGTCCCTTTATTATGTTTGTTGCGTTGCGTAGTTACCTCTTTTACTTTATATGGCGTCTGAGTACGGCTATTAGTAGTTTGTGTCCCTTTATTATGTTTGTTGCGTTGCATAGATACCTCTTTTACTTTATATGGCGTCTGAGTACGGCTATTAGTAGTTTGTGTCCCTTTATTATGTTTGTTGCGTTGCGATTCGCATTCCTGATTTAAGGGACTTGGTGAGTTTACTTGGTGCAGTGTTTTACTTTTGCGTGACAGTGTTACACTTTTTTTCTCAGGTGTTGAGCATATTTTCTTGTATCTGTTAATAGTTTTTATCATATTTTCCAAATCAGATTTGAGAAGAAAGTTTTCACTATTTAAATTTTCTATATGTGTTGCGGGTCTGTATGGTTTTAAACCACGTTCTTTAAGGCGTCTTCTTATTGTCCTATCACTTACAGCGACACCTCGGACATCTCTGAGCAGATGCTGCAATTCTACTTCAGAACGATGACGATTTCTTATTAGAACCGTTGATCGACTAACTTCACATTGTCGAGCGACATTTCACTGGCTCATTCCAGTTTGTAACAACGTTGCGATTCGAACAACTTCTGCTTCGCGTAGATCCATATTTATCAATAAAAAGGAAGTGGGAGGCACAGAACTTAAATCAGTAATTCGAATTTAACGATAGTTTTAATTAGCGTCCTAGCGACAGGACATTAAACATAAAAGAATAAAAGCGTGGGTACCTAAAAAAACTGATTAAATGACATTTGATACATTTCCACTTGATAATTTTATCATTATACTCTCTACTAAGATTGCAAATGAACGTTCAAAAACGTATTATTTATTTTAGTTTTTAAACAGACCGTAATTAATGAATAAATGATAAAAATAGGAGTGGCCTAATTTTATTGTCCACCAGTGTATATAGTCATAAAAAACATCTACGGCCTGTTCACCGGAGAGATTGAAAAAAACAGTTCGTCCCAGTTCAACTTATTTAGTTCTACATTAATTTCTTGGTAATTAGCTTTAAAGAACTTGTGTTTTACTGTAGGATGTACTCTAATAATATTAAAAATAATGAATCGGAATTTTATGAATATTTGCGAATGCCGGAGACTACATTTGACGAACGTCGTGGTTGTACCTGTTGCCAAAAAACACTAGAAACTCGCGACGTTAACGTCGCGTCTGCGCAACGTTGGCGCTGCGCAGACTTTGGAGAAGCGCCAACGCTCGTAGAACGCCAGTGGGATAGCGGCCTAAGAACAACACAGGCGAGAAACATTACAAAACAGTGATATAAAACCGATTTTTGTGACTTTAACAATTAGGACACTTCGACTTTTTTTATTTTTTCGTTTTCGTGTCAGAGTTCAATTATTTATTGAGTTTCGTGAATACAATGACAATAGGGTATAGAAGGTAAAAATAAAACATAATAGGCAATTTAATTTAAAAACACTATTGTTCATAGGAACATTTATTGATGTTATTAACAACCTTTAAAACATAAAAATATTCCAATTTTTGAAATAAAAAAAATACCTAATTTGTTCGTGGGCATACTTTACTTGTTTAAAGGCAAGTTAGTTACTAATAATATATTACAGCTGAAGAGTTTGTTTGAATGCGCTAATTTCTAGAACTTCCAGTCGGATTTAATTTTTTTTTTTTGCATTTAGTAGCCCAATTCTTGGCCCTTAGGAGCCGAGCAAAAATACAAAAAGTCAGAAAGAACGCTAAGCGAAAACGAAGTAATAGCGCGGGCGGGCGATGCTGTGGGTACCGCCGTACAAAAATGTGGCTGTTATTTTTAACCCACTTCAAAAAAAGAAGGAGGTTATCAATTCGAGACGTATGTATGTAATGTTATTGGAACTGCAAAATATTGACATACGATAATCTGTTAGGGCTTCCAATCAAATATACAACGCATCTCTCCGAAACTATTAATCGGATTGTGATTGTGTTTTTTTTTTTATTTACTTCAACTTAGGGAACAGTGTAAGTTTCATCAAAATCGGTTCAGTAATTTTCAAGATATAGACTAATACGTGTAATTGTGACGGCCTGGCTTATTAATACGAGCTGCAGCTGTGGTATCAAAGGGAAACATCTCAAAACCTTGGTCAAATTCTAGTGCAGTATTTACAACAAAACTACTTAATACAAACAAATATTCCAGTTTTTACTTAAAACTAAAAATAACGAAATAAAAAAGTAATTTAAGAAAATTAAATCGACGTATAAAAGAAATTAACTCAAAATTATAAAATAACTTTAATTTCCGAGGTCGGTGGCAAAAAACTAAAATACAGATCCCAAGACACTGACTTCCGAAATCAAATCGACTTCAAAAAAAATTTACTCAAAAGAACATATTGTGTATCATACGACTTCCATGTGAACGAATTCGCGGGCAGAAGCTTGTGTTTTATATTCATCGACTAGATTAACTTGGCGTATTTTCATGAATGAACAATTATAGGTGGGTACTTACACTAGATCGCCAATCGTACAAAAATATTTCTTCCAAACATCTTTTATTAGGTACTATAGGAAAGTAAGTGAATTTTAAAGAGTAATTAATAATTATTTTCAAATTATTCATGGCTTTATTCATCGTTTTCGAAACTGCTGTAA
Organism: Fissipunctia ypsillon; assembly: GCA_947568875.1. Lineage (NCBI taxonomy): Eukaryota > Metazoa > Arthropoda > Insecta > Lepidoptera > Noctuidae > Fissipunctia > Fissipunctia ypsillon. The sequence goes on along the minus strand of OX387665.1, from coordinate 4,259,948 downwards.
GAGGAAACGTTTGCTCAGGTATTTCTGTTGTAAGTAGGTACTCACCATAGAAATAAAAACAGTTTCTCAATTTAATTCTTTCTTATATCTATGACACTCACCCATTTGTCTCGTCAGTGCTGGTTCTCTCCTCATTGCCCGCGTACTCAGGAACCTATCATAATCGCTCTCGCTCAACGGCTTATATCTGTGGTCGTAGTAACTGTTCTCACTATAGAACTTAAAGAATTCATCCACATTCACATCTTTCTGTGAGAACTGTTGCTTCAGAATTAATGTCACTGCGCGGGCTTCGAACAGCCTCTTCGTCAATTCGCTGTTCACCTTCCCCAATTTTGTAGTCACGAACATTTTACGCGGGAATTATTCCTATTCTATTTTGTGTCCTCTTGGTCGATTAATTTCGGTTTCGCGCCGCAGAATATGTTCACACGATAAGACGTTGGCGACGAAATGTAACCAAATCACTGTTCCTTAATTAAAATGCTTTAGATTGCGTCAAATTTAATGATAGAGTGATTAGGCGATAAGATATTATAATGAAATACAACGTTCTTTAATGAGGCGGTGCTGTTTGCCAAATAACCGCGTAACAAGCGATCAAGTTCGAGGTCTTAACGAAATTGAATGTTGTGGCTGATTTGTATATGTATAATAATATAATAAACATTTTACATCTACCTTACTAAATATTCTGTGAGCAACAACGTCACCGCTGTCAAAACAACAATGTCATTCCGAACATTGATTAAGCATTGTATGATTAATTTATTTAACATAAAACGGCCAAGGACAATTACATCAGTTAAGACAAAAACGATACATATCAAAAAAACACTGACAATATGAAACTATATTAACAATAATATGCGAAACATTGGAGTTCTGAACGCCTGACACGACGGGATACAGACTTGGTATTTTATCTGCAATCCATTACAAAATTATGTGCTATTTCTGACCAAGAAACTCGCACCGTTTTTACCAATTGCTATCTATACAAGGTGTAATTTTTAACAGTGTTTATCTCTTAAGGGGTCATTGTACTCGTCATTATGAACAACTTTTACTATGGGACCAAACATGAAATCGCGAAAAAAAATCAGCTTTTCCCTACTATGTTCGCTTATCTCGTCAAAATGTAGGGAACACCTAATTTTTTTTCGCGATTTCTGGTTTGGTCCCATAGTAAAAGTTGTTCATAATAATAAGTACAATGAACCTAATGAGATTAACACTGTTTAAAATTATACCTTGTATATCTACAACATGTCCCGAAATTAACGCACAACCTCTTTAAAGGGGTTATTGTAATCATCAATAAGAACAACATCCCCTTTTAAGAAGTTGTGCGTTAAAACCGGAACTTGTTGTATGTAAATAAATATCTATGTGTTGCAGCATAACTCTGCATGTCAAAACTTTTTGGTTCTTTATAATCAACCTTTTTTCCGTTTGTATTTGAGCCTGGTCGATTTTTATCTTTTTATTTTGTGATTCGAATTTCAAACTGTCATCCGATGGGAACGCTTGATTGACAATTTGCTGTCGTTTGTGATTTTATTGAAGAAAAACGAATTTTTACGTCCCAAAAATTACAATTAGTGGAAAATATTTATCGTAAAAGTGTTCGCACACTATATCCCTGCCGAATACCATAGGGCAAAGCAATTTTAAGTATGGTATATCAAGTACGAGTCTAACCATTCATCTTTATTTTTCCTGGTACGTATCTTTTAACAGTTTTCCTCAATCGGAAGTTCAGTCTGATCACGCTGGTCTAACCCTAATTCATATTGTGACTTAGGATTGAACAGTTTTGAACAGGCCGCCTTTCGGCCTCCAGGTTTTGGCCTAAAATAACGCTGGACGTCCTTGGCCAATGTCGAGAGTTGGACCGCATTTTGACCGCTGAAGGTCTCGCAAACAACGCCAGTTCCTGAACAAAGAACTGCGACTCCCTACAGTCTACGTCACCTCGCCGGACGCAATTACGTTTCGCCACGGTTTTTTTTATGATATTTTACGTTCTAATTTAATACTGTAGATAGTAACCCTCTGCGATTTTTTTTTTTAATTCATTAACTACTTAATTTTATTTTCAAATATGTAAAATGCGAGATACCTTGGTTCTCTGATCCTTTATTCATAACGATATATTTTGGTAGCGTTACTTATTAGAGATTGCAATCGACTAGTTAGTACGTTTTATTTCTCGTTCGTTATTCGCGTACCTATCGGACCAAAGTTCTCTATTTTATTCCCTTCACACAAGTCAACCTGCATTTTTTATACCATAATGTTCATTTTTTTTTACCTTTTAATGTTTATTTTCTATTTTTATTTTAAAAACAAAATTAAACGTGTCGTAGCAGAAAAGTGAATCTCCGTCTTTTATTTTTTTTTTTCGCTACAGTGTGTATGTATGTTCCCTATGGCCTCCAAAATGGCTGAAGCGATTTTGATGAAATTTTCAGGCATTGTTCAGATTAGCCCGGCAGGTTATCCTGTGAAGTTTGGTAGCGATCGGGCAGATTTTTTTTGCTTATTGGTATTTTTGTGTCATATTTTTTCTGATCAGTAACCTAACAAAAAGTACTAGGCATCAGTAGCGAAGCTACGACTTCTATTAGAAGGAAGTCGAAGAAAAAATTGTTCAGTTCTGATAAACTCAATCATCATTTTAATATTACCTCAAAAATTTAAGTAATTCCTTTACTTTTCTTAATTTAACACATATATAACTATAGATACGCGTTTTTGTAATACGTTTTATCTTATGATATTGTATTGAATACCTGTAATATGACTATGTATGTACTTTATTATTAAGTAATAAACTCATGTACAGTCGCTGTTCCGATGGGAAGCCGGTAGGAATTGGGTTGCATGAAGCCGTCGCCACTGCTAGGCATGCATGAATAATAGGTAATAGGTACTACGGGCTGGTGTCCGCAACTCCACGACAATGCGCGTATTTTGCGTGATGGGTGGGAAAATCAATTATTCGATCCACCCCAGCTCCTCAAGGAAGGCCAGCAACGCCTTGGTGTTACTGACAATCTCACATAGGGTACCCAGGTACCCTACAGTACTAAAGTACTTCGGTAACCCAGGTTACCGAAGTACTTTGCCCTGTATGTGGCGAGCACTGGGCAGTTTAGTAGCACATGAGCTGCTGTCTCGTCGTCCTCCATGCAGGCCCTGCACAGCGGACTGTCTGTGACTCCTATGACAAAGAGGTGTTTATTAAATGACCCGTGGCCAGTTATGGCTGCTGTAACTATACGCAGCTGTTGTTTATTTAGCCGGAGAAGCCGCTTCGTGAGGCGGCCATCAATTGCAGGGACTGCTTCCTTGGCCTGCCTACACTCACCCTGCTCTGACCATTGCTTGTGGTGTTGCTCGCTGGTGCGTTTCCTTACCAGAGTGCGTATGTACCCGAAGGGAAGTGGCACGATGGGTTCAGGTCCCACTGGTGCCATGCTCGACCCCCTCCTGGCAAGTTCGTCAGCTGCGTCGTTTCCTAACGAACCGTTGTGTCCCTTGATCCATTGAATGGTTATGTTATTATGGCTACCCACCTGGTTAAGGCGCTGGTGGCACTCGTATATTAGCCCAGAATCAACTGTGCGACTTTTTAGCGCTTGCAGGACAGCCATGCTGTCTGAGAGTACACGGATCGAGTGGTCCTTAACTTCCCTGGCCATGATGGCTGCAGCCGCCAAAAAAACACCCATGCATTCGGCCTGGAACACTGTGTTATGGACACCCAATGGTGTGGCTATGTGCATGTTGAAGTCCTCCGAGAAGATTCCAGCTCCTGTACCACTACCAGTTTTGGATCCATCCGTAAAGATGCGCAGCTCCACGGGGCACAAACCCTCACATCGGTGATCCTCGTGGAGTTGGATCCTGTATTTTTTATCAAAGATAAATTGTTTGGGTACCCGGTCATTTATGGCTTTCGTAATGGGGAACTCCTTGTTGAGTCCCTCAAGCAGCACGGTGTGTGGTGTGTCTCTCTTACCCCAGAGATTCAGTGTATTAAGACGTACTGCCGCCATCGTCACTTCCTGCTGTATAAACAGGTGGAGCGGTGGTAAACTCAACATGGCTTCCATTGCTGCAGTCGGAGTAGTCCTCATGCAGCCCGTAATTGCCATGCAGGCTAGTCTTTGCATGCGTTGCAGTTTGTTGGAGGCTGTAACTAACTTGGTTCGGGGCCACCAGACCACGGCCCCGTAGGTGATCATGGGGCGGATCACAGTGGTGTACAGCCATAGTATAATTTTGGGGGATAGGCCCCACTTCTTACCTATCATTCTCCTGCACTGCCAGAAGGTGATGCAGGCCCTGTTATTTTATTGTCAAATGACTACTCCAGTTTAACTTACTGTCTAAAGTAACCCCGAGGTACTTGACTTCGTTGACCAGCTGGAGTTCTGTATTGAACAGTTTTGGTAGGCGGAAAGGGCCTAATGCTCGCTTGTGGGTAAACATGACCAGTTCAGTTTTAGTGGGTTCACTGATAGGTCAAATTCCCTGCACCATCTTTCTACGATACGTAGCGCTTGCTGACTGAGGTTGCCGTTAATTCCTGTCACCTTCCCCGATACAAGGATTGCGAGGTCGTCTGCATACCCTACTGTATAAAAGCGTTTGGCGTTGAGTCTGGTGATGAGGTCATTAATAACCAAATTCCATAGAAGGGGGGACAGCACCCCTCCCTGGGGACAGCCTCTGGCTAACATGGCCAACTGCTGCTCCCCGTCAAGGCGAACCACTCGTTTGCTTAACATGTTTGTAATCCAGTCCGTTAGTACCTGTTCTACTCCATGTCTGGAGAGGGCACTGCTGATGCTGGAGAAGTTGGTTTTGTCGAAAGCTCCTTCGATGTCTATAAAAAGGCCCAGGCAGGAGCCTTGTTGGTAAATCGCTTCCTCAATCTGGCTGACCACTAAATGAAGAGCAGATTCGGTCGACTTACCCGAGCTGTATGCGTGTTGGTTACCGTGTAGCGGTATGGTTTTCAGAGCGCCGTCCCTAAGCTCCCTATCACACAGCCTTTCCAGAGTTTTCAGTAGAAAGGAGGTCAGGCTGATTGGTCGGTGGGATTTGGCGCTTGTGTAGTCAACCTTACCTGGCTTGGGGATGAATATTACTTTCACTTCCCTCCATCCTTTGGGAACGTATCAGGCCAGGCACGCTCTCAATAAAGGCACCAGTTTTAATGCGACAGAGGTTCCACCCCACTGTAATAAAATAAAAGGGGAAAACACATTCTCAGTCACTGTTTTTAGAATGCTGTTGCCCCCGGCCCGGGTTCTAGCTGCCACAGACGCTATTTTCTTCCGCACAATTGCGTGGAAGCCATCAGTACGGTTCTGCGTAAACATCTCTGACGCACTACAGAACCGGGGCAGTCTCAAGAGACTATGAGGTCATTCACATAAAGGTTGAAGAGCCTGGGTGAGGTCAACCCCCCCTGCCTCACCCCGCACTCCAACCCATAAGCCTCAAAGAGAATGTTGGACCACTTCACCTGATTCGTTTGGTTAGCGTATCAAAATTGCAGAACCTTAAGAACTTCCGCCGGTACATTCCTGTCCCCCAACTTCCTCCAGAGCACATCATATGACACAAAGTCAAAAGCCCTGGAAAAATCCAGGAAACAGGCATACACGAGGCGTTTTACGATCTGTATAATATTGGACAGTATTCTTGAGACAAAATATGCCTGCTTTAGAGAGGTCACAGAAAATGTCGATTTCATCCTGGGACTTCTCTCAAGATTCCAATATTTGACTGATGTGTTTTAGGTACTCCTGTGTCAGTCGTTGACCTGACTTTCGTGAAACCAAACTGGCAACTATGTAAAATCCCATTTGAATAAAAATGTTTAGCATGATTTTTTCATATATTTTACTCAATGCTTGTAGCACAGATATAGGTCTATTGTTAGTGGGATCACTCTTACTACCCAATTTGAAAATTGGTACTACTTTACTAGGTTTCATTCAATCAGAAAACGTACCGCTGTCTAAACATTGATTAAATATGCCTGTTAGGTCAGGGGCAGTTGTCATGTGTATTTAGACTGATTTGGTGGGCACAAACAACAAAGAAGATCACAGATGCTTGTTCTTTTTTCAAAATTATCTACAGAATCAGCCCATATGCATAGAGTTCTGTCTTCTGACTGCTCTAATATTCGTCTGATCGGGAATCTTGATCAGATATTTAACCCCTCTGATTTACCTGAATCTATCGCTTACTGATTGCTGTACAATTGGTTGGAAATTCACTGTTATGCTAAATAGAACGTAAAAGTCTGTTTGTCTCAGTAAAACCATACTATTTCATAATTTGTGACTCTTGCTATGTCTCGGCGTCGATTTCTCGCTGCCAGTGGGTGTGCCAACAACGGTCGAGCCCGGGAATAATCTGCAATCAAATCATTCAAAGTTTCAGGCATCGGTCATGACGTTTGCTGATTACACATACTACGCTATGTGTTCAGAAAGTCGAGTATTAGATTTTTTTTTAATCTGATTTCCAAGATACAGGTTTTTACCTAGTTTGGAATTCAGGAGTTCAGTTTTTAGCCGTCTGCTCACTTATATTATTTGTATCCTAGTTCTAAAGAATTTAACTGGCTGTATTTTATTGAGTCCAAATAAATGTTATATTATTATTATATTACTTTGAGGTTGCCATTTAGAACCGTTTTTTGTAAACTGAATTAAACTGCCGGTTGTATCCCTGTAGGGGGATTGGGGGTGTCAAAGCTTGTATGGAAGAATTTTAACGCGCGGTCCGATTAACTCGAAACTCATTATTTTTATACATAGGACCAATAATAAAGAATAACGTGTATCAGGGTTTTTGAAAATATACACATAACTGGGTACTAAAGTACGAAATTTACGCGGACGAATTCGCGCGGGAAGTACTGTCCAGTATAAAATCAGAGGTCCCTTTCAAACCAGGGCAATTTTAGAGCCTCTATTAAAGCTTTATTTTCTTCAAGATCCATATTCGGATAATCTGATAGAACAATTCTGTTGGCCTGGATATGTGTTGCAAGCTTGAATAGATCCTTGTTTAATAGTTTCCAGGGTCCTGGTCTTTGACGATATAAATTTAGATCCAGCAATCTAGCGAACGTTAGATGGAAGTGTTGAAAAATAAAATTTAAGTATTTCTTTTTTGTCGCTATTTCGATTGGTGTTGTTTAAAGTCTGTTGTTTATTAAGAGATGTCAATAAGAACAGAAGTGCATCAAACCTCATGACTCGTTTGTATTTGTCCATCATCTCGTCGACAGGCCCGACTCGACTGGGGTCGTATGTCTTCAGCGCTAAGTATGGCGCACCTGCAGTCACGGCGTTTGACATCTGGAAACACATAAAAGTCTAGCAAATCACCGGTCAACGATGTCATGAAGTGGTGGTGAAAGCGGGCAATGTGATTTACTGGACATGGTCACTTCATATTAGTGTCGCTACGAATTAATAGATGGCGCAATTAACAAGTTAAAGTTAACAAAATACAATACTTAGTAACTACCGCCATCTATCGACTATTAAAGACAACTAGTTTAGTTGTGTTCAATGGCCGGCAGGTGGCGGTAGTTGTTAATTATTCTTGGCTTGTAGACGGCGGCGTGGAGAGAGAGTTGCATGTATGTAGATAGATGGCTTCACAGCTGGCGGTAATTTAAGTCGTCAATACTGTACATACTGCTAACGGCCGAACCCAGTAACCTATCTATCACCAGTTTTTGCATACTAGAGATAGAAAAACTATCTATTTATGGTTTTATCGTCCCAATAATCTTTATGAGTATAAGGAATCTTACCGGCGTGACATAAGGACAGATAGAGTTATACTATCTACCATCAATAGCGATCTGTCTTTTACTGAAAATATGTTATTGGGTTCGGCAGTAAAATATCAATATTGGCTTACCACTTGTTTGTTTGCTTCCATTTCGGCTAGCTTTCTATTCAAGTCGTTCTTCAGTCCTTGCATCAGCACGAAGTCCTTCTCCAAAATACCTTGTAGTCCTGCGTTGGAAAAGATCATGCGTATTGTAGGATAACATGGCCATAAAAATTAACGAGTTTGTTGACTCAATAAAATACATATTAGTCAGAGAAATAATATCATTGTGTTTTGTTCAGTTTTATTTTAACTGCATTACGACTTAACATCCTGCACCTTAATTGCGTAACACGCTATCAATCACAATCTGAATGATTCTGAAGCATATTGCTAATCCATTGCTTCATAATAATGTTCGAAAAATGTGTCTGCTCAACAACGTAGGTAAATAACGCAATGAATGTTGTTGAACTGTCAAACTGAAACCGATTCCTACTGTAATGTGTTACGCAATTAGGGTGCTGGATATGCTACATCTTTGCAGATTACTCTTTTCATGACTTTTTTATCCTCTCTGTAGGTACGTGTTCTTACACGAAGTTTTTGTTTGTCTTTACTGAAGTGGCTCAGTCGCAGAAGGTCCACTTCGCAAAATATTTACCGCACATACCTAAACTAAAACATCAATTATTATTCTTGCAAAATATTCTTTATAACACATCTATTCAAAAATAGCTAGTTGATTCTTCGTAAACAGGGACTCAAATAGCTCTTTAATCCCTAGGGACTAAAAGTGATTTGAATTTGAAATGTGGGTATTGTTAGTAAAAGTTCCAATCACCAAAGAGGTCAGTCACGAACATTGTATGAACAAGTAACAGGCTGTTTGATAAAGTAAACCGCGCGCGAGCCAACTTAAAAAAAAAGTGTGAAAAAAATAAAAAACGCGCGAAATGTATTCTGCCTTCGTTCGTAATTGTTTACTCAATTTCGGATTTTACTTAGTTTTATAAAAAAAAAAAAATATTTCTATGACATGTCTTACTTTTTCTATCATCATCTGCCTAGCCTTTGCCCTATGTTGGGGTCGGCTTCCAAATAAACGTACTATTTATTCTTATTCATAAGTTGCACTTACTTATTTTCTTATAGAGGGTGATAAAAAGTAGAGTGTCCACTTCGGGACACTATTTTAAGCTCGAGTGACGTACTTTGAAACCCTCGCTCCGCTCTAGATTCAAAGAAACACTCTCGCCTTTAAAATAGTTGTTTTCTCCCTTGGAAAACAATCTACTATTTGGGCTATGATTCAAGGGCTACGAAGAAGCTTTTTGGGAAAACTAAGGCAGTTTTCACCTACAAAATTAATTCACCCAATAAAGATTTATTTGTTAAAAAAGCCATATGAACTTCCATACAAACTTTCATCCCCTATTAAACGCCTTTAGGGGATGAATTTTACTCAAAGCCTTGTGCAAAATTTCATGCTTCTGGACCCATGCGGTTTAAGCTGTGCGAAGTAAAATATCACAAAACACAGGCCAACCAACCAGCATTCTCCAGCAGTGTATCGAGATCTGTGAGCAGGAACTCTGCTGTGGAGGGCGACAGTAGTTGCGGGGTCGGCACCGGCGATGGTCGCGGGCGGGGCGTCAAAGACGAGGCTGTCAATAACAGGGGGCCAACCATAACTTCAGTGTGAGAAAGAGATGGAGCTATACAGGACGTCTAGCTCCATCTCTTACCCACACTCAAGTAAGATTAAAATAATATTGCGTTAAGAGGTGGTGGTCTAGCTCCAGGGTTGTTCGGTTTAGTCTTGAGTTCACTCGCTACTGGTGCGTTATGATTCCAGTGTGCGAGAGACATCTAGCTTTACATCACCGATAATACCATCCCTTTTTTGGACTGGAATCATGATGGCATTAATACTTCCTAATACGGCCCCTGTATACTCTTCGCAAATCGTAAATCGCAAGATGGTTTCCCTGATCGCAAAGCATCAGTTTTGATTCAAATAGGTCTTCAAACTCATAAGCATGATGCTATGACAATGATGTTCAGTTGCTAATATCAATAAGTAAATCGGAAGTAGAATCTTAAATCACAAATTCGCAATAAATAATCTAGCAAAACAAAAACAAATAAACAAAAAAAAAAATTTAAAAAAGCAATTATTTGAATAAGGTCTGATATTATTTACGTGGCCATGTTTATAATTGTTATGTTAACATTGTGACTTATTTTAAGTTATAAATATCATCGCCTTGGATGATTCTGTGAAGGTGTTATAATTGTGGTTTAAATACATAAATAAATAATAACAGTTTTTGTTCTAACGCATTTTTCTTCCTTTAGTGCCGTTTTGGCGGTAACGTAAAAAGACGTACTGCTGGTAGTCGTGGAACGTGCGGCGGGGTAGTCGTGGAGGTCCCATGCGGAAGGGCGGCGCGCGCGCAGCGTGTCGGCGGGCGGCGGCACCACGGCGCCTGCTGCCGCCGCCAGCCGCAGCGTGCACACGAAGTCGCAGCACGACAGCAACAGTTCGCACCGGTTGTACTGCTTGTACTCACTGCCAAACAAACACATAAACTTCTCCAGTATCCGTATAAATAAAAAAAACCGATCACAGTGAAGGGTTCCGTAGTTGAGTTTATCCCAAGAACAAACTTAACATTGTAGTTGAAAAACATGTTCTCTCATACATTCCAACTGCAAATGTAAGTTGGTCGAATCATACCGCTATGCTAGTTAGCGCAGAGACTGTTACGATTTTGGGACTTAACCATCGAATCTGCTCAGTCATGACTTTCAGAGAAAATGTTTTTCCAAGACGTCTGCTCTCACGTGTGAGACCATATCCGGTCGCTAAAAGTCCTTTAAGCCGTTTAAGCAACAAAACGAGTTAATGAAATAGACATACTACATAAAGTGTGTAGTGTCTATTTCATTAATGGCCGAACCCAATAACCTATCTATCACCAGTTTTGGCATACTGGAGATAAAAACACCTATTTATCCATGGTTTTAACGTCACAATAAGAGATAAGAAGAGATAAGAGAAAGAGATAAAGGTATAAGAGATTATGGAATCTTACCGGCGTGTCATAAGGACAGGTAGAATTATACTGTCTGTCTACCATCAATAGCGATCTGTCTTTTACTGAAAATATGTTATTGGATTCGGCCGTTAGACGCTCGCTTCGAGGTACACTCGAAAAATATTACCGATACCCTCCTCTTCCTCCTCCTGAGAAAGTTGGGTAACAACTTAATTGTAGCACTTGGAGCGTGGAAATCTGTTGTCAAGGTATGGACATGTGATGGAGAGGAATGAGGAAAATTTTGAGCATGAATGTGGATGGCTATAATAGTAGAGGAAGACCAAAGAAACGATGGATGGACTAGGTGAAAGATGTCACGGCTACAAAAGAGGTGACTACCGAGATGACGACTAATAGAGAAGTGTGGAAGAAAAAGACATGTTGCGCCGACTGCAAATAAATTGCTATAAGGGCAAAAGAGCGATAACTTGGAGCGCCTTCTAAAATACAGATAAATAGCATTACTGACGGTTCGTCTTCGAGTCCTTTTTTGTCCCAATCGTTTTGGTTGTCGAGCTGCAGCATTAGTCCGCCGGTAGAGCCCTGATACACACTAGATGCGCGCCGGGACATGATTATCGGCTCGTCTAATATCGATTCCTCCTCTTCTCCCTCTTTACGAACTGGACCTGAGAAGAAATCATAACTAAATTCTTGGCAATAAAATATTTATTTATTTATTAAACTTTGTGCAGTACAAAGGTAATAAAAAAGTAATAAAAAAAAATTTAATCGACTTCAAAAAGAAATTAACTCACAATTATAAAATTAATTTTAATTTCGGAAGGCGGCGTCTTGAGATCTTATTCTGTGTTTTTTGCCACCGAGTTCCGAAATTAAAGTTATTTCATAATTTTGAGTTAATTTATTTTTGAAGTCAATTTAATTTTTATTTAAATTACTTTTTTAATTCGTAATTTTTAGTTTTAAGTAAAATATTTGATTGTTATAAGTAGATGTAATGGTTTTGGTGTAAAAATTGCACTAGAATTTGTCCAAGGTTTAGAGATGAGACACTCGTAGCTCGTATCAATAAGCCAGGCCGTATACACGTATCAGTCAATATCTTGAAAACTACTGAACCGATTTTGATGAAACTTACACCGTTTCCTAAGTTGAAGTAAGTGTAAGTCAATAAAAAAAACAATCACAATTCGTTCAATAGTTTCGGAGAAATGAATGGACAAACATACATACACCTACAAAATTTTGTATATTTAATTGGAAGCCCTAATAGATTATAAAATGTCAATATATTCCAGTTCTAATAATATTACATACATAATTGATAACCTCCTTCTTTTTTGAAGTCAGTTAAAAAGGCGGGCATTTCTACAAGTAAACCAAGGGTGGTGGAGAGGTAACGTGGCCGGTGTATCGTTTGTGAATGGAAACAAATAAAAATAATATTACAAAGGTATCTTATATCTATAAAAATCGATGTATGTATGTTTCCTATAGACTCCAAAATGGCTAGAGCGATTTTGATGGAATTGTCAGGAAATCTTCAGATTAGCCCAGCCTATGATCCTGTGAAGTTGGCAGCGATCGGGCTACCCGTGCGAAGCCAGAGCGGGTCGCGAGTTATAAATAAAATAAGTAGGTACCTACATATACAAATACCTATATATAAATACATATAAGTCACATTTAATCCTGCTCGGTTTTACTATTTTTTTTTTCCCCAAAACCTCTACTCTATTTCTGTCGTATCCAAAATACCATAATTTGATCAAGCTGAAACCTTGGAGATCAATGTAAGGTATCTATGGCTTCCCCCACCCTCTTGTCTCCACCATCCTAAAAACTTGACACAAGAAAATGAAAAAGGGTTTTTAATTTTTTTGTCTCACCAGGATGTATGCAGTAGGGGCCGAACTCGACCTTCTTGCCGAGCACACCCAGGAACGGAAACTTGATCTTGATAGTCTGCAGCAGGCACTCCTCGTATAAGTCCCAGATGTGCACCGTCTGTTCATCAGAAATTATCACGTGAATATAAAATTTCATTAATTTCATAGCTGTGCTCTACTGCAGTGCGTAGATAGTTTTCGTTTTGGAGCTTTTTAACGGACTTCAAAAAAGGAGGTTCTATGTTCGACTGTGTATGTATTTTTTTATGTACTCGTTCACCGATTTCTCCATCAATTGTGGACCGATTTTGAAAGTTATTTTTTTGCTTGAAAGGGTGTGCTCTCGAGTTGGTCCCACTGTCACCAAGTCAGAATCTGTTGAGCAGATCCCATGAAAATCGAGGAAAATTTTCAAATTTTATAGGCATGTACAGTGTGTTAGTTGAACTCTCTCAAACCAAATTAAATCTATTGATGATTCAGTTGTTGAGTCCCGCACTTGGTGTTGGGGCCCGCTAAGCATGGCGGGCTGATACCAGTCGGGGACAAGAACAAGAAAAGGTGTATGAGTCTGAGAGTCATCACTTTATGCTACTGAACTGACGATGGAAGCCACAGCACTCCTTAACTGTTAGAAGTTAGAAGATAATACTGCAATATGTCGACAGAAACTACTTAGCAGTTCTTGGATAGACGTGGCCGTGTAAGACAATCGTCTTCATCGTTCTATTTCTCGTAATGATGTTATGAGACGAGCAGACCCCGCACCTGATGGGAAAGGTAAGGGCTTGTAATAAGCCTATTTGATTAAACATATTTGACTTTGACTTATCATCAGCTCAGCAGCATGAAGTGATGTCTCTCAGACTCACCTAAATGAAAATATTAAGAGATTTCTCGTAATACCGTTTTATCATGTGGTCAGCTAAGTAATTTGTTTTCATTCGACTTAGGGCAACATACACTTGATCTTTGGCAAAGTTTTTTTTTCCTAAGTCAACTACGGCTTTATTTAAAGTGGTATTCTGAAGCTTATGCACTGTTACAGACAAACTCAGGGTTAATGGTCTCAGTCTTCTTTCGACTTCCCGCCTGTTACTACTTGAAATGTTGCTTATACAGGTGCTATTGCAACTAAACCGTCCTTGTCTTTCACTTTAGTGCCAACAGTCTCATCATCTTTGATACAAACTGCATCAGGCAGTCCACCGGCTTCTAATTGATCACGACGAAGAGCAGGCCACCGTTGTTGAGACCTTCAGTAACTGATATGTTACTCATTAACATTACTCTCGAACCTGTGCCCACTTTTAGCACGTGCAAGAACCACCACAGTTGTATACTTCAGTAGGAATCACATTAGATGGTGGTCGTTTTCCGTACATTGCGGCCTCTCTCGACTCATCGGTAGCGTGCAAGGTATAAACACGACTTGTCGTGTGTAGTTGATCCGTCATTTTAGAGTTATAGTCATCCACAAATCTGATCGTTGGAAAAATTCTAACTGCAGCGCAATTTGCGAACTCACCAACCTGCTCATTAACAAAGTTTTTCACAGAAAAGTTGCTATTGTGAGATCGTAAGCTCTCCAAACCGCAAATTATTTAATAAATAAACAAATTGCACATCTATTACGTTTCCATAAGTCTGTATATCCATGTTAGCTGTCCAAATTTTGAGAAGAATTGGGTTGTAGGTAAATAGTTGTTGATCATAACTTCGCCTGCATTTATTTCGAGTACAAAAAAGCATCCATTGTTACGGAGGGCGTCATCTGGTACTAAGCAATTCGTTGTGTTGCTTATAGGCCTTGGAAAACCAATATTTCGATTTTTATAGCACGTTGTAGAATGTTTGTGAATTTGTAACCTTATAATCTGCTCAGCATTATCACCGTTATGTGAGCATCGCACAATTTGGTCAAATACTCTAAGCCCTTCAGGACTATCGAAATTTGGAATAGAGTTGCATAACAAAAGCATATTGTTAAATTGAACTCACACAGTTATTACAATACGCGATCACGAGCTGATGAGCAGCTACAATAACGAGATCAAGTATGGCGGGTGAGGTGGCTGCGACGAGCGTGGCGTAGGGCGCGAGGGCGCCCGGCTGCCACAGCCGCACCGCGCCGTCGCACCCGCCTGTCGCCACCAAGTGCAGCGCTGACACGACATGGAAGCAAGTGACTCCCTGAAATGTAATACTGGATTCTAAAAAACATTCAAAATGTTGGCCTAATGTCGTGTGTGTAAAATTTTATCTGTTTATGGGTTGTGATGAGGTTAGGACCCTTATACCATAGAGAAAAACGAATTAGGCTTTGTTCTCTCTATCTTCAAGAACTTTCTGACAATTCAACATGTATTTAAAATCGAAGGTTTCAAGCACTACTGCTGAGCATGAGGTCCTGGGTTCGATTCTCGGGTGGATAGGCGCACTTATGCCTAGCCCTTCGGGGAATAGTGGCGTGATGTAATGTTATGTTATGTTTGTGGGGTATAAAATAATATCCATTAATAATATCCATTGCCAGTGTTGATTCTTATCAGAATTCAAGATCGTCCCCGTAGAGCGAAAAGTCACCAAGTCTAAAAAGAAGTATTAGAAGTTTTTCTCAAGTTATAGTTCTTGTAATATAAACTTTGCCATGATGCCATGGATGTCCACGTTAATATCATCACGTTAGAAATTAAAGAAGTGCACATTAAAATAAACATTTTCTTTAAATAAATATTTGATAGATATTTACCCTCATAACTTTGAAGACGTAGTCGTCCATCTTGCCAGGCACGTGTCTCATGCGCACGCTGGCGGTAGCATCGTGCGAGCACGTCACGAGGATGACGTCACCACGACTGAACGCCACGCGTTTCACCGAGCGCGAGTGTACCCGCCGCCAGCGAGTGATGCAGCAGTACGACGAGTGAGGGGGGGACGGCAACTCCTGGAATCGAGCCGATGCCCTTCACAAAGTGATTCAACATCCATCTGTTGTTGCTGAACTACCAGCCTGTAGTTTATGAACAGACAAAGCTAAACTTAAGATTATTGGAAGCATTCCTTATCATTTGACTGCCTCGTTGGTCTAGTGGTCGCAAGCGCTACTGCTGAGCATGAGGTCCTGGGTTCGATTCCCAGGTCGGGCAAACTGTTATTGATTTTTCTATCTGGAATTTCTCAGTAGCAGCGGAGTCTGAATTTGTGCCCGGTAGATGGCAATAGGCTCGCCCCCTATTACATGGGACTTAAACATACCTGTTGATATGTGGGTGTACTATAGGCACACCTCTGCCTAACCCTTCAGGAAAACAAGGCGTGATGTTATGTTTATATTCACATTCCCTTATTTCAGAATGACTGAGTAAGCAATCAAATAGAGCGTGGCATACCATCCAAAAGTAATAATTGATGGCATCGGGCGATTTAGTGTGGAACAGTTGCACCTTTGGCTGGAGGAAGCGGACTAGCGTTACGTCACCCCTCTCCGTGCCGAAAGCAAGCTCCGAGGTGTCACACATGGGTGAAGACGAGGAGTACGCCAAACACTGCGCAGTAAGAAAATGAAAATATCAATTCACCACCTACTACACCTAAAATTTAAAAACTAAAACCTAACTACGACAAAAACGCAAGCTAATAAGGTATAAACAAGACAGTAACAAAATAACAATAACTTATAGATTTGTGAGACGTCATATAGCCTATAACCCGCGGAACAACATCACGCATCCAAAGATACCTCATACCTCGTTTGTGAAAATACGGCAATTAGTTTAGGAGTTATGAGGGAATAGAGGAACAGACATAGCCTGTTAAAATCATAACCCCTTCTTTGGCTTCGCCGTAGTCGGGTAAAAATAAGTTTCTTACAGTAGGTATATTAGGCAGTCCGGTGATGCAGTAAAGTGGCGTGTGTGACAGTGTGGTCGCGTCGTACATTGTCAAGCTGCGGTCCGATGCGGACATCACCAGGAACTGCGCGTCCTGGATATTAGACAGGTTCAAGAATATCACACTATGACATTATGATTGCTCACACTTACACACTTTATAGAGTGTTTCTAGTTTAGGCACCAGAGGGGCAATTGCGTAACACACTTACAGTAGGAATCGATTTCATATTGACAGTTCAGCAACATTCATTGCATTACATATATACGTTGTTGTGCAGACAAATTTTTCGAACATATGAAGCAATGGATTAGCAATTTGCTTCAAAATCATTCAAATTGTGATTGATAGTGTGTTACGCAATTAGGGTGCTGTCCCACCGCCGATGAGGAAGCGACTAGCTATTAACTATTTTCTCGCTCAAGAAACGTACGAAAGGTCGTAGGCCCCGTGATAAATAAAAGATTGATCGCCGGCGTGTATTCGTTTGTTGCAGCGACAAGAACTATCAAAGAGAGTACTCGCTCAGCGACGCTCGCTTGACTGGAAGGCAAAACACTCACTGAGAGATGTGTACGTACGCATACAAGCGAGTAGTCGCTTGTCGCTGTCTCGCACTCGCTGCTCGTTGCTCGCACACTCGTTTTTAGTTGCTAGCCTTGCTTACTTTTCGTTAATCGCCGGCGGTGGGACAGATATCTACGGCAGTAGTAGTTTCTATGGAAAAACAGACCGACGCGACAATACAGCTTACAGATACTAAAAAAAAATACATAATACAAACATTATTTATTGGCATAAAATAAATAGTACGCAAATTCTAGAATCCTCTGATGCTCTGGTGGTCTGATACTGGTGATTCTGAGTTGATTGCACTCTCCATCCGTTATTTCAGATGCGTTTTATGCGCCTGGAAGAATCACACTCGCATCTGCTGCATTGTCGCAGCTGGAGTAGGATGGTGAGCCCAATATTTTTTAAATTCCTTCTGACACTAAACAGTAGAATCACTCACCTGTAGATAAATGACGTCGGTTATCCAGCGGTTCTTGACGCGGCCATGGAACCCTGATCTGTGGTAAAACATCTGTAACAAGGAATCATAATTATCTAGGGGTTCAACAACAGAAAACAGTCGAGACGCGTCGTGGAACAGCCAGTTGGAACGAAGTCCTTTCACTTGACAAATGTGTGGTGACGGTAAAAATGTTATACTTTTTAGGGTTCCGTACGTCTGAATAAAAAACGGAACCCTTATAGGTTCACTCATGTGTTTGTCTGTCTAGAAAGACATAAAGAAAATAAATTTATTTGACCCAGGTTAAGGCACACAATATTCACTCCAAAACTAAAACCAGAAAAAAATAAAACAAATAAAATACATTTACTTAAAATAGTATAAATTGTCTGTCTGTCACAGCCGACTTACTCCGAATCTAATGAACCGATTAAGTTGAATTTTGTTACACATATGTATGAATTCCTGTGACTCAAACACGAACGTGTAATGTAAATAAATTAATTTTGAATATGGGGTTCACTTTTAGGGGAAAAATGAGGTAATTTAAAAAAAAATGCAATCTGTACCGTGTGATGTATCAAATTAAAGGGCTTGTTATGAAGATTTCAAATATATTTTAAAGTAAATAGTTTTAAAGTTATTAAAGAAAATAAATGAAAATTGACCATCCCCCTTTATCTATAAAACTGCTGAGCCGAAAATTTTGAAAAATATACCGAGAATAGTTCTACACTCATAGATTACAGAACAATTAATAAGAAGTCTATGGTCTTAAAATACCATGGTAAATCACTCAATATTGAGCTTACAAACTTACATTTGCAATTGTATGGGGTAACATGTTTTTCAACTACAATGTTATGTTTGTTCTTGGGATAAGTTCATCCGAACTACGGAATCCTTCGTTGTGTGTGTGCAGAGCATAATGTGTGTTATGGAACTTAGTTCCAAAAAATATGCTTGATAATTACTTATTCTTAGCAATGTATTGTAGTCGTAGTCGTTTCGGGCATTGTATTATAGTTTCTAGTATAACGAGGGTTTGACAGAAGTTCCTTTTTGTTACAATTTTAATTAGTCTGCATTAGATCCGCACTTCTTGCCAATTTTCTGACGTGGTTTTCAACATTTCTCCCACGGTTCGTCTAGTCTAGGGCTAACAACGTAAGGCCGTGTTCTAATGAATGCGTCGTCACGACGATCACTTTTTTTTAGACACAGACTAGGACAAGATGCTTATACAAGGTTATTTTAAACTAGCTGTCCCCCGCGACTTCGTTCGCGTGGATGACGTATGATACACAATATACTAAAATAACACCCACATTTTAATAAAACTCCCTTGTCCCCCGACCCGTCGCGTTGCATCGCCTGCCCGCGCTATTACTTCGTTTTCGCTTAGTGTTCTTTCTGACCTTTTTCTTTTTGCTCGGCTCCTAAGGATCATAGCGTGATATTAAATAACCAATAACTATCGTCGAGAATTGGGCTACCAAAAATGCAAAAATAATTTTTCAAATCCGACTTTTTGTTCATAATTTCCTGGGTTTTAATTTTTTTGCGCGGAACCCTAATTATGTTTCTACAATAAAAGTAGCCTTAGTTACCCGCCGTAACATCAGCTATCTATCAGTGAAAGTCCCGTTAAAATCGGTCCAGCCGTTTCGGAGATTAGCCGGAACAAACAGACAGACAGACAACATTTTTTATAATTGTTTTTTTGTTATAAGTACATAACCATTTAGTAAAAAATTGTTATTTTGACATTACAAACAAACACTTCAATTTTATTTATTTGTATGTATAGATGTATACATAGGCTGGCTTAAATCAGCAGACGCGATGGGTATCATATCTAAACACGAATAAAAAATAAAAAGATTTGATGTTTTTTTTTTTGGGAGGTCAACGATCGCTTTTAGTGTTGTTACTTGAAGTACGAGTTTAAAACAACTGTTTTCTTATGTTTTATCGTATTTAGATAACGATAACCATCACATCTGTGAAGTTTAGACAAAAAAAAACAGATATTTTAAACTGATAATTGACTACAAAATAACTACGGTCGATGACCCCATAAAAAAATCATCAATTTATTTGTTTTTTATTTTATCATGTTTAGATATCGAGACCCGTCGCATCTGTGGAGTTTAGCTAGCCAATTTAAAATAACTCTGTATTAAGACACAAACTAGACCAAAAAGCTACAGCACAAATTAAAATCTAATTGTGTTAAAATTGCCACTTTCCGTTGTTTGAGTGCAAAGCAGATACAAGCGGAAATGTTACAATTCATTAACCGGGAAAGCCCCACCGGCGCCTTTTCGGCGCCGTTTGTCGACTAACCGTCAAGCCCCACCGGCGCCTTTTCGGCGCCGGTGACTCGCGAGTTTCACGCACGGATAAAATTACTATAATTCAGTCTTATATCGGCTGTGAGTAGTTTTACTCTATGGTATGGAAGATATTACTCCGAAGATATCTATACAACATTACCTCGTAAGAATACAGTAGCCGCATGTCTCCGCTGTACACGCCAACGCGGCCGCCGCGAGACACCGCCACATAGCAGAAGGACTGCTCACGCTCCACGCATACTAACTTCACCAGTGTCTCCCTCTGTCACATGTTTAAATTTATTTGTTACCATTTAATCGAATCAATAGACATTCATTTTCCTTACTTTCATTGCGAAAAAGAAGTTATCGAAAATTCTGATCATCGTCTTGGTATCTATAGTACGTGTCAAACTTTATGGCCGCTCTGAAGTGTGCTACTCGCTGCGCAGTACCGCACCCCTTACCCCCGCTGACGCATGGATTTGTTACTGCGCAGCAACTCGCCTCGTGTTCCGAGCCGCCATTAAGTTTGTATCGGGCTGTACGTTCTATTTTACTTCAACTTAACTTTTTAAATTATTTTTTCAATACAAATCTTTCCAGTGCTGGTGGCTTGTTTGTTGAATGCATAGGTAACGAGTACTAAACTGAATGCCGTATAATTTATCAAAGACGATAGTCTTGTTTAGTTTCATGTTGTATTATTAGTGATATCCAAGTGATATTCAGGTACGCATCTTTATATGTACATACTCCTAGTTTACCTTGCAGTGTTCCAGTCTCTTGATGTCTTGTTCACTAAGAGGTGTCCACACTTCAGCTCTAGTGCTGGTCTTTTTGGCTCCGACGGCCACCAGCCTGTTTATTAGCTGTCTCCACGATATCTTGCCAGTGCTGAAGCTGTCCAGCAATTGGAACAGCTTGTGTGCATGCGTCGTATACTTATGGTGACCTGCAGTCGCATATTGTAAGATCTTAAAACTTGCATTTGGATAAAACCTAAAGGTATGTTGCGTTTTAGTTGTAACTACAAAAACTGCTGCAATTTACCAAATATAATATCCAGTGAAGTAACGAATCCGTTCTCATCGAGCCACAGTGTGTCTTGTGGCGTTGGGGCAGTTTCCGCGAACTCGATGCCTTCCTCAGCAGCCGCCGCACGCATCACCTCCTCCACTCGCCTTTGACATACATTCAAGATGTTTGATCAATCGTCCTGTCTTACCCGATTGCAGCGAAGCCAAAAAAGGAGGATTATCTGTTTGACCTGTATGTATGTATGTATATCCGTCCCTATGTTCCCTCGTAACTACTAAACGGCTAAACCGTTTTTGATTATTGCGCGAGTGTCACATATTAAAATTATAAAAATCAAAATGGAGGTTTTTGGCGCCAAAATGGATAATTCAAAAAAAAAAATCTCCCAAACCTTGGGGAGTGGGGTATCAAAATGAAGGGTTTTAAAAGGTGATTACATAAATATATACGAATCATATGTTTAATATAATTTGGAATGAGAAATGTTAAACATAATCCTAATTAAAAAGTGTGAAAAAAATCGAAAAACCTGTCTGCGTAAAAAAATTACTTAAAAAAGATGGAAACAAGATGACCTATTTTGTCTCCAAACAACGTCATGCTGTCGGAGGCATCACCCACCTATCAATATCCTGCGCTTTGCTTCTCTCCTTGTTCTTCTTAAAACATCGCCTCAGTTTGCTAAGCACTGCCGGAGTCATCTTATTCATCAGTACACGAGCCAAGGATTCATCTTCATCGTCACTGTTGGCAGAATAATGAACTTTTTGAAAATTAAAAGGAGGGAATGATTTATTTAATTTTTATTTTTAGCCTGAGTTGTCCCACTGCAGAGCAAAGGTCTCCCTTTCTCCTTTCCACTCCTCTCTGTCTTGAGCTACTGTGGACCAATCCTGTCTGTAGGCGTCAAGCTCGTCTCGCCATCTCTGCCATCTTCTCCTGGGTTTGCCTCAACATCGACGGACGTTTTTTGGGGCCTACATGGTGGTAGATGTGGCCCATGACTCGTTCGACATGCGGCAAACGTGTTCGGCCCAGTCCCACTTAAGCTTGTCTGCTTTTTGGGTGACATCAGCGATTTGTGTTTTGGAGCGCAGTATTGTGTTCCTAACACGGTCAGTTATAGGGAATGGTAGACTTTGTTTTTGATATAAAGAGACTATATAATCAAACACGTAGATAACGCACCACGATAAACTTTCATCAGACGCACTCCTCACTGAATAACTTCTCTCTATTATCTCTGAACACTCTTCGAGCAATGATTTCTCTGATTTTATAGACATTTTGTTGTAGAAATAAAATTGACTGCTGTGTTTGGTTTGGTTGTTTGGCAAACAATAACAACCCATACTGATACAGGTAGCTCTAGTTTTGTCAATAAATTGGCGGCAACGGCCCGGGTACGGTTACAGCGCCATCTAACGGTCAATTTAGTTACCTTGATAGAACTTTTGTACTTTGTTAAGTAACTAGTATTTTGACTTTTAAAGATCAACAATCTGTTTCGTACCGTGCTTTATTTTGCTCCTTGTGTTTTAATAAACAAGTTTCACAAATTAACACTGAGTACAAAATATTTGTCGTGTTTTTCTGACATTGGCAAAACAGTTGATACTGTTTGCTAAAATCGCTATATTTTTTTTTATATTCGGATAAATGAGAAATTAGCTTTTTGCCGCCCACTTTTGTTTAAATGCAATGCTATTGAATTCTGTTGTGTTTTTTTTCAAAACCTCAGGAGAGGAGAAATCATATGGGTACATTTTTATGTTCTTATAGCGTTTATATTTGCCACTCCTGGAAACATACTTGAGTACCGAGGTTAGGTGGCCAGCTGAGACTGCAGAGCTTACGGAGCTTTTTGTAATTCCTGATCCTCCAGTCTTTAAAACTTTATACTTGACAGCATTATATTATATAACTCTCATGAACTCCTGTCCTTTCGTGAAGACACAGCACTTTAGACCACTCAACTATTGTTGGCCAGGTCATATTTTGACCTTCTTTATAGTTAGTTTAATGTTGAGATTTTTCACTTGGTATTGTGCATTCTCTAGTATCCAGGGTCTTGATTTTGTCATAAATGCTGAGTCTCCTTCTAATATCTTAATATCTTTATCAACTTAGACATGTCACTCTTAAAAGTGTGAATTTTTGCGGAAATATAATTGAATGTTATTCCCGTATGAATTCAAGAGGTCCTTGAGAAGAAGAACTCAATCCAGATATGACGCTCTCTGCCCACCCTGATGTACCATAAGGTTTTGCTTGTTCACGGACTCATCATCATCATCTGTGTCTACAACTCCTGTCCAATCCTGCGAGAAGTGATGCTTATCAAGTTAAGCATCACTTCTTGAGACACACGCTAACCTGGTACGATGGATGATCCTTCAGACAATCTTTCCTCACTCATGTATCACATCACACATACATTTCATTTCATTTCATTTATTTATTCATTTAACAATATTAACATTGTGTTGAATATAACATATTAAAAAAAATATATATATATCACATGCAGAAACAATACATTTAAAAGCCCAATTAAAATTTTTGTGAAATAAGAGTCCAGCGTCAATTAATTAAAAATATGTCCTCACTTCAAATAAATATAAAGTCAAAGCAATAGCAAGCATAATGTCAAAATTCTATGTCAAAATATTAAGAGCAGGTACTTACAACAAAAAAAAAATGAAAATAAAAAATAAAAAAAATATTTAAAGCTTGACCACTGCTATTATATTATGTCACTATTTAAAGCTTGATCACTGCTTTTATATTATGTGACTATTTTTATCATTTGCCATAAACTCTGATACCGAGTATAAACATTTTTCTAACAAGAAGCCTTTTAATTTAGTTTTAAAAGAAGAGCTATAAATTAATATTTTTTTTTATTTTTTTTATTTATTTTTTTTATTTATTAATCAATAAAACAGTATAAACATTTTGAACCCTTAAACATACCGCACAAACCATCGCGGGTTTAACAGCGGTATGGCCAGACACGGCAACTCGGTGCCACTACATATTAATTATTGAAAACAATTAGGTAGGTACATTGATTTTTTTTTTTTTTTATCTAGATCGCACTGCAATCTAGAAAGTATCTTTTTAAAACTTTTGAGCAGTTCTTCTCATTTATTACATTGCAGATTTCCATAGGTAAGTCATTCATATACGATGGTAGCATGCATTCCCACGTCCGCGCTCCATAAACATTATTAGATTTAGGTTCGATAAATGTCGGTAAGTAGGTCAAACAACGCAACGACTTTAGTCTTTCGTATTTGCGAATTGCCAATTCAGTCGGTAACCTATTAAATAACTCCACTGCTTGGAATCTGGAACAATGCTTAGCTATGTTAAAATTAGGTACCATTTTGTGCTTAAAAACCTTCCTTCTTGTGCTCTCTCTTATCTTACGTTCCTCTTGTGATTCGTACTCATGAACATACTTAGCAAAGTGATTTAATATTACTAATATATATAAACTTGGCACTGTTAAAATGTTCAATTCTTTAAAGTGCTCTCTACATGAGTCTCTTTGTGAGATCCTTACTATGGTCCTTATGGCACGTTTCTGTAAAACAAACGCTTTCTGACAGTTATAACTATAGCTGTTTCCCCAAAGCATTATGCTGCATTATGTGTATTATCTTAATCTAGATTCTACCAGAGCGTAATATATAGTTTTTAGTTGCTTTAGATCCAACATGTCTCTAAGGCTCCTGAATGCATAGCATGCTGATGAAATTTAAGAGTCAATAGCAGCAAGCTCCTGTTTCCAATTTAAATGCACATCTACGTTAATGCCTAAAAATTTCACTTTATCCACTAATTCAATCTTGTCTCCTTTGATGTGTACATCTAAATTGTCACTATGGCGAGTTGTAGTATTAAATAAAATGATGTTAGTCTTATTTATATTTAACAAAAGGTTATTGGCTGTAAACCAATCGCAGAGATTTTGTAGACTTTTATTTACATTTTTGGTCAATTCTTTTAAGTCATTCGCCCCTATTATTATATTTGTGTCATCTGCAAAAACAACAAGTTTTACATCAGGCTGTACGTAATGCATAAAGTTAAGCAAGTCATTTGTAAATAAAATAAATAGTATTGGTCCTAAAATGGAGCCTTGAGGCATACCACGTTTAATATTTTTGATTTTAGAGGTGTATATGACTTCATGATTACTTTCATCGATGCTTTTTATTTCGACAAACATTCGCCTATTTTGTAAGTACGATCTTAAAAGTTGTAAGGACTTGCCTCTGACACCATAATATTCTAGTTTAGTTAGTAGTAACTCATAATCAATCGTATCAAAAGCAGAGCTAAGGTCGATGAATAACCCTGCCACTTTCATTTTGTCATTTAAGTTATTAATTATGTCGTTTATGAGAGTGTTTATTGCATCTGAGCAACCGACGCCTTTTTGATACCCAAATTGTCTTAAATTAATGATTTTATTTACGTTTAAGTGTACCATCAGCCTAGTTTTAATGATTTTTTCAAAGACTTTTGATAAGATTGGCAAAAGGGATATAGGTCGGTAATTTTTCGGATCAGTCTTAATACCTTTTTTGAATATTGGAATCACTTTAGCTAATTTCAACTGGTCAGGAAAGACCGATTCATCGAAACATTTATTAAAAAAATCAGAAAGATGGAATGCCAAAGAGTCTATATTCTCCTTTAAAATCGATATTGGTAAGTCGATATTGGTACACACAAACACACACATCACTACACTTAGACACATTTTACTAAAAGCTTCCTCTCTTGTATACTGCGCCACTCTTGACATCGTTTTCTGATGAGACCAATGTAACCTACATGTACTTCATTTGTGTGAGAATGCTGGTATCCATAACACAAGTTAAATCTTTCTTTGGATACCAGAGTTCATACAGGGACTGCTTATAACACTAATGGTTGTATAATTGTAATACGATATTATTGTATAGGTACGCATCGCATGGTGTTGTTTGTAAGTTTTTGATTGTTCAACCATTTTTTGTTCAATAAATTTTATTTATTAATTAATTCTTTACAGATTCTAATTCTTTTGTAGTTGTGAGGTTACATAGCTGATGACGGTTTGTTTGTGAAGGATCTTCATCTTCTGCTTGATTAGAATTTAGAATATGAAAGTCGCATACCTTTTAATTATTATTGTTTCTCAGTTAAAACTAGCAGCTAAAATTTGTGCTACAGGTAGCAAAACTTTTTATCAGTGTTCCGTCTGAATTACGATCACTCATTGTACGCTTTTATAATTTCTATCATCACAATATTATCGTGGACGTTTATGTCTATAAAATATATGGAAAAACGTGCACGTTTATAACGCAAGCGTGGATGGAAATTTAAAAACGTCTTCATAATATATTTCCATAAATTATATCCTGGCGCATCTTACCGATTCCAGACATTATATCCTGGCGCATCTTACCGATTCCAGACATTATATCCTGGCGCATCTTACCGATTCCAGACATTATATCCTGGCGGTTCTTACCGATTCTAGACATTATATCCTGGCGCATCTTACCGATTCTAGACATTATATCCTGGCGCATCTTACCGATTCCAGACATTATATCCTGGCGCATCTTACCGATTCCAGACATTATATCCTGGCGCATCTTACCGTTTCCAGACATTATATCCTGGCGCATCTTACCGATTCCAGACATTTTATCCTGGCGTTTCTTACCGATTCTAGACATTATATCCTAGCGG
Source organism: Fissipunctia ypsillon (assembly GCA_947568875.1). Taxonomy (NCBI): domain Eukaryota; kingdom Metazoa; phylum Arthropoda; class Insecta; order Lepidoptera; family Noctuidae; genus Fissipunctia; species Fissipunctia ypsillon. The sequence continues at coordinate 4,233,049 of OX387665.1, read as the reverse complement.
TTCTTACCGGTTCTAGACATTATATCCTGGCGCATCTTACCGATTCCAGACATTTTATCCTGGCGTTTCTTACCGTTTCCAGACATTATATCCTGGCGCATCTTACCGATTCCAGACATAATATACTGGCGCATCTTACCGATTCCAGACATTATATCCTGGCGCATCTTACCGTTTCCAGACATTATATCCTGGCGCATCTTACCGTTTCCAGACATTATATCCTGGCGCATCTTACCGTTTCCAGACAATCGACTGGTCTCATATAACAAAAACTTGGGTTGTTGTTAAGTTGGCTCTTTTATGTCCTAATCATGCAAGTAAGATCGAGCAACAATGTGCATTACCATAATTAGCTAATTCATTTCTGACCGGTTCTGATGAAACATAGCATCGTTTGTTATAAATGAAACTCTGAAGTGAACATTGTCTATTTTATTGTATGTATGTATAATAATACTTATAAACTAGTACTGTAATTCTAGAATGTAGGCTATACATACACGGAGCGAGCGAGTTAGTTATTCAGTTAAAATATTATTTGTTCTAAACATTATTAACCACTCAGTCCTTTACTTATAGAACAAATTACAAATTAATAAACGATACATAACCATGAAAAGGTGTAATGACACCATAAGTTTTAAAAAAATCAGGACGCTTTTGTGCATATTGTTAATTTATTCAAAATTAGTTAGGTTCCCTTTGGTGTCTGTAAATAAAAATAACTATTATACAGATATTATACTTAAAACTAAGAGATTCTTAAAAAAAAAACGACGGCTCCGAATAATATTAATGTAAACAAAAGCATTATTAGGTACTTACACACAAAACAACGGACGGAAATAACTTCTCGGATTAAACATAATTCAAACAAAAATACGTACATAAAATAACAAAATTCCTCAAATTTCCTCATCGGAGCCCAAAAAACACAACAGGAACTGTCAACCACTTTCAACTAATACAGAATGTTAAAAATACAGTGGCCGTGAGTTTCCAATTTTGTTTATCTATATTGAATATACCTAGCTATACATTTACACACATAAAACATACTTTGGATCGAAACACCGTATACAGTATAAGGTCTGGATTATATTTCTTGAATTCTGAGATACACCGAATCACATAACTTCTCAGAATTGTTCATATAATGTTAAACACTGTTCTAAATTACCCTCTTTTGTCGTATAACTATTTATCAGTAGTCTAGAATAAAAACAATTGGGTAAACACTGTTCAATCGGATTTTATTTGCCCCTTCGTAAAGAGCTTTACAATTGGGACACATTTAAAATTACTATCACATTCCCTATTGCATAAAATATTGTATTTTGGCTGCACTAGGTATGTGGTAAATTGAACTATTCGATTTCGGGCTCAGTCTTCATCTTAAGTTTCTAGTTCAAAATGCAGTTAATACTGATTACATTCTTTCACAAGATCAATAAACGATTTACGACGAAGCCCGAACAAACAAAAATATTTTCTCTATACTCTATAACGGTAGACTATTCTACATTTGAATTTGGAATGTTGAGAATCCGTACCTAAACTATAACCTCGATTACGACAAATTGCGTAAATACATTAAAATTACCGGCTATTTAACACTATTTAATACTTTATACTTGTTACTTAAACAATAAATAGCTTAATATTAAACTATAATTTATTATTGTACGAATGCGTATACATGTATTTTCTCGAATACAGCTCACAATTTTATCGTAAGTAGGAAATAATGTCTCTCAAAAGTCGCAATCAATGTCGCCCTAGCGTTGGAAAATGTATAAATACGTATCTACCTGAAGTTGAGATAATCTTTGTGTACATCAAGATCGGAAATTGTTTGCATCTTTATCATAATAGGCTAGCGATTTTCTTTAGTAAATCCCTGACGCGCCATGGCTTACCTAATTTTTTTTTCTTCTGTTTCGTATCTTAAAATAACAGCCCTTTAACACCGAAAAGAAACAACACTGTATACATAATATATGACAATATCTACCCTTCGTATACTTTGTATTTAAAAACTGACAACTTAACCTAAAAAATGCATAATTCTTGACAGAGGTGCTGCGCGGTCAGTAGACTTGACAGGGCTGTGAGATCACAGGGTGACTCACGAGCGACGCTAGCGTTTGTAGCCAGACTGAAAAGGCCTGGACATCAAAAGATAAGTTTGCTCTAAGATAGGTCTTTTGAGAGGCGACTCACTAACAAAACAATGCTTCACAGTAAAAAGGAATTACGCCATGCCCTTAAGCCAGCAAAGGGGCCTCGCGGTCAGATTCCCGATCAGAAGCCACTATGCAGTCAGAAGATGAGATTGTACGATCAGAAGGGGCTGCGTGGTCAGAAGACAGGGTAATGCGGTCAGTAGACAGGGCTGTGCGCGTCGTAGTTGAGCTGCAGGTAGGGCGGGATGGCGGCCGACAGCTCACTGGCGCGCCGCCTCAGCGCCGCGATGCTGTGCCCGCGCCACACCTCCTCCTCCGCCGGCTCGCCACCATTACCTACACAACATTCATTAAATCGATATTAGCAAAATGGGATACATCTCAAACAGCAAGAATATTCCTACTAATGCTTTGATCACACGTACCGAGTAGATGAGCGAGACAGCAAAATGATACTGGGCCGAGAGAGTTGGGTGGACGAGTAGGTGTTTACACGTATTATTCAACTTGACAGACTAGCCAGAAAACGGAACGCAAAACGATAATTAAAAATTATACGGTAGCGTGCTGCGAGCGATGTGAGTGTGCCGTGTAGCGAGTACACACCGTGTGCAAGTTTATACCTGCCGAGTGGGCAAGCGAGTCGGTGCGGGGAAGCGCGGGGGTGGGCACTCGGTCTAGTAAATAGAAGAGGGGGAAGTGACTATCTCGCCCTTTAACTCGGCCGAGCACACGGTGATGTGTATAATCCGATCCAGCATGTCCCATTGCTGTCCTCTCCCAGCGACGCTCTAAGCCGAGGTCCGTACCCCACAGGGGGTGCCCTTAGCGTGTAGTCGCTTAGTTTTTAGTCTTAGTTTTAAGCCTGGCTGGAGGCCTTAATTTATTGAGGCATCCACAGGAAAGCCCGGTTAAGCAGTCGACAACCTCCTATAGGTTGAACTGCGAGATGCCATTCCCCAAAAACAAACAAACGGTGATGTGTTTACACGTACCGATTACTCGGCCGAGAGCACTGTCTCGCCCGTCTACTCGGTACGTGTGATCAAGACATAACTCCGATAACTAAACTAAAACTGCGTAATACAGAACTGTATTCAATCCTATCCAATAAACTGCCCGGGATAATCAATTAAAGGTTTATTTAGTATTAATATGTCGGAAATACGTTAGTTGTCATTTGACTAATCGGGACGCCAGCGCCACCAAGCGGCGCTCGACAGAGTCTACAACAGTTTGTCGGTGACTGTCGAGCAGTGAACACGTTTAGAAACTGTCGCGCGTTCCGTATAGTTGTGTTCTGTACCTACAGTGTGTGAATAGTTAGTGGGATTAATTTGATCGTGAATTATAATTTTATTTGAACTGCTAACGGTTTTTCTATTGCGCAATAACCAACACTACCCATAGCACGCTCACACGAGGAGATGCACCTTCTCCGTCAAATATATAATTATTTCTATTATCGATGGTACTACTTTTACACCATGACGCTCTGTCAGCTATCCATTATAAATAGTTACTACTCTTTGAGCTCTCCAAGCTGACCCTCTATTCTTTTCTATCCTTCTAAATATGAAATAGTGTTTATCTCATTATATGTATATGCCATCAACTTTTAAATAACCGTGGAGGTTGCATGCAAAGCCATGCAAGCAAAAACCTCTACAGTACTCACCGGAGGCGGTGGGCGACGCGTTGTTGTTGCCACAGTGTCCCATGTGCGGCGGCGTGGGCGAGCCCTCCAGCGCACCTTGCTGCTGCTGACTGATGTTGTTGCAGTACGACATCATCGTGTCTCCTGAAAACGGGAACACACATACTTCTGTTCAATATTTATCACCAACTGTACCAGTTGCAAGGGATACTTTAATTGTATTGCTATTACGGCGCAATTCTGATCGAACCTAGCAATCCTCGTACAGTTTGGTTCTCGTGAAAGAGAAGTAGCACTGGGCTTTTAACCATAAGCGGCAGGTTCTTTGGATTCGTCGTGATTATTTAACGTGTTATAAGCATGTACAAATGGCAATTCACTCCATTATTTAAAGTTTTATACAAAGGCAATAGTTTGGCTGCAGAAAAAAATCGTACAACTTTAAATTCCCATCGCCAAAATTACCAGTCAAAGGATCGCGACTCTTTCTTAGCAAAATCTTAAAATAGCATATTGGTGATGGTTCTATTGTCGCATATTAGTTTCTTAATCACAAAGCTAATGATTTTAAACTGAAGATCACGTCTAAACGAGTAGCGTTAATGATTCGGAAAAAAAATATGTTAAATTAGAGCGTATTTTTAATAACTTAATATGTGAATATTTCAGATAGTGTTTATATTACATGGTGTAATTAATTTGTAAATTTATGACTAACGCGGATAAAAATCTGCGAATCACGCAAAAACTATCAAGCCTATTTTTATAAAATTTTCACCAATTTAAAGATAATTTTACTATTTATCTTTAAGTATATGTATTTTAATATAATACCTTTTGTTTTATGTATAATAAATTTTATTAATAATGCGTCTAATTTGAGACAGCACTCCTTGATGGGTGAGTCTTATTACTTAGTGGAGGTACTCAGCACAGAACAAGCAAGCTATGCACTCAAGGCCGTTGGCATTTATTTGCGTCTTAATGCGGCTGTCCTTAGAATATTATTGGCTGCCTGAAACACCAACTGTCCTTTACGGGTGGACAACTGCGTGATATCTGCGACTACAAACTAGACGTCTTTATGTACTACTGCTTCGCACGATTTTTACGACTTCACTAAACATCGCAACTTCTTTATTTTAAGTCAGTTTAATATTAATGTATTATACACATAAACTTTCCGAAATAAATTCTCTAAATGATTGTGAAAACTGCATCAAAAACCGTTGCGTAGTTTATTAGAACAACGAGGTCACACGAAAAGGGACTTTAATGTATAATATGTATTGATAATATAATCAGTCTTTGTACATCTTGGTTTTACTTACCGAGTGAGTTGAGCGGGTAATGGCCCTGGTAAGACTGCCCTGAAGCGACGGAGCTAATAGGCAGCGAGGGGTTGAGGTCAGCGGCAAGCTGTGGAAGCCCTCCCGCGCCGAAGCCGCCCATTGACACGCCACCTTGCGATAGCTGGCCTAGACCTGCAATTATGAAATTTTTGCGTCAAATCATGTTGTCACAATAAGTGGGGCGCTAAGACAGCATGCGAAATTTAAGTTTTCTTACATTTCTTGCAAAAATAAGTTTCGCGACCGTAGCAAATACCCATTAAAATCATCATTAAACTCTCAGATTTAGAATTAATCTCAAATGTCATGAAATAGTCAGTAAATAGTGTAGTTTGAACTTGTATTGGTGTATTGGTGAGTTTGATGATTATAATTATGTACAGTTTGACAACGTTCAAAGGTGCCATCGTTTATTTTCGGAAAAACCGAAACAATTATAGCGAATAAAATGTGACTATCGACCAATAGAAATTGATTTATATTCCCACCTAAATTATTATAGATTGACGCACTGATTCCGTCACTCCCTTATTGGATCAGTCACATTTAATTCGACAAAGTTCGGTTTTTCCGAAAATAAACGATGGAGAAAAATGTATCGTATATACAGACACACGATACATAAAACGAAGAGCCGCAGTGATACCACATAGCCACTCCCACACACAGACCGAATACGTTAAAAATTCATTCGGTATTCGATAAACGTATTTACCTGTGCACGTCTTTTTGCAGTACACACGACGCGTGAACGGGTCTATACTAAAATGTGCACCACTACTTACCCAGCAAAAAAACGTGCAGTACTATGCCGTGTGAACCTAGCCTAATAGTACATTAGTGCCGTAGCGCAGCGCCAGCCCAACACAGCGCGGTCAACATTGCAGCCCTTGATGCACAAGCTGGAATAAAGGCCGAGATCGAAGGTCGATGCCTTTGTAGCGTGGACAGCAACGGCTGCAATGATGACTAAGCTTGAAGGCCGAGAGCGTAGCTAAGTTCGAGACCATCATAGCGTGGCCAGCAACGCAGTCATTGCGAACCAAGGCTTGTATCGTGCTTTACTCAAACAATGCGAGTAATTGATATAAAACCAGCTTAGCATAGCGGTCGCGAATCATATTTTGATCAACATACAACCTAACACAGACCTGCAAATTGCAAAAGACGTAAGAAAATTGAACTTCGTGTGCTGCCCTGGCGCTTTCGCCTTAAAAGCGACAACTTCTATTCAAATCCACAATTGAAATTAAGGAGGATATTCATGGTAATTCAATCAAATCGGGGTTACTAATGCGGGACGTGGTTCTCCATTAAAGAACTTATGACGGTAATGTGAATAGTATTTACTGCTAATGCAGGGATTGGCAGGGCAGAAATACTTAGAGCATTAATTTTAGTGTCGTTTTTCCCTTATCAAAGAAGCGTTAATAGACACAGAACTCTATAACGGTCTGTATTGGTTCTAATTTCAAATTCAAAATATTTTATTTCATATAAACCTACATGGGCACTTATGAAACGTCAGAAACTACTTACTAGGTGCAGGGTTTTAATTGGTCGTTTCCTATGGAGAATAGACGGCAAGAAACTCCAACAGGACAGGGGCGGGGAGAACAGTGTAAGCCTGTCAACAAGCACTAGGTACCATGGGAGAAACGAACAACTATACACCGTAAGGACTATTCTTGCTTGCAGCGCTCGTCCACTACAGTAACGCTTGCTAACAGATGTGGTCATCGTGTGCACGAGATTTTGTTTTCAATTGGTTAGATGTAAGTTTCCTCGATAGTAAGTACTTAAGAAGTCGGTTACAAATAGAAAATGAACATCTGAGGTCACCACACTAAAGTTTCTTTATTTTTCCCAATGTACTCACCGGCTGGCATCGACCAGGGTCTGTCGGCAAACACGCCGGGGCCGCAGACGTCGCCCGCGCCGAAGGGCGGCAGGCCGTGTGACGGCAGCAACGCGCCTGGAGAACGGAACACGTTGGTACTCTTCTTGCGTTTCTTCCACTTCGCACGGCGGTTCTGGAACCACACCTAGAAAGAGAAGAACAATGTTTATTTATTTAGGAACTACAACAAAAGATATACACAATACATGATACATAAATAATTGGCAACATCAGGGGTACTTCCACCTCTTTCACGTATAGGAGACCACAGCATGCACAACAAAGTTCAAAGTTAAAATAATTTTGCTAGATTTTGTATCAAAATGTCAAACGATGAAATTTTTCGCCGCTAGAATAAAAATTTCGATTATAACCTGTTAATGGAAAGGCTTTATTATATAAAACTAGCTGTGTCCGGCGACTTCGTTCGCGTGGAAGTCTTAAGATGCACAATATACTAAAATTACAGCCACATTTTAATAAAACTCCCTCGTCCCTCGACCCGCCGCGTTGCATCGCATATCCGCGCTTTTACTTCGTTTTCGCTTAGTCTTCATTCAGACTTTTTTTTTTGTACTCGGCTCCTAAGGGCGTGATGTTAAATAGCACATAACTAATCTCAAGAATTGGCCTACCTAATGCAAAAGGATTTTTTCAAATCCGACTTTTTGTTCAATTCAATTTCATAGGTTTTAATTTTTTTTCGTGGAACCCTAATTATTTTTCTAAAACAAAAGTAGCCTAAGTTACTCCCCGTAACATCAGCTATCTGCTAGTGAAAGTCCCGTCAAAATCGGCCCAGCTGTTTCGGAGATTAGCCGGAGCAAGCAGACAGACAGACAGACAAAAATGTTAAAAATTGCTTTTTGTTATAAGTACCGTTTATACTTTCTTGTGCATTTAGTAAAAAATTTGTAATTTTGTAATGTTTGTAATTTGTGTTTGTATTTGACATTACAAACAGACACTTCAATTTTATTTATTTGTTTATATAGATCAGTAATTTATTTGATATTATTTTTTACTGTGGTCTTCCAGTCACCCTCATTATCATATGGCTAGATAGATTATAGAATGCTCAGAATGACCATAAATATTACAGACTAGCTGTGCTCCGCGACTTTGTTCGCGTGGAAGTCGTAAGATACACGATATACGAAGACAATAGCTACATTTTAATAAAACTCTTTCGTCCCCCGACCCATCGCGTTGTATCGCCCGCCCGCGCTATTACTTCGTTTTCGCTTAGTGTTCTTTCTGACTTTTTTTCTTCTTGCTCGGCTCCTAATGATCATAGCGTGATGTAAAACTATCCTCTAAAATTGGAGTACTAAATGCAAAAAGAATTTTTCGAATCCGACTTTTGTTCTTTTATGGGTTTTAATTTTTTGCGCGGAACCCTAATTATTTTTCTAAAATAAAAGTAACATAAGTTACTCCCCGTAACATCAGTTATCTGCCTGTGGAAGTCCCGTCAAAATCGGTTTAGCCGTTTCGAAGATTAGGCCGGAACAAACAGACAGACACACAGTAAAAATTTTAAAAACTGCTTTTTTGTTAAATACCGTATATACTTTCATTTGTGCATTTAGTAAAAAGTTGTTATTTTGACATTACAAACAGACATTAAAAGTAGAAACTTTACAAGAGGTGACCCAATGGGCGGTGTTATCCCTAAGAGCGATCTTTTAAAGACAACCTTTGGATATATAAGATATACATAGATAATAAAGAAGCATAGATGATAAATATAGCGTATGGATTGTACGGAAGCTTTTTTTTTTTTTTTTGTGGATGGGAAATCATCAAATGACTTCTCCCGCTCTGGGCAGAGCGGGAGGGCGTGTCAGACTTTTACTGACTAAAACCCACCCGTGTTCCTTCTGTTGCCTGTGCCGGGGCCACGGTAACTCTTTCGAACATCCCGCAACCCTAGCTGGCATCGGCCCTAGCGGACCCCGTCAATAGTGCTGACATCTCTTTGAGGCGCGCGTGGAACACGACGCGCCGTCGACTCGGGCTTGGTCCTTACCGGTCGGCGAGCTACCCATTGCTCGCCGTCCGCAAGCCCGCGCCTACGGTGGCCGGGAATCGGCTGCCAATTCCCGACGCCCAGGGCGTCTCCTGCGGCGACTAGGGGCGTGAGGGCGCAAAGCTTGCCTCTCCCTCACGCGTCCCGCTTCCTCCTTCACGAGCATTACCGCTTCGCAGAAGGATGTAATGGCTTCCCATGTACTCTCGCTCCGTACCATGGCCTGGACCAGGGCCGGACGCGAGAGATCGCCGCCGCCGATCGCTTCCGCGAGGACACGCCGGTGCTCCGCCCAAGCCGGGCAGACCTCCACCGTATGCTCCACCGTGTCCTCCGGGCGATCCACACAGTGGTGACACCCGTGCGTTTCCTCCCGCCTTATCCGGAACAGGTACCTCCCGAAGCACCCGTGTCCGGTGAGGACCTGCGTCAGGCGGAAGGTGAGGACGCCGTGGCGCCTCTCCAGCCACTCCTCAAAGATTGTACGGAAGCTTACGAACCATTTTCTGATGGTTTCTCTCAGATTTCCCGATTTCTACATCTTCTAATACCTTCGAAAGTTGCGATGGATGAGAAATCTATTGATAGAACTTTGACTAATGTTCAAACTACTTTAGTACAATTTTCCAATATAAAACAAACACTTAGATCGCATGCCAAGCTTCACAGCTTGGTTCATCGCCGCAAGGTTGCCTGCTTGTCGGTCTTCTACAGATTGTACTTCGGTGAGTGTGCTCGAGAACTCCACGACCTCATTCCGCCTGCCCCCTTCTACCATCGGACATCTAGACGCACTGCAGGTTACCATCCCTACCTAGTTGCTATTCCACCAATTCGCACTAAGCGTTTCAAAATGTCTTTTGTGGTGCGCACAGCAAAGGAGTGGAACTCTCTTCCTGTGTCTGTGTTTCCGAACTCATACAACCCGATTTCTTCAAAGTGAGAGTGAACAGGCTTCTTCTGGGTAAGCTCGCTCCATCGTCGACTTTGTCTATGTGTCCTCTGACCTAGACTAGAGTCAAGAGCAAACCTATCTTAAATAAAAAAATCCTTCAAATTGACACTAGCGTTTCCAGGAACCATACCGTCAAACTCTGTAAGATTTCCCATAACTTACATCACCCTTCGTCGATTATCATCTATCACTCTAAAACCCCTAAGACCGGTGCGTCCATGTGGGGTTTGTCTTGATCGCGCGTCATTTGTCTGCTCGCAACTTATTGATTCCGATAATACTCGGATTAGCCTATGTTATTTATCATTATTTGCATTTGTTTGACTTCTAGCGTTGATAAAATTTTTCTTTATTCAATCTACAGCATTTATTTCAATCAATAGCTAATCATCTTTAATACAATATACAAGATAACAAAAAAAAATTAAAAGTCAAAATTACATAAGACAGTTCCCAAAACGCCCGCCCTTCACCAATTCCTAGTACTTTAGCTGGGAAGAAGAAGTGGCGCAACAAACTCCCCAACAGCACAGCTGTCTGTTCAGTTAGAAGAACTTGATTCTATACAATAGTAATTGACATTGCGAAACAGAAAACAATCAATCTTCCTAGCCTTTTCCCAACTATGTTGGGGTCGGCTTCCAGTCTAACCGGATGCAGCTGAATACCAGTATTTTAGATGGAGCGACTGCCTATCTGACCTCCACAACCCAGTAACTGGGTAATACGATATCACTTGGTAAGACTGGTTGTCAGACTTTCGGTCTTCTGACGACCCGTAACGACTATCAAAGATCTACGCATGACAGCCGGGACCAACGGCTTAACGTGCTTTCCAAGGCACGGAGGAGTCTCGGTATGTAAAGATGGTCACCCATCCACGGACAACCCCGGCAAGCGTAGCTTAACCTGATGGATCGACCCGTGCGGCTGTTATTACTTAGCCACGAGCTCCTCATTGCGAAACAGAAAACATTAAATGAAAATATTTGTCACCGGTTTATTTGAGCTCAAATACTTTCGGTTTGATACAAGCATGATGCTTGAGCAACGCATCCAAAGCATCATGAAAATAGGTAGCATAACAACTTTTAACAACGAAACAAAAGAACCCTCGCCACGTGGACACGTCGACGACATTAAAAATTTAAATTACGTCAGCTGCTTAGTGATAAGCGGGAGCGATAAACCTACATTACGTTCCGTTTTATTCCAAAAACAGTAAAAATGACACGGTGTAATTGAAGTACTGCCTGACTGCCTCGTTGGTCTAGTAGTCGCAACCGCTACTGCTGAGCATGAGGCCCTGGGTTCGATTCCCAGGTCGGGCATAGTGTTATTGGGTTTTTCTATCTGGAATTTCTCAGTAGTCTGGATTTGTGCCCGGTTGATGGCAATAGGCTCGCCCCTTATTACATGAGACTTAAACATAACTGGCGGAATGTGGTACACCTCTGCCTAACCCTTCGGCGAAACAAGGCGTGATGTTATTTATGTTATGTAATTGAAAAATAACTAAAAACCTCTTTTTTTTAGATAGGTTTGTTCTTGACTCTAGTCTAGGTCAGAGATGACAGAGACAAAGTCGATGATGGAGCGAGCTTACCCAGAAGAAGCCTGTTCACTCTCACTTTGAAGAGATCGGGGTTGTATGCGTTCGGAAACACAGACGCAGGCAGAGAGTTCCACTCCTTTGCTGTGCGCATCACAAAAGACATTTGGAAACGCTTAGTGCGAATTGGTGGAATAGCAACTAGGTAGGGATGGTAACCTGCAGTGCGTTTAGATGTCCGATGGTAGAAGGGGGCAGGCGGAATGAGGTCGTGGAGTTCTTGAGCACACTCCCCGAAGTACACCTCGTAGGTAATCATCGCTATAAGTTACTTTTAAAGTGGGATCATCCCTGAATTCGCGAAAAATAATTTGCTGCTCCATTGCTCTTGCTGCTTGGGCCAATTGACATAAATAGTGTTAATCTTTATCAAATAAAAATTGTTAGTTAGCTGAATCCATAGATATAAATTATATTTCTATGGCTGAATCATCTAGTGAAGTATTTTTTTCCTTGCCACCATGTCATTTAGACGTTTAGGAGCTAGGGCACGTTTATTAATTACGCGCAATACAGCAATTATTACGGCAGACCAGCGACCGTTCTATAAACTGTTTAGTGTAGTTTGGGTGGGTTGGCAACCCCTTATTTGGCGACCCCGACTCGCTCTCGGCCGGTTTTTTTTACCAACAAAACCTTGAAACAGAATAAGGAGCAAATTCTACTCTCAAGATTCCAATTCAGTTCTGTAATGTTGACAAGATCAGGGCTGCAAACTCTCCTTCCTTTCCAGGAGATTCCATGATTTTAGGGCATTTAGGTATCATACCTGATATTTTGCAAATTCATGAAAATCTCCTGATTTCCTGAATTATCATGATTTGACTCAAGTGTACGACATTTTATTTATTTATAATAGCAAGAACGGATTTTTTATGGATTTTGAACAAATTCTGTGCTTCTCTTATTACCAAAATTGCAAGTTCATTATGACAGCGCTGAACACGATCATTATACCTACGCTAACTGAAAGTTTCAAAGTGATCGCCCTTAATTAACATTTTAGAAACACTAACTCATGGGAGACCATGAGGCTTTACAAATCAGTGCTAATAGTCTACTGCACAATCAACTTAAATGTAAATATGTATTAGGGTAGGGTACTATCGAGGAAATATGCATCTGACCAATTTGAAAACAATACCCCGTGCACACAATGACCACATCTGTTAGCAAGTGTTGCTATAGCGGCCAGGTGCTGCAAGCAAGAATAGTCATTACGGTGTATAGATGTTCGTTTCTTCCATGGTACATTGGTTTATATAAAACTAGCTTCTGTCCGCGACTTTGTCCGCTTGAAATTTCTTGATTTAACCTTAAATATATGCTAAGACACTGGACAATACTGTTGATTATGAATGTAGATTAGTGAAAGAATATTCGGAATCGGATCAGTCGTTCCGAAGATTACCCCCTACATACAAACTTACAAATTATACATCTTTATTATAATAATAAGCAAGTATAGCTTTATTATATTTTTATTAAAAAAATCCATTTAATACAATTCAGAACATTTCAAAACATATTCCTCCTAACCTTCCCCGCTTCCGCTAAACTAGCACCGCAGTCTTAATACCGCCTGCAAGCGAGATAGCAAACGATAGAATGAGAGAAACATACTCATTTGGCAACTGTCACCGGCAGGACTCTATTATTTATGGTGTCAGCGGTCGGGATGCTAGCTTTGCAAACATTCAGGTTTTCCGGCGTTTTGTTTGTTTTCGACTTCGCGGTAAAACAAATGTTATGTACCTTTGGTGGAAGTGAAATTTCAAGGCTTGTCTTACTAGTTGAAGGAATATTATTCAAGTCGGCTAGATGAGAAAGTTTTGCCAACTCTACTAGATAAATAAATTAAATGAGTGAAGGGAACAGTTCAATTCATCGTTTTGTAAATAAAACGATCTTGTCGTTTGAATAGAAAGATCCTTCCAAAAGAGGTTTCTAAATTTTCTACACTGTGCATTACCTATTCGCCCTTGCGTGGTGATGGCGGCTTTCTACCAATATTGCCAACACCAAAAACGATATTTTCATAAAAATCAATTTCGGAGTATTAGTTATTTAGGCTTACTTTATACACATAACATAAACATAACATTACGCCCTGCTTCCCCGAAGGGTTAGGCAGAGGTACGTATAGTGCACCCACATTTCGCCAGTTATGTTTCGCCAGTTGTGTGTCGTGCTTACTTTATCCATATTATAACTATTTTCACACTGAAATAGGCCTTTGAAACTGTAATATTAATGAGCTCATAATAATACGCTAAAAGGTTCTGTAGTTTAATAGATGGTAAGTTATTCATAATTGTTAGTTTACAAGCCCTTATCAATTAATAGGTAATGATCTACTGAAGTTTTAACACCCACTTCTTGCTTGCTTCTTGTTTGAACTCATAAAACGTGTACAATTTAATAATCATGCCATCATGAGAAAGAGAACGGCCTCCATATTGCACCGTATCCGAGCAAGCTCCAACAGCATTCTGAAAGCATTAGCGGACCGGTTAGATGGTTCTTTACATAGACACTGGATCGCAATCCATGTGTCTAATTGATTTCGTTTGTTTTTATAATATTTTTGTGGTTTTCTTAAGTACTTACTAACACAAATATGGATGTTCTATGAATAGTCTATCGTCGCAAGCAATTTCAAGTCGGCGGCATTCTCAAAATATTACTACACGTTGATTTAATTACACTTAATTCTTATTGGTTAATCGGTTAGTACAGCGAACGCCGTGAGGTGGCGCTTTAATTTGCCGCCATACACGTGGACAGAGTCGATCAAAAACGCGGGATATTCAGATTGCTGAGCTGACGCCATATAGTGCAGATCATACGATCGAAACTGTCACGTTGACCGTACAAACCTTTGTTCCTTGCTACTTACTATTAACGACAACTACTGTAAATTACCGAATAAACGTGACTGTGATTTTGTGCTTTACTGGTTTGCCTGAGTAACCCACCTACCTCATGGAACTCGCACCAAGAAACGACGAAGATGACCCTATTATCGCTAGGCCCAAGATCCCGCCGTCATATATATATAAAAGATTTACAGATAATACGAGCTCTAGACGTTTACATTAATTTGTATATTCTGAACACACACTAATCTTCATCCTAAGAAACAATATTGAAATACCAAGTTATACAAGGTGGAACAGGACGATTGACATTCCTTTAAACCACGTAAAGACAATCATTTTCTTTACCCGTATACAAAAAATCAATCAAATCCAGTGAATACTTTAACCACATGAAATTATTTTTCATTTTCTTATGTTTCAACATGATGTAGATCTGAAGTCCGTAAAAATAGGTAAACATTGCCGCCGCCGCGCCCCGCACCCCGCACCGCACCGTTGGTCAGTAACTTTCGTAGATAAAGCGTGTTTACTTTTTATGCAGTTGATTCTGCTATTTATTTTGTTTGAAAACTGCAATTTTCAAATTTTCCATTAACTACTAATCTTCGTGTTTTAACATGTTTCGGTGGATTAGTACTGTCCTCATTTTGATTTAATGTCGTACATCCAGATACACGTTGTATAAACTGTAACGTAGGAACAAACCATTTATCTTAGAATACATTTGGTGTGAAGTTTGTACCCATGGGACTTTTGATCCCGGTCGCTCGTCCAAATTACGGTGACCCACGCGAGTTGTGACCGACGATCGGGGAGGTCGGGGAGGTAAGCCCTACATCGCTCACTGGCTTCTGTCCACGATTTCGTGCGCGCGAAATTTCTTATTTTAACACAAACTATCCTATGGCACTCGGTAATACTGTAGGAGGGGCTCGTGGCTTAGTAATAACAGCCGCACGGGTCGATAGATCAGGTTAAACTACGCTTGCCGCGGACGGTTCGTGGATGGGTGACCATCTTTACATACCGAAACCCCACGGGGATTTAATGTCCGCTTTTACGAACACTATATGACACCTTAGTTAATGTAAAGCGTACTCATTAAGCAGTTCATTAAGCAGTATTGCGCTTCCCTTATTGTGATTGAGTAGGCACTAAGGTGATGATCGACCACTTTGCAATAACTAGAAGTTACAACACTGATACGCCGATGGGTTATGCTTAGACAACTCTTACTGGTTGCTTAGCAACAGATGTCTAACAATATTGACAGACACCGAACTTGAAAAAACCTGAAGATTTCGAAGCTTACGAGTTGCCTTCTAAAGTTGAAACGGGATAGGAGCTATTGAATTTATGATAGCAGTAAATTAATGACTGCCTGTAGTACCTAATGAATCCAATTCAAATGAGCAGACAAAGGATATTCACCTTGTATGTGAATAGTAGAGCATTGTATTGTGTTGCAATCATGACATTTTTAAATAAGAATTATACTTTATTTTGTTAATATTTGCATGCTACTGTTTAAGGCCAACAATAGAGGGGCTTGTGGCTAAGTAATAACAGCCACACGGATCGATCGATCAGGTTAAGCTACGCTTGCCGCGGTTGGTTTGTGGATGGGTGACCATATTTACTTATCAAGACTCCTCCGTGCCTCGGAAAGCACGTTAAGCCGTAGATCCCGGCTGTCATTTTGGATCTTTGACAGTCGTTACGGGTCGTCAGAAGCCCGAAAGTCTGGAAGCCGACCCAAATATGTAGTTGGGAAAAGGCTAGGCAGATGATGACTCGGTAATACTGTAGCTTCTCATTAGTGAAAGAATTTTCGGAATCGGATCAGTCGTTCCGAAGATATACACCGAGTACCCCCAACTACTTACCAACTCACAAATTTTACCTTTTTATAATATTAGTATAACTACTTTACGATGTCTTCAATTAATCAACTCAGCCTATCGCAGTCCACTGCTGGACATAGGCCTCTCCCAGGCTGCGCCACAACACCCTGTCCTCCGCCTTCCGCATCCAGTCTGTCGAAGCCACCTTAAGTCTTAATTTGATAAAAATTAAATTAAAGTGTTTTATACATTTCGGCGTTTTATATTATTCCACCATTGCTTTAACTTGTTCTAATTAGTTCTGCTAATACTTCATTATTATAGTAGATTTTTGTCGAATGCGATCCAGTGGGTTGAGCTTCGTTTGTTCAATTGCATTATTTATTTTATTAAAGCTTTATGCACAAGTAAAGAATACTATAAAAAAGGCGGGCTTAAAAAAACTGTTTTACAAAAAAAAAAAACTCTGAAGTGAAAAATAAGTTTAATTTCGGAAGACGGTGCTAAAAAAACTAAAATAGAGATCCAAAGACACCGACATGACATCCGGAATTAAAGTTATTTTTCACTTTGTATAGTGTTTGTTTTTTTGAAGTCTATTGTTTATTTTGTAAAAAAAGTTTATTTTT
Organism: Fissipunctia ypsillon; assembly: GCA_947568875.1. Lineage (NCBI taxonomy): Eukaryota > Metazoa > Arthropoda > Insecta > Lepidoptera > Noctuidae > Fissipunctia > Fissipunctia ypsillon. Next base: position 4,215,997 of record OX387665.1, on the reverse strand, counting down.
TATTTTTTACTATTTAGTGGGCCAGTTTGTAATGTATCTAAGTTACAATAGCCTAATGTCAACTGCTCATCACCTTTTACAAAATATTGCTTTTCCCGATGCAGGGACGTATTTGTTGAGGAGTTCTCCTGGTTATTATGCATTAATTGAATTCGTGAATTGGAATTCGTCTCTCGATTTATTAACTAGTAAATGATAATCATTTAATCACATTATCATACTGGGTGTGAACCTGCAATGATAGTGAAAGATTGTAGTGTAAATAAATTGTGACGAGCATAAATTGCTTAGCAACCATATTAAAGTAATCGAATCGCAACCCGTGAAATACTTATTATTGAGTAATTCCAGTGGCCATCTGTGGTCTTCATCATCAGTTCCACTTCACCAATTATGATGCTTTCCGAGAGGAAATGCACGAGTTATTATAACAAATACCCAAAACGCTATAGGTGTGCCTATAAAATTTGAGGATTTCCCTCGGTTTCCATGGGATCCCCTCATCAAATTCTTACTTGGTTACAATGGGACCACCTCGAGAGCATGTCCTTTCAAACAAAACAGAATGTTCAAAACCATGATGTCGGCTTCAAGAACATTTTCGGATAATCAGGCGAGTTTCATTGTATAATCCTTTAATTTTTGTTTAAAGTTATGCTGCAGCATGCTACAGCGTGTCGACGTTATCTTCAGTCTCTGTATGCGCGGAGGCATACCTGAAGGAGTCTGCGAGTTAATAAACTCCATTGGATAATTATTTTGTTCCTCTGGAATTCCGGACACTCAATATTGTCGATGCTGTTGAACACTTTGACTGTTCCACGTATATTTTCGACAATCTTATCGTTCATCTCAAGTGATATTAGCTTAGCCAGATCTTTTTGAGTGACGCACGTCTGGCAACGGAGTCTGGAAGTAAAATTCTGCTTGTGACAGAAACCATTCAGAAAAGTCTATCTCATCCTAATCTAAACAAAATTCGCCAAATGGCCATGTCTTAAGTAAATTTTTGTGTAGACAACTCTTGACCTTCGATTTCTCAACAAAACTATCAATATTGCAAAATACACAGTTCACAAACATACATCTCCAACACAAAATACATATTTTTACGTTCGAATTTCCTAATCGTAAGTCAAAATATCGCAGCATTTCCCTCGACCCTGTATGTTTGTAATGTTAGTGCAATACAATGAAATTCATAAAACGGGCGTTGCTTCTAATTGGGCATACGGTATAGTTTCCCAAGCGTGACCGGCCAGTCGTGATCCCGAAGTTAGCGAGCCGTGTTTGTGTGTCGTGGCTAGCGCCCGAGAGCGGCCAGCGGACGAGCCTTGCAGCTTTTGCAGGCGAGTGCTGCAAAGAATAGCAGCTAGCGGGAGCGGAAATCTTGACTGTGTTCTGTGATATGAAACATCACAACAAGGTTAAAAGAAGGAGACATATTATACTTATTTACTATTGACTGTTGGAAGAATAAAGTAACGTCATTCGGAAGATAGTTGAATTCTGACGCAACACGAGATGACAATCTGTTGAATTAGTTAAAGTTGCTGATACAGAATCGAGCTTTGCAGCGATATTGTTGGCTCATTGTATTATATCAGTGGTAGACAACCACCCAGGTGCTAGGTGGGGTGAACTTACATTTTAAATAGGATGATCCATCCGAATCATATTTGTAAGAACAATTGTCTAAGAAGACATCTGTAAGATCTGGTTGTAAAGATGATCTGATATTGTTGGACTTCTCCCTTTCATAGGATGTTGCCATATACTAAGGGGAGTGCGAGGGTTTAACAGATATTGTAGATTAGTGAGATCTGAGGACACTATTAACTGTAATAAGTATTTCACTGTTTTTTCAATCATCGGTAAAGCTCGCTGGTGTACAGTAAGATGGCTGTAGCCGTCATATAGTAATATCCCTAAGGATATCTAGGGATATAGCTATAAGTATATATACCGTAATATAGTTATATGAAAGCGGATCATAACTATCTTACTAGGAATATAACTATGATACGAGCACGATCTATGTAGTAATATGGCTATTAGGGCACTCCGGCCAAATACGTTAGGTTAGGTTAGAAACTGTGACCAACTACGCTCGAGCTGAGTGAGCGAAGCGAGCGGTGCCGCGGCAGCGGCCGGCGAGTGCTACGTCGAAATTGGTTGCAGTAGGTAACAAAATTAGGACACTCTGACCGTTATGAATCGCTTTCATATAACTTTATTACGGTATATAGCTATATCACGGCTTCAACCATCTTACTACGACTGTCCGACATACAGGGTGGCGATTAGGTTATCACATTAATTGAAACCACGCATTCAGTACATGATTCTGGACCCCACTGCGTTGAAATTTTTCGTCGGTTATTAAAAAAAAATTTGCTGCTCTATTTTGACCTCGTAGCTAGGCAAAAATGTATGGAGCAGCAAATTTTGTTTTTTAATAACAGGCGAAAAATTTTAACGTAGCGGGGTCCAGAATCATGTACTGAAGACGTGGTTTCAATTAATGTGATAACCTAATCGCCACCCTGTATATGCAGAGGCATAGGCGGGTTGCCACACCTTTGTTTTCACCAATGACCGTACCTAGGCTACTAGACAGTTTCTTTGAAAATAGATAGGTACACATTCACTTCCTACAGCTCATTGTCCACAATTTAATACCACAAATACGCGTTTAGGAAAGAGTTGGTGACCTTGGTGTTTGTTGGCAATACGCTGTTTTACAGCACAATTGCAAAAAAAAATGTTGTTACTTTTCAACTGACATTGTTTATAACAAATTTTGCGAAATAGCTATACATACTTATGACACAGATTCGGATGTATTCTTGTTTGTCTGTTAACATAACATCACGCCTTGTTTCCCCGAAGGGTTAGGCAGAGGTGTACCTATAGTACACCTACATTTCGCCAGTTATGTTTAAGTTCCATGTAATAGGGGGCGAGCCTGTTTGTCTGTTAGTCTGCATAATTATTATAACTGTGACAATAAACATGCTTGGTTGTTGGCGTCTAAAATCTGGGCATCAAAAACACATGTTGTAGGTATAGAATGGTATGTAGTTGTGTACTCGTTTAGTCATCTGCACTTACCTGCTAGATACACAACAGGCTCTGTAAGTGTGAAAAAAATATGCAAATGCGATGGAAACCATCTCAAATAGGTATATAGGTATTACATGAATATTGTCTGAACTGGGGGCCAACTACCACCTCTTAAAGCAGTATTATTATAATGTTACTTCAGTGTGAGCAAGAGATGGAGCTATACAGGACATCTAGCTCCATCTCTTTCCACACTGAAGTAAGATTACAATAATACTGCTTTATAAGAGGTGGTGGTCTAGCTCCTGGACGCTTCAGTAGAATTGTTTTTTTCTAAGAACTGTTTGTTGTTGGACGACATAGAAATGTGACGAATTATTTAAGTTCATAACTGTTTTTAAAAAGTGGAAATTCTTTTTTCAAAATATTTTTGAGCCGAACTCAAATTGAGGAAGAATTCTCCTATTTAGATAATGAGTCCAATAAGTTTCATAGAAATTAGCAGAGCAGCAACTTCCTTCCATTAGGCCTTCATTAGTATTATTAGATTATGAATGGATTTGATGCTTTCGAAACGGAATCCCAAATTGGAATTCCGACTGTGTGTGGCCGGCCTAAGACAACGTGCAGTCGGTTATTTGTTATATTACCTAAGACAACGTGCAGTCGGGTATTTGTTATATTACCTAAGACAACGTGCAGTCGGTTATTTGTTATATTACCTAAGACAACGTGCAGTCGGTTATTTGTTATATTACCTAAGACAACGTGCAGTCGGTTTGTTCAATGTTACCTTTGGACATTGACTCAGCACTCTGCCTGCCTCATGCGGTCCAGTTAAAATATTGACTTGGTTGCATATTACACGCATAGGACACATAGAATTAAGTATAATAGTGTGTGTTAAGAGAAACTAGTATATAAGCAGAACATTTTGTAAATAAATCAGATTTGAATTTTATATTCTTGTCTCATTACCCCTCACTGTGGCCAAGACACCTTTAGCCATCTCCGATCAGTCTCGTGAGTCTGCGTGACTGGCAGTGAGTGTACCCTTCCGAACCTGGTATTCCTGTCTACTATCCGTCTGTTACCTTAGGTCGCATGGTGCAGACATCCTGTACTTATCTATATATTTATTTATCACACACTAAGTATATGGTAGGCTAGGGACTGTTAGGCTTGTAGGTCTTTGTAGGTTCCTTAACTTATCATATATTTCCATGTACCGTCACACCCTTGACAATATTGCGGCCTTACGTGACGTTTGTTAAGGGTGGATGTACATTTTGGTCCTTCGAGCATTTGAATCACGCGGTTCCCCTTGCCCAGAGTAGGGATAGACTTTGACAGACTGACATTTTGGAGAACTGGGGGCTGGTGTGCTCAACAAAGCACCAGTTTTCGGTAATCTGAAGAACATTGTACTAGGGTATTCTGTCGGAAAGCCTCTCGTTGCGGATCGGTCACTGGCCTCCCACAAGCGGGTCTCACCAGCTGATTGAGAAGTCGCACAAATATAACAAGAGCGCAGATACCACTAGTACGGACTTGACTGTTAGAGTAGGGTAGGGCGTTAGGGAAGAAGAAAGAAGAGCACAATGGAGATACAGGAAATTAACGAATTAATCAAGAGCCAGGAAGCGGATTACAACGAGATCAGAAGAGTATTGACAAACATAAAAAAAGACTCGCCCACAAGAAAAACAGAAAAATACATCAATGAGAGAAAAAAAACCTTATACCAAGTTTTTCAGCGAGTTCAAGAAAACCATACAAGACTACAGGAACAGGAGGTGTTATCAACTCACAAGTATATGACTACAAACTACTTTGACAACATTAAAAAATGTTACGACGAAGGAATCGAGTACCTCGAAAAATGCGAAGAAAGGCTACAACATGTACAAAGTGTCTACGAACCACGACTTTTAGATGAAGAGGAAGACAAGGATGGAGTCAGTAGCCCAAAACTATTTATACAGCTATTCCGAATGTCACAGATAGCTAAGAAAATATCTCAGGCTAAGGAATCTGTAATACAAAATAAGCCGATATGGCACTTACAAACACTATTACAAACATTACAAAAACAATGGCTAGAAATCGAAGAAACTCACATCGAACTACTAATGGCCGAAAGTACACTGGACAACAGCTACTTCAGAGATACTTGTTTCGAAAAAACGCAGAAAGATTATGAAATTACTACGGAGTTATTGGAAGAAAGAATCTTTCAAATCTCAGATGAAAAAGTTATTACGACAAAATCCTCGGGAAAACTTCCACGAATAAGTATTCCCATATTCACGGGGAACTATGACTCTTGGGACACATTCCAAGACTTATTTAGAAAAATTATTCACGAAGATAAATCGATTTCTTCAACAGAAAAAATGCAGTACCTAAAAACACACGTAAAAGGCGACGCAGCAAGATTAATACGTCATCTAACAATAAGCGAAATAAATTATGAAACAGCTTGGAAGTTGCTGACGCAGAGATATGAAGACGAGCGCATGATCGCTACTAAATTTATTGACAAACTATTAGATTTGCCTAAAATGCAACGAGCTAACGCGGCACAATTACGAGACATGCATGACACTGTAAATGAATGTCTTGAGGCACTAAAAAATCAACGCATAAACACATCGTCTTGGGGCCCGCTATTGATAAGAATAGTCAGTAGAAAATGGGATGAAGAGACAAATACGAAGTATGAAGATCAACTACAAAACCGAAATAAAATACAATCCTTTGACGAGATGATGAAATTTATGGGAAACCGTTTCAATTGCCTTAAGTCTTTTGACGGATCTACATCATATAAAAACAAGCAACTATCACGGGACAGACAGACAACGGAAAAATATAAACGTTGTTGGTTTTGTCAAAATAACGACCATACTATTCATCACTGCCCTAGTTTCAAGGCGTTATGCGTCAACGATCGATACAAGGCTGTCGCGCAAAAAAGAATGTTCAAACGTTGCTTAAATCACGATGATCAGAAACAATGTGTGAGTGCAGTTTATAAACAATGCGAAATTTGTCAACATAAGGGTCACAACGTTCTATTGCATCAATCTAGGCCGTTTCAAAACAATGACAACGCTAAAAAATACGCACCAAAAAATACAGGTACAGAGAAGGCACAAAATATAGCGACTTCGAACTTATCTGCAACAAATACTGACGCTACAAACACTACTTTACTAGCTACTGCCATAGTAAGAACTACCGCGTATGACGGGATGCCGCAGTTGCTGAGAGTATTGTGTGATCAAGGATCAGAAGCGTCATTCTGTACTGAAGAAGTAGCACAATTGTTATCATACCCACGACAAAAAATCCAAGCCGAAATAAAAGGTATCGGAGATGAAAAACCAAAAACGTCAAACTACACAATCAACATTACTCTACAACCAAGGTATTCCAGCGATTACAAACTACCAGTAACGCTAATAGTACTACCAAAGCTAACAAGTTCCCTACCAAGGAATGATCTACAACAATTACAAGAAAAAATCTTGGATAATGCACTTGTAGCAGACCCAACTTATTATAAAAAGGGACCTATTGATATTATATTAGGTGCCCAAGAATACAGCAGAATATTACTACAGGGTTTCGAAAGACTAAGGGACGGAATTATCGCTCAGAATACAGAATTAGGGTGGATTTTATCCGGATTTTATCCCAATGAAACAAAGAATGGAGTTAAAATACTCAGTATGGTGGCTTGCACCGAAGATGTACGACAACTTACCAAATTTTGGGAATTAGAAGAAATTCCACAAAATTACGAACTTACAAATGATGACCAGACCTGCGAAAACTACTATAAAGAAACAACAATAAGAAACCCAGACGGAACTTACACAGTACGACTTTCTTTAAAAGATGCAAACGTAAACTTAAACTTAAACGGTGAATCACGCAGGAAAGCCGCTGCACGGCTACTACAATTAGAACGACAGTTCGCAAAAAATGAAAATTTACGACAACAATACATTGACTTCATGAATGAATACCTACAAATGGGTCATATGAGAAAAGTAGGTACAACGAACTACAACTCAGGAAAATACTACATACCACATCAGGCAGTAATCAAAGAAGACTCATTAACTACAAAACTACGCGTGGTTTTTGATGCGAGCAGTAAAAGCAGCACAAAAATAAGCCTTAACGACAATATGTATAAAGGACCACGATTACAACAAGACTTATCCACTATACTTCTACGATGGCGAAAACACAAGTTTGCCTTTATGGCAGATATTATGAAAATGTACCGTTTCATAAAAATTAACGAATTAGACTACGCACATCAAAGGATACTATGGAGATTTTCACCAAAACACGCAATTAGTGAATATGAACTTACAACTGTAACCTACGGTACAACTAGTGCCCCCTATCTTGCGGTACGAACATTGCAACAACTTGCGATAGACGAACAAAACAATTACCCAATTGCAAGTCAAGCTACTTTACAAGATTTCTACGTGGATGATATTTTATCCGGAGATTCCCAGGAAAGCGCAGCTAAAGAGTTACAGAGTCAGTTAATAACCATGTTAAACAAGGGCGGTTTCAAACTACGAAAATGGTCCTCAAATAGTTCAGAGCTACTGGAAAATATACCAGTGGAAGACAAAGACGATCAACTGCTCAAACTACCGTTAGACGAGTCCAGGAAGTCATTGGGCATAATATGGTCACCACGGAAAGACAGTTTTTATTTCCAGATAACTATAACGGAAAATAAAAAACCAACGAAAAGATTTATTATGTCAGAAGTTGCGAAAATATTCGATCCCTTGGGCTGGTTAGCGCCAATTATTATTAAAATGAAGCTGCTCATACAAGAACTCTGGACGAACGAGATAGGATGGGATCAACCTGTTGATGACATAATCCAGAAAAAATGGGTTGAATTACAAAACCAAATTAAAAGCATAGAAGAAATTAAAATACCACGATGGTGTTACATAACAGACAGCACAGAAATTGAGCTATACGGTTTCAGCGACGCTTCCGAAAAAGCTTACGGAGCGGTGGTATACAGCCGCGTAAAAATCAATAACATTTACTACGTTACATTATTACAAGCAAAATCGAAAGTGGCGCCAAAGAAACAAAAAACTACTCTACCTCGACTTGAGTTATGCGCTGCACTGCTACTAGCCGGTTTAATGGAAAAAGTAAAAGAAGCGCTTATCTGCAAGAACATTACGATATTTTGTTGGACGGATTCTATGATCACGTTAGGCTGGATAAGAGGAGAGCCAGAACGGTGGCAAACGTTCGTAGCCAATAGGGTGTCTCAAATTAAACAACTTTTACCAAACGCAGAATGGAACCATGTAATTTCTGCTGATAACCCGGCTGATATCGTTTCAAGAGGTCTTGAGCCGGAAAAATTGATTAACTATTCACTGTGGTGGAACGGGCCACATTGGTTAAAAACCAACCAGATTCCTATCACGAAAGGTATGCCGCAGACGAACCAAGAAATCAAAGTGTGTCATACAACTACAACTGAGATTGAAAATAATGATCTCTGGAATAGATTCTCCAGTTTAGATAAAATGGTAAGAGTGTTATCTTACTGCTACAGATTTACAAACAAACAATCAACAAATAAGCTACTTACTAGTAATGAACTAAACGTGACAGTAAAACGAATAATTCAGAAGATACAACAACAGGAATTCAAAGATGAATTGAAAACCATACAAAGTGGACAACCCTTGAAGAAAAATAAAACATTATCCACTTTAGATCCGTTCATAGACGAGGACGGACTACTTAGAGTTGGAGGCAGATTACAAAACTCCAATTTGCCTTACAATCAAAAACATCCAATACTTTTACCATATAACCATCACGTAACGTCATTAATTATACAAGACGCACATACAAAAACTTTGCATGGTGGTAACAAATTAACAATGGCTTATTTACGACAAACATACTGGATCATTAGTGGAACAAGAAAAGTAAAGAGTATAATTAACAAATGTGTGAGGTGCATACGATACAAAGCAGACACAAACTCACAAAAAATGGGAATACTGCCAAAAGCACGAGTAACGCAATCCTACCCATTCACTTATACTGGAGTGGATTATGCGGGACCAATACAAACAAGAACCATGAAAGGGAGAGGACACAAGTCTTATAAATCATACATTGCTGTTTTTGTATGTTTAGCAACAAAAGCAGTGCACCTAGAATTGGTGGGAGATTTAACAACAGAAACATTTATCGCTGCGCTACGCAGATTCATGGCACGAAGAGGTCACGTGTTACACATGTACAGTGACAATGCAACAAACTTCGTAGGAGCAGCCAACTTTTTACATCAAGAAATATTACAAATCACGCAATCGCCGGAATTTCAAAACGCAATGACGAATATAGGAACACAGTGGCATTTCATTCCTCCATCATCACCACATTTCGGTGGCATCTGGGAAGCTGGCGTAAAGTCAGTGAAACATCATTTACGTCGAGTAATCGGGGATTCGACACTAACATACGAGGAAATGACAACCTTTCTACACCAAATTGAAGCGTGTTTGAATTCAAGACCATTGTGTGCGCAAACCGAAAATATTAATGACAACACAATACTAACTCCAAGCCATTTTCTTATTGGCCGAGAAGCAGTAGGAGTACCAAACCCGCTCGAAAACATCAATACTGACCTAGTTAACAGATGGAAGCAGATTCAAAAAATGAAAAAAGATTTTTGGAACAGTTGGACAAAAGACTATCTTCATCAACTACAGCAAAGATACAAATGGAAACAAGCACATGAAAATGCTAAAATTGGAACGGTAGTACTAATAAAAGACGACAATATAAATCCAAGTAAATGGCCATTAGCAAAAATCACAGAAGTACACCCGGGAAATGATGGTGTAGTTAGAGTGGTAACTCTTCAAAAATCAACAGGCGCTTGTCATAAAAGATCAATTCACACGTTGATCCCGCTCCCTGTGAACGAAAACGAAGAAATTGAAACAACTAGCAAAAACATGCAAACGTCTACGCAATGTAACATGTCAACAGCCACAATAAACAAAAAAGGTATACGATCATCGAAAAGTTGGCTAAAGGGTTTACTAGTTCAGACAATGCTTATTTTATTAATCGGCACCGTATCGACTACGCCCACATACACATTAAAAAATTTAAAGCCAGGGCTATACGTTGAAGACATTGGAACCACAACTATTAATCGAGGAACGTTTAGAATTGAAACTGATTACGAGAGAGGAAGCTTGGAACTAGACCAAAAGAAGATCGAAAAAATAACAACACAATTTCAACAACTTTGTAAGGACACTCAATACATCATGGATGAAACGCATTGCAATGAATTTTATCACCATTTAAATGAAGAAAAAGCAAAATTTGAGACAACAAAGGAATACCTAACAGAGATAAAGAAAACTAGGAAGAAACGAGGTCTTTTGGGACAACTTTTAACATCGGTATTCGGAGTAAATGATGAAGTATACAGGGACATAGAAACATTAAATAACAATCAGCAGAAGCTTATAGACGCTGCCAATCATCAAACAAAGATAATGATATCCACCATCGCAGGTGTAAACCAAACTGAAGAACAAATCCAGAAGAAGTTAGAGAAGTTCCAAGCAAAACTAAATGAAGCAATATCGTTCATGAATAACCACAATGTTTGGTATAAATCGATTGACAAAAATCATATCAAGATACAAGTAATGCAAACCTACGAGTTAGCAAACAATTTTATAAACGAAATTATGGACTATTATAAAGGCTTACTTGAAATTTATACACAAAAAACCACTATATACAGTATACTAACACCAAAACACATTAGCAAAATTATACAAATGGCAAATCAAAAACTACCATCAAACTTAAAAATTATTCAGGGTCAGATAATACAAACAGAGATGAATGTTAATACTACGCACATAAGAGTGTACGCGTACTTCCCAATACACGACATCACAAAGTATACTCTGATACACGTAACGCCAATTCCAGAAAGGAAAACAGATGGATCTTTCGAGTGTTTAACGATACAGCAGACATTCATGGGTTTCGATTACAACAACGAGCGCTACTTTGAATTAAATCAAGACGAATTTAAAGACTGCCTTCAAAGTAACACAGAGTTTGTCTGCTATCCCGTAGCTGTCAAGAACATGCAATTAAATAAAAATTGCATAGTTGAACAACTCTTCAGAACAGAGAACGACACCCACACCCAATGCACGTCAAAGACCTTCAAAATTTCGACAGATGTTGTATGGAAACAATTATACATGCAAAACACCTGGCTCTTCATTGCAACAAAATCGGTTGCCATATCGATTGTGTGTGACGGCCAAAGACAAGAAATAACGATACAAGATGTCGGAGTTCTCTATATTTCTGAGAATTGTGTCATTAAAACACTAAACAACATACTTGCTGCAAAAAGGACAACGACTATAACAGTACTAGCGTCTTATTCCAAAACGACGAACTTCTCCATTAATACGCAAATCCTACCAACACATATAAAAGACATATCCAAGGAAGAATTAGTTTTAGACAAGTCAAAGGGAGTTTTCGACCATTTACTCACTTCGGAAACAAATTTACAAACTCAGCTAGACAACACAATTTGGAAACAACTACAATCACATACATACATCGCCAGCATTAGCACCTCACTTGTCATTATAAGTTTAGCATGTGTTTTAATTTATTTCGGCCCACAGGTATTGAACAAATTTCGAGCCACCATTGCAGCAAGAAGGAAGACTACGCCACCTATGCAGCAACCAACAAACTGCCCACCACACCCGCGACAAACTCCACAACGGTACGGCATTCCACACAGCGTGCCCACCCCGTCACAACAAACTGAACAAGGCCAGGCCAGACCATACGAGACCATCGAGTTGTACCAATTGGAGTCCCGTTCCTGAGAGTCGCCAGAATGTTCAATGTTACCTTTGGACATTGACTCAGCACTCTGCCTGCCTCATGCGGTCCAGTTAAAATATTGACTTGGTTGCATATTACACGCATAGGACACATAGAATTAAGTATAATAGTGTGTGTTAAGAGAAACTAGTATATAAGCAGAACATTTTGTAAATAAATCAGATTTGAATTTTATATTCTTGTCTCATTACCCCTCACTGTGGCCAAGACACCTTTAGCCATCTCCGATCAGTCTCGTGAGTCTGCGTGACTGGCAGTGAGTGTACCCTTCCCGAACCTGGTATTCCTGTCTACTATCCGTCTGTTACCTTAGGTCGCATGGTGCAGACATCCTGTACTTATCTATATATTTATTTATCACACACTAAGTATATGGTAGGCTAGGGACTGTTAGGCTTGTAGGTCTTTGTAGGTTCCTTAACTTATCATATATTTCCATGTACCGTCACACCCTTGACAATATTGCGGCCTTACGTGACGTTTGTTAAGGGTGGATGTACACGGTTATTTGTTATATTACCTAAGACAACGTGCAGTCGGTTATTTGTTATATTACCTAAGACAACGTGCAGTCGGTTATTTGTTATATTACCTAAGACAACGTGCAGTCGGTTATTTGTTATATTGCCTAAGACAACGTGCAGTCGGTTATTTGTTATATTACCTAAGCGAAGCACCTACATCCTGATCTTTACAAATAATAATAAGACGGAATCGTCCAACTGTAAGTAAGTACACGTGTACATATCCTTCCAGTATACCTACCTATTTCTTTTAGACGGTGAGTCACCTAGCCAAGTTTATAATGAATGTAGCACGCGAGTCGTGGCGCCTGTCAATTGCGCCAGCGCGGATGCGAGGTCTAACGTGAAGAACAAACATGTAGTCACGGTAGCAGAGTTGTTGCTACCAGAAGAAGCACTATACACAATAAAGAACTATATAATTTAATGATCCATTTCATGAAGTAAAAACGTCAAAGGTTTAGAAACGAGTGGAGTTCAATGAATAGGCTAGTTGACGGTAAGAAGAATACGTTATGAATTTTGTATTGTAGAATGGTCGTGAGCTAGGAGAAGGAGCTCGTGGCTAAGTAATAACAGCCGCACGGGTCGATCCATCAGGTTAAGCTACGCTTGCCGGGGTTGTCCGTGGATGGGTGACCATCTTTACATACCGAGACTCCTCCGTGCCTCGGAAAGCACGTTAAGCCGTTGGTCCCGGCTGTCATTTGTAGATCTTTGACAGTCGTTACGGGTCGTCAGAAGCCTGAAAGTATGACAACCAGTCTTACCAAGGGGTATCGTAATACCCAGTTACTGGGTTGTGGAGGTCAGATAGGCAGTCGCTCCATGTAAAATACTGGTATTCAGCTGCATCCGGTTAGACTGAAAGCCAACCCCAATATAGTTGGGAAAAGGCTAGGCAGATTGAGGCAGATTGAGAATGGTCGTGAGATAAAACTATAAAAAAAATCTAAAACTTGATTTTGTAAATGATTTTTAGACTAAATAATATTCTTATAAACGTTGTGAATTAAGACTATTATAATTATCCGACAGCAGAAGTACCTAATAAATAAATTTAATTGTGTGCGAGCAAAGAGACAGGAAAAAAACTCGCAGATTTGACAAAATGAAAGTATTGAAGTCACTCGAGCCGCCAAGACAGAATGCGTTTTGACAATCAAAATGAATTTACTATAAAAAAAAAAGGAAAATTAGTTCTGTTAATGTTAATATTTCGCTGCAATATTCATGTTTTGAGATAAATAAACCAAAGGAACATTGCTGCTTAATTGGTTTCTCAAAAACTAGCAACTAGCCTACTTCTATATTCTCAAACAAATCCCACGTATGTGTCTAAAACTAAACTTCTTGTTTTAATTAATAATGCCAACGTACGGTAAACATTCTATTGCTAACTTGAGCGTGAAGTACTACGCCGGTACATAGCGTGGTATACAACCGCCGCTCAATACATACGCGCGCACGCGTACACGCCCTGCCAGTGATGGGCTGCCGGCATCGATACAAGGGGCTAAGTAAAATACAGTTTGACAAAGTTCAAAGGTACCATCGTTTATTTTCGGAAAAACCGAACTTTGCCGAATTAAATGTGACTGGTCTAATTAAGGGAGTGACGGAATCAGTGCGTCAATCTATAATAATTTAGGTGGGAATATAAATCAATTTCTATTGGTCGATAGTCACATTTTATTCGTATTATTTTTTCAAAGTTGCTGTTGTCAAATGTAAGTAAAGTTCTAAGATAGGAGCCTTTTTGGCCTCGCACAGGTCTTTTTGTCTATTCGAAAAAAAAATTGTTAGTTTTCCCTTTTTTACTGTTTGTATTTCCTGTGTGTGTCCCAAATATTTTTCTTTCCTTCTTTAGGTTTTTATATCAATTTCCATTGAAGCAACAGCCTTAAAAAAAAAAAAAAAACAAAAAACAATAACGCTTGTGAAAACCATTTTTTACTGTACACGCAGGTGAAAATACTCCGACAATGGGTAGCTGTTGAGTGCAATTTTTAAGAGAATAATTGTAAATCATGAGGAACAAGGATCATCGTGTTTGTTCATTATCACACGGAACAGAAAATATATTATTTGCAGAAAATAAAGGTGTTACCATGTATAGAGGTTGGTTTTACCTGTACATTAATACCATATTATAGGTACATAATTAAGTGAAATACAGAATATACAAATAAATTGTCAATGAAGGTGATGAATGGCGCTGACCTTGCAAATGATAATTTTATAATTTGTAGATAAGTTCTGGTAGAATTTTCTTCTGCCAAAAATGATATCGGTATCGTATCGACAAAATAAAGTTCCTATATTTAAACAAAATAGAAGGATTTTTCGGTTGTTGATTGAAAAACACTTTAAAGGGAAACATAACGTGTCCTTGCTTAAAATTAAATTTTAAAAAAATAGATAAGATATTATTTGCTCAAACGTGACTACAATACATATATAGGATGACTGGTAATTAGTGACCGATACTTAAACACATGATTGTACTCATGATAACAAACAACTTTTACTATGGGACCAAACCTGAAATCGTGAAAAAAAAAATCAGCTGGTCCCTACATTTTAACGAATTATGCGAGCATAAATGTAGGGAGCAGCTGATTTTTTTTTCACGATTTCAGGTTTGGTCCCATAGTAAAAGTTGTTTGTTATCATGAGTACAATCATGTGTTTAAGTATCGGTCACTAATTACCAGTCAACCTATGTATGTATGTGTGTATGGAGATAAAAACAGATCACGTTGGCCTTAAACAGACATCATCTGCCTAGCCTTTTCCCAACTATGTTGGGGTCGGCTTCCAGTCAAACTGGATGCAGCTGAATACCAGTATTTTACATGGAGCGACTGCTTATCTGACCTCCACAACCCAGATACTGGATAATACGATACCCCTTGGTAAGACTGGTTGTCAGATTTTCGGGCTTCTGACGACCTGTAACGACTGTCAAAGATCTACGAATGACAGCCGAGACCAACGGCTTAACGTACTTTCCGAGGCAAGGAGAAGTCTTGATATGTAAATATGGTCACCCATCCACAGACCAACCGCGGCAAGCGTAGCTTAACCTGATCGATCGATCCGTGCGGCTGTTATTACTTAGCCACAAGCCCCTCTATTGTTGGCCTTAAACAGTAGCATGCAAATATTAATAAAATAAAGTATAATTCTTATTTAAAAATGTCATGATTGCAACACAATACAATGCTCTACTATTCACATACAAGGTGAATATCCTTTGTCTGCTCATTTGAATTGGATTCGTTACGTACTACAGGCAGTCATTAATTTACTGCTATCATAAATTCAACAGCTCCCATCCCGTTTCAACTTTAGAAGGCAACTCGTAAGCTTTGAAATCTTCAGGTTTTTTCAAGTTCGGTGTCTGTCAATATTGTTAGACATCTGTTGCTAAGCAACCAGTAAGAGTTGTCTAAGCATCCCATCGGCGTATCAGTGTTGTAACTTCTAGTTATTGCAAAGTGGTCGATCATCACCTTAGTGCCTACTCAATCACAATAAGGGAAGCGCAATACTGCTTAATGAACTGCTTAATGAGTACACTTTACATTAATAGGTGGCATATAGTGTTCGTAAAAACGTACATTAAATCCTACTAATATTATCAATGCGAAAGTTTGTGAGGATGGATGGATGGATGTTTGTTACTCTTTCACGCAAAAACTACTGAACGGATTTGAATGAAGTTTAGCATACAGATAGTTTATAGCCCGGAATAACATATAGGGTACTTTTTATCCCGATATCCCCACGGGATCGAGACTTATGCGGGTGAAATCGCGGGGTGCTGCTAGTCTACCTATATATGCGCATGATAGGAGAGCAGTTAAAACATGCTAACTGGAATCGTCTTAACATCGTCGTACATGCTTACAGTAATGGGGCGCTTAGACTTAAGTTAGCGAAGCATACATTCTAAAGTAGTTTTGTAATGTAGTCATTGTTGAAGAGCCTAATAATTTTTTTTTTTTTAATCGTCGATATTAAACTGTGATTAGGGTACACCCTAGCCGTTGGCCCCACCCGCGTCCGCGCACTATGTACTGTAAAGTTTGTCTACAAAAGGCGACCTTTCATCATTGGCTGGTAGAAAAATAACCCAGGTTGCATTCGATCACTCAAGCTTTGGAATTACCTTTCAAAATAGATTATCCGGCTTTTGTTTGAAAACAACAAGTCTTAAATTAGGCGCGGAGAAGTGAACACGTTTCCTTGAAATAAATGCTAGAAATATACTTAATATTATTTCTTATTTAACGCCCCCACATAAAATTGCAATTCTGTTAGCGCTCCTCTAGTGCTGACAGTACCTACGACTGTGTTACCTAAGTAAATAATTAAACAAATATGTACTTTTTATATGCTTTCCAAATAGTCATCAACTTTATGTTAATACGAAAGATGCGTTTGTTTTAACACGCTTTATTAGTTCCTCATTTACATTACGTTCCATAGTTGTAGCAGTTTCTGTGTATTGTAATTGGCTGTCAGGGAGGTTGAATTGAATTTCAATGTGTGCTTTTACAATTTCTATTGTGACGATGTTATCGGCGATAACCACGTCGGCGTCCATAAAATGTATGGAAATACGCGTACGTTTATAACGTTATCGTAAACGGAAATCTAAAAGCGTCTTCATTATATTTCCATACATTTTACTTACCTGTGTTATCGCGGTGTCGTGGACGTTCATAATATTTTGGTTGGCACAAAAGTAATGAGCAGTGATCGGAATAGGTAGTGCTAATTTGCCTAAACTTCGAGGAAGGAAGTAACATAGAGTGGATAATACCTCCTCTAAAATCCCGGAATAATTTTAATGACGTTTAAATCCCGGGATATAAAAACTACGAATTATTTATTGGACTTTGTTTATAGATAGATAGAATAGTCTTTACTATGTACCTACACCATAAAAATTACAGATACAAATGTGTGTGTGTGTAACCCCAAAAAAATGTTACGATTTTTCAAATCAATAATTTGTAACTACAAATAAAGTCCAATAAATAATTCGTGGTTTTTAAATCCCGGGATTTAAACGTCATTAAAATTATTCTGGGATTTTAGAGGAGGTATTATCCACTCTATGTTACTTCCTTCCTCGAAGTTTAGGCAAATTAGCTCTACCTATTCCGATCACTGGTAATGAGACACTACAAAACTCTATACATTTCCTTTTTCAAGTTAATTGTTTTCGATAATATTCTAGAATGTTGTAGAACATTCTAGGTACTTGTGATGTGGGGGTGTATAAAACCACCCTCGCGATTGGTTTAATCAGTTTGAAGAAAAATGGACGACCAACAAGTTCGAACACTATACTTATACGAGTACTTGTTAGGCCACTAGGTTTAATAATAAAGGCAATGGGTACAAGTAATTATCTCATGTGACTATAACTTAGGTGTCTACATTGTGAATGTATTTACTAGAGAATTTCTTGCGAATTAATTAAAGGAGTTTCTGAATCTAGTCGTTTTAGTGATTACTGATGGAGAGGTTTTCAACCTTATCACTAAGGTATTAAGGTTGAAAACTTGTTCACCGCAAATGTCCGAGCTGGTACCTATTATTTTGATGATATCCATTACATTGATATGTTCTATAGGCGACTCTTTTCTGTTTACTTTTGCCGTCCCCTGATAAATGATATTTATTTCTGTGAATTAGTTCAAAAAAAACGCTTTTCCACGTCAAAAATAAATTATGTTTTAAGACTAGACGAATTGGGTGTTTCCTAACCAACTACTCTGAGAAGCAAGACCGAAACAAACTCAGAAGTCACAGTCTCTTAATGTCCAGACATAATCTTGGTCAGGCCATTTATGAGGAGCATACAGATTAGTGTCTGAGATGGTCTTTTGAGGAAAGAACCACACAGATTTGAGTGTACCTGTCCAGTTAATAATATTACTGTCTGAAGGGGATTTTCACAGTAGGCAAGTTGAAGACATTTAAATGGTCAACCAATTTAATTAACTTCACTCTCCCGTTTATTTTCATAACTACGAAACAACTCTTCCGCTTTGGATCTTAACAAATAATTATAACTTAACAAAGTTGAGCGCATTTCGTTTACATTTATGAAAAGTTCATAATTCGTTTTGACGTGATGAAAGTCGACGGCTCGTAATCCGTCGGCTTCCGAGCGGTGCGTAAATTGAATGGAGTCGCTCAGAAGCGTTTCATTACGACGCGCGGTGCTTATATTAATGTTAGCCCTTCTTTGGTAGTCGTCGACGTTTGTGGAAATTTTCGCAATTTTGGTGCGAAGAAAAATTTGCTTATATTTTTAAGAACTTTTCACGGTTAACTAATTATACGAGTATAAGGTCCACCTGAAATCGCGAAAAAAAATCAGCTGTTCCCTACATTTTGATGAGTTATGCGCACATAGATGTAGAGAACAGCAGATTTTTTCGCGATTTCAAGTTTGATCCCGTAGTAAAAGTTGTTCATAATGATGAGTACAATGACCCCTTAAGAGATTTCGTGTACGAAAAGATAGATTTTATATATTTAGTTTGTTAGAAAAAAATCACTTTTTAATTTCAATGTTAGGATTTATTTGATACTTAGTTCCTAAATACTCCTATGCCTTAGTATTGCCCGTGTTTTCATTTATTGTCGTATTGTCATTTCCACACTGTAGAAAGTTTTTTTTATTAATACCTACATCTTTCCATTTGTAGGTACCTACATAAATATTTTTTAATTCACAAAATAAAGTGCCTACTCTACCCCGAACCAAACAAAGACAGCTGCAGAGTACCATGGTATCATAACGACGAAGATCCCTTGGGAGGTTTAATTTAGTTCTTGTGTATCTGTACGATGCGGGAAGCGCGGTGGTGGCGCGCCTGGCATGACGGTACTCGCTCTGCTAATGGTGGAGGCATTTTCTCTAGCTGTAGGAATTAAATGATGACGTCAATGTATTCAGGGTGGTGGTGGTATTTACACGGCAGAAGTCAGTGGAAACGCCGGGAGGGGACGCCCTAGGAAGACATATAGTGATCTTATTGGTGATGTTCTTCAGAAAGGTCAGGTGCGTAGTACTCGCAACCGGCGTGCGTGTATGACCAGATGTAGGAACGTAAACGAGGCAAAAGGAGTATGTAAGGATCGTAGCAGGTGGCGTTCTGTAGATTTTGCCTATTCCCATGGGAAGAAGCCGTGAGTTTATGTATGTATGTATGTATGTATTCAGGGTGGCAGGCATCGACGCGCAAACTATAACCACGAATTCAGCACATGATTCTAGACCCCCTAGCGTAGAAATTTTTCGTCGGTTATTAATAGGTTTTGCACTTTTGTAGGAAACCATTGTATTTTTTTTTTAAACCGACGAAAAATTTTTACGCTAGGGGGTCTAGAATCATGTGCTGAATTCATGGTTACAAGTTGCGCGTCGATGACCCTCCCCCCCATACCTACTATACCTACAACATGACCTCTTAGACATTGTACTCATAATTATGAACAACTTTTACTATGGGACTAAATTTGAAATCGCGAAAAAAACAGCTGTTCCCTACATTTTGATGAGTTATGCGAAGATATATCTAGGGAACAGCTGCTTTTTTTTTGAGATAGTTTATAACCTGCATTAATGCATAGGATACTTTTCATCTCGGTAAATGACATTGACGACTGTTATCAATTTATGTTAAAACTAGTTTCTGCGTTTTTCATTTCTCTCTGGATTCAAATCTGAAGTCCACGCAGACGAAGTCGCGGGTAGAAGATAGTATAATAGTTTTTTTTTTATAATAAATGTAATTAGTTAAAAAAAATAGGCAGTCTGGTCTGGCGACAGAAGTGAAAACTTAAACGTAAAACTATGCATAGCATGTCACATATCGGTGATGCGGACCCGTAAGATTTCCCACTATCAACATTGCATGTCGCATGTCAGTGACGCGAACCCATAAGATTTTCCCGTACCAAAAATCGCTCAACGCACACATAGAAGTTTTCACTTCAAAAAAGCTTGTAAAACACCATGGAGACAGATCGCAGAACAATACAATACTCGAAACAACCAAATAAAAATTCTCCACAGATAAGTAACATATTTATAATCTGCATACAAAACTTAACATTAGCGATGCATAAACCGAGACACGTATTTAATTGAGCGCGGTAATCCGTATTAATAATAGAGCAGCTGGCGACCCCTGGCGTGATACTACAGATTTAAAAGTCAATATACTCCCAGGGATTACGCCAGGGTACGCTGAAGCAGGGGAACGAATAATTAGGTGTCGGCCATAGTGCGAGGACGCGTTTAAGGGGGAAGCGCTAAGGTAGCCCGCGAAATTCAAATTTTCTTACGTTTTTTGCAATTTGCTGGTCAGTGTTAAGTTGTACGTTGATGAAAATATGATTCGCGGTCGTAACAAATATGTATTTACAGAATTATAATCATTACAATCAGTAATAAAACTTGTTAAGTTAGTATAATCCCCAAATGTCAAGATTTCATGAAATAGTAATTCTTGGGGTTTACTTGGTCTTAGAGAGTTGTGTTGATGACTTTAATTATTATAATTCTGTAAATACATATTTGTTACGGCCGCGAATCATATTTTAATCAACGTATAACTTAATACTGACCAGCAAATTGCAAAAATCGTAAGAAAATTTGAATTTCGCGGGCTACCTTGGCGCTTCCCCCTTAACCAGACTTGTTTTACGAATGGTTGTGTTTATAGTGCATGTTTGTTTTTGGAATCGGTTGGACTAAGTACCTATATCAATTTTATGGCACAGGTGTCGTTATATAAGTCGTCGTAATAAGTCGTTTTACTCTTTAATATACTCTTTCCAACCATTTACTTTACTTTTGACATATGCACGCCTATAAAGTTTCTTATTTATTGACAGGCAACCATAGACGAAAAAATGCAATACTTAATGGACGCTATGAAGTTCCTTATTTATTGAAAGGCAACCATAGACGAAAAAATGCTATACTTAATGGACGCTATGTAGTTCTTTATTTATTGACAGGCAACCATAGACGAAAAAATGCTATACTTAATGGACGCTATGAAGTTCCTTATATAATGACGTGCAATCATAGACGAAAAAATGCAATACTTAATGGACGCTATGAAGTTCCTTATATTATAATGACGTGCAATCATAGACGAAAAAATGCAATACTTAATGGACGCTATGAAGTTCCATAAATAATGACGTGCAATCATAGACGAAAAAATGGAATACTTAATGGACGCTATGAAGTTCCTTATATAATGACGTGCAATCATAGACGAAAAAATGCAATACTTAATGGACGCTATGAAGTTCCATAAATAATGACGTGCAATCATAGACGAAAAAATGCAATACTTAATGGACGCTATGAAGTTCCTTATATAATGACGTGCAATCATAGACGAAAAAATGCAATACTTAATGGACGCTATGAAGTTCCTTATATAATGACGTGCAATCATAGACGAAAAAATGCAATACTTAATGGACGCTATGAAGTTCCTTATATAATGACGTGCAATCATAGACGAAAAAATGCAATACTTAATGGACGCTATGAAGTTCCTTATATTATAATGACGTGCAATCATAGACGAAAAAATGCAATACTTAATGGACGCTATGAAGTTACATAAATAATGACGTGCAATCATAGACGAAAAAATGCAATACTTAATGGACGCTATGAAGTTCCATAAATAATGACGTGCAATCATAGACGAAAAAATGCAATACTTAATGGACGCTATGAAGTTCCTTATATAATGACGTGCAATCATAGACGAAAAAATGCAATACTTAATGGACGCTATGAAGTTCCATAAATAATGACGTGCAATCATAGATGAAAAAATGCAATACTTAATGGACGCTATGAAGTTCCATAAATAATGACGTGCAATCATAGATGAAAAAATGCAATACTTAATGGACGCTATGAAGTTCCTTATATAATGACGTGCAATCATAGACGAAAAAATGCAATACTTAATGGACGCTATGAAGTTCCTTATTTATTGACAGGCAACCATAGACGAATAAATGCAATACTTTTTTCGACGCTAAAGTAAAATAAATGGTTACTTAGGTTAGTTTTAGGTTATCCCCTTACTTGTAAATGTTGATTAAAGTTGAAACAAGCTTAAACCACAAATAATGACGTGTAAGCAACGTTTATGTAAGTTAGAGTCAATGTTTGAGTGGCGTTTGGTAAATAATAATTATTTTTTAAAAGCAAAACCAGCTAACTTCTGACATAAACTTTTAGCATTCTGTTCGAAAATTGATAAGCAATGAAGAATATAGAAGTATGGAACTCTCACTGTTTATCTTCATTCTTTTCTTGGTTTTGACAATTATTTAAAGAGAGTCCCTTCCCAACAAACCATTACTGACCAAAGTAACAAATGATCGCTCATTTCTTACTACTTATTACTCCTCAAACCACCTGGGAATGGAACCGACTACAGTGACCCTTACTTAGCAGACCCCGGTGTTGCCACCAAAATTAACTCGCCCGTTGATCCTCAATACAATTTTATTGCAAATGGCCCCAAATAATGCTAAATCACAGCTAAATCCCCATAATATGGGGTAGACCCGATTTCGGGGTCTATTTTTTTCGGCTAGCAACATTATCTTTTATTGTGATAAGTGTTTATGCAATGCAATTTTTGTTTTTGTAAATGCGTCGTGAATTATGTTATGGATTATGGAGATGAAAAGTTTTGAATATACAGTGGGTGACTTTATATTGAATACTTTTCAGCTATGTATATTATATTAGTAGCTTCTGGAACGTTCTAGGCCTAGTAGACTGTAGATTTGTTGACCATTTTCTATTTTGTTAACTACTTGGTACTTGTTGAAAGGCCTACACTGTCCTCTTTAACACCTTCAACTGTCATGATAATTATATGAGACACAATTAAATTTCTATTGTTACCGACTACTAGCCGGTCGATCGACAGCTTATTAACAATGTTATGTTATTGTTTGTTGTTGTGTTGTTGTTCAATGTTGTTGTTAACAATGTTATGTTATGTTGTTGTTGTTGTTATGTTGTTTGAAAATATTGTAATTTAAAGCCAATTATTTTTAAATGACTAACCGTGGAGTTTCTTGCCGGTTCTTCTTCATAGGAAACGACCAATTGGAACCGTGCACCTAGCTTCTGACGTTTCATAAGTGTGTGCAAACCTACTTGGTTTATGTGATATAAAATATTTTGTTTTTTTTTATTTGACTTTTGGAGTGAAATAATTTCGTAAATAAGCTTATTTTCATCATAATATTCCATCATAAATCATGTGCATAACATGTGACATGTGTTGTAACATGTGAGCTAAGTATGTGACTTGAAACGTGTGTAGTGTGTGACTCGAGGCTGGATTGCAACCTCTAGCAGCCCTTCCCAAAGCCTGTTAGGGATAAGGCTCTTTGTTGCGTTTTAAAAAAAAAAGCGCACATTACTGCACTAGTGTGGAAATATAAACCTAAGAGCGGTGCAATAAGACTCACTTTACTAGCAAGTGTGTTGAAATAATATACACTTTGGATTTTGAACGATAGAGTAAAAGTTAGTCCTCCATGCTTTTCTTTCGTCGGTAGGACTTTCCGGGTTTCCAAAAATTCTTTCAGGAATTATAAGGTTCCTCCATGCTACATCTTCCTGGGTCATATGGTCATAGCCTAAGTGAATAGGACACAGCACAAACCTTGCGTGGCTTGCCCATAAAAATAATCCTTCGTAACAGATATTTGGAAGTTCTGTACTTTGCTGACCTAGCTCCAAAGTACCCTCTAGAGTACTGGGGGAATGAGAACTGTCAGTTGGCGGTTCTAACCGCCAACTGACAGTTCTCATTCCGAGTTTCCCCTTGTTCTTCTTGAATAGGTTCTGGAGCTCTGTCAACATGTTTTTAAGAATCGCCACGAGTTGGCATATTGATTGTGCTGATACAGAGGTTGAGACCCAAATGCTCAAAAACATCATCCCCGAACACTTGGGTTCTCCTAGTACTAAAGCAGGACAGTAGAGACTTGGGAATAGATACCTGTCAGAAGACCAGACTGATTGGCAATACTCATCTTCGAGTAGACTTTGAATGAAATTAGCTTGACGGAGACTTCGTATCCTTTTATCTTGGGTGCTCGAAAGCTTGTCCCCACATACCCTCCCTTGTAAACCACGTCTTGGCATTTGTGATCTGGGAGAATATGCCAAAATCCTCTTTAAAAGTCCCAAACAGTGCATGGAAAACGAGTAGTGACAACATCTTGTCTTTGCAGACCTCATCGTAAACTTTGGAGACCTCAATGGCCTCCAGACCCTGTTAAACTGAAGAAGTCCAGAAACTCATCTTCTTACTTCAGTCCTTCGCAATGGACACCGACACCGACGGTACAGAAAGTTCTCAGGAAAGGACATCCTAGTCACTTGGCGCCCTGTTGTTATCAACAAGCAATGCAGCGAACATGATTGTGCTCATTGCCCTCTTGAGTTCATTTTTGTATTTCTTCCGGAACTTGTCTTGAGAGCGGGGGATACATAAGCAACAAGTCATTGGATCCAAACTCTGCACCATGCTTGAATGCTTATTCGAGGGAAAAGAGGTCCCTTTAAGAAGAACGTGATGTGCTCCGTTTAGGCTATATTTGGAGAAGTTTCTTGATGGGAAAGTTATGATGGCCTAAGCTCGTTTACTCTCAGAGGAAAGCCAGACAAAGGTCCATGATAGGTCCGAGGTCCATGATAGTACCAAACCATTCAGTCCTGTAAGCGATGACCAATCAAATCATCGCTTACAGAGTGTATATGTTTTCAATGCTAAATAAACAATCCAGTATTGATCATTTGGAAGAGATCCCTTGAGAGAAGAAAGATTAGGGTAAAAATATTGATGGATATTATTTGACAAATTAATTTGAGAGAGAAGAAAGAGACATTTTCATCAGGGCAAATATTTAAACTTTATTTTTCCAAGTGCTACACAGAAATGAGATGTATTGTATGGTACCATACAATGTAACAAAACAACTATGAAGTATCGTTCGCCATTTTATTTGTTTCTGCATCCCTAACCCCTATGGTCAGCTATCCGACACTAAAATGTAAATTAGTAGATATTGAATTATCCATTAATAAATTACAATTATCGATATTTCGATAACTGTGCCACCTGTCGATCGATACGTGTTCCAGGTGTTAATATATTTTATTATGATTACATTGTGGTTAACTAGCGCCCCCTCATTTGTTGTGATTCATAATATCATAAAGCTGTTTCGAGAATAGTATGTAAACAGAGTTAAAATTATTTAAAACAAAGTGATATTTGAAAAGTCGCTGTGGAAGCGATGTTTTACATCAATGACCAAACAGTCATCGTTTTTAAGGCGGCTCTATCTCGAAACCTTTAAAAATAATTACAAATGCAGTCTATACAAGCAAAATATATTGATAAGACTGAATTGTAAACTGGAAGTTGACCAACGCAAATTAATATAGCTGATTTAAAAAAATAAGCAGAAGATAAGTAATTTACGCAAAAGTATTAAAATGCGAAATAATCAAACATTACACGTCCTAGCGGGCTAAGGGTCGGGACTTGGTCCCTAAGTTATTGGGTTAATAAATCTTAATATACCGCGCCGCGGCCGGCATGCTAATGCCTCCTAATGTTGCAGGGGCGGCCACGTTACCCAATATAATTATATTTTGTAAGGGGTGAAATGTGCACATAGTCCAATCATTACCTTGTTGTTCCGCAATTACATTAAAAAAAATGATATGGGTTTGTTCGATTATCATGAAAAAGTCAAAGTCAAATCAATTATTTCAAATAGGCATTTAAAAGGCACTTTTAAACGTCAAAATTTACAAAATTGATTCTAGTCGCCCCTTCCAAAAGGTAGTTTCGTATGGAGAAGAATGGGCAAAAAACTCCACCGTTACTCTTTTAAAATGTTTTACAATATTTTGTTGTACATTTTTTTAATATAATTACATGTGAAGACGATGCACCTAGAATGAAATAAAATTACTATACCACAATAAGCAAACACAGATAAATTAATTATGTGAAAGTAATACATCTGTTGATTTTAATTGTATGTGCATTATGAATATTCGTAGAAAATTATTCAAAACAGTAGGTAACTGGCGCTAACATCTCAATTATTCGAGTAACTAGACGCTACCGACCGACTTTCAGTTATTATCAAAAATAGTTAAATAAAATAAAACGTAAATGAGACTGCATGTCTAAATGTATTCACCACTTAAAATTGTTTTACGTCTATCTGTTACACGTATCCAATATACAATTAACGCAAAATCGCATGCAGAAACTAAAAAAGTTTCACACAAAAAACGTTCGGAATAATTAATGATAGAAAAAGATTTCCCATGTATCGTACTCGGCGACCATTTAACTGTCTAATCGTCGAGAATATCGAATGAGGGGTACGCGTGCCATTTATTTTTATCGATGTCGGTACCCAGTATAGTGTCACACCACTAGGGCTAAGCATCTTTTTAATAATAGAGGGATTTGGTAAACAAAATGCGACACAGACAGGACGGAGACATTTTTTATTTATTTTTATTTCATTTGGTAGTAGACCGATGTGCGATGTTAATTTTAAAATGAAATAGCTGATTTTAAATGATGTAAATACACACTGTAAATAATTATCTGCTGGGGAGTTTGTTGCGCCACTTCTTCTTCCCAGGTAAAGCACTAGGAAGTGTTGAAGGGCGGGCGTGCCGGGGGATAATTTCGACGTTCATAATGTGCTGATTTGAATAAATGACTTTTGATTTTCATTTCTGCGAATGTGAAATTCATATTTCTAGTAAGTTACATAAACAAACAACTGTTCCGCTACGTATAGTTAATAACCTAACCACAACCCGGGTAGGCACGGATTATTTAAGAAAGGGTGTATGCTTATGACCATACGATTACTTTTCCAACCTTTTAATCACGGTGTCTCAAACGTCAGTTCTTTTTTATTATTATTTATCATTTATACAAAAGAACACAGGATTACATATTTAACAGCAACCAAAAACCACTAAGGTCTAAACTTGTGCTAGTTGCGTCAAGATCAGACACATGAGCTCCAGGTTCATCTATATATCTATACATATAAATAAAATTGAAGTGTCTGTTTGTAATGTCAAAATAACAACTTTTTACGAAATGCATAGGCAAGTTTATACAGTACTTGTAACAAAAAAGCAATTTTTACAATTTTTGTCTGTCTGTTTGTTCCGGCTAATCTCCAAAACGGCTGGGCCTATTTTGACGGGACTTTCATTGGTAGATAGCTGATGTTACGGGGAGTAACTTAGGCTACTTTTATTTTAGAAAAACAATTAAGGTTCCGCGCAAAAAAATTAGAACCCATGAAATTGTGAACAAAAAGTTGGATTTGCAAAATTCTTTTTGCATTTGGTAGCCCAATTCTTGAGGATAGTTATAGGCTATTTAACATCACGCTACGACCCTTAGGAGCCGAGCAAAAAGAAAAAAGTCAGAAAGAACACTAAGCGAAAACGAAGTAATACCGCGGGCGGGAGATGCAACGCGACGGGTCGGGGGACGAGGGAGTTGTATTAAAATGCGGCTGTATAGGTATTGTGTATCTGACGACTTCCACGCGAACGAAGTCGCGGGGCACAGCTAGTTAAAACATGTCTTGTCGTGCGATAGAAGTGAAAACTTACGACTGTAGTCGAATACGCGATTCAGCGTCACCGACCGACTCGAGCCGAGTATACCCGATTCAGCGTCACCGACCGACTCGAGCCGAGTATACCCGATTCAGCGTCACCGACCCGAGCGTGACGGTTCAGTTTTATCCCCTGTTCCGAAAGAGCGCAAAATGCGCCTAAAGAAGTATTCACTTCAATAATATTGAAATCGTTGGCTAAACTGTGAGAATTATGGATGGGTGTGATCTCCCATGTACGGCACAGTGAACAAACGTGCGAATAAATTGGAATCTCGAACAATACACGGCAGAGCGATCGAGATATGACCGACGCGACGGCACATCAAACGTTTTGGCGGAGTAGAGTGACCATACGGCACAGTGGTCCTAGAATATTTTGAAAACTGTACATAATTTTTTAAAACGCGTTTATTATAAACTAAAGTCACTTTTCGTTTGTATCTGTGTGACCGCGTTGTTCTTCTAAACTTCACCATCATTTATAGAATTCATTCCGGAAGGTTTATGTTTAATACATTAATATTCAACTTAGCAGGAGCTAGACCACCACCTCGTAACGCAGTATTATTTTAATCATACTTGAGTGTGGGAAAGAGATGGAGCTAGACGTCCTGTATAGCTTCCTCTCTTTCTCACACTGAAGTAACATTAATACTGCTTTAAGAGTTGCTGGTTGGCCCCCTGTAATAAAAAATCTCGATGTTTTGTCAAGTTGTTAAAACGTTGCGAAGCAGGGCGAGTGAATAATAAGAAGACATAATAAAAGAAAATATTGAGAAGACCTAACTACTCCATGGATTTCACCCACGAAAGTTATTATATAGGGTTATTTTAAATTGACTGGCTAAACTCCACAGACGAGATGGGTATCGATAAAAAGATTTGATGTTTTTTTTAGGAGGTTTAACGACCGCTGTTGTTACTTGAAGTATGAGTTGAGAAAAACTGTTTTCTTATGTTTTATCGTGTTTAGTTATCGATACCCATCACGTATTCACGTCTGTGAAGTTTACACAAAAAAAAACTGATTTTTAAACTGAAAAAAATTGCGGTCGATGACCTAACAAAAAAAAATCATCAAATTAATAAATTTTTTGTTTTGTCATGTTTAGATATCGATACCCATCGCGTCTCCGCAGTTTAGCTAGCCAATTTCAAATAACCCTGTAGAATTGGAACTTATGAGCAGGTACATTGTTTATCCCGGTATATTTTGTAAAAATGAGCGTAAGAGTAGGATTATAATAAAACTTAACAATGTAAAAGTAACTGTTTATAATAATAATAACATATAGTCTTGTGCAGTACAACGTAACATGCTTATTTTTTGCATTTTCATTCTAAAATTAAAGAAATAAACAAAAAACGATGAGGGCGCCACTGCGCGCTCGGTATCCTTTTAAATACTTGAAATCAAGAGGGTATACTAACATTTGTTTTCACTCACACTAAGCGACACCTAAGTGTAATGCCGAAATAAAAGCGCACTGTTGGATTTTTAATGCTTGGCTCAGCGCCGCGTTTAAATCCAAGTGTTACTGGAAACCAGGATGTAATTTTACTAGAAAGTGACGTCATCGCAGAGACAAGATCCACATCGTGTATTAGGAACATGAAGTGTTCACCACTCTCCCGAAATCAGAAATGTCTATCATGGTTCGCCTACCGCTACGTACACTGTATAATATTTTTATGGTAGTGCTAAAATGTTCGACCCGAGGATTTCCGACCTCTCTTTGTCCTGATATCATAAAAATAATAGTATAAAATAGTGATATATAAATATATAGATAATGTATAGATATATGAATAATGATGATTTGACAAGTACCTACATAATTTCTATAATGTAATTTTGATTAATATTATCACGGTTTATGCACCATCTCTTCCTGCCAATTTGTACGCCACGATATGCGGCTGCACATGTTAGAACTATTTCTGTATCAGTTATTATCCTACGTGCAATGTATCATGTATATTATATAATTTTTTATGTTTAAACAAATAAAAATACATTTCTGCATTTGGAAGCTGAGTCGTAACTTCCAGAATAATAGTCATAGTCATAGTCATTTATTTAACAATACACATTGTGTAGAAATATAATTAAAATAACAAATTCAAAACGATAATAATCCACATTCAATAAAAAAAAAAATAATACAATAAAACAAATAGTCCAATAAAAAGGAAAAACCAAAATCAAATTACTATAAGAAGATCAAGATCAGTCATTAATGAGCTATAATTTTCTAAGAATATTGCAATAAAATAAAATAAAGAATAGTGTAAAAAAGATTAATAATATGTCATCTAATTTTCTGTGAATAAAAAATTATGTCAAATATAAATAAAAAGAAAATAAAAACAAATTGTTATAAAAAGGTCCGTAATAATATGCCATCTAATTGTGAACTAATAACAGTCAACATATCATTTGAAATTAATTCCAATCTAGAACAATTATATTACGTTTGTCGCTTATCATCTAAGTACTCATGGTCGCTGTAATAGCCCTTCCTCAATAAATATGTCTTCAATTTGTTTTTGAATAAGTTTGCGTTTTTTATGCTTTTAAGTTCTAAGGGAAGCTTGTTGTATAGAAATACTGACTGGTACCTAGGACTGTGATGAACCACGTTTATTGTCGGTTGGATTGTGTTAGGCAAGTCTTTCCTGCGTGTATTAACTTTATCTTGTCTTTGTTCATCAGTTTCAGATTTGTGCAAGTTCTTAACAAAACTGGTTAGGAGTGTCAGTATAATTATACAGACATGGCACTGTCAAAATATTAAGTGTTATAAAATGGTCTCTGCACGAATCCATCTGTTTTAGGCGGAGCATTGTCCTTAAGGGTCTTAATGGCTTTGTACATTGGATAATCGAGTGTAAGATCCCTGATTAATAAAATAGACTACATCAAATAATGTGATTAGTTAATGCTTTTAACTACAAGCACGAGATATTTTGCTACAATACCTGAGTGACAAACAAAATACAACATCACGAAGGGTCTGTAAAAAGCAAAGGTCCCCAGCCTTACGCGCAGTTTCAAAAGCCGTGTATGACGCGAGACGTCCGGATTTCGCGATTTGTTTGTTTAAGACTTACGATCGTGTGTATGTGTACATGCTCGCGCATGTAAGGTGTTAACATATTGCCGCCCTAGGAACGAAGTGTTAGTTCATCACTGGCAGTTGAAAAATCTATTGTAGGATCATTGCTGTGTTCTTGAGTTGTAAGCATGTCAGCCAGGCGAGGTACGCCATCGTCGCGTCGGGCTGCAGGAGCGTCTGACATCTTTCCTATCTTGCTGACAGTGGCTTCAAATTGACCAAACCAGGGGTCACTTTGACCTTATTCATCATCAGCCTCCTGCCCTCATTCCAGTTTATTTGGGGTTAGCGCAGCACGTCTTCTGCCATACATCGCAAGCAACCAAATCGACAAAACCCCATACAACCCGTGCATACAAAGTAGTTTTCTTTTTCAAAAACTGTTCAGCTTTAAGATGGTCACACGACTACGGAACTCTTATACAATGCGAGATCAGCTTATACTGGAAATGTATAGCTTGATATGTAGCCGTGTGTGCCATAAGTATTAAAATCCATTTACGGCCGAACCCAATGACCTATCTATTTAGTTAGAGAGAAAAAATCTACTTCTTTTTAATAAAATAAGTGACAGACATAATTTTAATACTAGAAATAAAGATAAAATAGATCAACCATTTTTCAGATTATTTAAAGTACATACATCTTTTATGGGGTACTGGGTTAAATGTTACAACAAAATACCTTGTGATATATTGCAATTAAATGAAAGAAAATTTAAAACTCATATTAAAGTACACTTTTAAAACAGCATAGGTATTACAAATTAGAGGATTATATCCAAGATAAGAACGCTTGGAAACATGCTGGTCCTGCTCCATAGAACAATCAGTGGCTCAATTGCGTAACATACTTACAGTAGGAATCGGTATCATTTTGACAGTTCAACAACATTCATTGCGTTATTTACGTTGTTGAGCAGACAAATTTTTCGAACTTAAGAAGCAATGGATAAGCAATTTGCTTCAAAATGATTCAGATTCTGATTGATCGTGTGTTACGCAATTAGGGTACTGGAGTCTAGACAAAATTAAACTGGTTGCTAATTAAATTATAATAATAATAATATTAATCTCTTAATCCCCATCGCCGTATCTCTACGTTGACGTCGTGGTGGGGCTTGCGCGCTTCGAACTCTAGGTCTGTGCCGGTAGAGGTTACTTTGCCGGAACAGGTCTAGGGTGAGGAGCCAGACCAAGAGAGATACAGAAACCCGCAGGGCAGCATGTGGCGAGCTGCTGGGCAGTAGCGACCCCACGTACCCTATCTCCCGGGAGAAGTTATGTTCCTCATCTCTGGCTTGCCTTTATTGGCCGGCTGGAGTGAACACTGACGAGAACTGACCTCCCACCTCATTCTTGCCTTTATTGGCTGGCTTGAGTAGAGATTCGCAAGAGCAAACGTGCTCGGAGGAAGGAAGTAGTCCAGTAAGATGCTGGTAGGGATCTTGACCGTACTTCCGGGATTGTCCTGATAGCCGTGGAATACCTCTCCACTCCTCTTAAGCACCTCAAGACATGTTGCCCCCTTGTCGCTACGACACTATGTGCTAGCGACCGTTTCCGGGGGCCCATTGTTGAGTGTGCAAGTCACCCCCTGCCATTTTATCCGTGTATTGTATTTATCACACATTGGTCAGGCAGGGGCCATAGTCCTTCCATAGTTTTAGATAACCAGTCCACTTTAGCCATCCAAACCCATAGCCCAATTTTTTTTTGTCTCCATATTCTGCAATAGTCCTACACCATCCGGGGGTTGTCCTTGGGTGCACTTGCATAGTACGCACAGGGATAATCGTCGGTTAGTGCCTCATTTCCATTGAAAGCGTCTAACGGGCCTCTGCGAGTTGGCTTCGGCCCCTCATATGCCTTCTAAAGGTCCGGGACCCTGGGGTCCCGAGAAATATCAAAAAAAATAATATTAATCATTATTAATTATTATAATTTATAATTTATTATGTTTTATGACACTGATTTTACATTCTGTGTTTACTTTCGCTCACACGGTCTTATTACTTGTTAAAATTTTAGGTAAATCGTACACTTTTACAATGCTTGTGAATATGTGATCACCAGTGATCGGAGTAGGTAGATTGAATTGGGGTCATTAAGCCGAAAGGTATATATTAATATGGACATTTCTCCGGAATTTCGGAATCGGCGCCACCCGCGGATGAGCAACGTTCCGTAACAAGTTGTTGTTAGATGTTTGACATGTGATGTTATATGCCTTTCCTATTCTTTTTCCCACACTCTGTAAGAGCAGGAAATGTATACTCTAGACTGCAATATTTCGCATCATCCACCGTCCCCGAATCGGCGCCGCGCTTGTATAGACTCAATAAAGTCTACTTTATTGAGTGCAACATTCCGTAAGAAATTGTTGTTAGACGTTTGATGCCTATCCTATTCATTTTCCTACACTCTGTGCAAATTAGAACAGGGAAGGTATACTCTAGAATGCAATATTTCGCATTACCGACCGTCCCCGAATCGGAGCCGCGCTTGTTTAGTCTAGACTTTATTGAGTGCAACTTTCCGTTAAAAACTATTGTCAGATGTTTGACATGTGATGTTATATGTCTTTCCTAATCTTTTTCCTACACTCTGTGTAAGTTAGAACAGGAAAGGTATACTCTAGAATGCAATATTTCGCATTAAGTCCGACCCGAATAACGCTGACTCAATGAGTCGACGTGACAGACGCACGTGTTTTGACTTCGCCGAGAGGTTAAATTAATCTTCTCATACTGTTTGAACCTCCAGTTTATGAACTACAGTTTTGGATTATATATAAAATATTAAAAATGTATTAATGCTCCGATCGGAATTCGATTGTTTTTATTATTCATCAGATAAATAATAAATTAATTTAGTTTTGATACCTTCCTTTAAATTTTGAATGGAGTAGTAATAATATCACTACCAACATTAACAATATTTAATTGGATCCGGAAATACCGGAATTACCCGAATTACTATTCTTTATTATTATTCTTTCTGTGGGCATTTATGATACAAGTACCAAAAATCAATCTACCTACTCCGATCACTGGTGATCACCGTGTATCTAACACATATTTAATTTATCTGTCATTGCTTCATTTTTAATTGTTTACCTATTGTGGTATAGTAATTTCATTCTAGATGCATCGTCTTCACATATAATTATGATAGATGTACTTATACAAAATATTGTAAAACATTTTAAAAGAGTAACGATGGAGTTTTTTGCCCATTCTTCTCCATACGAAACTACCTTTTGAAAGGGGCGACTAGAATCAATGTTGACGTACATAACCAGTTTTGGTATACTGGAGATAAAAAGACCTATCTATCCATGGTTTTAACGTCCCAATAATCTATAAGAGACTATGGAATCTTACCAGCCTGACATAAGGACAGATAGAATTATACTGTCTACCATCAATAGCAATCTGACTTTTACTGAAAATAAGTTATTGGGTTCGGACGTTAGTTGTTTTCGAGTAATTGCTATTTGAGTCGAAATGCATGATTAGTAATTTTTATTAACCCACATTCTTTAACTAAAACAGTTGATAGATTGTAAAGTTATGTAGGTTTTCTATTCGGTATAATATAGAAAGTAGCATATTCATAACACACTGAACCTTGTATCCTACCATAAATATAGAAGTTTTGTTTATTCGGTCGCTTGGCTGCATATTTATATAATACAGTACCGAGTGCGGCTGAAGTCGAGCAAATAGTCAGGGAACTCAACCACTGTTTGCAATTGACCGGCCGGCACTGTAAATAGTTCATGTGTGTCTACAGTATGTTTCTCTGACTACGGTTTACTGTCTACAAATCGTTCTTCAAATCTATCAAATTGTAGGATGAATATAACTTCTTTGATGCTAGTGTTTAGCTTGCCAACCCCGCACAGTTTTTATATCCGCTAAACAAAACATGAGCCGGTTACTTTTAACTTATTAAATTCTTTGGTATTACCGTATTGCTATTACAAGTTAATTTCGTGTCTCTTAGTGATATTATCATACCAATCGGTTTTGAGGAAGGTGTTATAACTACCTCTGATGTCAAAATTCAACTGAACTCCTCAGAAATATTCTCAATAGCTATTGATTTA
Organism: Fissipunctia ypsillon; assembly: GCA_947568875.1. Lineage (NCBI taxonomy): Eukaryota > Metazoa > Arthropoda > Insecta > Lepidoptera > Noctuidae > Fissipunctia > Fissipunctia ypsillon. The sequence continues at coordinate 4,180,371 of OX387665.1, read as the reverse complement.
GACGTGTAGTTTACCACCAGCTGTTAGCTGATGTTGCAAATAAACTTAACGGTATTAAGTAACGAGACAAGAATCGCGTTGAAACACGGAAATAAAATGAAAGTATGACAAGAATTAACGCCAAAGACAAAATTAATCAACGATAATTTTCTCTTTATCGAACGTTCTTTGATAAAGCGCTGTGAATAGACAAAGAGCTCGAAACAATGGGAGTTCATGCACAGTAGCCGGTTGTCTGGCAGGGCCCTGGCCGGCGCGGCGGCGGCCACACCGACGCAGTGCGACGGACAGACAAACACATTTGTGTTCGTTTTGTGTGTTTCTCCGGGACCACTTCGCGCCACACTGCGACATTCTTCGTACGCGTTTTATTATTTATTTATTGTGCGTAGCAAAGCATCGACTTTTTTGTCGACGCTGCTTTTTTTTAAATCCGAGGTGTAAAGGTTAGTGATGTTTGTTTTGTACGACGGTTATTCATACATCACGATATTTTTGTTGAATGCGCTTCACAGGCCAAATGTGTTACCTAGATGAGTTACCAATTCTCAGTATATTTCCAATTCAATGTCAAATTACGAAACGCCTGCTGCTCAGAAAAAATGTTCTTGAAATATGACCGACGGCGGTATCACCCACATTTATATCCTCTACGTTTTTGGTGTACCTACAGTTTACTAATATTTGTATTTCCGTTCTAATCGGATTTGTTTCCCTATAACCGAATTCTTTGTTATATCCAGCTTGATGGAATCCTTTTCCCAATAGTGCCTGACATAGCAGCTACAGTTTCGAATAAAATTAGTTTTCTTCTCTTCTGTCAATTCAGGCTGAACCAGACTTGGCACCAAATTTAACATATGTTTTAGAATGTATAGCAAAAACAAGTCAAAGTTGAATTATTTAGACTTTATTAGACCATAAATAGGCACTTTATAGATTGATTGCATAACAAGTGCTGCAAACTACCACAAAAGTAATAGTTACTCTACAAGTAATTTCATAATCCAAACCTATTTATTAATAATTTAAAAAATATTGACCCGTGACAGCGTATGATCAATTCCTACTTAATTTGTTGGATGTATCCTTACATAATACTTGTAAAATATCACAACTTCCTAAATCAATTTCAAGTCGAACGAAAACAACACTGCCATAGACCGTCATCAATATTTATTAGAGGATCCAATCAATGAACATGGCTCCATTCAGTAGCAGCCCAACACATAGTCGATAACAGTTACAATGAATAACGTAACACTAAACTTATTACTGTGACGATAAACAGGCAATTTTCACGGATTACAACTGGCTTCTTGGTAACGAACACACGGATGAAAAAAATTACCAGCTTGTCGAACAACATATCAATCTGCCTAGCCTTTTCCCAAATATGTTTGGTTCAGCTTATAGTCTACTCTAATCCGGTTAGAGTAAACTATAAGCTGAACCTAACAGATTAGCTTATTAGGTTTTTCCATCTGGAATTTCTCATTATCAGTCCGGAGTCTGGATTTGAGCTGAGTTGATGGCAAAAGCCTCGCCGCCTATTCCATGGAACTTAAACAAACTGGCGAAATGTAGGAGTGCACCTCTGTCTCACCCCTCGCGGAATACAGGCGTAATGTTATCATCATCTGCCTAGCCTTTTCCCAGGGATGTTGGGGTCGGCTTCCAGTCTAACCGGATGCAGCTGAATACCAGTATGTTACATGGAGCGACTGCCTATCTGACCTCCACAATTCAGTTACCGGATAACACGATACTCCTTGGTAAGCTTGTCGTATAACATATCCCAACATATAACATGAATTCACGGTACTCATAAGTTTACTTCTTCAATTTGAGTTTGTCCAGTTTTCAACAATACTTCACTATTTTAAAAGTGTGATATACATACATACATAAACTCACGCCTTCTTCCCATGGGGGAAGTGTGATATAAACTAGAGATATTTTGATCTACTTGAAATCAGGTTATTGATTCTGTTCTATATCGATATTTCTCCAAATCGGGGAGTTCGACGTTGTTTGAAATTTAGCTCAACGTGCCTTAGAAACGTTAAGAATCAACCGCTTGGGGAGCTCGTGTAACAAGAACGGCAATCCGCGAGCGTAATCGTGGTTTGGACTCGCTGGTGTTTAAGCGACTTTCGAACTTTTCACAAACATCTTGGATTTTTCGGATAAAAATTTCATCAAATAAAACGAAACATAAAATCAAAAACCTGTCCTAACCTGAAACTCGGCTAAACAAAGTGCAAACTATAATATTAATACTGCCGCGTAAGCTATAACTGCAACGAAAGTTTAACAAAAGCTCGAGGTCCCAGCAGGCCGTGTGTCACCGGTGTTAACGAAATACAAATATTAGTCAACACACGACACAAATTAAGACTAATGTCTAATGTAAAGCATAGTTTAACTTGAAACTAAGTGCTTGAACAAAGTGACAGTGGCTGATTACCTGCAGTTAGTTTCTAATATTAGTATTTAAAATACTCGAGAACTTTCGTGAGCAAAATTTTGTATAAGTTGTCACACTAAAACACACAACTAAAACATTCTTAGTGGTATCGGCTTAGTCTGTAACAACATCTGTATTAAGGATAGTAGAGGCAACAACCTTTTTATCCGACCGCGGAAAAGGAAATGTACCTAATCAATGCGACAGTCGTGTGTGTAAGTTAGCCACAAAACTACTAGTCCTGTTTTGACAAATCGGTGTCCATCGCTTTTATTTGAAAAGCTTGTTATTTTGTGACTAGGTTTATTTCCATTTTTTTAACTGTTATGACCCATTATTGATTGTGTCATAATAAAATAGTAATAGTAGTTATAGCCATTTTTCTTGTTATTGTAATTTATGTACATTATGGAACTCAAATAAAGACTTGAATAATAAGTTTGCCACTAAATTAAATATGTTTTGACATGTCACCACATCAGTAGATTGCACCCGTGCGAAACAGGGGCTGGTCGCTAGTTATTGATATAATACGATTGCCCAAAATATTACCAGTGAGCATAAGAAAAACTAGGTGGACTTAACATAAACATGGTAAAAAAGGACCAAAGGTATCATTACCATGTCCTATTATTCTTAACAGTCAGAAAAACACGGCTACTGCATAGCTGGCAGGTATGTCTCAATAAAAAGTTAAGACACGGAGCTTAAGACCCATAAAACTTCAATACGTAGGTTTAGTCTACTACGAAGTTTTTTACAAAAGCGTTTGATTGCCTCGACCACCCATTCATATAGCTTTTAAAAGAGCATAACTTAAAACTTACATTTTTATTCGTGCGACGCGAAGGTTGAATCAGGTAGAAGGTGCCGTGAAATGTATCAGTGTAGTGCAACTTTTGAACTGGACGTGCGAAGAGGGAGTCTCACAAGGTGAACGGTTGGGACCAATTCTTTTAATATTGTGTGTTTTCAGCGGATGTTGGCAAGGGTATAACGGTGTGAGAAATTTGATTTTTTTTCCGTTTAAAATCACCTGTTGACTGTTATCGATATGATAAGAAATAATAATTTATGTTCATTACAAAACTTTATTTCAATGACTTTATCCTTTGCAAACGGTAGGAAACATATTGTCGCAATAAAGATTTTTGTTAATAAAATGAACGACTGTAATGCGTATAATGGTATAAAATCCTAAAAGATACTGTAACCTCTTGAATGAAATGAAATGTATCTTTCTAATTCGTACGGCGGTATTGTATGGATCACTGACCTGCACTCTACTCTCGGTGAGACCGATCCTCATGGCAATTTCCTCGCGCATGAAGATGTCAGGGTAGTGCGTCTTAGAGAAACATCTCTCCAACTCATTCAGTTGTGCCGGTGTGAACCTTGAGATAAACAAAACAAGAATTATTAAGGCTACCGATAAAATGAGATTACGGCATCGAAAACTAACTGACCTAACAGTGAAGAGGATTTTTAATCACTTTTGGACCTAAGTCAATTCTGATGACTCTTAACTTGTTTTTGTTGGTTTTTAGCATGTACGAACACATCCACAAATAAATTAATTGGAATTTTGTTTTGGTTTTCTTACCTCGTCCGATGTCTCTTCTGCTTGGCAGGCTTATCGCTGTCGGAGGCTGATGATGACATGCTGACTGGCACGGTGGCCATGTGCCCTCCACTGTGCTGTTGGTGGATGCCACCTGCACATAATAACTTATTAGTAAATGCTTTCCGAACTGAATGACCAATTCCATCTACTGGACAAAAATTAGGGGAGGCCTACGCCGAGGAGGTGACTACTACTAATGAAATCAAATAATATTAAATTAATACAACTATAATTTCTTATCACATTATAGGTATTAAAATTTCAAATAATGAAAATTGTATCGGATTTAAAATTTAATTTTACGTGTTATTTTATTTATATTTTTTTTTTATATAAGTGCAAACAGCATGCTGCAAACATTTTGTAAAAAACATACATTCATACACAGACTGCTAAAAAATAACCCTCCTTTGACTTTGCCATAGTCTGGTAAAAAGTGTAGAAAGCTGAGTAGTAGAATAATATGCTTTTTAGGGTTCCATACCCAAAGGGTGCCAACGGGACCCTATTACTAAGGCTTCGCTGTCATCTTTTGAAGCGTAATAACATTTCAAGTGTCTACCACACTTGAAATTTTTACAGAGTATGTACTACTAAAGGCGCTGTATCAACAAATAAAAAAAATTAAGGTTAAAATTAAAGGCCACCCATACAAAAACCGTGTTTTTTTTTACTAAATTATTAAAAAATATATATAGTGTTAAATATTGTACGGTGGTACCGAACCATCCGTGTGTGAGTCCGACTCGCTCTTGGCTTCTTTTATTTATTTATTTATTTTTATTCTATAAATGCTTTCGAATTGAAGGGTTTTAATAAACTTTTGTTGCGGTTAATGGCTAATCGAATGCCTATTTGCAGCTGGACTGCAGGGGGAAACTATGTAGAATGTTGTGTAAAGAGTTGAATACATAAATAAACTCTTTATTGGCATTAAAACATAATAACATAAACTACATTATGGATATGGAAGTGGTTATCACCTCTGCATTTAGCGAATTTATACCGGAAGGTTTATGTGTTTATAATAAAATAATATAGATTTTATTTAACTTAGACACAGCACAAAAATCTCGATGATTTGACACGTCGGCTCATCAGTTGGTCGCACCCGTGCGGAACACAAGCAGTAGCTAGTCTTGTTATAAAATCACTAGCTTCTGCCCGCGACTTCTTCCGCGTGAAATTAACAAACATATAAACATCAAATAAATCCTATGACACTCGGCAATACTGTATAGTATTTTATATCACGAAGCGACACGCGCTTTACTTGTGTTAACCAAGTGTACGAACACGCTGTGAATGTGTGCGCGAGGACGAGTAGCGTCAGCACATCATACACACACGCACACGCACCCCCACACTTCCGACTTCACCATTGTCTCGCACGGTACCGACCGAGGCGAGAGCTCCTACGCTTACACACACATTCACAGCGTGTTTGTATACTTAGTAACCACAGTGATATAAAAATACTATAGCTTCCCATTAGTGAAAAAAATTTAGGAATCGGATCAGTAGCTTCGCAAATTACCCCCTCCATATAAAATTTTACCTGTTTATCTGTACAAATAAATAAAATTGAAGTGTCTGTTTGTAATGTCAAAATAACAACTTTTTTCTAAATGCATATGAAAGTGTATACGCTACTTATAACATAAAACATTTTTATTTTTATTTTTGTCTGTCTGTCTGTTTGTTCCGGCTAATCTCCAAAACGGCTGGAGCGATTTCGACGGATCTTTCACTCGCAGATAGCTGATGTTATAAGGAGTAACTTAGGCTACTTTTATTTTAGAAAAAGAATTAGGGTTCGGCTCAAAAAAAAGAAACATGAAATTGTGAATAAATTCTAATTCAAATATGCGCGTGGATATACTTTCAGTATACATCCACGCGGGCGAAGCCACGAGTAACAGCTAGTAATATAGGTATAGATCTAAGAAATTGGGCAGTCTCAGCGTGACCCATGTGTTTCATGCAATCATATGCTTATGTAAATTGCGGCAGTGTATCCTGCCTACCTTGTAAGTGTTCTGTGCGTATATTGTGCGCGATGTGCAGACGCGGCCCGAGCGCATGGTGCGACCGGTCGAGGTTCGGCTTGATCTCGTGCGGCTTGCTGTCCTCGGAGCACGAATCTTTGTGACCTGCGGACACGCATGCTGGTAAGGCGCATTTTGTGTGGTGGATAGTGATCATTTAGCTGTGATGACAACTCAGGCAGTAGTCAAGGAAAATCACAAACCTAGACGAACTAATCTATATAAGGTCATCGTACTCATCATTATGAACAACTTTTACAATGGGACCAAACCTGAAATCTCGGAAAAAATCTGCTGTTCCCTACATTTATGTTCGCATAAGTCAAAATGTAGGGAACAGCTGATTTTTTCGGGATCAGGTTTGGTACTGTAGTAAAAGTTGTTCATAATGATGAGTACAATGACCCGTTAAGAGATTTCGCGTATGAATAGACTGATCTTATATATTCTAGATTATAAATTAGTAGATTGTGTCCGAGGCTTCGCCTGCATGGAGGTCGGAAATTATCCATCCCATGGGACGTACTTATTACTGGCACAAAAACGCGTCTGTGCCAAATTTCATCCAAATCCGTTCAGCTTTTATTCAAATCTATTCTGTTACAATATTGTGAAATTTTATTTTATGTAATATGTGTTTTACCTATCTGAATTAAATGAATTTTATTTTTATTTTTTTAGGTTTATAATAGGCAGACAGAATTACTTTATAATATTAATATGGATGGATTTAATCCAAAAGGAACTAAGTTCTATATTATATTATTAATATAACTAGTACCTAAGTATTACTACTTGATAAATGTCAGAAACCATTATCCCTAAACAGTGTTGCGACTTGGCGATCGAAAGCAAGCGTGTCACCAGTTATTACAGTGCCTATTATTTTAGATTTAGGTTGGGAATTGAAAACCTCCGGGCTCGATGAATAGAATGAAATAATCTAATTGGTTTCCGTACATCGTTTTCAGGTGACTGAAAATTGGCGCTGTGCTGTGGGTCCCCCATAGCACAGCATCATGCTGAGTGGAAGCCATCTTGTCACAGTCATGACGTGCAGCTGCCGACTACTTATGTTATGTACATATAAATCTGTTTTGTTTTTATTTTTTTTTATCGAGTTAACTTTTATAAAAGTATGCACGTGCTTCTGTGAGAAATAAATATATTATTCTTTCTAATTATTTATCATTGGATAATAAATTATTATTTCTAATTATTCTTTCTTTTTTTTTATTAGTTTTTCTATCTGGAATTTCTCAGTAGCAGCCCGGAGTCTGGATTTGTGCCCGGTTGATGGCAATAGGCTCGCCCCCTATTACATGGGACTTAAACATAACTGGCGAAATGTGGGTGTACTATAGGAACACCTCTGCCTAACCTTTTGGGGAAACAAGGCGTGATGTTATGTTATGTAAATTATTCTTATAGGAGGCTTTATGCGGCTATGTGCTGCCACAGGTTTGGCAGTAATTTGACTAATGAGCGGTTCCTAAAAACGAATCGTTTTACTTACCAACAATGGTTGCATTTTTGTTGCCAAACTGGGCATAAAATAACTACGTAAGCAAATTTTACCTGTGATAGCTACCTCCATATGGGAGGGTCTACTATGCAAAACTATGAGGTCTTTGCTTCATTATTGGTAAAGATACAAGTCTTAGTTTTAACCAATAACGCCCGTAAATTATAGGAATCAGCCATAAGAGAAACTTGGTGTGACTCGCCTCGGCCATGACAGATTTTCTATCAATCATATTTACTAATAATAAAAGTCATAAGAGTTACTTTGACGATTTATGTAGAAAAGCTTAAGAATTAAGATAACCTAGGCTGCAAGAGCGAGCTCTCAAATTTTAGCCTCCTGCCTCAGATAGTATAGATATTTGACCATTTCTACAAAAGTAGGATTTACTTTCTCGACTCATGTAGTTAAGTTTTAGAGCTAAGAGAACCTACACAGCAAGAGCGAGTGAAGCGAGCTCTTAAATTTTAGCACTCTGACTTAGATATCCTAGATTTTCATCGTATTAATCTCCCAGTTTTTTGACACCATGAACGGTGTAAATAAACAATCTCCCCACCTGAATCTTCAAAGCTGCAGGTTTGAATTTTGTAATTTCCCCTGTACGAAATATCCCTAATGACAACAGGTCCATCAAAAATTAAATCACATTCACGATATATGCTAGTCATGTGGTTTAGAAATAATTAGTAGATGGTTAATGTGGCCAATAAGCAAGCGTTCACGTGTTCTGATAAATTTCACTTCGCCGTACAAGATAACGTCACTAGATTTTTGTTCTCTTATAGAGCATGCTACAGGAGTTAGGGACAGGCGTCTGTCAGTCAACATCAGTCAGATATTCAAGCAACCTACGGTCGTTGACCCCAAAAAAATGAATCGTCAAATCTACTTTTTCTTCGCTAACACCGTACGCCATAAATTGCTACTTAAAAATCTAGAAACCAATCAATATTACTGGCACTAAGACATACCAGCCGCACGGGTCGATCGATCTGGTTAAGCTACGCTCGCCGCGGTTGGTTCGTGGATGGGTGACCATCTTTACATATCTAGACCCCTCCGTGCCTCGGAAAGCACGTTAAGCCGTTGGTCCCGGCTGTCATTCGTGTATCTTTAACAGTCGTTAGGTACGGGTCATCAGAAGCCCGAAAGTCTGACAACCAGTCTTACCAAGGGGTATCGTATTGCCCAGTTACTGGGTTGTGGAGGGCAGATAGGCAGTCGCACCATGTAAAATACTGGTATTCAGCTGCATCCGGTTTTACTGGAAGCCGACCCAACATAGTTGGGAACAGGCTAGGCGATGATGACCGGCAGTGCCTTAAAAACTTTCGATTCATAACTAAAAACAGGTTGCAGTTAGTTAGAATGGATAATAATTATCAAAGTGACGCATTACCTATAACGTGTGGAGTTCCCCAGGGATACATTTTAGGGCCCCTGCTCTCTTTAATCTACATAAATAATATTCAGAAAATTAAACTACATAGTCATACGAAGATGACACTTGCTTATTTTATGTCGGATTTTCCATTCATGATTTATTTTCCCAGGCTTTTAACACACTTTTTTCATGATTTCCAGATAACTTATTAACGATAAAAAATTCTAAAACATGCTATACCTTATTTAAAGCAAAAAATAAAATTAATACCTTCGCACCGTTAGTTATTAATAATGTATTAATTCCAGCAAAAATCTTGTGAAAAATATCTTAAGCTTAGAGTTCTCTATCATGGACTGCTCACTTAGATCATATATTAAAAAAAGAAAGCTTACGTTACTATTAGAACCCTCCGAAACATTAGTTCGATGTATCCCACATAGATTGCGTCACACCACTTAGTATAACGCCTTAGTAAAACTACACCTAATATAATATGTCGTGCAGCCAAGACAAAGCTAGCAAGTCTCCCAGTTGCACAAAACAAAACAATAAAAATGATTTGTAACTACCCATGTTTAACACAATTACAAATTATGAAGAAACCAAAGTAACAAATATGAGACAGTTACATACAGGGTGTAAGGGACAGCCTTCCGCAGACTCATGGGGTGAATTCAATATATCATACTAAGATGACCGGTACATGAAATTATTTCAGGAACATTGTGGGAATCCAATAAACCTGATTTGTTTTATTACCTCACACACAATGTATCGTTACCGTGGCAAATCGCGCGTAGCGAACGGCAGCGCAGCGAGCCTTTGGGCGCCGAGTATTTTAACATCCATTGCTGTTTTTTTTATTTTAGCAGTTTTATACAGGGTGTCCGGTAAAGAATGGATAACCTTGAAATCGCATATAACAGACCTTATGGCTGTTCTAAAAAAAATACAAAAAAAAATATATCCCAAGTAATAACTAAGATTTTTTTGAAAAAGAATACTAACTTTTTTTACATTTTTCATCACCACAACCACAAATGAATGAATTCCATCGGTTATCTGTTGTTATAATATTGTACGTTGACTATGCCGCCGACAGAGAGGCAATAAATAATGTGACTAGAAATTACACAGAATTTTTTTCTAAAAAAAATATATCTTAGGTACTTACTTACTTGGGATATACATTTTTTTTGTATTTTTTTTAGAACGGCCATAGGGTCAATTATATGCTATCGCAAGGTTATCCATTAATTACCGGACACCCTGTATACATAAATGGAGTGTTGAGTACAGATAGTGTAATTTTATGTTGAAATAAAGGAATTATAACTGAAAATACGATTTAAAAAATTGAAAATCTTCCCGAGAATATTTCCGGTGGAATATGCTTAAAAATAAGGAGCTGAATGCACCGTGTGAGTTTGCGGAATTTGTGTGCCTGTGTGTGTGTGTTGGATATTTACGTTACATGTACTTTTATCCGTAGCTAAGGCCCACAACAAAAGTAGGTATAGGTATAGGTACTAATTTATAGTAAATAAAAACCTTTTTAAAATACAACTATCACTTAACGTTAAGGTATTCATGGTAATATATCGTTTATTTGCTACCCCTATGTACACAAACATAATAATATATACATATGTATATAATTATATACACAATGATACACATTTAATAATTTGTATTGATTTGATTAAATTGCTATTCAGCCCTCTTCCTCTCTCCTAAATTTTTGCGTGCCCGACAGAGTCCATATTGATCTGTAACTTGTTTTTACCATCTCTGTAACATATGGAATGCAATAAAAATTGAGTATTGAGTATTTGATATCTATAGTCAATAGCTTTTAGAACTTAAAGAGTTACACCTTATAATTATGCACCAACACTAAAATTATACCTACTGGCTAGTATAATATTAAAGTTACGAAGAAGGAGTAACGCAACAAAGACAACGTTGAATCCAAATCAACGGAGAAGGAACGAGACAGAAATATGTTCAACAAAAATAAAAAACAAAAGACAGCGCTTCATGATATGGATCAGTCTAAATAGCTCTATTACAATCAAAATTATAGTTTTAGAAACCTAGCAGATAAGGCTGCCTTGTATTAGACTCCTTAGCAAACAAATCACCTTATGTAATGCTAAAGTAGATTTTGACAAGTTCTCAACTTCAAACCAGGAAGAAGAACCCACAATAATTCATACGCTGCATGATCCCTCGTAGCCTTTAAGTTAAACGTAACAACTTTCAGCCCAAAGAGCTTATCTCGCCAGGAATCCTCCTGACGGTGACCAGTGGTGCTATTCTGTAAAGATCCCACCGGGAAAATTTAGGTGAAGTGAGCGTGATGTGAACTGTCATCCCACCTTACTCTACTAGGAATTGAGCTCACTTCAAACTCACTTCACCTAAGTGCTCACGGTGTGATGTTTACAGAATAGATCGGCTGTTGGCGCTAATCCTTTTTCAGTACCTACCCATTGATACTATAATGTTAATCTTACCAAGGGGTATCGTGGTACCCAGTAACTGGGTTGTGGAGGTCAGATAGGCTGTCGCTCCATGTTAAATACTAGTTAACATGGAGCGACAGCCTATCTGACCTCTGGTATGAAAAATTAAAAAAAAAAAAAAAAGAAAAAAAAATGCCAGTTGATTCTTTGATATGGTCTCATTCATACCCTAGAGTTACGTATGACATATAAAAAAACACCCTGTATAAAAAAGAGGGGAGATAATCATAGGGCATCAAAAAATTCGTCCGCATCGCTGTCAACAGGAAAAGTGCCCAAAAGGCTGGCAGCATTGCCATATTATATGGCAATGCTAATTATTTGGACAAAAAATAAGTCAGACCTCTAATCACGTGAAGAGTCGACCAAACAGTTGGCGATGTCTCGAAAAACTATTAATAATTTTACTGCTCCGTTGGTCTCTTGGTCACAATCACGACTGCTGTGGGTTCGATTCCCAGGTCGGGAAAAGTATTATTAGGTTTTTCCATTAGGTATTTCTTAGTAACAGCCCGGAGTTTAGAAGTTGGCGGTGAGATACCCCCGTGCCTCAGAAAGCACGTTAAGCCGTTGGACCTGCGCCTGATCTCTCCGGTCGTGTCGGATTGCCATCCCATCGGACTATGAGAGTGAGGGAAGAGAGAGTGCCCCTGTGTCTGCGCACACACTTGTCCACTATAATGTCTCCTGCGCCGAAGACTTTACGTACAGGGTGACTTGTAATTTGACGTATACCTTTCAGGACGTGAAAGTGTGTAGGCGAAAATTCATGGGAATCGAGAAAACCTATTTTTTATGTATTTTTGAAAATTTCTCAAAATTCATCACTAAATATCATTTTTCTCTAAACTCTCGAATTGAATGGCTTTTATTGATATTATCTTGGGTATCTGATACTTTAACAAACTTTTCATCAGCTATCTAACGAGGTTCAAAAATTAAAAACATATTTAGATATGGCCGATGCAACAGTCGATAATGCTGGCAAAGGTCGAATTTGCAAATTGTTGAAGTATTTAAAAATTATGCGATGATCGAATTAATTAACTGGTTTATCCCCCTCCCACTACTTTCTTACCTCCCGGCAGTCCATCACACGTCAGGCACCCAGGTCGACCTGACCAGGTTATAAGTCGTGGAGCGGCTTTTAAGTTTTTAACATGACTCATAACCAATAGTTCTCTAGTCTGTTAAAGGACCCATAGGTACTGAATTAATTGCGAAGCAGACTTATGAGGGATTGTGAGCGACTATGTGTGTTTGTGAATTAAATTAGACCAGGAAGTGGTTTGTTTTACGCGGAATAAATACTCTTCCCTATTTTCTGCACTCTATATATGACCTCGATACAATAGTAGCTTCAATTGATTTTCGCTGAAACGCAATAAACGTTGAATTGCGCCTATCGTACAATTTTGGGGGAATTGTGGCATTACTGGTCAAAAACATAAATGGTTCCATGGTAGTCACATTAACCAACATTTTAATGTAATTATTAAATTATATAATAGTAAGGTACGTGCCCTCGGCGAAATAAGAAAATGTAATCCGTTCTCTTCAGCAAACTACTAAAAAAATCCTCTAACGATACAAAAATGAAACTACGCCGTTTAATAAATCCAATTTAGACGAAGAACAAAGTGTTAATGCGTGAAATTGGCAAAGTTTGGTCGTCGGCTCCTCCCAACGACTTTGCGATACTCGGCATTTTCTATTTGCCAAGAAATTGCGAATTTTCAAGCATAAAACTTGTGTCTCAAGTTGTAATAAGATACGAAATGGTATCGTTTATAGCCGCTATGGCAGACCGCGACGTTTTACAAGATGAGTTTTAGGATATTATTGTATGTAGGTAATACGGATCCATGACATGTGCGTACTAGCTTTTACGAGCCATTTAAAACGTGTAAGCAACTTTACAGCTCGCTACGAGCCAGCGCAAATGAATAACAAAAACAAAAACGTAGGTACATACATAAACCCCAAAATAATTGAAATAAAAAAGGAACTTAAAAATTAAAACCCAACTACCACAAAAATGCCAACTAAAAAGTTATAAACAAGATAGTATCAGCTCAAATAACAAACAGACAAATTAAAAAAAAAACATCAGTTTTCTTATAACCGGAGTCACACGAGTACCTAGTGCCATGTAACCTAGCTAGGACACCAGATTCAATTCTGTTAACTGTTACTCTCTTTAAGATTTATCCGTGAATTGTAAAATTATATTTATTGTAACAGACTATACCAATTTTTTTTAAATTAATAAATTATTTATTATTATTATTAATTACATGACGTGTGACTCCGGTTATACGAACACCGATGTTATTTTAAATATGTAATATGTTATTTCTAACTTTCTTGTTTTCACCATTTAAACACTGGAGACACGTCATCAAAATGGTCAGGATAGTTTACTTGAAATGATAAAAGAAGTACACGCAAAACATTCAGTTACGAGAATGTCCATGACACTAAAATCTCGGCAGTGAAAAGTTCTATGATATCTCTGGGCATCCCAATTTTATGAGTATCGACAGATTACTGTCAAACGCTACGCTACTTCACAGAATTAAGCGACTGCTTCACGGTCGCCAATCGCGTACCGACAGAGGTGACCTTGGTGGTTTACAACCGTGTAGATGGTGGTTTTCGACCAAACATTGAAACAGCTCTTCCGGTTGCCAACCAAGGTCACCTCTGTAGGGGACTCGGTTGACGACCGTGTAGTAGGAGCTTTAACGTGCACACGAATCTGACTTAAGTAATTTTTAGGAAAAAATATACGACTACAATCAAAAGAGATGGATTTGAAATCAATAAATAGATCCCAAAGAAGAAAATTGCTACCAGCATCAAGTTTAGTAACTGTTAACAAATAAAATATGCAAATCCTTTCACTACGTCTAACGAAAGTTGGATGTAGGGAAGTTAGCCTTGATTAACAGATGAAGGAAGAGCGAAAACGTAAACGTTAAACAATCAATCTGCCTAATCTTTTCCCAACGATGTTGGGGTTTGCTTCCAATCTAACCAGATGCAGCTGAATACCAGTATTTTACATGGAGCGACTGCCTATCTGACCTCCACAACCCAGTAACTGGGTAATACGATTGCCCTTGGTAAGACTGGTTGTCAGACTTTCGGGCTTCTGATGACCCGTAACGACTGCCAAAGATCTACATACTAAGAATTTACATTAGACCAATTCGTTGAAATTTTGTAGGTCTTCCGCTATTCATAGAGCGGCATCCAGCGAGATATGCTAAATGGAATTAAAAGCTGCCGATGCCAAAGCGGTTGTTTCTATACTGCCTCCATTTCTGGACAGGATCTTCCGATCAGTGCCTTTGTCTGAAACATGAGACAGAAGTTATTTATTTTCGAGAAAGCTAGAATCCCTCAAATGTGCTGGCTCCTCAACATGGCAGCTCTGCCTAATCTGACTGACTAGGATTAACTGCTCCGAGCCTTGCTTTGTCTACTTGCCCGTGCTTTGTACGATTCCCGGTCACTTCACTCAGTGCTAATTTTGGTTATAATGTCCGTTTATCATTTTCACGGAATTATTGTTCAGTGCCTATTGATTCGTCGCTAAGACCATGTGATTTTTATGACACTCTAGTGTTATTGACTAATCAAAAGGAAGTAATCGTCTCAAATAATATGATTTAAATAAAACATGTCGTATAGAAGATAAATCTTAATCTTTATTTATCTCAACATTATATAATAGGCACTGTTTAGTAAAATGTACAAGAAAGGTGTCTGCGGTAGGAACGTTTTGCTCCATTTAATTACAACATGTCTGGGAATTACGCACAACCTCTTAAGGGTCATTGTACATCATTCACTGTGGATCATTATGAACAAGTTTTACTATGGGATCAACCTGAAATCGCGAAAAAAATCTGCTGTTCCCTACATTTGTTTGCATAACCATAACTCGTCAAAATGTAGAGAGCAGCAGATTTTTTTTTCGCGACTTCAAGTTGGTCTCATAGTAACAGTTATTCATAATGATGAGTAAAATGACCGCTTAAGAGTGTATGCGTTAATTCCGGGACATGTTGTATATCTATATATCTGACTCCTCCTAAGATCTCTTCACGACCTATTCTACTTTAGTTTTTACATTTGCAGTCTTCGGATAGAATTAAATTACGGCAATTCTACGGACAGTAACATTATGGGGAGATTCATGTCCAGAAAACCCCACAAAAACTGGACGCAGTCTGCTCGTTCAGCCATTTCAGTTTTCAGAAATTGTTTTAAGCTGTCAAGTATTGAGTAATGAGTCACAATGAATTATCTATTGTTCCTTTGATTCCGGAAGTCACACGTGCAGATCTAAATTAGAGTTTTTTTAATATTTACGACGAAAAACTGAAATATAAACTTTAACTAGTAAAATATACACATAGAAAGAGTGAGACCAGCGGGGCAATTGCGTAACACACAGTATGAACCGGTGTCATTTTGACAGTTCAACAACATTCATTGCGTCATTTACGTTGTTGGACAGACAAATTTTTCGAAAATATGAAGCAATGGATTAGCTTCAAAATCATTCAGATTGTGATTGATAGTGTATTACGCTATTAGGGTGCAGCATCCTAATTGCGCAAAACACTTGTAATCACACTCCGAAGGTTTGAAAGAAATTCCTAATCCAATGCTTCTTAAGTTTGGAAAATTCGTCTGCTCAACAACGTAAGTAGCGCAATGAACGTGGCGAAATGTCAAAATGAAAGCCATGCCAAAATGGCAATCCCATTTTATGTGTGTTACGCAGTTGCGTAACACACAAATTAATAATAATAAAAAATAAATAAATTAATATATAATTATTGTCAATTTTACTGCGGGGTAGTTACCCCGCAGTAAAATTGACAATAATTTTCAGACCTCTGACACTGATAGGTATTGGCACGACAGCCAGGCTAGTGGATTAATAATGAACGAATTCTGTTAGTACCTAGTATATAGGGGTCGATGGATATACAAAGTAATGTATATCAATCGAAAACTTGGCCCTGGCAACGTTGCTTGACCCCACAATACCCCGATATTTCTGATTTTTTCGTGAAGCCACTAAACCAAACGTGATTTTCCGCTGACCCCAACATGTTTACCAGCACCCTAATAGCGTAACACACTATAAATCAGAATTTGAATGATTTTGAAGCTTATTACTAATCCATTGCTTCATTTGTTGGAAAAATTGGTCTGCTCAACAATGTAAATAACGCAATGAATGTTGTTGAACTGTCAAAATGAAACCGATTCCTATTGTAACTGTGTTACGCAACTACCTCGTAGTTGGTGATGTTAGATAAAAGTTAAATTAGTAGAGTTGTGACTAACATCAAAGTTAGAAGCGTTATTTCAATCCTGTCTCTGTTTATCAATAACTAAGTAGGGCCCGCCCCTGCTTCGCACGGTTTTACGACAAAACAAAACATCGAGATTTCTCTATTGTATTAGGTCCTTACATATGAAATTAGCGTTTTGTCGTACTGACCACTTTGATCTGAAATATCTCCTCTTTGGTTAAGAATTCCAAATTCAAATTTAGAAATTCATTTAGCTGGTACATTTGAGTTTTGAAAACACTCATTCATTTGTTTTTTCCTCATTATTTTTTTTCTTTGGCGTCGCTTATTACTGCAAAATGGAAAACATGAAATATTGGTATATTTACGAGTACGAGTTCTACCGTGGCACCAGTGCTGCAGAAACAGCTCGAAGGATGATGTGTACGGCGCTGGTGTCACAAAAGAAAGCACGGTACGTTTTTGGTTTCAACGTTTTCGTTCTGAAAATTTCGACCTTCAGAACCAACCCCGTGGACGGCAGGAGACCAAAGTGGAAAATGAAGAATTAAAGGCTATTGTGGAAGCGGATCCATCACAAAGCACTTCAGAGATATCTGCAGGCTTCGGGATAAGTGATAAAACTGTATTAATTCACTTGAAGCAAATCGGGAAGTAAAAAAAACTTGAACGATGGGTACCTCATGAATTGAGTGAATCGAACTTGCAAACACGCGTCGACTGCTGTGCTACTTTGCTCAACCGACACAATAATGAAGGGATTTTAAATCGAATCATTACTTGTGATGAAAAGTGGATACTGTACGATAATCGGAAGCGCTCGTCGCAATGGCTGAACCCTGGAGACCCAGCCAAATCCTGCCCTAAACGAAAATTTACTCAGAAAAAGTTACTTGTGAGTGTTTGGTGGACTAGCGCCAGTGTCGTTCACTACAGCTTTCTAAAATCTGGCCAAACGATTACGGCAGATATCTATTGTCAGCAACTGCAAACCATGAAGGAAGAACTAGCTGCTAAACAAGCGAGATCGCTCTAGGCCACTGCTGCTTCACGATAACGCAAGACCACACACTGCACAACAAACAACCACTAAGTTAGATGAGCTACAATCGGAATGTCTGCAACATCCACCGTACTCCCCGGACCTTGCTCCAACAGATTACCATTTTTTCCGGAATTTGGACAACTTCTTACAAGGAAAAAAATTCAACTCCGATGCGGCAGTCCAAACCGCCTTCAAAGAGTTTATTGATTCTCGCCTCCATGGTTTTTTTTAGTAAATTGATCAATAAACTACCTATGAGATGGCAAAAGTGCATAGATAACAACGGAGGATACTTTGATTAATTAAATATATTTTACAAAAAAAAAAAAAAAGACTATATTCCTCCCGTACAAAACGCCAATTTCATATGTAAGGACCGAATAATACAGTGTAGTCTTTATAACGTCTTTCTATATAACGTAGAAATTACTTTAATTTGGTGGGTTAACCTTAAAACCGATACATTGATCCAATCTTTATAACGCAACAGCCATTCTATATTACGAAGAAATACGTTCATATTTAGACGTAAGTAAATATATTTATCAGCATTATTGTTTAATGTTACTAGTTAACAAAAGGCTCCGACTACATCTTTGAGGTGCCAAAATTTCTAAGTAAAACACCTGAGATCGTACACAGCCACCTTGATTTTGTTATTTTTAATTGCCTAAAACACGTGACTCTTTCTGTACTCCACATAACGCAGACTCTCTATAACGAAAAATATGCTAGGTTCCATCAGATTTATAATCAAGAGTTTACGCTGTTTAAGCAATACACAAACTTTCCGGAATAGTTAATTATCAAATTATGGTGAAAAACGCATCAAAATCCATTGCGGAGTTTAGAAGAACAACGCACACACAAACAGAACCAGCTAGTCTAAGCTAAAATGACGCGCCCCACTACCACATTTACCGTAGCGATAAGTTGAGACCTTAGCGCGGTTTAAATATGAAGATTTAAAACGCGGACGAAGTCGCAGGTGGAAGCCAGTTGTGTTCTTTTTTTTTTGTACACTGTAGAGGCACGCTACCATGACAACACCGCGCTCTGGTCTCAACTTATCGCGCACGTGTAGTACATATACTAATTTAAATAGTAGGATGGGCTAACTGTAAGTAACAATATTAATAATATGTATAGATACACGTTTCCATACTTTCTAACACACTGTTTTTTTTTTTAAATTAGTCTACACTTTCTAGAGCCACCTCGATCCTGCTCTTGCGGTACGCATCCTCTCACCACCTTTTCCTGGGCTGCCCTCGGCGGCGCCGTCCATCCTCAGGCTCCCACCATGTGGAGACTGTTGCCCAGCGGTCACTATGCATGCGGCTGACGTGACCCGCTCATACCCATTTCAACTTGGCAGCCTTTTTGTCTACGTCTAGGATCCCCGTTTTGGAGCAAAGCGTGGTGTTTCGTATTCTGTCTGTTCGTTTAACGCCCAAAATGCTGCGCTCCATTGCTCTTTAGCAAACCCCAAGGCGGTACTTTTGCGACCCGGTGAGCGACCAGGTCTGCGCATCGTAGGTTAGGACGGGCAGGATACACATATCGGTGAGTTTTCGCTTCAGGTAATTCGGTAGATCGCCTTTCATTAGCGTCTTCATATCACGATCATCCCAGAGCGTGCATCTACATGACAGGTAACCTCAAAGCACAGCTCTTAACTGACTTCTGTTGCAGAGATGTCTCTGCAGCAAAGCTGCTGATACAGCGTGAAGACGCCACGGAACTGGTGATCGTTTTCGCCTCGGCTTACATGCCTGAGGCGGAGGCGCCGCCTCCGCATGACCTTGCCCGTCTCGTGAGCCATTGCGAGATGTGCGGGTTTGAGGTCGTCGTCGGGGCCGACGCCAATGCTCACCACCAACTGTGGGGTATGGACACGCAAAACGAAAGGGGTAAGGCCTTGGTTGACTACTTATTCTCGACTAACCTATCCCTACTAAACACCGGCTCGGAACCAACATTCGTAACCAGGCGAAGCCGCACAATCATAGATCTAACTCTGGCAACAGAGGGAGCGGCGGAAATCACCACTGGATGGCAGGTCTCCAAAGAAGCCTCCTGCTCAGATCACAGGTGGATCCGCTTCGACATCCAGGTCTGTGTTTCTTCAACACCACCACGGCGCAATCCGCGTAACACGGATCGTGCCGTCTACACACGCAATCTCGAATTCAAGCTTGCGACACAAAGCAATCCGGCGACTTTTGCGGACACGACACAGATTGAGGTACAAGTCAGCTATCTTACCAAATCAATGACAGACAGCTATCTATCTGCCTGCCCAGAAACCACCCCGCGTAGCGCTCCGGGTAAACAACCCTGGTGGGGTGCTGACCTGGAGCGCAAGCGCGGCAAGGTAAGGCAGGCTCTGAATAGAGCCATGAACACATGTGCGGATGAGGACTGGGATAGTTACTACGTGGCCAAATCCAGCTACAAAAAATGCATCAGATTCAGGAGTACCATGGGATGGCGTAAATTTTGTGGTAATATAGAATCTTGCCAGCAAGCTAATCGGGTGAGGAAGGTACTGGCGCAACAGAACACACTGGGGTCCATTGCCCTCCGCAAACCTGATAATACACTCACCTCCTCGCCAGAAGAAACGAGACGCGTCCTCATTGAAACTCACTTCCCTGGATGTGTCTTTGCACAGGTAATCGACTGGCTTGATGTAATTCAAACACCATCAGACAACGATTGGCTTTATGCAAGTAGGGTGATCACGTTGGAGAAACTCCAATGGGCCATCCAAAGTTTCCATCCTTTTAAGGCAGCTGGTCCTGATGGAGTTTTCCCCGCCCTATTACAGTGGGGTGGAACCTCTGTCGCATTAAGACTGGTGCCTTTATTGAGAGCGTGCCTGGCCTTTAGATACGTTCCCAAAGGATGGAGGGAAGTGAAAGTAATATTCATCCCCAAGCCAGGTAAGGTTGACTACACTAGCGCCAAATCCCACCGACCAATCAGCCTGACCTCCTTTCTACTGAAAACTCTGGAAAGGCTGTGTGATAGGGAGCTTAGGGACGGCGCTCTGAAAACCATACCGCTACACGGTAATCAACACGCATACAGCTCGGGTAAGTCGACCGAATCTGCTCTTCATTCAGTGGTCAGCCAGATTGAGGAAGCGATTTACCAACAAGGCTCCTGCCTGGGCACTTTTATAGACATCGAAGGAGCTTTCGACAAAACCAACTTCTCCAGCATCAGCAGTGCCCTCTCCAGACATGGAGTAGATCAGGTACTAACGGACTGGATTACAAACATGTTAAGCAAACGAGTGGTTCGCCTTGAGGGGGAGCAGCAGTTGGCCATGTTAGCCAGAGGCTGTCCCCAGGGAGGGGTGCTGTCCCCCCTTCTATGGAATTTGGTTATTAATGACCTCATCACCAGACTCAACGCCAAACGCTTTCATACAGTAGGGTATGCAGACGACCTCGCAATCCTTGTATCGGGGAAGGTGACAGGAACTATCTGCAACCTCAGTCAGCAAGCGCTACGTATTGTAGAAAGATGGTGCAGGGAATTTGACCTATCAGTGAACCCCACTAAAACTGAACTGGTCATGTTTACCCACAAGCGAGCATTAGGCCCATTCCGCCTACCAAAACTGTTCAATACAGAACTCCAGCTGGTCAACGAAGTCAAGTACCTCGGGGTAACTTTAGACAGTAAGTTAAACTGGAGTAGTCATTTAGACAATAAACTAAACAGGGCCTGCATCACCTTCTGGCAGTGCAGGAGAATGATAGGTAAGAAGTGGGGCCTATCCCCCAAAATTATACTATGGCTGTACACCACTGTGATCCGCCCCATGATCACCTACGGGGCCGTGGTCTGGTGGCCCCGAACCAAGTTAGTTACAGCCTGCAACAAACTGCAACGCATGCAAAGACTAGCCTGCATGGCAATTACGGGCTGCATGAGGACTACTCCGACTGCAGCAATGGAAGCCATGTTGAGTTTACCACCGCTCCACCTGTTTATACAGCAGGAAGCGACGATGGCGGCGGTACGTCTTAATACACTGAATCTCTGGGGTAAGAGAGTCACACCACACATCGTGCTACTTGAGGGACTCAACAAGGAGTTCCCCATTACGAAAGCCATAAATGACCGGGTACCCAAACAATTTATCTTTGATAAAAAAATACAGGATCCAACTCCACGAGGATCACCGATGTGAGGGTTTGTGCCCCGCGGAGCTGCGCATCTTTACGGATGGATCCAAAACAGGTAGTGGTACAGGTGCTGGAATCTTCTCGGAGGACTTCAACATGCACATAGCCACACCATTGGGTGTCCATAACACAGTGTTCCAGGCCGAATGCATGGGTGTTTCTTTGGCGGCTGCAGCCATCATGGCCAGGGAAGTTAAGGACCACTCGATCCGTATACTCTCAGACAGCATGGCTGTCCTGCAAGCGCTAAACAGCCACACAGTTGATTCTGGGCTAATATACGAGTGCCACCAGCGCCTTAACCAGGTGGGTAGCCATAATAACATAACCATTCAATGGATCAAGGGACACAGCGGCTCGTTAGGAAACGACGCAGCCGACGAACTTGCCAGGAGGGGGTCGAGCATGGCACCAGTGGGACCTGAACCCATCGTGCCACTCCCCTTCGGGTACATACGCACTCTGGTAAGGAAACGCACCAGCGAGCAACACCACAAGCAATGGTCAGAGCAGGGTGAGTGTAGGCAGGCCAAGGAAGCAGTCCCTGCAATTGATGGCCGCCTCACGAAGCGGCTTCTCCGGCTAAATAAACAGCAGCTGCGTATAATTACAGCAGCCATAACTGGCCACGGGTCATTTAATAAACACCTCTTTGTCATAGGAGTCACAGACAGTCCGCTGTGCAGGGCCTGCATGGAGGACGACGAGACAGCAGCTCATGTGCTACTAAACTGCCCAGTGCTCGCCACATACAGGGCAAAGTACTTCGGTGACCCAGGTACCCTACGTGAGATTGTCGGTGACACCAAGGCGTTGCTGGCCTTCCTTGAGGAGCTGGGGTGGATCGAATAATCGATTTTCCCACCCATCACGCAAAATACGCGCATTGACGTGGAGTTGCGGACACCAGCCCGTGTTACCTATTACCTATTACCTATTATTAGCGTCTTCATGGACCAGTAGCTATTCCAGGCATTTTTGATGCGGTAATCGATTTCCTTGTCTTGTCTGTTTGCGAAAGAAACTAACTTTCTTATACCGATTCATCGCGAGTCCAACCTTGAGGCTTATCGTGCTTAGGTCTTGAAGCATAGTCTGTAGTTCTAGAGCTGTGTAGGCAAATACTAGATAGGAAATTTTCTACTGCAAACGACCACTTCCATATACAAACATATCAAACAAATCATACCAAACTCAAACATCAAACTAGTCACGTTTGAAGCCATTTCTTCTGTGATAAATAATCCATTATTGATATTTTTATATTCCTGGGACGATCATCTATGACGATGCAGGCGCCTCCCTAAGCTGAGTTGAAGTTGTTGAAGTAGTGGTAAGCACAATCCTACTAATCTGGTACTTAATCTATACACACATAATTACTTGTCTCGACTGATTCATCAACGCAGAGCCTAAACCGCTGAGGCTACAAACTTGAAATTTTGGCATTTGATGCCTCATATATTGTAAACATCCACTTAGGAAGGATTTTTGGAAATTCGACCTTTAAGGGGGTGAAAAGTGGGGATTTTAATTGTATGAAAAATCTTATTTCTTGAGTTAATAAACTTGAATCTTGGCACGAATACTTATCCAAGTAAATTATGAAGTTTATAATTTTTTGTTTTTCTAAACTACCTCCTAATGGGGGATTGAAGGTGACAAAGTTTGTATGAAAGAATTTTAACGCGCGGTTCGATTAACTTGAAACTCAGTATATATACTTAAAACCGAAAATAAAGAATAATGTATATCAGGGTTGTTTTGAAAAGTCTACCCCCAATGGAGTAATAAAGTACGAAATCCACATGGACGAAGTCGCGCGGGAAGTGCTAGTAATATAATATGATATATAATCATTATATATTATTTAAAATGATTATATAATATAAAATATTTTTTTAATAACATATAGGTTAGGTCATGCCGGGTTTGATATACTCTTTTGACATACTGGACTCAGATCCAACTCGACGCCCTGGAAAGGAGGGTCCGTACGCTTCTGACTGCATTTCGAATGGATCACCCACGGTCATCAGTAATGAGACTGTATGTCCCGCAAAAGTGTGGAGGTCGAGGCTTTTTAAACCCTGGGACCTTCCACAACCACGAGGTATGCAGTCTCAGCGAATATTTCCTAGAAGCCGACGTGGGGATGCAACGAGATGTGGTCGTGTTGGAAAATAGCCTCACTCTGCTCTTCTCAGAAAAAGAGAACTGGCGCAAACCTGCAGTACTTGATACTAAAGATCGTAAGGAAGTATAGCAAGGCAAAGAGCTTCACGGACGCTTTTTCCGGGTCCTTCATAGGCCTGATGTAGACTTTCTGGCGTCTGTATCCTGGCTGCGTTTCGGCGACCTCTTCGGAAAAACCGAAGATTTTGTCTGTGCGATTATGGATGAAGTTATCATGGCGAATAATTAGCGGAAATACATTGTTAAGGACGGTACAGTTGTCATCTGTCGGGCATGCCACCGCCCCGGTGAATCAATCCGACATATTGTTTCCGGTTGTTCTCGGCGAGTACATGCACAGACACAATCTAGTGGCTAGGATTATCCACCAGCAACTTGCCTTGCAGTACAAACTTGTGGAGTCCAAAGTACCATACTACAGGTATGTGCCCGACCCAGTTCTCAAGAACGGTCACGCCACATTATACTGGGATCGATATATCATCACTGACAGGACTATTACAGCCAATAAGCCTGATATTGTGGTGATAGATCGACGAGAGCGCCGTGCATTAATTGTTGATATTCCCCTGTTCCTCATGACGAGAAACTTAGCACACAATGTTCTCGACATGTGGGACGTGGACTCTGCAATTATTGTAGGTACCGAAAATCGTTACGTTAATGGCCTAATAGCGAAGAGCTCCTTGGCCAACACTTCAGGAGGCTCTCATTGCGCGGCTGGGTCAAGGCCTTGATCCAGAAAGCAGTACTCCTGGACACGGCACGCATAGTGAGGAGGGTCCTCTCTCTAGAGCTCTGACCACCGGCACCTTGGACCCTGTTCCTGATGCCGATGGGCTACTATTTTTTATATTTTTAAATGTTTTTTTTATGTTATTTATAAAATATTTAGAAATGTAAATTATATGTGTATTTAGAAATGTAAATGTATGACTGCCTCGTTGGTCTAGTGGCCGCAAGCGCTACTGCTGAGCATGAGGTCCTGGGTTCAATTTCCAGGTCGGGCAAAGTGTTATTGGGTTTTTTCTATCTGGAATTTCTCAGTAGCAGCCCGGAATCTGGATCTGTGCCTGGTAGATGGCAATAGGCTCGCCCCTTATTACATGGGGCTTAAACATAACTGGCGAACTGTGGGTGTACTATAATAGGTACACCTCTGCCTAACCCTTCAGGGAAACAAGGCGTGATGTTATGTTAAATTATATGTATAGAAAATGAAATAAAGAAATAACAATATTATTTTTATTATAAATGTGAATGTTCGGTTGTTTAGATGTTTGATAAAATCACGCAAAAACGGTTGAACGGATTTGGATGAAATTAGACACACATATAGTTATATCACCTGGATTAACACAGGATTCCCGTTGGATAATTTCCGACCTCCACGTGGGCAGAGCCACGGGCATAAGCTCATAGACCATAAATAATTATGGTCTATGAGCATACAGTTACAACAATAGCAAACAGTTACAGCAACATATGTAAACGTACGTTATATATTCAATAGTAGAATATATACAGAGATAACACACACACAATTATAGAATTGAGAGCTAGAAACTGGCAGCTGTGCTGCTAAGGAGTTTGTTGCGCCACTTCTTCCCAGCTAAGGCACCAGGAAGTGGTATAGGGCGGGCGTTTTAAGGAACTGCAGTCATAGGTAATTGTGACGTTCAAAAAGTGCTGATTATCAGCCTAGTTTGAATAGGTAAATAACTTTTGATTAAGACGATACCATAATAAATTGGCGGCTTTTTCGTAACCATTTATTTCACTATAGCAACATGTATCGATTTAATTTTTGGATATATGTTTATTGACTATTTGATTAATACTCTGACTGAAGGAAAACGCAGTGGGGTTAAATTTCCTCGACAGAATTTAATTCCAAAAGACCTGTACTTTTTATATGCTTTTTTTATATAATTTAGTTACAATATTGCATTCAAAATGTGCGTACTAAGTAATTGAACACTGGCTGAAAATATTTTTGATAGATAGCTTAACTTATTTTTAAACAATTTTTATTTGGTTTGGCGCTTTCGTTTTTTTGGAAGTAATGGAAGTAATTGACTCTGTCACTTTTTTATTCCCGCCCAGTTCGGTTTTCCCAGTTTTTATTACATCATCACCTAAATATCTTTTCGTATGCACATGTTTCTGTGACAAATAAGCCTATTTTCCTTTCTTTCTTTCTAAATCAGCATTTAAATTACATCCACCCCTAGTCAGGAGCAAAAGTCGAGGCGGGCGCAGTCTTAGCGCCTCAGTCCCGGCTCATCGGGATTACGGCCGGCTCATAAACACGACTTAATGGAATTGAATCCCGTAAAATAGAACGGTTCGACGGCAGCCCGGGATATTGTCAAACTGTTTTATTGTACTCCAGCTTTTCTTAAAGGGGACCGGGGTTTTCTTTTGCCATTTGAAGAAATTTAGCCAGGTGTGCAAAGAGTGTAGTCTTAAATTCAATTTTGTTTATAACCTCTCTTCCTCCCTCCTTTTATTTTTGAACTTGTATTGTGTGTTTATTTTATTTTTATTTTGCTTTTTGTATCTCATATTAAGCTGGATCGGTTGATGTCATCACGTCAACGCCTGCTGTCTCTAAAAACTAGCGCTGTGGCTCTGTCTCGCATTTTACTGAGCGATTGCCGTTTTGCCTGGATGTGACGCATATTTTCCCCCTAACTTGTTCTTTTTACGTTTGTGTTTTTTATTTGCGTCAAGTAACAAAGGTCTTTTTGATAAGTACCGAAGTAAGCGGCACACTGACAAAATTTGCTGCAAATCTAGCAAGACAGCCTTATTTTCCAAAAGCATTTTCAGTATGGCGCCTCGAATATACAATCACTTACCAAAGTCCATACTAGAAATTTCATCAATCGATGCATTCAAAAAGAAATTATAAAGATTTTTGCTAAGTAAATGTTACTATAGTGTTCAGGATTATTTAATGGAGGATGTAAGGACATATTGATGTAACTAGTGCACTAATTAAATTATTAATATTTGATATACTTTGACATTTACATTGACATTTATTTACAGATATATCTTGACATTATTATTTTTTATATTGACTTTACCAAATAATGACATTTCCTTATTCACATTTGTATCTTGACATCATTATTTTTAAACTTCAATTTTTCAAGTGACATTATTATCAAGTTTATTTACTTAGTATGTTTCTTTTATTATTTGCAAATTGATACGGTGAAATGAATAAAACTAAATTGTACTATTAATTGTAATTTTTTTTTGCAAGAAAATGTATTATAACAATAAGCTTGTGATTTGCATGCCTCAAGGTGTAATATGGTCGGACTGTGCTTTACTCTCAATAACTTTGTGTAATTACCCATATTAGCAAATAAATGATTATGAATTATTATTTTGATATTTCTCGGGACCCTAGGGTCCCGGACCTTTGGAAGGCATATGAGGGGCCGAAGCCAACTCGCAGAGGCCCGTTAGACGCTTTCAACGGAAATGAGGCACCAACCGACGATTATCCCTGTGCGTACTCAAGTGCACCCAAGGACAACCCCCGGTTGGTGTAGGACTATTGCAGGGTATAGAGACAAAAAAAAATTGGGCTATGGGTTTGGATGGCTAAAGTGGACTGGTTATCTAAAACTATGGAAGGACTATGGCTCCTGCCTGACCAATGTTTGATAAATACAATACACGGATAAAATGGCAGGGGGTGAATTGCACACTCAACAATGGGCCCCCGGAAACAGTCGCTAGCATATAGTGTCGTAGCGACAAGGGGGCAACATGTCTTGAGGTGCTTAAGAGGAGTGGAGAGGTATTCTACGACTATCAGGACAATCCCGGAAGTACGGTCAAGACCCCTACCAGCATCTTACGGGAATACCTACTTCCTTCCTCCGAGCACGTTTGCTCTTGCGAATCTCTACTCAAGCCAGCCAATAAAGGCAAGAATGAGGTGGGAGGTCAGTTCTCGTCAGTGTTCACTCCAGCCGGCCAATAAAGGCAAGCCAGAGATGAGGAACATGACGGAATTATTATTATTATTATGTTTACCGCAAATAAATGTTTTTTCTTTATTTCTTTAGGTAAATTGTTACAGAATGTAAAGGCTAGCTTTTAGGACTCAAAAAATGGGAGAAGGGCTGGAAGATGCATTACCTATATGAATAGGAATGATTGCCGTGCGCTTGCGCGTTAGCAGAATACGCTATGCTTCTTATATTGGAAGGAAGGAAGTTCAAGAAGGGAAGAGTTAAACGAGTATTTGGTACCTATTTAGAGGACATACCTACTGCAACTTCTTTTGATGCCAGATAATCGTTGTATATTTACAACTAAGATATACCTACCTATATGGCTGAACCAATAAGGATGTCATTATGCACGGACTAAGTACTTCCTGGATTAATAGGTATATGTACCTACCAGTGGCGGAGATACAATCAACATTAGAGGGAAGCCGAAAAAAAAATTGTTCAGTTCTCATAAACTCAGACAAAAAACTGTAGGTTTTTAATCTTATGATGTATTAAACTGGTATTGAATATAACTGTGTAATGTGATGTGATGCACAGTTACACACAGGTGTACCATATTATTTAGCAATAGTAGACATTAAGAATAGTGGTTGTTCCGAAGGGAAGCCGATAGGAATCGGGTTGTATGAAGGCTTCGCCCCTGGTACCTACCAGGTAGGTACTACATGTAGGGTAGGTATAGACTGTATTTTATATGGAAATGCTGCTATTACTATTACCACATAAAATATCCGTATCAGAGGCAGGAAAAAAATGACAACTTACCTCCCAAAGCTGTCGCGGTGAGGTTATTGAGCATGGCCTCTAGGGGCCAACCCTGGCCGCCCCCTATGTCGACATCGTCCTCAACACAACCGCACAAACCAATGGCTACTGCTAGCACTCCAGTCCACTCCCTAGCACTCGCGAACTATCAGCGAACCCGCCACAGCTTATCAACGGACATCTTTCTTTGATCAAATCACAAGTCCACTCTTAACGACACGAAAAAATCCAACGACACTCACTCAAAACGTCAAAAAGGACGAAATTCCAGCGAAAACCCGCCTTAATACTAAATAATTAGCGCTATATTAAACCCAATTAGTTTTAATTACGACTCCGTTCAAACTTATTTACACACTTAATTTTTGTTATAAAATTAATATAACCCGTTTAGTATCAATTTGTATAAATTTGCAGTTTGATTGGTTCGCCCTTAAAATGATCGTTTAATGTGGAAACCGACCGTCGACTGGTACAAAAACAGATAGTGCTCACATTGTTGCCGACCCTGCTCCACGGAAAGCTCTACGCGAAGAAATATACCCGTCCTTGTCTAACACCTGCCTAACGTCTGAGTGTCTCGCTCATTTTGCACGCGTGCATCAGTAATGGATGCTTACATTTTGTTTACGTTCGATTTGAACAAACGAATAATCTATTATTTCATTCGTGCACGTATTATTGATACGACCTTTCCCATTCATACAATATTCATATACCGACATAACTACTTTTATCTCGCTCTTACTGCAGCGTTCAGTACGTCAGGATCGTAGTTCTGTCTCTATCGCACACTGGTTTTAGATATCGAACGCATTCCTTGCCTCTACATGGCGACCAATCGGAGCACAGAGAAATCACTTTCAAAGCGTCTAGGGCTGGCACCCACGTCGCGATATTGAAATATTATTGCTATAGCGAGAGCAGGGCGTTCCGTTCTTTTGTAATGGAAAAAACAAATACAGGCAGTGAGTTCGTGATATAAGTCGCTATAGCTGTGTTGTCGGAGGTAAATAAGAGTACTCGAATGAGATCCGTTAGAAATATTTCAGCTGGGTTGCGTTCGAAAACGTCGCAGTCTGAGTGCGATTTCTTGTAAAAGCGCCTTTAATTTTCGGACGTTGTTAAATAAGGAATGCCGAATGGACACTTGACGAAATGGGACTGTTTTTATGCTCGCTTTTTCGTTTTAGATCCATCGAAGCATTAATTTTATTTCGGTTCGTTAATATGTTCTGTATTTTGATTCCTAGTTTCATGCGTTTCATGGTTTTTAGTGTAAGTTCGGTGGATACCTAGTTCTTAAAATTAATTTCTCTAGGTTCGGTTTCAACTTCTGTAACTCTTTGTTTGTCGATATTTGAAATTGTTTTTAAGTCCATATTTAAATAATGCAGATCGGTTAGTCAAAAGTAGGTATCTACAAAATTTGTTGAAATTGATGGAAATTAGGAAACAAAAACAAGACAACCAAAAATTTCTGTTATCCATAAATCAGAAGTAGGTAATAATTATTGTTTATTACCTACCTACTTTCAGTAGGTAATAAAGAATACATTCCTACCTACATTACACATACATAGGTACCTCACTTTCCATATTAACTTTGATGAAATTCCGTGTACAGAGAAAAGTAGAAGAATTTCATAAAATTTTGTAACATGAAAGCGGCTTGCTCAAGGAAAAATTCTTTACATTTTCGACGACTCAAACATATTTGGTACATAGCTGCATAGCATAACGTTTATACTTTACGATGGTGTCTTTGTTACAAATATTTTGAACTCGTTCCGGGATAAATTTGAAAGAAGAAAAAGCTTTTATTTTACAACAGAAAGATACCTCAACTAGATACTTATAAAATACACATTTACTCAACAATTATTACAATATTTTATAAAAATATTTTTAATTCAAGAGTGTCCATGGAGTTTCTTGCCCGTTCTTCTCCATAGGAACCTACTACGCTTTGGAATGGGCAACTAGCTTAGCTTCATCTTTCTGACAGACCAACTCTTTGACAATTCAAAAGTGCCTGTACCAAATTGGTTTAATTAAAATAAATGCTTTGAGTTTGAGTTTGACAAATATTACAATGTGGAAAAGCTAAACAACTGCAAAATCTTATACCTAAGTTGGCGCGACACGATTTAGTCACATTTCTGTGCAAAACAAGGGCATCGATCAGAATAAGGCACGCCTGTGATAGGTACCCGAAGGGTTAGGTTAGCACATTTCACCGGTTATGATTAAGTCGCATGTAGGGCGAGCCTATTGTCATCAACCGGGCACAAATCTAGACTCCGGAATGCTGCTGAGAAATTCCAGATGGAAAAATCCAATAACACATGCCCGACCTGGGAATGCGGTGGCGGTCTCTGGTGATCCGGCAGAGAACCAAAATTGTCGACATAGCTCACAGAACAAGCAAGCTGAAGTGGCAATGGGCCGGCCATATTAGCCGTAGAACCGATGATCGTTGGGGTAGACGTGTTTTTGAGCGGAGACCGCGAATCGGCAAACGTTATATCGGATGCCCTCAGGCTAGGTGGAGCGACGATCTTCGCAGGGTGGCTGGTAGCAGTTGTATGACAGTTGCCAAGAATCAAGCTGAATGGCGTGCAATTGGAGAGGCTTATGTCCAGCAGTGGACTGCTGTAGGGTGATGATGATGATGATGACCTGGGAATTGAACCCAAAACTTCATGCTCAGCAGTACTTGGTGCTTTTGACCACTAGACCAACGATGCAGTCAAGCCAAGCCAAGTTTCTCAAGTTCTAGTTTGACTGATATCACATTCCTGAATCACTTCACCCACAAATTCTCTACAAGACTGAGATCCGGGCTTTGGGATCATTTTAATATAGGTAGTTATTGTCCTTGCTCTGATCTGTAGTTCGTTCAGGTTATCATAATCTTGATCAAAATGAAGATCTTAATTAGAATAGGTCTTACTATAAACAGAGGGGATGCTTACAGTACCGGGGTTATTGAAAGGCGTCTTTGCATAAAAACTTGGATAGGATTCAATCATTCATAATTTTACAACCAGATCCCCGCTTGTCAGCTAATCTGACACCGTACTGGTTTTTCCTATTTTTATAAACCCCCGACGGATACAGAGGGGTGTTATATGTTTAACGTGTGTATTTGTGTATTTGTTTATCTGTGTGTCTGTCTGCGCCATCGTAGCTCCCAAACGGCTGAACCGATTTAGATTTTTTTTCTTTATTCAAACCAATGTTTGTCTTTTAATCTAATCATCACTTAAACTCGCGAAGTTTGCAGCTAATAGCACGTCAGGTTAAGCCCTCTACAGTTCTTATATAGTTCGAGCATTCTGATGATACGAAAACGATGTATACTTACCTATGTAGTTATCGCCACTTCCAAATGAACTCATAATACGTTAACATCTGCCCGGGTTCCTCTGGAAATAACGGCTAAATTCGCCGCAAAAGCAAAAGCGATTCCTTGGGAGGAATCGCTAATAATAATTGGGGTAATTCGAGCTGAATTACTCAGATCTTGTAAAATTCTGTGCACTACTTGTCTGACACTGACAAAGTACGCTACTTGCACAATCTTCCTTCAAAATTAAAGAAGTGCTCCGTTTTTACGAATTTAACAGACAGGATCCTTACGAAGTGAAACAGTTAATGGCAATTTGAATGTTGATTGTACAGTTTCTTCACTTCCACCTCTTAGAAGTTTGGCAGGGATTCCGGTAGAAGCTACTGATTTTTCTGTTTATAAATCTTACTTTTGCAAAGTAAGTATCAGGTTGGTTAAAAAACTTTTTCCTTTTCCGCCCAGTGCATCATCAATAAACAAAAAAAAAATCCTTTGTTATTCCCGACGCACTTTCTATTAAGTAAATATAGCATTACATCTACCCCATCAAAACCGTTGAACCGTTGAGTCTTTGTTTTCCCATAGCTATAACCTAGCGGAAGACTGTTGTGGCTCAACTTGGGAGAGGCCTATGTCCAGCAGTGGACACCCCCCCCCCCCCCCCTTAAGCATCGCCACTTCGACCGGTTCTGTGCTTCTCGCATCCAGTGGATTTTTTGTAATAGTTTTACAAAATGAAGTTACTGACGAAAATCATTTTACTGAAATTACAGGTCAAAATTATGTATAGTATGCAAACGCATCGTTAAACTATATATTCTACTACTTATAGGTATTATTCGCGTGTAAACACAACGATATCGTATAGTCAGTATTAATGCATTACACTGTCATGCATCAGTACTGACTGCAATGATTACAGTATTATTCGTTGAAATAAATGGTGTCAAAAAACCTAACGGCAATATGATATTACGATATTATTCAGGTGAAATCCAAGCGATAGTGTATACAGTGATAATAATATTAAATTACAGCAATATTCGTCTATGTAAGGTGTCGCGAATAATATTTTTTTTTTTAATAATTCGGTAATTACTTACCTATTATTATTTTATTTGGCAGAAAATTAACAATATTAGATGAAGTTAATATTAAATATATAGGGTGTAAGGGACAACCATCCGCAAACTCCTCCTCGAGCTCCTTATTTTGAATCATATTCCACCGGAAATATTCTCAGGAAAATTTTAATTTTTTTTCATCGTATTTTCAGTTACTATTTCTGTATTTCAATGTAAAATTACATGATCTGTACGCAGCACTCCATTTATGTAAATAAAACAGCTAAAATCAAAAAATCAGCAATTGATGTTGAAATACTCGGTGGCTGAAGGCTCGCTGCGCTGCGGTTCCCTACGCGCGTTTTTCCACGGTAATGATACATTGCGTGTGAAGTAATAAAACAAATCAGGTTTATTCGATTCCCGTAACGTTCCTGAAATAATTTCATGTACCGGTCATCTTAGTATGATATATTGAATTCACCCCATCAGTCTGCGGAGGGCTGTCCCTTACACCCTGTATAAGTACTGTATAATTTATATTGGTTTTTAAAAGTGATTTGTTACAGTTTTGAATTAAAATGATGGTTTTATTATTTAGCACGCCTTTTATTTCTTAATTTTCAGAATGTTTTCTATCACAAACAATAATCACTTGGAAGTCCTGTTGGCCTGTTAGGCCGTTGGAATCTAGTTAAATAATAATAAAAATAAATCATGTTAATCATCATTACAGTCCGATTCAAAGTCCGAATACTGCTCTGTCAGGGACTCACAGCACAGCGCTGATTTTCAGTGGTTAGCCGAAAAAGACGTACGTAAATCAAATCAAGTTTAGTGATAAGTACATAAATAGGTAACAAAATAATAAAAATAAAAAATATTGAGTGCTTTTCAAATTATTTTACTGGTTTATGTCAAACGACAAAAGTTATCTTAGAAAAATAATCACACTAAAATTAATAACATTTTAGAAAATAATCTGAGTGGAGACAGCGATATCAGCTTATGGACAAGGACGGTTGCAGCGACCGGCGCGCGGTGCGGTGGCGTAGCAACGTTCCGCGCCGTAGTAACTATCCGCGCCGTAGTAACTATCCGCGCCGTAGCAACGTTCCGCGCCGTAGCAACGTTCCGCGCTGTAGTAACGTTCCGCGCCGTAGCAACGTTCCGCGCCGTAGCAACGTTCCGCGCTGTAGCAACGTTCCGCGCTGTAGTAACGTTCCGCGCCGTAGCAACGTTCCGCGCTGTAGTAACGTTCCGCGCCGTAGCAACGTTCCGCGCTGTAGTAACGTTCCGCGCCGTAGCAACGTTCCGCGCCGTAGCAACGTTCCGCGCCGTAGCAACGTTCCGCGCTGTAGTAACGTTCCGCGCCGTAGCAACGTTCCGCGCTGTAGTAACGTTCCGCGCCGTAGTAACGTTCCGCGCTGTAGTAACGTTCCGCGCCGTAGTAACGTTCCGCGCTGTAGTAACGTTCCGCGCTGTAGTAACGTTCCGCGCCGTAGTAACGTTCCGCGCCGTAGTAACGTTCCGCGCTGTAGTAACGTTCCGCGCCGTAGCAACGTTCCGCGCCGTAGCAACGCGTAGCAACGCTCCGCTCCGTAGTAACGTTCCGCGCCGTAGTAACGTTCCGCGCCGTAGCAACGTTCCGCGCTGTAGTAACGTTCCGCGCCGTAGCAACTATCCGCGCCGTAGTAACTATCCGCGCCGTAGTAACCATCCGCGCCGTAGCAACGTTCCGCGCCGTAGTAACGTTCCGCTCCGTAGTAACGTTCCGCGCCGTAGTAACGTTCCGCTCCGTAGTAACGTTCCGCTCCGTAGCAACGTTCCGCGCCGTAGTAACGTTCCGCTCCGTAGTAACGTTCCGCTCCGTAGTAACGTTCCGCGCCGTAGTAACGTTCCGCGCCGTAGTAACGTTCCGCGCCGTAGTAACGTTCCGCGCCGTAGTAACGTTCCGCGCCGTAGTAACGTTCCGCGCCGTAGTAACGTTCCGCGCCGTAGTAACGTTCCGCTCCGTAGTAATGTTCCGCTCCGTAGTAACGTTCCGCGCCGTAGCAACGTTCCGTGCCGTAGCAACGTTCCGCGCCGTAGTAACGTTCCGCGCCGTAGCAACGTTCCGCGCCGTAGTAACGTTCCGCTCCGTAGTAACGTTCCGCGCCGTAGCAACGTTCCGTGCCGTAGTAACGTTCCGCGCTGTAGTAACGTTCCGCGCCGTAGCAACGTTCCGTGCCGTAGCAACGTTCCGCGCCGTAGTAACGTTCCGCGCTGTAGTAACGTTCCGCGCCGTAGTAACGTTCCGCGCCGTAGTAACGTTCCGCGCCGTAGTAACGTTCCGCGCTGTAGTAACGTTCCGCGCCGTAGCAACGTTCCGCGCTGTAGTAACGTTCCGCGCCGTAGCAACGTTCCGCGCTGTAGTAACGTTACGCGCCGTAGTAACGTTCCGCGCCGTAGTAACGTTCCGCGCTGTAGTAACGTTCCGCGCTGTAGTAACGTTCCGCGCTGTAGTAACGTTCCGCGCCGTAGTAACGTTCCGCGCCGTAGTAACGTTCCGCGCCGTAGCAACGTTCCGCGCCGTAGTAACGTTCCGCGCCGTAGTAACGTTCCGCGCTGTAGTAACGTTCCGCGCTGTAGTAACGTTCCGCGCCGTAGCAACATTCCGCGCCGTAGTAACGTTCCGCGCCGTAGCAACGTTCCGCGCCGTAGTAACGTTCCGCGCTGTAGTAACGTTCCGCCCCGTAGCAACGTTCCGCGCTGTAGTAACGTTCCGCGCCGTAGTAACGTTCCGCGCCGTAGTAACGTTCCGCGCCGTAGTAACGTTCCGCGCTGTAGTAACGTTCCGCGCTGTAGTAACGTTCCGCGCCGTAGCAACGTTCCGCGCCGTAGTAACGTTCCGCGCTGTAGTAACTATCCACGCCGTAGTAACTATCCGCGCCGTAGTAACTATCCGCGCCGTAGTAACTATCCGCGCCGTAGTAACTATCCGCGCCGTAGTAACTATCCGCGCCGTAGTAACTATCCGCGCCGTAGTAACTATCCGCGCCGTAGTAACCATCCGCGCCGTAGCAACGTTCCGCTCCGTAGTAACGTTCCGCTCCGTAGTAACGTTCCGCTCCGTAGTAACGTTCCGCGCTGTAGTAACGTTCCGCGCCGTAGTAACGTTCCGCGCCGTAGTAACGTTCCGCTCCGTAGTAACGTTCCGCGCTGTAGTAACGTTCCGCGCCGTAGTAACGTTCCGCGCCGTAGTAACGTTCCGCGCTGTAGTAACGTTCCGCGCCGTAGTAACGTTCCGCGCCGTAGTAACGTTCCGCGCCGTAGTAACGTTCCGCGCCGTAGTAACGTTCCGCGCTGTAGTAACGTTCCGCGCCGTAGTAACGTTCCGCGCCGTAGTAATCATTCGCCCTGTAGCAACTTTCCGCGCCGTAGCAACGCTCCGCGCCGTAGCAACATTCCGCGCCGTAGTAACGTTCCGCGCCGTAGTAACGTTCCGCGCCGTAGTAACGTTCCGCGCCGTAGTAACGTTCCGCGCTGTAGCAACGCTCCGCGCCGTAGTAACGTTCCGCGCCG
The DNA here is from genome assembly GCA_947568875.1 of Fissipunctia ypsillon. Taxonomy (NCBI): domain Eukaryota; kingdom Metazoa; phylum Arthropoda; class Insecta; order Lepidoptera; family Noctuidae; genus Fissipunctia; species Fissipunctia ypsillon. Next base: position 4,143,204 of record OX387665.1, on the reverse strand, counting down.
TAGTAACGTTCCGCGCCGTAGCAACGTTCCGCGCCGTAGTAACGTTCCGCGCTGTAGTAACGTTCCGCGCTGTAGTAACGTTCCGCGCCGTAGCAACGTTCCGCGCCGTAGCAACGTTCCGCGCTGTAGTAATCATTCGCCCTGTAGCAACTTTCCGCGCCGTAGCAACGTTCCGCGCCGTAGTAACGTTCCGCGCCGTAGTAACGTTCCGCGCCGTAGTAACGTTCCGCGCCGTAGCAACGTTCCGCGCCGTAGTAACGTTCCGCGCCGTAGTAACGTTCCGCGCCGTAGTAACGTTCCGCGCCGTAGCAACGTTCCGCGCCGTAGTAACGTTCCGCGCTGTAGTAACGTTCCGCGCCGTAGTAACGTTCCGCGCCGTAGTAACTATCCGCGCCGTAGTAACCATCCGCGCCGTAGCAACGTTCCGCTCCGTAGTAACGTTCCGCTCCGTAGTAACGTTCCGCTCCGTAGTAACGTTCCGCGCTGTAGTAACGTTCCGCGCCGTAGTAACGTTCCGCGCCGTAGTAACGTTCCGCTCCGTAGTAACGTTCCGCGCTGTAGTAACGTTCCGCGCCGTAGTAACGTTCCGCGCCGTAGTAACGTTCCGCGCTGTAGTAACGTTCCGCGCCGTAGTAACGTTCCGCGCCGTAGTAATCATTCGCCCTGTAGCAACTTTCCGCGCCGTAGCAACGTTCCGCGCCGTAGTAACGTTCCGCGCCGTAGTAACGTTCCGCGCCGTAGTAACGTTCCGCGCCGTAGCAACGTTCCGCGCCGTAGTAACGTTCCGCGCCGTAGTAACGTTCCGCGCCGTAGTAACGTTCCGCGCCGTAGCAACGTTCCGCGCCGTAGTAACGTTCCGCGCTGTAGTAACGTTCCGCGCCGTAGTAACGTTCCGCGCCGTAGTAACTATCCGCGCCGTAGTAACCATCCGCGCCGTAGCAACGTTCCGCTCCGTAGTAACGTTCCGCTCCGTAGTAACGTTCCGCTCCGTAGTAACGTTCCGCGCTGTAGTAACGTTCCGCGCCGTAGTAACGTTCCGCGCCGTAGTAACGTTCCGCTCCGTAGTAACGTTCCGCGCTGTAGTAACGTTCCGCGCCGTAGTAACGTTCCGCGCCGTAGTAACGTTCCGCGCTGTAGTAACGTTCCGCGCCGTAGTAACGTTCCGCGCCGTAGTAATCATTCGCCCTGTAGCAACTTTCCGCGCCGTAGCAACGTTCCGCGCCGTAGTAACGTTCCGCGCCGTAGTAACGTTCCGCGCCGTAGTAACGTTCCGCGCCGTAGTAACGTTCCGCGCCGTAGCAACGTTCCGCGCCGTAGTAACGTTCCGCGCCGTAGTAACGTTCCGCGCCGTAGTAACGTTCCGCGCCGTAGCAACGTTCCGCGCCGTAGTAACGTTCCGCGCTGTAGTAACGTTCCGCGCCGTAGTAACGTTCCGCGCCGTAGTAACTATCCGCGCCGTAGTAACCATCCGCGCCGTAGCAACGTTCCGCTCCGTAGTAACGTTCCGCTCCGTAGTAACGTTCCGCTCCGTAGTAACGTTCCGCGCTGTAGTAACGTTCCGCGCCGTAGTAACGTTCCGCGCCGTAGTAACGTTCCGCTCCGTAGTAACGTTCCGCGCTGTAGTAACGTTCCGCGCCGTAGTAACGTTCCGCGCCGTAGTAACGTTCCGCGCTGTAGTAACGTTCCGCGCCGTAGTAACGTTCCGCGCCGTAGTAATCATTCGCCCTGTAGCAACTTTCCGCGCCGTAGCAACGTTCCGCGCCGTAGTAACGTTCCGCGCCGTAGTAACGTTCCGCGCCGTAGTAACGTTCCGCGCCGTAGCAACGTTCCGCGCCGTAGTAACGTTCCGCGCCGTAGTAACGTTCCGCGCCGTAGTAACGTTCCGCGCCGTAGCAACGTTCCGCGCCGTAGTAACGTTCCGCGCTGTAGTAACGTTCCGCGCCGTAGTAACGTTCCGCGCCGTAGTAACTATCCGCGCCGTAGTAACCATCCGCGCCGTAGCAACGTTCCGCTCCGTAGTAACGTTCCGCTCCGTAGTAACGTTCCGCTCCGTAGTAACGTTCCGCGCTGTAGTAACGTTCCGCGCCGTAGTAACGTTCCGCGCCGTAGTAACGTTCCGCTCCGTAGTAACGTTCCGCGCTGTAGTAACGTTCCGCGCCGTAGTAACGTTCCGCGCCGTAGTAACGTTCCGCGCTGTAGTAACGTTCCGCGCCGTAGTAACGTTCCGCGCCGTAGTAATCATTCGCCCTGTAGCAACTTTCCGCGCCGTAGCAACGTTCCGCGCCGTAGTAACGTTCCGCGCCGTAGTAACGTTCCGCGCCGTAGTAACGTTCCGCGCCGTAGTAACGTTCCGCGCTGTAGCAACGTTCCGCGCCGTAGTAACGTTCCGCGCCGTAGCAACGTTCCGCGCCGTAGCAACGTTCCGCGCTGTAGCAACGTTCCGCGCTGTAGTAACGTTCCGCGCCGTAGCAACGTTCCGCGCCGTAGCAACGTTCCGCGCCGTAGCAACGCGTAGTAACGCTCCGCGCCGTAGCAACGTTCCGCGCCGTAGCAACGTTCCGCGCCGTAGTAACGTTCCGCGCCGTAGTAACGTTCCGCGCCGTAGTAACGTTCCGCGCCGTAGCAACGTTCCGCGCCGTAGTAACGTTCCGCGCCGTAGTAACGTTCCGCGCCGTAGTAACGTTCCGCGCCGTAGCAACGTTCCGCGCCGTAGTAACGTTCCGCGCTGTAGTAACGTTCCGCGCCGTAGTAACGTTCCGCGCCGTAGTAACTATCCGCGCCGTAGTAACCATCCGCGCCGTAGCAACGTTCCGCTCCGTAGTAACGTTCCGCTCCGTAGTAACGTTCCGCTCCGTAGTAACGTTCCGCGCTGTAGTAACGTTCCGCGCCGTAGTAACGTTCCGCGCCGTAGTAACGTTCCGCTCCGTAGTAACGTTCCGCGCTGTAGTAACGTTCCGCGCCGTAGTAACGTTCCGCGCCGTAGTAACGTTCCGCGCTGTAGTAACGTTCCGCGCCGTAGTAACGTTCCGCGCCGTAGTAATCATTCGCCCTGTAGCAACTTTCCGCGCCGTAGCAACGTTCCGCGCCGTAGTAACGTTCCGCGCCGTAGTAACGTTCCGCGCCGTAGTAACGTTCCGCGCCGTAGTAACGTTCCGCGCTGTAGCAACGTTCCGCGCCGTAGTAACGTTCCGCGCCGTAGCAACGTTCCGCGCCGTAGCAACGTTCCGCGCTGTAGCAACGTTCCGCGCTGTAGTAACGTTCCGCGCCGTAGTAACGTTCCGCGCCGTAGTAACGTTCCGCGCTGTAGTAACGTTCCGCGCCGTAGTAACGTTCCGCGCCGTAGCAACGTTCCGCGCCGTAGCAACGCGTAGTAACGCTCCGCGCCGTAGCAACGTTCCGCGCCGTAGTAACGTTCCGCGCCGTAGCAACGCGTAGTAACGTTCCGCGCTGTAGTAATCATTCGCCCTGTAGCAACTTTCCGCGCCGTAGCAACGTTCCGCGCCGTAGTAATGATCCACCCCGTAGCAACGTTCCGCGCTGTAGTAACGTTCCGCGCCGTAGTAACGTTCCGCGCCGTAGTAACGTTCCGCGCCGTAGTAATGATCCACCCCGTAGCAACGTTCCGCGCTGTAGTAACGTTCCGCGCCGTAGTAACGTTCCGCGCCGTAGTAACGTTCCGCGCTGTAGTAACGTTCCGCGCCGTAGCAACGTTCCGCGCTGTAGTAACGTTCCGCGCCGTAGCAACGTTCCGCGCTGTAGTAACGTTACGCGCCGTAGTAACGTTCCGCGCCGTAGTAACGTTCCGCGCTGTAGTAACGTTCCGCGCTGTAGTAACGTTCCGCGCCGTAGTAACGTTCCGCGCCGTAGCAACGTTCCGCGCCGTAACAACGTTCCGCGCCGTAGTAACGTTCCGCGCCGTAGCAACGTTCCGCGCCGTAGTAACGTTCCGCGCCGTAGTAACGTTCCGCGCCGTAGTAACGTTCCGCGCCGTAGTAATGATCCACCCCGTAGCAACGTTACGCGCCGTAGTAACGTTCCGCGCTGTAGTAACGTTCCGCGCCGTAGTAACGTTCCGCGCCGTAGCAACGTTCCGCGCCGTAGTAACGTTCCGCGCCGTAGTAACGTTCCGCGCCGTAGTAACGTTCCGCGCCGTAGTAACGTTCCGCGCTGTAGTAACGTTCCGCGCTGTAGTAACGTTCCGCGCCGTAGTAACGTTCCGCGCCGTAGTAACGTTCCGCGCTGTAGTAATCATTCGCCCTGTAGCAACATTCCGCGCCGTAGTAACGTTCCGCGCCGTAGCAACGTTCCGCGCCGTAGCAACGTTCCGCGCTGTAGTAACGTTCCGCGCTGTAGTAATCATTCGCCCTGTAGCAACATTCCGCGCCGTAGTAACGTTCCGCGCCGTAGCAACGTTCCGCGCCGTAACAACGTTCCGCGCTGTAGTAACGTTCCGCGCTGTAGTAACGTTCCGCGCCGTAGTAACGTTCCGCGCCGTAGTAACGTTCCGCGCTGTAGTAATCATTCGCCCTGTAGCATCATTCCGCGCCGTAGTAACGTTCCGCGCTGTAGTAACGTTCCGCGCCGTAGCAACGTTCCGCGCCGTAACAACGTTCCGCGCTGTAGTAACGTTCCGCGCTGTAGTAACGTTCCGCGCCGTAGTAACGTTCCGCGCCGTAGCAACGTTCCGCGCCGTAGTAACGTTCCGCGCTGTAGTAATCATTCGCCCTGTAGCAACTTTCCGCGCCGTAGCAACGTTCCGCGCCGTAGTAACGTTCCGCGCCGTAGCAACGTTCCGCGCCGTAGCAACGTTCCGCGCCGTAGCAACGTTACGCGCCGTAGTAACGTTCCGCGCCGTAGCAACGTTACGCGCCGTAGTAACGTTCCGTGCCGTAGCAACGTTACGCGCCGTAGTAACGTTACGCGCCGTAGTAACGTTACGCGCCGTAGTAACGTTCCGTGCCGTAGCAACGTTACGCGCCGTAGTAACGTTCCGCACCGTAACAACGTTCCGCGCCGTAGCAACGTTCCGCGGCATCGACGTGCTACGAGCTTATCGCCGTTCATTATAATATGAATATTATTGCGCTTGTTTTGATTAATCTGAAGAATAGTGTTTATTTTTTTTTTTTTTTTTTGTTGACAGCTGCACATACGAAGTAAAACATCTAACATAACGCATTTAAAACCGGCCAAGTGCGAGTCGGACTTACACACTCAGGGTCCCACATTCCGTAACACAACTATAACTTGTCAGTCTTATAGGTCAGTAATGTGTTACTGACCTATAAGACTGACAAGTTATAGTTGTGTTTTCTTTGAAATTTCAAATGCCTATTTATTATATGTATACTGTTAAAAAGAAGCCCTGGCTAAAGCGGTGAATGGTGTGGCCATTCACCGCTTCAACGCAATAATGGCTGTCCAGTACAGAGCGTTTTTTAACAGACTTCCAAAAAGGAATATTTGACCCGTATTTATGTAGGTGTGTCCGCGATTATCTCACAAACTAATGATCCGATTTTGATGATTCTGAAAACAATTTTCATAAAAAACTGAATAGCTTCTGAAGTCCAGTTCAGTTGAGATGAAGCTGTTCAGTTTTTTTATGAAAATTATTTTATTGGTTTTAGATGTTTGAAATCAATTTTTACTTTTTAAAAGTTCATTTTTGACACCTTAATGTCAAATATTGGTGAAAATGACAGATTTTCACGACGGCTGTTTTAATAAAAATGACGGAGCCGCTTTCCAAGGACACCGAAGATTTAGATTCTTGTCCCACCGCCGGTGAATAAAGAGAAGCGAGTAGAGCTAGCAATTAAAAACGTGGTGGCGAGCGGCGAATGGGCGACGAACGATTACTCGCTGGTATAGGAATGTAACAAGTGTGAGTCTCTCAGCGAGTGTTCTGCCCGCCAAGCGAACATCGCTGAGCGAGTACTCTTTTTGATACCTCGCGTCGCTGCGACAAACAAGTACCGTACCTACTCGCCGCGCCGGCGCCGGCGGTGTGAACAGTCAGTGATCAACTATTATTATATCTATCTCTTTTACTTACATTTAACCTACAATCTTTTGCACGTTTCTTGAGCGAGAAAATCGTTGATAGCTAGTCGCTTCCTCATCGGGGACAGCTGCCTTAATAACAATTATTTTATTGTTGTGATATAAGATAGCGCTTTAAAATACTTATACAACGTGGATCTGGATGTACGACATTAAATGAAAACGTGCACAGTACTAGTCCATCAAAACATTTTAAAACACGAAGATTAGTAGTTAATAGAAAATTTTAAAAATGTAGTTTTCAAACAAAATAAATAGCAGAATCAACTGCATAAAAAGTAAACACGCTTTATCTACGAAAAGTCACTGGCCAACGGTGCGCTGCGGGGTGCGGGGCGCGGCAGCGGTAATGTTTACCTATTATTACGGACTCAGATCTACATCATGTTGAAAAATAAGAAAATGTAAAATAATTTCATGTGGCTAAAGAATTCATTGGATTTGATTGATTTTTTGTATACGGGTAAAGAACATGATTCTCTTTACGTGGTTTAAAGGAATGTCAATCGTCCTGTTCCACCTTGTATATTGTTGTGCCCTAGCAGGGTCATGTATGATACCTAAGTAATATTTGTAACATCTTGTAAACTACATGAATGCAATAAATGATACTACTACTACTACTACTACAAAGTCGCGTTAGAACCCGATAAATACATATGTACGGCTCCCTGAAAAATACAATTCAGAATAGTGTCTCGTAATCAGCCACGGACGTTATTACATCATAGGTCTCATATAGATAGGTACCGACGCGCGACGACAGCGCGTCACTGGAACTCACCCACTCTGACGTCACTCGCGTAATTGCAACATATTGCGTTGCTGTACCACTTGACGTACGGCTGACAACCCGGTTCAATAGTAGAGAGTATTCTTTGAAGATTTCAAAAAAAATAAACCAAAACAAAAATATGTACATGTTGAACATGTTCACCGTCAATACTTGAGTATTTCTTAACCATTGATTGTCCATTTGACTGCCTCGTTGGTCTTGTGGTAGCAAGCACTACTGCTAAGCATGATGACCTGGGTTCGATTCCCAGGTCGGGCAAAAAGTGTTATTGGGTTTTTTTTTAACAGGAACTTCTCAGTAGCAGCCCCGAGTCTGGATTTGTGCCCGGTTGTTGTGGCAATAGGCTCGCCCCCTATTTTCGGGGCTACAACGTAACTGACAAAATGTGGGCTGGGTGTACCTTTTATTGGTACACCTCTGTACCCTTCGGGGATTACAGCCGTGATGTTATGTTTTTAACCATTGTTTGATTGATCAACTGATGGTTAAAAAAGCATCGACTTGTCAATCTGAAATTCACAGAGGCGCAAGATGGATACCTAGACAAACTTAAAGACCTAAAGGCAAATAGGCGCGACACGCGACGCGACACAAAGGCACCGCGTGTCTGAGCCTTAACATTACAAGATTTTTTAATATCTAGAGGTGATTTATGGCAAGAGAATTTGATGGACTTAACAAAAAAGCATAGCACGTATTCTACGATACACCCAGTCTTTAGTTTTTTCATTTTTCATTTTAATTTAGTTGTCCGTCTATCGATATGAGAATCGTTCTTGAACACAGCAGATCACCTGACACAAAAACCTAAAAAACTGTGTTTTTGGCAAAAATATGACTGAGCAGAAATTCAAGCATGAATGATAAAAATAAAGAACTTTAATAGAATACAGAGAGGTGAGTGGAAACGCCGGGAGGGGACAGCCTTGGAAGGACATATATAGGACCTTTTGTTGATGTTCTTCAGACAGAAATGTCAGGTACGTAGTACTCGCAACTGGCGTGCGTGTACGACCAGATGTATGAACGTAAACGTAGTAAAAGGAGTATGTCCCGATCTCTTCAAAGTGAGAGTGAACAGGCTTCTTCTGGGTAAGCTCGCTCCATCGTCGACTTTGTCTCTGTCATCTCTGACCTAGACTAGAGTCAAGAGCAAACCTATCTCAAAAAAAAAAAAAAAAATGTAGGGAACATATGAGAAGGCGATCTGTAATTTCTACCTACCGCATGGGAAGAAGGCGTGAGTTTATTTAAGTATGTTTAATAGAATAACACATTAAGAAACGCAACTATCCTATTTCCCCTTTGTTCCACAATTCGTGTGCCCCTCTTGCACACAGGTAACAGTGAGTGCAATAAAATGGCGCTTGGCGAGTAGTACTCTGTCAGAGTGGAGCATTGTGACCGGGGAGTTTGTGACGCTTTGATGCGACGCGTGCTTCAAACTCAAGCGGTGTTGAGAGCATGCAATGAGCCCGTGCACTGTTTAATAATAATCTCAGTAACAATTTAGAGGAAGCCCTCCAACTACAGTATTTTTATCTCACGAAACGACACGCGCTTAACTCAACCTATCATAGTTCACTTCTGGACATAGGCCTCACCCAGGCTGCGCCACAATACCCTGTCCTCCGCCTTCCGCATCCAGTCTGTCCCAGCCACCTTCTTAAGGTCGTCGGTCCATCTAGCTGGGGGGCGTCCCACACTATGCTTGCCAATACGCGGTCTCCAGTCCAGGACTCGTCTACTCCTCTGGCCATCGGTCCTTCGACATACATGGCCAGCCCACTGCCACTTCAGCTTGCTTACTCTGCCAGCTATGTCGGTAACAGAGAAGAGTGCTTTGCACAGAGAAATCTGTAACAAAACATTATAACAAACTTACCTAGTGTACAAACACGCTGTGAATGTGTGTGTAAGCGCAGGAGCTCTTGGTACCGTCCGAGTCAATGGCGAAGTCGGATGAGTGCGTGTATGTGTTATGTGCTGACGCTACTAGTCTTTTGTATTTGGTTAACACAAGTAAAGCGCGTGTCGCTTCGTGACATAAAAATACTTTATTACATGGAAGAATGGTCTGATTTAAATTAATCCCACCAAAACATTAATGTGAAAAAGAGGCCAAGGAGTATAGTCGCCAATAAAAGAACTAAGGTCTAAATGAGTGCCAAGTGGGGAGGGTCTGGATTTATGCTTTTGCGGTTGCACAACGACATGCTTTGCTTTGCTTTGCTTGGTAGTATAGATGCAGGCCTACCCTGCCACCTCCTTCAGAGGTGGCAGGGTGGCGGGGTCTTGAGGGTGAGCGCTACAGTCGTGTAGATCCTCAAGGCAAGTCTGGCGGATGCACCTTCTCGAGGTTGCCACCCCGTTCTTGGTCTAATTCCATAAGAATTAGACGTAACAAAAACTGCCAGGCGTCATCACTTCCCTTCTCCAGCTCCCGTAACCCCATTCTTTCCCGTCTTATCCCTCCTGTCCCATTCACACAGTCCCTCCCCCCACTCCGTCCTTACCCACATCCTCACTCCTTCCACCTCCACTTTTCCAATTTCCACTCCTAACCGCGACCCCTTGTGATTGGGTGGTGGCGGGCTCGTCTATCACTAAAATAAGCTGATGGCGAGTAGGAGTAAACAATCACCTGTGCTAGGACCTGCACAGTTGAGCGCCGTGAGCGGGGATGAAGGAGTCCTGGGGGGTTGAGCCGAGCGGCTCTGGCGGTAATGTGCCCGTAAGGCAACACGCCCCCTTCGGTCTGGATTTCAAGCGAAACGGTGGCCCTACCCAATAGCCAGGGGTAGGGAAATGGTCACAGTGTCCCGTCAGAGGGCCACAGGCGAGGTGCGTGAGGTCCGCTGAGGCCGTCCTCGGACGGCCGAAGCGGTAGGTAAAGGTCATGCTGACGGTGTAAGTGAGGGTTGATCAGTTCGTTGGGGGTGGGCCTTTTCGACCCCCTACGCCAACCCGATCGAGCACCCGATGTCGCACTGTAAACCAGCCTTGCGCCCCTATATCTCTCTGGTAGTCCTAACGTTCGAGCTTTTAGTAGTGAGACGTTCCCAGGTGCGGGCTCCATGGAGGGTGGGAGCCAGAGAGATGAATTTTAACATTAACTTTAACATGGACAATTTAAGGCCAGTTAAAAAAACAAACACCGGAGTGGAGGCGAAAGCCAACGAGACTCCCAAGGGAGGTGCTTGCACTTCTCTCGCCCCTGGTGGCCTTGCGGCTCACGCCGCGGGTACCAGCGCGGGTGCAGGTCCGGCTGTGGCGAGAACCACAGCTAGGACCAAATCCAAAAAGTCCCTTTCCAAACAAAGGAAGTCGGCGCTGCTTGGGACCAGTACCGACCCTTCTCAAACTCGGGCGAGGACTACGGCGACGACTAATACCACTGCCGGTCCGACCCCTTCCTCACAGACGCCAGTGCCGGGTAACACCGGTACCGGGCGTCAAACTAAACACCCTTCTCCTCCTCCTCCTCCTGAGGCTCCTCTAGCCTCTCCCCATCATACGGCCGTCTCCGGTCAAACGGAGACAACCAGCTGCACCGAGAACGCGTTTTCACGCGCCTGGCAAGTGCAGACACGCAAGGGCAAGGGTAAACGTACTCAACAAGCCCGTTGCTCTTGCTCTGGCCCTTCAGGTACACCAGTTGCCTCAGAACAGGGCAAGATGAGGGATAGACTGACGAGGAAGGAGCGGCGCCAAGCACGCAGGTGGGCAGGTAAAGGCTCCCATATTAAGCAGTCCGTTGCCGCTAGTTCGGTCAAACCGAATAGCGGCCAGCTCAACTTCTCCGCCGGGAAGCGGTCGCAGGCTGAGGCCGGCATTAGCCGACCAGAGCCCAGTCGACCGCCGACCAGTGTTCCAGAGAGACCGGCTGAGGAACATAAGAAGACACAGCGACCCGATTGGAAGGATCAGGCCGCGGCTAAGCGAGCTCTCAACGAGTCATTGACACCTCGGGGGGAGCACAAGCGGCCGCGTCTTGATCAATCCAAACGGGTCCCACAACGAAGCTACGCCCAAGCTGCCAGCGCTACCCTTGACGTCGCGATCACTTGCGACCGCACGGGGATCCTCAGCAAGGACGTATCGGACCAGGTACTCGCTGCTATCCAGAAGCAGATCATTCTCGAGGCCTGCTCCCCCAAGCTAGACACTCCAGGGCCGACCTTCAACGCCAAGCCGATGTTCGCCGGGGGTGTCCTGAAACTGTGGTGCGGTAACGACCACACCTTAGCCTGGCTAAGGAAAACAGTCTCCGACTTGTCGCTCCCAACTAGCACCTCGTTAGTCGTCAAGAGCCAGTCGGAGATCCTTAAGCGAGCACGATGTGGCATCGTGATCCCAGACGAGCAGGGGGTCTTCGGTGAGCCGACCAATATTGGTCGTGCTCTTAGCTACCAGAACCCCTGGGTCGACATAAAGAGGTGGGTACTTCTGCATGCCGACAAACAAGCCGCAGCATGGTTCGTGGTGGTTGGTGTGCCTGTGGACCAGATCCCGGCCCTGATGGAGTCCGGGCGCCGTCTCTCAATAGGTTTGGGAGCGGTGTACGTGAAGTTTCAGGGCCGGAACGGCAGGTTCACCGACGTCCCCCAGGGTTGGGACCCCGCCACTGGAACCATCTGCGAGGCGCTAGAGGAGCTGCCGCAGACACCAGCAGGGGAGTCCACTCCTCCAACAAACAACCCGGAAGCAGCTGCGGCTGAACCTGCTGCAGCAGAGTCGGCCGCTCCTGCCGCCGTCACCGTGGGTGCCGTCCCTTCATCGGGTGGGGAGCTGGACGACATGATCCTGTCTCCGGCTTCGGGCCCGGGGGGGGACGGCTTCGACGAGGGCGACCTGTTTGCCGGGCTCAGACTGGAGGGAGACGAGGAGGGTTCGACCAGCGATGGCGTCCCCTTCGTCAATTTGTAGGATCCTCCAAGCAAACCTCCACCACAGTCAGACCGCGACGGCTCAACTTCGCAAGTGGATGGAGGTTCAACACACGGCCATTGCTTTGATCCAAGAGCCGTGGATTAGAGGCGGCCGCATACAAGGACTCTCCAATCTTGGCGGTAAGCTCCTGGTCACTACAGATCACGATCATCCCAGAGCGTGCATCTACATGACAGGTAACCTCAAAGCACAGCTCTTAACTGACTTCTGTTGCAGAGATGTCTCTGCAGCAAAGCTGCTGATACAGCGTGAAGACGCCACGGAACTGGTGATCGTTTTCGCCTCGGCTTACATGCCTGAGGCGGAGGCGCCGCCTCCGCATGACCTTGCCCGTCTCGTGAGCCATTGCGAGATGTGCGGGTTTGAGGTCGTCGTCGGGGCCGACGCCAATGCTCACCACCAACTGTGGGGTATGGACACGCAAAACGAAAGGGGTAAGGCCTTGGTTGACTACTTATTCTCGACTAACCTATCCCTACTAAACACCGGCTCGGAACCAACATTCGTAACCAGGCGAAGCCGCACAATCATAGATCTAACTCTGGCAACAGAGGGAGCGGCGGAAATCACCACTGGATGGCAGGTCTCCAAAGAAGCCTCCTGCTCAGATCACAGGTGGATCCGCTTCGACATCCAGGTCTGTGTTTCTTCAACACCACCACGGCGCAATCCGCGTAACACGGATCGTGCCGTCTACACACGCAATCTCGAATTCAAGCTTGCGACACAAAGCAATCCGGCGACTTTTGCGGACACGACACAGATTGAGGTACAAGTCAGCTATCTTACCAAATCAATGACAGACAGCTATCTATCTGCCTGCCCAGAAACCACCCCGCGTAGCGCTCCGGGTAAACAACCCTGGTGGGGTGCTGACCTGGAGCGCAAGCGCGGCAAGGTAAGGCAGGCTCTGAATAGAGCCATGAACACATGTGCGGATGAGGACTGGGATAGTTACTACGTGGCCAAATCCAGCTACAAAAAATGCATCAGATTCAGGAGTACCATGGGATGGCGTAAATTTTGTGGTAATATAGAATCTTGCCAGCAAGCTAATCGGGTGAGGAAGGTACTGGCGCAACAGAACACACTGGGGTCCATTGCCCTCCGCAAACCTGATAATACACTCACCTCCTCGCCAGAAGAAACGAGACGCGTCCTCATTGAAACTCACTTCCCTGGATGTGTCTTTGCACAGGTAATCGACTGGCTTGATGTAATTCAAACACCATCAGACAACGATTGGCTTTATGCAAGTAGGGTGATCACGTTGGAGAAACTCCAATGGGCCATCCAAAGTTTCCATCCTTTTAAGGCAGCTGGTCCTGATGGAGTTTTCCCCGCCCTATTACAGTGGGGTGGAACCTCTGTCGCATTAAGACTGGTGCCTTTATTGAGAGCGTGCCTGGCCTTTAGATACGTTCCCAAAGGATGGAGGGAAGTGAAAGTAATATTCATCCCCAAGCCAGGTAAGGTTGACTACACTAGCGCCAAATCCCACCGACCAATCAGCCTGACCTCCTTTCTACTGAAAACTCTGGAAAGGCTGTGTGATAGGGAGCTTAGGGACGGCGCTCTGAAAACCATACCGCTACACGGTAATCAACACGCATACAGCTCGGGTAAGTCGACCGAATCTGCTCTTCATTCAGTGGTCAGCCAGATTGAGGAAGCGATTTACCAACAAGGCTCCTGCCTGGGCACTTTTATAGACATCGAAGGAGCTTTCGACAAAACCAACTTCTCCAGCATCAGCAGTGCCCTCTCCAGACATGGAGTAGATCAGGTACTAACGGACTGGATTACAAACATGTTAAGCAAACGAGTGGTTCGCCTTGAGGGGGAGCAGCAGTTGGCCATGTTAGCCAGAGGCTGTCCCCAGGGAGGGGTGCTGTCCCCCCTTCTATGGAATTTGGTTATTAATGACCTCATCACCAGACTCAACGCCAAACGCTTTCATACAGTAGGGTATGCAGACGACCTCGCAATCCTTGTATCGGGGAAGGTGACAGGAACTATCTGCAACCTCAGTCAGCAAGCGCTACGTATTGTAGAAAGATGGTGCAGGGAATTTGACCTATCAGTGAACCCCACTAAAACTGAACTGGTCATGTTTACCCACAAGCGAGCATTAGGCCCATTCCGCCTACCAAAACTGTTCAATACAGAACTCCAGCTGGTCAACGAAGTCAAGTACCTCGGGGTAACTTTAGACAGTAAGTTAAACTGGAGTAGTCATTTAGACAATAAACTAAACAGGGCCTGCATCACCTTCTGGCAGTGCAGGAGAATGATAGGTAAGAAGTGGGGCCTATCCCCCAAAATTATACTATGGCTGTACACCACTGTGATCCGCCCCATGATCACCTACGGGGCCGTGGTCTGGTGGCCCCGAACCAAGTTAGTTACAGCCTGCAACAAACTGCAACGCATGCAAAGACTAGCCTGCATGGCAATTACGGGCTGCATGAGGACTACTCCGACTGCAGCAATGGAAGCCATGTTGAGTTTACCACCGCTCCACCTGTTTATACAGCAGGAAGCGACGATGGCGGCGGTACGTCTTAATACACTGAATCTCTGGGGTAAGAGAGTCACACCACACACCGTGCTACTTGAGGGACTCAACAAGGAGTTCCCCATTACGAAAGCCATAAATGACCGGGTACCCAAACAATTTATCTTTGATAAAAAATACAGGATCCAACTCCACGAGGATCACCGATGTGAGGGTTTGTGCCCCGCGGAGCTGCGCATCTTTACGGATGGATCCAAAACAGGTAGTGGTACAGGTGCTGGAATCTTCTCGGAGGACTTCAACATGCACATAGCCACACCATTGGGTGTCCATAACACAGTGTTCCAGGCCGAATGCATGGGTGTTTCTTTGGCGGCTGCAGCCATCATGGCCAGGGAAGTTAAGGACCACTCGATCCGTATACTCTCAGACAGCATGGCTGTCCTGCAAGCGCTAAACAGCCACACAGTTGATTCTGGGCTAATATACGAGTGCCACCAGCGCCTTAACCAGGTGGGTAGCCATAATAACATAACCATTCAATGGATCAAGGGACACAGCGGCTCGTTAGGAAACGACGCAGCCGACGAACTTGCCAGGAGGGGGTCGAGCATGGCACCAGTGGGACCTGAACCCATCGTGCCACTCCCCTTCGGGTACATACGCACTCTGGTAAGGAAACGCACCAGCGAGCAACACCACAAGCAATGGTCAGAGCAGGGTGAGTGTAGGCAGGCCAAGGAAGCAGTCCCTGCAATTGATGGCCGCCTCACGAAGCGGCTTCTCCGGCTAAATAAACAGCAGCTGCGTATAATTACAGCAGCCATAACTGGCCACGGGTCATTTAATAAACACCTCTTTGTCATAGGAGTCACAGACAGTCCGCTGTGCAGGGCCTGCATGGAGGACGACGAGACAGCAGCTCATGTGCTACTAAACTGCCCAGTGCTCGCCACATACAGGGCA
Organism: Fissipunctia ypsillon; assembly: GCA_947568875.1. Classification (NCBI taxonomy): domain Eukaryota; kingdom Metazoa; phylum Arthropoda; class Insecta; order Lepidoptera; family Noctuidae; genus Fissipunctia; species Fissipunctia ypsillon. The sequence goes on along the minus strand of OX387665.1, from coordinate 4,127,905 downwards.
AAGTACTTCGGTGACCCAGGTACCCTACGTGAGATTGTCGGTGACACCAAGGCGTTGCTGGCCTTCCTTGAGGAGCTGGGGTGGATCGAATAATCGATTTTCCCACCCATCACGCAAAATACGCGCATTGACGTGGAGTTGCGGACGCCAGCCCGTGTTACCTATTACCTATTACCTATTATGAGTGCCAAGTTTTAAGAACGTGAAAGAAAGTCTCATCGTATTGAGTATGTACTGCGAAAGCTCATATAATACCAGCCTTTCTCCCACTGCAGGGCAAAGGCCTCTTCTCATACAGAGAAGGCAAAGAAAGAAAATAAATTTATTTGACCCAGGTGACACAATATTCACATGAAAAAATTAATTAATTAATTAACTTAAAATAGTATAAATTGTGCGCCCCACGGCTGCATTAATTATAGGCACGAGCATTGATCACCACGATTCGTTAAGACGGGTTAACGATTCCAGACTTTTATTAACTAAATAATAGTCCAGGTTTTCTCACGATGTTCCATCACAGATGTCAGTAACGCCCAAGTTAAACTCACAGTAGTGAAAGTAACTAAAGGGTGTCTCAGTAAGAGTGCACTTTTTAAAATTGAAATATTTTTTTTTCATGCAAGTGGCAACCCTGAAATTTGACAGCTGTCACCTCTGTTTATTCCGATTATTAAAAATGGAGCGCTTTTCGAAAGAACAACGCGTTATAATTGTGAAAACTCATTACAACGGTGAACGGCATTCGTTACAGGAATATGATAACGGACTTCTTGTGGCCTCAGCTGGACGACATGAATCTGGACAACATGTGGTTTCAGCAAGACGTCGCAACCTGCCACACCGCGCATGAAACAATCGACTTATTGCAGCAACGATTTCCAGAACACATTATCTCACGAAATTCTGATGTCAACTGGCCACCAAGATCATGCGATTTAACGCCGTGCGATTTTTTCCTTGGGGTGTTGTGAAATCTCGGGTTTATGCGAATAAACTCGAAACAATTCCTGAGCTCAAATCGGAAATCCAACGCGTCATCGGTGAGATACAGCCACATCTCTGTGCAAAAGTCATGGAAAATTTCATGAAAAGAGTAATGGCCTGTCATCGGAGCCGTGAGGGTCATTTGCAGGATATTTTATTCTATACTTAATCGGAACATGTCTTCTTTACAATACAATAAAAATATCACAACTCTGTCATAATATACTTGTTTTTATTTTAAAATGAAAAATTGCACTCTTACTGAGACACCCTTTATTTGCACGTTAATCCTTCCACATCGAGAAGATTAGCTTGAATGTTAGAAATTGCATGAATTAATACAAGAATCCTGCGAACAAACGCAGCGAGCTAACTGTGACGGATTAAGTAAACACTTGGGGATTCACTTAGCGCCACTTAGCGCTGCCCCGCCAGATTAACAGTAACGTGTCTTTACTTAAAACTAATGCAATTACAGCGCCAGAGCGAGACGCTGCTATTCGAGAGAGAAGGATAGGGATAGCATACAGCATGTACCCCATTTGATGCCGTTTGATCTGGGATCACTAGAAGTGGCTAAACTTGTTGCCCAATGAGGGCTGATTTCGCCAATGAAACTAAACGCGATCAGCACATCTAAACTGCGTTCACGAGCTGTCAGTGTCAATATTCCTCAATAATGATGACACTGACAGCTGTTGATGACCGTGCTGATCGCCTTTAGTTTCATTGGTGAAATTCGCCCTTAGTTATGTGGGATTTAATTGTACTGTAGTTTGTCTATCTTCATTTGGATCCATTTTCAAAGATTTCTGACAAATGCGTGCACTGACTTATCAGGTCCAGTCAATTTGTGTGGTTCTTTCCTCAAAAACCATTTCAGACACCAATCTACATGATATTCACATGATCTGACCAAGATTATGGACTTTAAAAGAGACTGTGACCTCTGAGTTTGTTTCGGCCTTTCTTCTCAGAGTAGTCAGACATGAAACGCCGGCCTCATCTAGTTTATAAAGTATGATTGGCGTGTAAAACTGTAGGTATGTACAAACCTACTTACAGAAATAAAATCATTTATCATTTATTTTATCATGTATCATAATTGTTTGGACAAAATCTAGTCATTGTAAGGTTGCTTTGAATGCGTTGTCGCAAGGTTTCATTTTCAGCAACAATCGCCCACAACCTCAACATATCGTGTGTTGGCCCTCATAGCACATAGGTACCTACTTGCCAAATATTATTGTAGATTTGCTAATGTGCAAAATACACATTTAATGTATCACATGTTTAGCGCTAAGCGCATTTAGTGATTTGTAGTACAAGCGAGTTTATAGTTGACATGATCAAAAGCGTATAGCTAATAATCGTCGAACAATAAAACTTCCAATCTTTCGGTCTGGCTTTAAACAGATCAATCAACTCAGCCCATCACAGTCCACTGCTGGACCAAGCCTCTCCCAGGCTGCGCCACAACACCTGTCTTCCGGCTTCCGCATTCAGTCTGTCCCGGCCACCTTTACAAGGCCGTCGGTCCATCTAGCTAGGAGGCATCCCACACTACGGTTGCCGATACGTGGTCTGCACTCCAGGACTCCTCTGCTCCACCGGCCATCGGTCCTTCGTCAAACACGGCCAGTCCACTGCCACTTCAGTGTGCTTACTCTGCCAGCTATGTTGGTAACAGACAAGAGTGCTTTACACAGATAAGAGCGTGAAATCTGTAACAAAACAAAATATTATAACAAACTTATGCAAACAAACAATAAAGCAACCAAAACACCATTACAGGGGAGCCGGGGAGCGGGGGAGGTGGCTGGCGGGCGCTAAGCGATGATTTTTAATAAAAATATACCCTCGGCTTAATATCGGATATGCTATGGTATCTGTAAAAAGTCCACCGAAAAAGCTACAACTTCCGACTCACTGCCATTCAAAATGTTTACTCAACTCTACATTATAGAGTCGAAATTCGAATGAACACCTATTTTCTGCCTTTCCTCAGTGTCTCGCTTCCAGTATTCTTATAAAATGCAACCTTAACTAAATAGAATAAAGTTTTATTTTGCAGGGTAAGTCTAGTCGTTAGGGCGAATACAGACAATCGTGTGGGGTAACGCATGGTAACACCGAAACCGCGCGTAGTTTATTATAAGTTAATACGCACCCGCCTTAACTCGCCGGATAGCTTATGATACACTTCGAGCCAAAATTATGTGTGCAGAATATTATTTTAGGCAAAATTGGAAAGACAGCAGAATTTAAGACACCTCCTTATTTGTAATAAAATATTTTTATAACATTATTTTTCTCCATTTTCAAACCTTATTAAAATAGAAGTCAGCGTTTGCTATGCACATAATATAATAGATCTGTAGCTTTATGCTGTATTTATATCAGTTGTCAACTTGCTGTTGCTTGTTGTCAAAATTCTAAGCTGATATTCTCTCAGAATTTCTATAACCAATTTTACAGTTTGCAACCACTTGTACGATAGGTATAAACTCTCATGCTTCACATGCTTGTCTGGCAAGCTGTGTCACTTTTACGAACGCCACAAAATGTGTTACCCATTTCTCATGCACGACAGTGCACTGCTCGCTCCCCATTTTAGCGTTTCCATTGTAATAAAGTTACACGGTTTTTAACTCGGCGGGCACGGCACTTGCCACTAACACGGTGGTACTAAGATACCATGCCGAGCTCCCTACACATTCGGCGGCAGATGTTACGAGTTTCCAAAGAAGAGCCATCAGTAATGCATATTGTCACTTGTTTTGAAGACAGCCCACAAAAATAAGTTCGTTGTTTCTATATTTAGATAACAATAATGGGAAATATTTAAAACTTGATCTTCTAATGATGGACATTTTTTTTTAATTAAAACTTTTTGGCCATCTAATGATGCACACTGTTTAAAATAATTGAGCCTCATTTTAAGTTTTTGGCCTTTTCTCACACTCGGTCGGCGTAACTAAGCTAGGCCACCCGACCAAACGTGTTAGGTTAGGTTAGAAATGTGACCAACCGGCACTCAACCAAGTTGGTCTTAGTTACTTGGCTATTGAATTATTTTTAGGACGCCAAAATAGGAATTATTTGAGGTTCACAAAAAGAAGCCTATTCAGTATATTAGAGTATTTAATAATATTTTTATTTTTATTAAATACATGCCAAGAATAAATTAATTGCCCATTTTAAATGTCCGCTTCTCTATTATGCGTACCTGTACTCGGAAACCTCAAAATAAACACATATTTTTGTTTTTCTTCCTGCAATCATAACAGTGTCGCAAACCGCTATCATTTTCCTCAAAAATATGGATCAATAATTAATATAATCAAAATTTGAGCACAAACGAAAGTAAAAACGGAGCAAAGGAGGAAACTATTTTTTTGAAAATTTTAAGCTATATCTTATTCTAAAACGAAAAGAAATATAGTTTTATATGCGTCAAAAAGACCTAAACTGTGTCGAGCTACAGGTCTGAGCTCAAATGGATGCCCATTCGCCAGAGAAGAAATTTGCGTGCTTTGACCACGCTTTTCTCCCTTCTTAACTCTCCCACTCCTCCTTCTTATCTAGTGTCTCACTTCCAATATCTATGTTCTTCACACGCTAAGAATCTTCGTTCTTCTAACAATCTTCTCCTACTCTGTCCTTCTCATACTTCTGACTTTGTTCATTCTTCCTTTCATATTCAGTCCATTCTTCTTTGGAATGCGCTACCTCTTGACATCAGGATGGCCACCAGTCGGTATGCATTTAAGCGGAGATTGCGGAGTTATTTTCAAAATAAATAGCGTAGAGTCATCTCAAAACCTCTCTCTTGAATTTGTATATAATATATGTATATAATATAGGTATATATTATAGTAAATATGTATGTATGTGTATTATAAGTCTATGACTTATTTATGTACAAATTGTTCCATTTCTAACAGAGCACCTGCCATCTAATCTCTTCACCACCCTTGGTTGACTGGTAGAGAATGCCTAAGGCATTAAGTCCGCCTTTGTACTTTTTTAAGTGTGAAAAGTTTAAATAAATAAATAAATAAACAATGTACGAAAAGCTGCATAGATCTCGAGATAAACCTTTGTGACAGACGGACAGTGGTGGCCCAGTGGTAACGGCCCCGACTTACGAGTTGTAGGTCGTGGGTTCGAACCCAGTCACGCGCTTTCCTTTGTGTAAATAATTTTATCACAACTGCTCTCAAAACGGTGAAGGAAAACATCGTGAGGAAACCGGCATGTCCTAGAACAAAAAAAAATTGAAGGCATGCACTCTCTCATAGAGAAGAGTCCTGTGTTCCAGCAGTGGGAACATTATAGGCTGATTATGCTTATGCTATGCTATGACAGACGGACAAGAAAGTGTGATTATAGATAGAGGTTTCGATTTTATTCTGTGCGGATCCTGAAAAAGAAGAATATCATGACAAGATACTACTTATATGCCTTGTGATGCACGTAGCTTTAATAAAATGCAACTGAAGTAACATTTCATAGAAGATGAATTTAAAATGTAGGTAGCTAAGTGCGAAGTAAGTAGATACAGGTGGCAGACGAGATAATAATTCATTTCGGAATGAATACTTTCTTCCGCCATCCGCTTAAATCGCTGCCCCGCATAAAGTTTAGGTACCCGATAGTGTTGTACCTACCTGTTACCTGATATAAATATGATCCATCTTCTATACCGGGTGGCAGGGACATCGACGCAACTTGTTACAATGGATTCTAAGCTAATCATAAATCTGAGAAACGACAGTGCCCCAGGCCCGGATAATTTTACACCAACACTTATAAAACAAATAAAAAGCGAAATCATAATTCCATTAACCCATATTATAAACCTTAGCTTAGACACAGGCATATTTCCTAACATATGAAAAGAGGCACAGGTCACTCCAGTACATAAGAGCGGTTCAAAACAAAACCCAACTAATTATAGACCCATTTCACTGTTAGCAATATTCTCAAAAATTCTCAAAAAAATAGTTGATAAACGGCTCACCTCATGCCTAGATTCCAATAATATATTATCCAGCAAGCAGTTTGGTTAACAAGGAAAATCCACAGAAGATGCAGTAAGCCTGTTAGCGAATCTTGTAACGTCTTATTTAGATGAGAATAAAAAATGCATAGGAATATTTCTAGACCTTGCAAAAGCTTTTGACACCGTTACCATTCCAATACTACTAAAAAAGCTCGAGACAATTGGTATAAGAGGACTGCCACACAAATGGTTTGAGACCTACCTTTCTAACAGCAGGCAATGTGTGAAAATTGGGGACCCTTACATACTGCAGGTGTACTCGCAACCGGCGTGCATGTATGACCAGATTCATACATCTGGTCATACACGGACTTATACGAAGCAAAAGCAGTATGTAAGGACCCCAGTCATACTAAGCGCTTCTCCTCCACATTTATTATGCGCATAGCAAATGTGGAACTCCCTGCCAGCGCTTGTGTTCCCTTCCACATATAACCCGTCTGCCTTCAAAGCAAGAGTGAACAGGCATCTTCTGGGCACGCTCGTTCCATCATAGACCTCATCCATCGCTTTCCATCAGGCTGATGAGGTCAAGAGCAGAGCCATTCAGTAATAAAAAAAAAATAGTTAGCTACTAAATTCTCTACGTCTCGATATCGATGGATCGTACCCAGACGCACACCCCTAGTTGGTGCCGGCGTAAGAGCTAAGCCCTGTTCGCGCTCCCCGGGGAACTAATATATTGTTATTTGTAACTGAGATACCCACTGTGAGTTACTTGCTGTTATTTGCGAGCCGTTTGCTCAACGCTCGATATTTGATACTTACATCACTAGAGATTTGTCGATTTCGTGTGTTCAGCGATGGTGAGCTTGGAACGCGTGCCTGAATTTCTGAAGAACAGGTCAGTCAGAATTTTTTTTTTAATTTCTAATACACTATGACGTATCGACAATTAGAGGGGCTTGTGGCTAAGTAATAACAGCCGCACGGGTAGATCGATCAGGTTATGCTATACTTGCCGCGGTTGGTTCATCATACCAAGACCCCTCCGTGCAGTCGGAAAGCACGTTAAGCCGTTGGTCCCGGCTGTCATTCGTGGATCTTTGACACTCGTTACGGGTCGTCAGAAGCCCGAAAGTCTGTCCATCAGTTTTACCAATGGGTATCGTATTACCCTGTAACTGGGTTGTAGAACTTTTCGAGGTCAAATAGTCGTAGTCTCATATAGATTTTTGGGACGTTGAAACCATAGATAGATAGGTTTTTTTATCTCCAGTATGACAAAGCTGGTGATAGATAGGTTATTGTGTTCGGCCGTTAAGGTTTTAACGTCCCAATAATCTAAGAGATTATTGATCTTACCGGCCTGACATAAGGACAGATAGAATTATACTGTCTACCATGAATAGCGATCTGTCTTTTATTGAAAATAGGTTATTGGGTTCGGCCGTTAGATGATTCGTTTATCTACTTTTACTACTGTGACAGTTAGTATCTATCTCGTTTTTGTGTGTTTGTGTTTTTTCCTGGCGTCATGTTTTACCGTAAATTAACGTATTTTCTTTCTCTCCTTTCTTTCATAGAACCACGCAACGCGCACTGAAACTGAAAGATTATGTAATTCTACAACAAAACTATAAATTCCTTTACACTTCAACCGATCCATAAGCAATCACAAAGCTATGCAAAACACCATAACAGTTCACAAACTCGTAACCAATGAAAAACCGAAAATCCGACGTACAGCAGACAGCACAGAGCGGGGTACAATTTTTCCTAACGCCCCGCAATAAGCCTCATGATCCGGACAGTAAACACCACGCGGAATACAAACTGCCACTAACTAGCCTCGAAACAAACATATTTCAAACTGTATTAACGCCTGATTTATAAAACGGCTTTATGCGGAAATGGCGGAGAAAAAATTTCGTATTTCGCAAGCCGGGCTTTTTATGATCTCGTAATGGTGTAAGGATTTAGGCTGAATGATGTATGGAGCGGATGAGCAGGCGTGTTGTGGTCAAAATGTTTACTGGCTTAACATCTTTTAGGTAACCAAATTAGTTTGTATATCTAATATCATTCTGTTACAAGGTCTCGCCAAAAGAGATAGCACAGACGAAAATGACGACAAGGAATACCTACAAAAGGTTGCTATTGGGTAATCTATGAAGAGTTTGTTTGTTTGTATGAACGCGTTAATTTCTGGAGCTATAAGAAAAAATATTTTCGCATTTGATAGCCCAATTCTTGAGGAAGGCTTTTTAACATCACGCTAGGACTTTCATGAGCCGAGCAAAAAGAAAAAGTCAGAAAGAACGCTAAGCGAAAAACAAAGTAAGAGCGTGGACGGGCGATGCGATGCGATGGGGTGGGTCGGCGGAACAAGAAATTTCACGCGGACGAAGTCGCGGGCAGAAGCTTATAAAATATATACAGTGGTGGTCATAGTAATTAGAAACACAAAGTCACTTGGTAACGTTAATTGCGTTTTAAGTTATTATTGCAATTGATTGGAGGTAAAAGATTCATTTACCACATTAAAATGTACACTCGTAACTCTAGTTTAATAAAAACGATCATTAACATTATAATAAAAAATTAAATAAAAATATGACTTGAAAAATATATATAAATATCTTTAGTACTGCCAGTCGGACAACTAATTAAAAACAAAGTGTAACTTGTGTTCTAAAATTGAATTTTGGAACTGCAATACATCTTTCATAATGTCATCACATTTGGCAGTTTGCCGCCTTTTCTTATTCATTTAGTTAGTTTACATTCTGAGTGATTTAATTATTAAAAATGGGTAAAAACAAGAGCTGTGTGAACAAATTCATTTCAAATGAAAATCAACTTATAGAAAACTAGTCGCTCACTTATAGTGTTCCATAAAGATGGTATTTAACGCCATTGCACATTACAAACAGCATGGGACATCGGATAATGTGCCTAGAAAGTTCGGCCAAGGAATACCACGATTCAAGAAGACAGCTAGCCCTATGACTCTTTTAGCTAAGACTGACCCCTTGAAAGGTTCTAATGTTATTCGAAAAGAAGTATTTTCACAGGACGACGCTCGAAACGTGTCAGCAAGACAAGTCCGTAGGCGGCTGGTTGAAGGGAAATTGTTTTGAAGACTTACCAGGCACCATAGAGAAAATCGTCTAGCTTTAAAATATGGCAGTGGACTCTTCATCAATGGAAAAACTATATGAAACTAAAATTAGTTTGGTAAATTCCGAAGGAAAACGATATGTACGACGATCAATTAACGAGGCTTTGACTATCAAGTAGACCAAAAAGACAGTTAAGCACGGCGCGGTGGTATAAATGTTGAAGTGTGGTGATGTTTTCTGGGATACGGGATTGGTCACGTGAGAAAGATTGAAGGGCTAATGAATCAGTATCAGTACAGAGGCATCTTAGAGGAAACAATAATCCCAAATTCCTATGAAAATTTGCCAGTGACTTGGATATTTCAACACGATAATGACCCAAAGCATGCAGCAAACAACGTAAAAGTGTTTCTCAGAGAACAATCTTCTACAAATTGTACTTCGGTGAGTGTGCTCAAGAACTCCACGACCTCATTCCACCGGTCCCCTTCTACCATCGGACATCTACACGCACTGCAGGTTACCATCCCTACCTAGTTGTTATTCCACCTATTCGCACTAAGCATTTCCAAAATGTCTTTTGTGATGACTACCTGCCTGCCCTACCTGTCTACCTGCGTCTGTGTTTCAGAACGCATACTACCCCGATCTATTCAAAGTGAGAGTGAACAGGCTTCTTCTGGGTAAGCTCGCTCTATCGTCGACTTTGTCTTTGTCACCTCTGACCTAGACTAGAGTCAAGAGCAAACCTATCTCAAATAAAAAAAATAAAAAAGTCGGTGACAATGTTGGAGTGGCCTGCTAATACTCTGAATTCAAATCCGATAGAGAATCTGTGGCACATCGTGAAGAAAACACTGTCGGATAAACATATTAATGACGTCAACCAACTTTACGACGCATTTATTGAGGAGAGGAGTGGAAACGAGTGAAAAATGGGTAGAATCAATAATACGTCGTTGTAAAGCTGTAATCGACAAAAGAGGCTAAACAACCAAGTACAAATCGGTTATTATGAATAAGATATTCGATAGTATCCATTTCACGATTAAATTATTGGAGTTTTGTTTTTGGAGATTTCTTGTGTTTATATTTAGTTTTCCGACTGCCAGTACTAAAGATATTGATTGTTTTTTTTTTCGTTATATTTATTTTTTTATTAGATAACAGAATGATAATTGTCGTTTTTTTAAACTAAAGTTACGACTGTATATTTTAATGTGGTAAATTAATCTTTTACCTGCAATTAATTGCAATAATAACAAAAACTAATTAACACTACCAAGTGACTGTGTTTCTAATTATATGACGACCACATAAACATATATACTTTATAATAAATAATGAAGGGTGTGTTTTTTTTGAACGCGCTAATCTCTAGAACTGCCAGTCAGATTTAAAAAATTGTGCATTTCATAGCCCAATTCTTGAGGAAGGTTATAGGCTATTTAACATCACGCTACAACTCTAAAGAGCCGAGCGAAGCGGGTGAAACCACGCGGCACAGCTAGTACTTAAATATTTGCACACCTGTTAGGGTAGGATATGGCTTTGAGAACTTGTGTTGTATTTGTATCACCTCATGTATTACCCATATTCAAGCAAATCAATTATTTGATTTCAGTTTTATTTCACCTGCGCCCGGACAATGGAGCCCATGATAACTTTTCTCCCTATCATCCAAATTTGATTACGTCATCAATGATCATGACAATTACGCTCAAAGAATGCGTTTGTCGAACAAGGGATGTTATTAAATCAGTGACGTCAGTCGCGTGGCGGGAGCGTGCCCCGAGACTACGACGCAGGTGAGGCATGCGCTGTGCGCCGCTTGCGCACATTTCATGTACTGCAACGTTCTACTGGCGACCTTCGGTTTGTGCCTCTGTACAAATTTATGAAGTAAAAATTTATATGGGCGTTTTGAGAGGTTTTTGGTTGGGGAAAATCTTAAGGGTTCGCGTCACCGACATGCGACATGTTCTCAGTATATCTGTAGCTATAAGTAAGACGTGTGCGCTTGGCCAGCAGTGAAAGCATTTATATATTTTAATATACAAATTATGAAATTTTACAATTAATAAAAAAAAAACACATTTATTTCATAGTTTTATGTTTTCACTTCTGTCGGCAGTCCCCCATAACTGCCTATTTTTTTTAAGTCCTTTATTTACTTTTCGCTTCTACTATGTGGCGGCATCTACAAAGTCACATGCAAACTACGCATCAAACACACAAATCCTGCATCGCGCAAGCAGAGTTTACCACGCGACTGGCATATACAAGATGTAACATAAATAACGCACAACCTCTTAAGGGATCATTGTACTCATCATTATGAACAACTTTTACTATGAGACCAAACCTGAAATCGCGAAAAAAAAACCTGCTGTTCCCTACATTTTGACGAGTTATGTGAACATAAATGTAGAGAGCAACAGATTTTTTTTTTGCGATTTCAGGTTTGGTCCCATAGTAAAAGTTGTTAATAATGATGATTAAAATAACCCCTTATGAGGTTATGCGTTAATTATGTTACATCTTGTATACAACATCCCGACATCAACCGTCGGGCAGTAGCCGTCCAGACACAACACCCGTCTGGTCGGATCGAGAATCCTCCCTTTTCTATGGAGGATGAGTGAACTTTACACCCTGTTCCTCACGCCTTCCTAACTCCATACATCCACTCAAAACCTACCAGTTCGTTTGACTATTAATGGTGCTTGAGTCAATAAGTACCTACCCGTCGCATGTCGTAATTACGGAACAATTAAAAAGCCATTCTGTCGGAACCTATAAGGTTCATCATACGACACGCTAAAACAGCCAATATCCGAGCGCAATCCCCATAGCCTCCTTTTCCCAGTTTTGCTTTGCTTGACAAAACTAGAAACTGGAAAGACAGAATAGAATAAATACTGTTTATTATGTAATATGGCCAAGACAAAGATTATGGCAAACATCTTTATTAATTCAAATCCGTCTGTTAAAGTAGGAAATGAAACGTTAGAGATGGTTGACCAGTATGTCTATCTTGGCCATATTCTTTCATTTGACAAAGAGTAAGAGCATCAGCAAGCCGAGATTTCTAGAAGAATACAGCTTGGGTGGGCCGCATTTAGCAAATTGGATGACATACTGAAATCAGCCAAAATTCCACAATGTCTGAAGTCCCGTCTCTATAACCAGTGTGTTCTGCCCACCATGACGTACGGTCACGCTACTGCCACACGCTGAAACGTGCTGAAACGTGGGTACTCACGCAAGAGGCTGTGTACAGGGTGAGAGAGACACAGAGAGCCATGGAGCGTTCCATGCTCGGCATAAGATTGATAGACCAAGTTCCAAACGTCGAGATCCGAAGACGAACGAAAATTTTCGATATCGGAAAACAAGTTATGGAACTCAAATGGAGCTGGGCAGGAAATCCGGCAAGGAGCAGTGATGACAGGTGGAGTAAGGCAGTGACTGAGTGGCGTCTAAGGACTGGAAGACGAAGCGTCGGTCGTCCGGCGGCGAGACGGGCAGACGACATTGTTACCATCGCGGGTAGAACCTGGGTGAGGCTGGCAGAGGAACGTGGGGATTGGCACAAGAAAAGAGAAGCCTATGCTCAGCAGTGGGTGAAAACAGGCTGTGGATGATGATGATGATGATTATGTAAGATACGAATTACAGATATAAATATAAAAACTTTACATAGAGTGACACAATGGGCGGTTTTATCGTTGTAAGTGATCTTTAAGACGCTCATCATCTGCCTAGCGCTTTCCCAACTACTTTCGGATGCGGCTTCCAGTCGAACCAGATACAGCTGAATACCAATATTTTACATGGAGCGACTGCCTATCTGACCTCCACAACCAGATATTAGGTAACACGATACCCCTAAGTAAGATTGGTTGTCAGACTTTCGGGCTTCTGACTATCCATAACGACTGTCCAAAGATCTACAAATGACAGCCGGGACCAACGGCTTAACGTGCTTTCTGAAACACGGAGGGGTCTCGATATAAATGGATCCTTCCACGGACTGACCTCGCCAAGCGTAGCTTAACCTTCGATCGACCCGTGCGGCTGTTATTATTTAGCCACGAGCCCTTTTTAAGATACTGCAAAAGCAATATTATCATATTCTCCCAAATATATGAAAGTAGATCAAAGCGGAATATATCACAATATCATACGGTAAAGGTGCATTTAATAGTCTGTTGATTGATGTTTATTGGCGGGGGGTTGCTACAATTTGACCTACAGCACACTTACAAGAGCCGTCGCGAAAATTATACGGTCGCTCTTATGCCTCTCGATATAAGCGTCATTTTTAAACAATGTGATATCATTCTAAAGGCAGTAATCGGCTGGCTTTAATTCATAGGTGCGTTAGTGTAGTCACTGCCGTGACGCAAGTTAAGTTCAGTAAGAACAGAAAACTCAATGATTTCTGTTCTATTAACCCAGCATCTTTGAGAGTTGGTGTAAAGCCTACAGCATATATTCATAAAGCATTTTCAAAGAGTAACAAGTTGCATCAGTACATCTTTAGTTAGAATTGAAAACATCGATATTTTTTACTTCATACTAATATCTGAGGATGGATTTGATTGGATTGATGTTTGTTACTCTTTCACCCAAAAACTACTAAACGAATTTGGATGAAATTTGGCACTCGTATAGTTTGTATTCTGGATTAACACATAAAATACTTTTTACACCGATATCCCTACGGGATCTAGACTTATGCGAGTGAAACCACGGGGCGCTGCTAGTACTTCATAAAGCAGTTAAATTTAGGTTTATGAATTCTTAAACTTTGACTGTACACAGAATAGTGTAGATCGGTAAGAATTTGCATGTGATACTAGCGTAACTCGCGTCGAGTTGAGTCGTTAAGAACGTCACGTTGAAGTGCCTGGCTCATCGGCGTAACGTTGCTTGCTGGTCGATCTTCTACAGAACTGTACTTCGGAGAGTGTGTGCACGAGCTCCATGACCTGATCCCACCATCTCCATGTCACTATGTGACTACCATCCGCACTTGGTTGATATCCGGACCAGTCGTACTCAGCGCTTCTCCTTCATATTTATTATGCGCACAGCTAAAGTGTGGATATCTTTGCCATCGTCTGTGTTCCCTTCGACATATAAACCGTCAGCCTTCTAAGCAAGAGTGAACAGGCATCTTCTGGGCACGCTCGTTCCATCGTAGACCTCATCTATCGCGTTCCATCACGCGAGATCGAGGTCGCAATAAAAAAAAAACTTCAAACGATACAAAGAGAAACACACAACCATTTTAAACTTCTGTCTGCACCCGCTTGGTGTCATCAGTACAACGCGATGTTAGAGGTTCTCATGAGAACGTTTAATCAGTGCGCATTGCTGGCGTAATTTTATTTGACAGTCGTTCTGTTCCGCACTGCATCGTATCCAACACAATATATTAGTCCGTCTTTGTAGTTTCATATTGAAGCTACATTGAAGTGCCTGTCTGTCTACCTGTCAACACTCATCTCCAAAATTGCTGCACCAATTGAAATGGAATTTTTAATATTCCCTCTTTTGTAAGTACCTAGTTGTAAAGATTTCAATAGTAATTAAAATGTTATCTGCTCCCATATTTCCATACCTTGCGTCAGTAAATAGACGTTTTATTATGAATAACATAACATCACGCCTGTGGGGCTCGTGGCTAAGTAATAACAGCCGCACGGGTTGATCGATCAGGTTAAGCTACGCTTGCCGCGGTTGGTCCGTGGAAGGGTGACCATCTTTACATACCAAAACCCCTCTGTGCTTTGGAAAGCACGTTAAGCCGTTGGTCCCGGCTGTCATTCGTGTATCTTTGACAGTCGTTACGGGTCGCCAGAAGTACGAAAGTCTGACAACCAGTCTTACCAAGGAGTATCGTATTACCCAGTTACTGGGTTGTGGAGGTCAGATAGGCAGTCGCTCCATGTAAAATACTGGTATTCAGCTGCATCCGGTTAGACTGGAAGCCGACCCCAATATAGTTGGGAAAAGGCTAGGCAGATGATGATAACATCACGCCTGTATTCTGCGAGGGGTGAGACAGAGGTGCACTCCTACATTTCACCAGTTTGTTTAAGTCCCATGGAATAGGCGGCGAGGCTTTTGCCATCAACCCAGCTCAAATCCAGACTCCGGACTGATAATGAGAAATTACAGATGGAAAAGCCTGAATGAACTTTGCCCGACCCGGGAATTGAACCCAGGACCTCATGCTCAGCAGCCTAGCGCTTACGACCACTAGACCAGCGAGGCAATCAAATTGGTATTATAATGGTTTCCAGGCTGTCCAAGATTAAACAAAGGCTTCTATCAAAAACCGCGTGGAACGCTGCTGCTTTCATAGGTCTCAAGTTGATACGGGAAAATATGCCCATCCCTCAAACTGCTGGTCATTGGAAAACCAGCAGTTAGAGTTAGGTAACGAACATTGATATTGTATGTTAAGAGCAAGAAGGAAAGGGAATCATTGATTAGAGAAACATTTTGGAATTGGGCTAATTCAAAACATTTTAGCAAACCCTAGATCCGCAATTGCAAAGAGATCGTCTGGTCTGGTGAAGATCAAGTGAAAGAAAGAAAGAAAGAAAGAAAGAAAGAAAGAAAGAAAGAAAGAAAGAAAGAAAGAAAGAAAGAAAGAAAGAAAGAAAGAAAGAAATAAAGAAATAAAGAAAGAAAGAAAGAAATAACGAAAGAAAGAAAGAATAATGTTTATTTGGACACAGTTCATGAAACACAAAATACAAAACAAAAAAGGGAAAATAATGTTTTAACAACAATAGTGTGTGCCTCACAACTGCGCCAAAAAGGATCATTTCAGCATTAATGCTAGACAGATGCTGTGTGACGCTGGTTTTCTAATGAATCTTTAGAGACAAGTGACGGCGAGTTCAAACATTTTCAACATACCTAATACATCATTTTTATCATTTAAAAAAAAACGAAAAACAACAAGAACTGTCTCAGGAAAACCTGTTCTTAGCAATTAGCTAGATTGATCCGTGCGTGGTGCACTCTCAAAACGCTACAGACCGCTGAAGTAAAGAAGAAGTCAATGATTCTATATTTGTTACATAGAAGCTACTCGTATGTAGTTACCTCAATCAAATTTAAATAGTTGATAAGGTTGGCATATCCGGATGGATAAAAACTGCTTTTTCATAACAAAGAATTTATAAAAAATGTAGCGAACAACACCTATTACTATGTGTTATTCATAATATTAGTCAGCGTGCTGCTATGTAAAGACGAGGCGTGCGAATGACAAACAGGACACAATGTTTGAGTTTGATTGGCAGTTAACAAGATAATGGCGGGTTGGTATCGACAGGCCAAGCTACATTCATCACTATAAATGTACGGTGACGCCCCGCCGACGCCGCCGGTGGCCGCGGGCGGCTGCTCGCCAATTACACAATTTGGTGGTAATTGATAAATTTTGTAGCAAGTTTAACTGATGGGTGGACTGAGGACAATTTTACAGATTGCCAGTAACAGAAAGAAAGAAAGGAAATACGTTTATTTGTGCTAAGACATGACGCAAACAAAAATTCAAAAATTAATTTTTGAGTTTGTGTTTTTTCTTTGCGTAGTGTTCACGAGTTGGGGGAAAGTTTGAGTCACATCCACGGTGAGGTAACGGTTACCTTTTAACCAAGGAGAAGATAAAAGGCGATGCAAGTATCCAATGAGTCGATAACATGAGCCTCATAGTGAGTATCACGATACATTTAAAGTCGATGCAACTGGACGTGTGTCTCCAAACAAACGTGGGAAAAAAATGTTTCACTGTGAGCAGTGGGTATCGGATACTTGCATCACATTGTATCAATGTGTGCAGCGCACTTAACACCAATTTTTCATGAATTCATAAGGCTAATTATCTTCGAGGCGACTAACAACTTAAAGGGCGACTAACTATTTGCTACTAAAAACATAACTTGGCAGCAATTAAATATTTGAGCAATAATTATATTAGATGAGCTTCAAAATGCAAGGAATTATAAACACTAATTAATGGCTGCTGCCATGAGGTAGCGAACATATTAAACAGGGCCAATTGAAATCATAGGCGAGGTACTATAAATAATGACATGGCGACTAATATTAACATGAAATTCATCATTTTTAGCCTGTTTTGCTAAATTAAGCTTCGACTTAGTAAAAAGGCAATGAGAACTTTGGATGCAAGAGCGAGCGAAGCGAGCTCGGACACTTGAGGCATCCCGACTCGGATAGAAGGGAATGGCGGAGTCGAGAGAACGAGCGAACAGACCCCGCCATCCCCTTCGTGGTTATTTTTTTTAAACCATTCAGAAGTAGGAGCCCCACTTTGCGGGGCTCCGTCGACTATGACCACGTCGAGTGTGACCAAGTCGAGTACCAAAACAAAAACTCGATACCAGTTTAAATTAAAACAAACAACTGATTAATAAGCTGCTACTTTCTACTTAAAATTATCCTTCGCTGTAGCTGCCAACCTTTAATTATTTTTTAATACCAAATTCATATTAATTTGTCGCCGCGTTAAATACGTGCTAATTCATAAAAATAATGATCGATTACTATATCACATCGAGAGAAGAAAATAACAGAACAACATTAGATATAATGACAGCAGAAAAAACAGGACGTTAGCCTACTTCAGTTCACTTTAAGAAACGCGAAGCTAGACGAGCTCATAAATATCTACCCTAAAAAGAAGACTGATGAAGACTTGGAAGCAGAAGGATCACAATTATAAGGTAAATACTCTTTTTTTTACTATCAGTGTAGTAGTTTAGCATCATCGATCACCATTACACTTTGATTCTCAATAAACTTACATTTATTGCTTTTATTTATGACTTGCAAGTTTCACCTTTACAGTTTAAACAAACAATAAGGGCGGGTGCACACGACGCGGACACCCCGCCGCGATAATGACCCTGCAAACATGCGCTACAATAATAAATAGATATTAGGAGATTAACGGTGCAGGCGGCGCGTGGCGGGAGGACGCGGCCGTACGCGAGGAGTTGCCGCCCGCCGGTGCACGACATTATGAATTTTTAGTTGGTTTTCATTAGGGCGGGGTATTGCCGTATTGCTTAATAACTGATCGTGGGATGTGTCTTTTAATTAAACACGATTTTGATTGTATGAATAAATAATAATAAAAATATTTGTACATATCTATGAAACATTGTTAATTGTGTGACTGCCTCGTTAGTCTAGTGGTCGCAAGCGCTACGGCTGAGCATGAGATCCTGGGTTCGATTTCCAGATCGGAGTTTTGTTTTTGCCTGGATTTGTGCCCGGTTGATGACAATAGGCTCGCCCCCTATTACATGGGACTTAAACATAACTGGCGAAATGTGGGTGTAGATACTATAGGTACATCTCTACGTAACCGTTCGGGGATTACAGGTGTGATGTTAGGTTATTGTTAATTGTAAAATGAATGAGTCAGAAACGAAGGAGGCACACGGTAGGTAGGTAGAATCAACTATTTTAGGTTAAGTACTCATTCTGTTCCTCTCACAACTGTTATATGTAGAAATAATTTAATCAAAGAAACGTCAATACAATAGCATCTCGAGAGGAATGCTTCGCATAGCCGGCGCGTGTCGGGAGGATGTCAAGACAAGATGGCCGACGGAGACGACGCAAATTAATTCATCCTTCGACAGAACTGGCGACATACGACAAGGAAACCCGCTTGTGGCCGCTAACTTATCCACTTAGTTTGTTTCGCCATTTCTTCTCAGAACGTAGTCAGAAAGGTTATGTCGATGTCGAGGCCAGATCTTAGAACTGATCATTTCATGAAGTCTTCGACCATTTCATGAAATGGTTGTATTTCATGATATAGACCATCGACTGTTGGTCACATCATGATGTGGTCTGACCAGATCATTGAATACTCAACGTTTGACGATATGAACAGTTAAACGCACGACTACTTCAAGATGTGGCCAAACATTAGTGATCATATCGTAAAATTGTTAGATTATCCACCGGTGGAGGCGTTGATGTCGCTTTGCTTTTGTTGTGCATCTATTCCCACTCGAATGATTCCTATTTTAGGGTCCTAAAAATACTAAATAGCCAAGTAACTGCGACGAACTTGGATGCAGCGCTCGCTCGACTCGCGCGCGGTTGGTCACAGTTCTAACCTAACCTAACCCATTTGGTCGGGGTGCCACTAGCGGCGTGACATGCGATATGCTCAGTGGTCAGCTAAGTATGTGGATAAATAGGTTGTCGATCCGCCCGACTTTCAGTCACGATATAGCCATTTCTACACATTTTAAACATCGTGAGGAAACCGGCATGTCCTAGAACCAAAAAGTCGAAGATAAGTGACATCTACCAACCCGCACTGGGCCCGCGTGGTGGATTAGGAGGTACGGCCTGCTCCCTCTGGAAGAGAGGAGGCCTGTGTTCCAGCAGTGGGAACATTATAGGCTGATTGTGCACTAACTGTGATACTTTAGAAAAGGAAAGTTTGCCTTGAACTCTAGCCATGTTTTTACACGGCATAACAAGACGACTATTTTCAGTAAAAGACAGATCGCTATTGATGGTAGACAGTATAATTCTATCTGTCCTTATGTCAGGCCGGTAAGATTCCATAATCTCTTATAGATTATTGTGACGTTAAAACTATAGATAGGTTTTTCTGTCTCCAGTATGCCAAAACTGGTGATAGATAGGTCATTGGGTTCGGCCGTAAGTATGTACCTAATTCGCGACTACTTTTAAGTGTTTTTTTTTTAATTTGAGATAGGTTTGCTCTTGACTCTAGTCTAGGTCAGAGATGACAGAGACAAAGTCGACGATGGAGCGAGCTTACCCAGAAGAAGCCTGTTCACTCTCACTTTGAAGAGATCGGAGTTGTGTGCGTTCGGAAACACAGACGCAGGCAGAGAGTTCCACTCCTTTACTGTGCGCATCACAAAAGACATTTGGAAACGCTTAGTGCGAATTGGTGGAATAGCAACTAGGTAGGGATGGTAAACTGCAGTGCGTCTAGATGTCCGATGGTAGAAGGGGCCGGCGGAATGAGGTCGTGGAGTTCTCGAGCACACTCACTGAAGTATAATTAATTATGTAAATTCTTAACTTTCTACTGAGACCTCCGTAGCGGGCACGCTCACGACTTTCCTCCAATATGTTTCTGCCACTGAACACAGCCCTCGAGCCAGTCACAACCATAGCGACAATCTATTCACCTGAGGGCTACACGCGACGATCGCCGAGTGGCGCTCACCGTCTGACTGTACTTGACAATAGATTATACTGAGTGGACTGGAAATAAACAGTATTTCTGTGTGAGATGTTATTTGGAACATGCTGCCTTCCACTTCAAGACTAAAAGTGGCGATGAGTGGCGCTCGAGAACAGCCTTAGACTGATTTCATTACAGGTAAGTATGTTTACCAGGTAAATATAAATATTATAAACATTATAGCATAGCAACAATCTAGACTATTGTGAGGGCGACTAGGCAAAAGATATCCTATCATTATAGAATGAACATACTTATAAAAAAAAACGTGTGCGGTCGGGGGACCCCCGTCAGGAACGTAGTTTGTTCTCACTTATGATTTAAAACAAAAATAAATACTTTGCAGCTGCCATCTTGGATTTACGTTTTGACCACACTCATACTTTCACACTTTCTCTCTGAAGTGTGAATTCGAAAGAAGAAAGTCGCATGGAGCATGCATACAAGTATGAACGCTTTTTCGCGTGACGATTTCTGCCCGTTTACTCCTACCGCAAGCCGCGTAAAGGAACTTCGTTCCAAAAAAATAAGTCTGAGAATTATTGATTACACAACACACTTAACATCACGCCTGTATTCCCCGAAGGGTTAGGCAGAGGTCTACCTATAGTAGGTACCTACACCCACATTTCGCCAGTTATGTTTAAGTCACATGTAATAGGGGGCGAGCCTATTTCCATGAACCGGGCATAAATCCAGACTATTACGGGCTGCTACTGAGAAATTAATTACTTTGATTCTTCTTGACATAACCCGGTCTCATCTTATAATTTGTCTGTGCGCTGGATTAATTGCCGGTGACAGAATAAGGTCCGCCATCGAACAGTGATGGATGTTAATAAAACATCTCCCTCTCAATGTCACCATGGTCACTGAGGTCGTCGGTAAGAAAATGCCCAATATATTATATTTTAAACTTTGTGACTAGTATTGGAGTATCGTTTATAGCAAGTTCGACATGGATTCTAATCCAACAAACGATCTGTTTGCGAATGGACGAAGATTTTATCAGCATGTCAGAAGTACTGTGAGAGGGATGCATGAAAGTGTTGTTATTTTTTTAATGTTTTAAGCTGTACTTTATAATTTTATATTTTCTTTTTTACATAAACATCACGCCTTGTTTCCCCGATGGGTTAGGCAGAGTTGTACCTATAGTATACCCACATTTCGCCAGTTATGTTTAAGGCCCATGTAATAGGGGGTGAGCCTATTGCCATCTACCGGGCACAAATCCAGACTCCAGTCTGGTACTGAGAAATTCCAGATAGAAAAACCCAATAACACTTTGCCCGACCTGGGAATCGAACCCAGGACCTCATGTACAGCAGTAACACTTGCAACCACTAGACCACCGAGGCAGTCAGTGTTTTCTTTTTAACCGACTTCAAAAAAGGAGGAGGTTATCAATTCGGTTGTGTTTTTTTAATGTTTGTTACCTCAGTACTCCGTCATTTATAAACCGATTTGGAATTTTTATTTTTATTTGAAAGGGCATACTTCCAGATTGGTCCTATTTTTATCAAAGTCCAGTTCTGATGACAGTATCCATGAGGAATTGAGGGAACTCCTCAAATATTATAGGCAAATACATAGTGATTTTGATATTTTCAACAACAAGTCAAGCATTTGCATTCAGAAAGTATCATTTGGTGAAGTGGAACTGATGGAGAACACCACAGGTGGCCTCGGGAACTCCTCAATGATAAGTATTTCACGGGTGGCGATAAGACATCTCGACTAAGATAGTTAAGCGACAATGACAATGACTCCACGACCTCATTCCGCCGGCCCCCTTCTATCAGCGGACATCTAGACGCACTGAAGGTTACCATCCTTACCTAGTTGCTATCCCACCAATTCGCACTAAGCGTTTCCAAATGTCTTTTGTGATGCGCACAGCAAAGGAGTGGAACTCTCTGCCTGCGTCTGTGTTTCCAAACTCTCTTCAAAGTGAGAGTGAACAGGCTTCTTCTGGGTAAGCTCGCTCCATCGTCGACTTCGTCTCTGTCATCTCTGACCTAGACTAGAGTCAAGAGCAAACCTATCTCAAATTAAAAAAAAATGACGAAGCCAATTTAAATAAATAGTGCTGATGAAAATGGTACCATCGAACTGATCTGATGATGAAGCCGGAAGGTAGGCACCGGAACTCCGTAATAAAACAATGTATCCTAGCTGTGTTTGGGCTTATTGGAATTGTCATGAGATGCACTCTGGCTGTAAATTATTTTTAACCGACTTCGAAAAAGGAGGAGGTTCTCACTTTTTTTTAAGTGTGTTCCCCTATTACTCAAATACGGCTGGACCGATTTGAAAAATTATTTTTTGTTTGAAAGTGTATACTCTCCAGGTGGCCCGTAGTTATCAGGTCAGGATCTGATGATGGAATCCTGGAGAAATCGAGGGAACTCTGCAAATATTATAGGCTTACCTATAGCGATTTGGGTATTTTATATAGTAACTTATGCATTTGCCCCCGGAAAGCACCATTTTGTGAAGTGGAATGGATGACGAAGACCACAGATGGTAAGATGACCACCGGAACAACTCAATAATAAGTATTTCACGGGTTGCGATTCGATGACAAATTATTGCTAAGTAATACAATCTCGTCACAATTTATATGGTGAAGTGGAGCTGATGGTGAAGTACCAGGAGAACTACTTAACAATTAACGTCCCTGCATCGGGAAAAGCAATGATTTGTAAAAGGTGATGAACAGTTGTCATTAGGCTATTGTAACTAAGATAAATTAAAAACCGACCCACTAAAAAGTGAAAAATGAAAAACTTTTTTACAAAAAAAAAAACAACCGACCTCCAAAAAAACACTACAAAGTGAAAAATAACTTTAATTTCGGAAGTTGGCGGAAAAAACTTAAATACAGATCCAAAGACACCGACTTCCGATATTAAAGTTATTTTTCACTTTGTAGTGTTTTTTTTGGAGGTCGGATGTTTTTTTTTTTTTTTTTTTAGTAAAAAAGTTTTTTATTTATGTGCATGTAGTTATTAGTTGCAACAACATCAACTATGCGGAGGACATGGTGCTGCTGGGCCCGTCGCCGGGGGCGATCGTGGACTTAGCGCGCGCAACGGTGGTGCGACACGGAGGCACAGCAAGCAGCCTATGCTTTCTACCGCAGCGGATATCTTCTGGGACAAAGAAGATAACAATAAAGCACGATGATCCTTGGTACCATCCAATATAAGGTTTTCTTCATTAAAATCTATGAAATAAGACTCAATTTTAAATATACTTAAATATTTTTATTAACAACAAACGTAAACATTAATCTCCTGATGGCAGCCCCCAGGACATACACCATAAACGTGAGAACCGCGCTCATAAACGAACACCCGAAAACTATTTGTAAGTACCTACATAAAACAAAAAGAAATAGACTTCGTTCTATTGTTCTAGAGATATCGACTCTATGTCATCGTGATAAGAGCTTCTATATGAATGACCTCCCACGCTTCGTATTCGATGAAACCTCACGCGCAGTTAGGGTTGCTTGAACCAGCGGGGTAATACGGTAACATATTTACAATAGGAATCGGTTTCATTTTGACAGTTCAACAACATTCATTGCGTTATATACGTTGTTGAGCAGATAAATTTTTCGAACATCTGAAGCAATCGATTAGCGATTTGCTTCAAAATCATTCAGATTGTGACTGATAGTGTGTTTCGCAATTAGGGTGCTGAACTTCGCTGGATTGTAGTCAAAACACACAAGTTTGAATACACATGACTTCGATACTATTAATGTTTGGACTAGATTTCATGAAACCAGACTTTCAGCGTACATACAGGGTGTAAGGGACAGCTCTCCGCAAACTAACAGGGTGCATTCAGCTCCTTATTCTCAGGAAAATTTTCATTTTTTTTATCGTATTTTCAGTTATTATTCCTTTATTTGAATGTAAAATTACATTCTCTGTACGCAGCACTCCATTTATGTAAATTAAACAGGTAAAATCAAAAAATCAGAAATGGATGTTGAAATACTCGGCAGCCGAAGGCTCGCTGCGCTGCCGTTCACTAAGCGCGTTTTGCCACGGTAACGATACATTGCGTGTAAGGTAATAAAACAAATCAGATTTATTGGATACCCATAATGTTCCTGAAATAATTTCATGTACCGGTCATCTTAGTATGATATACTAAATTCACCCCATCAGTCTGCGGAGGGCTGTCCCTTACACCCTGTATATTGAATCAAATGAATAAATAAACTATACATCAAAAGAGTTAGCCGTATTTAGAATGATAGGTGTCGTTGAGTAAATATGGTTTTTACAAATCATCACACGGCAAACAAGCAAATAGGTATAGTGTTGTTGGGGGCTCTCAGAGCACTTAGCGCATGACTCGATCACTTTTAACTTTCCCCCGGAAAATTCGTTTGATAAAAATATATATTGTATGAAATAAGGAATGCTGCAAACAAAACGGTAGCTCACTTAATGATAGTCATCGCCACCCATCTCCAATACCAGTGGCGTTGCCATCCCAGAGGCATCTCCTATAAGCTAGAGCACAATCTGTTTCTCGGCAGAAATATATGTCTAAAGTACTAGCACTACCCGCGCGACTTCGTCCGCGTGGATTTCGTACCTTAGTACCCCGTCAGGGGTAGATTTTCAAAAAACCCTGATACACCGTATTCTTTATTTCGGTCTTAAGTATAAATACTGAGTTTCGAGTTAATCGGACCGTGCGTTAAAATTCTTCCATACAAACTTTGACACCCCCCAATCCCCCTTTAGGGGGTAGTTTAGAAAAACAAAAAATGACAAACTTCATAATTTACTTTAGATAAGTATTCGTGGCAAGTTTCGAGTTTATTAACTCAAGAAATAAGGTTTTTCATACAAATAAAATCCTCCCTTAAAGGCCGAATTTTCAAAAACCCCTTCTTAGTGCTCCTCTACATTATATAACCCTCGTTTTTGGCTTCGCCGCAGTCGAATAAAAAGGAAGTCGTGTGCAAAATTTCAAGTTTGTAGGCCGAGCGGTTTAATCTCTGCGTTGATGAATCAGTCAGGACAAGTGAATAGATAGATAGATAGATCATCATAGATGGTTGTAGTATTCCCCGGACGAGGTCCTTCACAAGGAGCTCTGCTACTACTTCGTGACTCGATGTTTTACTGTGAACTTGGTGTTTTCCAGTGGACAGCGTCCCGTGCGTGCCAGCCCTGTGTGGCGCGGGCCGGAAGCGCCGCGCGCGCATGCACGGTAGCCGCGAGCTGATACCTCAATTAGCGGGTAAATGTCAAAATTCTATGTGAACTACGCGCCAGCGTACAGAGTGTTGTGGTCGCTTTCAGTGGAAATTTTATACAAGGCATTTTCTATACGGGGAATTTCATATCACAATCGAATTAACACCACGCTCGGTAGACCTGGATCAGAGAATGCTGTTATTTGATCATTCGAACACAGCTGCTCAGCATCGCTTTGTATTCTTAAAAATATCTCTGAGTCGCCATTATAATGGAGTTCCATATTTGGTGGCACCATATCCAGTATTTATTCATTCATCGTCATCTCACGCTGTGTCACAGATTTCGGGCTTGGCACAAGTTCGTCACGAAAATGTTTAATTTCGTGCGCTGCCAATAATTTTACCCTTTTACCGTTCTTGAGAAATGCTAAAAGACTTTCCAGTTAAATATCGCCGAAGGTCAGTTCTCAGCAACACGCTGTAGCTCCACAAATGAGCAGCGCACGGCCGACTGTTCACACGTCACGCGGAATATTACACGCCCCGCCCTCCCCCTCTCCACCCCCCCCCCCCCCCCCCCCCGCTCGACACATGCCCGTCTGTGCGGCCCCTTATATAGGCTAGGCCTTATACTGATACAGTTACAAATTGCTTCTTACAATGGGATCAAAACTGCAACCGCAAGTGTAGTGTCTCATATCTAGATGATTGGTTGGGATCCTGCTTAGGATGACCAAGCAGTTCTTCCTTGACACTCATAGAGACTGTCTGGGAATGGGAATGGTCTTGATAACTAAATTATAATTTAAGAGGTTGTTCTTTTGTCATGACCCCGCAGTTGGAACATTAAAGGATGATTATGCCATTCTATGCCATCTTCGTTTGTCAGTGAACACCACGCTTGGCAAAACGGGTTACAGCTCACCATACTCTTGAGAGAAGATTTCTCTTCGTGTATTTATAGAAAATGCCAATGCTGGACCTGGTTACTCGATCAACACAAAAGTATAACGGGTGAAAAAGACGCTTTTTTTCTGCAACGGGGACGCCCTTGGCCTGCATCTCTCCTGATGGTAAGTGTAGATCAGGTTGAAGGTGGAAGCGAACTTCACCCGAAATCTTCAACTACAGAGGAACTGGCTATCTTACCTCTAACTGCCGAAACACAACAATGCTGTTAACATTGTTGTTATGGCGACAGACTTAGATAAGATGGTGGTAGCTAGCCAGGCGGACTTAAAACAAGTCCTACCACCAACCAAACCGAGCAGAAAATGTTGCCACCGCTAGGAATCGAACCTGAGATCTCTGGGTCTGAGACAGGTGGTCTTACCACTAGACCACAGAGGCCGTTCAAAGCTTAACGAAGCCGAGAGTCATTTGTTTTTCCGTCAATGTGATATTTTTTTATATCAATGTTCTAGACCATACCTGGGAACGGTTACGAAGCTTGAAGCTCCAAGTTGTGTTAAAAAAAATGTTTTAAATATTATAAAAACTTGAAATACCCCCACCACGACCATGTAGCGTTGCATGCACCCATAAGCACATTTCAAAATCAAAATCAAAAGTAATTTATTCAAACTAGGCTAAGAATCAACACTTTTCGAACGTCAAAAATTACATAGGACTATCGCCCAAAACGCCCGCTCTTCACCACTTCCTAGTGCTTTAACTGGGAAGTAAAAGTGGCGCAACAAACTCCCCAGCAGCACAGCTGTCTGTTTAGTTAGTAAAACTTGATTCTATACAATAGTATGCAAAATTATTTACATTACGCAACACAAAAACATTAAATAAAATTATTTTCCATGTGTCAGCTAGTACACGCCAATAAAAAACATCGAAACTATACTCAAGCAGAAATAAAAATTAAAAACTAAAGACGTAAAAGAACTTTATACCTAACTAAGTATTTGTTAATTTTTGCTTTATAGTATATGTGTAGGTATATTTATATTTTTTTAGTTTAAGACGTCACTATTCATATTCTTCTCTTCTTGTTCTCACACACTATTGTCTACATTTCTTTTTTAATTTCTCCTTTCGCAGGTCTGCTGGAAGAAATTTCTTAAGAAATAAGCAGTACCTTTGTACTCAATGATCATAATGTCCTAACTATATAATGCTTTATTGTGTGTACATAAATAGTAAAATAAATAAATAAATAAAAGCCTCCAGGTATAAAGGGCGTGACCGCTTACATATAGCTATATGTATATAACTCGAAGTCAGAAATGATAAACTACGATCATCGAAGTAAAATAAATAAGCAGTTAATAACTAATGAGGAGCTCGTGGCTAAGTAATAACAGCCGCACGGGTCGATCCATCAGGTTAAGCTACACTTGCCGGTGTTGGTCCGTGGATGGGATCTTTACATACCAAGACTCTTCCGTGCCTCGGAAAACACGTTAAGCCGTTGGTCCCGGCTGTCATTCGTAGATCTTTGACAGTCGTTAAGGATCGTCAGAAGCCCGAAAGTATGACAACCAGTCTTACCAAGGGGTATCGTATTACCCAGTTGCTGGGTTGTGGAGGTCAGATAGGCAGTCGCTCCATGTAAAATACTGGTATTCAGCTGCATCCAGTCAGACTGGAAGCCGACCCCATCATAGTTGGGAAAAGGTTAGGCAGATTGATATAATAACTAATAACAAAAAAAAAACTAGGGTCAGCAAGACGACCAGTCATTCATTCAGCCATTGTTTTGCGTGTACTACATTGGGCGCTACCGTAACACCAAAAATACATTATTCCCCAGCAATTATTTTTTGTACAGCGTTACTTAGTTTCGATGCGCATGCGTAGATGACGACTATATGTATGATGATGGGTTTTTAATTTATACGACTAGAATCAATAAATATCGATCAAGAAACCCTTCACCGCTTTCTATCTAAGTTATTTCTATTTAAGTTTTATTTAAGTTAGTATCTTTCTATCTAAATATCTTCTTAGAAAGGGCTCAACGGAGCCTGCAAAAATTCGGAGACATCACATTATCAGCGTTGTTGCTCAACTTGAATCACAGCGAGATACTTAGCTAGATAACCGAAGATTAGCAACAATTCGTGGCTAAATAATAACAGCCGCATGGGTCGATCGAAGGTTAAGCTACGCTTGCCGCGGTCGGCTCGTGGATGGGTGACCATCCATTAGGTACATATCGAGACACCTCCATGCCGAAAAAGCATATTGTGCCGTTGGTCCCGGCTGTCTTTTGTAGATCTTTGACAGTCGCTATGGGTACTAGTTGGAAGCCCATTAGTCTGACAACCAGTCTTACCGCGTGGTACTTATCGTGCTACCCAGTAACTGGGTTGTGGAGGTCAGATAGGCAGTCGTTCCATGTAAAATACTAGTATTCAACTGCGTCCGGTTAGACTGGAAGCCAACCCCAACATCATTCTCCTGCCCTTACCTATCCCAATTTATGTGTGATCGCTGCAACACATGTTGCGGCGATCACGGCGTGTTTCTTCCATACTTCTCTGTTAATCGTCATCTCTCAAGGTCAAGGTCAATTCAAGTTCGCTCAGCGCCCTATGGAGCGGGCTATGCTTGGAGTTTCTTTGATGGATAAAATCAGGCATGAAGTTATCCGGAAAAGAACTGGAGTAACCGACATAGCCTGTAGAGTAAGTAAACTGAAGTGGCAGTGGGCTGGCCATGTTTTTCGAAGGACTGAGTCCTGGAGTGGAGACCACGTATCGGCAAGCGTAGAGTGGGACGCCCCCCCGTTAGATGGAGCGACGATCTTAAGAAGGTGGCTGGGACAGACTGGATGCGGAAGGCGGAGGACAGGGTGTTGTGGTGCAGCCTGAGTGAGGCCAATGTCCAGAAGTGGACTGCGATAGGCTGAGTTGAGTCGTCATCTCGATAGGCACTCCCTTTCTAGCCATATCATCTTTCACATAGTCCATCCATCGTTTCATGGAAGCCGACCCCAACACGGGAAAGGGCTAGGCAGATTGATTTCTGTTATTGAGTTCAAATTAAATATGTACGGAGCACAGAAACTATAGGTGCAATGGCACCATGCATAGCGCAGTAAGTCACTAACAAAACCAAAGATTAGCGCCACACCGCGTCCGCCCCTCGCCTTATAAATCAGAGCCCGTGATTTAATATTAATGATGTTTTAACCTTAGTGATTTATTGACGATGGCCCAAACCTTAAGAGGAGGCGGCTTCAAGTATTTGATGTGACAAAAAATAATATAATATCGCAGCGGGATTATATCGCGCGCTGGATTTTCAACCCTCGGTGTTGTGCCGAGCATTGAAAATCCAACAGAGTATATTCCAGCGCATCGAAAAAACACACTGTTGGATTTTCAACTCTCTCCACTAAGCAAGCGTTGAAAATCCAGTGCGCGGTAAAAAATCGCCGCGATATTTTTTGCCGTACGAACGTCAGCTAAAAGTAAAAGGAAGCTACAAACGATTGATAGGGTACATGGACTTTCAAGTATTATATGCTAATTAAGCTTTGACTTCCTAAGAAAACGGTGAACGGTCACACAATAATGGCTGCCCAAATACAAAGCGTTATTGACCTAATATCAAATACTGGCGGATATGACAGATTTTCATGACGGCTGTTATAAAAATGTAGCTCCACGCTGAATTTTAATTGTATGAGTTCATCTGTGTCTGTAACCTACCAACACCAGGAGTTAAGTAAAATTATTACTAACCGTATGGACTCCTGTCTGAAATAAAAGTTTTCTATTCTATCCTATAATATGACGGAACCGCTTTCTTAGGAAACCAAAGTCTTGGCATAATATGCTAATGTTTATATTTGCTCATGAACTCTTAGCTCACGATAAGTGTAGCGTTTTTGTAAATGACGACAAACAACACGCATGGTTAACGACGAAAAGGAAATCGCAAGAGGGTTCCCTCTCCAAAGAATGGCCACTTCCTCTCTTACTTTCTCAACGTTATAGCCCCTGACGGGGTAATCTTTCCTACGGTCTCACTGAATCACTATATGTATGTAGTCTAATTTATATCTATACTAATAATAATATTATAAAGAGGTGTGAGTTTGTATGTAGCGGGTAATCTTCGGAAATACTGATCCCATTCCGTAAATACTTTCACTAATGTGAAGCTACACTATTGCCGAGTGTCTTAGGAGATTTTTGGTTAAAACAAGAAGTCACGGGCAGAAGCTAGTTTTTTTATTTCATATGCTCTTTCTCGCTACCTCCTATGACTTACGCCCAGTCAGACGCGACCCGCTGGTGTCGGCCCCCCCCTTTTTGTTTATTGCTAATAAGCTATCTACGGGCAAATTGCGTGCGCTGTGGGGGAATGCTCCATTTTTTCTTTACTTCCCTCTGACTTGCGACTCGCAAAAAATATTAGTTTACTAAATAAGGGCCAATTTTAAAATGTTTCAAGCTACCTTAAAGTTATAAAGAAAGAAAGCAAAGTTTGTTTGTTTTGTTTGGTTTTTTATGTTTCTGTTAATTGTCTTTTTGTATTCACTATGTTTCTGAGGCAAATAAACGAATTTTTCTTTCTTTCTTTCCGACTGCCGACTGCTTCTATCACTGCAGTCTACTAGGCAGTCGGCAGCTGCACGTCATGACTGGTATAGTAATTTTAAGTTAGCCACATCATACTAAGCGCATCACAGTTAGAGCTGATGGAACCTAGCGTTATATCATATTTTCTTGGGCGTGTATAACGTTATTGGAACGAAGTTCTTTTACGCGGCTTGCGATAGGAGAAAAATGGCAGCAATCGTCACAAACGAAAAAGCGTTCATACTTGTATGCCCCCTTCGTGCGACTTTCTTCTTTCGTTTCACACTTTCTCTCTCGAGAGAGACACAGAATTTGGTCAAAATGAAAATCCAAGATGGCGGCTGCGAAAATTTTCAAATTTTTCGTCATGGGTGTCGTTTTCATAGTTTTTGAGGGTACTAAAGCCGATAGTAACGTCAAAATGTAAATGCAAGATGGTGATTGCAAAAAACTTTCAAATTTTTCATCATGGATGTCGTTTTCAAAGCTTTTGAGGGTGCTTAAGCCGATAATAAGGTCAAAATGTAAATCCAATATGTCGGCTGCGAAAATTTTCACATTTTCCGTCATGGGTGTCGTTTTCATAGTTGTTGAGGGTGCTAAAGCTGATGTGACGTCAAAATGTAAATCCAAGATGGCGGCTGCGAAAATTTTCTTTTTGTTTTAAAACACACGTGAGAAGGAACTTCGTCCCTGACGGGGGTCCCCGACCGCTCACGTTTTTATTTTGCATTTCAAAGTGCACTTTGCTAAGTACCCCTCAAATTATTCGAATATTAACATAGAACGTGTATAGAACATAGAATATGTATGTATGTGTATTATAAGTTTATGACTTATTTATGTACAAATTGTTCCATTTCTAACAGAGCACCTGCCATCTAATCTCTTCACCACCCTTGGTTGACTGGTAGAGAATGCCTAAGGCATTAAGTCCGCCTTTGTACTTTTTTAAGTGTGAAAAGTTTAAATAAATAAATAAATAAATAACGTGATGTCTTCGTTTATCTGACTATATGAAGATTTTACAACTGTTGCTATGTGACCAGTAGTACCTACTATTGTGGCCCCTGTTAAGTGGTGCAGTGCTCCGGTTTAGGAGCAAACACCTTTTTATTTGTCTCGCCAGTTAGCACGCCGTGGCGTGACGCTGGAGTGCTAAAAGCCACAATGGCCACTTCGTCTATCACGTCTCCATGTTTTCAATAATATTAAATACACATGAAGAAGCTTTTATGCGATTTGAAGGCCAAGTTCTGTGGAGCGTTTTCTAGTGACGACGAAGGAGCATTTTGTGAAATGAAGTCAGAAAAGTGTGGTCATATTTATGAGTGTGGCACAGACCATCAAACTGAACAACTTTCTTCAAGGGACCAACATCGTAATCGCGAAAAAAATATCAACTGTCCCATACAAAACTTCAATACTGAGACTGCAATGGGTCCCATCGCTTATTGGGATATAGGGCAATAAAAAGGCTGACATGCTGACAAAATATGCAGCTAAAAATGGAAAGGAAACTAATATAACGCTAGATTATGCAGAAGTCTTACCTAAAGAAAAGAAGTGCTACGATGATTGGAAAGAGTATTTTGATAAACGTTCATTGGAAAAAGGAATCTGGTATATAATCATGAGGGTCAGCCTTTTCGTGTTCCCTGGTTTATGACTAGTAATTTAAGTAGAAAATTAGTTGTTACAGCTCATAGACTCAGATCAGGAGCTAGACCACCATCTCTTAAAGCATTGTAATGTTACTTCAGTGTGGGAAAGAGATGGAGCTAGACGTCCTGTATAGCTCCATCTCTTTCTCACACTGAAGTAACATTAAAATAATACTGCTTTAAGAGGTGGTGGTTGGCCCCCTGGACACATTCCTTGTAATAAGTTTGCGTTCATGATGAAAAAAACTAACTTGCCTAATTGTGTGGAGTTGTAGAAGACTTACATCACCTATTGATGGACTGTGTTCGATAAGAGTCTGAGAGAAATTGTGTATTTGGGGCCTTGAAGTTGAACCGACTTGATTTGGGTACATTTCATAGAATTCTATCTCAACCCAAATGTATTCCACAGCAGCATGTAAGTTATTATTATTTATTTAGGGTATGACACGCATTGCTGTTATAAAAGTCCACAATTAGAAAAGAATTTAAAAAAAAACTTCAATACCAACTCGACCCAAATGTATGGGACGGCTGATTATTTTAGAGCTGCCTCATCGAAATCGGTTTGATGGCAGGGTCAAGGTAAACAGAAAGGCTTTCGCGTAAATACAGCATATATCAGAAATTTTTGGCCATATATTTTAAGGGTCTGGTACACACCATCAAACAAAACAACTTTCTTCGTGGCATCAACATCGTAATCGCGAAAATATAATCAGCGGTCCCATACATTTGGGTCGAGTAGATATTGAAGTTTTGCATGGGACAGTTGACAACTTTTTCGTATACTTTTTTTAAAAAAATGTTGAATTATGACATTCTTGCAATAAAATTTATAAAATAGTTTCTTTTCGAATATCGTAACGTTTTCCGTAAAGTTTCAGTACCTCCTTGTAATCTGAGAGAAATGAGAACGACAAACTCAAGTAGATGACATGTCGTCATGGCGTTCACACAAACATAGATATAGCGTTTAATATCAAGGAGAAGTGTCTACTCTTACAACAAACAAATGAAATAAATAACAATAGAGAGAAGGAAAACTCCAACTGTCACAATTAGATTTCGTGTCGTATGTTATGAATCGACTAGCTTTTTTCTGTGGCTCTGCTGGCGTGCTAGATTAAATTGACTCTTATTCCGAAAGGATTAAGTACTTATTCCTATTTAATCATAAACTAATTTATCAGTGTTGTCCTGGGTTCGATTCTCAAATCGGGCAAAGTTTTATTAGGTTTTTCCATCTAGATTTTTTGTAGCAGCCCAGAATTGGGATTTGTGCCAATAGGCTTGTTCCCTATAACATGGGACTTAAACATAACTGGCGAAATGTGGTTGTAGGTACATACTCTTAAGTTCACCTCAGCCTAATACCCTCCAGGGAATGCAGCCGTGATGATATGATATCCTTAAAATATTATAACATTCAGGAAAGAATGTGAGTCGTCAATATAACTTGCAGTATCAACATAATGGATGAGATGGACGAATGAAAAAATCAAGCCAGCATTAAAATATTAGCCTTTTTGAAAAAATGGACTGCGATTAGCTATCTAATTTGAAGAAAAGAGAAAGAAGAAGAAGATGGATGGATTGTGAGAGGAATGAAAGAGAAGGGAGTGAATGATAGCGTGACGGTTGACAGGGAGAATGGAAGAAGAAAACGCGTTGCGCCGACCACAAGTAACATGGGACATGGGCAGGAAGATGGTGATGAATATTTTAAGCCCAAACTTCGTTCAGCAGTAGTCAGGTAAGATACTATGAAGTCTAAGTATTTACGAACAGACAGACGTAGAACAGCTATTAGATGGAGAAAGAACCGGCGTAGGTTACCGTTGCTCGCCTTAGAGGGCGGCAAACAAACATCACAGAGAGGCGCTAAAACAATAGCTGGTGACAGAGCGGTGATAATTGTGTGACGTCACGCGTAAAGCTATGGTTTCCTAGAAGAGCGGTGGCCGCTATATAGCCTCCGCAATTTACAAGCTAATGACGGATCACTCGCTGGGCTAATCTGAAGATTGCCTGAAAATTTCATAAAAATTATTCCAGCCGTTTTGGTGTCCGTTGGGAATATAAATACACACATCGATTTTTTTAGGTACCTACTAGGCTTGCGTGAATTCAAGATAGTACATATTTCATTAGTATTATTAAGTACTTCTTTTTGGATAGGTATATTTCGAATAGTGAAAGAATTATTTAAATAGGAGCTGTGGTTCCGGAAATGACCCTCCACATATACCTACACGAACTCACAAAATTCACTCACTCTCTCTTTTTATTATTAGTATAGATTTATTTATTGCAGAATGTAAAAGTACACACAGTTGCAGGCTAACGAT
Organism: Fissipunctia ypsillon; assembly: GCA_947568875.1. Lineage (NCBI taxonomy): Eukaryota > Metazoa > Arthropoda > Insecta > Lepidoptera > Noctuidae > Fissipunctia > Fissipunctia ypsillon. Next base: position 4,092,680 of record OX387665.1, on the reverse strand, counting down.
TAGGGTCAACTTATGAGCCATGACCCTTCTAGCGTGGGCAATTAACAAAGATCATGGCAGACTGTTTCATTTTTAGAGCTTTTACGAAACCTACGTGCAAGTAGTGAGGTACCTATATGTTATAAATAATCAAAGACATAACAAGTCAGATCACTAAAAGGACACAGCAGCTAATGAAATTTCCGTGTAGCTATAAGTTGAATGACAGTGTACGCTGCCGAGACCTGAGACGCAAATGAAACGTCCTAATCTCAGGGGCATTCATTATGCTATCATCTTTAGGGTGCGCGCTTCCATGGTCCTTATTATATGAATATTTGAATTTGTCTTGGTGACCTAGCTTGGTTACTTCTCGAAGTCTTAGATAATGTAACGGCTATATAATGCTTTGAAATAATTAATATAACATCAGTCGCTGAAAATGCCGTGAGGAAAGTTTTAAGTATGAATGTGGATGGCTATGAGAGAAGACCGAACAAACGATGGATGGACTGTGTGAAAGATGATATGGCTAGAAAGGGGGAGACTGCCAAGATGACGACTAATAGAGAAGTGTGGAAGAGAAAGACATGTTGCTAATTCTAATAAATAGGAGAATGATGATCAGTCGCTGCACGTCAAATAGATTTGCTTTAGAGCAAATGCGATCAGATCATCCGATATCGAAGATACGGTACGATTTTGGATCGCACTGTTCATCTCATATTACTCTACAGATCTTCTGAGTACTGAAGCTCTTAACGCGGATATAAGGCACCACCTAGCGAGTAGTTGTTTCGAAATTGATAAGATTGAAATGTTGCGTTGTCTCACTACAGCTGTTTGATTTAATGATGGGTACAAATATGTGAAACGTAACGTCAAATATAACATACGTTGAAACGCAAAATATATGCAATGCAACATGAAACACAAAAACTAGGCGAATTTGTTTCAACGTGTGTTACATTTCAAGTTGGGTAGCATATCAGTGCAAATTGAACTGAACACGACAGAAATTTGGACGGCATGTTCGTTTTAACGTATGTTCCATTTGACGTTATGTTTCAGATGTATGTACCACCATAATACAAACGCATTCAGCAGTAACTGTGTGACGAAACATAAGTTTAATTACAGTAATACATCTTTCCAGTACAAAATTCTTTTCAGAAAAGCGGCACATTGCGTTGTCACCGGGAAAAAAAATACATATCTAGATTAATTTTCGTTCTTTTGGCAAGTATGCTATCTTTTGGCAAGTGGCTATCTTCAACCTATTTATATTATTTCTTTAATTATTGTGCTGCGTACAGTTCCAGTATGTCGCGATGGCCCAGTGTTGAAGCCTCGCCTCTCATGCACAATCGGTTGTTTAAGTCCGGGCAAGTACCTATGACTTTTCTCAAATAATGTACTAAGTTTATCTTGGAGTTCACTGATATCGGTGAGGACACCTGGACTTATAAATTAATATAAGTCTGAAATCGCCAATCCGCTTGGCGATCAATGCTCGTGCCTTCTCTGTATGAGAAGAGGCCTTTGCCCTGCAGTGAGACACTAATAGACTGGTATTGTTTATTATTTTTACTGTAACGCAGTGAGTGCCAACCCTAGAGCGGCGCACACCGCGTAGGGCGCGGTCCGCCGGGACCCGCCGGACACGACTCCGCCATTATGACGTCATCAGCGAACAGGGCAGTGACGAGGTATCTACTGTAGGAAGAAACACGAACTGCGAACACACGAGAGGTACGGCGAGGGTGAGGTAAATAAATAAATTCAAAATAAGAATGTTTGTTTTATTTTTGTTATAATTTATAATAATGGAAATAGAATGCATGATCCAAAGGTTGTCTGTAAAAGTTCGCTTTTAGCGATAAGACCGCCCATGATGTCACCCTATGTAAAATTTCTACATTTATATCTGTAATTTTTGTATTGTACATAATAAAGAGTATGCTATCTATCTATCTATGTACAGCTATTATCGAATCTGTGCTAAGAGCGTTTGCGAAATGCATAGGATCCGAATGCGATGTAAATCCAAGAAACGTCGGTCCAAAGACCCGTTTCTATTATTTTGTATGAGGGGATGACAGACGTACGTAGAATAAAAATTCCTCATACATACAAAAATTCTGACGGATTATAATAATAAATAATCGTCCGAATTTAAGAAAAAAACAAAAAATAACGTTTATTTGGACACAGAACGCGAAACACAAAATACAAATAAAAAAGTGACAATAATGTTTTAACAAAAATAGACTGAGCCTCACGGCTGTGCCAAAAAGAATTATTTTTCCAATCAACTCCAATTTAGAACATCTCCAATTCGGACCAAACTCTGATCTCGAATTTGGACCGGATGCAGTGCGCAAACGCTCCAAGGCTACGTAGCTACGTGTACGTGAATCATGTTTTTCCAGCATCCTTATTGCTCGCTTTATGCACAACATCATCATAAACAACGACATCATGACATCCTACTAAAACAGGGCTGCTACATAGAGTTCATAGGAGCGCGCAAGTCCCACCACCACGTCAACGTAGAGAAACGGCGATGGGGATAATAATATTATTTTCGGAGGAGGAGAAGCCGAAGCCAACTGGCAGAGGCCCGTAAGACGTTTTTAATTAAATGAGGCACCAACCGACGATTATCCCTGTTCGCACTATGCAAGTGCACCCAAGGACAATCCTCGGTTGGTGTAGGACTATTGCAGGATATGGAAACAAAGATATTGAGTTATGGGTTTAGGTGGCTAAAGTGAACTGGTTATCAAGAACTATAGAAACACTATGGCCCCTGGGGCCTGACCAATGTTTTATATAAAATACACAGATAAATTGGCAGGGGGTGACTTGCACACCGGTAACTGGGCCCCCGAAAACGGTCACTAGCACATAGTGTCGTAGCGACAAGGGGCAACATGTCCTGAGGTGCTTAAGAGGAGTGGAGAGGTATTCTAAGGCTATCAGGACAATCCCGGAAGTACGGTCAAGATGCCTACCAGCGTCTTACTGGAATACTTCATTCCTCCGAGTACATTTGCTCTTGCGAATCTTCAAGCCGGCTCATAAAGACAAGAATAAGGTGGGAGCTCAGTTCCTCGTCAATGTTCACTTTAGCCGGTCAATAAAATCAAGCCAGAGATGAGGAACAAGACTTCTCCCGGAAGATAGGGTCCGTGGGTCGCTGCTGCCCAACAGCTCATCAAATGCTATCCTGCGAGTTTATTGTATCTCACTTGGTCTGGCTCTCACCCTCAACTTGTTCCGGCAAAGTAAACTTTACCGGCACCGGCTTAGAGTTCGGAACGCGCAAGCTCCACCACGACGTTAACGAGATACGGTGGTTTATAATTTTCAACTAATTTATTTATTAAATGTATTCGTTGAAAATTAGACAAAAACAAACAATACCGTCTCTTGTGCTGCCATCTGTCGTGACTCTGGCACAACTTATAAATTTACGTAATTGCCATCTGTTATTTTATCCACGAAACAGTAAGAACCGGACTATACACTCTAAAGAAGTTTCGCTATTTGACAACAGATGGCATGAACTTACGCTTTTATTAAATATTGAAAATTAAAACGTTGACTTTCAATTAAAGAAGAAAAACTAAAAATTCTATTTTAAAAAAATTCAATTCAAGTTCAAAGAAATTAAAAAAAAATTCACTTAAAGAAGAAAAAAAACTAAAAACATCAGGCTTGAAAGTGAAATGCTTACACCATTAAATATATTTATTGATATTTACCGCTATAAAACAGCTTGTTCCTTTTATAGTTAACTATAATTTAATTTTTTCTTTCGCCCATAGATGGCAATAAATCAAGGTGGAAAATTGCTTTATCATTTTCGGTATAGAGGACGCTACCTGTGCTGAAATCTCATACAAGATAATATTCAGGCTGCTACAATCAAATTCAAACAATCGAGTTGGCTTGCCAAAAATGTGGGTACGTCAGAAATTCGGATCGTATTTATGTACATAATTATTATGTAGGTATATCCGAATTCAACACCTACAACGGCCAATGCTTAGGAGTTACCAAGCCGCTAACGGCATTAAAAGCGCGCGGTTAGATTTTCAACGCTGAAATTTCAACAGCACGCTTTTATTTAGGAATTCATTTAGGTGTCGCCTAGTGTTAGCGAAAAAGGGCAAAACAAAGGTCACTTTAAATTTTATGGTGCAGGGATCAACTAGGCTACTTCTAGGTACCGTCAAGACGGGTTACTCTTTGGGGTTTTGACTCTAGGGCATAACTTTGGCGCCCAAATCGAGATAAAATTTTTAGTGTCATTAAATCCACACAAGAGTTCCGCATTAGATAGATAGATAAATTTATTTATTTGCATATAGTGTAGGTAATACAATTAGGTGAAACGTCTAAACGAACGCGAATGGGAATGGGAATGTATAAACATTCTGCCTCATGGTATACAAAAATTATTTTTGACTTAAACTACAATTTATTATATTTAAGCTCTCGAGGCGTCAGCAGAATTCGGCAGGGTAAGGGCTCCCACACAAAACTGCGAATTCGCATTGCATCGCAGTAACCCTTAGGGTAACCCTTAGGGCTCTCACACAAAGCCCCGATGCGGCGCGAATTCGCAGTTTTGTGTGGGAGCCCTTGACCTGCTGGCTATGATGCTGGATATAAATACTATTAGAATATATGTACGCGTCTATAACGCCATCTATTAGTTCCCGAAGGAATACGTAGTTCGGTCGCAGTGGTCTCGAACGTCATAGAGCGAGATCGGTAGAGTTGCCAGCTAAAATCGGTTGCGGACGGCGAGCAATGGGTAGCTCGCCGTCCGGTAAGGACCAAGCCCGAGTCGACGGCGCGTCGTGTTCCACGCGCGCCTCAAAGAGATGTCAGCACTATTGACGGGGTCCGCTAGGGCCGATGCCAGCTAGGGTCGCGGGATGTTCGAAAGAGTTACCGTGGCCTCGGCACAGACAACAGAAGGAACACGGGTGGGTTTTAGCCAGTAAAAGTCTGACACGCCCGAGCTCAGAGCGGGAGGTCATTTGATGATTTCCCATCCACAAAAAAAAAAAAAGCTAAAATCGGTATATGACAAAAAGATACAATATTCAATCAAATTCGTTTATTTATTGAAAAAAAAAACTTACAGACTAATTTATAACGAGAGCCCATACATACCGGTAGAAAGACCAACTGTTCGGTCGCGGCAGTACAAACAGCTGTTGTCTCGATTTGGGCCAAAGTTATGCTCTACAGTCAAAGTAAAGCCTTCACGGTATTTACTTACGAAGAACCATATCCGTATCTAATGCCTAAATTAGGTATTTACCATAGAATGTAGATGGTGCCTGTTTGTAGGTAAACAAATGATAGACGCTGAAGTTTTCCCTTATGCTACGGCTAGATTGTCACGATAGCGCGAACTACATTTTCGTGTGCTCTCTCTCTCTCGCTGTACAACAGAGAGCGCGTTTAGTTCGTATTATCGCGACAATGTAGCCATAGCATAAGCGAATAATTAGGCCCGACGGCTCACACCTTTACAAGAGCCTAAAAATACATACAGCTTTCCACCCAGTGGGCCTCAACTACCTACCACCTACCTACCTACCTACTATCTACTTAATTATCTAAAAAAAAATTGACAAATTTTCAAGATTTTAATGTCCTGTCTAGTACCATAAATGTAGCCACGACGACGACAGTCAGACATTCCATACATGAATATTTATATAAAGGTAGGTACCTAAGCATGTGTTCAGTTAACGCTCATCTGCGCGTGATTAGAATTCGTCCACCGTTCACGATATTATGGCAACCAGTGTGAACCTCACGTAATAATGTTACGACATGTCGTGTGCTTGCGCCGTTGGCGCGACAATTACGACCTGTGTGCACTGCGTCTTAATACTGCACTAGTTTAGTTAGTAGCGGAAGTAAGATTAGTAACAATCTGTCGTGAAAACTTAGGTAAGTGAGCTTGAAGTGATCTGTCAATGTCATTCCACCTGATGCTATGGATTGATACTGTTGACAGCTCAATTCAAGCTCACTTCACTTATGTTATCACGGTGACGATTTTTACAGAATAGGTAGCACTAAGGCCGTACATTTCCGTCATAACAATCAAGCAATCAACCCAACTCTTATACTCGAAATATAACAAAACTGTAAAATGGGTATCGATATCTAAACATGCTAACTAGAAAAAGAAATTAATTTGATGATGTTTTTTTTAGGGTCATTTTTTTTGTGTAAACTTCACAGACATGGATGTGTATCGATAACTCAATACGATAAAACAGATTTTATCAATTCACACTCCAAGTAACAACAATACCAGCGGTCAATGACCCAAAAAAGATCATCAAATCTTTTTACTTTTTTATTTTGTCGTGTTTAGATATTGATACCCATCACGTCTGCGGAGTTTCCCTAGCTAATTTAATTTGACCCCGTATTCTATTTAACCCGTTAAAAGATTTAGACACGGAATGAACCCAGAAACGCAAGTCTCAGCAGTTCTGCTTGAAACTAATGTTAATGGAAAAACTCAATTTTAACACTGCCTGACCCACGGAGCGATCCCAGGACCCCATTCTCGAACAGTCGCGTTTGCAACCACTAAACCAGTGTCAGTGTTACCACTGGGCCATCACTGCTCCATAGCAGTAGAACTTGCGTGTGATAAGGTACCTAATTATGATTGTATGAATGCAGAAAAGTAAAATGATGCGGAGGTAAATAAGTTTGTATTCCAATTATCGAGTTCACAAAATCTCACGCGTTTTGCGCAAATGTCGGAGGTTCTTCAGAGATTGCGAAAGTGGTGCACGCGCTCGTAGATCGTGTCAAGGATTCTCAGCTTCGTAAATATGGTCATAACTCGGTTTGGGCACCGAGTTACGTACAGATTGCCCAGGATACTTTGATCCGTTATGGTAACGCTACTGGCTAAGACAAATGTTAATTACTTTGCATACTATTGTATAGAATCAAGTTCTTCTAACTGAACAGACAGCTGTGCTGCTGGGGAGTTTGTTGCGCCACTTCTTCCCAGCTAAAGTACTAGGAAGTGGTGAAGGGTGGGCGTTTTAGGGGTCTGTCTTATATTATTTTGACGTTCAAAAAGTGCTGATTGTCAGCCTAATTTGATTACATGACTTTTGATTTGGATTGTAAAAATTTTCAACATGTCACCTCAGTACTTTTTAACTTAGTTCCCCGTTTATCTCCGTCTGCCAAGTTGTGCTGGATATTATTTTGTGGCTTATCACAATGTTAGCACATGTAGATACCTAAGTAAAATTACGATTTACAAAATTTGCATTATAATTATCTATTTAAAATTTTATTAATTATTTTATTAAGAATGAATAAAGATGAATCTACTTGGTATTTCTTTTTTCATGGTAACTATTATTGTAAATGAAATAAGTAGGAGAGTAGAAAGAACTAGGAAGACACATTCAATTTAATAATAGTATTTTTACCTAAATTATTATGTAATCTTTACACTAAGACATGGCGCACACTATGCGACATGCGACTGCGACAGCTCGGCGAATAGACGCAACGACAGGCCACGGCCGGAGATTTAATAACAATTTAATTTAAGTACCGGAAATTTAATTTAATAACAGTCGCATGCTCTCGCTACTTGTCGCAGCGACTAGACGCACGGTGCTCGCGCACACCAGACGACAGACACATGCGACATGTCAGCGTCAGTCTTGCTGTGAGTGCTGAGGAAAATGCACGTGTGTTTATTGCGAATCTCAACATGGATACGTTCGATGTCGATGTTTTCAAATCGGACGTTGAAGCGCGTCGAATACTCAGAGAAAATGATCGCTGCCTGGTCGAACGACGTCTGTCGTAACGACTACTCACAGACGCCAACGACAGCTCTGCGTTAACGAGCCTATACTACCTCAGCTAAAATTCACTCTATCTCGCTCGCACGATACTGCGCGCGGACTGAGTGAGAGCGGGACTGAGTGCGGTGCTGGGCGGCAGGGAGCGCCGATAGTTTAGGTAATTGCTTTTTACGGTGAAAATAATTGTAATTTAAAAAAAATAAAAAACATCAGACCTGCTTTATAATTAGTTCAGTTAGTATGCAAAGTTTAATTATCTAATTTGAAGCATTTTTTGAATACCAGCGGCTTATTGTTCGGTTTGGAGGTAGCTTTGGAATTTTTTTCTATCGAGAAAATTTTATGGAATCATGTTTTTGGCAAACATAGTACTTAACATTAATCCTCAACTTTACTATATATTTATTTCAAAATTAAAGCTGCAAGTATTTCGACCTATAGTAACAGCGGCAAGATGCAGATGCTAAGCCGACGTACGCACGGACGGAGAAATATCGCGGTGGGATTTTATCGCGCACTGGATGTTCAACTCTCGGTGTTGAACCGAGCATTAAGAATCCAACAGAGTGCATTCCAGCGCGTCGAAAAACACTTGAAAGTCCAGTGCGCGAATAAAAATCGCCGCGATATTTCTACGTCCGTGCGAACGTCGGCTTAGAAGTGGTGAAGGGCGGGCGTTTTGGGTGTCTTATGTAACGTTCAAAAAGTGCTGATTCTCAGCCTACATAATAAGAATAAATTACTTTTGCGGGAACTAGACGCGCTGGCACGTACAGCGAATGTGTTCGTGAATGTACCTGCACTGTGAATGCTGCAACTCCGTCAATAAAGATACCTACATGCGAACATCTCTTAGAGAGAAGCCCCATTAGTGCGTTGCGCTGCGTTGCGTCGTCGCAGCGTCGTTTTCCATATATTTTTTATGATATGCACCATTAGACCGTTGCGTCGTCGCGCGCGACGTTTCAACGGATCGACGGACAAGAGACGAAGCGGGAGCGAGGGTGATGCGCTGCGCTGTCGGAGCTCCGCTGCGACGACGGACAGTGATCTACTGCTAGAGGAGGAAGCTAGACGAGCGTACGGCATTTTTTATCTTACCATGAGTGAGCTGGATATTGTTATAGATTTTCTCATATCCTTGGTCCAAGAAAGACCCATTATTTGCGCTGCCGGAGCGTCTACGCAACGCAGGTGTGGCATACAATGCGTTGTTCCGTTGCGACGTCGCGACGCAACGCACTAATGGGGCCTCGCTCTTATTGTACTAAGCCCAGCCCAGACAGAAAGCGATGCTTAGTGATATTTACCAACTAAATCTGAACATTGCAAACATTTTTAGTTATTTACAGAAAGTAAATAGTCAAACGTCTGCACCACTCTCACTTGACCGGTTTCAAACTATACGAAGGTACCTACCTACCTACTCCATCAAGAGAGGGTATCCAAGCAATGGAATCGACTCACAATTATTTGGATCTCCTTTCATACTTTCTATTTAACTAATAAGTACCTACTTTTAATTAGTAGGTAGGTACATACACCTATTGACACATAGAACCATTAATTATGTAACTGGTTACCAAGTTTATTTATGTGAAAGGTAATCTCGATTTATGTTTGTTTTTCTTGAGCAATTTTGTTATCAGATTATGAACATGAAACTATATAAAATCCTATATAACCTAAATAAACTATTAAAAAAATATATATGGCGTCGAAATATTCCTCCGCAACGCTGTCGACTGGTAATGTACCCAAGAGACTAGCGACTTTGCCATGTTGAATAGCCAACTTGGCCTCTGGCCGAGGTAAAAGCCAGCCCTAGGGTCATGGGAAGTGTCAACCATTTATGGTTAATCATTTAATCAATTTTCTGGTGATCCAGTTAGACAGATCATCTATTTCTCTGCACTAAATGTAAGACAGTATACAATAATATTTATTACCAGCATGAACAGCATCTGCAAATTAATGTATTCTCCTAAAAACTGCTTGGAACGGAACGACAGACGTTTAAATATACATGCCTAATTCTGGCTTAGATGGCTGTGGTAAGACTGCCTCGTTGATCTAGTAGCCGCAAGCGCTACTGCTGAGCTTGAGGTCCTGAGTTCGAATCCCGGGTCGGGCAAAGTATTATTGAGTTTTTTTCTATCAGAAATTTCTCAGTAGCAGCCCGGTGTGGATTTGTGCCCGGTTGGTGGCAATAGGCTCGCTCTTATACGGGTTTACTATCTGGTGTACCTCTGCTAACCCTTCGGGGATTACAGGCGTGGTGTTATGTCATTCTGGCTAAGATGGCTGTTGTGAGTCGCACGCGCACCTCGTCAAACCTACCAACGGAAACTTGATTGATGAGGAAAACGGTTCACTTTACATACTTACTTATCTGTTAATTAAGTACCATAATTTATCTGCAATACATCCCAGTTTTCCGTATCCAAAGTCCTGAAAAAAAACTCATTCTTAAGAAAGATCTGATAATTTCAACTACCTACGTGCACCAATCGTCGTTTACCACAAACAGACCTGTTAAAGGCTCCTGCAAATTGGCGCGACACGCGTTGCGATTAAAAGGCAACGCGTATCACGCGACGAGCGGTGCCTTTGTGTCAGTTTTAATCTTACTTGAACGTGGGAAAAAGATGGAGCTAGACGTCCTGTATAGCTCCATCTCTATCTCACACTGAAGTAACATTAAAATAATACTGCTTTAAGAGGTGGTGGTTGGCCCTGCACTTCTTCACAAAATCCTCCGTCTGACTGCGGGGCATCTATGTAGTAGGTCTTCTTCGTCGTATCAATGATTCCTTTCGAATATTTTTAAATTAGCTTCGACCAGGATTCGGCTACTGCGACAGCTTTAGCGTCAAGGCTCCTGCAAACAGGCGCGACACAAAGGCACCGCGTGTCGCGTGACGAGCGGTGCCTTCGTGTCGCACCTGTTTGCGGAAACTTAAGTCTCGCAATCTTTCTTAATACAGGTGTTATTGCACAACGAGCACGACAAGAGATGAGGCATCGTTTGTGATGTGGTACGCCCACCTGACTAAATTGAATCTACATATTTAGAAGGTAATCCAAGTAGGTACAGATGGTAATTACTGCGCCTACTACCGTCGTTGTAAGTATTTATGTACCTACGTTACATAGTAGTTACAACTGTATCAATGTTGCGCCACGCATTATTATAGCACAGGTGTGACCGAGGCTTTCATGGCCCCCGGCAAGATCGAAAGTACACGCCATTGAGACTCTTCATAAGTACCTATATTCGGAGACAAGGAGAGAGTATTTAATACGGTGGGATTTCGTTGGTTAAGTGGTCGCAAGCGCTACTGCTTAGCATGAAGTCATGGGTTCGATCTCCTCCGGGATTTCTCAGTGGCATCCCGAAGTCTGGATTTGTGCCCGGTTGATGGCAATAGGGTCGCCCCCTGGACTATACTGCATATTCTCCAATTCCACAACACGCTTGTAATCCCCGAAGGGTTAGGCAGAGATGTACCTATAGTACACGCACATTTCCTCAGTTATGATTAAGTCCCATGTAATAGGGGGCGAGCCTATTGCCAACAACCGGGCACAAATCCAGACTCCGGGCTGCTACTGAGAAATTCCAGATAGAAAAACCCAATAACACATTGCCTGTCCCGGGAATTGAACCCAGGACCTCGTGTGCTCAGCAGTAGCGACTTGCGACCACTAGACCAACGAGCCATAATCAGCCTATAATGTTCCCACTACTGGGACACAGGCCTCCTCTCCGTGAGAGGGAGTGGGCTGTGATCTAACCACGCGGGCCCAGTGCAACCCGCCCTGGGCCCGCGTGGTGGATCAGTGATAGATTCCTTTTCTAAAGTTGACGTCCAGTTGACGTGGCAGTGGACAAACGGCCTGGCTAAGTGTTATTCCTATAATATCACTATCGCACAACTCTCAAACTATATACCTACACAAGTGCAAGATAGAGATGGGAACATGTCCAAGTCAAAGCAAGAGCTGGGGGGCAAAAACGGCCACTTTGGCAGAATCATAATAAGATAATAGTATGAACTATAATTAAATGAAAATAAAAATGAAAAAAATAATGAAAATAAATGATTTTAATGAAAATAGCCTAGGTAATAGGTACCAACAAACTCTAGGTCCGGCATTTCAAAAGCTATTTTCATTTTCTGAAGAGCTACACTTGGTCGGCGATATAAAATGGTCTCCGTAACACGTGCGTCCTCAAGGAAATTTACATAAATGTCTAAATCTGCCATTTCAATATTTCTTCACAAAATCTTCAATATGAATTGTAAGATGTTGCTCTTGACTAACTTGTTATGATTCTGCTATTTGACATTAAAGCAATTCATAGTTTGTGCACCATTTTACGAATCTCCGTACAAAACTGTCAAACAGATGAATTGCGTGATATGAATTGTACGCAGTTAATATTATGAATTGCCAATTTGTGACCATTTTACGATTAATTTAACTAAAGTTCATGATATTATCCTATTATGATTCTGCTAAAGTGGCCGTTTTAGCCCCCCTGCAGTCCGGCCGTCGAGACAATGCGTTCTTGACACCTGTCATACTAAAAAAAAAAATCAGCTGCTTCCTACATTTTGACGAGTTAGCAGGAGCGCAGCCTTCAGACAACCCGATTCCTATCGGCTTCCCTTGGGAACCACCACTCCTCTTAATGTCTACTATTGCCAAATAATATAGTACACCTGTGTGTGTAACTGTGTATCATATCATATTACATATATTTAATACCAGTTTAATACAGTCATCAAATAAAAATATTACAAAAATGCCTACGATTTTTTGTTTGAGTTTGAGAAAACGGAACAATTTTTTCTTCGGCTTCCCTCTAATGATAATTGTAGCTGCGCCACTGCGAGTTAGGCGAACATAAATCTAGGGAACAGCTGATTCTTTTTTTCGCGTTATCAGGTTTGGTCCCATAGTAAAAGTTGTTCATAGTTATGAGTACAATGACCCCTTAAGAGGTTGTGCGTGGATTCCGGGACATGTTGTAGAATGTGTTCTCCATTCTTTCATTCAAGCTTCTTGGCTGGTGACGTCAGACGCGCGCGCCTGGTTACGCAACGAAGGCGTGCCGAAGAAAGTGCTGAGTCCATGTGTTTACTCATAAGTGGCCACCAGCCGACCGGCGAGCACTCGGACATAGTAAATAATCTTACAACACACTTAATAATATCACATTTCTCTTCCGAGGGCCGCTGATGGGTTGTACGAGCCGTCACGCTTGTGAGCATGGAGTGGAAATGTATGCTATCGTGGAATGAACGTTTGCCAGTGATGGGCCTATGTTTTCGGATATTAACTATGTAAAACCTTATCTTCACAGCGAATTCAATCAATTTAAACACAAATTATGCAGAGCGATGGCCGTTTTGCGTGGATGTGACGCATATTTTCCCCCAATTTGTTTCTTTTTTGTGTTCTTTCTTTGCGTCATGTTTACCGCAAATAAACATATTTTCTTTCTTTCTTTTCTTTTTCTTTACAAAGAGTATTTTTCACAAGGAGCGACTACCTGTCTGACCTCCACAACCCAGCTCCTCAGTAACACGATACCCCTTGGTAAAACTGGCTGACTTTCGGATTTCTGACTACAACAGTCAAAGATCTACAAATGACAGCCGGGACCGTGCCATCCGAGGCACGGAGGGGTCTTATATGTAATGGATGGTCACCCATCCACGGATGGCCCTCGGCAAACGGAACTTAACCTTCGATCGTCCCGTGCGGCTGTTATTATTCAGCCCAAGCCCGAATCTTACAACCGTTCTATGTTAATATTCGATCTTCTCAACTTATTGCGAAATGGTAAAAATGCTCATTCCAACGGCTTCATCCAAAGATTGATATTTCTATGACTTTAGCGAATGCACAAAAAAAGTGATTGATGAAAAATATGTAACTAAATTGATCGCTTAAAGTTACGAATCAAATGAAAGCAATTAACGTCTTAAACTGAGCGATTAATTAATTGTAAGTCTCACGTTGCCAATCACATTCACGTCTTCATGCAAATTAGATGAACTCAGCTTTCCTCACAAACAGTTGAGAGTGGCGGTCAATGCCGTGACGTACCGTGTGATATTGACCTCTACGCCTTGTCCTGTCAGCTATGAGAATAACTAAATTAATTCATTAATAAAGATGGCGAAATGGTGAGCGCAGTTTGGGACTTCCGCAAACGCGTCAAGAAGTCAATGGTGATTTGGAGACAGTTTAGAATAATCGAAGCTTTATAATCTTGTCAAAATATTAGAAAGGCATATTTTGAACAGGGACATATTTAAGGCTGATTAGATTGAAATATATAGCAATAACATAACATAACATTACATCACGCCTCTATTCACCGAAGGGTTAGGCAGAGGTGTACCTTAAATACCTATAGTACACCCACATATCGCCAGTCATGTCCAAGTCCCATGTAGCAGAGGGCGAGCCTATTGCCATGAACCATGCATAAATCCAGACTCCGGGCTGCTAATGATTCCAGATGGAAAAACCAAATAACACTGCCTGGCCCGGGAATCGAACCCAGGACCTCATACTCAGCGGGAGCGCTTGCGACCACTAGAACAACGACGCAGTCAAATATAAGGCCAATAGTTTATTATTCGAACTGTGAATAAGCGCTAACTAATACCATAAATACTAACCAATATATACAGGATGATTTTTTTTACAGTCTCAAAATTTTTACAGGATGTTCTACCCATGAACAGGAACAACTTTCACTATGGGACCAACTCTGAAATCACGAAAAAAAAAATCTACTGTTTAATAGAATAGTTCAAACCTACTTGACCAAAATGTATGAAACAGCTGATTTTTTTTTCGTGATCTCATAGTTGGTCCCATAGTGAAAGTTGTTCATGTTCATGGATAGAACATCCTGTAACAATTTCGAGACGGTAAAAAAAATCAGTAATCGTTCTATTGCTAACGGACAGTCCTCGTCAGATAGGATCTGAAGATATTTTCTTATTCTTACATGGATACTTGGCTATTTATATATATATGTTTATAAGGAGAAACTGACTGACATATCAACGCACAGCTAAAACTACTGGGGTTTAGGAACGTGAAAGTTTGCACACGGCTTCCTTTTATAATGTAGGGGAGCACTAAGAAGGGGTTTTGGGAATTTGACCTCTCAGGGGGTGAAAAGGGGGGATTTCGTTTGTATGAAAAATCTTATTCCTTGAGTAAATAGACTTGAAACTTGACTCGAATAAGTAAAGTATAAAGTTTGACATTTTTAGTTATTCGAAACTACCTCGTAAAGAGGGATTGGGGGTGTCAAAATTTGTATGAAAGAATTTTTACGCGAGGTCCGATTAACTTGAAACTCAGTATTTAGTCTTAAAACCGAAAATTAAGCATGACGGGTATCAGGGTTTTAAAAAAAACTACCCCTAACTGGATGAAAAGGGCAGTCAATTTGACAGGGGAGGAATTTTACAGCGAGGCTTGATTAACTCGAAAATTGGTATAAATAACCTATAAGTCAAATAATGGAAACGTCTCAAAAGACTTTTCAAAAATTTACTGAAAATGGGGGATACATTTTGTATGAAAAAATATTATTTTGTTGATCTATAAATTTGAAACTTGGCCCGAATTCTTCATCATCATACTCCTGCCCTAACACCAATTTATTTAGAGTCGGTGAAACACGTCTACTTATATATATTTATTATATATATTATTACTTATATATATTATACATATGTATAATTACATAATAACGTTAATCACTATTACTACCATTCAAATGGGGTAGAGGGGGTTGTGAAATTTGTAGGGTAAAGTACGAAATCCACGTGAATGAAATCGCGGGCGAAGTGCTGAATGACTGACATCAGAAATTTTGCTCAAGGGTTCCATTTATAATGTAAGCGAGCTCTAAAAGGGGTTTTTAGAAATTCGACCTTTAAAGAGGGTGAAAAGGGGGATTTCTAATATATTAAAAATAACTTATTTCTTAACTTGGAACAGCATGAATACGTTCTTTTAAATGAATAATAAAGTTTGTCATTATTACATTGTTTCAAAACTACCCGTCACAGGGGATTTTAGGAGGTGCTAAAGTTTGTATGGAAGAATTGTAACGCATGTATTCTGATTCTGACAGGGCCCACTGTGATGCCACGGTATTAATACTTTTGACAAAAAATATAGACATAAGTTTTTGGGTTTTTCGAAAATCTACCAGCAAAAGGGGGTTATTAAGTTTTTGGGGGAGAATTTCACTGCGTGTATTAAGTCAAAAGTAATCTAAACATTAAATGACAAAACACATGATTGAAGATTTTTCATAAATCAACCTCTTTAGGGGTGAAAAGGGAGGAATAGTTTATACGAAACTTTTACTTTCCCTTTGATAAACAAGTTAAATAATTTTCAATAATCAATAAATTAGTAATAAGTAAAAGGATCACTACCGGTTAAAAGGGGTGGAGGGGGTGTTAAATTTTGTAGGAGAAAATATGAAATCCACGCGAAAGAAGTCGCGGGCAGAGTGCTAGTTTAAAATAAGGCAATGAACATTTGTATTCTAAAAGGATATAGCATCTTCTTGCTCCGGAACCGCTACTTAAACTATTGACCTAAGAAAGTAAGATAAAATGGTCATATACATCCTGGGTTATAAACGAGAAAGTTTCTGCAAAAGTTTGTGAACATATATCATTTGATGCATATATTTTGTAAAGATTTATGGCGTAAAACGCATAAATAGATATGTCCACTCTACTGCCTTCTGTGATTATGAATTTGATGAAACTTATTTCAGACCAGCAGTGCCCCGCGGTTTCACCCGCATAAGTCTCGATCCCGTAGGGATATCGGGTTAAAAAGTCTATGTGATAATCCAGGTTATGAACTATCTGTATGCCAAATGTTAACCAAATCCGTTTAGAAGTTTTTGCGTGAAAGAGTAACAAACTTCCATCTATCCTCACAAACTTTCGCGTTTATAATATTAGTAGGATGATAGGAAGTAGGATAGTGGAAGGAGCTCGTGGTTAAGTAACAACAGCTGCACTGGTCGAGTCATCAGATTAAGCTGCGTTGGACTGTGGATGGGTGACCATCTTTACATACCGAGACTCCTCCGTGCCTCGGAAACACGTTAAGCCGTTGGTCCCGGCTGTCATTCGTGGATCTTTGACAGTCGTTACGGGTCGTCAGAAGCCCGAAAGTCTAACAACCAGTCTTACCAAGGGGTATCGTATTACCCAGTAACTGGGTTGTGAAACTGTCGACTTGCTGCAGCTGCGCAATCATTTCAAAAAACCGGCCAAGTGCGAGTCGGTTACAAAGTTATTTTTTGCAGTTGCAGAAAATCGCCCATATTTTAACAAAATACCTTATAAATCGGCGGTTTTAGTATTTGTTTATCGAATACGTGTACGGTACATGATATACAGAAGTTTCAAATTCCTAGAGCCGGTACAAAAACGGTCTAAAACTGAGAACTTTTACGGCCCCCTATTTCTTCATTTTTGAAGATAAATTAAAGTTACATTTATACTCTACTCGTTGAGTTCTAGACAATGACACCCCACATACCAGGGTAATTCAAAATCAAAAGTTTATCGTATGGGGGGTCCCAATACAATAAACTTTTATTTTATTTTATTGGGACATAAAACAGTTACACGTTATAATTTTAGTAAATAACAAACTAGGTTAATAGAGGTAAACATGTAACCCACACCAATGTCAGCGGAATAATCTACTATGGAGAAATAAAACAAAACACGCATCTACTGGAGGCGATTTAGGTTATGATGAATACATAATTACTGTGCAAGCAATTGAATAGCCATTCTTTTAAATTTTGTTTGAGATAGTGAAAATATATCAAGATCGAAAAACTTTGTGTTGTATATTTCTAAGAGACGACGGAGGGGCGGCCTTGCGCCAGCATTGGTTCTGCACTTTACAGTGTGGAACAGCCGGGGCACGCGCGCCCCTCGCCGCAATACAGTTCTGGGTACAATATAACAAAGTTTATTGGTGATATCAGAGCAGTCAAAGTTGTTATTACATATGCCATGCAGCATCACACACATTTTACTGTATTTTATTTTTATTATGTATTTGTTGTTATAGTGAAAATAGACATACACAATCTGTGAAATTTTCAACTAAAAGTCTACCTATTACGGTTCATGAAATATAGCTCGCTGACAGACACACGGACTGACGGACGGACAGCGGAGGCTTAGTGGCGGCTTAGTGGTGGTGGCGGACGGGGTTCCGCTTGGCATCCTTCTGGTACAGCACCTAAAACCATATAAATATTTGGCAAGCAGGAACTAGTAGTTCTGTAAAAGCACTTGCATGAAACATTCGTTCATATTCACTGTACTTTTTGTACATTTTGACAGCAAAAAGTGAAACAATAAACCACCTACCTATCCCTTAATAATAAACTAGTTCAGTTCCAACTCGTTAAGGTACGCTTTGTCTAATAATATGAAGTGCGACAAAGTGAATAGAATAGAAACATTCTGTTCATGACTTTCACGGATCTGTCGGTCCGGCTGTATGTACAAATTGTTAAGAAAACCATGATCTCGAAGGAGCTAAGTGCGTTGCGTCAGAGTTTCACCGGCACCATTATAACTAGGAACGCACAGAAAACCCACTCGTGTTCTTGCTGACAAATGACTACACACACTCACATCACTGCATAGCGGGGCTCGGAGGAGACACCTTTATAGTCTCTCCAAAGGGGGTTCCGGATCGGTCTGTTAAGAGGTAACGGGACCCCCTCCATGTGCTGGTAGTCACCGGGGTGGTTTTAGTGAGGTGGTGGTGATCCCACACTCCCTGGTCTTTTCCCCAAAGTCCAAGTGCCTTTTGAAGGTTTCCCCCCGAAAACAAAAAAAATGGAACACACAGAGGACCTGAAGACCCACTAGTATTCTTGCTGACAAATCACTAGACAAAGTTTGACCTTACCAAATGGATGAAAACGATTGAGAATAAATCCATCTAATCGTGGCGTCTATGAGTGTACCTGAGGATGTTTGTATGGATTCACCTATGCCTCTGGCCTTTCGGATGATGCAGGCGTGATGTTTATGATGTTGTAGGGATGTTTGTCTCCTACGCATGCGTGTCAAGAATTATACAGCATAGACCAGAAAGGTAATCTACCATGCCATGTTTGGGTCGAGTAGGTATTGAATTTTTGTATAGGACGGTTGATAATTATTTTTTTCTCTATTACGATGTAGGTCCCATGGAGAAAGTTGTTCAGTTTGATGGTCTGTACTGCACCCTTAAATATGACCATACCCTTCTGATACACGCTGTATTTTTATGGAACTATAAAACAACTCGACTTTTAATTAAGTCAGGCAATTGTCATCACTAATTTATTATTTTTCAAACTATGTCATTATGTATATTAAAACAGTTCTAATAAAATTATCTATACATCTATACAAATAAATAAAATTGAATTGTCTGCTTATAATGTCAAAATATGATGAATGATGTGATAAGGCAACGGTGCGGTTTAAAAGAAGATGTAGTGACAAAAATTGAAAAGAGTATGCTTAGATGGTTTGGTCATGTGAGAGGATGAATGAAAGTCGACTAACAAAAAGTATTTACACGGCAGATGTGAGTGGAAACGCCGGAAAGGGACGCCCTAGGAAGACATATAGTGATCTTATTGGTGATGTTCTTCAGAAAGGTCAGGTGCGTAGTACTCGCAACAGGCGTGCGTGTATGACCAGATGTATGAATGTAAACAAGGCAAAAGGAGTATGTAAGGATCGTAGCAGGTGGCGTTCTGTAGTTTCTGCCTACCCCCATGGGAAGAAGGCGTGAGTTTATGTATGTATGTAATGTCAAAATAAGAATTTTGTACTAAATTTAAAAAAAAATTGTCTGTCTGTTTATTCCGGCTAATCTCTGAAACCGCTGGACTGATTTTGACAAGACTTTCACTAGCACATAGCTGAGGTTACGGGGTGTAACGTAGACTTGAAACGAGACGAGAAATTGTGAACATAAAATCAAATTTGAAAAATTCATTTTACTTTTGGTAGCCCAATTCTCGAGGATAGTTATAGGGTATTTAACATCACGCTACAACCCTTAAGAGCCGAGCGAAAAGAAAAAAAGTCGGAAAGAACACTAAGCGAAAACGAAGTAATAGCGCAGGCGGGCGATGCAACGCGACGGGTCGGGGGACGAGGGAGTTTTATTAAAATGTGGCTGTTATTTTAGTATATTGTGTATGTATACGAATTCCACGCGAACGAAGTCGCGGAGCACAGCTAGTAATAAAATAAAATTTAAAAGATGTTTTATTGATAGTCCGCCACAATGTTATGTAAAGTGGGTTTTCTACCACGTGGTGACGACAGCGACGCGTACCAACCTACCTACGAAAGTGACGCTAACGATCCCGCCACACACCGCCATGTAACTCAGTTTAACTAAGAAAGTTATGACATTTCCACACTTTTACTTTTTATCACAACATTGTTTGTTTTATAATTCTTACCTATCAAATCAAAACCCTAATAAATCAGGATGCGACGCAGACACCACTCGTGGCGCGACACGCGGTGCCTTTGTGCCGTGTCATCGTGTGCGATTCGAGTCGCGTATCGCGCCTGTTTGCAGGAGCCTTTAACGAATTTTATTCATACAAAATCAATCAATCTGCCTAGTCTTTTCACAATTATGTTGGGGTCGGCTTCCAGTCTCGACGGATGCAGCTGAATTCCAGTTTTTTACACGGAACGACTGCCTATCTGACCTCCATAATCCAGTTACAGGGTAACACCCCCCCCCCCACCCCTTGGTTAGACTGGTTGTCAGAGTTTTGGACTTCTGACTATTTATACCCGTAACAACTGTCAAATATCTACAAATGACAGCCGGGATCAACGGCTTAACGTGCTTTCCAAAGCACGGAGGGATTTCGATATGTAATATGGTCACCCATCCACAAACCGACCGCGGCTAGCGTAGCTTAACCTTCGATCGACACGTACGGCTGTTTGTTAAGCCACGAGAATTAAAGATGTAAGTATATTATTAGTAAGTTTTGCGTCAGGTTACATTACAGAGGAGAAGATCCAGACTCCAGCACATCAAGCTACTGCAATCTGTCAAATTTCTTTAATAGATTTTCGACTTTATTGCTATCGCATTAGGTTCAAGGTTGATTGGGAAAATTTGACAGTTTCGGGTAGCTAGATGTGCTGGAGTCTATATATATTTAATTGCACATTGTTATGTAATCATTGTGTTGCATTCACATCCCTTTTGATGCTTCTAGAAAGTGCTAGGGAAAAACATTATTCTTCGTTCATCTTTCTGTAATTTATTGAGTAAAAATAAAGCCTCCTTCAAACAGGCGCGACTCGCGACGCGAATCGCACGCGACACAAAGTCACCGCTCGTCGCGCAACACGTGGTGCGTTTGTGTCGCGTCTGTTTCCAGGAGCCTTAAATGCTACGCTCGCTCTATTTACTAGTAATAGTATAGTAGAGCTGGTTCTTCTTCGCACTTTACTTCTTTGACACATGCGAAAAGGTAAGCAGGCTGTTTACCTTTACGCATAGGTACGTCAAACAGAAAAAAAGATTATTTATTTATTTAATTACAACGGTCGTGTTACAACCAATTACAGTAACTAAAATTATAAAAATAAAAGAGACAATTATAACACATATTAAAATATACAAAATAAACAAAGAAGAGTAAGATTTGAAGTGAAAACATAAGTAAAAGAAGGTTAACAGCACTTTCATAAATTCCTCTCACAGTACTTCTGACATACCAATAAAATCTTCGTCCATCCATCCGCAAACAGATCGGCTGTTGGATTAGAATCCAAGAGATCATTAAGTGCGGTCAGAGTGCGAGGAATTGGCGACTTAGCGCGTGCAACAGTACGACATGGAGGCACGGCAAACAGCCTGTGTTTTAATTATCTGGGACAAAGAAGCGCGCCAGCATCGCAAGCAAATCAGGAGCGTCACCAGCGCCACGGAGCATCTTACGCGTCAGACGATGAAATGTATCAGCTGCTGCACCTGACTGGTGCATTTTATCTTCTTTTCTAACGACGTAACACAAAAAATATTAACTTTACCGTAATTAAACCTGTAAATTGATTGCGTCCATAATTTTAAAACAAATGTCTCGACTACCTGAGCTGTCAAATATCCCCAGGAGAGGGTCCCTTGTACAGGAAACACAAAAACTTACCCGACATCAAATAAATTGGACAGTAAAAAATATATCATGTAATTTGTAGGCGCGGGGACACAGGGGCGGACTGCAGCAGCGATGGATAAGTTATAGACAGTATCAATGACGACCTTTTTATTAAAATCAAATCAATCATTTTATTTCTGACAAGAGATCCATAAACTGTTAGTAAAAGATGTGCACTTAAAATATTATTGTTAGTAACCTATACTAAAGACGAATTAAAGAAAAGACCACCTAAACAACTAAAACACAAAAACATCAATCTAGGTTATCACAAATTGCCTTATTAAAGCGGTGGAAGTTTCTGCCGCTTTAAGTTGTCTTCAGGATATCAATCATATCATTAGAAGGCGTATTAATAAACCCAGACGTGCAGCAAGTCCTCCAGTGGAATTTCTCTTCTGAGGTAAACTCGTAACATTCATAAGCGGCAAAAGACTGCAAGGTATCATATATTGCTTGATGATACGACTATTGTTAGTTCTACAAAACAGCTTCAAAGACAGCATATAAACGAATCGGCGGTAAGTTACGAAATAATCATTTATTTACTGGACAGGACAGGACTGGACAGGTCCACTCAATCTGTGTGGTTCTTTCCTCAAAAGACCATTTCAGACACCAACCTACATGGTCTTCACATGATCTGACCAAGATTATGTCTGGACTTTAAAAGAGACTGCGTTTGACCTCTGAGTTTGTTTCGGCCTTTCTTCTCAGAGTACTCAGATAGGAAACGCCAGCCTCATCTAGTTTTAAAAAAAAATGTTTGAAATCATTTATCATTTACCAAAAAACTTAGCTTAGGTATCTAACATCAGTGTTGTTTCAACAAGGGATGGGTATGGCTAATACAAATAAGTAAGACCTCTGTCCTTCAAACTAGGAAAATCCTGTATCTTGAAGGACACTGTTCTTTATTGAGCTTGACACGTTTGTGTGTGTGTTGATGTGGGGTTAAACTGGTCTGTTGGGGTTTGTGTGTGACTGTGGGTATATAATAACATATTAAAAAATAATCTGTCGAGGAAGGGAAAAAATTTGGTATTTTAGTCGTTAATTCGTAGAATAAATGAGTTCCTCTGTATCGCAATCGTTTAGATTTAAGAGCAGATCTAATCATTTTCTTTTTAATTGGAAGTGGTTTAGATTATTAATTGTTAAATTTATTTTAAAGCTGGGTGTATATCCTAGAACTTAGGATGAAATATTGGTGGGTAGAAATAGATCCGGAAACTAGCTGAGATATAAGAACTTATGTAATTATAAACATTCCATTGACATAATCGTTAAATATTATGTCCGTAGAACTTTCACCAGTGGGCCCAATCCTTTTGTCAGGATAGTTTTATGGCGCCAATAAAGATCATCAGTGATCATCCAAAAGTGAAAAGTTTTGCTTTACTCATCAGTTCACCATAACGCCAGGTAAAAGTTGGTCAAAAGTCTAGAGCACTATAAATTACACACATTTAACAATTAATTAATTCAGTACGAACTAATAACAGCTCCTAAGCCAAGAAACCAATTTTGTGAAGTCCATCTCAAAGCTCTGATTCACGCATTAATTATTAGTTAACGAATGCGGCCCTGGCGAGTGATAGTTAAGTTGCATTCAAGTTACGGAGACTTGGAGTCAGTGTTCGCGCGCCGGTCGGGGTGATAACACGCTACTTGCACTTAACTTAAAACTTTTTCATTTTCCCAAAAGTTAAGTAAAGTTAACGGAGTGTGATGTTGAACCATTTTTGTATTTCGAAAAATGTGATTCAGTCAACGAACCGGTTCGGTTTTTGAATAGTTTTTATTTTATCTATTTTTTATTTGGGATTATTCAAGTGTACGAACTATAAAGGAGGTTTTATTTGGAATTGAAGTGACGGTGTTTTAATAAGGTAAGTTTTTTTTAATTATAATTTTTTCGTGTTGACCGTCTATGTCTCTATCTATAAAATCGTAAAAAAATGACAAGTAGGGGTTCCTGCAGGCTTTTCTATAAAAGCAGATGAGAGAAAAGAAGCCAACAGGAACCGCTGAATTGAAATTCTCAATCAATCCATTCTCATCAAACCTATAATCTTACTCAAAAGCGTCCCCCTACAACGACTCAGCAAAATAAATACTTTAAATGGCGAATATTTAATTGATCCTCCAAAAACTTTTTGATATTCTAATAACGAACGCCTTTTTATTAACTTTCTGGTATTTTTACGGTTTCGTACCCGAAGAGTACCAAACGGAACCCTATTACTAAGCCGATCCGCTGTCCGTCGTCCGTCCGTCTGTCAGCGGGCTGTATCTCATGAACCGTAATAGGTAGACAGTTGAAATCTTCACATGTTGTGTATTTCTATTGCCGCTTTAAAAATAAAATACACACAAATCCAAAAAATACAAATAATAAAAATAAAATAAAGTTAAAAATTAAAGGGGGTCCCCATACAAGAAACGTGTTTTTTTAAACTGAAGTCTTTTTTTAAATAGGTATGTAGTGTTGAATATTGCACGGTGGTACGGAACCCTTCATGCGCCAGTCCTCTCTCGCACGTGGCCGGTTTTTTTAAACTATCTGTACCATTAAAGTTGGTCTAGTAACTAGCAGTAAAAAAGGGAATTATTTGGGGTTCGATTAACGACCGAACCCAATAATCTATTTTAAGTAAAAGACAGATCGCTATTGATGGTAGACAGTATAATTATATCTGTCCTTTTGTCAGGCCGGTAAGATTCCATAATCTCTTATAGATTATTGGGGCGTTAAAACCATAGATAGATAGGTTTTTCTACCTCCAGTATGCCAAAACTGGTGATAGATAGGTTCATGGATGGGTACGGCCGTAAATAAATAAACTCACGCCTTCATCCCATGAGAGTAAGCAGACACTACAGATCGCCACCTGCTACGATCCTTCTTTTGCTTCCTTAGTCTTAAATACTTGCCATTTCTACCACGATTAGGGCTATTCCTACGGCCTACGTATATAGTTAATTCCGATACCAGAAAAACCCTATCAAATGGGTTTGTTTCTAAAATAACTAGGGCTAATATAATATATTATGTTTCGTTAGGGATCCTCAAAACGACCAATTGCCATCAATTTTTATTATTGTAATATTCTCAATCGCTTCAATTTATTGCATTTGATAGACGATTTTGCGCTTCAATGTGTATCAATCACGTAAAAATTGTCAATTGCAATTGATCGTTTCGGGGGCCCTCTATGGTGTCCGAAAGCAGACACATTCATCTCTCGGAGACAGGTTACTTTCTCTCTCAGTTCAAGGGCGTAAAGCTGGCTGTAAAACATATGACAACACGCACGTTTTGTATGAGCCGGCCGCAACCGTTTAGCCAACTAGGAAAATAATAGAAACGTTAGATACTCAGTTGGAAAAAAAAAAGTTTGTGAGGTTTGATCGATGAATCGATGATGTTTGTAACTCTTTCACGCACAGCCTACTGAACGGATTTGGATGAAATTTGGCACACAGATAGTTTATAACCAGGATTAACATACAAGGTGGCGATTAGGTTATCACATTAATTGAAACCACGTATTCAGTACATGATTCTGGACTCCGCTACGTTAAAATTTTTCGTCTGTTATTAAAAAAAAAAAATCTGCTGATTCATACAAAAGTTCAATACCTACTCGACCAAAATGTATGAAACAGCTTATTTTTTTTCGTGATTTCAGAGTTGGTCCCATAGTGAAAGTTGTTCGTATTCATGGGTAGAACACCCTGCGAAAATTTGGATAGTGATTAAAAAAATGCCCTGTATATATAACTAGCTGTGCCCCACGACTTCGTTTGCATGGATGTCGTAAGATACACAATAATACTAAAATAACAGCCACATTTTAATAAAACTCCCTCGTCTCCCGTCCCGTCGTCAACCGTCGCGTTAAATCGCCCGCCCACGCTATTACTTCGTTTTCGCTTAGTGTTCTTTCTTACTTTTTCTTTTTGCTCGGCTCCTAAGGGTCGTAGCGTGATGTTAAATAGCCTATAACTATCCTCGAGAATTGGGCTACCAAATACAACAAGAATTTTTCAAATCCGACTTTTTGTTCAAAATTTCATGGGTTTTAATTTTTTTACGCGGAACCCTAATTGTTTTTCTAAAATAAAACTATCCTGAGTTACTCCCCGTAACATCAGCTATCTACCAATGAAAGTCCCGTCAAAATAGGTCCAGCCGTTTCGGAGATACGCCGGAACAAACAGACAGACAGACAAAAATGTTAAAAATTGCTGTTTTGTTGTATGTACCGTTTAAAGGTACTTTCTTCTGCACTTAGTAAAAAGTTGTTATTTTGACATTACAAATAGACAGTTCAATTTTATTTATTTGCCTAGATTAGCTTTGTTTCGTAATTATCTTAATTATGTAAGTAAAAAAGTTATTTTTTTAGTCATTAAAACACATGTTTTTGTAAGTACAAAAAATAAAACATTAAAAATTAGGTATTTAACATACTCTTCGAATATCTAGATAGTAAATGCCTACAAATAAACCTAACTTTACTTAAATTCTAGGACGAAAGGGTTGGCGATTTCTATTTAAATTTTTCTAATATTCTGCAAAATCTCAAATTCCTATCAGTACTTTCTCAAAGCTATTTCGTCCATATATATATAAAGTAATTAAGATCTTTTAAAACTGTATATTTTACAATCGCATTAACATTATAAATATTAAATTGTCGAGAGTTAATGGGTTTCTTTAGATTCGTAAAAAATAAAATAAAAGAGTCGATTTCGCTCATTGTCGTAACGCTAATGGCAAATAACGATTTCTTATTAGCAGTTATTACTTAAATAGAAAGTCTCTTGTCAGATGAGAGTATTGGGCATGAAGATCTTTGCTTTTCTCTCTACGGCAAGCAGGTATTCTGTGGCTGCTTATAATCACCAATAGATACTGCTAAACTTTCGAACCAACAATCAAGCACTTACTTACCACCTTGAAAAAAGCGCATAGGTAGTAAAAAGTGTATTTAGTCTAGGCATATTTACTTATAATAATATATGGGGGGGTGGGGAAGTAATCTTTGGAACTACTGATCCGATTCCGAAAATTATTTCACTAATGGGAAGCTACAGTATTGCCGAGTGTCATAGGATATATGTATTTAAGGTTTTTACATAAAAAAATAAATAGTAATAATAATTATAATAACCTCATCATTTAAAAGTGTCTAAGGCCTTCCAAACCTCAGGGTCCCGAAATATCTAAAAGACATTAAAAAAATATATAATTATTATTACTTGATTTTTCAAGTCGTGATGAAGCAATATTCATCAGAATATTGATTCTTTTAATACCAATTTACATTAAATCAGTATAATTATAATAATTATAATAAAGTAGTTCTTATAAAATCGCTAGTTTATTACGCTCGCTAGTTTAGTTTAGTATAATATTATTACTATACAGGGTCAAATTAAATTAGCTAGCGAAACTCCGCAGACGTGATGGATATCGATATCTAAACTAAAAATAAAAAAGATTTGATGGTTTTTTTTTGGGGTCAACGACGGGCTACTTGAGTTGAGAAAATCTGTTTTATTTTTTTTTTGTTTTACCCTGTTTACATATCGAAACCCGTCACGTCTGTGAAGTTTACACAAAAAAATGATTTTTTAAACTGATATTTTAAGTGACTACACTACCTGCTGTCGATGACCCCAAAAAACCTCATCAATTTTGTTTTGTTTTATCAAGTTTAGATATTGATACCCATCACGTCTACGGAGTTTCGCTAGCTAATTTAATTTAACCCTGTATAAAATCGCTATATGACAGTCCTGTAGTTAAACTGATATCACCTATTTGTTTATAAATTCAAAGAAAACTCTCATAATTTATTATTATTTCCTTTCTTCACGGACCTGTAGCCGCCGTTCTTAATCTTCAATACATCGGCATTTCCTATTAATACAGACGCGGCTCGCGAGCTCCACTTTCGCACTCGGATTCCGGAATCAAACGCGACCAGACCAGAATAGCCGGCCTCTAGAGAATGTTACGATGTCATATCTCAAGATAAATCCTTGATCAATAACCTGTGCTTGTTACTGGTAGAAACCAAGACTGCCCTGTCTCTGGTAACCCATGCAGACATACAGAAATAATCAGCCTATAATGTTCCTACTGCTGGGACTCTCTGTGAGAGGTCGTCGAATTTTTGGTTCTAGGACATGCCGGTTTCCTCACGATGTTTTCCTTCACCGTTTTGAGAGCAGTGGTGATGAAATTATTTACACAAAGTAAAGCGTCTGCTTGGGTTCGAACCAACGTCCTAAAACTCGTAAGTCGGGGCCGTTACCACTGGATCACCACTGTTCTCCACTTTTTCAGGTAACCCACCCAAGTTCTATGTGTGTAGAAGCCATATTTGTAGGTAAAAGATTACAAGTTCAGAATCTGATGATGTCAGCGATGCTAAGATGCTTAAGAATGGCATAGATTAGGACAAAACTACATATGTATGGTATTGGAGTGTGCTGTAAACTGCGAATAAATTATATTGCATCAATATCATTATATGCAAATGTGTTTATAACAGCTGAAAGAGTGAAACTGCCGAATAATGTTTAAATAATAAAGGTTTGCCAATTTGATAAAAACACAGATTATAGCAGAATGATTAGGGGTAAGTACCCTGTGGGGTAACCATACATAATAGTCTGATATCATCATCTGCCGAGCCTTTTCCCAACTGTGACGGGATCGGCTTCCAGTCAAACCGGACGCAGCTGAATACCAGTATTTTACATGGAGCGACAGCCTATCTGACCTTCACAACCCAGTAACTGGGTAATACGATACCCCTTGGTAAGACTGGTTGTCAGACTTTCGGGCTTCTGACGACCCGTAAGGACTGTCAAAGATACACGAAAGACAGCCGGGATCAACGGCTTAACGTGCTTTCCGAGGCACGAAGGAGTCTCGGTATGTAAAGATGGTCACCCATCCACGAACCAACCCCGGCAAGCGTAGCTTAACCTGGTGGATCGACCCGTGCGGCTGTTATTACTTAGCCACGAGCTCCTCTGATAATAGTCTCATATTAGTCTGACATGATTTAGCTAAATATCTAAAGAGTCTATTTTCCTCTGCGATTAAACAGAATATTCACACTGAGATTGTCAGTAAAACTTTTGGTCCCAAAGCCTCCATTGAATGTTATTATAGCATTCTCCACAGAGTTTGTATCATCGCTGGCCATGCCTACGTCAACACGCATCAAGTAGCCGACACCACCATGTCACATTGATCTCCGGTTACCTTGTAAGGGCAAATCCGACACTTTTACTGAACCTGACGTAACCCAAGAATGTTAACTTCACAACAATGTGGGCAGGTGTCACCATACTAACCTGTAGTTAACGCCCATAACTTTCTCACGTTAAGAAAGTTGTCACCGAAGATTCGGCCGCCCAATATGCTAAACTAGAGAAATCTGGAAACTATACGGATATGGCTACTAATTAATCGGCGTTTGATCACTCATTAAGGGGGAAGCACTAAGGTAGCGCGAAATCAAAATTTTCTTACGATTTCTGCAATTTGCGGCTCAATGTTTGCATGTATGTTGATTAAAGTATGATTCGCGACAGTAACAAATATATATTATCAGAATTATAATCATTAGAATCAATGATACAACTCTCTAAGTTAGTATAATGTAGTGGCGCAGTTACAATTATCTTTAGAGGGAAGCCGAAAAAAAAATGTTTCAGTTCTGACCAACTCAGACAAAAATCTGTAGGTTTTTAATCTTATGATGTATTAATCTGGTATTAAATATAATTATGTAATGTGATGTGATACACACTTTGGTGTACCATATTATTTGGCAATAGTAGACACTAAGAAGAGTGGTTGTTCCGAAGGGAAGCCGATAGGAATCGGGTTGTATGAAGGCTACGCTCCTGGTATAATCCTCAAATGTCAAGATGTCATGAAATAGTCATTCAATAGGGTAATATGAACTTAGAGAGCTGTATTAATGATTTAAATGATTATAATTCTATGAATACATATTTTTTATAGTCGCGAATCATATTAAGATCAACATACAACCTGATACTGACCTGCAAAATGCTTAAAACGTAAGAAAATTTTAATTTCGCGGGCTACCCAGTTGATTTTACCTTTGATCTGATTTTTTTTTCTTTTTTTTTGTTTTTTTTTTAACGGGTTATACATATAAGGCTGTGTATTGTAGTTTTGGTTTCGATTAAAAAACCCCCGCGGAGATTGGATACGATATTATTGTGAACGCTCTAATTGAAAACGGAGTCAATAGAATTGAATAGTTGTTTAGATATTTAAAAGGTAATAGAAGGAAAATAAATGAGATTTAAACGAGCACAACTGCCGCAGGCGCAAGAGATATTTTGGCTTTGTCTTTGGAGTGTTAGCATCTGCGTTTCCTTTGCAGATGCCCATTGGTGCTGGGTGGTCCACCTGCCTGTTTGCTATCCAATAAAATAACAACAAAACAATAATTTGTAAACAGCCAAATTCAAGAACTGTTCAATAATAATTTTCAAATTAGTTCAACCTTCACAGCTTTAAGAAAAATTATATCTGGGCTCGGCTCATTACCATCAATTTAAACTACTTCTGCATCACTTCTTACCGAAGAGGGTGTTATAACAGTCACTTACATAAGCCCGCCCTAACCCAGTACATAAATAGCAGCAATTTCCCAATAAACGGGTCCATTCTAAGCTCATTAACCAGTTATGGTGTAAAAATGTAAATACATCAGCTCGCGCATGCGCGGTCGCGTGCGACTCGCGCGCCGAACATCTAGCGCAGTGGGCCGGTGGTTTTCATTGCACACACGATTTACATTTGTTGCTAGTTTTGTGAGAATTAACATCTGATTTAAATAGATTTGGAGGGAAATGGATAATGCAATTGGTGGATTATGACGGCTAATTATAGGTACTTTGTAATGGTTTGCAGCGAAACAGAAGTACTTAGTGCTAAACAGACAGCTGTGCTGTTGGAGAGTTTGTTGCGCCACTTCTTCTTCCCAGCTAAAGTACTAGGAAGTGGGTAAGGGCGGGTGTTTTAGGCGATAGTCCTATTTAATTTTGACATTCGAAAAGTGCTGATTCTCAGCCTCAGCCTACTTTGAATAAATTTGACTTTTGTTTTTGATTTTGTGGAGAAGAGAAGTGCTAAATGCTTGTGTCAGCTAAAATGAGGCCTCGCTTTGTAAGTGCTTGTCTTCAGTTACCGGTCTGTCATGTATTGTATCTTACAATTTAAGGTCATTACGCAACCAAACTAGGATAATCATAGCACCTTGTAAAAACATATGTTTTGGACTACTACACATTTTATAAACCTGCCAAATGCGTGACAGTTTGTCGGCAGGATTAGCGCTCGTCAAAAAAAGAAAAAAAAAGTGTAGAATCGTCTTTCTTTAACGTCTTCATCTCATTCTTAGGTTTTATGCCAAAGTTGACTGACCACAGACAGAATATGGAATACGTATTTAGCAGTATCAATAATACAAACTCTTTCCAGGCCCTAAATTAACCTAGTGAAGAGAGTAGATGTATGTTTGATATTTCTAAGTACTGTAGTGACCTGCCACGATACTATAGGCATATCAATACGTATATTGTGTGTTTGGTCTCGACTCCGAGGTGTGTTGGTGGATATATGAAATGAAGAACACGGAAGCACTGTTATTCCTATTTATTCGCTTATATGAAAGCACATTACATTGTTAGGGGTAAAGCTAGCACCGCACTCTGTCAATATATAAAACAAGATGACCATACGTCATAGTTTTTACCTATTCTAAATTCCAATAAACCAGTGTTTGTCTTATCAGCCAATGTCACAATCCGAGGAGGATTCAAGCGGAAGGCCGGCTCAACTAAAGCCTCTACAGTACTATGGTACTTAGAATTAACTAGGTGGTTAATTGGTGGGTTATCTGCTGCTCATTGTAGATGTCAGATTGCTGAATCCCTGCATCTGTAAGTAATTTTAACTTGCCTTGTTTGTCGTCACCTAACGAGTGAATATTAGTGAATATTGTGTTACCGTGCCGTATGCCGTGTGACAGTGGGCACTACGTGTGAATGCCGCGGGGACGACGACCGGCGCTCTTCCGCGCACTATCTAGACCAATCGGAACAATTTCACTTAATCACATAGCTATTTCATCTGGCTTGGTATCTACGGAACCGTTTATTAAATCCGAGAACATTGATGCAGGTTAGTTCTCTACATATATTGTAGCACGGTTATTGCACGGGTATTGTAGCATTAGAAAGAGAGGAAAATATTTTTGGCTAAACATTTTGGCAAAAGTAATAAAACTAAAAATATTAGAAATCGAAATCAAACCTGCTGAAGCAGGAACGAAGACTAAACCTACATGTGTCTGAAGCAGGAACGAAGACTAAACCTACATGTGTCTGAAGCAGGAACGAAGACTAAACCTACATGTGTCTGAAGCAGGAACGAAGACTAAACCTACATGTGTATATATTATCTGCAATTCTAAATTCTAATCTGAAAACTGCGAATCAAAATTACTGTGTAAGTATGGTGAAAAGCTAAAGATGATGGTAGAGATGAGATACTTTGTCATACATAGCCCATTGAAAGCTGTAATTGATTCTAAATAATTAAATATAGTACGGGTTATTAATGAACCACAGTGTAGAATCCTGTTGATTCCGTATTTATGCTAATTAGATCACTCGCTGGCTCACTCTCGAACCAAGCCGCTCACTTTCAAACTTTTCCCGCCATTTTGTAATGACTGACAGATGACATTATTGACAGTAGTTACGTCACTACTTGTGCGAATGAGACAGTCTTTACATATCTATTACACTGTCTAATATACAGTATAAAGTTCAATGCAGTTTTCTATTAAAGCTCGTGAGCTGTGGCCTGAAGGTACCTATCGATTTAATCAAATTGTGTCCAAAAAGCAATAATTTTGATGAAACTAAATTGAATAATTTTACATTTGTAAACGACGAAAGTAGTAGTCTAAGCAATAATATAAATAGTTATGGGGCAATTTAAGAAATTGATTCTATAGATGTTGAAGAGAAATACAAAAGTATATTCGATAAATTCGTGCCAGCTATTAAAGATGTTTAAACTGACGGAGCGTGAGGTAAGCAGTTCTGTGATGACCCAAGTGAGAAAAGGAAAAGAATATGGACTGCTTCTGGCAAGCAGTTGAGAAGTAAGTAGTACAATCTGTACACTTTACTAGTAAAATATTAATTAGTGAAATACACCAGAATGAATTAAAAAAATAATAAATGCCAACCGAAGAGTCTCGTGAATTTGAACTAAATCTCAATATTGTTCGCGAACGGAAACTATTACAACAGCACAAAAACAACAGTTCCCAAGCGACAACAATTCGTTACTCACTATTACCGAAATTCCGCGTTTCGTTTATTTTTCATTTTATTGTATTTTTCAACTTTCGCCGAAAACCCGTCGAGGTAACGCAGTCGACGACTTTCTTCTCGCGTAACGTTAACCGATGCGTTTACGTTATCTTTTGTTTTGTGCCGTCATACTAATTATTGGATTACGCAAACTTAGATGTAATAGCTGTTTACTGTTTTCTTTATGTTTAACGTCTTATTTGCTGAGTAGTTTAGTTTTATTAACTTGATGCCGTGTTCGTCACGAAAATCTGCGTTGCAAAGAGAAATAATATACCATAACTATCTACATGAGTAGGTATAAACTTCTTGTCTCAATGCCTAATGAGAAAATGAGCTTTTTGTCGTATTATTGAACAATTAACCAACAGCCTATCATTCCTACTTAGTAATTATCCACTAATGCTATGCTACTATGCGCTCAGAAGTAAGTAATCGGTACATATGCGTTGAAAAAGTAAATGTGCTTAACTTTTGGCACATTCTTGAGATATATCATTGCAAGCAGTGCTTATACTTACAAGCCTGACAGCTTTTTAATTAGAGTTTGTTGAAGAATGCTAAAATATCAATGACACAAACCAAGTAGGTTTGTACAAACACTTTTACACATCAAAAATAAATTATGTGTTAAAACTAGATGATTTCGGTGTTTCCTATCCGACTACTCTGAGACGAAAGGCCGAAGCAAACTTAAAGGTCACAGTCTCATTTAAAGTCCAGACATAATCTTGGATAGATCATGTGAGGGCCGTGTAGATTGGTGTCTGAAATGGTATTTAGAGGAAAGAACAACACAGATTTGAGAGGACCTGTCAGTAATGTTTAGTGGGAAATTTGGTTTCTACGATACTTCTCCATTATTTTTTTTGATTAATTTCGTTGCGGGATCTAAGACAGTTTAATCGTTTCTCCGAGACTCCTCGAGCTTCATTGTCTCGACGCCTTGATTCTGGCTGTCACGAGTTGCAATGGTTGTGAGTAGTGTGCTGGCTGTTGTAATCCGATCATCTGATGGCAGGAAATTATTTAATACATTGAACTGTAACAATTTTTTGAGTCAAAGAATCCGCATTGCCATTCAACGTGGCAGCGCTGCCAGCCTTTTGGGCACTTTTGCTGTTAACAGCGATGTGGATGAATTTTTGGATGCCCTACGATTCCTTTTATAATACATGTACACGTTATTATTATTATTTTACGACTAGTTTACAAATTATATATACAAGAATTTATTTGATAGTTTTAAAATACTCCTACGTATATTATTATTGCCAGTGTTTTAATTTCTTGTGGTATTATCGTCCCCACCTTGTATATATTCGCCTTAAAAGCTTAGCATTATTTACCGTATCCAAACAATAACTGTTCTATAACGATCAACAAAACAAATCGATCGATTCTAATCTCCTTAATCGAATTAAAATAAAATGTTACGAACATTGAATTAACTCGACTTCCCTAATCGAAGGATATTGCCAATGCATAAACTGTCGATCGTCGTTTTCCTATTTGTGGCAACACTGGCATTCATACGGTTCAGCGCACGCGCTGATTGGCGCAATTGTAACATATCGACCGGGAACCGAACGGACCTAGACGTGTTTATAACTCTTAATTGTGACATTAATGTACTCTAATGTATTTATTAAGGTGCTAATCTTTATTTAATATGACATTGATATTTGATACATCCTTTTATGCGTATACGTACTTGCATTATCAATTATTAATTCTCCGTCTATGGGCGTTTCTACAATTACTATCGTGACGCCATTATCGTGGACGTCCACGGCATCACTGCATCATATGCAGTGATCAGAATAGGTAGCGGTAATTTGCCTAAACTTCGAGGAAGGAAGTAACATAGAGTGGATAATACCTCCTCTAAAATCCCGGAATAATTTTAATGACGTTTAAATCCTGGGATTTTAAAACCACGAATTGTTTATTGGACTTTATTTGTTGTAGTTACAAATTATTTATATTTTGAAACATTTTCTAGGGTTTACACAGACACATTTATATCTGTAATTTTTATGGTGTATATAGTAAAGAGTATTCTATCTATAAATAAAGTCCAATAAATAATTCGTGGTTTTTAAATCCCGGGATTTAAACAATGGTCTCGAACCTACCGATTTTTCGGTATTTCTACCGATATGGGCTCTCGTTATAAACTAGTGTGTAAATTTTTTTTTCAATAAATAAACGAATTTGATTGAATATTGTATTTTTTTGTCAAAAACCGATTTTGGGTACAAATATACGGCAACTCTACCGATCTCGCTCTATGACGTTCGAGACCACTGGATTTCAACGTCATTAAAATTTATTCCGGGATTTTAGAGGAGGTATTATCCACTCTATGTTACTTCCTTCCTCGAAGTTTAGGCAAATTAGCTCTACCTATTCCGATCACTGATCATAATATGAAGACGCTTTTTTTCCGTCCACAATAACTTTAAAACGTGCACTTATTTCTGTACATTTTATGCTCGTGGATATCTACGCTATAGAAATTATAAAAGCTCACTATGAGTATTCTTTTAAATTAATTTTGATACGAATTCTTGCATAGCCTTCAAAATAAAGATGTTCCGCCCTTCAATAATAATGAAGGACGTTAAGAAACGGCATACTTAATTCTAATTACTAATCAAAATTTTAAGGCTCTCGCACACTGGCGCGACGCGACAGCGCGATGCGACTAGTAGAACAATTTCTATTAAAACTTCATGGAAATTGTTCTACCAGAATCGCGTCGCTCCGTCGCATCGCGCCTGTCTGCGGGAGCCTTTAGGCGGCATTGCAAGTTGAATGTTAAGTTGACGATTGTTACCCACAAGCCTCTCCGTCACGAATTAGTAAAGTTCTCGCAGCTTGTACAAGTAATCAGTTGCATCTCATTCATTTGTCTAATCAACAAGGCAAATGCAGTACCTAATAGATTCTGTCAACTCAAGATCACCCCACGCCAATATGCAAAGAGCGTAACAATTACGCACCGCAGAAGTTGCGTGAATCTTAAAGCATTTTGTAGTAGGCAAAATACTGACACACATACATACATAAACACACGCTTTTTCAGACAGAAACTACAGAACGCCACCTGCTACGATCCTTACATACTACTTTTGCCTCGTTTACGTTCATACATCTGGTCATACACGCACGCCGGTTGCGAGTACTACGCACCTGACCTTGCTGAAGTCATCGCCAATAAGGTCACTATTATGCCTTCTAGCGCGTCCCTTTCTGAAGCTCCCGGCGTTTCTAGTCATATCTGCCTTGTAAATAACTTGTGTTAGTCGCCTTTCACTCCTTACATTAATAATAATTTTTATTACATTATTAATTATAATTACTCTCTCTTCATAATTTGAGGTTGGTATATTATCCTAGGTATATCAATCTGCCTAGTCTTTTCCCAACTATGTTGGGGTCGGCTTCCAGTCTAACCGGTTGCAGCTGTATACCAGCATTTTACATAGAGCGACTGTCTATCTGACCTCCACAACCCAGTTACTAGGTAACAAGATACTCTTGGTAAGACTGGTTGTCAGACTTTTGGGCAACTGACTGAATTGGTAACGACTGTCAAAGATCTACGAATGACAGCCGGGACCAATGGCTTAAAATGCTTTCCGATCACGGAGGGGTCTCGATATGTAATAGATGGTCACACATTCACGTACCGACCGCGGAAAGCATAGCTTAACCTTCGATCGACCCGTTCGGCTGTTATTATTTAGCCACGACCCCTACTATATTATCCTAGATATATTAACGACAGGCCTGTTGGTCTAGTGGTTAGTGACCCTGACTGCAAAGCCGGAGGTCGTGGGTTCGATTCCCACCCAGGACAAACTTTGTGTGATGAGCATATTGTTTGTTCTGTGTCTGGGTGTAATTTATCTATAATATGTATGTATTTATAAATTATATAAGTATGTATATCAGTTGTCTGGTTACCATAACACAAGCTCTGCTTAGCTTGGGATCAGATGGCCGTGTGTGAGTTGTCCCAAGATATTTATTTTATTTATTTATTTATTTATTAACGGTTAATACGATACAAGAGTAAATTGTGATTTACTTTGTAAAAATGTTAATGAGACAGTGAAACAGCGTAGCTATCACAATCATGACTGGAATAATGTTGGTTATGTTATTAGTCTACTGTAGTTCAGTTAAGTATTAGTCAAATACGAGTGTTCCCTCGAAAGTCCTACTTTTCTGAGCAGTAGTCTCTGCAGTGAATACTTCTGTGGCGTAGCTACAATTATCATTAGAGAGAAGCCGAAGAAAAAATAGTTCAGTCCTCATAAACCCTGACAAAAAACTGTAGTTTTTAATCTTATGATGTATTAAACTGGTATTAAATATAATTATGTAATATGATATAATACACACATGTGTACCATATTATTTGGCAATAGTAGACATTAAGAAGAGTGGTTGTTCCAAAGTGTAACCGATAGGAATCGGGTTGTATGAAGGCTACGCCCCTGATCGGCAGAGGCATTACAGCTGCGGGTGAAGTAAACGTTCGGGTGCTCTGGTTTCGTCCATTCTTGCGACATGTCCTGCCCATCGAAGACATCCTACTATAATAGTCTAAATAACATAAGGCTTGTCATACGGTCTCGTAGAGCTCATGGTTGCTTTTTTAATAATTATATTACAACTAATTAAAAAACGACACAGTTACGTTGTCTTTTCAACACTGGTTAACTCAACTGCGATTTAGGGTCGCTGCGACTGGCTTTCGATGACATCAATATGCAACCGATTTACTGTGAAGGATGCATTATTAATGTGGTTCAAATGTTCAATAGTTTATTCATTCGCGATATCTCCCCATTATTTAATTCTATTTGTAATGACGGATTACTATTGGCTTTGGAATATAGGTACCTAATCCTCTTGTGTAATTTAAGAAAACAAAATTACGATTCTCTTGTGAAGGCCGCAGTAATCCGCTGGATGCAAGACACAGAACCGATGGAAGTGGCGGTGCTTGGGGGAGAGCTATGTCCAGCAGTGGACGTCTTTCGGCTGAAATGATGATGACGATGATGAATTTATGAAAACATAACTTTTCGGAAGGCATGATCAGTCAAGACCGACGACGACGAGCGAGATTATGACGGCTAGCATGAAGCGAGATCCATGAGAGAGCTTTCGAAGGTAGACACAAGCACTTGCTCAAACTCAAACCATTTAATTTCAATTAAACCATTTGCAGACACTTTTGAATTGTCAAAGGACTCGGTCAATCAGAAAGATGAAGCTAGTTGTCGATTCCAAAGCGTAGTAAGTTCCTATGTAGAAGACAGAACATTAATGGCGAATTTTTAATTATAATATGCTAGCAGTGCCCCGCAGTTTGACTCGCATAAGTCTCGATCCTGTGGAGATATCGGGATAAAAATTATTATATGTGTTTATTCAGGTTTTAAACTATCTGTGTGCCAAATTCCATCCAAATCCGTTTCGCAGTTTTTGCGTAAAAGAGTAACAAACATCCATACATCCTCGCAAACTTTCGCGTTTATTATAAATATTAATAATAGGATTAGTAGGATAGTTGGAAATAGGATGTGAGAACGATGTAAAAAGAAGTACAAGTTAAAAGCGGAATTGCAGAATAAAAACCATATACCAAGCCTAAACGACTTTCAAGATTTGGTAGTTGATTTTAAACGCAGTTTAACGATATGGGAGTATTAGGAGTTGATCGCTTTGGACCATTAACAGAAAATTAATAAAACATTTAACATAAAATTGAAAGAATATCTAACACAAAAATGGGCAGAATTCATAGAACAAAATATTTAGTAAATATGCAATATGCTTAACACAACAAAAGGGAAAAATGCACTCATACATACTCTTACTGTAAAGTTTTTTTTTTTTATATTTCTCGGGACCCTAGGGTCCCAGACCTTTGGAAGCCATATGAGGGGCCGAAGCCAACTCGCAGAGGCCCGTTAGACGCTTTCAATGGAAATGAGGCACCAACCGACGATTATCCCTGTGCGTAATATGCAAGTGCACCCAAGGACAACACCCGGTTGGTGTAGGACTATTGCAGGATATGGAGACAAAAAAAATTATTGGGCTATGGGGTTGGATGACTAAAGTGGACTGGTTATCTAAAACTATGGAAGGACTATGGCCCCTGCCTGACCAATGTTTGATAAATACAATACACGGATAAAATGGCAGGGGGTGACTTGCACACTCAACAATAGGCCCCCGGAAACGGTCGCTAGCACATAGTGTCGTAGCGACAAGGGGGCAACATGTCTTGAGGTGCTTAAGAGGAGTGGAGAGGTATTCCACGGCTATCAGGACAATCCCGGAAGTACGGTCAAGACCCCTACCAGCATCTTACTGGAATATTAAGTTATTATTATTATTATGTTAAAATTATTATTCTGTTGCCGTGCCCCAACCGGGTTTTATGTTGGAACTTACTTATATTGTAACAACTAATTGTACACACGAATGCAATAAAGAGTTTTGAATAATGAATTTGACTGTCGCCATTACATCCAAAATGAATGCTACAAATGACTTTATCACGCAGGTAGGAGGAGATACCACAACACTACATACCCCACCACATACCACTCAGCCTACATATCACTCGGGGACTAATACAAGGCCATTCTACGATACTTTCCACCTTCATACGAAATAATTACTCGAGGTTGCCTCATACAAACACAAGGCGAGAATAACAAACAGTAACACTATAATTTTCTTTAGTTCCCCCTGCTGGCTTGATTCATACTTACATATACAGGGTGTGGACGAAATGCTAAGAATCTTTCAATGAAATATGACTTCATTCCTGAACTGAAAATGTTACTGGAAGTCGGTACTATAGCGACCAGCCACGATACACAGGCAGGTCACTATATATTTTGTCTGTGGGGTCTCGACTTCGAGGTGTGTTGGGGAATCTTCTTAGTGATATATGAATAGGAACACCGTTGCGCTGCCAAACTGGTTTATTAGCTTATATCAAAGCCACAATACATTAAATCACTGGGGCTAATATTACACTGATTTCATATAAAACAATATGACTTTATGTCATAATTCATACCTATTCTAAGTTTCAAAGAGAAAACCAGAGTTTGTCTTATCAGCCAATGTTATCATCCAAAGAGGATTCATGCGGAAGGCAGGCTCAACTAAGGCCTCTACAGTACCTACCTACATAACCAAAAATGTAATTTCGAGCTCTTGCCATTCACTTTCAATTGTTTATTTCTAGAGAATGTGTTTTTGACATCTGTCAGTTTCAAACTAACGAAGATGCGTTTTGCGACTTTGATCCCTATTACAACTAGAAATTGTCCATCTGACAGGGTGTCAGGAACGCATTCTTTCGATGGCCGGACTGCAATCGGTCTTGTTCGTTACATTTGTTCCGAGCATAGGGCTCCACACAAAACTGCGATGCGATGCAAATTTGCAGTTTTGCGTGGGAACCCATAACCAGCAACTACTGTGGGCAATCCTCAATGAAATCAGAAGTCTACAGAACGATGACACCTTTAACAACACACAATGTACAATCAGGCTTATGAAAAAATTTTCCTTGTTACGAGTAGAAGCTCGTCCAACATCTTCCATTTCCGTTCTTGCAACTTCGTCCAGCCTCAGGAGCAGCTTCCATGCGGATATGACCTACAGTGGCCTACATGGATTGGAACCAATCGACTGTGGACCAAGTAGGTTGTAAGCACAATCTTGCGAAATGGGGGAACTGACACAACCGACACCCAGTGCGAGTGAGGTGCTCCTGACCAAACCATGTCCCATATGTTGGAGTGTCCAGAGTGGTATGGAAACTTTGGACACTGCACTTGTGAGGACCTAAAAACGCCACGGATGCCTCGATTGGCGTAGCCACCTATTGGGCCCAACTCATCTAATATGTATAATAAAATATTTTTAATTTTGCCATCGACTAGAAAAGAAAAAGAGGATTCTTATACATCGAATCAGCTCATACGATTTCAAAATAGCTACACTCCGCTTCTCAAACAAATGATCTATTAAAAGCTCTCGTACTTCCTCTATAGATAGCGCGAATAATAAAGAGTAATCGTTTGAATGCCGCCTTTGAAAACAAGCCCGCACCGTGAAGGACTCGCCATTGTTAGCATTGCCCGCTTTAACAACTGAACGAATGGCCTCTGCAGATCCAGATTAGCAAGAGATTTATTTGATGTAGCAACTGGATTCTGTCAGTGAGTTTGTTTGCGTGACTCTTTAAAGAGATAATGAAGAATCATCTGCAAATTATACATGTTTGTAGGGAGTATAAGGCAGAAAACATTGGGTGGTGGATAGATAGCTTCATCTGGTTAGACTGGAAGCCGCTGGAAGGTGGGAAAAACGCAAAGCAGGTTATGATGATGGATATTGATAGGATATACAGGACGGTCTGCCTTTGCTACTGTTTCATGAAAAGTAAGACACTTTACGCTATGTCGAAATTTATAATCGAGCTTTGGAAAATAGAACACATGCGTTCGACGTCATTTCCTTTTCAAGTGGGTAAGACGGATGTCACAAATTCTATGACAATCTCGAGATAAATCTGTTCAACCGAAACTTTGAAGGTTAACTACTATATATTTTTTTTCTCTCACCAACCAAATTGGGTTATAAACCATTAAGATTGTGATTAGGACAAGGATTATAAAATGTAGTACACCTACATACACGTTAATACATAAATTGACATGAATAACGCAGGAAATTTGTAAAGCTATTTGTGTTTCCTGATTGAAATCTGTTTATGTCGATTCGCGATTTTAGTAACTTATACTTACCATGTGATAACACCGAGCATAAGATGGGGGCCAGCACCCTAATTGCATAACACACAGTAGGAATTGGTTTCATTTTGACAGTTCAACAACATTCATTGCGTTATTTACGTTGTTGAGCTGACAAAATGAAGCAATGGATAAGCAATCTGCTTCAAAATCATTCAGATTGTGATTGATAGTGTGTTACGCAGTTAGGGTGCAGATAAACTATAGGATCGAGTTTTGTGGTTTAACTTGAGAAAACCCTAGTGTATGTCCAGTAGTGGATAGCTGAAAAGTGTCTGAAAAGTTGTGTAGAAATCTGGAAATCGGTTGTCATGGTACGGGCAGGTGATGCGGAGGAATGAGGAAAATGTGAGGAAAGATTTGAGTATGAATGTGGATAGCTATAAGAGTAGGGGAAGACGAAAGAAGCGATGGATGGACTTTGTGAAAGATGATATGGCTAGAAAGGGAGTGACTACCGAGATGACGACTAATAGAGAAGTATGAACGCGAAAGACGTTGCGCCGACCGCAAATTAATTGGGATAAAAGCAATAGAATTGTGATATCCAGTAGTGGATACTTTAAACTGAATGGAAGTATATCATAGCATTTCAGTTTCTATTAAAGTTACGCAGAGCCTAAAGACAAAGTCTTCAATAAGTGCGTCCTGCCTGTTATAACTTACGGAGCCGAAACGAGGACACTCACGGTACGGCTGGTTCATAAATTCAAGGTCGCTCAACGAGCTATAGAACGAGCTATGCTTGGAATCTCTCTGAGGGATAGAATCCGGAACGAGGTGATCCGACAGAGAACCAAAGTTGTCGATATAGCTCACAGAATAAGCAAGCTGAAGTGGCAATAGGCAGGCCATATTAGCCGTAGAACCGATGATCGTTGGGGTGGACGTGTTATTGAGTGGAGACCACGAATCAGCAAACGTAATGTAGGACACCCTCAGGCTAGGTGGAGCAACGATCTTCGCAGGGTGGCTGGTAGCTGCTGGATGAGAGTGGCTGTGAATCGAGCTGAATGGCGTGCAATTGGAGAGGCCTATGTCCAGCAGTGAACTGCTGTAGGCTGCTAATAATGATGTTGATGAGCCAGTTACATTGGTGTTAATAACCTAATAACACATTTTCACGCGGGAAATGAGCTACCCGTGCAACTTAAACTTTAATTTCATACAAACATAACTTCCTGAGAGCCCCAATCATTTGGTTTTAATTAGAGCTCTTTAAGCAATATCCACTGACAAATGATTTATTTTCTTCGATCATTATAACGTTAAGTAATGTTAACCAAAATCCGGTTAGTTTCGATAATTATGTGTAACATGTTCGTTGTAAGTATTGTATAACGGAAAAGGCGTGTCTCTAGATATTATTAAATGTTATGAATATACACACATACACAAACTCACGCCTTCTTCTCATGGGGGTAGGCAGAAACTACAGAACGCCACCTGCTACGATCCTTACATACTCCTTTTGCCTCGTTTACGTTCATACATCTGGTCATACACGCACGCCGGTTGCGAGTACTACGCACCTGACCTTGCTGAAGTCATCGCCAATAAGGTCACTATTATGCCTTCTAGCGCGTCCCCTCCTGAAGCTCCCGGCGTTTCTAGTCATATCTGCCTTGTAAATAACTT
Organism: Fissipunctia ypsillon; assembly: GCA_947568875.1. Taxonomy (NCBI): domain Eukaryota; kingdom Metazoa; phylum Arthropoda; class Insecta; order Lepidoptera; family Noctuidae; genus Fissipunctia; species Fissipunctia ypsillon. The sequence continues at coordinate 4,048,524 of OX387665.1, read as the reverse complement.
CTGTTAGTCGCCTTTCATTCCTTACATTAATAATAATTTTTATTACATTATTGAAATGAGTTTTATTAAAATGAGTCGAAAGCGTGCTTCTTCTTACTGCTTGTAACTAATGTGTATTGTGAAACGTGGGCTAAAGTGGGCCATGAAAAGTTCCTACAAGTTACTGCAAAAGTCCTAAATGGAGACAGATTGAGAGGAAACTGTATCTTTTCAGCCTTTTCTAGTTTTAAACTTGAACTAAAAGAAGACTTGGAGAAAGGTTTCTCCAAGTCCGAGTCCGGTCCGAGGATACGTTCATAAGTATATGAATAATAAAGAATTTTTTTTTTAATGTCTAGAAATGTTCCACTTATAAATGAATGCCTTGAAATATTTCATAATATCGTCCTTCCCAAGTTGGAAGTATTTGCTACAAATAAAATAGGCAAACTCTTTAGGAGACCGCAGATCAGCGAATAGATTTAAATACCCCTCATAGACACCATGGTTGGCAAGACGGAGATCATAATTACACTATCAATCACCATCTGAATGATTTGGAAGCGTATTGCTTATGCATGGCTTCATATGTTCGAACAACAACGTAAATAACGCATTGAATATTGTTGAACTGTCAAAATGAAACCGATTCCTACTGTGTGTTACGCAATTGCCCCGCTGGTCACGAGTTCTGGGCTGACTCTAGTTAGATTGCCATCGACACGCTAAGAAGAAAATAGACACGGTTGCTACTCGTACACCTGATAGAATCTATGAATGTCCTTCAACACAAATTCGCAGAGGCAATTGCTTTTAACTGCAGCCCTCTCACCATACATTATGTGCCATACGAACTAGATCACCTTAGGAACTGAGATTTAATTAATCTATAGGAGTATGCAAAGCGGAACAGGTGTGGTCCTGGTACTAACACATCCTGCACTTAACTTATTACTTACTTGAAGTTAATAACTCTCTCAAACTATGGATTATAGATTGGCCTAGGGGAGTTTGTCCACCGTAGCCGTCACCGAAACGTCGCCGAGAAACTAGATTATTCGAACCGAACATGACAATCCGCTGACGGCGATCGTTTGCCCACCGCAAACTAACAAAACAAAAGCCGAACGACACATTTTCGCGCGACTTAGTACAACGAGGGCAAATCTGACGATTTAAATATTTATTAGCGAATACTAATTCTCTTCGTTTATTTCTCCATGGGCATGCGTCTAGACCGAACCAGTGGGTTACAGTTAATAGTATTATATTTACACCATCATTACTGCCTCGCCATCCATCTTATCGTCTGCCCACTGCACGACGTAAGGTAAGGCTACACTGTTGCGTAAGGACGAGCACCCACGCGACGCACTTTGTTAACATAATGCTATTGCAATCAAATCTATTGTATTTTAATTCTGACAGTCCCTGGTAGCTTTTGCGACGGTAGATTTGTTTGTACTCAACAATTTCAACCGACCTTGGATCTTGAACTTATTATGGGTTAAAAGATGTGGGACGATGCTGAGGTGCTGGACCGCCATTATAAGCTCAATTCTTCATAATTGCGGGTTCTACGCAACTATCTAAAAAAGACTAAATTGTATTTTTGACGCTGGGTTCTACTCTTTGCGCACACTGACTTCCTCAACCCACAGAAGGATATAATCCTTATCTTGTCATGTCATCTTCTCCAGTCATAAGCGATGCTCGTTCCATGGTTGTCTGCAGTTATTTATTAAAGTTACTGGATCGTAGTAGTCGTCATAATCATGTCGTTTCTATGTTGTCGCATTGTACTAAACGCTACATTAAACCTTACGATGACGTGAATTCTTGTCATCTAACCTACTTTAAACTTTTAAGTAATGCAGTCTTAAGTCATAAAAAAATTTATAATATCACAAGTAAATCTGCGCGTGTCATCATTATGTTCCTGACTAAAGAATTGATGACGACCATTGTTTGCAAGAGAGCAGTGATGGCCCAGTGGTAACGGCCCCGACTTGGAAGAGATGGTAGGTCAAACCCAGGCAGGCGTTTTACTTTGTGTTAATAATTTCATCACCATTTCTCTCAAAACGGTGAAGGAAAACATCGTGAGGAAACCGGCATGACCTAGAACCAAAACTTCGAAGACCTGTGGCATCTACCAATCCGCGTGGTAGATACAGCCCACTCCGTCTCGAAGAGAGGAGGCCTGTGTCCCAGCAGTGGGAACATTATAGGCTGATTATGCTATTGTTTGCAGCACCACGCGCATCGACCACAGGTCCCGACGCATAATGTACCAGCTCCTTATTTGGTACCTGAGATGAAACCATTTGATGTAGGGCGAGCCACATGCAAGCGAAAAATTACGTTAGAGCCTTGTAATGATTTTGAAGATACTCGTAGATACTAGAATCGTCTATTCCGCTTTGATGGTATATTCGGAGAAAATTTTTGATGTACTAATTTTCTGATCATTTAATAAGATTTCTAAAGTTGGGCATTCACGATAGCGTCATTTGGCGTGGCTCCGAACGTCTAAAGGCAAATGGAACGATTGGACATACATCACGCTAACGGATTTTAACATTCACGAACAAATTTTGGATGTGCATCACGCCATTTGGCGCGATGGACTGACCGTGAATAACTCACCTTAAGAGTCGGACTCACAGCAAAATTTTACTGAAATTAATCTGTAGGTAGAATTCCAAAATGATAAAACTTTATCGATTTCTTTGATGAATATTCTATTCATATCCTCTCCATCTTAATTGAAATACGTATAACGATATTTTTTTAGGACATCTTAGCAATTCAGTGCGCTACTTAATAAAAGTGAAAGATTATAATTTATTCGTCTGCACTTTGCAGTAACCTCTACATTTTTTTTTATACAATACGTTTCTCTTTTGTTTACAGGTAAGTCATCAGAAACCAGTTTTATGATAGAGATATTATAGTTAAGATGAAGTGCTGAACGAATCTCAAGGTAAGTGAGAGTTAAAGATTTAGGTTACAGCAACAAAAGAAACCGCTTTTCGGATGCGTATCCTCCAGCAGTTACTTATAGGATGCTGTGTAGGTATCTACCTATCTCTGTGTAAAACTTCTGATGGAAACAATCCTTGGAAACCATCAACATGCGACCGTCACTAATATGTATTTACAGAATTATAATAATTAGAATCAATCTTAAGTTAGTATAATCCTCAAATATCAAAGATTTCATGAATTAGTCATTCAATAGAATTACTTGGTCTTAGAGAGTGGTATATGACTTTGATGATTATGATTCTATAAACACATATTTGTTACGCTCGCGAATCATACTTTAATCAACATACACCCAGACACTGAGCTGCAAATTGCAAAAATCGTTAGAAAATTTGAATTTCGCGGGCTACCTTAGCGTTTCCCCTTAAGTGCTGTGAGTAAAACCACACTTATTTGCGATCCAAACTATTCCAAACCCATCACATCCATACACGGTTATTTTATAAGTATTTAGACTGGCTTTAGATCTGTTTTCTAAATGTAATAGACATAGTTTTGACCAGTCTTTAATCTCAGTGTCGTTGGCACAAGGTGAACCGCACTCTTGAGTAACATAACATCACGCCTGTATTCCCCGAAGGGTTAGGCAGAGGTGTAAGTACCTATAGTACACCCACAATTCGCCAGTTATGTTTAAGTCACATGTAATAGGGGGCGAGCCTATTGCCATCAACCGGGCACAGATCTCTCCGGGCTCAGAAATCTCAGTTATAAAAACCCATTAAGTTACATTTCACTCTTAAATAGTTTCATTAAAATGTACAAAAGAAACATGACACTGATTTGAAGAGAGTTAAACATTACTTTGCAACAAAGGTCGGCAGAATGTTGTGTGTCAGAGTAATTAAATTTAACGGTTATATTCTCTTGTAATTACCTTCACGCCTGTTATCTCCAAAAAGTAGGTAATAGGTAATGTTGTAAGTCCATCGCAAATTCGCAATCAATAGTACTGTGTATTCGCAATCAATAGGACTCTTGCAGCCAGCATAGTGCGGACATTGATTGATATTATTCTAATTGTAAACAACTATTATCAGTAAACAATTTCTTAGGCTAACTTACTTTGACAAACATTTTACATTGCGTTTACTATTCATATTCTAAAAACATCTATACAAATAAATAAAATTGAAGTGTCTGTTTGTAATGTCAAAATAACAACTTTTTACTAAATGCAAATGAAAGTATATACGGTACTTATAACAAAAAAGCAATGTAAAAAATTTTTGTCTGTCTGTCTGTCTGTCTGTTCCGGCTAATCTCCGAAACGGCTGGACCGATTTTAACGGGACTTTCGCTGGTAGATAGCTGATGTTACGGCGGGTAACTTAGGCTACTTTTATTTTAGAATAATAATTAGGATTCCGCGCAAAAAAATTAAAACCCATGAAATTATGAACAAAAAGTCGGATTTGAAAAATTCTTTTTGCATTTTTGGTAGCCCAATTCTCGACGATAGTTATTGGTTATTTAATATCACGCTATGATCCTTAGGAGCCGAGCAAAAAGAAAAACGTCAGAATGAACACTAAGCGAAAACGAAGTAATAGCGCGGGCAGGCGATGCAACGCGACGGGTCGGGGGACGAGGGAGTTTTATTAACATGTAGCTGTTATTTAGGGGTTTTTGTGTATCTTAGGGCTTCCACGCGAACGAAGTCGCGGGGGACAGCTAGTTCTATAATAAGTCCATAAAAACACAGTAATATATGAAAGCCATTAAAGTTTTAGTAGCACTGACTGTAGACTCACACCACTGCAGATTATTTAAAGCAGTGTTATTCAAACAGTGGGTCGCGACCCTAGGGGCGTCGCGATGAATCTGTGTAACTTTTCACCGAGTACGCTGTGTGTGAACATTACCTAATGACACACAATGATTTTTTTTTTGTGGATGGGAAATCATCAAATGACTTCTCCCGCTCTGGGCGGAGCGGGAGGGCGTGTCAGACTTTTACTGACTAAAACCCACCCGTGTTCCTTCTGTTGCCTGTGCCGGGGCCACGGTAACTCTTTCGAACATCCCGCAATGACACACTGCCTACGATCCTTAGATGTTATCGTCAGTCGCCGTACGTGTTGATTTCAAGAAGGTATGTCTAACACTTAAATCTTATAAGAGTAATGGCTTGTCGGTTGAATCTCTATGGACCGACGAGTATGCATATAATAGACTTGAGAAATAAAAAAATGTGTGCGGTCGGGGGTCCCCCGTCAGGAACTTAGTTCCTTCGCACGTATGATTTAAAACAAAAACGAATTTTTTGCAGCCGCCATCTTGGATTTATATTTTGATTTCACTATCGACTTTAGCACCCTCAAAAACCATGAAAACAATACAGGATGAAAATTTTGAAAATTTTCGCAGCCGCCATATCGGATTTACATTTTCACCTAATTCACACGGTCTCTCTCTCTCTATCGAAAGAGAAAGAAAGTGTGAATTTGAAAGAAGAAAGTCGCATGAAGGGGGCGTACAAGTATGAACGCTTTTTCGCGTGACGATTTCTGCCAGTTTACTCCTAACGCAAGTCGCGTAAAAGAACTTCGTTCCAAAAAATGTAGCAAGGGTATTTCAAAGTACGGCCAGCTTCATTGATTGTTGACTCGATTTTCTAGCTAGGGGTCTTCAAACTACGGCCCGCGAGCCAGCACCCTAAGTGCGTAACACACTATCAATCACAATCTGAATGATTTTGAAGCAAATTGCTAATCCATTGCTTTTGATGTTCGAAAAATGTGTCTGCTCAACAACGTAAATAATGCAATGAATATTGTTGAACTGTCAAAATGAAATCGATTCTTACTATAAATGTGTTACGCAATTAGGGTGCAGGTCCGGCTCGCGAGCACCAACAACCGCGAGTCCCAAAATGAAAATTTGCGCGTAATTCAAAATTAGACCATAAAGCAAGAGATGATTTATTAGATATTTAGTTTAGCCACAATATGTTTAGTTTGTAAGTCCTAACCTACATAATTCAACATTTTCCTTCGCCCATTTTGTCACAGAACGTTACTGCAAGTCGTGTCTATACTTTGTCACGTAGTAATCATATACAATAATATATCCGTTGTACAGTAATTGCTTGGCAAATGGGTGTCGCGACGAGAGCCAAGAGTTTTCACTCACTGTCGGCTTTTCTAACTTGATAGTAATAAACAGTATAGGTAGAGTGACCACAGACTTTATACAAAGTGACTATGACTGCCAACTTGCTTTACATAATGCGGTTTAATTCAAAGGGTACAGGCATAACTCTATATATAAGGAATGACTGGTATGGTTAAGGAAATCCTACTGAACTTGATTATTAGTGTTAAATAATGCATACAATATTATTGCTATAGTTTGACCGATACCGCTGTACCGCGCCGTAGTATATGCGCGGCGTGACGGGGGGCAGTGCAGGCCGCTCATTCGCCAACGCTCACGGTGGCGGCGGCGGCGTCCCAGCGGGACGGTGGTATCGGTCAAACTTTACCTAATGTACAATTTTTGCATAATATGCCATGAAGTTAAAAACAGGATTAAATGCAAATCTTAAACAAAGCAGAGACAAAAGCAATTTTATTTCCGGATAGCAACAAAAAATCTTAGAATTATTTGACTAGCCTCTAGTCTTCAAGACAAGATAATATGTTTGTAACTTATTGCAAAACATATGTACAATGACGCTTTCGAACTGAAACTGATCTTCTCAGTGCTTGTTTAAAGAGTAATGTAATGTACTATTCATGCAGTGAAAATACGCGTGCCGGATGCTGGGGCATCCTAGTTTTCTAATGAGGGAAACTGTGTTTAATTTTACACGCTATATAATAAATCTTGTAATGTAACGTTCCTGTTTTGTTTGATAGATACAATTTTGGAACACTGTTAGGAAAATGCAAACATTTCGGTCGCTGATGTGAGGTGATTGTGACCAGAAAAAAAAAAACACAACCTGCCTAGCCTTTTTTGCTGCAACTGTACCAGTATTTTACATGGAGTGACTGCCTATCTGACCTCTACAACCCAGTTAATGGGTAACACGATACCCCTTGGTAAGACTGGTGGTAAGACTTTTGGGCTTTTGAGTACCCGTAACTGCATCGTTGGTCTAGTGCTACTGCTGAGCATGAGGTCCTGGGTTCGATTCCCAGGTTGGGCAAAGTGTTATTGGGTTTTTTTTTATCTGGAATTTCTCAGTAGCAGCCCGAGTCTGGATTTGTGCCCGGTTGATGGCAATAGTCTGGCCCCCTATTACATGGGACTTAAACATAACTGGCGAAATGTGGGTGTACTATAGGTACACCTCTGCTTAACCCTTCGGGGAAACAAGGCGTGATGTTATGTTATGTATGAATACCCGTAACGACTGTCAAAGATTTACAAATGACAGCCGGGGCCAACGGCTTAACGTGCCTTCCGATGCACGGAGGTTTTTCGATATGTAGTGGATGGGTTCCACGAACCGACCGCTGCAAGAGTAGCTTAACCTTCTATTGACCCGTGCGGCTGTTATCATTTAACCACGAGCCCCTTAATTTTCTTTCTGTGGTCAGATTAAAAAGCTGCTACGTGACGAAAATTGATAAAGTAAGAAATGCGTACATAAGGGTAAGTTTCAAAGTGGCGCCAGTGACAGAAAAGTTGAAAGGAAATCGTTTGACTTGGTATGGACATGTGATGAGGAGGGAGGAAACGCATGTGACTAAAAGAGTGATGAATATAAATGTTGATGGATGGAGAGAGAGGAAGGTCAAAGTCAAGATGGATGGGTTGTGTGAGGAATGATAATGAAAGAGAAGGAAGTGAATGATAGCTTGACTGTTGACAGGGGGGAATGGAAGAAGGAAACGTGTTGCGCCAATCCCACGTAACGTGGAACCAGGACAGGAAGATGATGTTACGATTTAATCAAATAGTAGCCCTAGAATGCGACACATTATGATATACAAGATGTAACATAAATAACGCACAACCTCTTAAGGTGTCATTGTACTCAGCGTTATGAACAACTTTTACTATGGGACCAAACCTGAAATCGCGAAAAAAAAATCTGCTGTTCCCTACATTTATGTTCGCATGACATAAATGATTATAAATTAATACTGACCTATTTCCATGAAAAACCTCACGACGGAAGCTATCGTATGAATAAGTTAAAGAAATAAAAATAAATATTTAATGGCATCGTAAGTTTTTTCACAAAAATTGGCCAGTATCTGACTGTGTTTCAAAATGCAGCTGAAAATAGGTTGCATGTCTTACATACAAGGTGGGGACGATAATACAACAGTAAATCAATTAAACTTCGTATACTTAATTAATGCCGTTTCCAGTCTGTATACAAAAATTCAGTCAAATATCAATCTCCAATAGTTTAGTCCTATAGCTAGGAGCACTATAATAGTCTAAGATATTTCGGCATTCCATGTTACCTTCCATTCAAAGCGACCAACCCATTGTAGGAATGCGAAACAGGAACTGCTAACAGACTCGTAAGAGATACAAGATATCGTGTATCATCCGCTCGGATTACCAAATAGAGCCTATTACTCAATGAAGTAAGCCTATGACCGTCCAAACAACTTTCACTATCATAATCAACACCTAATAGTAGCATTCGAAATTCAAAAATATTTGCCATAGATTGTGGACGTTCGGTCAAAAGCTTTCACCGGTCAGTCGGCGGTCTGATAGGGTTGTCTCTGCTTAGATTGTTATCTATTGTGTTAATCGGAAGAGGAAAACATGCTGACGTAGATCTTGAGCTCGTGTTATTTATTCACGGAAAGTTGTATAGTTACAGCTTTGATTTGCACTTCATTTTATTTGTAAATCTGTAGAAACATTACAAACATTATAAATGTTGACGGATGGAGAGGGAGAAGAAGACCAAAGAAAAGAACACAGGAAAAGAAGGAAGGATTCTGTGAGGAATGATATGATGAAAGAAAAGGGAGTGAATGATAGCGTGACGGTTGACAGGGGAGAATGGAAAGAGAAAACGTGTTGCTCCGACCTCACGTAACATGGGACAAGGGTAAAAAGATGGTGATGATGTACAAATAAGCTAGTTTTTTGTCTTAAATTATGTATTTTTGCCATGAAATACGATAAAAATCATGAGGGAAAATCTTTATCCTACATAATGATGAAATACATAATAAGCATGTAAAAGAAATGAATACTTTTCAAATTGATTGGTGATTCGCGGCAGCCCTACCGATCGTGTCCGACAGGTGCATCGACCTAAAAGAATCAAAGGGAGCCAGCGCTTACTAACTACTTTGTTCGAGAGAAGAAAGTTTACATAAATTAGCCAGTATTATCCTTTAACACCAGCCGTTATGCAGATACTGGCACATGAATATTCTCAGTATGAAGCCAGAATTGTAATACGCACACAACCTTTTTGCGAAACTAGGCTGAATGGATGTTTGTCATTGCATGACAGATGTCAGGGAAAGGAAACGCTTATTTCGAATTTTGTAACCGATTTGTTTTTGTTCAAAATTATTATGATTAGGTATCGTAATTCTGTAAATAGTAGGAAAATTAAACTTACTACTCGGTATCATTCTTCTGTATGCCACAACGTTCCCCAATCCGTCTCCCAAGAGCTAACGAGATTTTGCCTCATTTTCTTCATTTCCATTACGACATGCAGCAAATAGCAATGGATTTTGATCAGTTCTCACTGACGACGTGAGTAAAAGCTCCCACAGACAGGAACGACGCGATTCTAGTAGAATAATTTCTATGAAAACTTCATAGAAATTCTTCGCGTCGCACCTGTCTGCGGGAGCTTTAAAGAACGAGCTGTCAAAGTTCATAGAATGAATCTGCTTTGTTTCGGTCGCGTCGTGTCGTGAGAAAATATGAACAGCTCAGTAGAGTCAAGGTTGTATTGTTGTTTACGCAAAGAAAGAATACTTTTATGTAATTTAAGGTGACTGAACTTTTTGCTGGCAATTAATTTATTTACTGAGTATCTAAGTACCTAATAGTAGTAGCTGTGACCTCGCCTCTTTTCTTATAAGTATTTTGTTCATTAATGGGGCTCGTGGCTAAATAGTAACAGCCGCACGGGTCGATCGAAGGTTTATTTATTTATTTATTTATTTATTGAATTCATGTCGTTTATAAGGTCTTGTTACAAATATGAGTTTCGTACATGAACCCTGCTAGGGCACCGCAACATTGTTTCTTAATTATAAATTAAATTATTATTGCATGCTTTAATACATAAAGTTTTTAAAAAAAATATATTATTACATTATTATTGTCATCATTTCATTATTAATTAATTTAATATTGGATGTCTTTATTGCATTTCTACATTATTACATTGCGTCAATCTTCAAATAATCTACAAAATAATGATATTACAGAATGAACTCATTTAGGCTATAATAACACTTCTGTATTAGGTGCATTTTAAGTGCGTTTACAAATTTATTGTCAAATTCTATGTCTTTAATCTCATTGGGTAATTTATTATAAATTTTTATGCACATTACAAGAGGTCCTGAGTGAAACATAGCTAGTTTTGAACTCGGCAATGCTAATTCATTCTTTACTCTTAAGGAGCGTTGCAGCGGTCTTTGATTTTTAGCCACAGGGAATAACGACGCATGTTTTCTAACAAACTTGCTTACTTCCATAATGTAAATGCTTGTTAAGGTGAGCATTAAATTTATTAGAGGTTAAGCTACGCTTGGCGCGGTCGGTTCGTAGATGGGTGATCATCCATAACATACCAGAACCAATAGCTTAACGTGCCTCCCGGCTGTTATTCGTAGATCTTTGACAGTCGTTACGGGTAGTCAGAAGACCAAAAGTTTGACAACCAGTCTTACCAAGGGGTATCTGTTCCTCAGTTAGGGTTGTGGAGATCAGATAAGCAGTCGCTCCATGTAAAATACTGGTATTCAGCTGCATCCGGATAGACTGGAAGCCGACCCCAGCAAGGTTGGGAAAAGGCTAGGCAGATTAATATATTATCTGAAGTTGATCTGTAACGACGCTTCTTTCATTCATCTATTCTATTCCAAGCGAACAAATTGTGACCAAACCTAGCAACTTTGTTACCTAATTCCATTGACAAAGCATCAAGGTCAATGTCGCAGCGTCTTGAACTATGTACATCTGTCACATACTTAGTCTTCATCATCATTAATCATTCCGATGGCTACATACCTCACATAGGTCGGTAAAAATGTTATTACTTAATGCTTATGTATGATACAAGTCTCTCTTGACATTTGTCAGCAAGAACATACAGGGTTATTTTAAATTAGCTAGCGAAACTCCACTGACGTGACGGGTATCGATATCTAAACATGATAAAACAAAAAAAAATGTATTTTTGTGTGGTCATTGACCGCAGTAAGTGGACCTACTTCAAATATCAGTTACAAAATCAGTTTTTTTTATATATAAACTCCACAGACGTGTTAGGTACTGATATCTGAACATAATAAAATAAAAGAACATAGATTTTCTCAACTCATACTTCAAGTAACGACACTACATGCGGTCCTTGACCCTATAAAAAAAACATCATATCTATTTTTTTTATTTTCTCGTGTTTAGTCGCAATAATAGCTAATTTAATTTGACCCTGTATAATTACTTTGATAGTGCGATGTTCTGCATTATAAGTTTGACCGATACCGCTGTAGCGCGCCTTAAGAGTGCGCGGCGAGGCGGGGGGCGGGACTGACGAAAGAGTGGCGGGACACCGTGAGCGTTGACGAATGAGCGGCCTGCACTGCCCCCCGTCTCGCCGCGCACATACCTAAGGCACGGTACAGCGGTATCGGTCAAACTATACGAATGCTTAGCCTTTATTAGATAAGTCTTGAGTATGACATAACCCTAACATTTCAGGTTACGCGAATAGATAGAATAAGGAATGAGTACATAAGAGGAAGTCTGAAACTGACACCGGGGACTGAAAGCTTCACATGATATGGACATGTGATGCGGAGAGAAATTGGGATAAGGCAGGAGAATGATGATGATAAGATTGATAACTTAGATATTGTGTGTGTTCTCCAAAACCATAGCAACTACAGTTTACGCCTCACATTATGTCATATTTTTATTAAGAGGGTACCGAGCGCCCAGTGGCGCCCTCATCGTTTGTTTGATTTTGTTACTTTTGTTTTAGAATGAAAATGCAGAAAATAAGCATATTAAGTTGTACCCCACAATGCTATAGTTATCATTATTACAAACAGTAGTTTTACATTGTTAAGTGTTATTATAATCCTTAAAACGGAGCTTAGTGGCCACTATTTTCCGTTTTAAGGATTATAATAAAACTTAACAATTTTAATACATGACATTTTAATTTTTCATTCTTCTAGTGACATTATTATTTGCTTCGGTGAAATTAAGAAAATTATTGCAAGTAATTGTATGTTGTAATACAGGCAAAGCTTGAGATTTGCATGCCTCAAGGCGTAATATGGTTCCGACGATGACGACGATGCTCCGGAGGTGACCGAGGTAGAGCTGAGAGTGGCGGTGCGCAGGCTGAATGCCAAGAATACCGCCCCAGGACCCGACGGCTTACCTGGAAAAGCCTGGGTCCTGGCCTTGGAGGCTCTCGGGCCTCGACTAAGGGGGCTCCTAAGCGCATGCTTGGAGAGGGGCCAGTTCCCGCTTCAATGGAGGACAGGGAAACTGGTCCTCATTAAGAAACCGGGGCGCCCTGCGGACTCGCCGTCCGCTTACCGGCCCATCGTGCTGCTCGACGAGGTGGGCAAGCTCTTTGAAAGAGTCATTGCAGACCGCCTTGTCGGGCGGCTGGTGAGGGTGGGGCCGGATTTGGCGGAGAGCCAGTTTGGTTTCCGCAAGGGGCGCTCTACGGTGGACGCCATCATGCGCGTACGAGCCCTCACGACGGGGGATGCTGTGGCCCGGGGTGGGGTCGTCTTGGCGGTGTCTCTAGACATCGCCAATGCCTTCAACACCCTGCCCTGGAGTTGCATCAGGGAGGCACTCCGGTATCACCGAGTGCCGACCTACCTCTGTCGCGTGGTCGAGGCCTATTTGACGGACAGGGCCGTCATCTACCCCGGTCACCGGGGAGAGTGGAACCGGCGAGAGATGTCGTGCGGTGTCCCGCAGGGATCGGTTCTGGGACCGCATCTGTGGGACATCGGGTACGACTGGGTGCTGCGCGCCGACCTCCCTGGTGGCGTCAGCGTAGTTTGCTACGCTGACGACACGCTGGTCCTGGCGCAGGGGAGGTCGCACCAGGCGGCGGCCGAATTAGCGGCACGCGGGGTTGCGACAATCGTAGAGAGGATCCGGCAATTGGGACTCGAGGTGGCCTTGCACAAGTCCGAGGCCATGTGTTTTCATGGTCCTCGGAACGCGCCACCATCGGGTTCCCAAATAACGGTAGGAGGGGTTCTCATCGGTGTCGAGTCGACGATGAAGTACCTGGGACTCGTCCTCGACAGCCGGTGGAATTTCGTGGAGCATTTCCGACGTTTGGCTCCCAGACTGGAGCGGGCCGGGGCTGCCTTGGGGCGGCTCCTGCCCAATCTGGGGGGTCCAAACGCCTCCTGCCGGAGGCTCTACGCCGGGGTCGTGCGGTCCATGGCCCTTTACGGAGCTCCGGTGTGGGCGCGTTCCGTGAGGCGGCGACCGGTCCGTCGGTTGAACGCGTCCCAGAGGGTCATGGCCATCCGGTTAGCCCGGGGATACCGCACGGTCTCCGGGGAGGCGGCGAACCTCCTTGCCGGATTACCGCCATGGGATCTGGAGGCAAAAGTCCTCGCGCACATCTGGGAGTGGCGCGAGGAGGCAGGACGCCGGGGCGTAACTCCGTTGCCGCGAGAAATCGCGGCACGGCGGACAGAGCTCCGGCAGGATCTCATGGCGGCATGGAGAGTGCGATTGTCGCAACCCAGCGCTGGGCACGCCACAATTGCGGCGATAAGTCCCCTCTTTGAGGAGTGGCTGGAGAGGCGCCACGGCGTCCTCACCTTCCGCCTGACGCAGGTCCTCACCGGACACGGGTGCTTCGGGAGGTACCTGTTCCGGATAAGGCGGGAGGAAACGCCCGGGTGTCACCACTGTGTGGATCGCCCGGAGGACACGGTGGAGCATACGGTGGAGATCTGCCCGGCTTGGGCGGAGCACCGCCGTGTCCTCGCGGAAGCGATCGGCGGCGGCGATCTCTCGCGTCCGGCCCTGGTCCAGGCCATGGTACGGAGCGAGAGTGCATGGGAAGCCATTACCTCCTTCTGCGAAGCAGTAATGCTCGTGAAGGAGGAGGCGGGACGCTTGAGGGAGAGGCAAGCTTTGCACCCTCACGCCCCTAGTCGCCGCAGGAGACGCCCTGGGCGTCGGGAATCGGCAGCCGATTCCCGGCCACCGTAGGCGCGGGCTTGCGGACGGCGAGCAATGGGTAGCTCGCCGTCCGGTAAGGACCAGGCCCGAGTCGACGGCGCGTCGTGTTCCACGCGCGCCTCAAAGAGATGTCAGCACTATTGACGGGGTCCGCTAGGGCCGATGCCAGCTAGGGTTGCGGGATGTTCGAAAGAGTTACCGTGGCCCCGGCACAGGCAACAGAAGGAACACGGGTGGGTTTTAGTCAGTAAAAGTCTGACACGCCCTCCCGCTCCGCCCAGAGCGGGAGAAGTCATTTGATGATTTCCCATCCACAAAAAAAAAAAAAAAAAAGGCGTAATATGGTTGAACCATGCTCTATTTTTAACAACTTCATGTAATTACCCATATTAACAAACAGTGGCGAGGCTTGACATTTCGTAGGAGGGAGCCGAAGAAGAAATTGTTCAGTTACAAATAGTCATACAAATACGATTACCACGTTGTGGCGCCGGCTTATTTAGAACAATTTGTGTTGTTGTTGGAATATATATTATTTGGCAATCGTAGATCGTTTCTATGGTGGTAGGTGAAGTTACTCTTCCGATGCTCCAAAGGGAAGCCGGCAGGAATGGAGTTCTAGCGCGCTTCGCCTCTGTTAGCAAATAAATGATTTTGAATTTGAATTTTTAACTATTTTTGCGAGCCCGCGCCTCCTTCACTAATTTGAAGGGAACCTATTTAGTTCGTCCTGCCATGTCCTTGTGGCCATTCATTCTTTTACCACATCATACATTCTATACTTTTGTTTTTGCCGCAAGTTATGATAATTTAAATAATTTATTATTTCCGCTAAAAGACACCAAGTTGCGGTCATCAAGCGACAGTGCAGGGGTCATTGACCTCACTTTCATTGCCAATGGCGAGCACTTTCGACTAATTTCGCGTTTAACCTTGTCAACTGGTGTTTTGCAAATTATTTATGCTAAAATTATTAAATTAATGGTTTTGATATTTAAATAATTCGCTATTTTGATGCCGTGTTGTAGTAGCAAATTTATGAAATCGGGGTTTTTACGATATTACTAGTATTTTTAACATTGGTGTGGATTGAAACAGAATAAGATAACACTGTCTTGTTCGGAGATACTAATAATTATCATTATTCTCAAATGTTACTTTTAGTATTACCGACTACATCAGAGATGCTTGCATAATATCAGACCCTATTAAAATTAAGTGTGCAATAATCAGTTAGTTCAATTCTCATAATAACATTTATTACATTACGTAATGAATATCATACCAACATAAAAATTTCTTCATAAACATTAACTTTTTCTCAATTACGTAACAATAAACTACTGAAACTCAAATTTAATAGAACCAAATTATTACTAGAAAGCAGAAACGCACTCAAAATGCTGTCAAACTAATTTAAGACGACAAGTCTACGAAATAATAATCTAATTTGTCCAATCGCACAATTACTTGTTCACGGTGAGGTGGTTGGCGAAGCAAACCATGTCAACAATATCATAGAATCATAGTCACGGTCGCTTCCCATCAAACGACGGTGTACGGGTATCATCGACAACTTTCTTTGACATCCATCTTGCTATTGTGGTTAATAATAAAGCCATACCTATTGTTATGGAATCTGTTAAATTAATAGATGTCACTTTCTATCTGAGTCTTTCTTTGACATTACGGACACCGATGAAGAAAAAACATCATGAGGAAACCTGGACTTACATAACATAACATCACGCCTGCATTTGCTGGACTTATAGTTAATACTAGCTGTGCCCGCGACTTCGTTCGCGTAGATGTCGGAAAACAACTTCCCTATTTAAATCGGATTTTGTTCACAATTTCATGGGTTTTAATTTTTTTTTTTTTGCGCGGAATCTTAATTTCTTTCCTTAAATAAAAGTAGCTTTAGTTACTCCTTATAATATCAGCTATCTGCCAGTGAAAGTCGCGTCAAAGTCGGTTTTGCCGTTTCGAAGATTGACCGGAACAAACAGACAGCCAGACACAAATTTGAAAAATGTTTTTTTTGTTATAAGTACCATATAGGTATACTTTCATATGCATTTAGTAAAAGGCTGTTATTTTGACTAATGTCAAAATAAAACTTATAAAGTTTATAATTAAACAGACACTTCAATTTTATTTATTTGTATAGATGCATATTTAAGTCTGAAATCGTCAAACCGTCTTGAGCAAGCATGGTGATCAAGGCTCGTGCCTTCTCTGTATGAGAAGAGGCCTTTGTCCTGCAATGGGACAATAATAGGCTGGTATTATTATTTATACTTTCTATCCGATTTACATAGATTCGTTATGCTGTTGCGAATGAAGTTCTAAGACCTTTAGATATTTTAGTAGTTTACTTCTTTACTTTCGCTTGTATTTTGCTAGTGTTGTTGTATTGGTTTAAAGCGCTTTACACCTTCGCTTTAAAAAAACCATATTACGTAAGTGATACACAATAACCACACCCATTTGGCAGACTAACCAAATTTGTTCGACAGGTCGTCTCTGCTTCTATGAATTTAAGAACATATACCTAGTTATATTATAAGAGCTGTGTTAAATGTGTGAGTGTGTGTGTTACAATTTAGGTGTACAATAAAGTGTATTCTATGGGGTGACTACCAAGATGACGACTAATACTTAACACAACTGTTTACAGATACTATATAAATTACTTACTAAAAAATAAATACAAAAACAAAATATATAACTAAAAAACGTCAGTAGAAAACGTTTTTGCGTATAACTATACCTATACAGGGTGTAAGGAACAGCCCTTCGCAAACTAACAGGGTGCATTCAGTTCCTTATTTTGAATCATATTCCACCGGAAATATTCTCAGGAAAAATTTCTACTTTTTTATCGATTTTTCAGTTACTATTCCTATTTCAATGTAAACAGCTAATATAAAAAAATCAGCAATGGATGTCGAATTACTCGGCGGCCGAAGGCTCGCTGCGCTGCCGATCGCTACGCGCTTTTAGCCACGGTAACGGTACATTGCGTGTGAGGTAACAAATCAAGTTTATTTGATCTCATAACGTTCCTGAAATAATTTCATGTACCGGTCATCTTAGTATGATATACTGAATTCACCCCATCAGTCTGCGGAGGGCTGTTCCTTACACCATGTGTAGCGTTTTCATTGGTCATGGAACTGTTTACCTTTTTATCTGCAATAGTGCCTACACCTGTTACTTAATAAAAGTATTTTTTCCTTGCTATAAAATGTATTTGTTTTACTTAAGCTGTAAGTTACTGTTAGTACTATGTTTAATCTTGAATAGCTGAAGTTTGCGGTAAGAAAAATAGCACAAATAGTTTTACTAGAGCAATTTTAATTGACTATAGAATTATGCCACCGTAGTCTTAGAACCTTGACTCTTGAAGCATTAATAGCTCATTCACATTTTTACTTCAAAATGCAATGTGTCATCCCATCAGCGCAATGCTATTTGCCTTATGGTTCTCTTTCTGGTCTAGTAAGGCAAGTGGCATAACTCTGTCAGGATCATACAATTGCATTAAAAATCAGTATTAATTATATCCTTCAAAGGAGTGAAAAGTGTTTGAAAAAACTTCACCACTTCCACGGCGTCATCGGTAGCAGTGCAGAGGTCAATTTGACTGTATGTTTTGGGACACAGAGGGAGGACAGGAGGTGTGGCATAGTTATAGCTTATCAAACAATAATCGTCTTAGTCGTGGTAAAGGGCAGTACAATTATTTCTTGATCGCTCCACTTACTACACTTGTTAACCTTTGCAAGTAACCGTTCGTTGCAAGGCCTCTGTTTGTGCCAACTAACTACCAATTGTTTTTTGTGCTCCATTGTAGTGTGTTACAGCCGCTAATTGGATTTTCTAACTGTTTTGTCTTATATGACAGCTGATGGATGGGCTTGTGTATGTGTTAACGTTCCCATTACGTTACTCAAAAGCTTAGCATTCAGCGCAGATGCGCTAAAAGTAAGGTTGATCAGATAATCAACCTAAGTTTTTATGCAAATCCTCGAAAAGTTATTCGCAATGGCGGTTACTAAAAGTTTAGCGGCATTGGTATGGCACGAATTTTGCGTATGGCGAAATTTTATCTGCAATTTATTAAATAAATAATAATGAATCTCAAGAACGTCTTGTACTGTAAGTATAATTATAGAAGTGATAAAAAATAATATGATATTGGTACATGTGTAAAGGCTTAAGGCTAAAGCGAAACTTTACACTTGACCGTGCGAAATATTTTTCGAGATTTCATAAGACGCCGCGACAGCTTTATGAAAAATGTCCATGAGATCGTTTTCTCAATAACTTTCTCCGATGATTAATGCTGGAGAAAACCTCCTGATATGGATAATCGACTTTTGGGTATTCATGCAGGTTCCACTTGAGAAATTTCACATTCAAGATATTTTTTTACCGCGTAAACCTACGTAGCTTTATTACCACAATATATGCCTTAAGAGAGTATGAACAAGCCATTAACATGTAAACAATGACGAACATATAATCTCACTCTGAGAACTGGTAAAGAAAAAATACTCTTTACATTATACTCTTTGTGACGTACTCTTTGAAAGGTTATATATCCATGCTAAAAGAAAATATAACGGTAATCACAACATATTTCTTACATAAGTTAAAAAAATAATGTCAAACTACCTAATCCGACAAGTTATTCCGCAACATAATACAGCCATAAACATTCACAGAACGCTTAACATTTTACAAACGTAGGTGATAAACATAAGTAAATAAAATTCACTTTTTACTATGTCTGAGACTCGGCCGTTTTCACTTTCGCCGAAACTCGTCGAACGGCCTGCCGCATGAGTTATGTGTGCGTTGACATCGACCTGTCACTACACCCGTCACGTGTCTTAGTGTGCGTGAGTAATGATGCGAGGATAGTAATGCAATGATAAGCAAAACACAACTTAATTGTTGTAATATTATGGAGATTTTGACATTTAAAAGTGTGTCAGGCAGTGTCAGGTGGTGATTATCCCGCGCAAATCAAAGGGGCCGGCTGTGTCTAAATAGAATCCATGACGAAGTATTCAAATTCGTTACACTTTAGGGTTTGGGAAGTCTCGACAGTCTCAGTCTCGGGACACGAGACAACTCACAGTCAAAGTCCCAGGACGTCCCGGGATTTTGAGACTTCTCAAAAATCGAGTTATTTTTGGGCCAGATGTATCATTAAAAAAAGCAATTTTAGTATGTTTTACTGTGTTTAGCTTTGTAAAGAAGTTCCAAACTTTCAGTACGTTTTCCGGTCGCTTCAAACTGGAACTAATTTTTTTTAGTGTTGATCTTGATTTTTTTGATCGCGTGTTCAATTTGACTTTGAATGTCAATTAATTATTCGTTAAGCTAATAGATGGCGCTTTCAATGACAGAGTGCGGGAAGTTAATAAAGTTTACTAATGTGATTTGAAAATAAAATTATTACAGTACAATTTAACAACCGTGTCTCGAGTCTCGAACCAAAAGTCTCGGGACCCGAGACAACTAAATTTACTAAAAGTCCCGGGACGTCACTTGTCTCGAAGTCCCAGGATTATTTAAAAAATATTGTCGGTAACCCAAACCCTAAATACTTACATAGTATTTAATTAGTCGACGCACATGTATCGTTTATGCTAATTTGTAGTAGGAAGATGGATATAATAAATTATGTCAAAGTTTTTTTATGAGTACATAATAATATTTAGATGGCTTTCCTTTCGTAAGGAAAGTTTTGAATATAATGTATGAGGATGGCTATAAGAGTAGGATAAGACCAAAAAAACGATGGATGGACTGTGTGACAGATGATATGCATAGAAAGGGGTTGACTCCCGAGATGACGACTGATAGAGGAGTATGAAAGAAAAAGTCATATTGCACCGACCCCATATACAAGGTGTAATTTTAATCACTGTTAACCTCTTAAGGAGTCATTTTACTCATCTTTATGAACAACTTTTACTATGGGACTAAACCCGAAATCGCGAGAAAAAATCAGGTATTCCTACATTTTGATCGAGTTTTGCGAACGAAGGGAAAAGCTGATATTTTTTTTGCGATTTCAGGTTTGGTCCCATAGTAAAAGTTGTTCATAATTATGAGTAAAATGACCCCTTAAGAGATAAACGGTGATTAAAATTACACCTGTTATTTTGGAATAATGGCAAGAAAACGATGATGATTTAGATTCCTTTGCTATCTTTTGCATCTTCCACGAGTTCCACGACAGAAGAAGAAGCCTTCTGAATTGAATTCTGCAATCCCTACTCGATGTGATAATAACAGGTTTCTCACAACTTAATTAAGAATAATGCGTTTGCTCAATTACCCACGAACCCATTCACTTGCAGTTGTTACGTCACTGCATCATTATGCATGCACATCACTACGCGGAGAAATGACCACCTTTGACCTTGTTCGAAGCGCGGGGTCATTGACGTGTGAACTTGATTTACTATTGAGACACCGGCTTTGTTGTCGTGATCTCGTAGTAGAGTGAGATTTCACGGTGCTTCTGGCTGTAAGAATAGAAGAACTAAGAAGTATTGTGTAAATGATGGTATTTCTAATATGGTGGTAGATAATGAGATGACTTTTGATTTGAAGAAAAAGACGCTCAGTACCGACCCAAAATTAATTGTTTAAAGGGCAGGAGAATGGTGATCCAGTAAATATGTTATGCAGCGAATAAAACATAGCTAGGTACTAAACAAGGTGCCTAAAGCAGACGAGTTTTACGCACTCCAATCAAATAACTGTGATACCTACATATTGCAAAACGACTATAAATTATGTTAGTCACATAAAGAACGTTCACTACAAAATTACAATAAATAATATAATATATTACGATTACGAACACTAGGAAGCACCACTGCGGAACCCGATGCAACCAGAAACCGTGCAATTTAGCTAAATGTCAGCCCGCACTGAACATTGAACAAGTAGGAAGCAAATGATTTGTGAACATTGCAAATAATATAACTTAACTTGGCTTAACTTTCCAAGCTAGGATGCTAGTGTAGATAATTATAATATCAAGGTACACTGCTTGTGTTAGTAAGTTTCCCTCTTCAAATTCACGCAGATCTCAAAAGTCTCATCCTTAAACATATTTCTGTAGTCAGGGCAGAATATCGTCAGTCGTGAATGTAAATGGTAAAACCTTCAGTCGAAGGATGTATTTGGTAGGGTAAGATCATAAACATTTTTCTTCTGCTCCAGTCTAAACGGATATTGCTTTGTATCTAAAATTGGTTGCTTGAATTGTGGTGGCCTGTTTTCTTATAGCCGTATGAGCGCAGTATTGCTGCATCTTATGATCATGGAACAAAATACTTACTACTTTCTAATATTAGTGGATAAGATTAGAAGTATAGAAGACGTGAAAAGATATGGTGTAACGTGCAATCTTTCAACTTTGAAGAAAGAAAGAAAGAACAGAAAAGAATGAAAATAAATTTATTTGACGCAGGTTTATGCACACAATATTCACAGAAAAAAAAAACAGAAAATCTTTGTAACAGTGCCGTCAACTAGTGCTTGACGCTGGTTTTCAACTGGAAGAAATCCCAGCGAATATCTATGAATGGTACATTCACAGAAATTCCGTCTAAGCCGTCGTTATATGAAACTAAATTAACCATTTAAAATTTTCTTCTTCACCCACAATGCCTAAGCTCCCGTTTAATATTGTGTTTCCTGAGAAAGTAACGGACAAGGAAAGTGGGCGTCCAAGTAAAGTAACACCGGTATTCGCGTATTTAGTCGAGGCTATCTACTCTCATTTCCGCTAGAAAACCTGCCGCATCTCGCATCTGTTAAGATATGCGCAATCACTATCATTTTACTTGTTGATATTCTCAAACATCTCATAACTGTGCTTTGCTTGGGGAAACTGCTTTCTTTACACTTAGCACATATTAGCTCAGTTTGAGGTCAGTTGTGTAATTTAGGTAGAATTTCTTCAGGTGACCAATCATTGTCTTGCTTAAAGTATATCAATCAACTTTTATCAAGATGCGTGCGTGGTTCAGTGCAACAACAGAATAGACAATTTCCGCTTGTCCATATTTTAGAATCATCTGTAGCGTCTTAATATGCGTCTAGACTCTAGAATATATCATATTATCTTGTTCTACATCCTAATTTACATTTTTAACACTTTTCCAAACGTTAACTAGTGCATGTGCACACTCACAAACCATGAGTTGGTGCATTAGTTACGCTTTACATAGAAACCGGTTCGGGCCAGTCAAAACCAGTTGCTAACCAGTTTCGTCCAGTTCCAACTGGACCGGCCACTCTTCCTGTCATTTCACTTATTTTTTGTGAAACTAGCCGTATGCCACTTATGGCCCCTACCTATGGAAAACTAAGATAATCACTCATTCATTATGATCCTTATCGTCATGGCAATTGCGCTTGTTTTCGTTTTTCCCGTCGTTAAACTTGAATTTGTCATAAGCGATGTTAAAAGTGGTCGCATTGCGTTTATTTGCGTGTTTTATGGACGTGGTCTTAATTTCTTTCCATGGTTTTATGAGACTTTCATTTAGATTTTGTCGGTAACAAATTATTTTCAATTAGTTATGTAATGTGTCGAGTTTATCTAAAATATTCACATAATAATATAATATGCATATGCTGCTAATTGCCATGTGAGATATGTCTCGGCAAAGGAAACAGTTGCCGCGATAAGCTAAATTCTTAGTGGAGAAACTTTCATTTTGATACTTTCTATAACAAAATCCGTTTCACCCTCATGAGAATTATACTCGTATATCTACTTTGTATTCGATCGTCTATCAATCATTTTATTCAGTAGCTAAGAATAGTTTCCAACCGCTTCGTATTGTTCGGCAAGTCACTGGATTTTTCATAAAGAATGGAAAAAAGTGTTACTTTTGTCTGGAGAAGACCATCTTTTGTCCCCAAATTGAACTAGAAAGTGCCTGCAAAACATTGAAATGCCAAAACACAAGAAAACAGCTAAAACAGAATAGAAGATGAACCACACATACGATAGTATAACGCTCTACTTACCCGGAAGAATCAGTACGCTTCGCTTAACCAACGAGATAGTTCAAACAGCTTTAAATTGTAACTTAAAATGTATCTTATCTCGTAATTCATAGAGTTTTGAATTGAATAAGTTTCTGGTCGAACGAGGAAATCAAAATCAATTGCAGACTGATTAATGGTTTTAGTAGCGAAGTGAAAATGAGAGAGTAAGTAGGATAATTGGAATCTAAAATGTTACAGATCTAGTGTTTGGAAATACTGTTTATTCTTAAGATTACCTCAAACTTGGACATAGGTAAGAATTACTTACTCTAGTATCAACGGATAAAGCAATAAAACAAAAATGTAAATTCAGTTCTGTTTCATTCAATATCTTTGTCCAATTTCCGAATGTATCCCAGAACCTCCCTTAACCCTCGCATGCATGCGGTACACCTAAACTGAACCGCGCGGAAACATTCATAGTCAGAATTTGCATCCACTTCAACAACTATGTAAGCTACAAATTGATGATACACATTACACAATCCTGAAACTCGTTCATCAATTAATGATCGATTGTATAAGCAATTAACTAATAATCCAATTATGGCCATGTGTTCAGTGAGCAGAAAAACCGCAAGTGCAGTGACCGAGGAATGGATTAAAATTATAGTAAATGCGTAACTGTTATGTTAGGAGCTACAACAGAGTATTTAACATAACGTCACGCCTTGTTTCTCCGAAGGGTTGTGTAGTAGTGTACCTATAGAACATCCTCATTTCGCCAGTTATGTTTAAGTCCCATGTAATAGGGGGCGAGCCTATTGCCATCAACCGGACACAAAACCAGACTGCTGCTACTGAGAAATTCCAGATGGAAAACCGAGTAACACTTTGCCCGACTCGGGAATCGAAACCGGGACTTCATACTCAGCAGTAGTGCTTGCGACCACTACATAGTTATGGCGATTCTCAGGAGGACCCAACCGAAACTGGACGTGCTGAATCGCAACCAGCAAAAAGATGCAAATCCGGTAAAGAACGGATTTGAGAACCACGTCAACGATATAATATAGCAATAGACCTAGAGACTTTAATAGACTTTAATGATACTTGTGTCTGAAGTGATTTCATTACTTCGTCTACGAAGGTAAATTGCTCTAAGAAAGCCACTCTACTTAAAATTGGTTTCTCATGGACCGTGGACGAGACATTTGAAAGTTTGAAATTATCGCCATAATGGGATGAATATTTGATACCTACAGAGATACTACTCATTTTGCCATATTCTGCCTTCCCTCTGTACGCTGGCCTGGTGATACCAGCTAACCTTGTGACACAACGCCTTCTACATTAAAGGAATGTAACAGAACAGTTCGAGCCAAAAGTACACGATTCTTAAACATACTAGTACAGGGAAGTGAACCAGAACTACAGTAGGAACGTATGAGCAGTGCGAGTTTAATATTAGCTACTGGTTTAATGTCCGCGATGCAAATGCACTTGCGAGCCTGCCGCCTGCCGCCTGCCGCCTGCTGCCACTAGCCGGTACTAAGCTTCATGCGGGGCTCAAACGTGCCTGAGCTATCAACTGGACCTGTCGCTGTGACCTTGTTTCTATTTAGATTGTGGAACCACGATTTTAGTTCAGAATATTATAGGAGAATGTATGGCATATACAGCACTACGGGTTATAATCTCAATATCGTAAAGGTCAAAGCTAAAGTAAAACGATTCACCTTCGACGGTCATGTCCTTCAGAAATATGGATGTGTTCAAGAAACAGTTAAATGTAATATGTATCCGAAACAGTCCATTCGTAAAGTCACAATATAACAGTATATCAAAAACGTGAATAAATCTAAAATTGAAGGACAACAATTCACACAGTTCTTTTACAGGCAACTTTGATACCATGATCCATTTGGTCTCAAGGAAAGAGATGATCATTCTTTCGACATTCAGAAATAATCACTTCAGCTTCACCTTGGAACCAGTGGTTTAGTACCATACCACTTGGCAGACTATGTAGTAGATAATTGATACCAGTTTAACGGCAACGATTAAGATTCTGATCAGAACCTAACGATTAACAAAGTCCTTGTACTTAACAGAGACTTGAAACATTCTCCATTTGATTTATATACTCGACCAGATGACATTTGTTTGATATTGATAGTACGATATCGTAGCCATTTTAATTGAAATATTGTCCTTTACTATTGGCTAACATGCTCTATATTTGTCGATTTCTTGCATCTTACTTGATCGATTCAACTTATGAGATTTCATACGTGTATAAATGGCGTAAGAATTGATTTATTGACATGAATTGAAACCATTTGGAAATCTTCAAATACAGGTCTTTCAAAATTTGTTTAACTTGCTTTATTTTTCTTTCTTAATACATTTTATTTATTTAATATGTCACCATCAAGAGTCATCATTGCGTGCTCCAAATCTTGACTAGTTGATTTCCATAATTACGTTAATCGTTTGTAGGTATGGGTATGGAAGATGTAGAGTAGGCCACCGTAATAATCATATGGCACATGGAACCATGATTACAATACCGCTAAAGTAATTATTATAACAGAGGTGTGCAAGAGTATCGATGTGTAAACATTAACAAAAATCGATGATGAAGGGAAGGTTGCTCTCGATCCGTTACTCAGATCTTGACAAACGAGATGACGACTAATAGACAAATATGGATGTATGGAAGAAAAAGACAAGAGCATGGTGATGATGATGATGAATTGATCACCATTATAGGACCTGGGTATGTTAGATTTTAGATGATCTTTACCTCTCTAGAATTTTGGAGTACCTAATCTCCGACTGTCAAAAAACTTCTCGAAAGATTTTCCGAAACTCACATTTGAGAGCGTCAATCATCAATGATTCGCCCGGGCGTTCATGAAATCACAATATTCTTCAGTATATGTGCGTCCACGTCTCGTTGTTGTTTGGTTTGTGTTTACCGACGCGTCGGGTGACATGTCTGTAGGAAGCCTGAGCTCCGGTGTCCCCACCGTAACACGAACTATCTTGTAATCTCTTGCTGGTTACTGTACTTAGCTTCATCATTGTTATTATGTATTTTGACTGTTTCGTGTCTAGACAATGTTGCATCGGATTTGGTATGAGAATAGAGAGAAATTGAAATGGTAGACGCTATTATGCCTACTCCAAATATTTATTTCTAATAATATTTTATTTATATTTATTTATTTAGAGAAAGAGGTAGAAATAGAGTAGGGACGGCTTTGCCCACCAGTGGAACATTATAAGCTAACAAAAAAAAATATTCTTCCGCCTCCTTGACAATTCAAAAGTGCTTGTATATGGTTTAATTGAAATAAATGCTTTGAGTTTGTGTTTAATGTAGATGAGTTTGTATAATTTCATTCGAGATGCAAAAAATGAATACTCGACCATCTTTACCCTTCAGTATACGGTGTACCTACATTATGCATGAAGCTGAAACTTTGGTATTTTGGTTGCCGTAAGTCGTAACATAGATTTAGATGGATGCTGCTAATACCTTGTTGATATTTTTTGAAACTCTATGCGAGACAAGAGCAAGTGGGTTTATAAAGATGATCTCTGTGAGGCCAGAATGCTAGAGAGATTCATCCAGCTTTACGTGACGAGATGACACTATAATTTTTGACATAAGTCGCCATCTATACGGGCGAGAGAATCGCGGCGATAGTCGCGCCGTGCCATCAAATTCTCGCCACGATGATATCGTCGTGTGAAGATTGCTTCATACAGTTTCTATTGAATTTGATTTCACGGGGTGACTATCGCCGTGATGCTCTCGCCCGTGTAGATGGCGCCTTAGTGTTTTTATTATTTGAATTTTATGAATGATGCAATACTAACTTAGTTTTACGACCTTCTTCTAACTAACAATAATTATGAACAAATAATTAGTCTAAAATTGTTTATTTTTTAATTTTTAAGGTTCCGTACGTCAAAACGAAAAAACGGAACCCTTATATGATCACCCGTGTGTCTGCTTGTCTTTCACAGCAGATTTTTTCCGAATGTACTGGACCGGTTAAGTACACTTATGAATTTATGTGACCCAAACACGGATGCGTAACGTAAATAAATGAATTTTGAATATGGGGGTCACTTTTGGGGGCAAATAGGAAAATTTAAAAAAAAAGTTTTGCAAACCATACCCTGCGACAGATTAAATATATTTTTTTTATAATTTTAAAATAGTTTTAAATTTATTTAAGAAAATAGACGAACATTTACCATGCCCCCCCCACCCCTTAAATCCGAAACTTCTTAGGCTAAAATTTTGAAAAAATACAGAAAATAGTTATATATTATAGATTACAGGAAAATCTATAAAAGGTTTTAAAATAACACGGGTAATCTTTCAATATTGTGCGTACAAACTTACATTTTCAGATGGAATATATAGGAGAACATGTTTTTCAACTACAATGTTAAGTTTGTTCTTGGGATAATTCTGTCTCTTCTTTCTTCATCCCAACTACGGAACCCTTCATTGTGCGTGGTACGATACGAACTTGGGCGGTTTTTTATTAATTGTTGAGTGTAGTGACTGTCGGCTTTCTTATTAGCGACTTTCATCTGTCATGCTGTAGAAATTCTACATAACTACGAATAATAATCATATAGCTATTTAAATAATATTACATAACTCTATTTAAAGTAATTTAAACCATGCATTTACCGTTCTCGTCTAACAAATAAAGTTACACTGCCGACCAAAAAAAGAACTACAGTCTAAAACTAACAAGTCACTTTCACTGAGGCAATTTTATACCAAACAAAGAGAGTTCTGTCCGTCCGTCTGTAGTCGATTGTTTGCTATTGTTAGCCGTGGGTTGAACACAGATGGCGTCATATAGGTCAGAAGAGGTATTCGTCTTTATGGCCGATAATGCAATATTCGTGGAAAATTTTATGCAAATAATATAATCTGTTTTGTGGTCATGTTTATGATGGGAAATAGTTTGTAAGAGGAGGGGAACGACACAAATAAAATTGGTGTGATTCACTCAGTCTTTATGTTGGTAGAAAACCAGCGTAGACCAGGTGTGCAGCCTAATTCGGACTCTTTTATCGAGCTGCAGTATAGTCAGGCTAATATCTTGTAAAACCTGTGAGTGTCCATCAAAATAACGCAATAGATTCGGCATAAAAACAATTTGCAAAATCAGGAAGACCAAACATAATTCGCTTCGACCAATTATTGATGTCGACACAGACAATAAAACATATCGTAAGCACCATTCTCGCATGTAAATTGTCTTGCAATGGTAATTAAACACACATAGAGACACAAATAATATCATAAAGCATAACGACATAATTTACGCAAAAAGACATTAAATAATAAAATAGTGACTTAGTATAAAATTACGTAAAACCGAACGCACAGAAGTGGGTAAACGACGATACTCGTTCCGTTCCACGCGAGGCAACCAAATGCCCGAGATATGCAACCGCGCATGTCATTTACGTGGCCCGCAGTGTACGTGTATTATTGCCTGTTTATTCTGTTTTTTTACTGTACAAAAATTGAGATTATAATCACTACTGACTTGTAAATTAAAATCCACGACTGGATAATATACTGGTCTACGAATATGTAAGTTATATTTATTACGCGAGAACAAATTAATATTTTCTAATTGTTTACGGAACTGAAAGAAATACAGGTACGTAGGTAGTACTTACCCGATGTTTAAATTATGCAAATGGAGTTACTTCAAAACGATTTCGAATATATCATCAAACATTCGAATTTCAACGATACCGGCGCGGCGGGGCATTTGCGTAACACACTTACACTAGGAATCGGTTTCATTTTGACAGTTCAACAACATTCATTGCGTTATTTAATTTACGTTGTTGAGCAGACAAATTTTTCGAACATATGAAGCAATGTATTAGCAATATGCTTCAAAATCATTGAGATTGTGCTTGATAGTGTGTTACGCAATTAGGGTGTGGGTTATTAAATCTCAAATCATCTCCGGTTATAATTGTCGATAATCAACCGATAACTGCCGGTTATATCCCGAGTACCCGCTAGCCGCTGTACCCCGCAATCCAATGTGTATTTGTCGAGCGGCCAGTAATCATTGTCGTGACTGACGGCTCTCGTGACGGTAACGCTTGCACAAATGAATGAGCGCAGTTCATCGGCTCCCAGCTCTTGTACAATCGCGGACACGAGTTTTGAGAAAAAATAAGACAAGAAAGTGGGTGATGCTGATGACTAATAAATAAATCATCCTTCTCTTGCTCTTATCCCAACTTATTTGGGGTCGGCGCAATATGTTGTCTATTTAACCGACTTCAAAAAAAGAAGGAGGTTATCAGTTTGACACGTATGTATGTATGTATGTATTATTATTGGAACTGCAATATATTGACATATGATAATCTATCAGGGCTTCCAATCAAATATACAAAATTTTATAGGTGTATGTATGTTTTTCCACGCATTTCTCGGAAACTTTTGATCGGATTGTAATTGTTTTGTTTATTGGCTTACATTTACTTCAACTTAGGGAACAGTGCAAGTTTCATCAAAATCGGTTCAGTAGTTTTCAAGATATGGACTAATACGTGTAAGTGTGACGGCCTGGCTTATTGATACGAGCTACGGGTGTGGTTTCAAAGGGAAACAATCTCAAAACCTTGTTCAAATTCTAGTGCAATATTTACAACAAAACTATTAACTACTTATAACAAATATTCCAGGTTTTACTTAAAACTAAAAATTACGAAATAAAAAAAATAATTTAAAATAATAAAGTTAAAAATTAATTACTGTACTCGGTAAAAAATAATTATTGAAGTCGGTGGAAAAAAACACTGAATACAGATCTTAAGACATCGACTTCCGAAATTAAAGTTATTTCATAATTTTGAGTTAATTTATTCTTGAAGTCGATTTAATTTTTTTAAATACCTTTTTTTTTGTTTTTTTATTTATATGGGTGTACTATAGGTACACCTCTGTCTAACCCTTCGGGGAAACAAGGTGTGATGTTATGTTATGTGTTTTTTTTTATAAAAGTTAAATGCGTAAATTCTATTTTTCTCTTCGGCGACAAGTCATTGAATAAGACTTTGTGATGAAGACGGCCGTTGCAGATACCTACTGCAGAAAATCTTTCAAAATCTATATCGAAAAAAACATACAACATAAATTCTCGCTGTCCACTTCCTTCGCGCCTCACATGTACTTACGTACTACCACCGAGCGGATGCTTCGCGGCGCACAAGAAAACGCATTGATAATGTACGACGCAACATCTAACAGTCGATTGCACGCCAACTCGAGTGAACGAACTGTTGACAAATGGGAAATAACTACATTCCTCGCGACGTGATTGCAATACGTGTGGGGTGTACATGGACGCATGCATCGTCAGCCAATGACAGGCTGTCATGCCTCGAATGTATTCCCTGAAAAAGGCAGGAATTGCTCTGTTACGAATGTAGGTCTTAAATAGCAGAAAGTTGCTGCAAAAAACAACTATTTTTCCAATGTTTACGGTATCTCTACTAGGTTTACGTCGTAATATCGAGAAACACGGTGAAGCACTTGCTATATCGCTTGATATCTCGAAGGCCTTTGACAGGGTCTGGCACGCTAGTCTACTCAGCAAGCTTCCTGCTTATGGCATCCCAGCTGATTTTTGTAGCTGGATATCAGACTTCCTTAGTAGACGGTCGATCAGAGTAGTCGTTAACGGCTGCTCTTCAGACCTTATGGCTATTGATGCCGGAGTTCCTCAGGGGTCTGTTCTCTCTGCAACTCTTTTCCTGCTGCACATCAATGACCTACTTCAACCTGGTACTGTTGGGTACGCAGATGACAGTACAGTTTCAGAGAGTTAGTTGTCCAGCGCAAAAGCCAGTGGGGCCGAAGTGCTTTCCTTAAGAGAGGCCATGGTAGAGCGGGTAGATTTGACCTTAATCCTTGTCTCCCAGTGGGGTGATGATAATCTGGTCTCTTTTAATGCCACCAAAACACAGGCGTGTCTTTTTACCGCTAAAAGGAGTCGTTTCGATCAAACTCCTACTTTTCGGGGTACATCTGTTCCTGTAACTGATCGGCTCGAGCTCCTAGGCATGGAGTTGACACCATGTCTCAACTTGGTGCCACCATCGAGTACAAAGTCCAAACTGCGGCCAAGAAACTGGGCATCCTAAATAGGGTGAAGCGATACTTTACGCCTGGACAGCTTTTAACTCTCTACAAAGCGCAAGTCCGATCCTGCATGGAGTATTGTAGCCACCTTTGGGATGGCTCAGCTAAATACCAACTTGCCGCGCTTGACTCGGTGGAACGCAGAGCTAAGAGGCTCATTGGCGACGTAAGACTGGTGGATGCCAAGCTTCACAGCTTGGCTCATAGCCGCAAGATTGCCTGCTTCTCGGTCTTCTACAGATTATACTTCGGTGAGTGTGCTCGAGAACTCCACGACCTCATTCCGCCTGCCCCCTTCTACCATCGGACATCTAGACGCACTGCAGGTTACTATCCCTACCTAGTTGCTATTCCACCAATTCGTACTAAGCGTTTCCAAATGTCTTTTGTGATGCGCACAGCAAAGGAGTGGAACTCTCTGCCTGCGTCTGTGTTTCCGAAATTCCATACAACCCCGATCTCTTCAAAGTGAGAGTTAACAGGCTTATTCTGGGTAAGCTCGCTCCATCGTCGACTTTGTCTCTGTCATCTCTGACGTAGACTAGAGTCAAGAGCAATCCTATCTCAAATAAAAAAAATTAAAAAAAAACTGAAGAGTTAACACCCATAGAAATATAAAAAAACAGTACCTATATTTATGGTCGCACTTCATTTGATAGCACTAAATTTTCTATTAATAACCGACTGCAATGAAGGGTTTTATTTTATTTAGCTATCAGCTGTAATCCATGCTCGTAGAACTCCTAACTACACCGCTAAAAATATGACATCAGCGATGGAGATAATTTCACCATTTGTTGAGATAATACTAATATACATAACTCGTGAACAAACCACCGTGAGATAGATCTCACGTAAAATAACACCATGTTTAAGTAGTCAATAACACGCCAATAGAAAAATCATTATTGATGTGCACACATGTTAACAACTCATGACGATTTCCAAACATAATAATAATATCGAGCTCAGCGCAGCTCGTACGATATTTAATAAATCTAACTACTTACTAGTTACCTTCATTCTATAAGTAGTTCTTCATATCCATATTATTATGGCAACTAATAATGCACTTCTATTATTTAACTTACCGTATAATATTGGTTTTGCAAGTAAAACTATAAAACTCAGCTTTTCCTCTCCGATGTTGCGGTGAAACGGTCATTACGAGAAACCGCTGACTTTCACTGAGCAACCAATATATTAATGGTAGGGCGATCATGGTGACAATGTTTGTAATGTGATCGACGCGTGTTGGCTGTTGGCTTTTGGTCACAAATTATATTATCGAAGCTGCCAACAATTTATCCGCAGACCTAACTGTCACTCTCTTTTTATACAATGTAAAAAAATCGGGCTGAGTATTATACCAGCGCAATGGATTATCCCACTCTCTAACAGCGAGAAGGACTGTATTCCAGCACTGGGAACGTTATACGCTGATTATGCTGCCCCAATTGCGTAACACAATTCTTAATCCATAGCTTCATGTGTTTAAAAAAAATCGTTTGCTCGACAACGTAAATGACGCAATGAACGTTGTCGAATTGTCAAAATGAAAGACATTTCTGTGTTACGCAATTTCCCCTTAGGTAGCGTCCAAGATATGAAATCTATTAACATTATTGAGATCTACACAGGCTGGCCAGTAAATATCAAGGAATCGTAGATATCAAATCGATTTAATTTCGAAATAGCATAGAATAATAGGCACAGAGATTCTATGCTGCTTAAATTTAAAAAAGGAAACATCATTATCTGCCTAGCCTTTTCCCAACTATATTGGGGTCGGCTTCCAGTCTAACCGGATGCAGCTGAATACCAGTATTTTACATGGAGCGATTGCCTATCTGACTACTGTTACTGGGTGGTATACCTACGATACCCCTTGGTAAGACTGGTTGTCAGACTTTCGGGCTTCTGACGACCCGTAACGACTGTCAAAGATCCACGAATGACAGCCGGGACCAACGGATTAACGTGCTTTCCGAGGCACAAAGAGGTCTTGGTATGTAAAGATGGTCACCCATCCACGGACTTAGCCACAAGCCCCAATTTAAAAAAATATATATATTTAAAAATACGACTGCACTGACGACAGACGTACGACAAAATTTTTAAAAAATTGTTTTTTTTTTTTTATAAGTACCGTACTTATATACTTTCATTTTCATTTGCATTTAGTAAGAAGCTCTTATTTTTTTTAAATATTAAAAAAAAAATGTTTTTTTGATATACGACCCGTATTTATTTCTTTCATATATATGCATTTAGTAAAAAGCTGTTATTTTGACATTACAAACCGACATTTAAATTTTATTTATATTTGTAGGTATAGATAAATAAATAAAACTATTGCTAATCCATGCAAAGGCGAAAGCGCCAGGTAGCCCGAGAAATTCTAGTTTTCTTACGTTTTTGCGATTTGCAAGCCAGTATTAGGTTGTATGTTGATCAAAATGTGATTCGCGGCTGTAGAAAGTATGTATTTACAGAAATAGAATAATTAAAGTCACAACAACACAACAATACAACTCTTTAAGACAATTCTATTGAATGACTATTTCATGAAATAATTAGGATTATACAACGTATGGAGTTGTATTACTGATTTTGATTATTATAATTCTATAAATACTTAATTGTTACGGTCTCGAATGATACTTAATCAACATACAACTTAATACTGACTTGCAAATTGCAAAAAACATAAGAAAGTTTGAATTTCGCGAGCTACCTGGCACTTGACCCTTAATCGAACCTTTTCTTTTATTTTAACTCTTACCTCTTGCTACATATAATAATCTAACATCCTTAAACTGTAAGGAAACTCTACAGGCTGAGCAGACATGCGAGACGCAATCGCGCGATGCGACTCTAGTAGAACAATTTCTATGAATACTTGATGGAAATTTTATTGTTCTACCAGAGAAGCGTCGCGCTCGCGCCTGTCTGCGGGAGCCTTGATAACTTTGATAAATTCGCACGCCTGGAGCTAGACCACCACCTCTTAACGTAGTATTATTTTAATCTTACTTGAGTGTGGGAAAGAGATGGAGCTAGACGTCCTGTAGAACTCCATCTCTTTCTCACACTGAAGTAACATTAAAATAATACTACTTTAAGAGGTGGTGGTTGGCCCCCTGAGCCACAAGATACAAGTGACGCTTAGTTTGTGACTCCAACCCAGCGGGGCAATCGCGTAACACACTTACAATAGGAATCGGTTTCATTTTGACAGTTCAACAACATTCATTGCGTTAGTTACGTTGTTGAGCAGACAAAATAATGGATTAGCAATTTGCTTCAAAATCTTTCAGATTGTGATTGATAGTGCGTTACGCAATTAGGGTGGGGGATCACTCGTGTCTGTCGGTCTGTCTGTCACAGCCAATTTGCTCCGAATCTAACGGATAGATTAAGCATTATGGTACACATACGTAGTCGGTCCCATAATGAACTGGCCTGATATAGTTCTACGCGACATGCCGCTTCATGTTGTGTTGCATTAAATAGTACGTTTATCGTGCACTTAATATAAGAAACACGCATCGACATGAAATGCTTAGTCTTAGTTTAACAGGCATTTGAATGACGAGAGTCGCGTATTTTTTCAAAATGTCGAAAACTGAGTATCGAAGTGTCATAAAGTTTCTGTTTAAAGAAGGTTTATCCCCTGCCCAAATAAAATAACGATTGGATGGCGTGTATAAGGAGTCTGCCCCCTCCTATAGCACAGTGAAAAATTGGGTGAAAGAGTTTCGCCTCGGGAGAGAAACCGTCGAAGACATTGGCCACGACGGTCGACCTGTGGAAGTGCTCACTCCCGAAACGATTGCTCTTATCGAAGAGGAGGTTCTGAGTGACCGCCGTTTGAAGATTAAAGAAATTGCAGCTAGGCTTGGGCGCTCTAAAAGTACCGTTCATCGCGTGATCCATGAACATCTTCACATGAAAAAAGTGAGTGCAAGATGGGTACCGAAACTTCTTTCAGCGGTACAGAGACAGGAAAGAGTGCGCTGCGCTTCGGAGTTTTTGGATCTTTGTGGCGAAAATCCAAAGACTGTGATCGAGCGGCTAGTGACTGGTGTTGAAACTATGATCTTGTATTATGATCCACAAAGCAAGCGCGAGTCAATGGAATGGCGTTATAAGGGTGAAAAGCCCCCTAGAAAGGCAAAGGTGCAACAATCGACTAAAAAACTGATGTGCACAATCTTTTGGGATTTTCAAGGCATTTTGATGGTGGATTTTAAAGAACGTATTACAGTCGTGAACGGCGAATATTATGCTTCTTTGATATATAAATTATGAAACAAGATAAAGGAAAAACAAAGAGGCAAGCTGTCTAAAGGTGTCCTGTTGCTCCATGACAACGCCCCTGTTCATACCGCTAGTGTTTCGAAGGATGCAGTTCGTCAATGCGGGTTCACAGAAGTTGAACATCCACCTTACAGTCCAGATATGGCCCCGTCCGACTATTATTTATTTCCAAATTTAAAGCGGGACTTAAGAGGAAGAAAGTTTTCAAGCGATGAAGAGTTACAGGCGGCCGTCTTCAGTCATTTTGAGGATAAAATTTGTAATTATTTTTATAAAGGTTTAGAGATGTTGATTCACAGATGTCAGAAATGTGTTAGTATTCATGGTGATTATATTGAAAAATAAAATTGGTTTCGTTTAATTTCCTTCATAGGTTCATAGTTAGGCCAATTCATTATGGGACCGCCTACGTATGTATGAATTTCTGTGACCTAAACACGGATGCGTAATATAAAGAAAATAAATTTTGAATATGGGGGTCACTTTTGGGGGCACATTAGAATATTTAAAAAAAAGTTTAGGGGACAAAAGTGAAGGAGCTTGTTGCGAGGGTCTCAAATATATTTTTTTATAATTTTAAAATCAATAGTTTTAAAGTTATTTTTGATGAATAAAAGTTAATTTTATTATTATAATCTGGAGCCACCGAATGTTTCACATGGATTTTATCTCTTCGTTAACTTATACATTCCGTGATAGCGAGAAGTGTGCGTGTTTAACGCTTACATTCTATTTTATTGATTTCTCATAGATATATCAGTCTATTTGAAACGCTTGATTTTAAACCACTACTGTATTTGTTTGTCTGTTTGAATACCCATCGTTAGACCTGGAAACCGATATCCGACATATCATCATTATTATTACCTTATTCCACCATTGCCAAGAATAGGCCTCCTCCCTTTTGTGCCATGCTTCCCTGGTCTGTGCGAGTATCATCCAGGTCTACCCTGCGATCTTCTGTAGGTCGTCCAACCCACCTGGCTATTTGTCTGCTAACGATCCTTCTACCGTTTTTTGGCACACATAATATGCCCTTAGTAAAATCACCAAAACTTTCACCTTGAAGTTACGTGTTTACCTATCTACTTGGTCAAAATTGATGTTGTTTTAGGAAAATGGACATACAGACAGACGGACGCACTTTCTCGTAGATACATGTATAACACATAATGCAGGTACCAACTAGCATCCCGACGAGGAAAGTACATTAGCTACAATACGACACGTTCAATTACCTGTGCTAGGAGCGAGACGTGGTGCAAGTTACTCGCTTGTAGCGAGCGAGACATTGGGGCGATGGCGATCAGACTATCCAGAAGAACCAGTCTATCTATTCTGTAAAACCCTCAACATGAAAACTTAGATGAAGTGAGCTTGAAGTGACCTGTCATTCCACCTGCACCTTAATCGCGTAACACACTGACAGTAGGAATCGGTTTCATTTTGACTGTTCAATAGCATACATTGCGTTATTTACGTTGGTGAGCAGACAAATTTTTCGGACATATGAAGCAATGGATTAGCAATATGCTTCAAAATCATTCAGATTGTGATTGATACTGTGTTACGCAATTAGGGTGCTGATGCTAGGGATGGACACTATTGACAGCTCACTTCTTTTCACTGTGAGATTTTTACAGAATAGATCGGCTGAATAAGAAACGTATCATATAATAACGTAAACCTACAAATATGCAAATATAATGTTAACAGAGAATCTTTTGTACGTTTGTAACTATAAAAAAAAATACGAGAAAACGAACAATTCATAATAATAAATATTACATAGCATGCGTTATTAGGGCCGAACGGGTCGATCCATCAGGTTAAGCTACGCTTGCCGGGGTTGTCCGTGGATGGGTGACCATCTTTACATATCGACACTCCTCCGTGCCTCGGAAAGCACGTTAAGCCGTTGGTCCCGGCTGTCATTCGTAGATCTTTGACAGTCGTTACGGGTCGTCAGAAGCCCGAAAGTCTGACAACCAGTCTTACCAAGGGGTATCGTATTACCCAGTTACTAGGTTGTGGAGGTCAGATAGGCAGTCGCTCCATGTAAAATACTGGTATTCAGCTGCATCCGGTTAGACTGGAAGCTGACCCCAACATAGTTGGGAAAAGGCTAGGCAGACTGATTGATGCGTTATTAGTACTTAGCACGTTGGCGAAAGGTAATGAAATCTGAAAATAAAGGCAATGGCAAGTAGTTCATTTGCTAATTTATAGTGATGGGATTACGAGCACTAGGCCACTGAAAAGAGAAAAATCACAAACACAGTCCTATATTTAAGAGACACCCATTTCTAGTAGGGAAATGATCATTCAAAATGATCTCAAAGCATTTATTTCAACTTTTGATTTGTCAAGGGCTCAGTCAGTCAGAAAGATGAAGCTAGTTGCCCATTTCAAAGCGTAATAGGTCCTATGGAGAAGAACGAGCAAGAAACTCCACGAACACTCTTTTAAATGAATATATCAGGGGCGTAGCCTTCATACAACCCGACTCCTATCGGCTTCCCTTCGGAACAACCACTCTTCTTAATGTCTACTATTGCCAAATAATATGGTACACCTGTGTGTAACTGTGTATCACATCACATTACATAATTATATTTAATACCAGTTTAATACATCATAAGATTAAAAACCAACAGTTTTTTGTCTGAGTTTATGAGAACTGAACCATTTTTTCTTCGGCTTCCCTCTAATGATAATTGTAGCTGAGCCACTGTAAAATATTGTTACAAAATATTGGTTTGGTACTTTATTTCAACCCGCTGCCGCTTCCGCTTATGTCTTGCGCCACCATAGTAATCAAGTGAGCCTTTCCACTTTATACTAAAGTTATTAGATTAATACCATAGATATAAGGTTTTAATATTTCTATGATTAATACACCGCGTTGTGAAATTATATAGAAACCCATGCGTTGTACTTTACTGCTTATCATAGACGAATTCGATTAATTTCTTCAGTGAGCGAGTAATGGATGAAAATATTAGATAGGTTTATTGAAGTTTTCCCACTTTAGTAGGTAATCGCTTCAAGCAATTCCTTGGATTGTCTACCTGATGCCTATCGTTTTTTTCTTTTATAACAATGCCATGATCTCGGTATGAGGATGAGATCCCTCGGATGAGGGTCTCGGTATGTAAAGATGGTCACCCATCGACGACGGATCAACCGCGGCATGTGTAGCATAACCTGATCGATCGACCCGTGCGGCTGTTATTACTTAGTCACGAGCCCCTCTGTTTTGAATACATACATATTTAACTGATCTTCTAAAAACATATTGACCCTCTAATAATGTAGGTACAATTTTTAAACTAATGAGCCTCTTTTTTAATGTCTTCCCTTTTCTCACAGTTGGTCGCAGTAGCTAAGCTAGCTAGGATATACCGACCGGTCACGATCAGGTTAGGTTAGAACTGTGACCAATCACAACCTACCTATTTGGTCGCTGTTAGGTAAAATTCTACGTTCCAAATTATTTAGACAATAGTTTTCAGTGCGTAGTGCAACAGTGTTTGTTAAGGGGGAAGCGCTAAGGTAGCCCGCGAAATTCAAATTTTCTTACGATTTTTGCGATTTGCAGGTCGGTGTCTGGGTGTATGTTGATCAAAGTATGATACGCGACTGTAACAAATATGTATTTACAGAATTATAATACTAGAATCAGTAATACAATTCCTTAAGTTAGTATATTTTTATTTATTTATTCATTTTATTTCAGACATAATTTAATAATTATTAAAAATGTCAAAAAAAAAAAACTAAAGTAATCCTATAGTAAAGAAATGTTAAGATTTCATGAAATAGTCATTCAATAGATTTACTTAGTCTTAGAGAGCTGTATTGATGACTTTAATATTTTAATTTTTTTAATTTAATATTTATAGTTCCGTAAACTCACATTTGTTACGGTCGCGAATCATATTTCTATCAACATACATCCTAATACTGATCTGCAAATTGCACAAAACGTAAGAAAATTTGAATTTCGCGGGCTACCCTGGCGCTTTCGCCACCTGACGCAATTGCACGTTTATCTTTTAAATCCATAGTGCTGGTCTGACAAAGTACACCACAGGCAATAAACGCTACTTTAAAATTAATCACACCGTTATTGATAAAATACTAATAAATTGAACTTACTTAAAATGGAAAGGGGCCATAAAAATCATATTTTTCGCGTAATGGTTGCACATAATAATTATTT
Source organism: Fissipunctia ypsillon (assembly GCA_947568875.1). Taxonomy (NCBI): domain Eukaryota; kingdom Metazoa; phylum Arthropoda; class Insecta; order Lepidoptera; family Noctuidae; genus Fissipunctia; species Fissipunctia ypsillon. The sequence goes on along the minus strand of OX387665.1, from coordinate 4,008,316 downwards.
ACGCATTTTGTATCAAACATAAACATAAAACAGAAACATTACGTACGATAATTAGGCATTTTTCGAGATATTACATAAGGCATTATGCACGTTACTACATATGTAGGCATATTAATAGATCAGTGATCATAACTGTTACCCAAATGTACCTACATAACTTTCAAGGCTTCGCACTGAAGTATTGCAGATTGTTTTAATATTATAGTTTAGCCATAATAAATGTAACTTTGCACGAGAAACTGACGCAACTTCTAAAAAAGTTAATGTTCAATGGCATTCGTGATTCAGGGTAATCCTAGACAGCTAGGGTTGCGGAATGTTCGAAAGAGTTACCGTGGCCCCGGCACAGGCAACAGAAGGAACACGGGTGGGTTTTAGTCAGTAAAAGTCTGACACGCCCTCCCGCTCCGCCCAGAGCGGGAGAAGTCATTTGATGATTTCCCATCCACAAAAAAAAAAAAAAAAAAAAAAAAAGGGTAATCCTAGTGCGAGTGCCAAAGCACTTCTTTGACACCTAAGTTCACATTACCTATTACTCCATTTGTAATAAGATTAAAAATTTAACTAAACCTTTTTTACAGTCCGTTCAACCGATTTTAACTTCTATTGCGTTGGTGGCATGACAAATAGCACCTGCAGTAAATAGTTGGTAATGAAACCACGTTTTTGCTTTTAATGCCATCCTTAGGGCTACGGAATATAAGTCAAAACGGTTGAACGGACTGTAAAAAAGGTTTCTTTAAATTTCTAATCTTAATTCAAATGGAGTTTAGTAATAAAGATTTTCTTTTTCTTTCAACCTATGTTGAACTGCTGGGCAAAGGTCTCCCCCATACATTTATTATTATTATTTTATTAAAAATGTTTTTGTCATATCTCGAGACCCGGGGTCCCAGACCTTTGGAAGGCTTACGAGGAACCGAAGCCAACTCGCAGAGGCCCGATAGACGTTTTTAATGAAATGAGGCACCAACCGACGGCTATCCCTGTTCGCACTAGGCAAGTGCACCCAAGGACAATCCCTGGTTGGTGAAGGTAGGACTTTTGCAGGATATGGAAACAAAGATATTGGATTATAGGTTTGGGTAGCTAAAGTGAACTGGTTATCTAAAATGAAATATTATAGCCCTTGTCTGACCAATGTTTTATATAAAATACATAGATAAAATGGCAGCGGTGACTTACACACTCAATATTGGGCCACCGAAAACGATCGCTAGCACACAGTGTCGTAGTGACAAAGGGGCAACATGTTCTGAGGTGCTTATAAGGAGTGGAGAGGTATTCTACGACTATCAGGACAATCCCGGAAGTACGGTCAAGACCCCTACCAGCATCTTACGGGAATACCTACTTCCTTCCTCCGAGCACGTTTGCTCTTGCGAATCTCCACTCAAGCCGGCCAATAAAGGCAAGAATGAGATGGGAGCTCTGTTCCTCGTCAGTGTTCATTCCAGCCGGCCAATTAAGGCAAGCCAGAGATGAGGAACAAGACTTCTCCCGGGAGATAGGGTCCGTGGGGTCGCTACTGCCCAGCAGCTCGCCACAGGCTGCCCTGCGGGTTTCTGTATCTCTCTTGGTCTGGCTCCTCAACGTAGATCTGTTCCAGCAAAGTAAACTCTACCGGCACAGACCTAGAGTTTAGAGCACACAAGCCCCACCACGACGTCAACGTAGAGATACAGCTGTGGGGTTATTATTTTTTTTTTTGCACTCACAGGCAACGCCAGGAGGCTTGGCCACGCCCAATATTGGAGTGATTGAGTCCAAAAATCCGAGTTCTACTCGATACTATTTTGGCGACACCTATGCGCAGGGCCCGTAAACCTACATTCATACTCTATACATCTGGCCTCAGCCTAAACTCGGAAGCGCCAGGATAGCCTACGTAATTTGATTCTCGACCGTAACAAATGTGGGAAAAGGAACGTAAGTGGAAGTAAGGGAGAGAGTGCTGAGTGTGAGCAAGAGGGCGATAGACGAGGGAAGGTAGAGGGGTTTGGAGCGTTCGTTGCCATATCAGAAGAAGGATTTCACGACCTAAGACCGAGTGCTATCTGGCTAAGAAAAATAAAAAGACGATTTAATAATCAAGACTGATATTTTATTGGAAGAACCGAACCCTGTATCCCACAATTTTGGGGGCTCGTCCGGGATGTCGTCCTTCAAGATGATTTTTAGTTGTATAGGTGCTTCTTTTACTTGGGTTGGTTTGTAGTCATCTACACACAAATATGTATTTACAGTATTATAATCATTAAAATCCTCAATACAACTCTCTAAGTTATAATTATCCTCAAACTAGCACTTCCCGCTCAACTTCGTCCGCGTGATTTTCGTACTTTAGTACCCCGTTAGGTGTAGATTTTCAAAAAACCCTGATACACGTTATTCTTTATTTTCAATCTTAAGTATAAATACTGAGTTTCGATTTAATCGGATCGCGTGTTAAAATTCTTCCATACAAACTTGGACACCCCTCTATCCCCCTTTAGGGGGTAGTTTAGAAAAACAAAAATGACATACCTACTTCATAATTTATGTAGATAAGCATTCGTGCCAAGTTTCAAGTTTATTAACTCAAGAAATAAGATTTTTCATACAAACAAAATCCCCCCTCCCCCTTTTTTCACCCCCTTAAAGGTCGAATTTCCAAAAATTCTTTCTTGGTGGATGTTTACAACATTAAAAGGCATCAACTCCCATAATTTCAAGTTATCCCCAGTGGTTTAGGCTCTGCGTTGACGAAGCAGTCGAGACAAGGAATTATATTTATAGATGTCATGATTTCATGAAATATTCATTCAGTAGGTTCATTTGAACGTATAATTCGGTAAATACATAATTATAATTGTTACGGTCGCGAATCAAATTTTGATCAACATAATTAAACCAAAAAAACGTAAACCTCAATAAAGTTTGCAAAAAGCACTGCGTCAAAATCCGATAAGTTCCTGTCAGTGACATCGCACAAAAGTTCTCCAAACTGTACTATCGTGGCTAATAAAGCTTCATCATTAAAAAAAATCATTATGAATTATGTCGATCAGATAAAAGTAAGGGCTATTGTTGCATCATCATTACGAGACCGTGCACACCATGGCATAGCTGGCATATGTAACATAGATCATGTTGCGCAAGCGCCGCGAAGATTCACACATGCCTGGTTGCATGGGGCATGGAGGTACGGCTTGTGGCCTAACGTTACGTGCGTATGACCAGCTAAATGACCTAATATTCAAGCCACAGACTAACCTTAGCTCGCAATTAGTTGGAGGCCGACAACACGATGGACAACGTTTTATTTGAATTCTAATGTGCTGTGGCGACTGTGCGCGTGATTGTTGTGACAGTTTGTGGGAGGGCCCACTTTTGGCATATAGTTTTCCAAAGACGTGTTGTCAATGTCTACGGAGGAGAGTTATTCACAGTCTAGACTTGTACTTTAGTTTCAATATACGAAGGTATTACGTGCATAGGTGGGTATTAAAATAAACTAGGTTCATACAGGCTGTATCAGAAAGGTGTGGCCAAATTTAAGGGTGTTGTACAGACCATCAAACTGAACAACTTTCTCCTTGGGACCAACATCGTAACAGAGAAACTCGATTACGATGTTGGCCCCATGGATAACATTGTTTAGTTTGATGGTCTGTCCCACACCCTTAAATTTGACCACACCTTTATGATACACCCTGTATAGTATCAAATAACTCTTGGAGCAAAGACATCTAGTTTGGGTCAGGAATGTCAGGATATAGTTGACGAATGTGACAATAGAGATTAAAATATGAGTGATTTCGTGTGACCGATAGATCGAATCAGAATAAGAACATAAGCCTTTTGAATTCCCAAAACATGGACACGGATTCTACTTGCGACCTCACTTCAACAAAATTGTGCCAAAAGATACTATCGTATGACTGGCTAATGTTTGTTTGTCGAGAGTTTTTCTCATACTATTGCACAATACTAATCAAGTGCTCCGTGTAACGCATTGTTCACACAATATGCCTCAAACGTAATAACCGTCTTGACCTGTACAAATTGCCTTTGGATGGACTGAAGTATTATTTAGAAGAAAGAAGTAGTCTAGGAATGAAAGGAAATGGAAATTATTTGAGTTGTGTAACATTACGAAAGTTATGACATGTAGTTAACAAAAGAATTTGTTGTAATTCTTACGACTACAACAAATTGTTTACGCAGTATTATTGTAATCTTACTTGAGTGTGGGAAAGAGATGGAGCTAGACGTCCTGTATAGCTTCATCTCTTTCTCACATTGAAGTTATATTAAAATAATACTGATTTAAGAGGTGGTGGTTGGCCCCCTGTTCTTTACTACATATCTGTTTTACTTATTTCAACCTCTATTCAATACAATCATGTGTACTTATAAATACTTACTTTTATTTTCTTTTGATTTCAGATGGCGCACCGCACCGTGCACCGCCTGGCCTGTCTTGTGGCACTCCTGGCCGTGACGTCATCAGCGAAGAAGGATCAATCGAGATGGTCTCGTCAGATCAGCACGTATACATCAGACATCAGCGACTGGGTGCCGTTGTCCGGCCCCGTCGAGAAGGATGAACCACTACCACCAATCAAGAGACAAGCAGTTGCAGAACCTAGAATACTGACAGAACCTTTCCCAGGACTCACAAGACCAACAGGTTTTGGCGAAGATTCCTTCCCATCAAGAAATTATTACAACGCGCCCGCGAATAGACAGCTGTACTTGCAATCCGTCCCGTCTGCCCCACAGAATTATCTGACAGACCAAGGATTCGGACAAGGCATTCGATTCGGTCTTTCACAGCCTAACTTTCCCCTGAGTCAAGGATTCGTAGCTCCGCCATTCGGTTTCAATAGCGTCCAGCCGCAAAAGTCTAGATCCCAGGGCATACCCAACCCAGTCAGCTTTACTCAAGCGTTACCAGGTCCTGCTCAAGCAAAACCTTTCCTGAGCCAAGGACAGAAATCTAGAATAGAACCGAAACTGGTTGATGGGTACCGAGCTGAGAACGCGAGTAACGACTTTGGTTTTAATGTAATGAAGAAACCACAGTCATTACAGAAGATCAAGTTTGATACTATTGATAAACCACTAAGACCAGACACATTGTCACCGAACTCGAAAAATGAGAGGGAAGAAGTTCAGCTACTATACGTTCCGTTGGAGTCACTAAACAGAGGACAATTCAATTTCAGAAGTCCTTTGACAACTTCTCAGTTGGTAAATACGGAATTATATGCTCATGCAAACTCAAGACCCAACCCCCTAAAACAGACATTTATTAGCGACTACCAGAGGCCAGCTGTTAAACCACTTGAACCTGTATCTGGGCACAACTACTTTTCAGAGTTCAACTCGCAATTAAAAGACGTTGACCAGGTGCCGAAATACTCGACGATTCCGACTCCTTTCCCCACGCAACCTCCAACGACTCCGAAACCGAAGAAGTTGAAGCCACACCAACCACCGCTAGCTATTTTCATGACTAAAGAAGTTAGTAAAAACAGTCAAGTTAAAGTTGGAGACGTTCTATCATCTTTGAAGAATGCCGATACTATTGCCGTGTTGGATTCAGTCAATCCATTGAACGCACCTAAAGTTTTCATTGGACCCTCTACTTTACCACCACCAGAAAACTTTGTAAAATTCGAGTTGCCCTACTTGTCGAACATAGAAAATAGCGACAAGAAATTGAAACAGTTACCATTCTTTGTAGCTCCTTTGAGTTATAACACTCCAAACGGATTCGCTAAAATTCCTTTCCCATCTCCTCATGTGGGATCAGTCGTTATTAATTCTCAAATCCGAGACTCGTCACAAACACAGGCACCTTCACAAGTGGGATATAACCAGAACTTCTATGCAATAACTCAACCGCCGTACAAACCAGAAAAACCTGTAACACAAAAGCCAACATTCAGCTACTACAGCACTGCCGCACCTAAACCAAATCCCGTGCCAAATTACCAGTCCAATTACTACTCGTTTGAGCCGCAGACTGTTTCATCTATCAGACCACCTAAACAACCTGAGACGGCAACAGCCCCTCCCAAAACAGGTTCATACTTCATTAACAATATGGGTCCTCAATACAACTCGCAAGAGTACAACTTCCAACCAGAAAACAACTACAAGTCTTCGGAACTTATTGATCAGTATAACTTCCAGAGGAAACCTGATCATACGACTACACTACGGACGACTACAACTACAACGACTACGACTAAGCCGCCTTCTACTTACCCGAGTCAATTGCTCGAGACTCATAACCCGTACTCGATCAACCAAGCGTTCCACTTTAGCACTCCGTTAGACTACCACAGCTACTTCGATGATGTGAAACAATCTTATGCCACCCCTGGTGCAGTAGGTCATTCATCGCCACCACCGTCGCCGTCTTCCACGCCATCCTCATCACCATTACCAACTCCGGCCAACCCGTCGAGTACTGAATCACAACCAGAACAAATAATTACTCAAAAACCAAAGTATCACCAGCAATCATCGCCGAGCTACCTCCAAAACTATACTCCTGAAATACATTACGATTCTGACCCAAATTTAAAATACCCCGTCTTCAATCCTACTGACTATTTTGCTAAAACTGAGCTAACTTCTCAACAGACTCAGCCAAGTAGCCCTGTTGATACTGATAAAAAATCCCAAACTAACAATAATTATAACCAAGAAGTGGCTACACCAGTAAGAAATAATTACAACCAAGATGTGACTGCCCCAGTAAGAAATAATTACAATACTGATATTACTGCTCCAGAAAGAAACAATTATAATACAGAATTTAATGCACCAGTTAATAACAATTACAACACAGACATCGATACTCAAGTTAACACATACAAGACAGAATATAATCAAAACGTTGAAACTCAGTCCTCTGTAGAACAAGACGTTCCTTCCGATCATCCAACTGACGCAAACAATCTGCCGACCGTTTCTGACATAGATACACAGCCCAAGTACAACAGCGATGAGTACAATGCATACCAAACTAATTTGGATGCCGCAGAAGTTAATTCTACTTCGTCGTCTACAACAACGACAACTACTACTCGTAGAACCCCACAGAGAAACAGAGGACGTCCTCGATACACCACCACACCTCGATCTGAATCTTACGAATCTACTTCCAAAGTTGTAGTAACCAGGCGGCCTTTGAGAGAAAGAAGACCTCCTTCCTCCAGGCCTCGATATGAACCTAACAAAATCACTACTGAAAAACCAAGCAGGAAACCCATAGATTCTAGCGAAAGCACAACTAAATCTTCAAGGCAAAGAACTAGAGGACGCATTCAGTATAAACCTTCGGAAAATGAAGATATCTATGATAGAAGAGTCAAGACTCACAATACCAAGGAAGAAGATCTTGCCTACCAGAGAGATGTATTACACCAGAACTATCCAGTAACCCTAATGGAGCGTATGAGTACTGTAGACATTGAAGCTATGACTGAACCCACCCCTAAAGAAACCTCGGAAAGAGTTGAAGAGCCTATTACTGATAACGATACCGCAAATGCTTATACGAACGAAAAAGCGTCTATAACCCAACACTTCTCGAATACTGAGTCAAAGGAAGAATCTGCTTTACCAACATTTACTGCAAGAAGTACTTTGCCAGCAGAAACTTCCTACGTGCCGAATTTGCCATCTACCCGCCAAGAGTTCTTTTATCAGTCTAGGAGCAGTATTGCACCAGTTGAATCATCTGCTTATGAAGAGACGAGTCCTGAGAAAGAGGAAGATATTTACGTCAAGCAAACAACCCCGGTATCGAATCTAGAATATGCTGAAACAGAGACCCCCGCCACAGAAACTCTCGCCAACCCTGCTACACAACAAAGTGTAAGTTATTCAATCAGCAATGAATTTGCTACTGTCAAGCAAGATGAAGAACCCGCTACAGCCCCTGAAACTGAAGACATTAAAATAGAAAGCCAAGAAGAACAGGAGAATGAAGAAGAAGAGAATGTTGTACAAACTACACCATCATACAATCGAGTGCGTGTGCGCCCTGGAGTCATCAGACAATATCATCAAGCTTCAACCGAATCATCCAGAAACAAAGAAAGGAGGAGACCTGCTCAGCCAGTTACTTACAGACCAGCTTTCGACAGAAGACGAACAACCATGAGGATAGATGAAATTGAAGCTGACTTAAAGACAAAGCAAGTACATGCTAGGCCCGAAGTACAAGAAATCAGGCATCCTGTCTACAGACCAGAACCAACTACAGAATCTTCGGCAACTTCAACATCAACAACAGAGAGTGCCACTAAACGTGGACACTTCCGCCGTAGGAGACCATCATACTCCTACACAACCACATCGACTGAATCATCCAGTACTAAACGTATTTATGAGGTAAAGAACAGATTTAGAGGACGAAGACCTACCGAGAAACCCACAGACAAGCCAGATGTACCAACAGAAGCACCCATTTCAACCACTAGAAGCCAGCTTCATACCAGATACAGTCATAGACCCAGACTGTCTGAAAGATACAACAAGAAACCCGAAAGCGAAGAAACAGAAGATCAAGATTCAAACTTTTCTATCAACAGGCCGAAGTACGTTGAACCCGACACAGATCAGTGGTCACCCAAAATCTCAAGCGATTCTTTTAAGCCGTACAATCCCAACGACATAGTAGATGAGCAGAAAATTGCAACAACTGAACGCAGATCAGATAAAGACAGTGAACTAGACATAATTACTGCGAAAAATGAGTTTGAAGATATTCTACTAACTGTGACCCCAGCAACTAACAATAGAGCTACTAAGAAAATTCCTGAAATTCCCCCAACTTTAGAAGCTTTGATAGAACAGAGCAAAGTGACCAGAAGTGACTCAACCGATTCCATGTCAACCTTCGAAAGTATGTTGGAAGAAGTTATGAAGAGCTTAGAGGAGCAAGACCAGGACGAATACACTAAGAATGTCATGAAACATAAAGGCGGTGAGATTGGTGAAATTCCGCCGGAGAGAATAATATCTTCTGGAGACACCTACGTACAGAAGTCGACTACGCCGACAGAAGAAATCACGACTGAGCAAACTACGGCCGATGACTCTTCTCTTATAACCGAGGTAAGAATTAGAACATGTACATAATGTAGTAAAGTGTTAAAATCTAGAGTAATAGCCCCACAAACTAGAGAAGTCAAGCACAATACTTTATGTGACCAAAAAAATGTCAGTTATTACAAAGAAGAGGTAGCGAGTTCATACGGATGTACTGCATTACTAACACAATATTCTTTCTCATTCTAGGATGATCAAGACCGCAAGGGCCGCCGTCGTGGATTCTGGAAAAAAGTCAAAGTGCGCCCTGCGACCACCGAATCCATTGAATTCGCTGAATCGCAATACTACACTCACACCGTCAACCGCCTCGGACAGCCTGTGAAGCTATCTAAAAACGTTCATGACAAAACTGAAAGTATTGAGAAACCTAAAGTTACAACCTATAAACCAAGCTATAATTTCATCAAAGACCTGTTTTCCAGCGATGACGAGGCTAACATTGATGTGATACCTACTGTAGATATATATAAGCTTACTAGCAAAGCTTCAGAAAACGATGAAACTCTTATTACTGAAGAAAGTAAGCAGACAACTGTTTATGTAGAAAAAGAAACGCAAACTGATACAGCAATAAGTCCTGGAGATTTAGATTTAGGAACAGGCTCACCTGATCCAACCATTGACGACATGTATTTAACAACTCCCACGGAGCCGACGACAACCAGCAAGCCTGCGACAGTCAACAGACCCGATGCTGGATTTAGTTTCATGGATTATTTATTTGGAACGTCAGAGGACAACAATAAACAGGTTGATAGCGAAATTGAAGCCGAGTCTACTGAAGCCGAAATTCAAATTACTACAGAGTCATCTAAACCTAAAATCGTTACCACAGAAAGTGCTTTCATTCCTGATGAAATAACAACTGCGTCAATAAGCGATGAAAACACGGAGGGTATTACTGCTTTTACCGACATCAAAAAGTTAAATAGCACAGAAGAGAGTCAAACGGAGAGTCCTGCTGGTGTTACAGAAATATCAGTAGTCAAAGTAGAGAGTTCCTCTGTTTCATCATTTATGAATCCAGCTAATGTAGTCAGCACGTCAATGTCCACAGAAGTATCACATGAAACGGAAATATGCTTTAGAGGAAAGTGCATCAAAACTAACAAAGATATTCTATAAGTCCCAAGTGATCTGAAAACATGGTGCTAATGACTTGTGTTCAAAGTAGTGAATTTATGAAAGGACAATAAGTGACTCGAGTAGCTAAGTTCAAGTTTAGTGGGTCAGCAAAATTTTTTTTTTTTTTTATGAAATATTTATTTGTATTTTCGTGGATTAGGTATTTGGTGCGGTGAAATCTTGTAAATAGTATTTTGAGAGGCTCTTTACTTGGTTCCACCTGAGTAATCATTAATTAAATTAATTAGGCTTAACTTTCTTTTTTACTTGGTCTGTGGCCACATGCTTTAAGAGTTCACACTATGTAATATATTTTTACGTAGTTATTAGTTAATAATTGTAAGAATCTTTTAACATTTGTTTTATCTACGTACACTCCCTAATGTAAATATGACTGAACATTTTTGTAACCATTATTTTTAAGACTTTCTTGTTTATTACTATTTATTTTCTTAGTTTAATGGACTAATTTAAGTTCTTCTCCACACTTGAAGAAAATGCCTTTATACATTTTCAAAATCATGGGAAAATCTAAGATACTACTTGTTTTCTATCCCACCCAAATAATAACAATCTTGCTTATTTGATAGATATAGTATAAGAGCTATCTGTTAAATAACCACTGAAATTGTAACTATATTAAAAATAAAATAAAAGTATTACCATTAGCCCTTGTCATTTTATTGCTACCTACTATCCGATTTCTCATTTGCCTTTTGGTTGTCGAGGTGCTCCTGCAACTCCCTCTGTAGCTATTTAAAGAGTATGTTCCTAGATGAGTATGTAGCTATAATGTGTAAATGATCAGAAATGTCGTGAAAAAGTGGTTCCTTGGTTAACAACATATTGTTATGAAAAGTTACAATATGTCCAGTTATCATATCAAATCACTATAGTATAGCATTTCCGCCCCGTCAAAAATAGAAATTGTCACCTAGCCGAAATCGGCATGGGAATATATTAATAAATTATATGGGGATGGCTAACAAAATGTTTTTGTTCACGTTAAAACAAAACGTAATTATTTGACATTGACATTTAATCATTTATTTTGAGTTTGACAGTTTCTTTCTTTGCGAAAAAGCATCTGGGTTGTTGTTCGGTACGAGGTTATAAAATTATCGTTACAACAAAAATAAACAAGATATAAACCTGAAAATGGACATCGAAATGAAAATTAAAGACGACATGAAAGCTTTAGGTTGCAATTCCGACCTAAAAGTATCACTCGCATACAATCTGTACATACACTTGGTGGACGATAAGTTGATGTACGACACCGAGTACTGTTACAACAAGGATATAGACACTCTTTACATCGTCGCCCGGCCGAAGAAGAACGAGAAGCTCAACATATACGTGCCTATTCCAACATATGACGAGATCAGCGTAGATTTCATCAACAAAATACAAGAGAATCTGTGTACAGTCGAGACGGGACCGACCGTGAACCTAGCATTCATCGAGTATGACTTCACGACGGTAATATACACTTTTACGAAGGGTATAGTGGACCGACCGCCCGCGGATAAAGTTTCGCAACTGCGAATAAGGGAAGGAAGACGGAATTTCATTGATAATGAACTGAGAAAAAGCAGGAATCAGATTTTAAACGACGCTCTAAACGGAGGAGTTGTGGATGATGATGACTGTCAAGTTCTGGATTGAAAGAGGTTACAAACATTATTGGAACTTATTTATATTGGTATGAAGGACCAAAGTCTTGTACTTGATGTCCGCAGAGCACTGCCATCAAGCATTAAGTGTAAGTAGTGCTGTTGCACAGCAAAATATTATAGGTTACTACAATAGTGTTAGTTGTAAGTGCTGCCAGTGGCAATATTAGGCAACTTGGTTTAAGTGATTTAATAGTTTCAACCCCAGCCTACAAACGTGTTGCCAAGCGCAGTGCCAGGTACTAATTCATAGAAACCGAGCGGCGCTACTCCGCATATTAGCGGGGCCGGCACCCCGTGCTCACCCCGCACCCCGCTAATTTGCGGAGCTGGCAGTGAAGTTGTTAACACATTACATTGTGCCATTATGGCAGCCGCACAGTAAAAGTGTTTTGTATTCTGTACATTTCGCAGCATGAAAAGCTAAGGTCTATTATTACATGCAAAGCGCAACAAACCCTGTTCTTTGTATTAGAATTAAAAACAAAAGAGTTTGTTTCCATCACGTGGACCAGCTCCCCAATTGCATAACACACATTCAATCACAATCTGAATGATTTTAAAGGATATTACTAATCCATTGCTTCAGATATTCGAAAAATTGTCTGCTCAACAATGTAAATAATGCAATGTTGTTGAGATGTCAAAATCAAAGCCATTGCTACTGAAAGTGTGTTACGCAATAACCCTGCAGGGATGATATGAAAATTAAATCTTTTAGCTCTGCACATAGTCCATTTTTAATGGAGGTTTATTTTCTGTTGGACTGCTGCTAACTGTCACTGGGATTTTATTGTCACTAAAAGCCTGACATGTCAAACATTCAAGTGTGTCTCCCTATCTGTTGCTGCAGTAGAAAGAGACATGTATATCTCAGTCTACTTTCTTTATGTTCGACATGTCAAATAAAATATTGAGAATATGACATGTTATGTGAAAATGTTTGAAGAAATTATTTTTTCTCAGGATATAATATTTTCTGTACTGGTAACTATTATGCTAAGAAAGAAGAAATGTATATTATCTTCATTCTTAAAGGCGGCACAAGGCATAAATTTAAACCAATATCCAAGTTATTCGGCTTCGACTACGGATCAGCCCTACCTAGGCAAGACTGACGTGGATGCAGCCGACGAACTGAGAAGACGTTGATTGCAAAAATTAGCAATCAATAAATGAGCTTGTTTATATCTTTTTGTTTCGCCTTCCTGATGTCCAGACGCCAGCACATCAAGCTACCCGAAACTGTCAAATTTTCCCAATCACCCTTGAACCTAATGCTTTAGCGATAAAGTTGAAAATCTTTTAAAGAAATTGGACAGATTGTAATAGCTTGATGTGCTGGCGTCTATACAATTAATTAATGTACAAAGTGTTTCGGTATGTGTCAGCATTATATATCCTAATCTGAAATAAACGTATTTATGTTCTTGTAAAAATAAAATATATTTAATAAGTCTAGTCTTAAGCCTTGAATATAATCCACAATCTTACATAGGCTGATTATGTCTATGCGACTACATGTATACCCTAAACGGATTAGTTTTTGTACCAACAACTATCACGCTCCTGTAATTTCTTTGCATTGCAATAGGAAAATTGAGTCATGTTAAATAATAATATGGATACTTATGTACCACCACTACAGCCAGTCGTACCAAAGATATTGTGTTACTCAGGACCAGTAACTGGGTTGTGGAGGTCAGATAGACCGTTGCTCCATGTAAAATACTGGAATTCAGCTTCATCCGGTTAGACTGGAGGCCGACCCCAACATAGTTGGGAATAGACTAGGCAAATTGATTGACTTGGACTTATCTATGGTTATTGTTTAGCATGGAAGTGTGTGTAGTTATTGACTAGGACATCAATGAATGAACGTTTTGTTAAAGAATTTTAACTTTTCCTTATTGGTCTCTATTATGGGAGGAGGTTTTTACTATAAGTATCTGTAACATTCCATCAGAATTAGTTTGGTACAAACTCACAAGCAATTAATAATAAATATTATACATGCAATAGTTCTGAGAACTGAAACATTATCAACATTCTGTAGTATTTTCATCATGATTTAAAGAGTTGTTTTAAGTTCTTGATGATAATTATTAGGTATCACTTAATAGGTTTGAAAATACATAACATCACGCCTTGTTTCCCCGAAGGGTTAGGCAGAGGTGTCCCTAATTTCGCCACCTAACACTCACATTTCGCCAGTTATGTTTAACTCCCATGTAATAGGGGCGAGCCTATTGCCATCTACCGGGCACAAATCCAGACTCCGGGCTGCTACTGAGAATTTCCAGATGGAAAAATCCAATAGCTTTATGTTCAAAATCTTGACTTATTTAAAAAAGCTATCTTCATGTTTTTGAACTATGAGCTAAATGACCTATAACTTGTATATGTAGTATTAAACTGTTAGTATAAGTTGGTCAATAAAATAAATAAATAACACTGCCCGACCCGGGAATTGAACGCAGGACTTCATGCTCAGCAGTAGCGCTTGCGACTACTAGACCAACGAGGCAGTTAATATTATGTATTTGAATAAAAGCTGATTCTCATGTTAACCACGCCTTGGAAGCAAGGTTGGCTGTATCTTGAGTTTTCTATGAACCCTTTTAGTACCAATCTGAGTTGTACATAGTGCTTTCAGGCAGTTCACAATGTAATCATAGCCGTAATAAAATGAACTTGTTAATTATAAAATAGTATTAAATGACGTCCATATTTGGAGAGGCCATTAGGCTATGCTGGTATGTGAATATCATGTATTTTATTAAGAAGTCTTCCTAGGCTAATGAGTTAGAAGTACTCATGATTATGTACTGTATTTTATAATACTGAAATATTCAGGATTAGCATTAGGTTTTTATTGGGTATGGGTGAAATCCAAAGAAAAATTATTTTTCATTGATTCAGACAGAAGTCGCAGAGAATTTACCTACATTGTAGTAACATAACAACACGCCCGTAATCTCCGAAGGGCTAGGCAGAGGTGTACCTACATCTACATTGTAGTGAGTTCTAATAGAGAATTTAGTACCTATATATTTTAATATTAAATCAAGTGTAGAAACACTAGCTAATGTTAAGATTTGATACCTAACCTACATTTTGAGTAAAACTTTTGAATGAGTGAAATATAAAATTTAAATTTATACATAAGCTAAGATGATAAAATGCAATGATTTATGATCATATATAAAATATTTTTCAAAGTTAGCTGTATCTATGTAATAATTAATTATTTTACTGATATTCAATAAATAGACACAAATTTAATTGTTTTTTATTTAAATTGACCCCATGCCTCATTTGACTGCCTCGTTAGTCTAGTGCTCGCAAGCGCTACTGCTGAGCATGAGGTCCGGTTCGATTCCCGGGTCAGGCAGTGTGAAGTATTAGGTTTTCCATCTGGAATTTCTCAGTAGCAGCCCGAAGTATAGATTTGTGCCTGGTTGATGGCTCTCTCCCTGTTACATGGGACTTAAACATAACTAGCGAAATGTGGGTGTAGTACATAGGTACATCTCTGTCTCAGTGTATCTGTATCTCAGTGTATCTGTGTGTGTGTGTGTGTGTGTGTGTCTGTATCTGTGTTCAGGGAATACAGGCGTGATGTTATGTATGATCCATCACAACTTGGGCTAACTTGGCTAACACAGTAAAAAGGTCCGATTCGAATAATTTAAAAAGGAATTTACATGTATTTTTTCACCCTTGTTTATGAAACTATTTATTTGGATAAGGATTAATACCAATGTTTATGAAAACACCTTCGCAAGTACCTAATGCATTATATATAACAAATTTGATTATCTTTTATTTATTAATCTGTTCACAATTTCCCTTTGCAAAATTCCTGTAGGTAATTGATACCTACCTAGATGAAAGAGGATAATTAGGTAATATTGGTGCTAAAGAAGTTATATGCATGTAGCTTGTTGAGAGGGCAACAGTTCAATCATAGGTATATAACTATCCTGTAAACAGTGCAGGTACCTAATTTAATTCATGCGAAACTATTCTTTACATTTTGATTAAAATACTGATATTCAGCTGCATCCGGTTAGACTGGAAATCGACCCCAACATAGTTGGGAAGTCTAGGCAGATTGATATTCTATACCTACATTTTGATACAAGTGGCCACTTTTTCATTGGACTCGAGGCGGGATTGCAGCCCGAGCTGACGGGAAGGAGAGTATATACCTAATCAAATCAGTGATGGATGTTTTGTGAAAAATGGATTGCAAATTTTTATTCGTGCGCGGCGCCAATTCGCGCACGTATTTTGAGGGAGACGCCGCCAAACAGCACTGTTTAACTTATATTCAGAACACAACTTTGTTGGTGGCGTTCTGTAGTTTCTGCTTACCCCCATGGGAAAAGGCGTGGGAGTGAGTGTATTTTGTTGAAAAAGAATAGATGAAAATTGATGATATATTAATAATTTTTATTTTTTAGGAAGGCATAAAAAGTCAGAAAGGCTATTTGCTAAGATATAAATACAAATCTATGACTAGTTTGTAGTTATCTGTGGCGCTCCATTACAACAACAATATTGGATTGGCAACATTAAGGGGGAAGCGCCAAGGTAGCCCGTGAAATTCAAATTTTCTTACGATTTTTGCAATTTGCTGGTCAGTATTAAGTTATAGGTTGATTAAAATATGATTCGCGGCCGTAACAAATATGTATTTACAGAATTATAATCATTAAAGTCATCAACACAACTCTCTAAGACCAAGTAAACCCCAAGAATTACTATTTCATGAAATCTTGACATTTGGGGATTATACTAACTTAACAAGTTTTATTACTGATTGTAATGATTATAATTCTGTAAATACATATTTGTTACGACCGCGAATCATATTTTCATCAACGTACAACCTAACACTGACCAGCAAATTGCAAAAAACGTAAGAAAATTTGAATTTCGCGGGCTACCTTAGCGCTTCCCCCTTAAAGGCATAAAACCTAATTTCTATATTACATCGTATAATCCGATAAACAATACAAAACACTTAGACATAGTCAATAGATACAAATGTACACTATAATAAACAATAAAAAATATAAAAAAAACAACAACATTTTCAACAGAAAAAGTAAATAAATCTAATAAGTAATACCCATATACTCTAAAAATTCTTTTACCGTGTAGAAATTGTTTTGGAGAAGCCATGTTTTCAGTTTTTTTTTTTGTAAAAATTAACTTCATTCGAAATTTAACTTTTATAGACCAAGTAGTGTTGGCGAAAGATGTCGCTGCTGCCATCTATTGGCGAATAGCTGAACTATCAAGAGCGCGCTTAGTAAATATTTTCTCTTACTCGCCACTAGATGACAATGACAACGAGTTTTATAGCATTTTAAAATCTGCGATGCTAAACTATCATGCAATTTATTGCTATCTCAATACAATCGCTAATCCAATGCCTTCAGAAGACAATGTGAATGACAATCGTTTTTAGATTATTTTGGAATACAGGTCTTCCATAGAACTCTTTTATTTTGGCGATTTCTATTGTTGCAGAGGTTATACTTTGACAACAAACTACAATTATGTAATTTTATAGTCATTTTCACTTATTTTGCCACATTACGATTGTTGTTAATAATTTCATCGCACTCATCATCTGTCAGGATGGCCGAGCGGTCTAAGGCGCCAGACTCAAGGTTTCCTTGCTCACTAATCGTGAGTCCGAGTTGTTCTGGTCCTCTCTGAGGGCGTGGGTTCGAATCCCACTTCTGACAAAACTTTTTGCGTTTTATTTTTTGCTTTATCATCATTCTTCTGCTCTTATCCCGTGCTTATTCCAATGTATTTGGGGGTCAGCGCAACATTCCTTTTTCTTCCATACTTATTTTTATGGTGCACTTATTCTATCTATCTCTATAGTCATTTCGGTAGTCACTTTCTATCGTTTCTTTGGTATACTACTTTGGTACTAACAGAACCGATCTTTCAGCAATATTCAAACGTCAAAAAAAAAATAGCGCGATAAACTGGTTTTGTTACTATTCCGCAGTAGGTAAAAAAAGGTACTTTCCCGTACCGGGAATCGAACCCGAGCCTCCTGGGTGAAAGCCAGGTATCCTAGCCACTAGACCATACGGGAGATACTTATTTGTTTGAAATACCGGTTTGAATATTGTATAAAATTATTATTGATTCTGATAAACGGTACATACATTTTAGAAATTATCTTATTGCTAAGCGTTATAAGGTTCAATTTAGATAATGGCAGCGTTTCAACTAGTTTTGTAATCTGAATCTGTCAGTATGTGAAATCGTAAAATCATGGGCCTTGATTCGCTGGGAGGTAGCAGACGCGTTTTGACTGCTAAATAAATATATACATAAATTACCTATATCACCATGCAGTAGTCTTTATTTCTATGCCTTGATTTGATAATGAAGCTTCTAATTTATTTTATACTAGCTGTGCCCGCGGCTTCGCTCACGTGATTGTGTATTCTAATGACATAATATTAATCGGAACGTGAAGTCATAGAATATTCGTAATATCCTCTATAAAATCGGTTGACACATTTAGTAGGTAGGTATATGACCGAAAGAAAATATTTACCTATTTGTAATTCACGATCACGTTTGGGTTCCTACAGTAAAAAAGCGTTTTTATAAAAAAGAACCTTAATTGTAATTTCTTTGGTTGTTTGAAACATCAAATTTCGCCAATTGAGGTCACCTCCTCAGTTACTAGATCTTCCAAAGAATCATACATGCTCCTATAAGCGCCTGCTGATTAAATTCTATGCCTGTCATTAACATTTTACGCTTGTAAAGACGCTCATGAATGTCTGGGTTTCATTATTAGAATATTATCACAGTTTAAGAACATTCAAGTTATAAAACAAAATATACAAGGTGTAATTTTAATTACTGTTAATCTCTTAAGGGGTCTTTGTACTCATCATTATGAACAGCTTTTACTATGGGACCAAACCTGAAATCGCGAAAAAGAATCTGTTTTTCCCTACATTTATGTGTGGCGCTCTCCCCGAGCTGGCAACAGCCCCACTGCTAGATAGAGCAATGACACTTATCAACGAGTTCCTTATATGTATTCCAGATGCAGATATATTTTTTGACTCGCAAAGTACAATCACAAAACATGTCTATAATTATCTAAAAGTGAAAAAGTAATTGTATAGTTCCTAAGTTAATGTAAGGTTGTTTCTGTTTGCAAATTTATGGTTTTACTTCATTTTTTGTTAGTCTTAGTTTTTTAATTGACATTGTAATGTAATTTAATATTAATAATAGTGTAATTAGCATAGATATAAGCGATTTGGTATAAACTGTAAGCTTATACTTAATAATATTTAATGAATAAATAAATAAACATTGTTTTTTTTTTTGTTTAGCCTATACTGTCCCACTGCTGGGCAAAGCCCCACCCAAGTCCTTACAGGAACTCTTTTCCAGCGTCACCTAGAACCAGCTTTGCTTACCTTGATTTAATAATTAAGTTCTTAACAAAAAAAAAATATTTTTCTATTTTTATTGCTATCTCAATCAATCAATCAACTCGGCCATCGCAGTACATACGCCGGACATAAGCCTCTCCCAGGCTGCGCCACAACACCTTGTCCGTCACCTTCCGCATCCAGTCTGTTGCAGACAGGTCGACGGTCCATCTAGTTGGGAGGCGTCCAACACTACGCTTGCCGATACGCGGTCAGGTGTAACCTCGGTGTGCTTACTCTGCAAGCTATGTCGGTTACTCCGGTTCTATGCTATTGCTATCTAACTATGATTAATTTGCGAAATTAATTAAGTACTGCAGAGCACTGCTTATAATATTGCTTGTTTGCTGCTTAGAAGCTTTTCTTGTTGTACTTACTGCTCTTGAGCCAATTGTTGAAGTGAAAACTTCTACAGGCACGTTGAGCTATGTGAAAATCTGATGGGTTCGCGTCCCCGATATACCTACGACATGGACATGTTAACAGAATACAAGGTGTAATTTAAACCAGTATTACAGTACGATATTACTTAAATAGATTTGAAAATTTCCATTAATAAATTTCCATTTTACGAATGTATTGTATTTGGTTATATGACTTTACTAGTTATTGCGTTTGTGTAAAGATCATTTTCGCCTAAATCAGTTATAGAGATTGGTGATTTTGAAGGCGCACTCAGTTCGGATGGTGATCGGTTTTACGAATTTTGCCGACGCTACATCTAAGTTGTGTCATACTGTAATCTCTGAAGGAGTCATTGTACTCATTCTTATAAACAACTTTTACTATGGGACCAAACCTGAAATCGCGAAAAAAAATCAGGTGTTAAAAATTATGACGTTGATGATACTACAATTAATTTGAAAATTTAAGAAAACCACTGTTATCTTATTAAGTGAGCAGGTACTATCGAGGAAACTTACATCTGACCAATTTGAAAACAAAATCCCGTGCATACGATGACTACATCTGTTAGGAAGCGTTACTATAGCGGCCGAGCGCTGCAAGCAAGAATAGTCCTTACGGCGTATAGATATACGTTTCTCCCATGGTACATCCAATTTTAAGTTTTCACTGTCGCCAGTCCCCATGACTGTATGTTTTTTTTTTTTTGGTTAGTGTTCATGACAAACTGTAACACATAATAACAAGTTTAATAACATCAATATCACAATGTAGCGTTTACTCCTATAGATTACTCATAATAATGGTATTTCTCAACTGTACCACTATTTCGCGCCTCCCACCACGGCCTCCGTGGCGCAATTGGCTAGCGCGTTCGGCTGTTAACCGAAAGGTTGGTGGTTCGAGCCCACCCGGGGGCGGGCTAATTTTTGCACTTATTATATTCGATTTTTTTTCGCATTGCGATTTATTTTTAATTCGCTTCAAAAAAAGGAGGAGGTTCTCAGTTCGTCGGAAACTTTTTATATGTTTGTTCCCCGATTAATCGCAAACGGCTGGACCGATTTTGAAAATTCTTTTTTGTACTTCACAGGTGGTCCCATTGTCATTAAGTCAGGATCCTGGAGAAATCGAGGGAACTCTTCAAATATTATAGGCACACTCATAGCAATTTGAGTATTTTTTATAGTAACTTGTGCATTTGCTCTCAGAGCATCATTTGGTGAAGTGGAACTGATGATGAAGACCACAGATGGCCTCCGGAACAACTTAATAATAAGTAATTCACGGGTTGCTATTCGATTACTTTAAAATGACTGCTAAGCAATTTAAGCTCGTCGCAATGCATATGATGAAGTGGAGCTGATGGTCAACTACCAGGAGAAGTCCTCAAAAATTAACTTCCTTGCATCGGGAAAGCAATATTTTGTAAAAGGTAATGCGCATTTGTTGTCATTAGACGATTGTAACTTAGATAAATTACGAACCGACCCACTAAAAAGTGAAAAATAAAAAAACTTTTTTGCAAAAAAAAAAAAACAACCGACTTCCAAAAAAACTACAAAGTGAAAAATAACTTTAATTTCGGAAGTCGGTAGCAAAAACCTAAAATACAGACCCAAAGACACCGACTTCCGAAATTAAAGTATTTTTTCACTTTGTAAGTAGTGTTTTTTGGAAGCCGGTTTTTTTTTCATTAAAGTTTTTTGATAGATTATTATGCAACAGTCTGCTCTTTGCAGTAGCTTCAAAAAGTCTTTTTTTTATATCTTCATCAGTTTTCAAATTATGTGCTTAGTGCATAGGAAATCTAAAAGGGCGAAAGGTTCAAGGAACCTTTAGAATTGCTCTTTGAGCGCGCTCTGAAGGGAGTAAAATGGTTTTTGGAGCATCGCCCCAAGAAGTTATGCAATAGGTAAGAATGGATTGACACAAAGCTAAATAAACCTGTTTATTTAATATATAGTCGGCTATGTTCCGTAAATTCTTACACTCGAGTACATAGTACGACACTGCCTCGTTGGTCTAGTGGTCGCAAGCGCTACTACTGAGCATGAGGTCCTGGGTTCGATTTCTAGGTCGGGCAAAGTGTTATTGGGTTTTGATATCTGGAATTTCTCAGTAGCAGCCCGGAGTCTGGATTTGTGCCCGGTAGATGGCAATAGGCTCGCTGGCTCGCCCCCTATTACATGGGACTTAAACATAACTGGCGAAATGTGGGTGTACTATAGGTAGGTACACCTCTGCCTAATCCTTCGGGGAAACAAGGCGTGATGTTATGATGTTATGACTACATAGTAAATCGATGTTTACGGAAGTTTAGGTTGGAATCAATAGTGACACCTAGATATTTCAAATGGTTAGCTTTTCTAAAGTGGGGCAAGAACATGCAGTGTCAGCGTACGTGCTATAATTATGTGCATTTACGCACGCGTTTAGATAAGGAAGCGGTATGTTAGTATTTCTCATTGTAAATAAAATGTATTTTGTTTTATCTGCATTTAATGTTAAGAGTTTATTATGGAGCCAATTAGACACAATGTTAAAACCATTCTGAGCATGTTCATAGACCTCAACTTTTGATTTAGCTGAGAACAATAGAGCGGTGTTTTCCGCATAAGACATTAGATACCATTCTGGAGCGACAGGGTGCACAATTCATTTGTATAGATTAAAAATAACGTGGGGCCCAAAATGTTGCCTTGTGGAATTCCAAAACAACCATTTTTAAGTTCAGAACTTATGTACTGACCTATTTTGACACTTTGATGACGATCGCTGAGATAATCAGAAAATAGAAGTTGTGCTCCTCTTATCCCAAGTGTTTCAAGCTTGTGCAAAAGTAAAGTACAAGAAATAGTGTCCAAGGCCTTGGCAAGGTCTAGAAAAATCCCAATTGTGTGCATACCATTATCCAGATTGGTAGTAATATGATTAGTTAATTTGTGTAGTGCTTGGTTAGTTCATCTTTTGGGTCTAAAACCAAATTGACTATCTGAAAGGAGTCTGCTAAATTCCAGATATTTTATCAATCTACTGTTAATTATTTTTTCTAAAATTTTTGAGAGGCCTGTTAGCACTGAAATGAGTCTGTAGTTATTTATACAGTTTTTGTCTCCAGACTTGAATACAGGTGTGACCACAGCTTTTTTAAGCAATTTAGGGAATATTATTTTAGTTAAACATAGCTGAAAAATGTAGGTTAGCGGAGGGGCAAGTAGCTATTTAAATCTTATAAGTATATTATTAGGAATGCCATCCCACACAATAGCGCAAACATATTTTAACCCGTTTATCATTCTTTCTACTACGTCAACGTCGTCGGTATCTAATAAAACAAGAGAATTTATTTTAGAAGATGTCGTGGTCGGGTTTTCAGGGAAAATGCCTAGAATTTAAAGATTTTTTAGCCAAGTTTTTACGTTAAAACGTTAGCAAAAAAATTGTTTACTTTATTCATTGCTTCGGATGGGTTTATCTCTGTTGATAGTAAATCTAGTGGAGGTTCGGGATTTTTCGATCGAAATGTATATTAGGTTAGGTTCTATAAATTTCCAGACAAGTTTACTGGGGGCCTCTTAAAGCAGTATTATTTTAATGTTACTTCAGTGTGAGAAAGAGATGAAGCTATACAGGACGTCTAGCTCCATCCCTTTCTCACACTGAAGTAAGATAATACTGCTTTAGAGGTGGTGGTCTAGCTCCTGTATTTTCCCGCCTTCTGTGTAACTCATTTTTATCGTACAGGGCCCCAATTCGGTATGGTAATTATTATTCCCCGCTTATATCTTACCACGTGCAAACCACGTCAGTGCCATGTCTTGTTGAAAATCATGTAACGGCAAGGAATCGAAATGTCATATTCTGTATGGTCCAAGACAAATTGTCTATAGCACATTATGAAATCATGCGTGCGTTTTGATATTTTGTTCGGCAGTATTTGATCCTAAAACTAGTAATTGCAAATATTCCATTTTGAACATCAATAATGCCTAAAGTATCGTTTTTTATTATATTTTAATATTATTTATGACATTAAAAACGTAATTTTAGGTTTTTAAATCTATTGGAAAATTAACAAAAACATACAATGATAATATTTGACAGCAGTGTTAAAATTTTTGAACGTAGGTACTTGCGTATGTTTTCTAGAGTTGTCAGTGATTTTGTTAAAATGTACATTTTATTTGTTTTGAGGGTTCTTGTAGATTTCGAAATAATATATTACTGGACCACCAATAACTGGATTGGATCATTTCGTGATTGAAGGGAAGAATCGTAAGTATTACCTATCATTTGCCACCTACACTATTTTTATATAAGTTTTTACTAGTTACTTTGGAATCTTTTCTATAAAATATGGAAAATGTTTAGCAAAGTGAATGAAACCAAGGTATTTAATATTAGTGTGGTCATATAGAAAGCATTTTCGACAATATTATATAAAGTTCTTATAAAGCATGATATTTCAATGTCCCTGGTGTATGTATACATATATGAAAACCACATATCTCACACGCATGCTCACCCACTACATCCCTACACCTACACAAACACACACTTACACACAAACGAACCCACACATATACACACACTCACAAACATATCCTACACCCAGTGCGCACCCTTACTAATATAAGAATTATAAAATGTTAATTAGTCTTAAATTAATCTTTTTGCTTATTTCTCACACATCTGTAGAATGATTGTAAACTGGAGGAGCGGAACCACCTAATACAAGCAAATCTTTGCTTAAAAGGTGACTCCAAACCTAACATATATCCATAAGTGAAGAAATAAACATTTTTTTATTATTTTTTTATTTTTATTTTTATTAATTTTTTTTTTTATGAAAAACAATTATTTCTTACTTTCTACAATATAAATTATGCTGAAATACACCCGACACAAACACAACATAATCTTCAAATTTTAAAAATTTTCTTAAACTGACGATTCCGTACGGTTCCCAAGCGTGGTATTTTGACAGTTCAAAACCACGCCAACATCGCGTTCAATTCGCGCGGTTTCGTTCATTGTGTCAAAGAGAATACGTTATTAGCAGATGTCGTAATTAGGGTACTCCCTTTCTTCTCCTAAAATTGTTTGTCCGAAAATCATTATCCATAACACGTTTGCTACTTATAAACTTCAGTAACCATAATGTTCAAAATCCCGAAATTTTGTTTAACATAATTATCTTTAGTTCTAAAAGTATTCTGTCATAATATCGAGTACTATAATAATTGAATCCCCTAATTTTACATGACCTAAAGTCATATGTCCTAAGTATTGTGTTAAATAATGTGTATTATTCCGAATGTTCATTTATAATATTTTTTTTAGTCCTAAAACATTAGCTAAAAATTAGGTTCGCAGAAACGAATCGCTGTAAATCCGACTCCACGCAGTCTTGTCTGCTCTACCCCTAGAGTGTAATTTAAAATCGCGTGGGACCGCCGGAGCCCCGCAGCGCCGGAGCCGTGACAGAAACCATGCCTGCTGCATGTTGCATGCTTGCTTGCATGCTTGCTTGCATGCTTGCTTGCATGCTTGCTTGCATGCTTGCTTGCATGCTTGCTTGCATGCTGCATGTTTGCTTGCATGCTGCATGTTTGCTTGCATGCTGCATGCTGCGTGCTTGCTTGCATGTTGCATGCTGCGTGCTTGCTTGCTTACAAAAACCACATGTTCACAATCAACTGCTTTATTGAGTAGTCTTAATTAAAATGGCTAATTTTAATTCGTAGACAGATTCTAAGCTAATTTTATATTAGCTGCGATTGCCTTCAAAAAATCACATTTGGCATATTCTGATTGTTTTTTTAAAATGTTTTCAATTCTTGCTGTTTTGTCAATTAGTTTTCTCTTTTTATTTGGAATAGGAACGCCGTTGTGTGTAGGTACACCATTTTCCTCTGTAGTAATCACTCGCACATTACACTTATATTGTTTAAGTTTGTACTTTTCACACACCCAGTAATATTTTTCGTTGTAGAATCGATTTTTGTCGTAAGTAAAGCCATCACAATTTAATTTTATGCCACCCTTGTTAGTCTTTAAAAGTTCACATTGCTGCATTTTCAATAATTTATTTTTGAAATGAGTATATTATAAAACAAAGACGTATTTATCCTGCTACTAAACAGAACTATATAACAAGTGAACTATCTCAAAACAAGTCGGTAGAAGAAAAAATATTGCCCGCTCGTATCTACGTAACGCCTGAGAGAAGTTCATAGCAAAAGCTTTGTTAAACAAATTTGTTCTAAGAATATCATTATTATAAATAAACATTATGTAATTTGAATTTAGGACTTATAACTTTTATTGGAAACGATTTTATGTCTTTTGTATATTATTGATTGTAATATTTATGACAAACTGATTTAGGACATATTATATTTAGGGATTTCAATTTTATGGCATGTGATATTATGTGATATTAAGTTCGGGTAAGTTATCATTCGGACAAATGATGATTAGGACAAAAAAAGTTATGGCACTTTAAATTATGGATAAAAAAGTTAGGTGACACAATAGAGAACCCGTAATTAGCTAAGGAATTGACGTGATTTCGAAGTAAGGAATCACTAAGTGGTCATAGTGAATTAGGGCCCTGTTGTTTTAGTTTTTTCAAAAGATTATTACCGAAATTTCGATACCTTTAAAAAGTATTTCGTTATCAGGTCCGAGTTTCAATTTTAGGTGAAGTTTGTCTCTGTGTCTTATACAACGAACGAGACCGGGTGTAATCCAGGGTTTAGTCCAACTATACTTTCTAGGTATTGTTTTAGTGAATGTATTATTCCTTATTGCATATTGTTGTGAGTTTATGAAATACTTTAAAGAAATATTTGCATCGTTACAATTAATTATAAACAGCGTCAAAATTAATACCGCGTTTCTCATTTTCAAGGTTTGTCATATTGACTTTAGTGTAGCTACGCATGCAGTTTTTTCTAGGTGCACTTATTTATTTATATAATGTTAGTAAAACAGCCTGATGATCGGTAAGCGAAGAATTAGTAACCAATGTTTTGGATGGATTTTTTGATTTTAGAATGATATGGTCTAAGCATGAGCCGCTCTGATGCGTGGGGTGATACTGAGCTGGTAAATATTCAGATAATTATGTACATGGGTCTCGGTTTTCCCGGAAGCAATATTTATGTTAATATCGCCCAAGAGTATTATGTTTTTAAAGATGTTATG
Organism: Fissipunctia ypsillon; assembly: GCA_947568875.1. NCBI lineage: Eukaryota > Metazoa > Arthropoda > Insecta > Lepidoptera > Noctuidae > Fissipunctia > Fissipunctia ypsillon. The sequence continues at coordinate 3,981,270 of OX387665.1, read as the reverse complement.
TTTTTTAAGTTTGTGTCAAGCGAGTCTAAAAATCCGTCCATATTTTGAGAAGGAGGCCTATAAATAGCCATGACAACTGTCTGGTTGGACAACCAACATTCTGTTAGGACCGTTAGGACGATAATACCACAGCTTATATCAAGATTCTGTAATAATACCTACTTCAAAACCGTTCATGTATCGATTTATCCTGCGAATATTCTATGAGGAAGGAAGAAGAAGTTTACAGGAGCTACACAACCACCTCTTAACGCAGTATTATTGTAATCTTACTTGAGTGTCGGAATGAGATGGAGCTAGACGTCCTGTATAGCTTCATCTCTTTCTCACACTGAAGTAATATTAAAATAATACTGCTTTAAGAGGTGGTGGTTGGCCCCCAGTCCTCAACATTACAGATTTTAGATTCAGACACAGAAAAACTATCTATATGACAAATCAGCTGTTTTGTCATGATAGTTACAAACTAATAAAGAGGTTATGCTACCTGTTTATGTGCTTACTAAATAAAAGTATTCGGTGCCGCTCGAATGTTGTTAAACTGTCAAAATTACCGTAAGTGTATTACGCAATTGCCCCATTGTACCTATTACATACATATTTTAATTAGCAATCAATCTTACCTAAGTGATGATAGCTATCGATAGATATATGTTCGGCTGGATACCATCAAACTGCTTGATTATTTGGCTATTGTGTTGAATAAGGATGACAGTACAACATTATTTTATCTCTAAATTGATTTGTTTTATTTAAAACTAGCTGTACCCGCGACTTCGTTCGCGTGGATGTCGGAAAACAGCTTCCCTATTTGAATGGTTTTCATTTTTTTTCCGCGGAACCCTATTTTTTTTTTCCTAAAATAAAAGTAGCCTAAGTTACTCCTTTTAACCTTTTGAACGCCATTGTCACATATACGTGACAAGCAAGCGCGTGCCCTGTACGCCAACGACACAAATATGTGACAAAAAATGCGGTGCACTTTATCACGAAATAAACAATTAAATCTTTACTTTTGTGTGTTTTTATTTGTATACCTTAAATATTTAAGCTCTTGTCCATATTTAATTGCTTGAAACGAATGAAATTATACCATGGATATAGAGAAATTTGATGACAAAAAAAGAGAAATTAAACGTTTAAAAAGTGTGGCTTGGCGTGGAGGGCACGCGCGTGCGCTTATGCTCTGGCGTTCAAAAGGTTAATAAACATCGGCTATCGGCCAGTGACAGTCCAGCGTCCTGAAAAAAATCGGTCCAGCCGTTTCGGAGATTAGCCGGAACAAACAGACAGACAGAGGCCGACAGACAGACAACAATTTTTAAAATTATTTTTTTGTTACTTTCATATGCATTTTTATACTTTCCTATGTATTTAGTAAAAAGCTGTCTTTTTGACATTACAAACAGACTTCAATTATATTTATTTGTATAGATTTTCTGATTAGGTACCTAACTACTTAATTATAGGATTATCAGACTTATCTAGACTTATCAGATTAAACATCAGTCATGGTCATGGCTTTATTATTGACAGTGATCGAGTCCTATTTAAAACTTCATGAGTTTTAATTTGGAATAATGAGTAAGTATGAGTATTTTGAATTTTGCGTCATCATATTTTTTTAAACTAGGATTACTAGTTATTGTTACTAGAATTTTACCATACCGTACCTATATCATCATCTGCCTAGCCTTTTCCCAACTATATTGGGGTCGGCTTCCAGTCAAACCGGAGGCAGCTGAATACCAGTATTTTACATGGAGCGACTGCCTATCTGACCTCCACAACCCGGTTCCTGTGTAATACGATACCCCTTGGTAAGACTGGTTGTCAGACTTTCGGGCTTCTGACGACCCGTAACGACTGTCAAAGATCCACGAAAGACAGCCGAGATCAACGGCTTAACGTGCTTTCCGAGGCACGGAGGGGTCTTGATATGTAAAGATGGTCACCCATGCACATACCAACCACGGCAAGCGTAGCTTAACCCGATCGATCGACCGTGTGGCTGCTATTACTTAGCCAGATGCCCCTCACATAATACCTATATACTTACCTATTTATAACTTGCTTTATCATGGCTCTTATGGGTATCTCCTTAACTCCTATGATGGATAATTATTATTCAATGGGAAAATGTCATTTTAACAAACTTTGGCATGTAACACTAACATTAGGCGCCGTCCTATTTTGCGGGATTTTCGATAGAGTTACCGTGGCCCCGGCGCAGGCAACTGAAGGAACACGGGTCGGTTTTAGTCAGTAAAAGTCTGACACGTTCTCCCGTTACGCCCAGAGCGGGAGAAGTCATTTGATGCGATGCGATTTCATCGTGCGATTTCACCGCTCAAATGATCGCGCAACCTTCATTAGGACATTCAGCAAATATAAGCACCTATGATGGTTAGTTAGTAAAAGTCTGACACGCGCTCCCACTTCGCCCAGAGCGGGAGAAGTCATTTGATGATTTTCCATAAAAAAAAAACAAAAGAAAAGTACCTACGAGTATGTTAGAACGCACGGTCGCACGATCATTTTTGTCGGACGCATGCATCATCGTGCGTGCGATGATAATATCACGGCGCTTTACAAGGTGTAACTTAAATAACGCACAACATCTGAAGGTGAAAGCGCCAGGGTAGCCCGCGAAATTCAAATTTTCTTACGTTTTTTGCAATTTGCAGATCAGTATTAGGTTGTATGTTCATTGAAATATGATTCGCGACCGTAACAAATATGAGTTTACAGAATTATAATCATTAAAGTCATCAACACAAATCTCTAAGAACAAGTAAGTCTATTGAATGACTATTTCATGAAATCTTAACATTTCAGGATCATACTAACTTATGGAATTGTATTACTAATTCTAATATTATAATTCTGTAAACAAATATTTGTTACGGTCGCGTATCATACTTTCGAATTAATTTCAAATCGCAAAAAATTGCAAGAAAATTTGAATTTCGCGGGCTACCTTAGCGCTTACCTCTTTTTTTTTTTTTTTTTGTGGATGGGAAATCATCAAATGACTTCTCCCGCTCTGGGCGGAGCGGGAGGGCGTGTCAGACTTTTACTGACTAAAACCCACCCGTGTTCCTTCTGTTGCCTGTGCCGGGGCCACGGTAACTCTTTCGAACATCCCGCAACCCTAGCTGGCATCGGCCCTAGCGGATCCCATCAATAGTGCTGACATCTCTTTAAGGCGCGCGTGGAACACGACGCGCCGTCGACTCGGGCTTGGTCTTTACCGGACGGCGAGCTACCCATTGCTCGCCGTCCGCAAGCCCGCGCCTACGGTGGCCGGGAATCGGCTGCCAATTCCCGACGCCCAGGGCGTCTCCTGCGGCGACTAGGGGCGTGAGGGTGCAAAGCTTGCCTCTCCCTCACGCGTCCCGCCTCCTCCTTCACGAGCATTACTGCTTCACAGAAGGAGGTAATGGCTTCCCATGCACTCTCGCTCCGTACCATGGCCTGGACCAGGGCCAGACGCGAGAGATCGCCGCCGCCGATCGCTTCCGCGAGGACACGGCGGTGCTCCGCCCAAGCCGGGCAGACCTCCACCGTATGCTCCACCGTGTCCTCCGGGCGATCCACACAGTGGTGACACCCGGGCGTTTCCTCCCGCCTTATCCGGAACAGGTACCTCCCGAAGCACCCGTGTCCGGTGAGGACCTGCGTCAGGCGGAAGGTGAGGACGCCGTGGCGCCTCTGCAGCCACTCCTCAAAGAGGGGACTTATCGCCGCAATTGTGGCGTGCCCAGCGCTGGGTTGCGACAATCGCACTCTCCATGCCGCCATGAGATCCTGCCGGAGCTCTGTCCGCCGTGCCGCGATTTCTCGCGGCAACGGAGTTACGCCCCGGCGTCCTGCCTCCTCGCGCCACTCCCACATGTGCGCGAGGACTTTTGCCTCCAGATCCCATGGCGGTAATCCGGCAAGGAGGTTCGCCGCCTCCCCGGAGACCGTGCGGTATCCCCGGGCTAACCGGATGGCCATGACTCTCTGGGACGCGTTCAACCGACGGACCGGTCGCCGCCTCACGGAACGCGCCCACACCGGAGCTCCGTAAAGGGGCATGGACCGCACGACCCCCGCGTAGAGCCTCCGGCAGGAGGCGTTTGGACCCCCCAGAGCGCTTCCCTCTTAAGGTGTAATTGTACTCATCATTATGAACAACATTTACTATAGGACCAAATCTGAAATCGCGAAAAAAAATCAGCTGTTCCCTACATTTTGACGAGTGCAAACATAAAATGTATGGTTTGGTCCCATAGTGTTATGCACACCATAAATATTACAGATATAAATGTAGAAATTTTACAAGGGGTGACACAATGGGCGGTCTTATCGCTATGAGCGATCTTATAAAGACAACCTTTGGATGGATTAAGAGAGAAAGGAGAAACAGTACTGCAGGTAGTCTGTGGTGTACCATTTACATATACAGGATATCCGGGTTCGGAATAACAAAACTTAAAGGGGAGGTACAGACCATCAAACTGAACAACTTTTTCTCGGGGACCAACATCGTAATCGTGAAAAAAAATCAGTCGTCCCAAACAAAACTTCAATACCTACTCGACCAAATGTATGGGACGACTGATTTTTTTTTTCACGTTTACGATGTTGGTCCCCGGGAAAAAGTTGTTCAGTTTGACGGTCTGTACCTCCCCTTAAAGTTTTGTAATTCCGAAACCGGACACCCTGTATACAATAAATACATGCGTACAACAGCCTGTATACAATAAATACATGCATACATGAAACATTTACTTATCTATATAAATATAGTAATAATCATAAAATACGTGCAAAGAACATAAAAATGACGTAAAAATAATCGTGCTCTAATAAATTTAAATGGTAATGTATTCACACATAATAACATATTACTTCTATTAGAATGCGATACCGTCTGATGCAATTTGTTTTGCCGGTTATGTGAGCGTATAATAGCCCCAATGTTAAATGTTATCCTTCAATTTGTTTTTAAGATGATGGAATAATAAAATTATTAAAGACTTACATCATAATTTAAAACATGTTACAATAATTATACATGTAAGTAGGTAGTCCTCTTCTCCGTATCCGGTAACAGCGACCCAGACTAATTTTCATTCCTTTCTTGAGCTCTCTGATGATTTGCAAAACCAAATTTGGTTTTGAAAACCCGGTCACACCGTGTACAGACGAGCTGACCAGCATCGTTGTAACATTACTGTTATAATACTGTATCCAGATAGAAGCTCAAATAAAATACTATCAAGCCCACAGTTTTGATCATAATTTATCAGAATTAGTAATTGTAGGCGCATAGAACAAAATTAAACATTTGATGTGGGTGGTAACCTAAAATTCATAATTCTATAAAAAATATTCACGTATCTTGTTACAAATACATTAACTTACGATAAGTGCGATAATTTGAACTGGTTTGTCAGTGGGGATATAGCTCAGTGGTAGAGCATTCGACTGCAGATCGAGAGGTCCCCGGTTCAAACCCGGGTGTCCCCTGGGATTATCCTTTTTGTGTTTTTTTTTCCATCCTATATTTTTAATTCAATGTAATAAAAAATCGATTACAAAAGAAATTAACTCAAAATTATGAAATAACTTTATTTTCGGAAGTCGGTGTCCTGAGATCTGTATTCTGTGTTTTTTGCCAGCGACTTCCGAAATTAAAGTTATTTCATATTGCTGTCGATTTAATTTTTTTAAATAACTTTTTTACATAACATAACATCACGCCTTGTTTCTCCGAAGGGTTAGGCAGAGGTGTACCTATATAGTAACACCCTCATTTCACCAGTTGTGTTATGTTATGTATTACTTTTTTATTACACAATTTTTAGTTTTAAGAAAACTCTGGAATAATAATAATTGTTTGTAATAAGTAGTTAATAGTTTCGTTGTAAATATTGCACTAGAATTTGACCAAGGTTTTGATATGTTTTCTCTTTGACACCACACCCGTAGTTCGTATCAATAAGCCATCATGAAAACTACTGAACCGATTTTGATGAAATTTAGCTACCTTTTTTTTTTAGTAAAAGGGCTGGTTGTGTTAATTAAGGAACAAAACAAAATATAAACAGAAACATCACAAGAACGTCAATAGGATTGTCCGGATGTTGAAACACTTAGCAATCTTAATACTAACCTTGTCGCATAATTTTAGTAGGCACCATTGTATAATAAGTAGGTACCTACTGCCTAACCAAAACATGTTTATTTCTAACAATGCAATGCAAGATTTCCTATTTTGTAAGTAACATTACCTACTCTTTTGCTGTTTTATAATTATAACCTCCAATATTACCTACTAGAATTAGTTAGCAAACACACAATCCTAATTATCTCTTTTTGCAAGAGGACAATGTGACATTGGTGCCGATTCTCTTGTCACAAATGCCTCTAAACTAGACTAAAAGTCACCAAAATTTAGTTTATTCCTGTCAAACGACGATTTCCCATTCTGAAATTGACTAAAGTAGTTTGACAGCACTAAGATGGTAAAATGGTAATTTTGCTGGTAAAATGGTAATTTTGCTATTCTGAATTTGACGTTTTTCACCTAAAATTTAGATTTTCTAACTAAATCTGAGTATTTAATTAATCGCATTTAAAAAGGTGTGGAATAAAGTTAGTTGGCATGAACTAAAATTCACACCAACACCTCGACTTCAGGTGCAAAAACAGTACTGTAGCTTTTTTTTTCTTTTCTTTTCCTTATATCTCGAAAACGGTTTGTCCTATCGCAAAAATAATGAAAATTTCGACCCCTTTATAAAACACATAAACCAACATGTAGGTAATAATTTTTCATATTTTCCATACATGCCCCCTGCCCGTGCCCCTGCCCCCTGCGCGCCTCCGGCTCTAAAAAAAAACACGGGGTAGGGCAAACAAGTACTACATGGAGTTGCGAGATTGACAAATTCGATTTTAGTTCTGTCAAAACTATTTTTAAATTTAGTGATATTTGTTTGCAGAATAGCTTAGATTCTCACAGCGAAAAGTAAGGAATTTTAGTGATCGTTTAAATAGTTTAGTTCGGTGTACAAGAGAATCGGCACCAATGCCTAACACCCAGTAAAAAAGGCCTAAGAAAATCCTTATAATTTTCATACAAATACCTCGTAGCAGTCGTGGCCGAGTGGTTAAGGCGTCTGACTCGAAATCAGATTCCCTCTGGGAGCGTAGGTTCGAATCCTACCGGCTGCGGATCTTTTTTGACTTTTCAGTCAGTTTTATTTTGAGTATTAGAACAAATATATTGTCATTTTTATATTCATTACTTTCAATAACTTTTGAGGCTAAAGAGTACAGATGTTATGTAACCAAAAAGTTTAAAGAATTGAATTGAATTGATTGATTGATTGTTGATTTGAGCTCGCGGTTATTAAACACTAATGAAATTATGGATCCATAAGTAAAAAAATCACTTTGGAAATGAAAGTCTACTTAGTTCCGTAGCGAGGCACACATAATTTTATTTCAATTCCTTTAGTGAACACAAAAGGAGTAGAAAGTATCAATTTAGTTGCATTTTTTCGGGCCTAATGTTTTGTATCTAGAATTCAAGATTTATTTACAAACATATTTTTACCAATATGTAATCAGAAAATACTTTCTGAATAATAATATTTGGTCTCATAAAATGTTGCGAAAGAAGAGACTCATTTGAATTGAATACAGCAAAGTTGTCTCTAGCTGCCGCATGGGCGCCAGTAGTCTCAAAGTTGTTCCTCAATTGTCCGTTAGATGGCATTTTATCGCGATACATTCTCCGTGACTGAACGAACTCTTGCCAAATTGAAATCTTATTTACTATCAAAACATACGAGGAATGAGAACTAAAACAAACGAACTAAAGGGTGTCTCAGTAAGAGTGCACTTTCTCATTTTAAAATAAAAACAAGTATTTTATGACAGAGTTGTGATATTTGTATTGTATTGTAAAGAAGACATGTTCCGATTAAGTATGGAATAAAATATCCGGCAAATGACCCCCACGGCTCCGATGACAGGCCATTACTCTTTTCATGAAATTTTCCATGACTTTTGCACAGAGATGTGGCTGTATCTCACCGATGACGCGTTGGATTTCCGATTTGAGCTCAGGAATTGTTTCGGGTTTATTCGCATAAACCCGAGATTTCACAAAACCCCAGAGAAAATAATCGCATGGCGTTAAATCGCACGATCTTGGTGGCCAGTTGACATCAGAATTTCGTGAGATAATGTGTTCTGGAAATCGTTGCTGCAATAAGTCGATTGTTTCATGCGCGGTGTGGCAGGTTGCGCCGTCCTGCTGAAACCACATGTTGTCCAGATTCATGCCGTCCAGTTGAGGCCACAAGAAGTCCGTTATCATAACGGACTTATTCCGTTATTATAACTTTCCCCATTTTTGTAATAAGTTTTCACAATTATAACGCGTTGTTCTTTTGAAGAGCGCTCCATTTTTAAAAACAGAGGTGACAGCTGTCAAATTTCAGAGATGCCACTTGCATGAAAAAAAAATCCAATTTTAAAAAGACACCCTATATATAAAAATATCTTACTTTGTTCATGCTTTTGTATGTACCGAGACTTGGCTTAGCTAGAACATAATTATGTAGTTGTTTGACGAAGAGATTGTGTGACAAATAGGTAGGTAACACTGTTAATCAGAGTTGTAATAAAAATTTGAAATTGGATGGTGGAGGTGTGTTGATTGCAATCTCACGGTTTTGTCTCCTGTCAAGTTACCAACTGGGAATCTGAATCTGAAGATTTGTGGCAGTCAATATCTGCTCTGATATTAACACTAAAAAAATTGCGATATATATATATATTTTTTATTTGAGATAGGTTTGCTCTTGACTCTAGTCTAGGTCAGAGATGACAGAGACAAAGTCGACGATGGAGCGAGCTTACCCAGAAGAAGCCTGTTCACTCTCACTTTGAAGAGATCGGGGTTGTATGCGTTCGGAAACACAGACGCAGGCAGAGAATTCCACTCCTTTGCTGTGCGCATCACAAAAGACATTTGGAAACGCTTAGTGCGAATTGGTGGAATAGCAACTAGGTAGGGATGGTAACCTGCAGTGCGTCTAGATGTCCGATGGTAGAAGGGGGCTATGCTGGATATGGAGGATATGCTGTGTACATATACAGCATATTCCCTCATCTTGCTTTGGAAGGGGTACATACCCCCTCCAAAGCTTGATACGCGAACTAAGTTTCTTGATAGTGTGAGTAACGTTATGAATCAGATGGACAGTGCAGTGGTTCTCGGTGATTTTAATCTAGGAGGAATTCAGTGGATTAGTTGACCTAATTGTGATTACAAAGTATCTACCTAGCAATTTTAATAGTAGATTGGAATGTTCTTTAGTAGATCTTTAGCAAATAATATTTTTTTTCAAATTATGGGTAGCATTGAAGACGGAGAAATAAACAAACTCCATACATCTTGAATAAATTAGACTGGCACCATCCTTAGCTTATGTACATATTGTATTGAATCATCTAATTCTGCCTGGCTTGTAATAACGACAACATTAATTTAAATAGTTTTAAAGCAGACTATACGGTAATCTTAAGGGAACCAGGGAACACTGACTGGGAATCAATGTTTTCTTCTTGTTGTACTCTTGGCGACAGGGTGTCTGTCTTTTAAGAAACTTAATGCCACGAGCAGCAGAGAGCTATATTTCGAGACGCTCACATAACCAATGTAAATAAATATATCCTCACTGATTTTCCCCTTCACTTATTAAATTATTATTATTGCTGAGAAAGACAAAATCAAGAAACGGCAACCCGCGCGACCAAATAGAATTTACAATACTACGCGAAAGTAGTTCTAAGTTATTTGTTAGGTGCCATAAAACTTATAAACGCGAAATAGAACAGGCTGTAACTAAAAATGCTAAAGTGTTCAGCTAAAGTGTTCAGCGTGTATCTGGACGTACGACATTAAATGAAAACGAGCACAGTACTAGTCCATTGAAACATTTTAAAACACGAAGATTAGTAGATAATGGAAAATTAAAAAAATGCAGTTTTCAAACAAAATAAATAGCAGAATCAACTGCATAAAAAGTGAACACGCTTTATCTATGAAAAGTCACTGACCAACGGTGCGATGCGGGGTGCGGGGCGCGGTGGCGGCAATGTTTACCTATTATTATGGACTCCGATCTACATCATGTTGAAAAATAAGAAAATGAAAAATAATTTCCTGTGGCTAAAGTATTCATTGGATTTGATTAATTTTTTGTATACGGGTAAAGAACATGACTCTCTTTACGTGGTTAAAAGGAATGTCAATCGTCCTGTTACACCTTGTATATTAAGGAAAGACGCAACAATATCTCCCCATATCCTAAACGTATGGATCTTAAGACGTTCAGTGCCCAGGGGCACACGAACGAATTATTGTTGGACCCGGGAGTCGGGTGCTGGGCACTGAATGTGTTAACGAAATTTTTGGTGAAAATGGTATCAATATTGCTAATCAATTTGCTTCTTACTTCTTTGTATATGTATACACGATTCCGAAATATTAATCAACACAACCACAGCAATTAACGACTCGTTTATCTAGCAATATACAGTTTACTCCAAGGGAAATATTTGTTAAGATGATTCAGTTTGATGCTAACAAAGGTGCAGATCCAGATTCAATACATCCTTATTTTCCAAAACGGTGTGCAAAAGTACTGGCTGCACCTTAGCCAAAATCTACAATCGCTCTCTTGGCGAACGATTTTTTCCAGAAGAGTGGAAGAAATCTAGAATTGTTCCCGTTTATACGTTCCATTCAGACTAATGTATATTGTTTTATTTCTGAAATTTATCAAAATACATTGATAGAGGATATCAAGTTCATGCGAAATACACCGATTTTTCCAGTGTTTTTGATAAGGTAAATCATCAACTATTATTACAGAAGCTGGAATCTATGGTATCCACAGTTCCTTCTTGCCTGGAAGGAAACAAGTTATGTCATTCGGAGGTAAAGAGCCTATTATGTATTTTTCCAAATCTGGAGTACCACAGGGCCGCACGTGGGTCCCCTTATTTTCATCACATTTGTCAACGATATTGCTGGGTCTGGAATTAGCTGCGACTTTTCTTTTTATGCTGATGATCTCAAAATCTATAGAAGAGTAGAGTCACCGACAGATGCCAGTCGATTTTAACACGATCTTGATCAAATCAGTCTCCGGTGTGAATCTAACTGGATGACCTTGAATGCGGACAAATGTTTTTACATCTGTTATAGCCGAAAGTTACAGCCATTACTTTCCCCTTACAAAATAAACAACAACATTACCTTGCCGAAGGTTACTGAAATCCACGGATTTCAGAAACCTTCGAGCGACGAGCTAGGCGTAATTATAGACCAATAACCAAAATTCACCTCTCATATCTCTGAAATTGTAAGAAACTGAAAACTCATACTGTCCATGACTTAGTTTTTCTTTATAAAATTATCAATGGTCAAATAGAATGCGAGCAATTGCTTGAACGTGTCATGTTGGCTGTCCCATATAATCTTCCTAGACAGCCAGTGTCCAGCCTGTCGGCGTAACATTGGGAGACATTCGCCAACATCTGAGATGTGTATTCAATTCAACGAACTCAACTCAAAACCACCTGATTTGGATGTTGTGTTCATTGGTTCCCTGCTGCAATTCAAAACTCTTTTGTGCGCTTTCAATGATATTCTACGGCTATAGCATTAATAACAATAATACTTCTATTGTATCTCGTTTGTGTCCCGCAAAGTGTTAAACAAACATTTAAATATGCCCAATGTCATACCTACTTCTTAATCAAGCTTATTTTTTAGTTAGTTATGTCGATAAAAATATACAGGGTGTAAGGGACAGCCCTCCGTAAACTAACAGGATGCATTCAGCTCCTTATTTTGAATCATATTCCACCGGAAATATTCTCAGTAAAATTTTCATATTCCTTTATTTCAATGTAAAATTACGTTCTCTGTACGCAGCACTCCATTTATCTAAATAAAACAGCTAAATAAAAAAAAATCAGCAATGGATGTTGAAATACTCGGCCGCCGAAGGCTCGCGGCGCTGCCGTTCGCTAAGCGCGTTTCGCCACGGTAACGATACATTGCGTGTGAGGTAATAAAACAAATCACATTTATTGGATTCCCATAACGTTCCTGAAATAATTTCATGTATCGGTCATCTTAGTATGATATACTGAATTCACCCCATCAGTCTGCGGAGGGCTGTCCCTTACACCCTGTATAATAAGTTACCAGAAGAAATAAGAAATATAAATAAATACAATATTTTTATTAATAAAAAACTATTTCTATTAAACAAAAGCTGAAAAATGTAAACGAATACTTAAATTAAAGACCACAATAAATATATTCTTAAATATATACATGTGTATATTTACTAAGAAGATTATTTAATTAAACATAACATGACTATTAAATACACAATAAGTAAATTATAAAATGTTACCTACTGAATCTATAAATTGTCTCTAATTGTGATACATGTAAAACTTATCTCTTTAGTAATAATTTGTAATCTAAATATGATATACTTAATAATAATATATAAATATGATCTCTTATAAATGTTTGTAATAATATTACCTGAGTAAATATAACTTTATCTAAATGTAATATTAGTACTGACGGGGTGTACTGTGTGTGACTGCCTCGTTGGTCTAGTGGTCGCAAGCGCTACTGCTGAGCATGAGGTCCTGGGTTCGATTCCCAGTTCGGGCAAAATGTTATTGGGTTTTTCTATCTGGAGTTTCTCAGTAGCAGCCCGAAGTCTGGATTTGTGCCCGGTTGATGGCAATAGGCTCGCCCCCTATTACATGGGACTTAAACATAGCTGGCGAAATGTGGGTGTACTATAGGTATAAGAGGCCTAACCCTTCGGGGAAACAAGGCGTGATGTTATGTTATGTAATAATAGTATTATAAGAAAATAGCTACCTACTTGCCAATAATAGAATTATTTATGTTATTGTTATTAACCTTTATGCAAATGTAATTATTCAGTTTTCATGTAAGTATAATTTTATTTTTATTTTTAACTTTCTATGATTTAGACTTTTAAGTAAAAGCTATGTTTCAAACAATAATTTTGCTGTGCCTTGACAGGGTCTACAACGACTCCTAGCTCTAAGCCTTTTGTTAACATCTTGTTTTACCTTGTGGAACGTAAATACCTAATACATATACAAATACCTAAACAATGTATTGGCGCCAAAATGAGAATACTCAATGAACAATCATATAAAAACGATAGATTCCAAATTCAAATGTAATATTTTGTTTATTTTTAATTGTAACAGTATTTATGGCCAGACTAAGTATAAATGAATAGTTATAAAATATCTTTATTGATATTTGGTAAGTCAGGTTTTTATTCTTTTTTAGACTTAAGTCAAAGCTGTTTTGTTTAAACTTTGGTTTTAATTTTAATTAGTAATTTTAATATGTACTTTAATTCTATATAATTTACGAAGTTGTTTTATGTGAATGTCGTGTACACGTGTAATTGGTTTATCATAAGAACCCATACCTGTTAATTTTTATTATTATTTAATGTACAATGTATATGTATACAGGGTGTAAGGGACAGCCCTCCGCAAACTAACAGGATGCATTCAGCTCCTTATTTTGAATCATTTTCCACCGAAAATATTGTCAGCAAAATTTTTTTTTCATCGTATTTTCAGTTACTATTCCTTTATTTCAATGTAAAGTTACATTCTCTGTATGCAGCACTCCATTTATGTAAATAAAACAGCTTAAATAAAAAAAAATAGCAATGGATGTTGAAATACTCTGCGGTCGAAGGCTCGCTGCGCTACCGATCGCTACGCGCGTTTTGCCACGGTAACGATACATTGCGTGTGAGGTAATAAAACAAATCGGGTTTATTGGATTCCTATAATGTTCCTGAAATAATTTCATGTACCGGTCATCTTAGTATGATATACCGAATTCACCTCATCAGTCTGCGGAGGGCTGTCCCTTACCCTCTGTATATGTTGTTGGCATACCTACCTATTTTATTTAAATAAATAAAATACTTACCTGGCGTAGCATCCCCTGCGCCAAGTAAGTATTTTATGTATTTACTAGCTTCTGCCCGCGACTTCGTCCGCGTGAAATTTCTTGTTCCTCCGACCCAGCCCGTCGCATCGCATCGCCTGCCCGCGCTTTTACTTCGTTTTCACTTAGCGCTCTTTCTTACTTTTTTCTTTTTACTCGGCTTCTAAGGGTCCTAGTGCAATGTTAAATAACCTTGTTAAATAGCCTTCCGCAACAAATGGGCTATAAAATGCATAAAGAATTTTGGAAATCTGACTGGTAGTGACAGAGATTAGCGCGTTCAAACAATCAATAAAAAGTAAAACGTGGGTAACTAACTAACTAAGCGTTTTTTTCTTACTTTATGAATTTCTTTACCCGTCGTAATTTCTAAACGAAAGGTCCGATTCGAATAATTTAAAAAGGAGTTTACATGTGGATAAGGATTAATTCCATATAATTATGAAAACACCTTCGTAAATAATGCATTATTTTATAATAAATTTGATTAGCATTAAAAAAGTTATAGTGAGCCAACCTTAAAAGATAGACATATGCTATCGCAGACTTTTTTTAGAACTTTTTATGGGGAACATTTCCGTCATACATGATTTTTGCGTTACTTTAACCGTTTACGCAGCGCACGCACCGGAAGCTCTCAAAAGAAATAAATTTTCCCCGTGTTTACAACATTTTTCATTGATGCTCCGCTGCTATTAGTTGTAGCGTGATGTTATATAGTCTATATAGCCTTCCTCGATAAATGGGCTATTCAACATGAAAAGAATTTTTTAATTCGAACCGGCAGTTCCTGAGATTAGCGCGTTCAACCAAGCAAACAAACAAACTCTTCAGCTTTATAATATTAGTGTAGATAACAGCCATTTTTTAAATAAAACAGACACTTCAATTTTATTTATTTGTATAGATAAAGATTCTACCGTGATCATGACAGCGATTCCTCTGCGAGGCGAAGAGAGGCCTTCACATTGCACTGCGGTTAGGTTATTAAGTTGACCCTTGCGATTGTCTCTAATGTAGATAACTCGGACGTGCAATTTTTGGTAATGGGGACTGCGTACGTACCGTTCCCATCAACCATCAGATAACCTAATAAAATCTCCATGGACTATTAGTCATACATAATTCATAATCAACGACCATCTCCATGGTCGTTGGTCCTAATTATACAATCTGTCAGTATAGCTCTTTTATGACTCAAAAATGAGCTACTTATAGGTATTCGTTTTTGCCCGCGTGGAGGTAGTTCAATCACCACCGAGTTAAAAAGTATTGTGTGTTATAACCCGGCAACCTAATCATCAAATGACTTCTCCCGCGCTGGGCGGAGCGGGAGGGCGTGTCAGACTTTTTCTGACTAAAACCCACCCGAGTTCCTTCCGTTGCCTGTGCCGGCCCACGGTAACTCTTTCGAACATCCCGCAACCCTGGCAGGCATCGGCCCTAGTGGACCTCATTAGTTAGTGCTGACATCTCTTTGAGGCGCGCGTGGAACAACGCGCCGTCAACCCGGGCCTGGTCCTTACCGGACGGCGAGCTACCCATTGCTCGCCGTCCGCAAGCCCCCGCCTACGGTGGCCGGGATTCGGCACTTGATTCCCGACGCCCAGGGAGTCTCCTGCGGCGACTAGTTGTGTGGGGGCGCCAAGCTTGCCTCTCCCTTACGCATTCCGCCTCCTTTGCGAGCATTACTGCTTCGCAGAAGGAGATGACGGCTTCCCATGTACTCTCGCTTCGTACCATGGCCTGGACCAGGGCCGGACGCGAGTACTCCACCCAAGCTGAGCAGACCTCCACCGTATGCTCCACTGTGTCCTCCGGGAAATCCACACAATGATAACACCTGGCCTTTCCTCCCGCCTTATCAGAAACAGGAACCTCCCGAAGCAACCGTGTCCGGTAAGGACCTGCGTCAGGCGGAAGGTGAGGACGCCGTGGCGCCTCTCCAGCCACTCCTCAAAGAGGGGACTTATCGCCGCACTGGCAGATAGCTGATGATACAAGGAGTAACATAGGCTACATTTATTTTAGAAAAAGAATTAGGGTTCCGCGCAAAAAAAATTAAAACCCATGTAATTGTGAACAAAATCCAATTCAGTTAGAGAAGTATTGACATCCACGCGGGCGAAGCCGCGGGCAACAGCTTGTTATTAGTATAGATGGATGGACGGTACTCAGCATGGAAGAATGTATGCTCAACAGGTTCACAGATCAGTTAGATGCACCTGTGATGTACTTGACTCTGTAAGGCAACATCATGTGTTGCAGGATCTTATCAACTGCTCACGACGAATTAATATTTCAGTACAACTTTATTTCATACTTAAGTAACGAGTATTAAACAATTTCCCTCTAGATCGATACTCCATATTTATCACGGTGTAGTGTAGTCTACCATCGGTGGGACTGTGGGACATCACCAAGGAGATTTACAAGTATTAGGTCTGGTTCTCTCTGTTCCTACTTAAGTTTTTCTAACTAAGATAAAAAGGTATCGTCTTTTGTCGTTATTATTGTTTAAGTTATCTGCTAAATAAACTAAAGTCATTTAATCTTTACGATACAATCCAATCGTAAAGATTAAATGACTTTAGTTTTGCTGGGATCACGTCTCCTGTCTGTGCTAGGGGCAATCTAGCTATACTTAATATTATAAAGCTGAAGAGTTTGTTTGTTTGTTTGGTTGAACGCGCTAATCTCAGGAACTCCTGGTTCGAATTGAAAAATTCTTTTTACGGAATTATTCCTCTTAAAAAGTTCAAAAAAAAAAGCTGCGATAGCATAATAATATGTCTATCTTTTAAGGTTTTTTTTTTTTAAATGAGTTAACTACCGTAAATACACAGGCATTACTTTATAATTTTCTATTTACTATAAAATTACAAATTTTTTACTTAAAGTTAACACTATACGGGGAGATTACATACATACGTTACAGGGACATTTTTTTTTTTTTTTTTTTTCTTTTTACATTTACATGGGATAATGATATATATAACTGCATGGCAGTGCGAGCCGACCAGCCCCGGCCGACGGCGTCCGTTCACGGGCATGACGTGTACATCCGCGCCGTTCAGCTCAACCATATTTTAGGGAACTCAACGACCGGATACACAGCGCCACCCTCGGCGGGACTTTTGTGTGAGTATGACAGAATCGCTCTGCCATGCAGTTTTACATGATTATTATTATTACTATTACTAAAATACAGGTCTACAATTTTTTTTTTTATTAATTTTTTATTATTATTATTACTAATTTAATTTACAGTTATAATTTACAATGGTTAGGGACGTTAGTTCTGGGTTAGTTTTGGGGTTGGGAATGGGACGTGTTTGGTGGAGGTTATGTAAGACGGGGTGTTCTGACCAGGGATTTCGCTAAGCCGAGTAGTGCTTCCACGACTGCCGCGTCTCGATGCTGCATGGCCGTCTTAAGATTGTAGTCGACGACCATTTTCGTAGACGCGTCCATCGCCCTCTTTACAAAGCGGCCTGTGGCGTCGTCGGCGTCGTCGTCGTCGGAGTAGTAGACGCAACTGACTGTGTGTCTCGACACCGCCACTACCGCGTGGGAGACGCTGTCGTGGAGTTGGAGCCTCCTGGACTTGGTGTTAATGATTATGACGCTGTCGTAGGTCAACCCCTGAGCCTCGTGTATGGTCAACATGCGCGACCCTTCACCGGACCCGTATCCCTGGCTCATAAGAGTGGCTTTCTCCTCTTGTGTATGAACCAGGAACAGGGTATTTTTTGTGGTGCTCGGTATCTGCGCTCCTGTATAACCAACCACTTTCAGGGAGTGGACCCGCGACAGCGTCGCCTTGGAGGAGTATATACCGGAGTATATCTCACTCAGTGCAAAGGCCACATCCATCGGATTGCGGTGTGTGCAACATAACTCCTGGGTGATGCCAGCCACCAGATTTGGACGGGTATACCTTAACGGGAATAGGTTCTCTCTGTCCAAAAATGGAAGCTGGTTTACATCTCCGATGAGGACAATCTCGCTCGCTCCAGACAACTTCGCCGCCATAACTATGGCCCCAAAGTGGTTCATGAGAGCCTCGTCTACCGTGAGACGGTAGCATTTGTCTTGGCTCCCGAACCCGTTGGCTAAGATTGAGGCCATAGTGCGCACCTTTTTCTTTACTTGATCTCTTAAGCGGTGCGCGAGCTTCTCCCTCAGATCTTTGGCAGCTCCAGTTGTCGTGGTGACTACGACGTCCTTGTCCTCATCGAAGTGCTTTACCACCCAGGTTGTCTTGCCGCAACCCGGAACCCCGTTGACCCACCTGATATTGGGTACCGCCCAATTCTCCCGCGATGCTGGGATATCTGAGGTCCCCAAAATGGACTGTGCCATTTCAAGGATCCTATCGTCCAGCATGATCTTGGTGAATTTTGCAGTAACCACTATCGGGTCGTCGTTTGGCACGCTGAATTTTAATTTGCCTGAGCGCTCCGTCTCCTTCTCGTCCAGGGCCACAAAACCGCTCTTCGCGCTATAGGCTGCCATGTACGACCCCGTCATTACCCCTTTGATGACTTGAGATGTGACGTTGTCGTACACCGCTGCCTCTGATTCCTCGAGCAGTACCCTTAGCAGGCCTTCTGTGTTTCTCTGGAAGGTCTGCAGGATCTTCTGGCATTTCATGAGATTGACCTCCCTGGTCGCTCTCACGATTGCTACGTACTCGAGGAAAGCGCTCCTTACGTGGTCCGTGGCGCCCGAGCTGACTGCGAGGGTCGGCGGGCTGACTTGCCCTCTGTCGGCTCTTGTTGGCGTGGGTTTCGGTGGTGTTGGTTCTTTTTCCTTTCTTTTGAAGAACCTCTCCACTGCTGTCTCCTGCTTCTGGGATGGTGATGCGCGGCTGGTGCTAGGGAGCAGTGCACTGAGGAAAGTGCCGAAGGCTTTCAGGCGACTCCTCGACCGGGCCCTGTCCTCCGGGCTAGTGGTTTTGCTCTGCTCCTTAGCAGCTCTCTCGGCGGCTGCCTTCTGCTGGGCCCTCTCGGATCCGCTCTGAGTGATCGGGCTTGTTGTGGGGCTCATCGCGCTGGCTGTTGGGTGTCTGGGGGCTTTGAGAAAACTTAAAGTTTCCCCTCTGTCCTCATACACGACTACCTCATGCTGTTCTGAGGCTTTTAAACAGCCAAAGCGGTCTGCGACGTCTCCTCTCTCGCCTTCGATCATCATCGCGTCGATACTGATGGTACGGGCTGGGACCGACACGAACTCTCCTACCTCCCTGATCTTCAGAAGCAACGAGCTTGCCTGTGCAAATGGGTTCTCCTCTCCCCACTCGAATATTGCGATCGTCTTTCCTTTGAATCGCAATAGACGGCATCGGTGAGAGGCTACTACTACCTGCGGCAGCGCGGCGTACTTGCTGCCCTTCATGCTCGTTTTAGTCGTGCTTCCGTTGATCAAGGCGGCAAGGCCTGGTGAAATTGGTATCCGGGCTCCAGCTCGGCTCGAGCCTACGCAGAAGCTTACGCCCAACTTTTCTCCCTCTTTGTTCATGAAGAGGGCGACGCCTCGCAGTCTGACGCCTGGGACTCCGTCTCCTCCGCATGCCAGGAAATCCGAGATGGGCATGGTACTTGGGACTGGTCGTGAGCTGGCTTCTGCTGCTGCTGGTGGTGTTGCTCTAGCTGGTACTGGCCGTTGGTGCTGGCTGTTGGTGTTTGTGTGTGTGGCTTGTGTAACTGTGAGTGATGTGTGTGTTATAATTTGTGTTGGTGTTGTCGTTGTCAGTGTGGTGATTGTTGTGGATGGAGTTGGTGCTATGGTTGTGGTGGGTGGTCGGTTCCGACTATACGAGGCTGCGTCTGTTTTGTTGGCCGCTGCTGCAACTGTGGCGACTTTGCTCGCGAATGCCAAGAATGGTTTTCGGGAAGCCGGTCTCTCCATGATGGTGTGGAGTGTGGACTGGCTTAGCTGGGTTCCGAACTTTTCTTCCAGCTCCATTCTGTCTCGGATAAACCTTGGGCATTCGAAGAGCAGGTGCCAGACTGTTTCTTCGCAGCTGGGGTCACAGACGCACGAGGGACTATCTTTGAGATGAAAGCGGTGGAGATACGCTGAGAATCCTCCGTGCCCTGTTAGGACTTGTACATGGACCGGTGTGAGAACTGCGTCTCTAAGTGTTCTCTTCGCCGCTAGGACGTCTGGGAAGAACACTTTTGTGACCGCTCCTGTACTCGAGGATTCGTATCGCGCTTGCCACCTCTTTATAGTCTCCTCCCGTATCTTCCTCCTCACGAACGATACGGGGACCTTGTTATAGTCGGCTGTCCCGGTGTTTAGAGCCGCCTCCTTGGCCAGCTCGTCCGCTCTCTCATTCCCGGCAGTTCCCACGTGGGCCCTGAGCCAAAAGAGCCTCACCTCTCTGCCCTCCTCTCTGATCTCTCGGACGCTTCTCTTGATTTGAAGTGCCAGGTGGTGAGTGACAGACGGTCTCCTCAGCAGGTCAAGTGAAGATCTTGAATCACTTAAGATGCTTACGGAGGCCGCCTTGGATTCTCTTGCCATCCTGACAGCTCTGAAGAGAGCGTACATTTCCGATTGGAAGACTGAGTTGTGAGGCTGAAGGCCAAAGGTGCAGAACTTTGACTCCTTTCCGTTCTCCCACCAAGTTAGGGCAGCTCCAACTTTCCCGTCTATCTTGCTGCCGTCGGTGTATATCTGGGGACCGATTACTTGGTGGGTTTCCAGCGTTTCGGGAGTCAAGTCCTCCAGGCGTGCGTACTCTATCTTATATACATTATCTTACATTATCTTTTAAGGTTGGCTCACTATAACTTTTGCAGCATTATGCTGAGCGATGGCCGTATTTTCTTTCTTTCTTTCTAATGGTAATGAAATTTGGTTTAAAATAATGCATTATTTGCGAAGGTGTTTTCAAAAACATGGTATTAATCCCTACCCAAATAAATAGTTTCATAATCAAGGTTGATTAAGTACATGTAAATTCCTTTTTAAATTATTCGAATCGGACCTTTCGTTTAGAAATTACGACGGGTATAAAAATGCATAAAGTAAGAAAAATGTGCTTATTCTAATAGTTACCAACACATTTTATTTTTTATCGACTGTTTGAACGCGCTAATCTCTGTCACTTCGATTCGGATTCGAAAAATTCTTTTTGCATTTTATAGCCCATTTCTTGAGGAAGGCTATAGGGTATTTAACATTGCGCTAGGACCCTCAGAAGCCGAGCAAACAGAAATAAAGTAAGAACGAGCGCTAAGCGAAAACGAAGTAACAGCGCGGGCAGGCGATGCGACGCGACAGGGTGGGTCGGACGAACAAGAAATTTCACGCGGATGAAGTCGCGGGCGGAAGCTACTAAGCTAGTATAATGTATATAGAGCAATAGTAATACTCACGATAAGGAAATTTATGACCTGACCTGGAAGTCAGCTGCATCTGGTAAGACTGGAAGCCGACCCCAACATAGTTGGGGAAAGGCTAGGCAGATGATGGATAAGGGAATTTGTGATCACTTGGGTGTAGTCGAATATTTACTTGCTTACTAATTAACGGCCGAACCTATCTATCACCAGTTAGTTACCTAAGGGGCTTGTGGCTAAGAAATAACAGCCGCACGGGTCAATCGATTAGGTTAAGCTACGCTTGCCGCGGTTGGTTCGTGGATGGGTGACCATCTTTACATATCAAGACCCCTCCGTGCCTCGGAAAGCACGTTAAGCCGTTGGTCCCGGCTGTCATTCGTGTATCTTTGACAGTCGTTACGGGTCGTCAGAAGCCCGAAAGTCTGACAGCCAGTCTTACCAAGGGGTATCGTATTACCCAGTAACTGGGTTGTGGAGGTCAGATAGGCAGTCGCTCCATGTAAAATACTGGTATTCAGCTGCATCCGGTTTGACTGGAAGCCGACCCCAATATAGTTGGGAAATGGCTAGGCATATGATGACCTATCTATCACCAGTTTTAGCATACTGGAGATAGAAAAATGTATCTATCTATGGTTTTAACGTCCCAATAATCTTAAAGAGATTATGGAATCTTACCGGCCTGACATAAGGACAGATAGAATACTGTCTAACATCAATAGCGATCTGTATTTTACTGAAAATAGGTTATTGGGTTCGGCCGTTAATTTATAGAGGTATCTCTCAGAACAAAAGAAAGTCGTTGTGCTAGTTTTGAAACTGACATCTGCTAAAATTGTGTTTAGTGTCATTTTGTTTAATTGGTTTTTGGATTCAATTCCAAATACATCTTATTAAGATAGTAATTCTATTAACTTTTTGTAGTTTTATCAATTCCTGCATTGATGCCATTGTGAAACGAGTTAATTAATCCGCATTTAAAATAGTTTTTAACCGACTTCAAAACAAGGAGGAGGTTCTCAATTCAGCTGTCTTATTTTTAAATGTTTGTTACCTCAGTACTCCGTCATTTATAATAACCCAATTTGAAAAAATATTTTTTTAAGTATTTGAAATTTTTGGGCATATTTCCAGATTGGTCCCATTTTTATCAAAATCCAGTTCTGATGATAGGATCTATAAATGATTTAATATGCTTCAAATCGCGCTACTTGAGTTTTATGTTATGTGTGGCCTTGATTGTCAGAAGACAGATATCGTCAACGATCTTTCGTCGTGTGGTTGATATAATAATTTGTTAGCGACGACGGCGCACCTGATAAAATTACGCCTTCCAAACTTCTGACACGACTTAGCGCGACATTATAATAGGTAAGGGAAAAAGTTTCTTCGCATTTTTAAGAAAATTCAAAACATTTTTTAATATAGTTTATTCACATTTAACTAAAGTATGTACCTAGGTACCATTTTGTTCGATAACTTTTTGCCATCTTGTAGGTAGGGACATGATCCATTGCTATAGAAATTTTGGGACTTCTGATCAAAATACCGCGACAAGTGGTTTTGGCAATCCTTTCGTGATGTTAACCTGACACTGCCTAAAGAATTCTGAAGAGACCGAAACAGGTGGAAATCTGAAGGTGCAAGGCCAGGACTATACGGCGGATGCATTAACACCTCCCAGCCAAACTCTCTTAATTTTTGCTGAGTGGCTAAAGATGTGTGAGGTCTAGCGTTATCATGATGAAAAACCACACCCCTTCTGTTGATTAATTCCGGCCGCTTTCTCTCAACTTCTTGCTTTAATCTCATCAGTTGTTCGCAGTAGAGTTCAGAATCGATGGTCCTGCCTGGTGGTAACAGCTCATAATGAATAATGCCCTTCCAATCCCACCACACACACAGCATCACCTTGTTGCGAGTTAACCCGGGTTTCGCCACAGTCTGTGAAGCCTGACCGGCCTTTGACCACGACCTTTTTCGCACGTTCTTGTCGTACGTGATCCACTTTTCATCACCAGTTATCAGCTTCTTTAAAAATGGTTCGGTTTCATTACGTCGTAATAGAGAATCACAAATGAGTACACGGTTCATTAGGTTTCTTTCAGTGAGTACCCAGTTTTTTTCAAATGCGCCAAAACTGTTTTGTAGTCAATTCGCAGTTCTTCAGCTACGTCGTAACTACTGATATGCCGATCTTGCTCCACTTTTTCAAAAATGGCATCCATTTTATCCGTAATAGGGCGACCAGAGCGACATGCATCTTTGACATCAATATTTCCGGATTGAAAACGCTTAAACCAAATTTGTGCTACTCTCACAGACACTGCACCAGGTCCATAAACATCGCAAATTTTTTTCGCGGCTTGCGTTGCATTTTTACCTTTTTTGTAGTAAAATTTTAAAATGTATCGAATTTCTTCATTCACTCATCTTGACAGTACGAAAAACAAATGAAAATCACACATTTTCCTAATTTGAATTTGGAATTATGTTCTTTAAAATTTAAACTTTCAGTGATACCAAAACCAGCCAGATACAAATAGTATAGTCAAAGAGATTTTATTACAAGTTCATACATACTAGTTATAATGCGAAAAGACTTTTTCCCCAACCTAATATTTACTTTTTTTCAAAGTTTTTATTTGAAAGGGTATACTCCTGAGGTCGCATATTTTGGTCAACTTCTGATGAGTGGTTTTTCAGTTAGCTTCAATAGTACGGAGTTTGCTCCATTTAGTGAATTTTGAGGATATTATAATAAATTCCTGTCACGCTGTTTACTTAGCAAGTAGTGGTACTTATACGGATTTGGGTGGGGTAGGTACCACAACTAAAAAGTGGAAAATAAAATCTTATTTATAAAAAAAAGCAACCGATTTCCAAAAAATACTACAAAGTGAAAAATAATTTTAATTTGCGAAGTCGGTGGCAAAAAACGAAAATACTAAACCAAAGACACCGACTTCCGAAATTAAAGTCATTTTTCACTTCGTAGTGTTATTTTGGAAGGCGGTTGTTTTTTTTTTTTATAAATAAGTTTTTCATTAAGAAATGGGCTTTCGTAACGTTTTTAGGGTTCCGTACCGCAAAATGAAAAAACGGTACCCATGTAGGATAACTCGTGTGTCTGTCCGTCTGTCTGTTTGTCAGTCTGGCACAGCCAATTTGCTCCAAATCTAATGGAATGATTACGTTCAAATTCGGTACACATACGAATTACTGTGAACCGAACACGTACATACTCGTACGTATGGGGGTCACTTTTACGGGGAAAATAAAAAAATAAAATAAAAGTTTTGCAAACTATACCGTGAGTACCGTGTGACATATAAAAAGAAAGGGCTTATTGAGGGGGTCTCGAATAGATTTTTTATAAATAGTTTTAAAGTTATTTATAGACGAAGTTAGTTATAGACGAAAGTTGGTATGGTCAACTTTTGTCTATTCAAAAACGGATCATCTTGGTTGGTGTTCCAACGAAACACCGTCGTGTTTGACCTTATTAAGAAAATAAAATTAATTGTCAAATTGATAAATAAATAAACACACACACACACGTAACATCACGCCTATATTCCCCAAAGAGTTAGGCAGAGGTGTACCTATGGTACAGCCCACAATTCGCCAGTTATGTTTAAGTCCCTTGTAATAGAGGGTGAGCCTATTGCCATCAAGCGGGCACAAATCCAGACTCCGGGCTGCTACTGAGAAATTCCATAAGGAAAAACCCAATAACACTGCCCGACCCGGGAATCGAACCCAGGACCTGATGCTCAGCAGTAGCGCTCAGTAGTAGCGGCAGTAGTAATAAATAAAATCGAGAATTAAACGGGTAAGTAGTTATAAAGTCATAATTTTCCACCCTAACGCCTTCTTGGTGTTAGATTGTTTTTTTAATGATTAATTAGATTAACCCCGAATACCAAAACCTTCGCTTCATGTAAAATACTGTAGTGCTATTCTGTAAGAATCCCACCGTGAAAACCTAGGTGAGGGCTGCTGCGGAGCTGTCATTAGTGTCATTGAAGCAAATTGTTAATCCATTACTTCATATGTTCGAAAAATTTGTCTGCTCAACAATATAAATAACGCAATGAATGTTGTTGAACTGTCAAAATGAAACCGATTCTTACTGTAAGCGTGTTACGCAATTGCCCCGCTGCGCTGGTTAGACAGGAAACTAACCACAATATGCTCGTAGTTATGAAAAGGCTAGTTAATTTTTATGATATAACTATACAGGGTGTACCAAAAAGGTGTGGTACAGAGCATCAAACTGAACAACTTTCTCCATAGGACCAACATCGTAATCGCGAAAAAATAATCAGCCTTCCCATACGTTTATACATACAAGACAGCCTGTGTCTTGATATTTCTTGGTGTTTTCTTGGCAACGGTTATTTTTTTCTGTGAAAATAATATTCGTCACTCGAATATTTGATTGTAAATTTTGTAAAAATGTTTTTGAAGCCGACCCCAAAATAGTTGGGAAAGGGCTAGGCAGGTGATGATTTAATGTTAAAATATCTTAACCAATATGTCAAAGCACATTAAAAAAAAGTTGTTACTTGGGCCTAAAAATATAAGCACAGCGTAGGTAAGCGTACACCAATGATTATTAATCAAATTATAAGAAAGACCAAAAACACAAAAAGAGGATTGTGGCCCATGAGGGGATCGAACCCGCGACCTTCGCGTTATTAGCACGACGCTCTAACCAACTGAGCTAATGGGCCGACGTGTAAGAAGTCGAAATAGACCAGCACGTTCATTTTACATCTATGTATAAGCTACGTTTGATGTAGGTATCTGATTCACTTCGTACTTAAAGGCCCACACCACCCACCACAAACAATCGATTAAAATGAAATGTCATGTTATAAAATTCAAAGACAAGATAGTATTACGTATCGTAATGTAATGTAAAAGAGATGGGTATAAATTTTTCGTTCATTGTTCGTTAATTCATCTTTGGTCGGATTACATATCAGGCCATAGACACTGCAATCCTATTTTATGTTTCGTCGATTGAACTGCAATGTTCCCAACTCAAAAATCACTATTGTCAGGTTATCTAACCCGATGTTACTTTTCAGTGGCGCAACGCGTAAGAAGAGTTGAAATTTCGGTTACTTATCTCGGAGCTTACAAACTACATTAATTCATTTAACCCGACTAAACATGCAAGTGGGCCTAAAGTATTTAGATATTTGTTTATCTCTATTTATGGCATCTGTGACGTAGTCTTTATGTACAATACGCTACATTAGGTAAGCCCTAATAACATAACATTGTAAGATATCATGATAGACTGATTATTCTTCCAATGAAAAGCCACTTCCAGCGGCGGTTGATGCCAGTAGGCTCACCCCCTATTACATGGAACTTAAACATAACTGGCGGAATGTGGTGTACATTAAGGTACTCCTCTGTCTAACCCTGCGGGGATTACAGGCGTGATGTTGTGTGTGAAAAGCCTATAATAATATACTTGGTACCAAAATCATCAGCTTTATTAACACTCTCACCGCCATGTGGTACGCCGGCCGCCCACGTAAATTCTAGTGCAGCAAGCTATTATTGATTTTTTGTGACGAGTTGCTAAAGAAATGGAATGGGCGGCGCGCCGCCCACATGGCCTGCTGCTTTGGAAAACTGTATATATGCGTGGCGGTGAGAGTATTAAAATGGCATAAAGACAAATAATTTTATTCTGTGAAACAAGTGACACAAAAACAGAATAGCACTACAGTATTTTACATGAAGCGAAGGTTTTGGTATTCGGGGGTTAATCTAATTAATCATTAAAAAAACAATCTAACACCAAGAAGGCGTTAGGGTGGAAAATTATGACTTTATAACTACTTACCCGTTTAATTCTCGATTTTATTTATTACTACTGCCGCTACTACTGAGCGCTACTGCTGAGCATCAGGTCCTGGGTTCGATTCCCGGGTCGGGCAAAGTGTTATTGGGTTTTTCTTCTGGAATTTCTCAGTAGCAGCCCGGAGTCTGGATTTGTGCCCGCTTGATGGCAATAGGCGCGTCCTCTATTACATGGGACTTAAACATAACTGGCGAATTGTGGGTTGTAACATAGGTACACCTCTGCCTAACTCTTTGGGGAATATAGGCGTGATGTTACGTGTATGTGTGTGTTTATTTATTTATCAATTTGACAATTAATTTTATTTTCTTAATAAGATCAAACACGACGGTGTTTCGTTGGAACACCAACCAAAATGATCCGTTTTTGAATAGACAAAAGTTGACCATACCAACTTTCGTCTGTTTTCTTAAACTCTTCTTTTCATCACACTGAGGCTCACCTCTGCGGTATCGCTGCGAAACGCGGTAGTTTTTCATTAAATTTCATCAGTTTTTGCGCGTTTTTGTTTTTGGCTTATCGCAGCGACAGTGTAAACAGCGTAATATGTAGAAAATCATTCTTCTGCCATTCTAGTTAAAACATGCTGTGGCAGCCGCTAAACCTGACAGAGGTATGTCCTGCCAACACTCAACTGTCAGCTTGCTCCGACTTCGCCTTCATCTACTTGAACCTGTTAGTTCGACTGTACGGAGGTTCCCGCGACAGTAGAGCGCAGAAGTGCCAAGGAGAAGAACAGGATGTAGAGAAGAAGAAGGAAGAATATGACTTCATAGTGGTTGGGGCCGGCGCGGCGGGCTGTGTGGTAGCCAACAGACTGTCAGCTTTTAGCAAGTGGAAGGTATGTTGGTTACCAAAGACACTCACAATATCATGATTCCCAAAAGCCAGGTTTCTTTTAGAGATATAACCACTTTGATCTTTACAATAAACTACAATTTAGGTAGTGCGGAGTATTAGATTATGAAGATTTTGCCAAATGCCTAGTCTAGACGTGTTCGTGAAGGTAGCGTACACATGACGTAATTCACGGTTGTTGTTATGCCCTATAAATAGATCGCAAATAGAGTTCAATTAGCGCAACAATTAAAAAATAGTGCCTAAGTTTAAGAAATAAAGACCATTTTTAACCGGCTTCAAAAAAGAAGGAGGCTATTGACGCGCCGCGATTTTAAATCGCGCGGTGATCGATTTTCAACGCTCGGCGTGGAGCGTTGAATGAATACGATATACGAAGTTCTTTACTTGTGTTCCCACGGACGCGAAAAAATCGCGTGCGTTGGTTAGTACGGCGCGCCGGCTTGTAGAGTGTAGACGTGCCGCACGTGTGTGGGGACAAAATCGCATGTGGTATCTTGGCATGTTATTGCTGGCTCTATTATAACTAAATTTAATAACTCGTCAAATGTGGGCATCGATATTCCAAAATAAATGTTTAAAAAAATCAGGATATTGTCTTAAATCATTATAGAGCATCACAAATTGGCCTTTAAAATATCGATCATTGTTCAAGGGATGCACCCAAAACTTTTTTGCTTTTTTTGTCGTCTACGCCACAGACATAGCTACCGTTAATAATTTTACAGAGTCCATGGTACGTCCGCACAGCACTACAAATGAGTTCGAAGTGATTTTTTAACGTTCGTTCGAACACTGAAGAAGGCGCGAAAACATCGCGCCAGGCGATATTTCCACGCCGCGATTTTTACGCGTCAGTGGCAACATGGGCTCTGTGACGGCTTGGCTTATTGATACGAGCTACGGGTGTGGGTGTCAAAGGGAAAACATCCCAAAACCTTGGTCAAATTTTAGTGCAATATTTAGAACAAAACTACATAGGTAATACAAACAAATATTCCAGTTTTTACTTGAAACTAAAAATTACGAAATGAAAAAGTAATTTAAAAAAATTAAATCGACTTCAAAAAGAAATTAACTCAAAATTATGAAATAACTTTAATTTCGGTAGTCGGTGGCAAAAAACTAAAATACAAATCCCAGGACGCGTCGGCGGAGGGCGGACAACGCCCTCCTCCAGACCCCCTAAACGGGTCCAGGGGCGGCGGACTCGGGGACGTCCGTCGCACCCATACATCGGACCCGAGGTGGCGGCGCGTAGTGTTCCACGCGCGCCCCTCTTAGACGTCGCAGGGGGAGTCAAACACCTAACCCCCCCCCCCCCCTCGAGACGAGGAGAGGCCCGCCGTGGCGGGCCGGCACTAGCCGGGGGTTGCGGAAGGATCATACGTTCCCGCGACCCCCGGTGTAGGTGTGAGATGGAACATCGGGGTGGTTATTAGGCAGTAAGAGTCTAACAGACCCCTCCGCCCGCCCCAGGGCGGAGGACATCCATGAGGATTTCCACCCCGGAACAAAGAAAAAAAAGGTTAGAACTGCGAGCCTCTACGCACGAGCCGAGCGAGCAAAGTGAGCGTGCCGTGGCAGCGGCCTGCTAGTGCCTAAAACTACTCGAATATATAGAAAAATAAAATTATGCAAAACAATACTGTCATGATCATATTGTGACTGGTTTAGAAAATACATTATAAAATGATATTTAGTATGTAAGAAACACCGACAGGATCAGGACGTAGTCAAATAATGATTCAAGGATTACGTAACTGTCTTATATTTCAATTGAACTGCACATACAAAAATCAGTACTTAGTACTAGGTACTTATTAACTCTAAAAGCCTATCGCGTCGAGTCCTAAAATTCAAGAGAGCCGCGCAACTGGCCAAGCGTTCCCTTGACGCGCGTAACCACACATTTTTTTAAGCGGGAAGAAGCGAGTTCTTTGATTGTTTCCCGCCATTTTTCGTCTACCAATCACAGAACAACCAGGAATATAAAAAAGGATAAAGTTGCCAGTATAAAATATTAAAATGAAAGCTCTATTGATACGAATATCGATGAAAATCATCGATTAGCAAAATCAAAATTCACAAAGCCTAACAAGTATAATAAACGTGATATTTCCGAAAGAATCTAAATATTAAATGAAAAATGGTTCACTAATGTTCCACCAAAACACCGTTGACAAATTTTTAGTTTACAAGCAACGTTTCAGTATTATCTATTTATTTCACAAAATATTATTCCGCAAATGTTTTATTTTATAAACACTCGCTTCACAAACATTTACTTGGCAAACGCTTCTCTTTACAAATATATTATTCGCATGAGATTTTTAACAAATCGCGTAATAATGCAATATGTAAACCGTTTTTATTCCAAACGTTGCTTTAGGTATGAGATAACATGAATAAAAATGAATTGTTTGACACATAATACGTCAGTGAAAAAAAAAATATCGGGTATATATTAATGTTTTTAAGTGTTTTTTTTGGCAAACTTGTTGTTTATTGATGAAATGGGTGAAATGACAGGACACCGTGTTCCATAAAAATGAAGCTACGAAAAAAGGTTTTATTCATTAAGCTTCAATTCAAACACTGTCTATATTTGATGAAAAAAGTTATATATCAGCCAAATAGTCAGTTAAAAGAAAAATAACAAAAAAGAAAACTAATGACATCTTACAATGGGGAAGGCAACTGTCAAAATGGCGCTGTCGTAGCTAGTTCCCAACACAAGCCACAAGGCGTGAGGTGGTTTTATTTTATTTTTGCGAAAATGTTGTTGTGTTACTAAATACTCCGAAATTGGAGTCCACCATTTCCCGAGAGACTCTAAAATTAAAAAATGGTGGCTTAAAGCTGTTCGTAGAGATGTTTTATAAATTAAACACAGTAGAAACATTTCGAAGAAAGTGACTTGGAGGATATATTTATAGTTTTAAATTCTGACACTTTCCATATCATTTACTTGATTTAAAATATTGAAATCACCGAAAATAACGAAATAGCGAAATAAAAGTATATTCATGACTGAACGAAATGTCAAACTTATTGTAGGCCGTGGAGACCTAGCTATGATCACGCCATCTACAATTAGCTTTGCCCGACCTTCCCCATTATTTTGTCAACAAATGGCCTAGGGATGAAAAGAGGTTGTAAAACTGTCAATTTGAAATTCTGAAGTTTTTTTAAATTTACTTAGTAAATGAATTGTTTAAGCACACAGGTTTTAGACCATTGTACCCTTTACCAAACTAAGCACAAATAAGCATCCGATCTGTATCTAAAGTACCTACATCTTCTAAATCCAGGTGCTACTGTTAGAAGCAGGCATGGAGCAGCCAGACGTGTCGCTAGTGCCTGCCTTATCGACCGTTCTGATTGGCTCCAACATCGACTGGGACTACAGCACGGAACCCAACGGAAAGAGCTGCTTGGCGCGACAGGGACAACGCTGTGGGTGGCCTAGGTAACCAGCGATGTATGGAAATAAAAGCGCGCTTTTGGATTTTGAACTTTCGACGCTAAGCCGAGCGTTGACAATTCAACAGCGTGCTTTTATTTAGGCATCCATTTAGATGTCGACTAGTGTTTGTAATATCGGGCATTAGATCGTCATCGATTTTTCATTTTGCTGAGTTTTGCTCTTGTCGTCACTAACAAAGAATTTACTAAATAGTTACGAGTGAATTCAAATCATTCAACTCAGCCTATCGCAGCACACTGCTGCACATAAGCCTCTCTCAGGCTGCGCCACAACCTGTCCTCCGCCTTCCGCATCTATTCTGTCCCAGCCACGTTTTTAAGGTCACCGGTCAATCTAGCTGGCCACACTACGCTTGCCGATACGCGGCCAGTCCAGGACTCCTCTGCTCCACCGGCCATCGGTCCTTCAACAAACATGGCCAGCCCACTGCCACTTCAGCTTGCTTCCTTGAATTCGAATGGTTTAATAACTCGTAGATCTGCGTTCCGGCTAAAACCTTAGCTCCTTGAAAATGTCTTAGCAAACTAACGCTGATTTTAAAAATTGCGTACGTCGAGTTAAAGGTTTTCGTGCAAACAATTGGTTATTTCAATCAGCTCTGTAGTAATAAATAAGTGACTATCAATTAAACTGATTCATTTCAACTATTTTGAGTTTTTTGTAATAAATAATTTGATTTGTAGTCAATCAAGAGGTCTGGGGTTTATTGCAATGCCTCAAGGATGGCTTCTTTGCCTGCAATGCACGTTTGGTAGCTGATAAAATCCATCTTTTAGCGCACAAAGCTGCTGAAATGTTCTTTTAATCGACCATCGATGCACCTGAAAGCCATCTACATAAATTCTATCTCACATCATCGTCTTTCTGCCCTTGTCCCATGTCACGTGGGGTCGGCGCAACACGTTTTCTTCTTCCATTCTCCCCTATCATCCGTCACGTCTATCTTTTACCTATTCCCAAAAATTCGTTAAATTCGATTCGTTTCAATCGCATTCTTACCCAATATTTATTCGTTATCAACAAGCATATGATAGTCGTTCGCGGATTCAGTCAATTTGACACGCGGCGCCTGCCCTTCCCTGTTATCAGTGTAAACATACCACGTAGCGCACGTTTCGCTAATCTTATCATCTACTAGGTACTAGTCATAAATGTTACTATGCTGTTCTACTACGTCTATTTTCCCTTTAGCACTACTATTGCTAAGTGGTGATTAGTTATCATCGACATTATTTTGCAGTCTACTATGAGTCCTATGACTGTATTGAGCTTTTGACTCCTTTGCTTCTAATCATCATCTGTCTGCCTTTTCCTAACTATGTTGGAGTCAGCTTCCAGTCTAACTGGGTGCAGCTGAATACCTATCTGACTGCCTATCTGACCTCCACAACCCAGTTCCTGGGTAATACGATACTCCTTGGTAAGACTGGTTGTCAGAGTTTCGGGCTTCTGACGACCCGTAACGACTGTCAAAGATCCGAGAATGACAGCCGGGACCGTCGGCTTAACGTGCTTTCCGAGGCACGGGGATATCGGTATATAAAGATGGTCACTCATCCACGGACCGACCGCAGCAAGCGTAGCTTAACCTTATCGATCGACCCGTGTCGCTGTTATTACTTAGCCACCAGCCCCTCCAATAGTCTTCTACAGTTACCATTAATTATTTCATGGTCTCCGTATTTTCGTAATCTCTGTATTTTCTATGCACAGGTATATAGGGTGTAAGGGACAGCCCTCCGCAGGCTGATGGGGTGAATTCGTGTCATCTTAGTATATCTATCTAAGATGACACGTACATGAAATTTTTCAGGAACGTTATGGGATTCCAATAAACCTGATTTGTTTTAGTACCTCACACACAATGTATCGTTACCGTGGCAAAACGCGCGTAGCGAATGGTAGCGCAGCGAGCCTTCGGCCGCCGAGTATTTCAACATCCATTGCTGAATTTTTGATTTTACCTGTTTTATTTATATAAATGGAGTGCTGCGTACAGAGAATATAATTTTACATTGAAATAAAGAAATAGTAACTGAAAATACGATAAAAAAATTAAAATTTTCCTGAGAATATTTCCGGTGGAATATGATTCAAAATAAGGAGCTGAATGCACCCTGTTAGTTAGCGGAGGGCTGTCCCTTACACTTTGTATAATACTTGTCTTGACTGATTCGTCAACGTAGAAAAATTAAAATGAATATACATGTTCGTACAACAAAGCTGCAGAACTAATACTACCTTGCATTAGTAGTATTGAAACGTCTGTATTTTCTTTAACAAATAAAATAAAAGTTTCGAAAAATATAAATAAATATTCCTACATGTTTAGATTATTTTTTTATTACTGAAGTTCATTTCAAATGCTATTTTAAGGTAATGTGGTGCATGAAATTTGTGAATTTTTGAGAATAGGGCGGCTTGATGGGTTTTTGCTTAGAACATTATGCTCTAAGCTTGCTGTTTCAAAATTTTATGGTTATTTTTGATAAACATGGCAACTTCATAAATGTATAGGGACGGAAGTGTTAATTATTTCATATTAATTTAAAAGGTTTGCAACTGCACAAAGACACTTTTTTGGGCTTTAAAGGCCGATTCCCTATCCGTAGAATTACCCCAAAATATTACGCCGTACCGAAGTGTGGTGGAGACGTATGCGGTAAAAACGGTGCTGTGATTGACGACCTTGCTTTTTGTAAAGGATAGCAATATTGATTCAGTTTTTTATTTTATTTTATGATCAGTGTATGTTTTCCATGTCATGTGCTGATCTAACCAAAGCCCTAAAAATTTGGTGTTGTCTATTTTAGCAATCTTATTGCCTTCATATTTAATATTTGTACTAAAAGATTTTGTCCGCTGATTAAAATTAATGACGTGGGTTTTCCAAAATTAATTTTTAGGTTGTTATCGGTTAGCCATTGAATAATTGAGCCTAAACTGTTATTAATATCATTTTTATATCTTAGCTTTTTCCTATAAATATTGAAGTATACAGTCATCAGCAAATAGAGCCATGGCATGTTCTATGGTTCTAGGAATATCGTCTATATAATATAAGAATAACAACGGACCAAGTACACTCCCTGCGGTACACCGCAATGTATAAATCTTTGTTTTGATAAGAAGGTTTAGTTCTATGACAAATTTTTGCTATTTTAGTTGTTTGTTTTCTGCTGACTAGGCACGACTCAATTAATTCTAGTGCATTGCCGCTAATTCCAAGTTTGCCTTTAATTCCAACCCCTAAACCGGGGCCCGTACCCCACAGGGGGTGACCACTGTGTGGTATGGACTTCGACTTAGGGCGTCTTATTAACAGAACATCAAAAACAATGCTTATAGAGGCAAAGTGATGGGCGGCTCGAGCACCATCAACTCCATGGCGTACATCCGAGGGAGCAAACTGGACTTCGACACCTGGGCTGCCATGGGGAACGACGGCTGGAGCTACGATGACGTGAGAAAAACAGTCTCTAATGCACCCTGCTTCTTGCACTGTTGCACTTTGATGAAAAGTTTGTCTTAATACTTGGTTTGATTGTTATTCTTGAAAGCACTAATTCAATCAGAAAATTGTAGCAGGCCTGATTTGCAATAATCATTGGTACTGAACAAATTGATAACTAGAAATATAGTATGCACTGCACACTACTGCCAAACACTTTTAAAACTATGCACAGAGCACGCAACACATTGTGCATACATATAATATGAACTAAATATTATACTTTAAACTAAACAATCCGATATTCCTAACATAGGTGCTGCCATACTTCAGGAAATCTGAGAAAAACCTGGACTTCGAAGGTCTGAACCGCAAATACCACGGCGTTTTCGGAGAGCAGTCTGTTTCCAGATTCCCTTACATTGATAGACCCTCTATCATGATGACTGATGCGTTCCACGAAAGAGGACTGCCTATAGCAGACTACAATGGAGCCAACCAACTGACCACGATGCAAGCCCAAGCAATATCACAAGATGGAGAGCGAGTGTCTACTAACAACGCATTCATAGAACCAATCAGATACAAAAGGAAGAACCTAACCGTTAGGAGCAAATCTGAAGTGTTCAAAATACTGATAAATAAACAAAAGGTTGCTTATGGCGTCAAATATATTCGAGATGGTAAAGTTCACACAGCTTACGCTAAGAAAGAGGTTATAGTTAGTGGTGGCAGTATAAACTCTCCGAAATTGCTCATGTTGTCTGGCGTGGGTCCTAAAGATCACTTGTCCAAGTTGAATATTAACGTTAAGAAAGATTTAGCCGTTGGAGAGAACTTACACGATCACGTTACTTTTAATGGTATTATAGTAGCTCTGCCCAATAAGATAGCAACTCGGGTTGATAAGGAAAAAGTTCTTAAAGAATTGCATGACTACAGTGAAATGAAGTTCAAGGACGGGCCATTGTCTGGAAACGGACCGGTCAATTCTATAGCATTTATAAAAACTGATCCTGATTTACCTGCACCTGATATTCAGTACCAAATAGATCATGCATTTATGAAAGAATATATTCGTGAACCAGAAATTTACGATCAGATCTCAATATTCCCTACCGCTTTCTACGATGCTTTGCTTCCGAGAACTATGAATTTGGTTCCGAAAAGTAGAGGAAAACTGTTGTTGAATCCTCAGAACCCACATGGCAAGCCATTATTGTACCCTAACTACTTCGAAGATCCAACTGATCTTATACCCATAGTCAAGGGAGTAAAGTTTCTCATTAGTTTGGAGAAAACAAAAGCGTTTAGAGACCACGGTGCTTACTTTGAGAAGACACCGTTAAAGGCTTGTAAAGACTACCCATGGGGGACTGACGAATACATTGAGTGTATGGCTAGATCTTATACTTCGACTACGTATCACCCTGTAGGGACTTGTAAAATGGGCCCTAAGAAGGATAAGAAAGCTGTTGTAGACCCAAGATTGCGGGTGTATGGAATATCTGGCTTGAGAGTTATAGACGCTTCTATAATGCCTGTTGTGAATCGTGGAAACACTGTTGCGCCGTCTATTATGATTGGAGAAAGGGGCGTGGCTTTCGTAATCGAAGACTGGTTGAAGAAGTAATGTTAATTTATCTCACATGAATAATTGAATACAACACAGTTAAGTGTGTTGTCTATGGCATAATAGATGGCAATACTTGTATCATTTCATGTTTGTGTACCTATACTTGTAGTTTCGACTAAATGAATCACTTGTTTTGATATTTTAACGACACAATCTTATAACATGCGTGTTATGCGAAACTTATAATGAAATAATTACTTTGTTAAACTCATGTCTTTTTGTTTATTTTAATTTGGGAGGTGGTCAGGGTGTTTAATTGTGTTGATAATAAAACGTCTATCATAACAATATGTTTTATTCTTATTAAATTGCATTTGTCTCAGATTCACGTTACAAACGTATAAAATCCAACAATTTAATGATCGGCTTTAGACAGTGTCCTAGCTCATGGCAGTTACAATAAGATGGATCATAATTCCTATTAGGGTTACTAATCGAAGCCCTATTTTGGTTCTGTATTTTGGGAATTTCTTTCAATGTGCTAGGTTGCTGGGAAGCTATACATGGAATTTAACAAATCATCCGTTTTGAATAGAACTGTCATCGGATCCATCGGTTATACCTACTGCCTTTCGGCCATCAGTTTTACTCCTACTGTGCAATGCTAACTTATGAAGTTATGATGTACGGTGAAACCATACACTACTGACGACTAAGCATTTTTACACAACTTCATTGATTTATATTAATCGAGCAATCAGTACATAATTAGCAGTCATCGCGTGTGCTCCCTCGCTCCTTTATATTATAACCTTTGGTCCGTTAAATACATTTATTTTAACTTAAACGCAGCCGTGTCATTAACTATCTTCCAACCTTCTACATGGTCCTTCGAGCTATCGTGCGGGTCCTCGCGAGTTTTAGTATTCGTTTTTCTTTGGGGAGTTACGTGTATTTAGAAACGTGTGAGTGATCTCGTTCGGGAATCAGCATATCAGTGATACGTGTAAACTGTGGACATAGTTTAGCAACAGCAGAACTTTAGCAAAGTATTTGTAGCATAACCCTAAAGCAGCATAGGGTGGAGTGGCAATACTAGTGATTTCAAGCAACTTTCCTGAGCATCCCGAGCAACGGAACATCAGTGCTTCAAGCGTGAAGCAAGCAGCATCCGGAGTAGCAAGCAGCAAATCGGTAGTTGCCACAGCAGCACTCGGTGTCTACAGCAGCAGGACGACAGTGTCCAGTTATAGCAGAGCATCAGCATTTGGAGCGCGGTAACAGCAAACCAGCGGCAGTCAAAAGCCAGTACTGTTCAAGTAAGATCTTTCCTTTTATACATCAAAAACTAACTAGCAGCAAAATGGAGGATCTTTACTATCAACAACTTGAACTTAGCGACTTAATCCGGAAAATATCGATAAATATAAAAAAGGATAGCGCCGATAGGAAATCTGACGACTATTTCAAAAGGCGATTAGAGATGTTAGAGAAGTATTGGTCAGATTATCAGACTAATCACTTAGCTATATGTGAATATGGGGTCAAAGATCATACGTATTTCATAAACTCCGAGCATGAAAATGTTAGCAAGCATTATACAGCCGCTAAATCTCTTATCAGCGAACAACGCCTGCAGATGTCCAGCAAGCTAGCGCCTTTGATAACCGTTAGGAGTACTCAAGCGATACAAGAGGAGCGAAAAGAAGCCGAAGAAGAAACAGCGCCATCGGGTTATGAGGCGCCAAGCAAAGTCAGCATTTTACGTACCATGGAGTCACGAGGCTCAGCAAGCAAATTAGATGACATGATACGTAAACAAGCAGCAAATTTCAAAGCATTTAAGAGGTCAGCGGGTTTTATCGACTTAGACTCCATGTCAGAAAAATGGGAAATGGAGGACGCATTAAGAACGTTGCAATCGCGCTGGTCACAAATTGACTCTCTTCATTGGGAGATTGATAGCGAGATGGGTGGAGAGGACGATGATTACGAGGCAATTTATACACAGCATGAGCGATCATATATTCATTTAAAGAAAATGATCAACAAAAAGCTTTGGAGTGTATCACATAGAGAGCACTCCACACCGAAAATGGATATACCTGTATTTTCAGGAAATTATCAGCATTGGACGTCATTCAAGGACCTCTTCACCGAAGCTATTCACAGCAACCCTACCTTATCGCAAGCGCAAAAAATGCAATTTTTGAAAGGAAGGGTCAAAGGCGAGGCAGAAAGACTCATTCAGCATCTCCCCATAAGTTCCAGTAACTATGATACCTGTTGGGATATCTTAAACCATCGGTATAATAACAAAAAGCTCATCTTTTCATCAATCATTAATACTATGTTAGGTTTATCTAGTATGCAACATCAGACGGTAGGTCACATTAAAAAGCTGCATGACGTAGCGCAAGAAAGCTTGCATGCCATACGGAACTTAGGGATCGATATCAGCACCTGGGATCCGCTTCTCGTGCATTTATTGTCACAGAAACTGGATAACGAAACCTACGGAGATTACATAGACTCCCTTAAAAATTCTAGAGAGCTACCGGTTTTGCGGGATTTTTTGGACTACTTAGAAAGTAAATTTACGAGCTTGGAAACATCCCGCAGAAAGCAAGATCAAGCATCACCGAAATCAAACAGTAACACTAATAACGATCTTCCTGAAAATCAAAAAGCAAGACGACACTACTTTGTCAATAAATTTAATAAGCAGCATTCAAAAGCCTTACACGTGTCAACCAGCAAATGCCAATTTTGCGGTCAACAACATACCATGTTCAATTGCGAAAAATTTTTACAATTGCCTAATGAAGCGAAATTAAAAACAGCCGCAAAACTGAAATTATGCCAAAATTGTTTATTTAACCATAATGACAAGCAATGCATTTCCGTTAGGCGATGTCGCAAATGTAACGGAAATCACCACTCCGTTTTACATGACGCCTGCTCAAAAAATATATCGCAGGCAAATAGCGTTGCAACAACAACAGCTGACCCAAATCCGCAAGACAACGTCGCAATGACTGCGCATGTGTCACAAAATGATCCAGGAACGAATGAAGTTTTGTTAGCTACAGCCTTGATTAAAGTAGTAGCAATTGATGGATCTCATCATGTCTTAAGGGCTCTCATTGACCCTGGATCACAAGTTTCTCTGATAAGAGAAAGTGCAGCGAAGAAATTAGGATTACGAAGATCTAAATTCAACGGATTGATATTCGGAATAGGGGAAGTTGAAAACAATTGTAACGGTGTGGTCACACTGAGCTGTTTCTCTAGATATAGTGACTTTTCATTTACCACCGACGTACTTATCATGAGTAACCTACTAAAAGGCATCCCGTATAAATCCTTTGACACATCGAAGTGGTCCTACATAGAAAATCTTAAATTAGCAGATCCATATTTTAACCAGAGCCGTCCAGTGGACTTATTACTAAGCGCTCAAATAAATGGTTTGATATTATTAGGAGGATTGATCAAAGGAGATAGCTTATCGCAACCAGTGTTACAAGAAACACAGCTTGGATGGATCATATACGGCGGTGGTCAAATGTCATCACTGCAATGCAACGTCGTCATGAATAATATTCACGATATTCAGCAGTTTTGGGAGATCGAGGATATCAGCGAGCATACGAACTTATCATTGGAAGATCAAGAATGTGTTGACTACTATGCATCTACAACAAAACGTCGTGAAGATGGGCGGTATGAAGTAAGATTGCCACTAAAAGCTGAAATAAATGAAAAACTAGGTTCATCGAAAGAGATGGCCATAGCACAGTTCCAAAATATGGAACGAAAATTTAGCAAACAACCCATTTTAGCAGAACAATACAAAGCATTCATTAGTGAGTACATTGCCTTAGGACATATGATACCTAGTAACAGCAAGAATAACAAACAAGCGATATCATGTTACTTACCGCACCATTCCGTGCAACGAGCAGAATCAGCAACTACAAAGCTACGGGTAGTATTCAACGCGTCAGCAAGGACGTCAAGTGGATATAGTGTGAATGACCTGATGTATAAAGGCCCAAATTTACAACAGGACCTACAAGAACTAATTCTGAAGTGGCGTCAATATCGTTTTGCTTTTACATCGGATATCGAAAAGATGTACAGGCAGATATTGGTGAGTGAAGACGATCAGCAGTATCAGCAAATCGTATGGAGATACGCATCAGATCAACCTTTGCAAACGTACAACCTTACCACCGTCACATACGGAACTAAATCAGCACCATTTCTGGCCATGATGACTTTGAAACGCCTAGCCTCGGATGAACGAAGAAACTTACCGGAAGCAGCGAAGATACTAGAAGAGTCATTCTATATGGATGATCTGGTCCATGGGTCACATTCCATCGAAAAAGGAAAGCAGCTTATCGATGATCTTAACAGATTATTGAAATTAGGAGGTTTTACTTTAAGAAAATGGTCCGCAAATCATTTAGAACTCCTTCAAAATATTGAAAAACACAGCAGCAGCAGCGGAGAAATAATTTTTAACTTTAAATCAGAAAGTATATCAAAAACATTAGGTCTTCGTTGGAATTCTTGCGATGACATGTTTACTTTCAAATACATCATAGCTAATCCAAACGTCAAAGTAACGAAACGACTACTTTTATCGGAAATATCAAAAGTATTCGACCCGTTGGGATGGTTGTCACCACTCACAACAAAGCTAAAGTTGATATTCCAAAGGCTATGGTTAAACAAAATGCATTGGGATGAAGAAGTTCCTGTAAACATCAAAGCAGAATGGATAGCGATTCAAGCGGACATGGAATGCTTAAATCAATGCAAAATACCGCGCTGGATAGGGTATCAACCTAATGACGTCATAGAACTACATGGTTTCTGTGACGCATCGACCAAAGCCTACGCAGCAGTAATTTACGCACGATTACGGAAAGAAAATGAGACATCGATAGCACTGGTTGTGGCTAAGGCACGATTAGTACCAGTTTCTAAAAGCATATCTTTGCCGAGATTAGAATTAAGCGGTGCGTATTTGTTAGCGAATTTAATGAAGAAAGTTATCAGCTGTTATAGTGAGTTAGATATTAGCATTTATGGATGGACAGATTCCATGGCAGTCCTAGGGTGGCTGCAAGGTGAATCCAGCCGATGGAAACCCTTTGTTGCGAATAGGACTAAAATCATAACAACAATAATGAAACCAAGCTGCTGGCGATACGTTAAGTCGGAGGATAATCCGGCAGATGCAGCCAGTAGAGGCATCTCAGCCTTGCAATTAAAGAATCAAACGCTGTGGTGGCACGGACCGCAGTTCCTGAAATCGTTTGATGAAAAATTAGAAGCTAAGCAAATCATTTTTACCACTGATCAAGAAATCAAAGGAAAATCAGCAGCAAGCACAATAAATGCTGTCCAAAACGATAGCAAGGACAGCATCATATTGCAACTGTTACTTAAGTTCAGCTCACTCAATAAAATAACTAAAATAGTAGCATGGCTTTTACGAGCAATCAAAACAATACAATTTAGCAAGAATGCTGCCATGACAAGCAAGCATGGCAGCTTACCCGAATATTTAACCTTGTATGAATTGAGAAAATCAAAATTACTCATTATAAAATACATACAACGAACTGAATTTGCAGCGGAAATAATGTCATTACGGAAACATAGTAAATTAAGTAGCAGAAGTAATCTATTAAAGCTTAATCCTTTTATTGATCACGAGGGGATTTTACGAGTTAAAGGCCGGTTGAGCAAAGCAAACATGAGTATGGAAATGAAGCATCCTGCGATATTGCCTCACAACAGCCGGTTTACTACTCTAGTAATTCAACAAGCTCATCAGCTCACCTTTCATGGTGGACCGCGATTAACTTTATTTAACCTTAGACAGAGATACTGGATTATCGCTGGAAATAAAGCTGTCAGGAAAGAAGTGAGAAACTGCGTTACCTGTAGAAAACATGAGCCCAAAATACAGCATCAATTGATGGGAGAGCTACCCGTAGCCAGAAGCAACCCCGCCCCACCATTCTATCACACTGGAGTGGATTACACAGGTTTTGTAGATGTTAAAAGTAACAAGGGACGTGGAATTAAGACCACTAAAGGATATATTGCGTTGTTTATTTGTCTAGCGACCAAAGCTGTCCATTTAGAGCTTGTATCCGACTTAAGCAGTTCTGGGTTCTTAGCAGCATTACGACGAATGGCAGCCAGAAGAGGAGCGCCTCGACATCTTTACAGCGATAACGGGACGAATTTTGTGGGCGCTAATAGAATGCTACAGGAAAGCTATCACGATTTCAAAAATGTATATGATCGTAACTTTATCGCGGAGCTAGCAGATTTAAACATAGAATGGCACTTCAATGCCCCATCTTGGCCTAGTGCCGGGGGTCTATGGGAGCGAGCCATTAGAAGCTTAAAACATCACCTCAAGCGAGTAATAGGGGAACAAAAGTTGAC
Source organism: Fissipunctia ypsillon (assembly GCA_947568875.1). Lineage (NCBI taxonomy): Eukaryota > Metazoa > Arthropoda > Insecta > Lepidoptera > Noctuidae > Fissipunctia > Fissipunctia ypsillon. Next base: position 3,938,045 of record OX387665.1, on the reverse strand, counting down.
TTTCGAAGAGTTCAGCACTATTTTAGCACAGGTGGAGGCTTGTTTGAACTCAAGGCCTCTATGCGCCTTATCGGAAGATATCGAAGATTTGAATGTCCTGACTCCGGCTCACTTCTTGACCGGAAGGTGTGGAACTGCCACAATTGAAACTGAAACAGATGCTAGAACTAGATGGTATTTATCAGCTAAAATAGTAAACGACATATGGAAGAAATGGAGAGCGGAGTATCTAACTCAGTTATCAGTAAGAAGCAAATGGCGAAACATTGAGCGGAATATTACCATCAATGATTTAGTGACCATCCAGGACGACAATCTGCCACCTGGAAAATGGATTATGGGCAGAGTAATAGAAACTCATCCAGGTCAAGATGGATTAGTTCGAGTAGTAACTCTAAAAACAAAAAGCGGAATAATTAAAAGGCCGGCTGTGAAACTGTCAATCTTGCCGATACCGTCTGCTTCAAGTAATACGGTAGATACAAATGATAATCAAGCAAATAACGTCACCTCGAAAGAGTCTGATGTGCGGATTAGAAGCAGCAAAATCAAATCTAACTTTGTATCGTTAGCAACATCGTTAATCTTTTTTATTTCATTGATAACTTTGTCTCACGCAGCTTTTAACATATCAGCGTTGCCTAGCAACAATTCGTTGTATTTCGAGTCAGTAGACAACATGCAAGTTATTCGAGACAAATGGAATCTAATTGTTTATTATGATATGAACCCTTATTGGGAAGGGAATACTGCCGCCACGAAGTTCTTGGACTATTTACAAAGGCTCTGTGCATCCCTAAACGATAAAAGTCAATGTAATATGATAACGCTTCAATTAAATCACGACTTCAAAGAAATACAGCACTATAATCAGCTTATGATTAATCAGCACTTTGAGGTGCGCACCAGACAGCGTCGCGGACTCATTGATGGTATCGGTTACGTGGCCAATAGCTTGTTCGGAGTATTAGACGAACGATTCGCCGAACAGTACAAAAATGATATACAGCTTGTAAAACAAAACGAGCGGCATCTTAATAACTTGTTAAGAAATCAGACCTCTCTCATTGAGGCTGAATACAATGTATTAAAAAGAACCGAGCAAACTATCCAGATACAACATAAAACAATAAACAAACACCTGAATCAATTGGATAATACAGCCTTTGCAATTAAGCAAGAAGTGGAAGGTTTAGCTAAAACGCAAGAATTTGCTCTGTCGGCAGTCACAACTATCAACTTGCTTCAAAACCTCAAAAGGATCCAGGATACTCTGTTAGATATCGTCACGGATATTTACCACGGGAAATTCAACACTCACCTGTTAACTCCAGATCAGTTACAGCGTGAGTTACAGTTCATTTCTGGACAACTAACAAAAGATACTACCCTGCCCGTGGACAACCTGCAGTCTGACCTAAAACATATTTACAGTATGTTGAAGGTAAAAGCAAGAATGATGGAAGAATACTTAATATTTGAGATTACTTTTCCATTGACCAGCAGAGACAGCTACAAGATTTATAAAATCATACCAGTCCCTCAGCAGGTTCAAAATGATATGATTAGCGTACTACCAGTTGCGGAGTTCGTAGCTATTAGTTTGAAAAAAGATGCTTTCTTCACAATGTCGTTGATGGAGCTCCAATCATGCCTACATAATGATCACTCATATTTATGCCAAGCCAACAAACCGATTAACCATTTAAGCATCGATGAAAAATTCTGCAAACTGGATAATAAATGTAAACAATGCGTTGTAATTAGATCCCCTTGCCAAGACAGCTGGCTTGAACTAAGTGATCCGTCGAGGTACATGTATTTTTGCTGCAATACCTACTCAGTGAGGATTATATGTCAAGATCAAGTTTCTTTTAAACAGGTGACTGGAGTCGGAATCATTGACCTAGGTTCGAAATGCGTAATAAAAAGTAAAGATTTTACTTTGTATTCTCATGCCTTATCAGCAAATACAATTAAATCAAACTCTGAAATTCTGACCCCTCAGATAGCAGAATTAAATCATATGGTTAATATATCATTATCGCACTACATAGCTTACGAAGATCCACTGAACAGCACATTAGTGGATTTGGGAGAACGAATAGAACAACTGAAGTCTGCCAATACTAACTTACCAGATTACACTCTGTCTGCACATGACATTCATCAGTACATTATTTGTTACGGCTTAATGGGTGTAGCCGTTTTATTGGCGTCATACTTCTTTTGGAGAAGGTGCCGTGCAGTTTCTTCAGTGGAACTATCACAAAGTGTAGCAAATAGTGTTGTGTTTTCGCGAAAGCAGAGTTCGGCTGACCGTCAGCCCAGTGAAGTGAATATAAATAGTGAGGACACGAACCCTAAACGAGACGTATCTACGTCACCTATGTCTAAAACATGTCGCTTTAGATTAGAAGATGTGTAACTTTTTGGCCCGGGAGCATGTACGGTGAAACCATACACTACTGACGACTAAGCATTTTTACACAACTTCATTGATTTATATTAATCGAGCAATCAGTACATAATTAGCAGTCATCGCGTGTGCTCCCTCGCTCCTTTATATTATAACCTTTGGTCCGTTAAATACATTTATTTTAACTTAAAACTTATATATAGTCTCTACAAGCTTTATCCGTACGGGACTTCCGGCTATTGCAGGATATGGAAACAAAAAGAATTATTGGGCTATGGATTTGGGTGGCTAAATCAAATCAAATATTTCAAATCAAATGTTTATTTTTGGCCCAATTGTTAGTAACATTATTCTTAAAAACGATTGTTAGTATACAAACACAGAAACATAAACAAAAAGAAAATTGCAAGGTTAGTTGTGGGGTCTTTTGACCAGCACGTCCACAGCGTGCGACAACCAAGGTGCGTCGTACTTATCTACCAACATACTTGGATGCCGTTGGAACTAGACCGCGCTCTTGACAAGATGCTATTTGTTTTTTTGCGCATTATGGCGTAAAATCATCAGTATGCGCAAATGCGAACATACCTGACGCACTACAATAGCGCGGCAGTCCCAACAGCCTCATGAAACAGTTGTTATATTGAATACGCAGGGCTTCTAGTACTTAGTATGCCTTACGCAAAGGCCGCTCGTGTAGAATACGCAATACGCTTTAAACAGCGCAATATTTACCTCAATACTACAACGAGCGAACCTGTGTATCAGCATGTTGGCCCTGACCGCTAGCGCCCTGCGCTCTATATCTATATCTACATCATCTTTGAGGTCCCCGGTTAGAAAATGTCCTAGTTATTTAACTTTATCAACTCTTTTGAGTTGCAGCCCGTTCAGCATTACAACTGGGTCGCTATGCACACGTCTACCGGAGGCCTCAAAGACCATGTATACACTTTTGTTTACATTGTAAACAAGCCTCTCGTGACATATCGCTCATATCGCTCTCACACGCGTAACAGCTCCCTGATCGAGCCGGCCGTTGGGCTCAACAGCACCATGTCGTCTGCATAACTTAAGTTGTTTACACAAACGTTGTCTATCCAGCTTCCGACACGCATACTGCTGAGCCCAGCGATCAGCCCGTCTATGTACAGGTTGAAGAGTTTTGGCGAGGTCAAACGACCCTGTCTCACCCCGCACTCCAACCTGTACGATTCAGACAGAGACTGCTACTACTGTACTAAGCTGATCACTGTACCAATATTTTAAGATCTTCAGTAGTTCGACTGATATTCCCGCTTCTCTCAGCCTTTCCCACAAGACATCATAGGCCACAAAGTCAAACGCTCTGGAAAGGTCAAGGAAGCAGGCATAAATGGGGGTGTTTCTATCCGTGTAATATCGGTCAGTTTGCTTGAGACTAAGAATTGCGCTTTCAGTGGAAATCTTGGGCCTAAACCTAAACTGTGCGTCATGTAACTGTAAAATATTACCTAATTCTTTATCAAGCAAACAGTCCAATACTTTCGCTATTACAGCGGCAAGCGATATAGGTCTGTAGTTGGATGGATCAGAGATATCACCAGTTTTGTTCTTTACAATGGGGACCACCACTGTTTTCATCATGTTTGTTGGCAAATACGAGTGACTGATACAGAGCGTGAAAAGCATAGCCAATAACCTAGGCAAATGTATACCTGCATGTTTCAGGTGCTCATTACTGAGACTGTCATGTCCGGGTGACTTACCTCTGCACATCTTATAAATGTAATAACCTTGGTCACCTGCCTAGCAGAAAAACAAAGAAGAGACTTACCCTGACAATGATGGTCCCAGTGGTGAAGACACTACAAAAAGATCCTAAAACATACGAGTATCTAAACCTAATATACCTAAAGTGGACTGGTTATCTAAAACTATGGAGGAACTATTGTCGTTGGTCATAATTATACAATCTGTCAGTATAGCTCTTTTATGACTCAAAAATGAGCTACTTATAGGTATTCGTTTTTGCCCGCGTGGAGGTAGTTCAATCACTACCGGGATAAAAAGTATTGTGTGTTATAACCCAGCACTCTAATCATCAAATGACTTCGCCCGCTCGATCCAGAGCGGACGGCATGTCAGACTTTTACTGACTGAACCCATCCGTGTTCTTTCAGTTGCCGGTGCCAGGGTCGTGGTAACTCTTTCGAACATCCCGCGACCCTAGCAGGCATCGGCCCTAGTGGACCTCATCAGTTAGTGCCAACATCTCTTCGAGGCGCACGTGGAATACAACGAGCCGTCGACCCGGGCCTGGTCCTTACCGGACGGCGAGCTACCCATTGCTCGCTGTCCGCAAGCCCGCGTCTATGGTGGCCGGGATTCGGCTCTTGATTCCCGACGCCCAGGGAGTCTCCTGCGGCGACTAGTTGTGTGGGGGCGCCAAGCTTGCCTCTCCCTTACGCATTCCGCCTCCTTTGCGAGCATTACTGCTTCGCAGAAGGAGGTGATGGTTTCCCATGCACTCTCGCTCCGTACCATGGCCTGGACCAGGGCCGGACGCGAGGGATCGCCGCCACCGATTGCCTCCGCGAGGACGCGGCGGTGCTCCGGCCGAGCCGGGCAGACCTCCACCATATGCCGTATGCCGTGTCCTCCGGAAAATCCACACCCGGGCTTTCCTCTCGCATTATTCGAAACAAGAACCTCCCGAAGCAACCGTGTCCGGTGAGGACCTGCGTCAGGCGGAAGGTGAGGACGCCGTGGCGCCTCTCCAGCCACTCCTCAAAGAGGGGACTTATCGCCGCATTGGCAGATAGTTGATGATACAAGGAGTAACATAGGCTACTTTTATTTTAGATAAAGAATTAGGGTTCCGCGCAAAAAATTAAAACCCATGAAATTGTGAACAAAATCCAATTCAGTTAGAGAAGTATTGACATCCACGCGGGCGAAGCCGCAGGCAACTCTAGTTATTAGTATAGACGGATGGACGGTACTCAGCATGGGAGAATGTATGCTCAACAGGTTTACAGATCAGTTAGATGCACCTGTGATGTACTTGACTCTGTAAGGCAACATCATGTGTTGCAGGATCTTATCAACTGCTCACGACGAATTAATATTTAAGTACAACTTTATTTTATACTTAAGTTACGAGTATTAAACAATTTCCCTCTTAGACCGATACTCCATATTTATCACGGTGTAGTGTAGGCTACCATCGGTGGGACTGTGGGACATCACCAAGGAGATTTACAAGTACAGGGTGGACCAAAAGTCCGTTAACATTTGGATCGGCTGCCGCGTCTAGCAGCGGCGGCGGAGGAGGGTGGAGGGGTTACGCATTGCAAGAGCAGCCAATGGGAATTTAGTACCATGGCGTCGTTCAGCGGTAGTCAACGTGCGTTTTGTGTACGCGAGTACTATCGAAACAATGATTCTGCGACCTTAGTTTTAGAAGACTCAAGAGGACGTGCGGTTACAGTGAATTCCGAGCGGTATATCACCATGTTACAAAACTTTTTCGCTCCCGCGCTGCAGGATTTTGTTGGTTTTAATCAACGCTCATGGTTTCAGCAAGATGGAGCCACTTGTCATACATGTAATGACTCGTTAAGGGCAGCTCGAGACATTTTTGGCCCAAAAGTGATATCGAAAAGAGGGACATTAACTGGCCGCCTCGTAGCCCGGATCTATCCCCAATGGATTTTTTTCTTTGGGGATATCTTAAGGCTGAAGTTTACGACACCAACCCAGTAACTCTTGACGAATTAAAGGATCGTATTCGCACAGAAATCCAAAACATCTCAACAGAAACATGTAAAGCTGTTATCGAAAATGTCCGCTCCAGATTGCTGCAACGCCAGAATAATGAAGGATTGCATATGGATGATGTGATTTTTTAAGAATTGAATTCCCCTTTTGTTTACTATCGAAAACAATAAACAATTTTGATCTACTGTAATTACTTTTTTTTATCATCATTTCAAATATAAACGGACTTTTGGTCCACTCTGTATTAGGTCTGGTTCTCTCTGTTCCTACTTAAGTTTTTCTAAGTAAAATAAAAAGGTATCGTCTTTTGTCGTTATTATTGCTTAAGTTATCTGCTAAATCATTGTTTATGCCGAATAAACAATCGAATCGTAAATACTAAATGACTTTAGTTTTATTAGGATCACGTCTCCTGTCAGTGATAGAGGCAATCTATGTATGTATATAGAGCAATAGTACCACTCACGATAAGGAAATTTATGACCTGACCTGGAAGTCAGCTGCATCTGGTAAGACTGGAAGCCGACCCCAACAAAGTTGGGAAAAGGCTAGGCAGATGATGGATAAGGGAATTTATGATCACTTGGGTGTAGTCGAATATTTGCTTGCTTACTAATTTAAATTATAGAGGTATCTCTCAGAACAAAAGAAAGTCGTTGTGCTAGTTTTGAAACTGACATCTGCTAAAATTGTGTTTAGTGTCATTTCGTTTAATTGGTTTTTGGATTCAATTCCAAATACATCTTATTAAGATTGTAATTCTATTAACTTTTTGTAGTTTTATCAACTCCTGCATTGATGTCATTGTAAAACGAATTAATTAATACGCATTTAAAATAGTTTTTAACCGACTTCAAAAAGTAGGTTCTCAATTTGGTTGTCTTATTTTTAAATGTTTGTTACCTCAGTACTCCGCCATTTATAATAACCCAATTTGAAAAATATTTTTTTGAAGTATTTGAAATTTTTCCAGATTGGTCCTATTTTTTTTCAAAATCCAGTTCTGATGATAGGATCAATGAGGAATAGAGGAAACTCCTCAAATATTATAGACATAGCGATTTTGGTATTTTCAGCAACAAGTCAAGCATTTGCATTCAGAAAGTATCATTTGGTGTAGTGGAACTGACGAAGAAGACCACAGATGGCCACGAGAACTGCTCAATGTATTTCACGGGTGGCGATAAGATATCTCGACTAAGATAGTTAAAGCGACTATGACGAAGCAAATTTAAATAATTAATGGTTCTGATGAAAATGGTACCATCGAACTGATCTGATGATGAAGCCGGAAGGTAGGCACCGGAACTCCGCAATTAAACAATGTATCCTAGCCGTGTTTGGGCTTTTTGGAATTGTCATGAAATGTAATCTGGCTATAAATGATTTTAATGGTAATATGCTTCTTTGTGCTACTTAAGTTTTATGTTATCATCAAAACTTCTTTATTAGGACAACAGAGATCCATAATGTTAGTAATACCTTATAGCTAGTGTTAGTAAGTGATTTATTAAAATTATTATTTTTATTTAAGTTTGAAGCACTTTGCACAGAAGATGACCAAGTAAGGTACAAGTTTCTCACTTGGCCATCCTCTCCACAAAATGCCTCAAAATGGGAGAATAGAAGCTCTCTGACACTGTTTTCAGAATGCTGTTGCTACTGGCCCGTGTTCTGGTTACTAATGATGTGATTTTTTTTCGAAAGACCGCATGAAAGCCGTCGGTTCGATTAAATGTAAACATTTCCGACGCACTACAGAAACGGGGCAGTCGCAAGAGCATTCTAAAAATATTATTGTATTGAACGCGCAAGACATCTAGCGACCTTTTGGTGTAGCTGATCCATAGACCCCCCGCGTACAGACCCTGACAATATGCCTTGAACAGTGTTATCTTGACCTGGTCGGTACAGCGGGAGAATCTACGTGCCAACATATTACCTCGGACCGCCAGTGCCCTACGCTCCCTCTCAATATCTACATTATCTTTAAGGTCGTCGGTAAGTATGTGCCCCAGATATTTAAATATATGCACTCTTTTTATGTTCAAGCCATTTAGGGTAAGATTAGGTGCATAGTCTGTGCATTTACCGGCGGCCTTAAAGATCATGTACTCACATTTTTTAACATTGTACACGAGCCCATGCGCAGCTGCATAGTCCTCGCATACCTTCAACATGTCTACAACCGATCCTGCAGTCGGGCCCAGCAGCACCATGTCGTCCGCATAGCTGATACTGTTAATATTAACACCACCAACCCGGCAACCGACACGCATGCTGCTGAGCTCGACTATGAGGTCATTTATATATAGGTTGAAGAGCCCGGGAGACGTCAACCCCCCCTGTCTCACACCGCACTCCAACCCATATGTTTCAGATAATGTGTTGGACCACTTTACATTATTAGTTTGGTTCACGTACCAATACTGTAAGATTTTACGAACTTCCGCCGGTACATTCCTGTCCTCCAACTTCTTCCAGAGCACATCGTATGACACAAGGTCGAAGGCCCTGGAAAGATCCAGGAAACAGGCATACACCGGCGTTTTACGATCAGTGTAATATTGGACAGTATTCTTGAGACTTAGGATTGCACTTTCCGTTGAAAGTTTAGGTCGAAACCCAAATTGTGCATCGTGCAAACACAGATGATTTTTCAAGCACGAATCAAGCATACTGTCCAATACTTTAGCAATGGTCGTCGCAAGAGAGATTGGTCGGTAATTTCCCTTGTCCGCGATATCCCCTGTCCTGTTTTTGACTATTGGAATTACTATAGTTTTCATTAGTTCATCTGGTAGGTATGAGTGACTAATGCACAATGAATAAAACAAGGACAAGACCCTTGGCAGATGAACCCCTGCATGCTTAAAATGTGTGTATGTAATTATGTGTGGCCTTGATTGTCAGAAGACAGATTTCGTCAACGATCTGTCGTCGTGCGGTTGATATAATAATTTGTTGGCGACGGCGAACCTGATAAAACTACGCCTTCCAAACTTCTGACACGACTTAGCGCGACATTATATTTACTTTTTTTTCAAAGTTTTTATTTGAAAGGGTATACTCCTGAGGTCGCATATTTTGATTAACTTCTGATGAGTGGTTTTTCAGTTGGCTTCAATAGTACGGAGTTTGATCCATTTAGTGAATTTTGAGGATGTTACAATAAATTCCTGTCACTGTTATTTACTTAGCAAGTAGTGGTACTTATACCAATTTGGGTGGGGTAGGTACCACAACTAAAAAGTGGACAATAAAATCTTATTTATAAAAAAAAGCAACCGATTTCCAAAAAATACTACAAAGTGAAAAATAACTTTAATTTCGGAAGTCGGTGGCCAAAAACGAAAATACTAAACTAAGACACCGACTTCCGAAATTAAAGTCCTTTTTCACTTCGTAGTGTTATTTTGGAAGGCAGTTGTTTTTTTTATATGAGTTTTTCATTCAAGAAATAGGCTGTCGTAATGTTTTCAGGGTTCCGTACCGTAAAAAGAAAAAAACGGTACCCATATGGGATAACGTTTTTTTCGCGGGTAGGTGTGAAAAGAGTTAACACGCAACTTTGTAAATCTTTTTTAATTAAAATTATTATAAGTATTTTTCTTGCTTTCGAGTTTAGAATCTTTTCTATAAACTACTAAATAAGCAGCGCTCACATTGGTGAAACATTCCATGTAACACACTTTCTTAAAACTACACCACCTGCCAGCTTCTCACTAGTGTTGTCATAGTCGCTACAAGTTCTGCACACTTGCCATGTCATCTCAACTGGAAGAGATCCAATCGGCCCAGAAGAATCTCGAGGAGTGCTTCCTTAAAAAGATGGGTGAGCTTGAGGCACAGATTCAATGTGCTGGTCCCGCAAAGGACACTGTAGCAAAGATTGCTGATGAGTTCCGGTCATTTCGCGAGCTTATGTTTGGCATGCTGGGACTTCTTAGGAAGCAGATACTAGAGTGCTCTAGAGCGGTTGATGGATTGGAGACAAGATCTCGTCGGAAAGCTCTCATTTTCACTGGGTTTGTTGAGGCGGACGGGGAGGATTGTAGGGCTCTTGTGTTGGACATTTTGAAGAACAAATTAGCGCTGCCTGACATCACTGCATCTTCCATCAAAGTGTGTCATAGGCTTGGAACATCAAGCAGAGGACCAGCAATTAGCAGACCCATATTGGTAAGATTCTCCAATGTTGACCTGAAATCCACTGTTTGAAAGGCAAAGTCTGCATTGAAGGGTTCTACGGTCACAGTCAAGGAGTTCTTGACCAGGTCTAGGCAAACCGTATTCAGCAGGGCACGCCTGCACTTCGGGATGCCGGCATGCTGGACTCAGGATGGCATTATTGTCATTAGATCCCCCGATGGAACACGGCATAAGATTTGTACTCTGGAGGAACTCAATCCCTTGTTGGCTAAGTACCCTAAGAAGACCGGCGAATCATCCGCTGGTACTGGAGGCAAGCCGGATAGTGGAGTGCGTAAAATCTAAATGCTTGCAACCTGTTTGTGCGGTTCTCCAACTTAACAGTTTTTTGTGCTTGGGACGTCAGTTCATGCCATTATTATGGTTATCGTACACGTCTACCTGCTTACTTTTTCTTTTTTTCACCTCAAAGCTACTAAAATCACATTCTGCCGGTAATTTGCGTATTGTTTGTGTTACTAAAATATTAAATTGTTTCGTCATTACTTGTTACTGTCACCTGTCAATCTTGAATTTGTCTATGACCATGACGTCCTATTTTCCTTGTTCCACATTCTTGTGTTCAGTTTCGTAATTTACGTTCCGTTTTTGCTCATGTAACTTTGTCATTATATAATTTTGTTCTTTATTTGTTCATTTCTTAAGTTTATGTTTGTGATACTGTATCCTATTCTTAATTCATGTTTTTTTCTTGTTTTGTATTGTTACTTCTGTACAGTGCTGCAGGGATCTTTTGGCGCTTGAATAAACTTTAACGTTTTTCGAAACAATACACCTTAGTTCCGATTTTGGTCACGCGTCAAGAGATCCATGTACGTCTATACTGGTACTGCTGGTGGGTGGTGCACAGATAGTGGTTGTTGCACCTAAAGCGAAAGCAATATTAGCTACTTTTAGTTTATTTACATATTTAGCAGTTATTTATATTATTATTCGTTTATTTATTTTCTTTCTTATCTATTTACATTTTTAAATATTTCTAATAACAATATACAGGGTTACAGGGAAAGTCGTACTGAATATTAAAGGAGGTTATTATTCAGGTCATTTCTGATGATTTTGATTCTGAAATAAAATGTCCGAAACTTAACCGTTATGGAGATATTAAATTTTAAAGATTATTTTTAAAAATCCTTTATTTTTTGGCTTTTAGTCGTTTTCTTTGGGATTAGAGCTCCTAGAGTCGGTTTTTTTGATGTATCTAGTTAGAGGACATGTCCATTAATAAAAATGATCAATAGAAACTGAACCTACTACTTGTTAGTAGTAGGTAGCTTAAAAAACTGCTCGACAACGGTTAGCATTATGAATTTTCTAATAGTGTTCTTAACTTTGATGGGCTTTAAAAAAAAAATGTATGGAACTTATTCTGCGAATAACTTTACAAAGTTCTACGTCTCTTTAGCTATTCAAAAAGGTATATCATCTACTAGGTTTGTTCATAAAATCTTAAAATAATGTTATTAGAATAGGCCCATCTGGTAGTACAACATAACAGAATTTCGATACAAAAGAATCCGGCTTACTACCTGGCACTTTTAAACAATGAAAAAAGGTTTGGGTAGACATTGTTTGTGCCCGGGAGACGTGCGGTGACAGGTATTTATGTCATTTTAAATGTCTGAATTGTCAAATCGTGGATCGTGGTGTTTGTTTAGTCTGCTCATGCGATTCTTCCATGGTAGATGTGTTTCCGTGCCGTCAACAAACGTTGTCGCTCGACGGCTTGGTATTTCCCAGTGGAAAGTCTGGTTCGTAATGCACAGTTCTGGGCAATACCCTTACCATTACACGCCAGTGCAAGTAATTGTAGAAGGGGATCCATTGAGACGACTAGACTTCTGCAGATTTATGCTCAATGCCGATAATGAAGATCCGGATTTTTTAAAGAAAATCATGTGGACAGATGAGTCGAAATTTGACAAAGACGGCATCACAAACTATCATAACACCCATTATTGGGCTCGCAAAGCGCAAGGTAACCCCAAGAAAAAAAGACCAAAAGGGTCACAAAGGAGATTCAGTCTTAATGTGTGGATGGGTATAATATCAAATAACTTGATAGGGCCATACTTCCTGCCCGATAACTTGAATGGCGAGACATATGAAAACTTTTTGAGGGAGGAGTTACCCTCTTTAATGCAAGACTTGCCTATTGCATTGAGACGAGACATGTTCTTTCAACATGATGGCTGCCCAGCGCACTACAGAAGAAATGTTCGAGCATGGTTGGACGAGAATTACCCAAACCAATGGATTGGAAGAGGCGGACCCATAGCATGGCCGGCGAGGAGCCCCGATTTAACGCCGATGGATTTTTATGTGTGGGGTCATATGAAAAGCCTAGTATACGACCAAATGACACCGATCGCAAATGTCGATATTCTAAGACAAAAAATTATTGATGCGGCTGAGGAAATGAGGTGGAACCTACGAACTTCTGTCGTGAAAAGTAATTTAAGAAAAAGAATGAGACTGTGTAAGAAATAGCGGCGGTCATGTAGAACATGAATTATAAAAATATTGCTAAAATTTTTGTCTTTTTTTTACGTATTTTAGCTACTTTTACCTCAAACTAAAAATGTACCCTCTCCTAACTTAACTGTTATTTGGGCAATGTTTTGCCTATTTAATAGCAAGTGTTATACCTTTTTGAATAGCTAAAGAGACGTAGAACTTTATAAAATTATTTGCAGAATAAGTTCCATACAATATTTTTTTATTAAAAGCCTGTTAAAGTTAAGAACACTCTATTAGAAAATTCATAATGCTAACCGTTGTCGAGCAGTTTTTTAAGCTGTTAGTAGTAGGTTCAGTTTCTGTTGATCATTTTTATTAATGGACATGTCCTCTAACTAGATACATAAAAAAAACCGACTCTAGGAGCTCTAATCTCAAAGAAAACGACTAAAAGCCAAAAAATAAAGAATTTTTAAAAATAATCTTTAAAATTTAATATCTCCATAACGGTTAAGTTTCGGACATTTTATTTCAGAATGAAATTCATCGGAAATGACCTGAATAATAACATCCTTTAATATTCAGTACGACTTTCCCTGTAACCCTGTATACAAAAAAAAACATTTAAAAATATAAAAAAATAGAGGTCCGCCGGTATCGGGAGCAGAGTCCAAGCTACCGGTGGTTAGGGCTGCAGAGACAGGAACCTCCTCACAATACGAGCCGTATCGAGGAGTACTGCCTTCTGGATCAGGCTCTTGATCCAACTAACGACAGCCTCGAGAGATGTTGGTCGAGGCTTTCGGCCATCAGGCCATTGGCCGTTACAACAATCGGCACAATGACAGCCGAGGTCACATTCCACATGTCAACAACCTCGTGTGCTAAGTCGAGATATTTTATTTGTTTCTCTTTCTCAGCTTTCACGAGGTTCTCGTCATGTGGAATGGTAACATCGATAATCATTGCGCGGCGCGCTAATCGATCTATCACCACTATATCAGGCTTATTGGCGACAATAGTCCTGTCAGTGATGATAGACCGATCCCAGTACAACGTGACATGGTCATTTTCAAGAACTGGGTCGGGCATATACCTACTTGTAATACGGTACCTCAGAGTCCACAAGTTCGTATTTCAAAGCAAGTTGCTGGTGAATAATCCTGGCCACTTGGTTATGCCTGTGCAAGTACTCTCCGTTAGCCAGACGAGAACAACCAGAGATGATATGTCTGATAGACTCACCCGGACGGTGGCATGCCCGACACACGTCAACCGTTCCGTCCTTCATAATATATCTCCGGTAGTTATTCGTCAAAATAACTTCGTCCATAATTGCACAAACAAAACCTTCAGATTCCCCAAAGAGGTCACCGAAACGTAGCCAGGATACGGACGCTAAGAAATCTACACCGGGTTCATGAAGAGCCCGGTAGAAGCGCCCGTGAAGCTCCTTGTTTTGCGGTCATCTGTAGTAAGTACTACAGGTTTGCGCCAGTTCTCTTTAGCCATGGAGAGCGGGGTGAGCCCATTGTCCACTGCGACCACATCACGGTGCATACCCACGTCGGCTTTTAAAAAATATTCCCTGAGGCTGCACACCTCGCTGTTGTGGAGGGTCTTCGCATTTAAAAAGCCTCGACCCCCGCACTTCCGCGGGATGTACAGTCTCATCACCGATGATCGTGGGTGATGCATCCGGTTTGCGGTCAGCAATGTACGGACCCTCCTATCCAGGGCGTCTAGTTCGGTCTGAGTCCATTTGAGTATGCCGAAAGAGTACATCAAAACTGGCATGACCCAGCCGTTGAAGGCGCGCACCTTGTTTCCGCCCGAAAGAAGACTATTTAATACCTTCTTCAGGCGACCAAAGAAGCGCTCCTTCAACGATTGCTTCATGTCAGCGACATTGATGCCTAACGCTTCCGACATACCCAAATACTTATAGCTTTCGGATGAGGAGAGGGATCTGAGGTGTATGGAATCCGAAAGTTGACTTCCCTCGGATTCCATAATCTCGCCTCGCTTTACATGCATGACTGCACATTTGTCCACACCAAATTCCATCCTGATGGCATTACTGAAAGTTTCAGTTACCTTCAGTAGCTCCATCAGTCGCAATTTGTTGGGGGCAAAGAGTTTCAAGTCATCCATATAGAGGAGGTGAGATATGACCTGACCACCTCTCCTCAACCGATAGCCTAGACCTGAATCCTCCAGCAGTGTGCTTAGAGGATTCAGGGCTAAGCAGAACCAAAGTGGACTCAAACTGTCGCCCTGAAATATTCCCCGTTTAATCCATACAGGTTCATCATTCCTCTGGATCTGACCACACCCTGGATAGCGAAGGACCGTCCTCCATTGCCCCATACACGACTCAAGGAAGGTGCGTAGAGTTGCGTCAATCTTGTACAACTCAAGCACCCTCATGAGCCATGTATGTGGCACCGAGTCGTAGGCCTTCTTATAATCTATCCAGCATGTCGACATATCCTTGCGGGATCGACGAACCTGTTGGCTAATGGCCATGTCGATGAGGAGTAGCTCCTTAGTACCGCGGGACCCGTTCCTGCATCCATTTTGAGAGGCAGATATAATCAAGTTACTCTCAATGTGTATATTAATTTTCGCTCTCAAAATGGATGTAAGAAGTTTATAGACTGTCGACAAACACGTGATCGGTCTATAATTCTTGGGTTCCGCGGGACTACCTGACTTATGGAGCAGGTGGGTAACGCCTGTTGTTAGAAACTGCGGTAGCGACCCAGACTCTAAGGATGACTGGAACTGAGATGCCAGGCAAGTGTGTGAACTAGTTAGCCATTTCAGCCAAAAGTTGTGCAGTCCGTCCGGTCCTGGAGATTTCCAATTCGATAGCGGACGGACTGCTCTGGCTACGTCAAATGGCGTATATTATTATTATGTTTTTATATCTCGGGACCCTGGGGTCCCGGACTTTTGGAAGGCGTATGAGGGGCCGAAGCCAACTCGCAGAGGCCCCTTAGACAATTTTAAACGATGAGGAGGCACCAACCGACGATTATCCCTGTATGCATTATGCAAATGCATCCAAGGACAACCCCCGGTTGGGGCAGGACTATTGTAGGACATGGAAACGAAACATATTGGGCTATGGGTTTAGGTGGCTATAGTGGATTGGTTACCAAGAACTATGGAAAAACTATGTCCCCTGCCTGATCAATGTTAGGTAATACACGGATAAATTATTATTTTCTTTGATATTTCTCGGGACCCCAGGGTCCCGGACCTTTAGAAGGCATATGAGGGGCCGAAGCCAACTCGCAGAGGCCCGTTAGACGCTTTCAATGGAAATGAGGCACTAACCGACGATTATCCCTGTGCGTACTACGCAAGTGCACCCAAGGACAACCCCCGGATGGTGTAGGACTATTGCAGAATATGGAGACAAAAAAAAATTGGGCTATGGGTTTGGATGGCTAAAGTGGACTGGTTATCTAAAACTATGGAAGGACTATGGCCCCTGCCTGACCAATGTGTGATAAATACAATAAAATTATATATTTTTTTTTTAATATATTTCTCGGGACCCTAGGGTCCCGGACCTTTGAAAGGCATATGAGGGGCCGAAGCCAACTCGCAGAGGCCCGTTAGACGCTTTCAATGGAAATGAGGCACCAACCGACGATTATCCCTGTGCGTACTATGCAAGTGCACCCAAGGACAACCCCCGGATGGTGTAGGACTATTGCAGAATATGGAGACAAAAAAAAATTGGGCTATGGGTTTGGATGGCTAAAGTGGACTGGTTATCTAAAACTATGGAAGGACTATGGCCCCTGCCTGACCAATGTGTGATAAATACAATACACGGATAAAATGGCAGGGGGTGACTTGCACACTCAACAATGGGCCCCCGGAAACGGTCGCTAGCACATAGTGTCGTAGCGACAAGGGGGCAACATGTCTTGAGGTGCTTAAGAGGAGTGGAGAGGTATTCCACGGCTATCAGGACAATCCCGGAAGTACGGTCAAGATCCCTACTAGCATCTTACTGGACTACTTCCTTCCTCCGAGCACGTTTGCTCTTGCGAATCTCTACTCAAGCCAGCCAATAAAGGCAAGAATGAGGTGGGAGGTCAGTTCTCGTCAGTGTTCACTCCAGCCGGCCAATAAAGGCAAGCCAGAGATGAGGAACATGACTTCTCCCGGGAGATAGGGTACGTGGGGTCGCTACTGCCCAGCAGCTCGCCACATGCTGCCCTGCGGGTTTCTGTATCTCTCTTGGTCTGGCTCCTCACCCTAGACCTGTTCCGGCAAAGAAACCTCTACCGGCACAGACCTAGAGTTCGAAGCGCGCAAGCCCCACCACAACGTCAACGTAGAGATACGGCGATGGGGTCAACGTAGAGATACGGCGATGGGGTTATTATTATTATTATTATTAATTGTATTTGTATTTTATGACATCTGATGATGATTCTTTTTACTCTGCCATTGATTCCTCTAGCTCATCTGTAAATGCAAGTTTTAGCTCCTTGACTGATACCATTGGTGACTTTGTGCGTCGGAGCTTCAGCCAACAAAAAGGCCACTTATTTAATGTCTGCCACATAAATGCGCAGAGTGTCCCAAGTCACTACAGTGATCTGTTGGACACCTTTACCGGCGCCAATGCCCATGCCGTTCTGGTTTCTGAGAGTTGGCTCAAACCTCATCTTCTCTCCACCACCTACTCTCTTCCAGGTTTCACTCTTATCCGCAATGACAGAATTGGAAAGGGAGGGGGTGGTGTAGCTATCTATCTTCGTAGCGATTTCCCTTTCAAAATCGTTGCCTCATCCCTCTCACAGTACCATGCCTCCGCCGAGTACCTCTTTTTAGAAGTCTACGTCAAAGGCGTCAAGACCCTTCTTGGGGTTGTCTATTGTCCACCCGCCGTTGACTATTTTTCCGAGCTCGAACTGGCGCTAGAGTCCGTGGGGTCAGAGTATGCACATTGCGTCATCATGGGCGATTTCAACACTGACCTTGCTCACCGCACCCCTCGATCCCGTAAACTCCTTCACATCATTGAGTCCGTCAGTCTCCATATACTTCCACTGCAATCTACCCATTTCAATACCTCAGGCGATGACACTTGGCTCGACTTAATTCTCACGTCCACTCCCTCCCTAGTTCCCTATCATGGTCAGTGTCCCGCTCCTGGATTTTCCCAACATGACCTCATTCTCCTCTCCTATGTCCTAAAACCGCCTAAACCTGTCCCAAAAGTTCTGCACATGCGGAGTTTTGCGCGCATGGACATTGAGAAGCTTCGTCAGGATGCGTCAGATATCAGTTGGGATCACTTGGCAGCGGCGACAGCTGTAGACGATAAACTGCGCATTTTCAATCGGGCGGTCCTTGCTCTATACGACAGACATGCTCCTGTTAAAAAAATTAAACTTCGGCGTCCTCCTGCTACTTGGATGACGACCGGGGTTCGAATGGCGATGAGGCGCAGGGATCGGGCCTTTCATAAATTTAAAAAGGATCGCAGTGAAGCAAATCGGAACTTTTTCAAAGTTGCTAGAAATCGGTGTAATCAGATGATACGTAACGCTAAGCGCCGCCATATTCTCGAGAACATATCTTCTTCTTCACCTGCTGATATCTGGAAGTTCCTTGGTACTCTTGGTATCGGCAAACCACGTCATGTGGATTTTCCTAATACAATTGGCCTTGATGATATCAACCGTCACTTCACAACCACTTGTCATTTGGATTCCCAAATGTTGTCCCAGACGGTCAATTTCATTACTGGCTTAGCTAGTCCCATCATAGAACCATTTCACTTCTCTCCGGTCACCTTGGACGAAATTAAAAAGACCATCCTGTCCATAAAATCCAAGGCTGTGGGGGATGACGGCATCAGTCGTAGTATGGTCGTTTGGATCCTCGATACCCTACTTCCTCCGATTACCCACATCATAAACTTTTCTCTTGATTCCGGACAATTCCCATCCCTGTGGCGTATGGCCTATGTCCGCCCGCTTCCTAAAGTTTCAAACCCCTCCCTGCCCACTCACTTTCGACCCATTTCCATTCTCCCATTCCTGTCTAAAGTGCTTGAGGCCTGCGTTCACAGACAGTTTGCGGGGTTTGTTCACCGGAACAACCTTGTTAGCTCGTTTCAGTCTGGATTCAGGCCTGGGCATAGTACAGCTTCCGCTCTCCTTAAAGTGATTTTAATTGATTTCTCCAATGCCTTTAACGCTGTCAGCCACGATATTCTCTTTGCTATGCTCTCTCATCTCATGGTTTCGTCCGAGGTTCTGGAATGGTTCTCTTCTTATCTTCGGGGACGCCGGCAGTCGGTTCGCGTTGATGAGAGCTCTTTGAGTTGGCGTGACCTGGATGCTGGTGTTCCACAAGGTGGTATTCTTTCTCCATTGTTATTCTCCATCTTCATTAATTTTATAACTCATTGTCTTCGGTGTTCGTATCATCTTTATGCCGATGATCTTCAATTGTATACAGCTGCGCGGGTGGAAAGTTTATTGGATGCTGTAGCAGATGTAAACCGAGACTTAGATGCAATCAAAAAGTGGTCTGATAGTTTTGGGGTATCAGTGAACCCCTCAAAGTGTCAGGCCATTGTAATTGGAAGCTCGCGCATGATGGGTAGGGTGAAGCTTAGCTCTCTTCCTCCTCTCATTTTCAATGGTACCGTCATACCCATTACCCCTACTGTGAAAGATCTCGGTTTGCATCTTAACTCGACGCTTAGCTGGCAGCGCCAGGTCTCTAATGTTAGTCAAAGGGTCAACGGTACTCTACGATCTCTGTATCGTCTGAGAAACTTTTTGCCCGCTAAGACGAAAACTATGCTTGTGCAGACTTTGATTTTCCCTATCATTGACTATGGTGACGTGTGCTACTTTGACTTGAATGCGGTGTTGCTGGATAAGCTTGACAGACTGCTTAACAATTGTATCCGGTTCATATTCAACCTCAGAAAATATGACCATGTGTCGAGCTACAGGTCTGAGCTCAAATGGATGCCCATTCGCCAGAGAAGAAATTTGCGTGCTTTGACCACGCTTTTCTCCCTTCTTAACTCTCCCACTCCTCCTTCTTATCTAGTGTCTCACTTCCAATATCTATGTTCTTCACACGCTAAGAATCTTCGTTCTTCTAACAATCTTCTCCTACTCTGTCCTTCTCATACTTCTGACTTTGTTCATTCTTCCTTTCATATTCAGTCCATTCTTCTTTGGAATGCGCTACCTCTTGACATCAGGATGGCCACCAGTCGGTATGCATTTAAGCGGAGATTGCGGAGTTATTTTCAAAATAAATAGCGTATAGTCATCTCAAAACCTCTCTCTCTTGAATTTGTATATATTATATATATATATAATATAGGTATATATTATAGTAAATATGTATGTATGTGTATTATAAGTTTATGACTTATTTATGTACAAATTGTTCCATTTCTAACAGAGCACCTGCCATCTAATCTCTTCACCACCCTTGGTTGACTGGTAGAGAATGCCTAAGGCATTAAGTCCGCCTTTGTACTTTTTTAAGTGTGAAAAGTTTAAATAAATAAATAAATAAATAACTCGTGTGTGACAATTTGCTCCGAATCTAATGGAACGATTACGCTCAAATTTGGTACACATGAATTTCTGTGAACCGAACACGTACGTTCGTATGGGGGTCACTTTTGCATGGAAAATAAGAAAATAAAAATATTTTTTTTGCAAACTATACCGTGATTACCGTGTAACATATAAAAAGAAAGGGCTTATTGCGGAGGTCTCGAATACACTTTTTATTAAATTTTAAAATAAATAGTTTTAAAGATATTTAAGAAAATGGACGAAAGTTGACCATACCCGTTATCTCCGAAATTACTGAGACTAAAATTTTGAAAAAAATATAGAAAATATTTCTATACTGTTTATAGATTACATGAAAACCTGTAAGAAGTCTGTGATCTTAAAATAACACGGTAAATCTCTCAATATTGTGCGTACAAACTTACATTTGCAGTTGGAATGTAGGTACGGGAGAAAATGTTTTCAACTACAATGTAAAGTTTGTTCTTGGCATAATAAATTCTGTCTCCTCTTTCTTCATTCCAACTACGGAACCCTTCATTGTTCGTGGTCCGACACGCACTTAGCCGGTTTTTATCTATTATCAAGTTTTAAGTAATTCTTCAGCACGTCTCGCGTCATAATTACAGCGTTTAGTGGAATACCTACAAGGCCGATATCGTTAATTTAAAACGCAACATCGTTTTCTTCAGTAAATTATAATAAAACGGATCATTTTGGTTGGTGTTCCAACGAAACACCGTCGTGTTTGATCTTATTACGAAAATAAAATTAATTGTCAAATAGATAAATAAATAAAATCAAGGATTAAACGGGTAAGTAGTTATAAAGTTATAAGGTCATAATTTTCCACCCTAACGCCTTCTTAATGTTAGATTGTTTTTAATGATTAATTAGATTAAACCCCGAATACCAAAACCTTCGCTTCATGTAAAATACTGTAGTGCTATTCTGTAAGAATACTGTAGTGCTATTCTGTAAGAATACTGTAGTGCTATTCTGTAAGAATCCCACCGTGAGAACCTAGGTGATGCTGCTGCTAGGGCTGCTGCGGAGCTGTCATTAGTGTCATTGAAGCAAATTGTTAATCCATTACTTCATATGTTCGAAAAATTTGTCTGCTCAACAATATAAATAACGCAATGAATGTTGTTGAACTGTCAAAATGAAACCGATTCTTACTGTAAGCGTGTTACGCAATTGCCCCGCTGCGCTGGTTAGACTGAAAACTAACTCCAATATGCTCGTAGTTGTGAAAAGGCTAGTTAATTTTTATGATATAACTATACAGGGTGTATCTTCTAGAAAGGTGTGATCAAATTTAAGGGTGTGGTACAGAGCATCAAACTGAACAACTTTGTCCATACCTTAGGACCAACATCGTAATCGCGAAAAAATAATCAGTCGTCCCATACATTTATACATAGAAGACAACCTATGTCCTGACATTTCTTGGTGTTTTCTTGGCAACGGTTATTTTTTCCTGTGGAAAAAATAAACAAAAAAAAAATAAAAAAAAAGGAAATGGAATGGAATGGAATAGATTGGATGGATGTGTGGAAATAATATTCGTCACTCGAATATTTGATTGCAAATTTTGTGAAAATGTTTTTGAAGCCGACCCCAACATAGTTGGGAAAAGGCTCTAGGCAGGTGATGATGAAATGTTAAAATATCTTAACCAATATGTCAAAACACATAAAAACAAAATTGTTACTTGGTCCTAAAAATATAAGCACAGCATAGGTTCCGCCAATGCTTATTAATCAAATTATAAAAAAGACCAAAGACACAAAAAGATGATTGTGGCCCATGAGGGGATCGAACCCGCGACCTTCGCGTTATTAGCACGACGCTCTAACCAACTGAGCTAATGGGCCGGCGTGTGAAACGTGGAAATAGACCAGTACGTTCATTTTACATCTATGTATAAGCTGCGTTTGATGTATCAGCCGATCTATTCTGTAAACATCACACCGTGATCACTTAGGTGAAGTGAGTTTGAAGTGAGCTGTCAATCCCTAGTAGAGTAAAGTGGGATGACCGTTCACATCACGCTCACTTCACCTAAATTTTCACGGTGGGATCTTAACAGAATAGCACCACTGATTCACTTCGTACTTTAAGTTGAAAGCGTCAGGGTAGCCCGCGAAATTCTAATTTTCTTACGTTTTTTGCAATTTGCAGGTGAGTATTAGGTTGTATGTTAATTAAAATATAATTCGCGACCGTAACAAATGTGTATGTACACAATTATAATCATTAAAGTCATCAATACAACTCTCTAAGACCAAGTAATTCTGTTGAATGACTATTTAATGAAATATTAATATTTCAGGATTATATTAACTTAAGGAATTGTATTACTGATTTTTATAATTATAATTCTGTAAATACATATTTGTTATGCTCGCGAATCATACTTTAATTAACATACACCCAGACACTGAGCTGCAAATTGCAAAAATCGTAAGAAAATTTGAATTTCGCGAGCTACCTTGGCGCCTTAAGACCTACCCCTTAAGGCACACTTGCGTGTCCATGGGTTATCTTATATAACTCGGAGTTAACAGCTAACTCAGGGATAATCAAATATTCATTCGTCTTGCGCCACCAATAGTTAGAGGTAAACAAACCTTAGAGTTAAACTTTTAAATATTTAAACCCACCGATGTGAGAGAGTTACGTCGCTAAACTCTGGGTTACCTAATATTATAAAGCTGAAGAGTTTGTTTGTTTATTTGGTTGAACGCGCTAATCTCAGAAACTACTGGTTCAAATTGAAAAATTATCTTAATGTTGGATAGTCCATTTATGGAGCTATATAAACCAACCGATCATCCTTTAAAATAAAAGTTCGCGAGCACATTCGTAAGAAGCTGGCAGTATCATCACAACGTTAACGTTTTCCCATTGTTTGTCTTATTTCTTTTAGTATATTCGTGTATTTATGTATATATTTATTTGCGCTTATTTATATATAATTAGGTATATATTATTATATTTATAGTTTGTAATAGGTATATGTGTATCTTTATATTTAAATAAATATGTATTCCACAATTTCTCATAATTGCACCTACCACTGTTTGTCTCTGCAGCACCCAAAGGTTGACTGGTAGAAAATGCCTATGGCATTAAGTCCGCCTCTGTACTTTTCTGTGCATGAAGTATTAAATAAATAAAACATCACGCTATGACCAATAGGAGTGGAGCATCAATGAAAAATGTTGCAAAAACGGGGAAAATTTATTCCTTTTGAGAGCTTCCGTTGCGTGCGCTGCGTAAGCGGTTAAAGTTACGCAAAAATCATGTAGGACGGGATTGTTCCTCTTAAAAAGTTCTAAAAAAAAGTCTGCATTCGCATATGTCTATCTTTTAAGGTTGGCTCACTATAACTTTTTTAACGGTAATCAAATTTGTTATAAAATAATGCATTATTTGCGAAGGTGTTTTCATAAACATGGTCCTTATCCAATTAATAGTTTCATAGTCAAGGTTGATTAACTACCTGTAAATTCCTTTTTAAATTATTCGAATCGGACCTTTCGTTTAAAAATTACGACGGGTATAAAAATGCTTAAAGTAAGAAAAATGCGCTTAGTCTATTAGTTACCTACACATTTTATTTATTATTGACTGTTTGAACGCGCTAATCTCTGTCTCTACCAGTCGGATTTGAAAAATTCTTTTTGCATTTTATAGCCCAATTCTTGAGGAAGGCTATAGGGTATGTAACATTACGCTAGGATTCTTAGAAACCGAGCAAAAAGAATAAAAGTAAGAACGAGCGCTAAGCGAAAACGAAGAAACAGCGCGGGCAGGCGATGCGATTCGATGGAGTGGCTCGGAGAAACAAGAAATTTCACGCGGACGAAGTCGCGGGCGGAAGCTAGTGTCAAAAAAAAAATTACGTTATGAGGTCCCGCTGATAACTTATTTTGTATTTTATATTGTCCGACGTTATAGTAAGCGTAAATTCGGTACTATATCAGCAGGCAATTATATTCATGAACTCATATAAAAATAAATACAAAAAAAAAACTTAAAACATATTTTTCCATATCTGACGTTTTTGTCAATCAATAAACAAAGTCTCCATGGAAACCACATACAATCGATTAAAATGAAATGTCATATTATAAAATTTAAGGACTAGAAAGTATTACGTATCGTAATGTACTCTAAAAGAGATGGGTATAAATTTTCCGTTCAATGTTCGTTAATTCTTCTTTGGTCGGATTACATATCAGGACATAGACACTGCGATCCTATTTTATGTTTCGTCGATTGAACTGCAATGTTCCCAACTCAAAAATCACTATTGTCAGATTATCTAACCCGGTTTTACTTTTCAGTGGCGCAACGGGTAAGAAGAGTTAAAATGTTGGTTTTTTAACTCGTAGTTTACAAACTCTACATTAATATTCATTTAACCCGACTAAACATGCAAGTGGGCCTAAAGTATTTAGATATTTGTTTATCTCTATTTATAGCATCTGTGACGTAGTCTTTATGTACGATACGATATATTAGGTAAGCCCTAATAACATAAGATAGCATGACAGACTGATTATTCTTCCAATGAAAAGCCACTTATAATAAAGTTGGTACCAAAATCATCAGCTTTATTAAAATGGCATAAAGACAAATAATTTTATTCTGTGAATGATTATTTATACGTTAAAGATTCACACTGATATTTTCCTATGATAATTTGATAAATGCTTGAATTTCTTAATAATATGACAGACTGATTATTCTTCCAATGAAAAGCCACTTATAATAAAGTTGGTACCAAAATCATCAGCTTTATTAAAATGGTATAAAGACAAATAATTTTATTCTGTGAATGATTATATATTTATACGTTAAAGATTCACACTGATATTTTCCTATGATAATTTGATAAATGCTTGAATTTCTTAATAATTATAATAATTATGATAAGTAACAATTTTTTTTCTATTAATGTATACCTACTTATTCAATAATTATGCATGCTAGTTTTAGCGAATTGTTTTAGAAACTGTAAAGAACTTGATCCTTCGTAGTTGCTATTAAATTATTGATCGAAGTAGGTAATGTACTACAATTCTTGCAAATTTTCATTTCATTTTAATACTTCGGAAATATTCATTTATAAAATGTCACTACTCTGACGCTCACCGCTGCGGTATCGCTGCGAACCGTGGTAGATTTTCATCACAATGACGCTCACCGCTGCGGTATCGCTGCGAACCGTGGTAGATTTTCATCACGATGAGGCTCACCGCTTTGGTATCACTGCGAACCGTGGTAGTTTTTCATCACAATGACGCTCACCGCTGCGGTATCAATGACAAACGCGGTAGTTTTTCTTCACACTGAGGCTCACCTCTGCGGTATCGCTGCGAAACGCGGTAGTTTTTCATCACAATGATGCTCACCGCTGCGGCATCGCTGCGAAACGCGGTAGTTTTTCATCACACTGACGCTCACCGCTGCGGTATCAATGACAAACGCGGTAGTTTTTCTTCACACTGAGGCTCACCTCTGCGGTATCGCTGCGAAACGCGGTAGTTTTTCATCACAATGATGCTCACCGCTGCGGTATCGCTGCGAAACGCGGTAGTTTTTCATTCAATTTCATCAGTTTTTGCGCGATGATTTCGCTTATCGTAGCGACAGTGTAAACAGCGTAATATGTAGAAAATTATTATTCTGCCATTCTAGTTAAAACATGCTGTGGCAGCCGCTAAACCTGACAGAGGTATGTCCTGCCAACACTCAACTGTCAGCTTGCTCCGACTTCGCCTTCATCTACTTGAACCTGTTAGTTCGACTGTACGGAGGTTCCCGTGACAGGAGAGCGCAGCAGTGCCACGGAGAAGAACAGGATGTAGAGAAGAAGAAGGAAGAATATGACTTCATAGTGGTTGGGGCTGGCGCGGCGGGCTGTGTTGTAGCCAACAGACTGTCTGCTGTTAGCAAGTGGAAGGTATGTGGGTTACCAAAGACACTCACAATATCATGATTCTCAAAAGATAGGCTTATGTTTTTATCTTTAAATATACTAACATAGTTTTAGTAATACTAACCAATTATGGGTAATGTCTGAATTAAAGATGAATAAATAAATAAATGTAACTCTACAATAATAAATAATAACCTACAATGTATGTAGTGCGGGGTATTAGATTATGAAGATTTTGCCAAATGCCTAGTCTAGACGTGTCCGTGAAGGTAGCGTACACATGACGTAATTCACGGTTGTTGTTATGCCCTATAAATAGATCGCAAATAGAGTTTAATTAGTACAACAATAAAAAATAGTGCCTAAGTTTCAGACATAAAGACCATTTTTAACCGACTTCAAAAAAGAAAGAGGTTATTGACACATATTGTGTATGTAATATTAATGGAACTGCAATAGATGGGCTTCCAATCAAATATACAAAATTTTATACATGTATGTATGTTTGTCCACGCATTTCTCCGAAACTATTAATCGGATTGTAACCATTTTTTTTTTATTGAATTACATTTACTTCAACTTAGGAAACAGTGCAAGTTTCATCAAAATCAGTTCAGCAGTTTTCAAGGTATGGACTAATACGTGTAAGCCCACGTTTGCAGGGACGCGTAATAATCGCGTGCCGTGCTAAAAATCGCGTGCCACGCTAAAAATCGAACAAATAGAAAGCAATACATCTGTTCACACGGCCGCGATTTTCCCACGCCGCGATTTTAAATCGCGCGGCGATCGATTTTTAATGCTCGGCATGGAGCGTTGAATGAATACGACTTACGAAGTTCTGTACTTGTGTTCCCACGGATGCGAAAAAATCGCGTGCGTTGATTAGTACGGCGCGCGGGTTGTAGAGTGTAGACGTGCCGCACGTGCGGGGGACAAAATCGCATGTGGTATCTTGGCTAGTTATTGCTGACTCTATTATAACTAAATTTAATAACTCGTCAAATGTGCGCATCGATATTCTAAAATAAATTTAAAAAAATTCTGGATATTGTCTTAAATCATCATAGAGCATCACAAATTGGCTTTTAAAATATCGATCATTGTTCAAGAGATGCACCCAAATTTTTTTTTGCTTTCTTTGTCGTCTCCTGGCCACACAAATAGCTATTTCGCTAATAATTGTACAGAATCCATGGTACGTCCGCACAGCACTACGAATGAGTTCGAAGTGATTTTTTAACGTTCGTTCGAACACTGTTGAAGGCGCGAAAATATCGCGCCAGGCGATATTTCCACGACGCGATTTTTGTACGTCCGTGGCAACGTGGGCTGTGTGACGGCTTGGCTTATTGATACGAGCTACGGGTGTGGGTGTCAAACGGAAAACATCCCAAAACCTTGGTCAAATTCTGGTGCGATATTCACAACAAAACTATTAACTACTTATTACAAACAAATATTCCAGTTTTTACTTGAAAGTAAAAATTACGAAATAAAAAAGTAATGTCAAAATTATGAAATAAGTACTTTAATTTCGGTAGTCGGTGGCAAAAACTAAAATACAGATCCCAGGACACCGACTTCCGAACTTAAAGTTATTTAATAATTTTGAGTTAATTTCTTTACTATGTACGCTTTTTTTTTTTTTTTTGTGGATGGGAAATCATCAAATGACTTCTCCCGCTCTGGGCGGAGCGGGAGGGCGTGTCAGACTTTTACTGACTAAAACCCACCCGTGTTCCTTCTGTTGCCTGTGCCGGGGCCACGGTAACTCTTTCGAACATCCCGCAACCCTAGCTGGCATCGGCCCTAGCGGACCCCGTCAATAGTGCTGACATCTCTTTGAGGCGCGCGTGGAACACGACGCTCCGTCGACTCGGGCTTGGTCCTTACCGGACGGCGAGCTACCCATTGCTCGCCATCCGCAAGCCCGCGCCTACGGTGGCCGGGAATCGGCTGCCAATTCCCGACGCCCAGGGCGTCTCCTGCGGCGACTAGGGGCGTGAGGGCGCAAAGCTTGCCTCTCCCTCACGCGTCCCGCCTCCTCCTTCACGAGCATTACTGCTTCGCAGAAGGAGGTAATGGCTTCCCATGCACTCTCGCTCCGTACCATGGCCTGGACCAGGGCCGGACGCGAGAGATCGCCGCCGCCGATCGCTTCCGCGAGGACACGGCGGTGCTCCGCCCAAGCCGGGCAGACCTCCACCGTATGCTCCACCGTGTCCTCTGGGCGATCCTCACAGTGGTGACACCCGGGCGTTTCCTCCCGCCTTATCCGGAACAGGTACCTCCCAAAGCACCCGTGTCCGGTGAGGAACTGCGTCAGGCGGAAGGTGAGGACGCCGTGGCGCCTCTCCAGCCACTCCTCAAAGAGAGGACTTATCGCCGCAATTGTGGCGTGCCCAGCGCTGGGTTGCGACAATCGCACTCTCCATGCCGCCATGAGATCCTGCCGGAGCTCTGTCCGCCGTGCCGCGATTTCTCGCGGCAACGGAGTTACGCCCCGGCGTCCTGCCTCCTCGCGCCACTCCCACATGTGCGCGAGGACTTTTGCCTCCAGATCCCATGGCGGTATTACTATGTACGCTGGCATAACGATGAAGCTAGCGTACATTATGGCCGTACTTGAAAAAAAACGGCTTATATTAAAGCAACAGAATGTACACACAAAAATAGTTCTTAAAAAGAGCGCGCGCTGTGCAACATATCATAATGATTGCTCATAAAGGAATGGAGATATTGAACAAGACTTGAATTACATTCCGACTGGCGTTATGGCAGCGTACACAAATTAGTTCTAATAGGAAGCGACCTTTTCTTATTATAAATGCTATATGTATTAATAGTGCGTGAAAATTGGCCCCTGCCAGTAAAATACTTTATGTGAATTCGCAGTGGGACAATATAAAAAATTGATGTTAAGTTCTAGGAACAATAGGAAATATACGCAAAGCTGAGACAGCAGATGGCGCCAGTTTGACGCGAGAGTAAAAAGCAAACGTCAAAGGCGCGCGGCAACATTTTTCGGCGTTTTTCAATATTATTTCAGCGTTTGTTTTTGTGATATTAAACTACTTTATAATAAACTTTTAACGTTACATTCAAGTAAATAGCACGAAAAATATTGTGTTTTTACATTAGGTTAATACTCTGACCTGTAAAATATTGCTCTGAAATGATCAGAACACAACTTTGAATGTTTTGTGACTGTAAAATGCTTGCAATGTAGCAATTTACCACTACTTGCGAATTTATCCGTTTTTAGTAAATTAATTAATGAAGACCTTTGTTCCTGCATATACTACCTAATGCCACAACACTGATTCACTGACTGATACACAATTACTATCTATTACAGAATATTCCTGACAAACGGATATCACTGAAATAATATATCAGTAAATTGTAAACACACCGGATTTCTCATTAACAGTCATCTAACCATAGATTTTTTTTTTAACCACTGATGAAAGAGGAAACTTAAACATGAAGTTTATTTTTCTGTTTACGTTGTTTATTACTTTAATTATTTATTCCCCTTATAACTATCATTATAGGTGGCATTACCTAATGCGATAGTATAACACGATCTCATAAAATGGATTTATTAATAAAATTATTTACAATTTAAAATTATTAAGAACTTTAACCTTAAATAGAACCTTTTTGTAAGCTAGTCTTATCACAGACGGACGCCATGTTGTTCTGCTTACCAAGCGATGCAGGTGCGCCCTCTTGCGGGATAAATTGTCAGTAAGGTATTGTATTGTCGAACAGTCTCACACAAAAAGCTTTTAATTAACTTAAACTGTGATTATTGTTGAAACTAAACGATCATTTGATTATAATAATTAAAAAAAAAACTATTGGCAAAATAAATGCTTATTTTTTATAATAAGGTATATTTTAATTGAATATCAAGAATTATTTTCATTTTCAGTCGAGAAATACCGTAACTACCAATTAACGAACTTATTTTCTACCTAGTTCTGTATTTGTTTACATTTCAGCTTTCGTTCAGTATATTAAAAATGAAAAGATAATATTTAAAAAAGTTGACAAAACTTCTGAACACGTCTGTACATCTACTATGAATAGAAATTTACATAATTTTTTATATTGTTCCACTGCGAATTCGCATAAAGTATTGGTACAGGCAGGGCCAAATCTCACGCACTATTATTACATATAGCATTTATAAAAATAATTAAAAGTTTGCTCTTTATTAGAACTAATTTATGTACGCTGCCGTAACGCGGAATGTTATTCAAGTCTTGTTCAATATCTTCATTCCTTTATGAGCAATTATCATGAAATTTTGCATAGCGCGCGCTCTATTTAGGAACTATTTTTGTGTGTAAATGCCGTTCGCTTTAATATAAGCAAACCGTTTTCAAGTACGGCCATGTGTGCGCTAGCTTGATCGTTGTGCCAGCGTACACAATAAAAATGGTCTTTATTACTTAAACTAAAGACGTACATTGTTTTGCACTAATTAAGCTCTATTTATAGGGCATAACAACAACCTTGAATTACGTCATGTGTACGCTACCATCACGGACATGTCTAGGGTAGCATACTTATTGAGAATCGATGATAGTTATAATTCTATTGAAATCCTAGACGCGTTTGTCTTACGACCGATCCCAATAACCTACTTTCAGTAGAAGATAGATCGCTATTGATGGTAGACAGTATAATTCTATCTGTCCTTTAGTCAAACCGGTAAGATTCCAAAATCTCTTATTTTTTATCTCCGGTATGGCAAAACTAGTAATATATTGGATGTTTTTTTTTACCGTCTCGAAATTTTTACAGGGTGTTCTAACCATGAATATGAACAACTTTCACTATGGGACCAATTCTGAAATCACGAAAAAAAAATCAGCTGATTCATACAAAAGTTCAATACCTACTCGACCAAAATGTATGATTCAGCTGATTTTTTTTTCGTGATTTCAGAGTTGGTCCCATAGTGAAAGTTGTTCATATGCATGGTTATAACAGCCTGTAAAAATTTCGAGACGGTAAAAAAATCATCCAGTATAGGTTCTTGGGTTCGGCCGTTAGTCGAGTTTAAGGCTTCAAGCAGCCACCAATTTATTGTAATTAATTCGACTGAGCTAAAAACTTAATATCTAAATCCATGTAATAAATACTCATACAAAGTAGGTACAGATTACCTTGTACCTTATACCTACAGAAACGTCTTACGTTTAAATAATAATCGAGTAGTCATGTCGTCGATTATGTTCAAATACCGATCGAATAATCGACTGTTTCCTCTCATAAAGCATCCACCTATGTAACAAGTCTTCAAACTATAGCTATAATTTACGATTAATTTAATAAATTTTTAAATTCAGCCTGACTGGAATTAGAAGGAACACCGATTTCCAAAATAATAATTTCAATTCTTAATTCAATTTATTATGTAGGTATATTACTGGTTTCCTGTCATTTCACCGGCTGTGAATTTACAAATTTTTACTTGACAAGTAGGTAACGCTCGGCAAAACACGAATTGTCGTTTCATCATTATATTATACAACAACAGTTTGTCAAATAATTCACATAAGAAAACAATGACCCAATAAACGTTTCTTTAATAATGTATTATTTGACAAACAATTATTTTTTTATTCATGTTGTCTCTTATAACAACGTTTGGAATAAAAACGTAATACATATTGCATTTTTACGCATTTTTCTTAAAATGAAACTCAAAAAATAGGCAAAAGGGTAATTTTGATTAATAAATCAACAAAAATAGAACAAAGATATTATTTTTATTAGGCTACCCGGAACCGAACTATGTAGTTAGATTAGATTACATATTTTTACTCGCAAAAAAAGGTTACGTCAGGTTAGAACTGCGGTTAGTGGTGGGGTGGGCTACAGCGAGGGTCAAGCTGCTGCAGCCCAGGGCTATGCGGTGCTACCGATGTCTGGACATTGGGCATGTCCGGGCGCGGTGCACCCCCGAAACGGACCGCAGTAAGCAATGCTATCGCTGCGGCCAGCCCGGCCACAAAGCGGCCCAGTGCTCCGCGGCGCCAAACTGCAGCCTCTGTACAGCTGCAAGGAGGCCCGCCGGGCGCAGAGCGGGCGGAAAGGCATGTGGCGCCCCTGCCGCAAAGAAGGAAAAGGGGGCCAAGGCTGCCGGGGGCTCTTTACCCCCCCGTCGACCTGGCTGCCCTTCGGCCGACTCCCGGCCTAGGAATGGTGTGGCGGGAATGGATTGCGCATAATGGCGCTCTACCATTTCCTCCAGGGCAATCTCAACCACTCTGCTAGGGTTCAGGATCTTTTGCTCCAAAGCATGGCGGAGTGGTCGATTCATGTGGCTGTGGTCGCCGAGCTGTACTTCGTCCCCCCCGGAATAACTGGGTGGGTGACCTGGACGGTTTGGTGGCCATCATCGGCGGGGCTCTCGTCAGCCTGTCATGAGGTCACGGCTGGGTGGCCGCCTTCGCGGACGGTGTTGGCACGATTGGTACGTATTTCTCGCACAACAAGAGTCACGCCGACTTCCTTGAGAACTTCCTTGTCAAGTTGGGTGCCGTCGTAGGCCGACTCCACCCTCACCCCGTGCTGTTGCTCGGGGATCTCAACGCCAAGTCTGCGGCGTGGAGATCCCCCGGTGACCGATGCTAGGGGTGAGGCGCTGGAGGAGCGGGCGGTCACAACTGGCCTGGTCGTCCTGAACGGGGCTCGATACACACGTGCGTGCGACAGTGGGGCGGATCCATTGTGGACGTCTCGTTCGCTAACCCTGCTGCCGCGAGCCGTGTTCGCGTTTCGACGTCTCCGCCCAGACCGCCGGCGGCGGCAGTTCACCGGCCCCGCGAACTGACGGCCCGCGCTGGGCGCGCAAGCGCATCGACAGGGAACTTCTCGAGGAGACCGCGATTTTCCAGGCCTGGATCCGGGAGTCGGCTACGACCGGACCCGTCGACGTCGAACAGGAGGCGCTGTGGTTCCGCGGGGCGATGACGCAAATTTGCGACGCGTCGATGCCCTGGATCCACGCACAGACTGGCAGGAGCCAGGTGTACTGCTGGTCTGCCGAAATCGCGCAGCTACGCGTCACGTACGTGACGGTAAGACGCCGGTACACCCGATACCGGAGGAGACGTCGTCGGGTCCCTGACGAAGAAGCCACGCTGTATGAGGTGTACCGCGCGGCGAAGGAGGCTCTGTGGCTGGCCATCGGCGAGGCGAAGACGCGAGCCAGGGAGGAGATATTGGAGACTCTAGACGGGGATCCAGTGGGACGCCCTTATCGTGCGGTTCGGGGGAAGGTCAGAGCCGTGGCGCCCCCACTCACAGAGAGTCTCCAACCCGAGCTGCTGGAGGAGGTAGTCGCAGCCTTCTTCCCGGTTAGAGCGGAGCATACCCCGCCGCCGATGGATTTGCTCACACCAGCAGCCGCAGCCACAGCCGCAGAGCCTGAAGATGAGAACGCCATCAGCGTCCCAGAGGTAACACAGGCAGAGATGAGGGCGACGGTGATGCAGCTCCGGGCCAAGAATGTGGCTCCAGAGCCCGACGGGATTCACGGCCAAGTATGAGCTCTCGCTCTGAAAGAGCTGGAGCCGCATCTGAGAGGTCTCTATTCTATACAGCGTGCCTTGAGCGGGGCCAGTTTCCCATTTTATGGAAAACTGGTCGTCTGGTTCTGCTCAGGAAGGCGGGGCGCCCTGCCGATTCACCGTCAGCGTACCGGCCCATAGTGCTGCTCGATGAGGTGGGTAAGCTGTTTGAGCGGATTATCACAGCCCGTCTCGTCGGCCACTTGTGTGCAGAGGGGCCGGACCTGGACGAGTGTCAGTTCGGGTTTCGGTCCGAGCGCTCCACCATACACGCTGTGTCGCGATTGAGAGTCCTGGCGGAGGAAACG
This sequence comes from Fissipunctia ypsillon, assembly GCA_947568875.1. NCBI lineage: Eukaryota > Metazoa > Arthropoda > Insecta > Lepidoptera > Noctuidae > Fissipunctia > Fissipunctia ypsillon. The sequence continues at coordinate 3,903,738 of OX387665.1, read as the reverse complement.
GTGACCCGGGGCGAGGTTATGGTGGCAGTGTCGCTGGACATCTCCAACGCCTTCAACACCCTGCCCTGGAGTTGTATCCGGGTGCACTGCGGTATCACCGGGTGCCTCTCTACCTCCGCCGCATCGTTGGTACTTATCTGTCGGAGAGGTGTGTCACCTACGTGGGACGTGATGGCACAAATCAGCGCCGCATGTCGTGCAGTGTTCCACAGGGCTCGGTCGTAGGCCCCCTCCTGTGAAACATCGGGTACGACTGTGTGCTGAGGAACGAACTCCAGCCGGGCCTCACGTACCGGGACCTCACGTACCGGGACCTCACGTGCTATGCAGACGATACGCTGGTCACGGCCCGGGGGAGTTTGCACAGGGAGGCAGCATTGCTGGCGACGGCTGCGGTATCACAGGTGGTGAGCCGCATACGGCGCCTCGGCCTGGAGGTGGCCTTCAACAAGTCGGAGGCCATGGTATTCCATGGTCCCCGGCGGGCACCGCCACCCTGATCACACATAGTGGTCGGGGGGTCCAAATCGCTATCGAGTCTACCATGAAGTACCTGGGATTGGTGCTCGACAACCGGTGGGACTTCGGACGCCACTTCCGGTGGCTGGTGCCGCTGCTTCCCAATCTGGAGGGACCGAGCGCCGCCTGTAGGCGACTCTACGTGAGGATCGTGCGATCGATGGCCCTGTATGGAGCCCCGATCTGGGCGGCTGACCTGACGGCCGGTAGCATCGCTGTTCTGCGGAGGCCGCAGAGAGTGATGGCTGTCAGAGTTATCAGGGGGTATCGCACGATCTCCTACGAGGCGGTATGCGCATTGGCTGGATCCCCGCCCTTGGACCTGGAGGCGAAATTATTCTCGTCATTGCATCGGTGGCGCAAGGTGAGCGACCGATGCAGCGACAAGTGGAGCAGCGTCGCGAGGTCCTGGTAGTGGAATGGCGGGACAGGCTCTCACGCCCTACCTCGATGGTGCCTCAGCACCATCGAGGCGGTCCGGCCAGTGCTCGACCTTTGGCTCGGGAGGAGGCACGGCTCCCTGTCATTTCGGGTGACGCTGGTGCTCTCGGGGCATGGTTGCTTCGGGAAGTACCAGTGTCGCATAAACAGGGAGCCGGACGCCCGGTGTCACCACTGCGTCGACTATCGGGAGGACACGGCGCGGCATACGCTGGCAGAGTGTGCCGTTTGGGAGGAGCCGCGTTGTGCCCTCATCTATGGAGTAGGTAGTGACCTGTCGCTGCCAGCTGCGATGTGAATTCGATGGTCGGTAGCGAGGAGACCTGGGACGCGGTGGTTTCCTTCTGCGAGATAGTCATCTCGCAGAAGAAGGCTACGGAAAGGGAGAGGGAGATCACATCCTTTCACCCGGTCCGCAGCAGGCGCACCGGGCGTCGGCGGAGGGTGGACAACGCCTCCTCCAGACCCCCTAATCGCGTCCAGGGGCGACGGACTCGGGGACGTCCGTCGTCCCCATACACCCGTCGTACCCGAGGTGGCGGCGCGTAGTGTTCCACGCACGCCCCTCTTAGACGTCGCGGGGGGAGTCAAACACCTCACTCCCCCCCTCGACACGAGGAGAGACCCACTGTGGCGGGCTGGCACCAGCCGGGGGTTGCAGAAGGATCGTTCGTTCCCGCGTCCCCCGGCGTAGGTGTGAGATGGAACACCGGGGTGGTATTTAGTCAGTCCCCAGACAGACCTCTCCGCCCGCCCCAGGGCGGAGGACATCCATGAGGATTTTCCACCCCGTGACAAAAAAAAGGGTAAAAATGCGAGCCCCTATGCACGAGCCGAGCGAGCAAAGCGAGCGTGCCGTGGCAGCGGCCGGCGAGTGCCTTAAACTACTCGAATATATAGAAAAGTAAAATTATGCATAACAATACTGTCATGATCATATTGTGACTGGTTTAGAAAATATATTATAAAATGATATTTAGTATATCTAATAAACGTGATATTTCCAAAATAATCTAAATATTAAATGAAAAGTGGTTCACTAATGTTTCACCAAAACGCCGTTGACAAATTAGTTTAAACCAACGTTTCAATATTTTACTAGTTATTTCAGAAAAAAAATATTCCGAAAATGTTTTATTTTATAAACACTCGCTTCACAAACATTTATTTGGCAAACGCTTCTCTTTACAAATATATTATTTTGCATGAGATTTTTAACAAATCGCGTAATAATGCAATATGTAAACCGTTTTTATTCCAAACGTTGCTTTATGAGATAACATGGATAAAAAATTTATTGTTTGTGACATAATACGTTATTGAAAAAAAAAATCGGGTACTTTTTTTTTAAATTTAATTTTAAAGGGCTTTGTCGCTTAGCGACCACATCGCCCAAAATCGGGTACATAATAATTATTTTAAGTGATTTTTGTTTTCGCAAACTTTTTGTTTATTGATGAAATGGGTGAAATGACAGTACACCGCAGAAAATCTTACAATTATTTTGTCAACAAATGGCCAAGGATGAAAAGAGGTTGCAAACTGTCAATTTGAAATTCCGAAGTTATTTTTTTTTTTAGATTAACTCAGTAAATACACAGGTTTTAGACCATTGTACCCTTTACCAAACTGAGCACAAATAAGCATCCGATCTGTTTATAAAGTACCTACATCTTCTAAATCCAGGTGCTACTGTTAGAAGCAGGCATGGAGCAGCCAGACGTGACGCTAGTGCCTGCCTTATCGACCGTTCTGATTGGCTCCAACATCGACTGGGACTACAGCACGGAACCCAATGGAAAGAGCTGCTTGGCGCGACAGGGACAACGCTGTGGATGGCCTAGGTAACCAGCGATTTATGGAAATAATAGCGTGCTGTTGGATTTTGAACTTTCGACGCTAAGCCGAGCGTTGAAAATTCAACAGCGTGCTTTTATTTAGGCATCCATTTAGACGTCGACTAGTGTTATTAATATCGGACATTCGATAGTCATCGATTGTTCATTTTGCTGAGTTTTGCACTTGTCGTCATACAGAAAGAACTTACTAAATAGTTACGAGTGAATTCAAATCATTCAACTCAGCCTATTGCAGTGCAGCACACTGCTGCACATAAGCCTCTCTCAGGCTGCGCCACAACCTGTCCTCCGCCTTCCGCATCTATTCTGTCCCAGCCACGTTTTTAAGGTCGCCGGTCAATCTAGCTGGCCACGCTACGCTTGCCGATACACGGTCTCCAGTCTAGGACTCCTCTGCTCCACCGGCCATCGGTCCTTCAACAAACATCGCCAGCCCTCTGCCACTTCAGCTTGCTTGCTTGAATTCGAATATATGGTTTGATAACTCGTAGATCTGCGTTCCGGCTAAAATCTTAGCTCCTTAAAAATGTCTTAGCAAACTAACGCTGATTTTAAAAATTGCTGTAACTGCGCACGTCTAAGTAGTTATAGCTTTTCGTGCAAATAATTGGTTATTGCAATGAGCTCTGTAGTAATAAATAAGTAATATAATGAGTAATATCATGAGTCTATCAATTAAACTGATTCATTTCAATTATTTTGAGTTTTTTGTAATAACTAATTTGATTTGTAGTCAATCAATAGGTCTGCGGTTTACTGCAATGGCTCAAGGATGGCTTCTTTGCCTGCGGTGCACGTTTGGTAGCTGATAAAATCCATCTTTTACCGCACAAAGCTGATAAAATGCTCTTGTAATCACATCATCGTCCTGCCCTTGTCCCATGTCACGTGGGGTCGGCGCAACACGTTTTCTTCTCCCATTCTTCCCTATCATCCGTCACGTCTATCTTTTGCCTACTACCAAAACTTAAAAATAAAAATTTTCCTGAGAATATTTCCGGTGGAATATGATTCAAAATAAGGAGCTGAATGCACCCTTTTAGTTGGCGGAGGGCTGTCCCTACCACTTTGTATAATTAGGTACAGTTACCGGCACGTAACTTGGCAAGAGATTTTCGTAGTGGGGAAAGTTCGCGCATATAAAAATGTATGAAATTGTGCGTGCGCAAACTTCCCCCACTACAAAAACTCTTGCCAACTTACGTGTCGGTAACTGTACTTGTCTTGACTGATTCGTCAACAGAAAAATTAAAATGAATATAATGTTCGTACAACAAAGCTGCAGAACTAATACTAGCTTCCATTAGTAGTATTGAAACGTCTATATTTTCTTAATAAATTAAAATAAATGTTTTGAAAAATATAAATAAATATTCCTACATGTTTAGATTATTTTTTATTACCGAAGTTCATTTCAAATGCTATTTTAAGATGTGGTGCATGAAATCTGGGAATTTTTGAGAATAGGGAATAACTTTGGGAAGATGCTACAGAAATTTGTATACGGTCGTATTTACGCTGCAACCAAGCTTTGTATACCCGCTTCCGAACACGGCTTCGTTAAATCACGCTCAATCAATACCAACATTCTCGAGCTTACCAACTATGTTGTTAGCGGTATGCATGATGGTGCCCAAGTGGACGTAATATGCACAGATTTCGAAAAAGCGTTTGACCGGGTAGATTTCTGCGCTCTGTTCGAAAAACTAAAAGCCGTAAGTATTAAGGGGAACTTGCTAAGGTGGATAGACTCTTACCTGAGAAACCGATGGCAAGCTGTAGTTATTGGTAGTTACCGATCTGATTACGTAGACATTACTTCTGGGGTGCCTCAGGGCTCACTGGTATCCCCCCTACTTTATCATATTTATTTATTTGACATAGCACTGTGTTTCCTTCACTCTGAACATCTTCTGTCTGCGGACGACAAAAAAATTTTTAGGAAAATAAATATCCTTCGTGACTGTCAATTGATCCAGTCTGACTTGGATAGATTTAGTGACTATTATAATTTAAACTATATAAATGTAAATACTGCGAAGTGCCAAGTTATAACCTTTTCTAAAAAACGCAACAACATTATTTACAATTACCAAATCAGTAATGATATTATACCGTGAGCATCACAGGTTAGGGATTTGGGTGTGACGCTGGACGAAAAGTTCACGTTCGAGGCACACATTGACCAAATGACTAGTAAAGCCTACAAGTCCCTCGGATTCGTAATTCGTAGCAACCAACTCTTCAATAACCCAGTTTGCTTAAAAACTTTATACTACTGGTATGTAAGGAGCATACTGGAATCGGCAAGTGTTATATGACGACCTTTTTATAGGAAATATATTGATAAAATCGAGTCTATCCAAAGCAAATTCCTTTAATACCAAAATTATAATACTAAAGTTGATAATAATATCCCAAATTACCTGGACTCCTGTCGATACCACATATTTAATACTCTCGAAGAGCGACGACAGTTAAATGATATGATGTTATTGTACGACATACTTAACAATAAATTTGAATGTCCACAACTGATCTGCAAATGATACTTCAACGTTCCACTCAGACAGACCACTTTGTTATCAGTACCGTCGGCCTCCACTAATTATCTAAAGATGTCAGCATTCTTGCGTCTACCTAAATTATATAATGATAAATTCTCATTTCTGGACCCCTTTAATACCACACGAAACAGACTTAAAAAGGAGATTATCCAAATCCTCCATCAAAAGCCGGATACTCAGCTTACTAAGTAGTGCCACTTTAGTCATACGCACACAGACATAAACACATCATCACACACATTTACAGCACCTACACCGTACAGACACACGCACCCCCACATTATAAATATTAGTAATTATGTCACTGGTATTTATTATTTTTCTGTGTACTACGTATCTGGCGTAATGTTTGGAATAATAATTATGTTATACTTACTGTCAGCTGTGAAGCTACCTTAAGTGAAATAAATAAATAAAATAAATGAATCTTAGTTTTTTCCTATAAATATTGTAGTATTCAGTCATTGGCAAATAGAGCCATGGCGTGATCTATGGTTCTAGGAATATCGTCTATATAGCATAAGAATAACAACGGACCAAGTACAATCCCAGCGGTACGCCGTAATTTATAAATCTTTGTTTTGATAAGTAGGTTTTTTCTGTTTAATTTCTATGACAATTTTTTTCTATTTAGTTGTTTGTTTTCTGCTGACTAGGCACGACTCAATTAATTCTAGTACATTGCCGCTAATTCCAAGTTTAAGTCCAATCCCTACACCGGGGTCCGTACCCCACAGAAGGTGCCCACTGTGTGGTACGGACCTCGGCTTAGAGCCTCTTATTAACAGAACATCAAAAACAATGCTTATAGAGGCAAAGTGATGGGCGGCTCGAGCTCCATCAACTCCATGGCGTACATCCGTGGGAACAGACTGGACTACGACACCTGGGCTGCCATGGGGAACGACGGCTGGAGCTACGATGACGTGAGAGAAGCAGTCTCTAATACACCCTGCTTCTTGCACTGTTGTACTTTGATGAAAACTTTGTCTTAATACTTGGTTTGATTGTTATTCTTGACAGCACTAATTCAATCAGAAAATTGTAGTCGACTTGATTTGAAATACTCATTGGTAATGAACAAATTGATAACTAGAAACATACTATGCACTGCAAATTACTGTCACACTTATAACTATGCACAGAATGCACACAACACATTTTACATATATATAATATGAACTAAATATACTCTAAACTAAACAATCCGATATTCCTGACATAGGTGCTGCCATACTTCAAGAAATCTGAGAAAAACTTGAACATCGAAGGTCTGAACCGCAAATACCACGGCGTTGACGGAGAGCAGTCCATTTCCAGATTCCCGTACATTGATAGACCCTCTATCATGATGACTGATGCGTTCCACGAAAGAGGACTGCCTATAGCAGACTACAATGGAGCCTACCAACAGGCCACGATGCAAGCCCAAGCAATATCACAAGATGGAGAGCGAGTGTCTACTAACAACGCATTCATAGAACCAATTAGATACAAAAGGAAGAACCTTACCGTTAAGAGCAAATCTGAAGTGTTCAAAATACTGATAAATAAACAAAAGGTTGCTTATGGCGTCAAATATATTCGAGATGGTCAAGTTCACACAGCTTACGCTAAGAAAGAGGTTATAGTTAGTGGCGGCAGTATAAACTCTCCGAAATTGCTCATGTTGTCTGGCGTGGGTCCTAAGGATCACTTATCCAAATTGAATATTTGCGTTAAGAAAGATTTAGCCGTTGGAGAGAACTTACACGATCACGTTACTTTTAATGGTATCATAGTAGCTCTGCCCAATAAGACAGCAACTCGGGTTGATAAGGAAGTAGTTCTACAAGAATTGTATGACTACAGACAAATGAAGCTCAAGCACGGACCACTGTCTGGAAACGGACCGGTCAATTCTATAGCATTTATAAAAACTGATCCTGATTTACCTGCACCTGATATTCAGTACCAAACAGATCATGCATTTATAAATGAATATATTCGTGAACCAGAAATCTACGATCAGATCACAATATACCCTACCGCTTACTACGATGCTTTGCTTCCGAGAACTATGAATTTGGTTCCGAAAAGTAGAGGAAAACTGTTGTTGAATCCTCAGAACCCACATGGGAAGCCATTATTGTACCCTAACTACTTCGAAGACCCAACTGATCTTATACCCCTAGTTAAGGGAGTAAAGTTCCTTCTTAGTTTGGAGAAAACAAAAGCGTTTAGTGACCACGGTGCTTACTTTGAGAAGACACCGTTAAAGGCTTGTAGAGATTACCCGTGGGGTACTGACGAATACATTGTGTGTTTGGCTAGATCTTATACTACGACTACCTATCATCCTGTAGGGACTTGTAAAATGGGCCCTAAGAAGGATAAGAAAGCTGTTGTAGACCCAAGATTGCGGGTGTATGGAATATCTGGCTTGAGAGTTATAGACTCTTCTATAATGCCTGTTGTAAATCGTGGAAACACTAATGCACCATCTATTATGATTGGAGAAAGGGGCGTGGCTTTCGTAATTGAAGACTGGTTGAAGAATGAATGTTAAGTTATCTAACATGAATAATTTAATACAAGACAGTTAAGCTATTGCATAATAAATGGCATTACTTGTATTGTTTCATGTTAGTGTACTATACTTGTATATGACCTAGTTTCGACTAAATGAATCACTTGTTTTGATATTTTAACGACACATTCTTATAACATGCGTGTTATGCGAAACTTATAATGAAATAATTACTTTGTTAAACTCATGTCTTTTTGTTTATTTTAATTTGGGAGGTGGTCAGGGTGTTTAATTGTGTTGATAATAAAACGTCATTTTTATCATAACAATATGTTTTATTCTTATTAAATTGCATTTGTCTCAGATTCACGTTACAAACGTATAAAATCCAACAATTTAATGATCGGCTTTAGACAGTGTCCTAGCTCATGGCAGTTACAATAAGATGGATCATAATTCCTATTAGGGTTACTAATCGAAGCCCTATTTTGGTTCTGTATTTTGGAAATTTCTTTCAATGTGCTAGGTTGCTGGGAAGCTATACATAGAATTTAACAAATCATCCGTTTTGAATAGAACTGTCATCGGATCCATTGGTTCTACCTTATACTGCTTTTCGGCCATCAGTTTTACTCCTACTGTGCAATGCTAACTTACAAATAGTCTCTACAAGCTTCATCCGTACGGGACTTTTGGCTAAGCAGTGGAGTTTCTTGCCCATTCTTCTCCATACGAAACTACCTTTTGGAAGGGGCGACTAGAACCAATTTGTAAATTTTGACGTTCAAAAGTGCCTTATACGTACCTATTTGAAATAAATGCATCTCTTCTAAAAGTTTTCTGAAATTTCTTCACTACCATTTATTTTCATGAGTAATTGAGCGTTGGCAAAGATTCATACCAATATATGGCCAGCTCACAAAGCTTTTAAAGGACACAGTGAATTGTTTTCTTAGCCGTCACTCAATACCTTGGGATTTTATTCAGAGTCAGAATCTGAGACTACAAACGCAAACTCAAAGCATTTATTTCAATTAAACCAATTACAGGCACTTTTGAATTGTTAAAGAGTTAGTCAGTTAGTCAGAATATTGAAGCTAGTCGCCCATTCCAAAACGTAGATCTCTATGGAGAAGAATGGGCAAGAAACTCCATGGACACTCTTTTAAATCAAAATTATTACAAAATGCTGGGTACATTGTTCTTGTTGCTTCTATATGTGAGAACAATGTAAAAAATAGATAATTAAAACAATTCAAAATATAAGATTAAAAATAAGCCCTGGCAGCTAAGAGATGACCAGTCTCCACTGACGGCGCCCGTTCACGAACATGACGCGTGGATCAGCACCATCCAGCTCAACCATTTTGTAGGGAACCGAATGATCCAAGACACGCGCCACCATCAGCGAGACATTTAAGTGAGCATGACATACTCTCAACTGCCATACTCTTTGAAGTTAACATACCGACATCATAACATGATATGAATATTTACTTTGTAAAGTGTTATATTATTTTAATTACTGTGAATGTGAAGACTATGTGGGTCCTTGTTTTTTTTTTTTTCTCAGCTTTAATCATAGTTTGCCAGTTTGAGTAAATTATGCGGCCTACCCAAATGTCCTTTCTTTGGTATTGTTCGTCGAATCGTTGAGCTCCTTAACTTTTATGTTGAGCTGTACGATTACTGACAGATGCTTGCACTGACTGGACAGGTCCACTCAATCTGTGTGGTTCTTTCCTCAAATGACCATTTCAGACACCAACCTACATGGTCTTCACATGATCTGACCAAAATTATGTCTGGACTTTAAAAGAGACTGTGACCTCTGAGTTTGTTTCGGCCTTTCTTCTCAGAGTAGTCAGATAGGAAACGCCGGCCTCATCTAGTTTAAAAAAAATGTTTGACGTGTAAAAGTGTTTGTATAAACCTACTTACAGAAATAAAATCATTTATCATTTAACATAAAACAGCTCCATGGATGACCATAGTTACAAAATTGAAAAAATGCTTCTAATTTATACAAAACTATAGTTTGCAATGATTGTGTTTAAAATATTAATAACATCTTACTACCAAAAAGGAAAGAAAATCCTACCTATTGAGTTACTTATTCAACATCTAAAACTTGATGAAATAGAAATTAAAAGTAAACAATAAGGTCATAATGTCACAAAAAAAAGGGACGCACTTCTTCCAAAAAAAAGAAAAAATATTTTAACAAAGCCCAAGTGGCTGTGGAGCAGGACCAGCATTTAGCCAAGCATGTTTATCTATGATATAATCATCCAACTTATAATATGCTTGTCTACATAGCATGGTGTGCGTTTAATGCATGTTTTAAATTGCTTCTCATTTAGTTGAAGAATATCGAGAGGTATTTTATTATAACATTTTACACAGTACCCCATAAAAGAAGTGTGTACCTTAGACAATCTGAAACGTGGTTGATCTAATTTGTTCCTATTTCTAGTGTTAAAATTATGCCGGTCACTTACCTTATTAAAAAGATGTAGATTTTTTCTAACATACATAATATTTTCATATATATATTGGCAAGGTACCGTCAAGATGTTAATTTTTTAAACAGTTCCCTTAGAGATTCGCCACTGCGGAGGTTGTAGATGGCTCTGACAGCCCTCTTTTACAGAATAAAGATAGAATCAATATCTGCAGCCCGTCCCCATAACAAAATACCGTAAGACATGACGCTATGAAAGTAACTAAAATAGACCAGTCTCGCGGTATCCACGTCTGTTCATTGGCGGATTTTCCAAACAGCGTAAGCGCCGAGTTTAGCCGCCCTGCAAGTGATGTTAAATGAGAACTCCACTGCAGCTTTGAGTCCAGCGTAATTCCCAGGAAAACAGTCTTTTCGACGAATTGTAGTATTTCCTTATTCAATACTACGTGACATTCAGTACTCCTAACATTTGGTAACGTGAATCTTATGAATTTAGTTTTCTTCTCATTTAATACTAAATTATTGCAGAGATATAGGGCGGTAGCTTCTTATCCGAGATATTGTAGCTACTCTTCACAATAGGCACTACGGTGGTTTTCATTAAATCGTGTGGTAAATAAGAATGATTTATGCACATTGTAAAGAACATGGCCAGGACTCTCGGCAGGTGAACCCCACCCCAGCATGCCTCAAGTTGAGCGCTTGAGGTACTAAGCCCGCTGTCATTTCCCTTAAAACGATTCTTACCTGTCCAGCTATAAAATGTACAGACGACTCGTCCCCCGGAATGGCTATATTTTTATCGTAATTATTTCTCAAATATATTAATTAATCTAAAATCATTTACAAAACTAAGTTGAATTTTGATACTTTTAGCTCACAACCATTCTGCATTAAGATATTTTCCTTACTGTCAACTGCCTATTATAGAGGTATCTCTCAGAACAAAAGAAAGTCGTTGTGCTAGTTTTAAAACTGACATCTAGCTGCTAAAATTGTATTTCGTATCGTTTTGTTTAATTGGTTTTTGGATTCAATTCCAAATATATCTTATTAAGATTGTAATTATACTAACTTTTTTTTATTAATCCGCATTTAAAATAGTTTATCTTTTAAGAACTAGGCTTCCGTAACGTTTTTCCATTAGCAAGTTTATGAAGGAATTCTTTAGCACGTCTCGCATTATAATAACAGCATTTAGTAGAGTACCTACTGCAATGATTCACCTTTCAGTACGAATATTGCTGTATTTATATTCTCACACACACACAAACTTGGTACTACTTACTATTCAATTTAATAGTATAGACTCTTACCGACCCACTCCCCCTTACCAGTTTACCTTTAGGTTCCGAGGCTCGAAGAGAACTGATCTAGCAAACTACTCGATGCTCCAAACATCATGATTTCCTTCCCTTTCGTTAAAAAACCAGTACTTTTACGGTAACTGTCAAATGAGATACTTTAAGTGCTAACACAAAACTGTAATTCGTATCGCATCGCAAAAATCTGCGAGCTGCGCATTGAATTGTAGCAGTAACAATTCATTAAGCAGCTCGCAGATTCTTGCGATGTGACGTCGCATCGTAGTTTTGTGTGCGAGCCCATAAGGTGAAAGCGCCAGGGTAGCCCGCGAAATTCAAATTTTCTTACGTTTTTTGCAATTTTCGGGTCAGTAATAGGTTGTATTTTGATTAAAATATGATTCGCGATCGTAACAAATATGTATTTACAGAATTGTAATCATTAAAGTCATCAATACAACTCTTTAAGACCAAGTAATTCTATTTATTTATTTAGGATCTCCAACAAAGGATATACACAAACACGTGGAATAAATGATCGAAGACAAAAGTATCGCATACGTGTACTCCTTCAATTATAGGAGACCACAGCATGCCTAATAGAATATATAACTAGCTAACAAATGAAAATCAAAATTCTACACAAAACAAATTTGGTAATAAAATTGGAAAAATAAAATTTAAAAAAATAAAATTGAATTAACAATGTCATGGCACAATTAGAAAATTAAAAATAAAAACATAATGAAATTGGACACATAAAATTAAAATAGTAAAATAATTATATTATGACTATTGAATGACTATTTAATGAAATATTAACATTTCAGGATTATACTAACTTAAGGAATGGTATTACCGATTCTAATAATTATAATTCTGTAAATACATATTTGTTACGCTCGCGAATCATACTTTAATCAACATACACCCAGACACTGTGCTGTAAATTGCTAAAATCGTAAGAAAATTTGAATTTCGCGGGCTACCTTGGTGCTTCCCCATTAAACTTCATGACTACATTGGTATAAAAATCATTTGAGTCAAATCACATACTTTCGATTTTATATTTAGTGTTTAAAAAAACTACAAATCTTATTAATGTTTGGAAATCATGCCTCCACAAGGCTAGCATCGTTAATTAAAAACGCAACAACGCTTACTTTAATAAATTATAATAAAAGAAATCATTTTGGTCGGTGTACCAACGAAATACCGTCGTGTTTGATCTTAATTACGAAAATAAAATAAGTATATAAATAAATAAATAAAATAGAGAATTAAACGGGTAAGTAGTTATAAAATCATAATTTTCCACCCTAACGCCTTCTTGGTGTTAGATTGTTTTTTAATGATTAATTAGATTAACCCCTGAATACCAAAAGCTTCGCTTCATGTAAAGTACTGGTATTCAGCTGCATCTGCCCCTAATTCCGTAACACACTATCAATGACAATCTGAATGATTTTGAAGCAAATTGTTAATCCATTTCTTCATATATGTTCGAAAAATTTGTCTGCTCAACAACGTAAAAAACGCAATGAATGTTGTTGAACTGTCAAAATGAAACCAATTCCTACTGTGTGTTACGCAATTACCCCGCTGGTAAGACTGGAATACAACCCCAATATAGTTGTGAAACGGCTAGGCAGTTGATGATCCCTGAATACCAAGTGGTTAAAAAGATTCACACTGACATTTTCGCATTATACTTTGATAACGACTTTCTTATTATAATAATCTATACTATATTATAAAGTATAGTAAGTATAGCACTCTCTGACTAACAGGAGCGGAGCATCAATGAAAAATGTTGCAAAAACGGGAAAAATTTATTCCTTTTGAGAGCTTCCGTTGCGTGCGCTGCGTAAACGTTTAAAGTTACGCAAAAATCATGTATGACGGGATTGTTCCTCTTAAAAATCTATCTTTTAAGGTTGGCTCACTATAACTTTTTTAATGGTAATCAAATTTGTTACAAAATAATGCATTATTTGCGAAGGTGTTTTCATAAACATGGTTTGAATCGTTATCCAAATAAATTGTGTCATAATCAAAGTTGATTAAGTACATTTAAATTCCTTTTTAAATTATTCAAATCGGACCTTTCGTTTAGAAATTACGACGGGTATAAAAATGCTTAAAGTAAGAAAAATGCGCTTAGTCTATTAGTTACGTACACATTTTATTTTTTATTGAGTGTTTGAACGCGCTAATCTCTGTCACTACGAGTCGGATTTGAAATTTTTTTTTGCATTTTATAGCCCAAGTCTTGAGGGAGGCTATAGGTTATGTAACATTACGCTAGGACCCTTAAAAATCCGAGGAAAAACAAAAAAAAAGTAAGAACGAGCGCTAAGCGAAAACGAAGTAACAGCGCGAGCAGGCGATGCGATGCGACGGGGTGGGTCGGGGGAACCAGAAATTTCACGCGGACGAAGTCGCGGGCGGAAGCTAGTTATGATATGTGTCAATTTTATTAGTTTTTTTAATGAATACTCGTACCTATACCTTTTCAATAATTTTGCATGCTAGTTTTAGCGAATTGTTTTAGAAACTGTGAAAAACTCGATCATCTGTAATGAAGGTAATTCTTGCAAATAAATTTTATTTCATTTCTTTACCTACTTCGGAAATATTCATTTATAAAATGTCTTGTTATGTAAAAAATCATTCTTCTGCCATTCTAGTTAAAACATGCTGTGGCAGCCGCTAAACCTGACAGAGGTATGTCCTGCCAACACTCAACTGTCAGCTTGCTCCGACTTCGCCTTCATCTACTTGAACCTGTTAGTTCGACTGTACGGAGGTTCCCGCGACAGTAGAGCGCAGAAGTGCCAAGGAGAAGAACAGGATGTAGAGAAGAAGAAGGAAGAATATGACTTCATAGTGGTTGGGGCCGGCGCGGCGGGCTGTGTGGTAGCCAACAGACTGTCAGCTGTTAGCAAGTGGAAGGTATGTGGGTTACCAAAGACACTCACAATATCATGACTCGGCACCACTGTACTTTGACACCCGCGCGTCCGAAACTTCACAATTTTATAGCGTGTAGATGTCTTTGAGTAAATCACTTTCGCAAAATTTCACACTGCGCAGACGCCTAGTTTTTGAGGAAAAAAAATCCTAAGTTTCAGAAAATTCAACAAAATTACACAATAAAATTGACATTTTACACACAGATAATAAACGAATTTCACTCCTTGGTTGTTCCGTGTTTCAGACAAAGTGACAGTGGATGTTAATGGTTTTTAGTTTATATATTGTAAGTTTTAAACTTTAATTCATTTTTAAATAGCTGCTAACGTAATGAACTCAATTACGAAGCTTAAGGCGCGTCCCCGTGCAAAACGCAGCGCCAGCCGTTTTTTGTGCAGTTTTTTGGAGCTATATACTCTTTATCCAAAAGAAATATCAAATAATAAAAAATACATTAAATTTCTGCATAATCTTGGCTCCAAAATGGTAGATTTTTTTTTTTACTTTGTATAATGTTTAATTAATCGCCTCACAACGAAACCGCTGAAATGATAAATAATTATAGAAACCATGCATCTCCTCGAAAACTAACCATTATTTTGATTTTGGTACTTACACTAATGGATAGGCAATTTAATTATGAACATTATGGTAGAAATATTTTTTTCAAAAGACCAAAATTAGATTTTTTATTTAAATAATTCCAAAAATTGTGCGAATTCTATGATAAATGGGTGCGTGGAGGGAGCGGAAACTATATTTCAAACAGCTTTACACAGTTAGTCGTAAAGATAGATACATTCATACATACGTAGAGAAAAATTTAAATATGATATATGCAAATAATTATTATATACCACAACTTAAAAATGATCTCAATAAAATAAATGTTAGATTTACGTCATTAATGTTAATAACTTAATTAAAACTCGTTGATTGTTAATTTGTTTCCTAATTTTATTTTTTATTTTAAGAATTAATTTTATAATTTTATGCTTTCTGCTGTGCCCTACAAGATCCAAAATTGTACCTTAGCTTTAAGCCATTGTAACATCTTTTAAACATTATAGAATGCAAGGATGAACTTCAGTTACATTTTAATCTAACCTACATGCTCGTCGCAACAGGCTGATACGACACTACGACAAAAAAATTGGCATAATATATGCTCTGCTACTCGTGCGAAGAGGGGCCGGAATGCTAGTCATTAAATAAAAATACTCTATGAAAAAAAAAAGACTTCCGATACAAGATCCCAAAGTTTCAACAAAATCGGCCGGATGACTTCTCTACTACTTATGCGAAGTGTGTGTAAAACATCTCTACCTACCCCTTCAGGGTGTACATACAAATGTAGAAATATATTTTTAAGCCATAAAATAAGAAATGAAACTTGTTGTGATTGATGTGAATGATTTTTGTTAATATTTACAAAAATCATCTTCGTGACTTCAACATAAAAATAGCTATATCTCTAGAACTGGCCATTATTATTTTTTAGCTTAAGAAGCACTATTTTTTTATTGTTGCACTAATTAAGCTCTATTTACGCTCTATTGATAGGGCATAACAATAACCGTGAATTACGTCATGTGTACGCTAACATCACAGACAGCAATAAACGAATGTTTCCTCTCTAAAATACATCCATGTACTTAATTAAGCACACAGGTTTTAAACCATTAACCCTTTACCAAACTAAGCACAAATAAGCATCCGATCTGTTTCTAAAGTACCTACATCTTCTAAATCCAGGTGCTACTGTTAGAAGCAGGCATGGAGCAGCCAGATGTGACGCTAGTGCCTGCCTTATCGACCGCTCTGATTGGCTCCAACATCGACTGGGACTACAGCACGGAACCCAACGGAAAGAGCTGCTTGGCGCGACAGGGACAACGCTGTGGATGGCCTAGGTAACCAGCGATTTGTGGAAATAAAAGCGCGCTGTTGGATTTTCTACTTTCGACGCTGAGCCGAGCGTTGAAAATTCAACATAGGTGCCAAAATATAGGCGCGGGGCCTGTAGCATTATTTTGCTATCCAGCCCAGTCCGCCTGCCGTTAGGTAGACAAGCTAGCTAGCCGGGGTAGCTTTAGGGTCCCTAGGCTGGCTGGTCCCCTAGGCCGAGGCCTTGTAGGTAGGCCTAGGCGTAAATCCGGGGGTGGGGTACCTACGAGATTAGACTGCCCTTTCCGAGGTAAAACTGTGGATAGGTTATCATTATTCGGCTTTAGTGCTATTTACCGAACTGTCATAACTTTCAGATTAATATAGGGTTGCCATATGTCCGGAATTTTCCGGAGATGTCCGTTAAATGAAGCACTGATATTGTATCAACGGACTGTGTACATTAGTGCCTCGAGCTTTTAAAATTGATATATACATATTTTACATTTTGAAAAGGTCTGATATTTATATACGTCCCTAGAAATTATCTACCTACGTACAAAAAAAGAGTGTCTGGCGAATGGGCGTCTAGCTTCAATTTTCTGACTAACTGACTGACTCTTTAACAATTCAAAAGTGCCTGTAATTGGTTTAATTGAAATAAATGCTTTGAGTTTGAGTTTGAAATAAATTACGATGATGAGTTACCAGGAGAGGGGTTATTCTGAACCTAGAATGTACCTATAATACATAATATGACAAATGTCATTAATTTTTTATTCTTCTTCTCAGTTCATTTTGTTTTAAATAAAAGCTAGTTTTAATTTTTTTTACATTTAATTTTTTAAATTACACTGAGTAGATAGACTTGATTGACTCTACAGAAAGTCTGTTCCTTTCTTTAAACCATTGGATTCCCATCAGGAAAAAAACTCTTTCAACATTGATTTTTGTAATATTTAATTTAATTTATTTTTTATAATTTTTTTATATATTTGTAGATATTTATTGTTATATAATTTGTAATTTTATTCCAATTAATGAAACTGTAACAATATGATCTGCAATGGATTGAAATAAATTATTTGAATTGAATTGAATTGGCACTGCTGAATCCCAATTTGCTACATTTTATGACAATTTTTGGCACTTTATTACCAGTAATTTTTTTCTGAATGGCATCTCATGGGTCAACCAAGGAGTTTATCGGCTGCTTAACTGGGGTTATCTTGTGGTTGCCTGAATTAATTAAGGCCTCCATCCAGGACATAAAACGTATAAACTAAGTGACTAGATGCCCTAAACCGAGGACTGTACCCACATAGAGTGCCCCCTGTGGGATACTGACATCGGCTTAGGGCGTCTTATTAACATAAAATCATAAACAATGCTTATAGAGGCAAAGTGATGGGCGGCACGAGCTCCATCAACTCCATGGCGTACATCCGAGGGAACAGACTGGACTATGACACCTGGGCTGCCATGGGGAACGACGGCTGGAGCTACGATGACGTAAGAGAAACAGTATCTAATGCACCCTGCTTCTTGCACTGTTGCACTTTGATTAAAAGTTAGTCTTAATACTTGTTTTGATTGTTATTCATGAAAGCACTAATTCAATTAGAAAATTGTAGTAGCCCTGGTTTGAAATACTCATTGGTACTGAACAAATTGATAACTAGAAACAAAGCATGCACTGCAAATTACTGCCACACACAGTTTAATATGAACGAATTATACTCTACACTAAACAATCCGATATTCTTAACATAGGTGCTGCCATACTTCAAGAAATCTGAGAAAAACCTGAACATCGAAGGTCTGAACCGCAAATACCACGGCGTTGACGGAGAGCAGTCTGTTTCCAGATTCCCTTACATTGATAGACCCTCTATCATGATGACTGATGCGTTCCACGAAAGAGGACTGCCTATAGCAGACTACAATGGAGCCTACCAGCAGGCCACGATGCAATCCCAAGCAACATCACAAGATGGAGAGCGAGTGTCTACTAACAATGCATTCATACAACCAATCAGATACAAAAGGAAGAACTTAACCGTTAGGAGCAAATCTGAAGTGTTCAACATACTGATAAATGAACAAAAGGTTGCTTATGGCGTCAAATATATTCGAGATGGTCAAGTTCACACAGCTTACGCTAAGAAAGAGGTTATAGTTAGTGCCGGCAGTATAAACTCTCCGAAATTGCTCATGTTGTCTGGCGTGGGTCCTAAAGATCACTTGTACAAGTTGAATATTAACGTTAAGAAAGATTTAGCCGTTGGAGAGAATTTACACGAACACGTTACTTTTGATGGTATCATAGTAGCTCTGTCCAATAAGACAGCAACTCTAGTTGATAAAGAAGAAGTTCTACAAGAAGTGTATGACTACAGTGAAATGAAGCTCAAGCACGGACCACTGTCCGCGAAGGGACCGGTCATGTCTATAGCATTTATAAAGACAGATCCTGATTTACCTGCACCTGATATTCAGTACCAAGTAAATCCAGTAAACAAGAATGAATATATTCGTGAACCAGAAATCGCCGATGAGATCAGAATTTTCCCTTCAGCTTTTTACGATGCTTTGTTTCCGAGAACTATAAATATGGTTCCGAAAAGTAGAGGAAAACTGTTGTTGAATCCTCAGAACCCACATGGCAAGCCATTGTTGTACGCTAACTACTTTGAAAACCCAACTGATCTTATACCCCTAATCAAGGGTGTAAGGTACCTTCTTAGTTTGGAGAATACAAAAGCGTTTAGAGATCACGGTGCTTACTTTGATAGGACGCCGTTAAAGGCTTGTAGAAACTATCCGTGGGGTACTGACGAATACATTGTGTGTTTGGCTAGATCTTATACTACGACTACCTATCATCCTGTAGGGACTTGTAAAATGGGCCCTAAGAAGGATAAGAAAGCTGTTGTAGACCCAAGATTGCGGGTGTATGGAATATCTGGCTTGAGAGTTATAGACTCTTCTATAATGCCTGTTGTGATTCGTGGAAACACTAATGCACCATCTATTATGATTGGAGAAAGAGGCGTGGCTTTAGTAATCGAAGATTGGTCGAAGGAGCATTTTTAAGTTATTTAACATGAATTGAATACAAGACAGTGAAGTGTGCTATCTATTGCATAATAGATGGCATTACTTGTATCATTTCATATTTGTGTACCTATACTTGTAAATGACCTAGTTTCGACTAAATGAACCGTTTGTTTTGATATTATAACGACACATTCTTATGACATGTATGATGCGAAACTTATTACAAAATAATTACTTTGTTAAACTCGTGTCGTTTTGTTTTTTTTTTATTTGGGAGGTCTGTGTGGCAAGGGTGATTAGTTGTGTTGATAATAACACATAATTTTTACCCGACAAAGGCGAAGCCAAAAGGAAGGGTAATGATTTTGGCAGTCTATGTATGTATGTTCCATCGTAGCGCCTAAACTACAGAACTGATTTTTAAGAGTGAGTGCCGTGAGTGGTCAACAGATTCGTGATAATGGGCCGGGTAACATAGGCTATATAATTTTTATAAAAAATTTACATGACGGAATTTAAACCTAAGATTCTAACCTCGAAAAAATTAAACTGGTATAATCATCACATGTTTCGCTTCAAAAGAAAGGTCTTGGCGAGTACATTACAAATATGTTTAAAAGGTGTATCTATTCATACACGAAATCTCTTAAGGAGTCATTGTACTCATCAATTTGAACAACTTTTATGATGGGACCAAACCTGAAATCGCGAAAAAAAATCATCTGTTCCGTACATTTATGTTCGCATAACTCGTCAAAATGTAGGGACCAGCAGATTTTTATTTCGCGATTTCAGGGTTGGTCCCATAGTAAAACTTGTTCATATTGATGAGTACAATGACACCTTAAGAGATTTCGTGTATTAATAGATACACCTTATATATATCATTGTTTAACTCAAATTATATGTTTAAAAAGCTGTCGTACAATTCGCGCGGTCAGTCGTTTCAGATATTTACTCGTTAGAATGTGACGATGTAGATATTGCACGGCTAGTGTATATGCCCAATTGGGAAACGGAAAAGTATTAAATAAAAAATAAAGTTAAAAAAAACTATAACCCGACTACGTAAAAAAAACGCGTCTAAAAGGACGAAACAAGAAAATAATTCAAATAGAAATCCAGAAATGCATAGGTACAAAAATGGTCAAGTTAGAGCCGTGGTCGTACCCACTGTATACTATACATACCATGTCTGGTCAATGGAGGTGTTCCTGGCACCCACATCATCATAGTAGGTATACAGTAAGTGCGACCACGGCTCTACCTTGACCACCTTGTACCTATGCATTTCTAGATTTCTATTTGAATTATTTTCTTGTTTCATCCTTTTAGACCCCTTTCTTTACGTAGCCGGGTTATAGTTTTTTTTTAACTTTATTAAATTTTTATCTTTTTTTTTTAAGTATAAAATCCAACAATTTAATGATCGACTTAGGACAGTGTCCTAGCTCATGGCAGTTACAATAAGATGGATCCTTATTCCTATTAGGGTTACTAATCGAAGCCCTATTTTGATTCTGTATTTTGGGAATTTCTTTCAATGTGCTAGGTTGCTGGGAAGCTATACATGTAATTTAACAAATCATCCGTTTTGAATAGAACTGTCATCGGATCCATAGGTTATACAATCTACTGCCTTTCGGTCATCAGTTTACAACTACTGTGCAATACTAACTTATCATATAAATAGCCTCTACAAGCTTCATCCGTACGGGACTTCTGGCTAAGCAGTGGAGTTTCTTGTCCATTCTTCTCCATACGAAACTACCTTTTGGAACGGGCGACTAGAATCAATTTTGTAAATTTTGACGTTAAAAAGTGCCTTATACGTACCTATTTGAAATAAATGATTTGACTTTGCATCTCTTCTAAAAGTTTTCCGAAATTTCATCAGTACCATTTATTTTCACGAGTAATTGAGCGTTAGCAAAGATTCATACCACTTTTTGGCCAGCCCTCAAACCTTTTAAAGGACACAGTGAATTGTTTGTTTTGCATGGCTTACTAACAGCACACCTGCATGGTTTACTAACAGCACACCTGCATGGCTTACTAACAGCACACCTGCATGGCTTACTAACAGCACACCTGCATGGCTTACTAACAGCACACCTGCATGGTTTACTAACAGCACACCTGCATGGCTTACTAACAGCACACCTGCATGGTTTACTAACAGCACACCTGCATGGCTTACTAACAGCACACCTGCATGGCTTACTAACAGCACACCTGCATGGCTTACTAACAGCACACCTGCATGACTTACTAACAGCACACCTGCATGGCTTACTAACAGCACACCTGCATGGCTTACTAACAGCACACCTGCATGGCTTACTAACAGCACACCTGCATGGCTTACTAACAGCACACCTGCATGGCTTACTAACAGCACACCTGCATGGCTTACTAACAGCACACATGCATGGCTTACTAACAGCACACCTGCATGGCTTACTAACAGCACACATGCATGGCTTACTAACAGCACACCTGCATGGCTTACTAACAGCACACCTGCATGGCTTACTAACAGCACACCTGCATGGCTTACTAACAGCACACCTGCATGGCTTACTAACAGCACACCTGCATGGCTTACTAACAGCACACCTGCATGGCTTACTAACAGCACACCTGCATGGCTTACTAACAGCACACATGCATGGCTTACTAACAGCACACCTGCATGGCTTACTAACAGCACACATGCATGGCTTACTAACAGCACACCTGCATGGCTTACTAACAGCACACCTGCATGGCTTACTAACAGCACACCTGCATGGCTTACTAACAGCACACCTGCATGGCTTACTAACAGCACACCTGCATGGCTTACTAACAGCACACCTGCATGGCTTACTAACAGCACACCTGCATGGCTTACTAACAGCACACCTGCATGGCTTACTAACAGCACACCTGCATGGCTTACTAACAGCACACCGCATGGCTTACTAACAGCACACCTGCATGGCTTACTAACAGCACACCTGCATGGTTTACTAACAGCACACCTGCATGGCTTACTAACAGCACACCTGCATGGCTTACTAACAGCACAGCTGCATGGCTTACTAACAGCACACCTGCATGGCTTACTAACAGCACACCTGCATGGCTTACTAACAGCACACCTGCATGGCTTACTAACAGCACACCTGCATGGCTTACTAACAGCACACATGCATGGTTTACTAACAGCACACCTGCATGGCTGCAATAAACTATACTCGTACATCTCCATAAAGCTCACCTACATGGCTGAACTAGAGCGTAGGCCGCATAGAACTCTAAAATATATTCGTACATCTTTAAACTCTGAACTACAGCTCGCCTACACGCCTGCAATAAACTATACGCATACATCTAAAGGCCTAACCAACTTCCAGGCATTATGGTCATTCCGTTTGACCTCTTCCCATCGTCGCGCACCAAGCCATTGGGTTCTATAATAGCTGGTACCCCGGCGGTGACAAGAGCCCGATGGACGATCTCATTAATGCTGGCGTGCCGTGCCAACCGTTGCAAGAAAGGCCATGGTGTCCGAGGCGGTCGACTGCTTCACCGTACTGACAGCGATGAGGAGTGCCGCAAGGACCGCCCAGACGCAGGTTTGTAGCGAGCCAAAAAGTGATGTCACCCAGCATAGTGCCTATAATGTGTGGCGGTAGTGCCTGAAGCCAGAGGCCCGACACCCATTTTCCCACAGCCAGCAGGTGAACATGCACAACAGTATCGGTGGATGTATTAATGAGATTATTCCGTACCAACCTGCAGAGCGGCTCATCTCACTGTCTCTGGGAAGATGGGTTCTCGGGCTGCACCGTATCCGGGCAAGCCACCTCCAGGCGTTCATCGCATCGGGCAAACACGGCACTTCAGAATCAACCTGAGAAATGATTTTTATACTAGAAATTTTGCGGACGCCGAGCCCACCAATACGAATGGGTAGTGTGGCTTGCAACCACGCGCGGTCGTCCAATGTCTATCCGAAACATCGTTAACATGTTTAACTTTTTCGTCAACGAAAGGTGAAAAACTGTCTTCTAAAATTGGAAAACCTAGGAGGTGCAGTGAACTTTTTGCCAAAACTTTGATATTTGGGGATATTGAATTAATTTTCTGTATAGTCGAATGTCTGTCGGTATTGTCACATATAATTATATTTAATTATATTATATAATAATATTTCGCATTTTGAGTGGTTGAGGTCAAGGCCGATGGATTGGAACTGCTGCTTTAGGAATTGGAGATCTTTTAGAATAAGCACCTCATAGAGTCCCATCATCTAAATACCACACAGTAAATTTTGAATCATAATCATACATTTTTATTTATCTCAACATCATAAAACAGGCACTGGTTAATAAAATGCACAATCTTAAATAGAGAAAGGTGTCTGAGGTAGGAGGGTCCTGAGTTACAGATCACCCGGCTCTCTTTTAAAGAACATGTTAATTTACAAAACAGTTAAGATATAATAGGTATTATAAAGTCTGAAACGAGGCAAAAGGAGTATGTAAGGATCGTAGCAGGTGGCGTTCTGTAGTTTCTGTCTACACCTATGGGAAGAAGGCATGACTTTATGTTTGTATGTGTATAAAGTCTGAAACTGCAATTGAGTGCAGAATATAAAAAAATTAAAAACAAAATCAAAGAAAAGCAAGTCAACATAAAATTCAAAGAAATATACTGAATTTAGTTGTTGTATTATGGGGTGGATAGCCAAACTGAAAATGACTGGCCCGAGAGGATCACCTTGTTGGCATCCAACTGCAGATTCCAAAACGTTGTCTCTATATAGTAATTTTGAATGGTGCCTGTGGCACTGCGACAAAAAACCATAAATTTCCGATAACTCAATCAACCGGTCATTCAATCCGGTAATTCAATCAAGGATATTTATAATTTGGGCATCTTGCCCTGTCAGAGACTTCACCCTGTTTACCAGATGCTACAAATGGTCAACAATGCCAAACAAACATACAAACATATGGTCATGCAGCCAAAACATGCAGAGACCTGGAATCTTCGTGTGGTCACTGCGGTGAAGGACACTCGATGTCAGAGTGTGCAAAGAAAGCTGACACACCAAAATGTACAACTTGCTCACGCTTTGAAAAGCTCAACACCCACAAAACGGGGGATGCTGAGTGCCCTGCTAGGAAAATAGCGGAATACACGTACATCAACTCTATCGACTACGAGGGCGCCTCGAGCGTCATACTCAAGGCCAGACTTCCGTGTTTAATGCCTGCTGCTGACTCCACAAAACACTGCACTGGACTATACAAGCCCTCGATTATGTTGATGTCTAAGCACATTAGTCGCACGCAGCAAAAATCAAATATAATGTATACATAGCCTCGAACGTGATTTATTTATTTTGTTTACGCATATAATATGTGTTGTAACTAGGTTAAAAAATGCTAGAAACTATTGTTCGCAAACTAATTAAGAAATTACGTTTTTATACCAATAATATTAATAATAATATTTTACCAATTTAAATAATTAAAATCTATTAATTAATATCATTAAAATATTAGATTAGATTATATACGATTAACCAATTAAGATGCCGATTAAGTAAACTACAATCGGAGAGTTTATAAAAATAACTTTAATTAACTGCCAGAGTGACAGTAAGGATAGTAATAAATAATGTATGGTGCGTGTTGATTACCTATATATTATATTAAATAGTTCCGTAGAGTTAATTGTAGATGGATGTAATATGTGTTATTTCCTGAAGGCAATGGCTGTTTCTAGGTCATAAATGATTGTATACAGGGCAATTTTTTAATCACTAGCCAAATTTTCACAGGGTGATCTACCCATGAATATGAACAACTTACACTATAGGACCACCAACTCTGAAATCGCGAGAAAAAATCAGCTGTTTCATACATTTTGGCCGAGTAGGTATTGAACTTTTGTATGAAACAGCAAATTTTTTTTTTCGTGATTTTAGAGTTGAGTCCACAGTGAAAGTTGTTAATATTCATGGGTAGAACACCCTGTGAAAATTTGGCCGGTTATTGAAAACTAACCCTGTATATAGCGCGAAAAAATGTTTAATTTTTTATTTAACATAGGTTTTCTCTTGACTCTAGTCTAGGTCAGAGATGACAAAGTCGACGATGAAGCGAGCTTACCCAGAAGAAGCCTGTTCACTCTCACTTTGAAGAGATCAGGGTTGTATACGTTCGGAAACACAGACGCAGGCAGAGTTCCACTCCTTTGCTGTGCGCATCACAAAAAAAATTATTTAATATTTGGTGCATACTATTCATGATTGAAAATTAAATTGGAGTTCTTTGTTTGATTTTGAACAAGAGACTGAAATTGTTCATCATTGAATGATTATGATTTTATTAGATAATGATTAATATGAGATATTTTTTATTACTTTTTAATTTTTTTTTTAAATAATATTTTACCACATATTAATTCTGAATAAATTTTTATTTTAAAATGTCTTTGACATATCTCGGGCCCCTGGGGTCCCGGAACTTTGGAAGGGGTACGAAGGGCCGAAGCCAACTCGCAGAGGCCCCTTAGACAATTTTAAATGATAAGGAGGCACTAACCGACGATTATTCCTGTATGCACTATGCAAGTACACCCAAAGACAGCCCCCGGTTGGTGCAGGACTATTGCAGAACGTGGAAACAAAACATATTGGCTATGTGTTAGGGTGGCTGTGGACTGGTTACCTAGAACTATGAAAAGATGATGATGGTGATGATATGATTTCTACATTTATATTCTATTCTATTCTGTTCTGTTCTGTTCTGTTCTGTTCTGTTCTGTTCTGTTCTGTTCTGTTCTGTTCTGTTCTGTTCTGTCCTGTTCTGTTCTGTTCTGTTCTGTTCTGTTCTGTTCTGTTCTGTTCTGTTCTGTTCTGTTCTGTTCTGTTCTGTTCTGTTCTATTCTATTCTATTCTATTCTAAAACACTATGGCCCCTGCCTGACCAATATTTTATATACAATACACAGATGAAATGGCAGGGGGTGACTTACACATTCAATATTGGGCCCCCGAAAACGGTCGCTAGCACATAGTGTCGTAGCGACAAAGGGGCAACATGTCTTGAGGTGCTTATGAGGAGTGGAGAGGTATCCCACGGCTATCAGGACTATCTAATGAGGTGGGAGCTCAGTTCCTCGTCAGTGTTCACTCCAGCCGGCCAATAAAGGCAAGCCAGAATGAGGAACATGACTTCTCCCGGGAGATAGGGTCCGTGGGGTCGCTTCTGCCCAACAGCTCGCCACATGCTGCCCTGCGAGTTTATGTATCTCTCTTGGTCTGGCTCCCGACCCTAGACCTGTTTAAGCAAAGTCTACTAGCACAGACCTAGAGCTCAAGAGCGCGCAAGCCCCACCACGACGTCAACGTAGAGATACGGCGGTGGGGTTATTATTATTATTGTACAGCGCCCCTAGGGGTCACAGAAAGAATTAAAATTCGTACCATGAGCACTATAGATTTCGATAGGTAAGAAACCTAACGGAATCTATTCGATAGTCACTAGCGTTTTGCAGCTGTCACCATACACAACACCATGAGTCACTAATTCGACAGAAACTATCGAAAAATACGCTTGCGATAGTAGTTACGTAGCTCACTAGCGTTTTGAGGTGTGAAACATATGTTTACATTATAATTATATATGTTTTTGAGTCTATTAAAATCAAAATAATGTCTGGAAGAGCTTGTTTAGTATAGAATATTTTAATGGCCGCTGAATTTGAAGACGAATGACGTGAACAACGTGAATTTCAATTCAAAATGAGAATTAATGTTCGATACAAACTTTCATCCCCTATTTTACTCCCTTAGGGGTTGAATTTCAAAAAAATCTTCCTTATTCTTTATCTACATTATATAGGGAACCTCTGTGCAAAATTTCAGCTTTCTAGGTCTATGGGTTTGGGCTGGGCGTTGATGAGTCAGTCAGTCAGTCAGGACTTTTCTTTTTATTTATATAGAAAAATATATAGATAGATATGTTATCCATTTTAACTCCACCTACATAGCAAGCTAGGCCTTTAAATAAAATGTTGTCAAATCATAACCGTTTTTGTATGTTTGTTGCATTCCTCACTTTTGCTCACAAATAAGTAGGAATACCTAAGCAACTTTAGTATTTATATACACTTGAGCTTAGCTAATTTATTAAACTTTCAAGTGGCTTTGCTTATCTACGACAAAAACGCCGCGAACCATACAACGTAAACAAAATTACAAATTGAACAGACGACAATATGGGAGCCTCTCTTCGTATTACTGAGAAAGAAAGAAACAAAATTTAAGGAGTGAAGTTAGGGCGTGTACATATAGAACGTCCGTTTTACAGGATCCTTTTTAACGGATCCGTCGCTACTGGAGGTAATATTCACACAGCATTTACAGGACCGATTTTAACGGATCCGACGCTACTGTAAGTAATATTCACACAGCATTTACAGTACCGATTATGCCGACGGAACTGGTCTACTTTCAACACAATTTATCAAAACTTCTTGGTCAATGTATTTTTCAAACGCCTTGCTTGCCATGACTAGGAGGAGCGCACTGGACACGTGTACTCTAGCGAATGAAACCGGCAAATGGTGCCTGTGTGCAGCACACTGCACCTCGCGTAATACACCGCACCCCGCGCACCCCCGTGCCAAGCCCCGCGCGGTTTCAATCAGATAAAACGGATGAGTATTTCCGTTGTGTATGGGATTTTTACTGGATCCAGAATACTGTCATGAGCTCATACAACTACATACGCCAATAGCTTATACGGTTAAAGGGACCTGTAAAACGGACTGCTGCATATTTTGTCGGATCGGTATTTTTTTACTGAATTCAGAATACTGTACTATGTGTGAACTCACTCATACAACTACACACGCCTTCAAATACCGGGCCTGCACAACGGATCGCTATGTGTACGCGCCCTTAGCTAGACGACATGATCTATCGATCTTACGTTGCATTAGCGCCTGCGTATGACTCCGCAAATAATATCATGGTGTAAGCATTATTGAAATCTATTTTATCCACATTAATAGGTTAGCGAGTAATTTTTCGATCACAACTCTTTGTAGACGTACAGTACACGAAGCTTGCATTTCAGATATTATAATTCTGCTAAAGTAAAATTTAATTTTATCAATGTTAATTGCTACAATCTTTTTTATGGAATAGTTTAACAAGTGTTTTAAAGTGTGTCTGTATTTATTTAACGTAAGTAGTTATGATACCTATGATTCACAACAACTAAGAATAAGGGTGTAAGGTTAAGGGATAGCCCTCCGTAAACTAACAGGGTGCATTCAACTCCTTATTTTGAATCGTATTCTACCGGAAATATTCTCAGGAAAATTTTAATATTTTTTTAATCGTTTTTTCAGTTACTATTCCTTTATTTCAATGTAAAATTACATTATCTGTACGCAGTACTCCATTTATGTAAATAAAAGAGCTAAAATCAAAAAATCAGCAATGGATGTTGAAATACTCGGCGGCCGAAGGCTCGCTGCGCTGCCGTTCGCTACGCGCGTTTTGCCACGGTAACGATACATTGCGTGTTTATTGGATTCCCATATCGTTCCTGAAATAATTTCAAGTACCGGTCATCTTAGTATGATATACTGAACTCACCCCATCAGTCTGCGGAGGACTGTCATAGGTGTCATAGTCTGCACAAAACACCCAATCTTCAAATGTTTGACTGCTTCGTTGGTCTAAAGGTCACAAGCGCTACTACTGAGCATGAGGTTATTGGGTTTTTCTATCTGGAATTTCTCAGTAGCAGCCCGGAGTCTGGATTTGTGCCCGGTAGATGGCAATAGGCTCGCCTCCTATTACATGGGACTTAAACATAACTGGCGAAATGTGGGTGTACTATAGGTACACCTCTGCCTAACCCTTCGGGGAAACAAGGCGTGATGTTATGTTATGTCTTCAAATGTTTTAATGCTTTTAGAATAAGATATGAATGTCATTTATCTGTTTTGTTTGTGTTTAAATAAGTAAATTTCAAAATCAAATCAGTCAGTGGTATACGAATTTGGGTGGGGTAGGTACCACAACCAAAAAGTGGAAAATAAAATCTTATTTATAAAAAAAACAACCGACTTCCAAAAAACACTACGAAGTGAAACATAACTTTAATTTCAGACGTCACGTCGGTGGCAAAAAACGAAAATACTAAACCAAAGACACAGACTTCCGAAATTAGTCATTTTTCACTTCGTAGTGTTATTTTGGAAGGCGGTTGTTTTTTTATAAATAAGTTTTTCATTCATGAAATGGGCTTTCGTAACGTTTTTAGGGTTCCGTAGCTCAAAAAGAACACGGTCCCCATATAGGATAATTCGTGTGTCTGTTCGTCTGTCACAGCCAATTTGCTCCGAATCTAATGGAACGATTACGTTAAAATTCGGTACACATGAATTTCTGTGAACCGAACACGTCCGTTCATATGGGGGTCACTTTTGCAGGGAAAATAAGAAAATAAAAATAAAAGTTTTGCAAACTATACCGTGATTACCGTGTAACATATAAAAAGAAAGGGCTTATTGCGGAGGTCTCGGACAGATTATTTTTAATAATTTTAAAATAAATAGTTATAAAGTTATTTAAGAAAATAGACGAAAGTTGACATACCCATTATCTCCGAAATTACTGAGCCTAAAATTATGAAAAAATATAAAAAATATTTCTATACTTTTTATCGATTACATGAAAACCTGTAAGAAGTCTATGATCTTAAAATAACACGGTAAATAAAAAATTTAAAAAACTCAGATACACACTCGATAAATCAGTGTTTAATGGACATTCGCGGTGGTCGGTTTTATTTCATCATCATCCCTATAGAAACGCCCCGGCATCATCATTAAATGTAGGGATCCGATTGCTGCGGTATCGCTGCGAAACGCGCTAGTTTTTTTCATCACACTGACGATCACCGCTGCGGTATCGCTGCGAAACGCGGTAGTTTTTTATATATTTATAAACTAAAACAGATATATGAACTAAAAAAAAATTATAACTATATCTTTGTACTAACTGTACAACTGTCTGTAGTATATAAGTCTGTATCATACTAACACAATATGGATCAAGGTCCGAATTAAAGTTTTTTTTTTTTTTATCACATTGACGCTCACCGCTGTGGTATTGGCGTCAAACGCGCTAGTTTTTCTTCACACTGACGCTCACCGCTGCGGTATCGCTGCTAAACGCGGTAGTTTTTCATTACAATGATGCTCACCGCTGCGGTATCGCTGCTAAACGCGGTAGTTTTTCATTACAATGATGCTCACCGCTGCGGTATCGCTGCTAAACGCGGTAGTTTTTCATTACAATGATGCTCACCGCTGCGGTATCGCTGCTAAACGCGGTAGTTTTTCATTACAATGATGCTCACCGCTGCGGTATCGCTGCTAAACGCGGTAGTTTTTCATTACAATGATGCTCACCGCTGCGGTATCGCTGCTAAACGCGGTAGTTTTTCATTACAATGATGCTCACCGCTGCGGTATCGCTGCTAAACGCGGTAGTTTTTCATTACAATGATGCTCACCGCTGTGGTATCGCTGCGAAACGCGGTAGTTTTTCATTACAATGATGCTCACCGCTGTGGTATCGCTGCGAAACGCGGTAGTTTTTCATTACAATGATGCTCACCGCTGTGGTATCGCTGCGAAACGCGGTAGTTTCTCATCATACTGCCACTCACCGCAGCGGTATCGCTGCTAAACGCGGTAGTTTTTCATCACAAGGACGCTCACCGCTGCGGTATTGCTGCGGTATCACTGCGAAACGCGGTAGTTTTTCAGTCAATTTCATCAATTTTGCGCGATGATTTCGCTTACCGCAGCGACAGTGTGAAAACAGTGTAATATTTAGAAAATCATTCTTCTGCTATTCCAGTTGAATAATGCTGTGGCAGCCGCTAAACCTGACAGAGGTATGTCCTGCCAACACTCAACTGTCAGCTTGCTCCGACTTCGCCTTCATCTACTTGAGCCTGTTAGTTCGACTGTACGGAGGTTCCCGCGACAGGAGAGCGCAGCAGAGCGACGGAGAAGAACAGAGAATAGTGGAGGATGTAGAGAGGAAGAAGGAAGAATATGACTTCATAGTGGTTGGGGCTGGCGCGGCGGGCTGTGTGGTAGCCAACAGACTGTCTGCTGTTAGCAAGTGGAAGGTATGTGGGTTACCAAAGACACTTCCAATATCATGATTCTCAAAAGATAGGCTTATTTTAGAAGATATAACTACTTTGAACTCTACAATAACCTACAATGTATGTAGTGCGGGGTATTAGATTATGATGATTTTGCCAAATGCCTAGTCTAGACGTGTCCGTGAAGGTAGCGTACACATGACGTAATTCACGGTTGTTGTTATGCCCTATAAATAGATCGCAAACAGAGTTTAATTAGTGCAACAATTAAAAAAATAGTGCTGTTTAAGAAATAAAGACCACTTTTAACCGACTTCATAAAAGAAGGAAGTTATCGACACATATTATGTATGTAATATTAATGGAACTGCAATAGATGGGCTTCCAATCAATTATATAAAATTTTATACGTGTATATATGTTTGTCCACGTATTTCTCCGAAATTATTAATCGGATTGTGACCATTTTTTTATTGGCTTACATTTACTTCAACTTAGGGAACAGTGCAAGTTTCATCAAAATCGGTTCAGTAGTTACACGGACTTACTTACTTATCCATACTTACTTATTAGTATTCGCACGGACGCGCAAAAATCGCGTGTCGTGCTAAAAATCGAACAAACAGAAAGCGATATATGTTCAAACGGCGGCGATTTTTCCACGCCGCGATTTTAAATCGCGCGGTGATCGATTTTCAACGCTCGGCGTGGAGCGTTGAAAGAATACGACAAACGAAGTTCTGTAGTTGTGTTGCGTTGGTTAGTACGGCGCGCCGGCTTGTAGACTGTTGTAGATGTGCCGCATGTGCGGGGGGACAAAATCGCATGTGGTATCTTGGCGTGTTATTGCTGACTCTATTATAACTAAATTTAATAACTCGTCAAATGTGCGCATCGATATTCTAAAATAAATTTTTAAAAATTCTAGATATTGTCTTAAATCATCATAGAGCATCTCAAATCGGCATTCGATCGTTGTTCAAGGGATGCATACAAATTTTTTTTTTGCTTTCTTTGTCGTCTCCTGACCACACAAATAGCTACCGCTAACAATAATTGTACAGAGTCCATGATACGTCCGCACAGCACTACGAATGAGTTCGAAGTGATTTTTTAACGTTCGTCCGAACACTGTTGAAGGCGCGAAAACATCGCGCCAGGCGATATTTCCACGCCGCGATTTTTACGCGTCCGTAGCAACGTGAGTTGTGTGACGGCCTGGCTTATTGATACGAGCTACGGGTGTGGGTGTCAAAGGGAAAACATCCCAAAACCTTGGTCGTAGTAAGCCGTTTTCAAGTACGGCCATGTGTACGCTAGCTTGATCGTTGTGCCAGCGTACACAATAAAAATGGTCTTTATTACTTAAACTAAAGACGTACATTGTTTTGCACTAATTAAGCTCTATTTATAGGGCATAACAACAACCTTGAATTACGTCATGTGTACGCTACCATCACGGACATGTCTAGGGTAGCATACTTATTGAGAATCGATGATAGTTATAATTCTATTGAAATCCTAGACGCGTTTGTCTTATGACCGAACCCAATAACCTACTTTCAGTAGAAGATAGATCGCTATTGATGGTAGACTGTATAATTCTATCTGTCCTTACGTCAAGCCGGTAAGATTCCAAAATCTCTTATTTTTTATCTCCGGTATAGCAAAACTAGTATATATAGGTTATTGGGTTCGGCCGTTAGTCGAGTTTAAGGCTTCAAGCAGCCACCAATTTATTGTAATTAATTCGACTGAGCTAAAAACTTAATATCTAAATCCATGTAATAAATACTCATACAAAGTAGGTACAGATTACCTTGTACCTTATACCTACAGTAACGTCTTACGTTTAAATAATAGTCGAGTAATCATGGCGTCGATTATGTTCTAATACCGATCGAATAATCGACTGTTTCCTCTCATAAAGCATCCACCTATGTAACAAGTCTTCAAACTATAGCTATAATTTATTAACGATTAATTTCATAAATTTTTAAATTCAGCCTGACTGGAATTAGAAGGAACACCGATTTCCAAAATAATAATTTCAATTCTTAATTACCTTAACTTTATTATGTAGGTATACTGGGGGCCAACCACCACCTCTTAAAGCAGTATTATTTTAATGTTACTTCAGTGGGAGAAAGAGATGGAGCTATACAGGACGTCTAGCTCCATCTCTTTCCCACACTGAAGTAAGATTACAATAATACTGCTTTAAGAGGTGGTGGTCTAGCTCCTGGTGTCCTGTCATTTCACCGGCAGTGAATTTACAAATTTTTACTTGACAAGTAACGGTCGGCAAAACACGATTTGCCGTTTCATCAACAGTACAACAACAACACCAGTATTATACAACAACAGTTTGTCAAATAATTCACATAAGAAAACAATTACCCGATAAACTTTTTTTTAATAACGTATTATTTGACAAAAAATAAATTTTTTATTCATTTTATCTCTTATAAAAACGTTTGGAATAAAAACGTAATAGGTACTACCTACACATTGCATTTTTAAGCAATTTCCTAAAAAGGAAACTCAAAAAATAGGCAAAATGATAATTTTAATTAATAAATCAACAAAAATAGAACATTATTTTTATTAGGCTACCCGGAACCGAACTATGTAGTTAGATTAGGTTACACATTTTTACTCGCAAAAAAAGGTTAGGTCAGGTTAGAACTGCGAGCCCCTACGCACGAGCCGAGCGAGCAAAGCGAGCGTGCCGTGACAGCGGCCGGCGAGTGCCTAAAACTAGAAAAATAAAATTATGCAAAACAATACTGTCATGATCATATTGTGACTGGTTTAGAAAATATGTTATAAAATGATATTTAGTATAATAAACGTAATATTTCCAAAAGAATCTAAATATTAAATGAAAAATGGTTCACTAATGTTTCACCAAAACGCGGTTGACAATGTTTTGTTCACAAGCAACATTTCAATATTATCTATTTATTTCACAAAATATTATTCCGAAAATGTTTTATTTTATAAACACTCGCTTCACAAACATTTATTTGGCAAACGCTTCTCTTTACAAATATATTATTTCGCATGAGATTTTTAACAAATCGCGTAATAATGCAATATGTAAACTGTTTTTATTCCAAACGTTGCTTTAGGTATGAGATAACATGAATAAAAATGAATTGTTTGTCACATAATACGTTAGTGAAGAACAAATTATCGGGTACTTATTAATGTTTTTAAGTGATTTGTTTTTTACAAACTTGTTGTTTATTGATGAAATGGCTGAAATGACAGGACACCGCGTTCAATATAAATTAAGCTACGAAAAAATGTTTTATTCATTAAGCTTCAATTCGAACACTGTCTATATTTGACGAAAAAATTTATACAATGTGGATCTGGACGTACGACTTTAAATTAAAACGAGCACAGTACTAGTCCATCGAAACATTTTAAAACACGAACATTAGTAGAGTAGTTAATGGAAAATTAAAAAATTACAGTTTTCAAACAAAATAAATAGCAGAATTAACTGCATGAAAAGTAAACACGCTTTATCTACGCAAAGTCACTGAACAACGGTGCAGTGCGGGGTGCGGGGCGCGGCGGCGGCAATGTTTACCTATTATTACGGACTCAGATCTACATCATGTTAAAAAATAAGAAAATGAAAAATAATTTCGTGTGGCTAAAGTATTCATTGGATTTGATTGATTTTTGTATACGGGCAAAGAACATGGTTCTCTTTACGTGGTTTAAAGGAATGTCAATCGTCCTGTTCCACCTTGTATATCATCCAAATAGTCAGTTAAAAGAAAAATAACAAAAAGAAAACTAAATGACATCTTACAATTATTTTGTCAACAAATGACCAGTTATGAAAAGAGGTTGCAAACTGTCAATTTGAAATTCCTAAGTTGTTTTTTTTTTTTAGATTTACTCAGTAAATTAATTATTTAAGCACACAAGTTTTAGACCATTGTACCCTTTACCAAACTAAGCACAAATAAGCATCCGATCTGTTTCTAAAGCACCTACATCTTCTAAATCCAGGTGCTACTGTTAGAAGCAGGCATGGAGCAGCCAGACGTGACGCTAGTGCCTGCCTTATCGACCGCTCTGATTGGCTCCAACATCGACTGGGACTACAGCACGGAACCCAATGGAAAGAGCTGCTTGGCGCGACAGGGACAACGCTGTGGATGGCCTAGGTAACCAGCGATTTATGGAAACAATAGCGCGCTGTTGGATGTGGAACTTTCGACGCTAAGCCGAGCGTTGAAAAAACTTTTTTACAAAAAAAAAAACAACCGACCTCCAAAAAAAAACACTACAAAGTGTAAATGTGAAAAATAACTTTATTTTCGGAAGTCGGTGTCTTTGGATCTGTGTTTTAGGTTTTTGCCACTGACTTCCGAAATTAAAGTTATTTTTCACTTTTTCACATTGTAGTGTTTTTTTGGAGGTCGGTTGTTTTTTTTTTTTGTAAAAGTCTTTTATTTTTCACTTTTTTGTGGGTCGGTTTTTAATTTATCTAAGTTACAATAGCCTAATGGCAACTACTCATCACCTTTTACAACACATTGCTTTCCACGATGCAGGGACGTTAATTGTTAAGGAGTTCTCCTGGTACTTCACCATCAGTTCCACTTCACCATATAAATTGTGACGAGCTTGTATTGCTTAGCAATAAGTTTAAAGTAATCGAATCGCAACCCGTAAAATACTTATTATTGAGTTGTTTCGGTGGCCATCTTACCATCTGTGGTCTTCGTCATCAGTTTCACTTCACCAAATGGTACTTTCCAAGGGCAAATGCACAAGTTACCATAAAAAATACCCAAATCGCTATAGGTGTGCCTATAATATTTGCAGAGTTCCCTCGATTTCTCCAGGATCCCATCATCAGATCCTGACCTGATGACTATGGGACCACCTGGAGAGTATACCCTTTCAAACAAAAAAGAATTTTTCAATTCGGTCCAGCCGTCTTCGAGTGAACACACTTAAAAAAAAAGATTTTGACGAACTCAGTGAGAACCTCCTCCTTTATCGAAGTCAGTTAAGAATAATTTATAGCCAGAGTGCATCTCATGACAATTCCAATAAGCCCAAACACGGCTAGGATACATTGTTTTATTACGGAGTTCCGGTGCCTACCTTCCGGCTTCATCATCTGATCAGTTCGATGGTACCATTTTTATCAGCACTATTTATTAAAATTGGCTTCGTCGTAGTCGCTTAACTATCTTAATCGAGATAACATATCGCCACCCGAGAAATACTTATCATTGAGGAGTTCCCGTGGCCGTCTGTGGTCTTCTCCATCAGTTCATCATTCCACTTCACCAAATGATACTTTCTGAATGCAAATTCTTGACTTATTGTTGAAAATATCAAAATTACTATATATTTGCCTATAATATTTGAGGAGTTCCGTCAATTCCTAATGGATCCCTTCATCAGAACTGGACTTTGATGAAAATGTGACCAATCTGGGAGTATGTCCTTTCAAATAAAAAAAGATGTTTCCAAATCGGTTTATACATGACGGAGTACTGGGGTAACAAACATTTAATAAAAAACATAACACCGAATTGATAACCTCCTTCTTTTTCTTGAAGTCGATTCAACGGCGTGCTTTTATTTAGGCATCCATTTAGATGACGACTAGTGTTAGTAATATCGGGCATTAGATCGTCATCGATTTTTCATTTTGCTGAGTTTTGCTCTTATCGTCACACAGAAGGAACTTACTAAATAGTTTCGAGTGAATTCAAATAAATCAACTCAGCCTATCGCAGCACACTGCTGCACTTAAGCCTCTCTCAGGCTGCGTCACAACCTGTCCTCCGCCTTCCGCATCTATTCCTTCCCAGCCACGTTTTTAAGGTCGCCGGTCAATCTAGCTGGCCACACTACGCTTGCCGATACACGGTCTCCAGTCCAGGACTCCCCTGCTCCACCAGCCATCGGTCCTTCAACAAACATCGCCAGCCCTCTGCCACTTCAGCTTGCTTGCTTGAATTCGAATATATGGTTTGATAACTCGTAGATCTGCGTTCCGGCTAAAATCTTAGCTCCTTTAAAATGTCTTAGCAAACTAACGCTGATTTTAAAAATTGCGTACGTCGAGTTAAAGGTTTTCGTGCAAACAATTGGTTATTTCAATCAGCTCTGTAGTAATAAATAAGTGACTAACAATTAAACTGATTCATTTAAACTATTTTGAGTTTTTTGTAATAACTAATTTGATTTGTAGTCAATCAAGAGGTCTGGGGTTTATTGCAATGCCTCAAGGGTGGCTTCTTTGCCTGCGATGTACGTTAAGTAGCTGATAAAATCCATCTTTTAGCGCAAAAGGCTGCTAAAATGTTCTTGTAATCGACCATCCATGCACCCGAAAGCCATCTACATAAATTCTATCTAACATCATCATCGTCCTGCCCTTGTCCCATGTCACATGAGGTCGGCGCAACACGTTTTCTTCTTCCATTCTCCCGTGTCATCTGTCACGCTATCTTTTACCTTCTCCCAAAACTTCGATAAATTCTATCTTCCAATTCCCCGTGATAATCGATAGAACCGCGTGATAAACCATGATCTATTGGGATTACCCATTCCAATCGCACTCTCACCCAATATTTATTCGTTATCAACAAGCATCTGATAGTCGTTCGCGGATTCAGTCAATGTGACACGCGGCGCCTGCCCTTCCCTGTTATCAGTGTAAACATACCACGTAGCGCACGTTTCGCTAATCTTATCATCTACTAGGTACTAGTCATAAATGTTACTGTGCTGTTCTACTACGTCTATTTTCCCTTTAGCACTACTATTGCTAAGTGGTGATTAGTTATCATCGACATTATTTTGCAGTCTACTATGAGTCCTATGACTATATTGCAGTCTACTATGAGTCCTACGACTGTATTGCAGTCTACTATGAGTCTTACGACTGTATTGCAGTCTACTATGAGTCCTACGACTGTATTGCAGTCTACTACGAGTCCTATGACTGTATTGCAGCCTACTACGAGTCCTATGACTGTATTGCAGTCTACTACGAGTCCTACGATTGTATTGCAGTCTACTACGAGTCCTATGACTGTATTGCAGTCTACTATGAGTCCTACGACTGTATTGCAGTCTACTATGAGTCTTACGACTGTATTGCAGTCTACTATGAGTCCTACGACTATATTGCAGTCTACTACGAATCCTATGACTGTATTGCAGTCTACTATGAGTCCTACGACTTTATTGCAGTCTACTATGAGTCTTACGACTGTATTGCAGTCTACTATGAGTCCAACGACTGTATTGCAGTCTACTACGAGTCCTATGACTGTATTGCAGTCTACTACGAGTCCTATGACTGTATTGCAGTCTACTATGAGTCCTACGACTGTATTGCAGTCTACTACGAGTCCTATGACTGTATTGCAGTCTACTATGAGTCCTACGACTGTATTGCAGTCTAATATGAGTCCTACGACTGTATTGCAGTCTACTACGAGTCCTAGGACTGTATTGCAGTCTACTATGAGTCCTACGACTGTATTGCAGTCTACTATGAGTCCTACGACTGTATTGCAGTCTACTACGAGTCCTACGACTGTATTGCAGTCTACTATGAGTCCTACGACTGTATTGCAGTCTACTATGAGTCCTACGACTGTATTGCAGTCTACTACGAGTCCTATGACTGTATTGCAGTCTACTACGAGTCCTATGACTGTATTGCAGTCTACTATGAGTCCTACGACTGTATTGCAGTCTACTATGAGTCCAACGACTGTATTGCAGTCTACTACGAGTCCTATGACTGTATTGCAGTCTACTATGAGTCCTACGACTGTATTGCAGTCTACTATGAGTCCTACGACTGTATTGCAGTCTACTACGAGTCCTATGACTGTATTGCAGTCTACTACGAGTCCTATGACTGTATTGCAGTCTACTATGAGTCCTACGACTGTATTGCAGTCTACTACGAGTCCTATGACTGTATTGCAGTCTACTATGAGTCCTACGACTGTATTGCAGTCTAATATGAGTCCTACGACTGTATTGCAGTCTACTACGAGTCCTATGACTGTATTGCAGTCTACTATGAGTCCTACGACTGTATTGCAGTCTACTATGAGTCCTACGACTGTATTGCAGTCTACTACGAGTCCTACGACTGTATTGCAGTCTACTACGAGTCCTATGACTGTATTGCAGTCTACAACGAGTCCTATGACTGTATTACAGTCTACTATGAGTCCTACGACTGTATTGCAGTCTACGATGAGTCCTATGACTGTATTGCAGTCTACTACGAGTCCTATGACTGTATTGCAGTCTACTATGAGTCCTATGACTGTATTGAAGTCTACTACGAGTCCTATGACTGTATTGAGCTTTTGACTCCTTTACTTCTAATCATCATCTGCCTGCCTTTTCCCAACTATGTTGGAGTCGGCTTCCAGTCTAACTGGGTGCAGCTGAATTCCAGTATTGTACATGAAGCGACTGCGACTGCCTATCTGACCTCTACAACCCAGTAACTGGGTAATACGATACCCCTTGGTAAGATTGGTTGTTAGAATTTCGGGCTTCTGACGACCCGTAACGACTGTCAAAGATCCAAGAATGACAGCCGGGACAGGGGGAGCCGGGTGTATAAAGATGGTCACCCATCCACGGACCAACCGCTGCAAGCGTAGCTTAAACTGATCGATCGACCCGTGTGGCTGTTATCACTTAACCACGAGCCCCCCAATAGTCTTCTACAGTTAATTATCCACCATTATGTTACCATTAATTATTTCATGATCTCCGTATTTTAATAATCTCTGTATTTTCTATACATAGGTATACGTATAATATTACTTGTCTTGACTGATTCGTCAACGCAGAGAAATTAAAATAAAGGATTGAAAAATAAAAATAAATATACATGTTCGTACAACAAAGCTGTAGAACTAATACAGAATTAATACTCCCTTGCATTAGTAGTATTGAAACGTCTGTATTTTCTATAAAAATTAAAATAAATGTTTTGAAAAATATAAACAAATATTTCCTACATGTTTAGATTATTTTTTATTACCGAAGTTCATTTAAAATGCTATTTGAAGGTAATGTGGTGCATGCAATCTGTAAATTTTTGCGAATAGGGCGGCTTGATGGGTTTCTGACTTAAGAGCCCTGAATGGCGTTTCAAATTTTTTATGGTTATTTTCGTTAAACATGGCAACTTCATAAAATAATGTGGACGGAAGTGATAATTATTTGATATTAATAAAAAAAAACGTTTGCAACTGCACGAAGACACTTTTTTTGGGCTTTAAAGGCCAGTTCTCTTAGATCCGTAGAATTACCCCAAAATATTACGCCGTACCGCAGTGTGGTGGAGACGTATGCGGTAAGAACGGTGCTGTGATTGACGAACTTGCTTAAATTTAATAAAGGATGGCAATATTGATTAAGTTTTTCTAATTATATGATCAGTGTATGTTTTCCATGTCATGTACTGATCTAACCAAAGCCCTAGAAATGTTGTGTTGTCTATTTTAGCAATCTTATTACCTTCATATTTAATACTTATTTGTATTAATAGATTTTGTCCGCTGGTTAAAATTGAGCTCGTGGCTAAGTAATAACAGCCGCACGGGTCGATCCATCAGGTTAAGCTACGCTTGCCGGGGTTGGTTTGTGGATGGGTGACCATCTTTACATACCGAGAC
This sequence comes from Fissipunctia ypsillon, assembly GCA_947568875.1. NCBI lineage: Eukaryota > Metazoa > Arthropoda > Insecta > Lepidoptera > Noctuidae > Fissipunctia > Fissipunctia ypsillon. The sequence continues at coordinate 3,862,221 of OX387665.1, read as the reverse complement.
TCCTCCGTGCCTCGGAAAGCACGTTAAGCCGTTGGTCCCGGCTGTCATTCGTGGATCTTTGACAGTCGTTACGGGTCGTCAGAAGCCCGAAAAGTCTGACAACCAGTCTTACCAAGGAAGTATCGTATTACCCAGTTACTGGGTTGTGGAGGTCAGATAGGTAGTCGCTCCATGTAAAATACTGGTATTCAGCTGCATCCGGTTAGACTGGAAGCCGACCCCAACATAGTTGGAAAAGGCTCGGCAGATTGATTTTTGTCCGCTGGTTAAAATTCATGATGTGGGTTTTTCCAAAATTAATTTTTAGGTTGTTATCGGTTAGCCATTGAATAATTGAGCCTAAACTGTTTTTTTTTTTGTTGTTATTTATTTGGTTTTTTTTTTGTTGTTATTTATTTGGTTTTTTTTTTGTTGTTATTTATTTGGTTTTTTTTTTGTTTTCATATCTTAGCTTTTTCCTATAAATATTGTAGTATACAGTCATCGGCAAATAGAGCCATGGCATGTTCTATGGTTCTAGGAATATCGTCTATATAATATAAGAATAACAACGGACCAAGTACACTCCCAGCGGTACATCGTAATATATAAATATTTGTTTTGATAAGAAGATTTGTTCTGTTTTAGTTCTATGACAACATTTTGCTATTTTAGAAAGAAAGAAAGAAAGATAAATACGTTTATTTGTCACAGAAATACATGCATACAAAACAATAAGAATAATCAGAAAAATAAAACAAACTAGATCCACATTATAATGACGAGCTCAAAATAGAAATAGTCGGCAGCTGCACATCATGACTGTGACAAGAAGGCTTCCACTTAGCATGATGCAGTGCTATTGGGACCCACTGCACAGCGCTGATTTTCAGTGGTCACCCGAAAAAGACGTACGGAAATCAAGTCAGGTTCAGTGATTAGTACATAAATAGTAACTTAACAATACAAAACAACCAGTAACTACTTAAAATATGCTGCAACAATACAACCAAATGTATGGATAAATATTATGAAATTAATCCGCAGGCATCACTGTGCGTGCATAAAGAATGTACCTACCCAAAACATAAATTAGTTGTTTATTTTCTGCTGACTAGGCACGACTCAATTAATTCTAGTACATTGTCCCTAATTCCAAGTTTGCCTTTAATTGCAATCCCTAAACCGCGGCGCGTACCCCGCAGAGGATACTCACTGTGTGGTACGGACCTCGGCTTGGGGTGTCTTATTAACAGAACATCATAAACAATGCTTATAGAGGCAAAGTGATGGGTGGCTCGAGCACCATCAACTCCATGGCGTACATCCGAGGGAACAGACTGGACTACGACACCTGGGCTGCCATGGGGAACGACGGCTGGAGCTATGATGACGTGAGAGAAACAGTCTCTAATGCACCCTGCTTCTTGCACTGTTGCACTTTGATTATAAGTTTGTCTTAATACTTGCTTTGATTGTTATTCTTGAAAGCGCTAATTCAACCAGAAAATTGTAATAGCCCTGATTTCAAATACTCACTGGTACTGAACAAATTGATAACTAGAAACATAGTATGCACTGAAAACTACTGCCACACACTTTTAAAACTATGCACAGAGCACGCAGCACATTGTGCATATATATAATATGAACTAAATATACTCTAAACTAAACAATCCGATATTCTTAACATAGGTGCTGCCATACTTCAAGAAATCTGAGAAGAACCTGAACTTCAAAGGTGTGAACCGCAAATACCACGGCGTTGACGGACAGCAGTCTATTTCCAGATACCCTTACATTGATAGACCCTCTATCATGATGACTGATGCGTTCCACGAAAGAGGACTGCCTATAGCAGACTACAATGGAGCCTTCCAACTGGCCACGATGCAAGCCCAAGCAACAGCAGAATATGGAGAGCGAGTGTCTACTAACAACGCATTCATAGAACCAATCAGATACAAAAGGAAGAACCTAACCGTTAGGAGCAAATCTGAAGTGTTCAAAATACTGATAAATGAACAAAAGATTGCTTATGGCGTCAAATATATTCGAGATGGTCAAGTTCACACAGCTTACGCTAAGAAAGAGGTTATAGTTAGTGGAGGCAGTATAAACTCTCCGAAATTGCTCATGTTGTCTGGCGTGGGTCCTAAGGATCACTTGTCCAAGTTGAATATTAACGTTAAGAAAGATTTAGCCGTTGGAGAGAACTTACACGATCACGTTACTTTTAATGGTATCATAGTAGCTCTGCCCAATAAGACAGCAACTCGAGTTGATAACGAAGAGGTTCTCCAAGAATTGTATGACTACAGTCAAATGAAGCTCAAGCACGGACCACTGTCTGGAAACGGACCGGTCAATTCTATAGCATTTATAAAAACTGATCCTGATTTACCTGCACCTGATATTCAGTACCAAATAGATCATGCATTTATGAATGAATATATTCGTGAACCAGAAATCTACGATCAGATCACAATATTCCCTACCGCTTTCTACGATGCTTTGCTTCCGAGAACTATGAATTTGGTTCCGAAAAGTAGAGGAAAACTGTTGTTGAATCCTCAGAACCCACATGGCAAGCCATTATTGTACCCTAACTACTTCGAAGACCCAACTGATCTTATACCCCTAGTCAAGGGAGTAAAGTTTCTCATTAGTTTGGAGAAAACAAAAGCTTTTAGAAACCAAGGTGCTTACTTTGAGAAGACACCGTTAAAGGCTTGTAGAGACTACCCGTGGGGTACTGACGAATACATTGTGTGTTTGGCTAGATCTTATACTACGACTACCTACCACCCTGTAGGGACTTGTAAAATGGGCCCTAAGAAGGATAAGAAAGCTGTTGTAGACCCAAGATTGCGGGTGTATGGAATATCTGGCTTAAGAGTTATAGACTCTTCTATAATGCCTGTTGTGAATCGTGGAAACACTGTTGCGCCGTCTATTATGATTGGAGAAAGGGGCGTGGCTTTCGTAATCGAAGACTGGTTGAAGAAGTAATGTTATCTCACATGAATAATTGAATACGAGACAGTCAAGTGTGTTATCTATTGCATAATAGATGGCATTCCTTATATCATTTCTTGTTTGTGTACCTATACTTGTAAATGACCTAGTTTCGACTAAATGAATAATTTGTTTTGATTTTTTAACGACACATTCTTATAACATGTGTGTTATGCGAATCTTATAGTCAAGGTGTTTAGTTGTGTTGTTAATAAAACGTCATTTTTATCGTAACAATATGTTTTATTTTTATTAAATTGCATTTTTCTCATATTCAGGTTACAAAAGTATAAAATCCAATAATTTAATGATCGGCTTAGGACAGTGTTCTAGCTCATACAGTTACAATAAGATGGATCATAATTCCTATTATAGGGTTACTAATCGAAGCCCTATGTTTTTTTTTTCTTTGATTACATATTCACTGTAATATACACAAATCTTAAATACAATATACAATCTAACACTAAAATATATATATTATGTACAAGTATATAAAGAAAAGAGACAAAAAAATTAAATAAAAGGGAGAGTTCATTGGGCATCAAAAAATTGGTCCGCATCGTTATCAGTGGAAAAAGTGCCCAAAAGGCTGGCAGCGTTGCCACGTCGGATGGCAATGCTGGCCCTTTGAGCTAAAAATAGGCCAGCCCTCTGGTCACTCGAAGAGTCGACCAACCGCTTAGCGATATCTCGAAATACTCGATGAGCACTCGGACCCCATGGCCCTAGTGTTTCAACCCCAAACGGCTCAACCATATAGCTACCAATAAGGTTGTTATATTTGCGCCATTTGAGGTTTTCTGCACCTGCAGCAGCCGCCCTAGCACGGCCCGCCATGCTAGGAAGAAGGGATGGCGCGAGGGTGTGGACACAGCTTGCATCCAACACCAATGGCCTACCCAACTTCCAAGGCATTATGATAATTCCGTCTGGCCTCTTCCCATCGTCGCGTACCAAGTCATTGGGTTCTAAAATAGCGGGCACCCCGGCGGTGACAAGAGCTCGACGGATGATGTCATTAATGCTTGCGTGCCGTGTCAACCGACCAGCACTCTTGCTGTAAGAAAGGCCATGGTGTCCGAGGCGGTTGGCTTCACCAGCTCTGACAGTGATGAGGGGCCCCGCAAGGAACGCCCAGACGTAGAATTGTAGCGAGCCGGAAAGTGGTGCCACCCAGCATAGTGCCTATGTTGGGTGACGGTAGCGCCTGAAGCTAGAGGCCCTACTCCCATTCTCCCACAGCAAGCAGGCGGGCACGCTCAACAGTATTGGTGGACGTATTAATGAGGTTATTCCGTACCAACCTGCAGAGCGGCTAATCCCACTGTCTCTGGGAAGACGAGTTCTCGGGCTGCACCGTATCCGAACAAGCCACCTTCCAGGCGTTCATCGCATGGGTCAAACACGCCACTTCAGAGTCAACCTGTGAAGGGGCTGTGATTTTTGCGGTTAACTTTTCGGTGCTGTGGACCGAGGACAGGAACACTGTAAGCTAAGAGTAAGCTTACACTGGAAATTTTGCGGACGCCGAGCCCACCAAAATGAAAGGGTAGTGTGGCTTGCAGCCACGCACGGTCGTCCAATGCCACATTTAAAATGGATGTTAGAGTATTTCGAATAATTTGATCGATTTTGTCTAAAAGGTGTGGCTGCTTCCATAAAGAGGAAGAGAGGAGAAAATACATAAAATTTGGATCGAAATAGCAGTATCTGATAAGGGTGAATGCCGAATGTAATTTTTTTTAGAAAGTCTCTCCGAAATATCGTTAAAATGTTTAATTTTTTCGTCAACACAAGGTGAAAAACTGTCTTCTAAAATTGGGGAAGCTATGAGATGCAGTGAACTTTTTTCCAAATTTTTGATATTTGGGGATATTGAATTAAATTTATGTATAGTCGATTGTCTGTCGGTATTGTCACAAACGTAAATTTCATATTTTGAGTGATTGAGGTCAAGGCCGATGGATTGGAACTGCTGTTTTAGGAATTGGAGATCTTTTAGAACAGTCACCTCATAGAGCCCCATTATCTAAATACCACACATTAAATTTTGAATTTAGTTGTTGTATTATAGGGTGGATAGCCATACTGAAAATGACTGGCCCGAGAGGATCACCTTGTTGGCATCCGACTGCAGATTCCAAAACGTTGTCTCTATATAGTAATTTTGAAGGGTGCCTGTAGCACTGCCACAAAAAAACCATAAAGTTCCGGTAACTCCTTTTTTGCTTCAGCCAACAAAGTGTCCCTGTTAACTGAGTTGAAGGCGTTCTTAACGTCAACCTTGAGAATGACCTCACCTTTACCGGAATTTAAAAAACTGGAAAGGGCATTTTGATTTGATTTACGGCAGCCTCGCTGCCCCGTGAATCCAAAACCAAGTTGTAGGGGCATGAACTTGTTAGTTAGAATTTCGCCGTACAATTTGCAGCAAAATTTGGCTGCCGTACGCCTGTAGGTACACCCAATAGCAATGGAGCGAATGACGCCGTCCCTCTTGCGCTGGGCGCATAAGTTGGCCCCGTACAAGACATCGAGGACGGCATCATTCACACTGCCGTTGCGCATCAGGTTAATTAGAGCCGCAAGCTCTTTCAAAAGTGACTCACCAGGTTCCCCAGCGCCTGAGCTCAGTAAGTATTTTAAATGCTGAGGAGTCAGGCCGTCGAGGCCGCCGATGGAACCACTTCGAAAAGAGCTCACGGCTGCAATCAGCTGGGGAGCAGTAACATTAAAAAGTGTCGAATCGAGAGGGAGGGTGCGGGGGTCGGGGAAGGTGAGACCATCCGCAGGCGCTGTATGTTTACTCTCCAGGGCTGAAAGAGTTTCTGGAGAGTAGGGAACCACCACATTGGTACTGAATAGTAGCCTGGCCGCTCCCCAGATATCACCTTCACTTAGTTTGGATTCTACATGTGAATATAACCCTCTTCGTGGAAGGTTATTCTAGGATCTAAAATAAGGGTCAAATATTACAGTTATCTTTAATTTGGTTTGTCAATGTTTTTTTAGTTGCCAAATTTTTTTGAATATGCAGAATTCTATATGGGAAGGTGAGTAATTGCGCCCAGGCACTTAGTGAATTCTCCTGGGTCGCAAGATGGAGACATCCGTGCCAAACTCAGTGCAACAGGCCGTCTAGCGCTCCGGAGAACTCTCTTTAATACTGGGGTAGAATTTTAGAATTTTTTCTATTTGGTTTTTTTTAAATCAAAGAAATCACGACAGTATTTTTTCTATTCCTGAAATAAACATGCGAATGCTATTTACTTTTTCTAAAAAATCCCCCAAACTTAGTGCAAAATATCCTGAGTGCAAAATAACATTATTTCAGGGTTCCCACAACCCTGAAATAATATTATTTTGTAAAGACTGAAGATCGTGACGTGTCGCGCTCAGATTTGCTATCAATGTCACGTGACCAGTGGCTATATTTTATCATAATATATTATAACATAAGTTATGGTCCTACTGGAACATAGATATATACAGGGTTTGCAATAAGAACATAATATGATCTAGATCATGAAACTGTAGTTTGTAATTTGGTTACATTATCGCGTTAGGTGACAAACCTGTAAAGAAAACTGTACGGTGGGAAATAAATAAATAAACAATTATTTCGCAAAAATATTAATAAACCTATTTTTTTTCTATTTTCTCAAATCTTAAATACAATACACAATTACTAACTAACGAACTAACTATACAAATAAATATACAAAACAAAAGGAAACATAGACGTCGAAGTACTCGTCCGCATCGCTGTCATCCGGAAACGTGCCCAGCAGACTGGCAGCATTGCCACGTTGAATGGCAATGCTAATTCTTTGGCCAAAGAACGAGCCAGCCCTCTGGTCACGTGAAGTGTCGACCAATCGGCGAGAAATTTCCTTAAAAAGGAGACGCGCACTCGGGCCCCATGACCCGAGCGTTTTGACCCCCAAACGGCGCAAAACTGTAGTTTTCGATAAGATTACAGTATTTACACTTTTTTAGGATCTCAGTAGCCGCAGCAGCGGCGCCAACACAGTATACATCTCCATAACGCTCATCTATATGGCTGAACTAGAGTGCCGTGCTTGGAACATGAGATGGCGCAAGGGTGTCAACACAGGTTGCGTCCCACACCAGAGGTCTACCCACCTTCCAAGGCAACGTCATGCCGTCTGGTCTCTTCCCATCGTCATGTACCAAGCCGTTTGGTTCTAATACCGCTGGTACGCTGGCGGTGACAAGAGCTCGACTAATAATATCGTTGATGCTGGCATGCCGTGCTATGCTCCTGCAGCAGGACAGGCTATGGTGTCCAAGATTGTCGATAGCTTCACCGCAGTGACACCAATGCGGAGCAACACAAGGTGAGCCCAAGCGGAGACACGTAGCAAGCCGAAACGGAGAGTCATGAATCATAGTGCCTATGGTGGATGACGGAAGCGCCTGAAGCCACAAGCCTGACTCCCATTCTCCCACAGCCAGCAGACGGGCACGCTCAACAGTATTAAATGACGTGTTTACTAGGGTATTCCGTATAATACTGCAGAGCGGCACGTTCCACCGTTTCTGGGAGGACGGGTTGTCGGGCAAATCAGTATTGGTACAAGCCATTTTCCAAGCGTTCAACGCATCGAACAAACACGGTACCTCCAAATCGACCAGTGAGGAAGATAAAATTTTCCTGATTAATTTATCGGTACCGTGGACCGAAGAGAGGAAGGCCATTTAATTTAAACTTGAAATTTTGCCGACGCCGAGACCACCCCAGGCGAATGGGAAGTGTGGCTTGCTGGCACGCTCGGTCGTCCAGGGCCACATTTAAAATAGAAGTTAGTGTGTTTCTAATAATTTGGTCCGCTTTTTCTAAAATTTGTGGATGGTTCCAAAGATGGAAGGAGCAAAGGCTATACGTAAATTTCGGTCCAAAGCAGCAGTATCGAATTAGTGTGAAGGCCGAATGGATGTTAATTTTGAAAAGTCTTTCCGAGACATCATGAAAATGTTAAATTTTTTCCTCAACAAACGTTGGAAAGGATTCGTCAAAAATTGGGAACCCCAGGAGGTGAAGGGAGTTTCTTTCCGTAATTTTAATATTTGGTGCTGTTGTATTAAATTTTGCATTGGTAGTCTGTCTATCAGTGGTTTGGAGCAGATAAATTTTACATTTTGAAAGGTTAAGGAAAGGCCGATAGATAGAACTAAATTTTTCTTTTATAAAAGCTAAATCTTTTAAGACTGTGTCTACATCACCTCCCAGGGTTCCGTCAGCCAAATACCATACGTTGAATTTACAATTTAGCACACACATATAACATCACGCCTTGTTTCCCCGAAGGGTTAGGCAGAGGTATACCCACATTTCGCCAGTTATGTTTAAGTCCCATGTAATAGGGGGCGAGCCTATTGCCATCTACCGGGCACAAATCCAGACTCCTTTAGAATGAGATTTAGAATTTAGTTGTCGAATAATTGGATTTATTGCCAAACTAAAAATGACTGGCCCAAGAGGGTCATTCTGTTGACATCCAACGGCTGATTTCAAAAGGTTGTCTTTATAAAGTAATTTAGAGGGGTGCCTGCAACATTGATATAGGAAACTGTAAATTTTGGGTATTTCTTTTTGGACTTCTGTCAACAAGGCGTCCCTGTTTACGGAATTAAATCTAAAATCATTTACAAAACTAAGTTGAATTTTGATACTTTTAGTTCTCAACCCTTCTAGATACTTAATAAAATTAATAAGGTATTTTTGTTACTCTCTAGCCTATTATAGAGGTATCTCTCAGAACAAAAGAAAGTCGTTGTGCTAGTTTTAAAACTGATATAGCTGCTAAAATTGTGTTTAGTATCGTTTTGTTTAAATGGTTTTTGGATTCAATTCCAAATACATCTTATTAAGATTGTAATTAAGTATATTAACTTTTTTTAGTTTTATCAATTTCTGCATTAATGTAATTGTAAAACAAGTTAATGAATCCGCATTTAAAATAGTTTATCTTTTAAGAACGAGGCTTTCGTAACGTTTTTCCATTAGCATGTTTATGAAGGAATTCTTCAGCACGTCTCGCATCATAATTACAGCATTTAGTAGAGTACTTCAAGGCCGATATCGTTGATTAAAAACGCAACCTCGCTTACTTTAGTAAATTAAAATAAGACAAATCATTTTGGTCGGTGTTCCAACGAAACACCGTCGTGTTTGATCTAAATTACGAAAATAAAATAATTCGGCAAATAAATAAAATCGAGAATTAAACGGGTAAGTAGTTATAAAGTCATAATTTTCCACCCTTTTTTTTTTTTTTTTTTTTTTGTGGATGGGAAATCATCAAATGACTTCTCCCGCTCTGGGCGGAGCGGGAGGGCGTGTCAGACTTTTACTGACTAAAACCCACCCGTGTTCCTTCTGTTGCCTGTGCCGGGGCCACGGTAACTCTTTCGAACATCCCGCAACCCTAGCTGGCATCGGCCCTAGCGGACCCCGTCAATAGTGCTGACATCTCTTTGAGGCGCGCGTGGAACACAACGCGTCGTCGACTCGGGCTTTGTCCTTACCGGACGGCGAGCTACCCATTGCTCGCCGTCCGCAAGCCCGCGCCTACGGTGGCCGGGAATCGGCTGTCAATTCCCGACGCCCAGGGCGTCTCCTGCGGCGACTAGGGGCGTGAGGGCGCAAAGCTTGCCTCTCCCTCACGCGTTCCGCCTCCTCCTATAATTTTCCACCCTAACGCCTTCTTAATGTTAGATTGTTTTTAATGATTAATTAGATTAACCCCTGAGTACCAAAAGCTTCGCTTCATGTAAAATACTGTAGTGCTATTCTGTAAGAATCCCAGAATCCCAGAGCTGTCATTAGTGTCAATCCCTAGCGTCAGGTGGAATGACAGCTCACTGCGCTAGGGACTGACACTATTGACGGAGCTGTCATTGGTGTCAAATGTCAATCCCTAGCGTCAGGTGGAATGACAGCTCACTACGAGCGGACTTCACCTATGTAGGTTAACACACGGTGAGGTTTTTACAGAACAGATCGACTGGTATTCAGCTGCATCTGGTTAGACTGGAAACCAACCCCAATATAGTTGTGAAAAGGCTAGGCAGTTGATGATCCCTGAATACAAAGTGGTTTAAAAGATTCACACTGACATTTTCCTATTATACTTTGATAAATGCTTTTTTTTTTTTTTTTTGTGGATGGGAAATCATCAAATGACTTCTCCCGCTCTGGGCGGAGCGGGAGGGCGTGTCAGACTTTTACTGACTAAAACCCACCCGTGTTCCTTCTGTTGCCTGTGCCGGGGCCACGGTAACTCTTTCGAACATCCCGCAACCCTAGCTGGCATCGGCCCTAGCGGACCCCGTCAATAGTGCTGACATCTCTTTGAGGCGCGCGTGGAACACGACGCGCCGTCGACTCGGGCCTGGTCCTTACCGGACGGCGAGCTACCCATTGCTCGCCGTCCGCAAGCCCGCGCCTACGGTGGCCGGGAATCGGCTGCCGATTCCCGACGCCCAGGGCGTCTCCTGCGGCGACTAGGGGCGTGAGGGTGCAAAGCTTGCCTCTCCCTCACGCGTCCCGCCTCCTCCTTCACGAGCATTACTGCTTCGCAGAAGGAGGTAATGGCTTCCCATGCACTCTCGCTCCGTACCATGGCCTGGACCAGGGCCGGACGCGAGAGATCGCCGCCGCCGATCGCTTCCGCGAGGACACGGCGGTGCTCCGCCCAAGCCGGGCAGACTTCCACCGTATGCTCCACCGTGTCCTCCGGGCGATCCACACAGTGGTGACACCCGGGCGTTTCCTCCCGCCTTATCCGGAACAGGTACCTCCCGAAGCACCCGTGTCCGGTGAGGACCTGCGTCAGGCGGAAGGTGAGGACGCCGTGGCGCCTCTCCAGCCACTCCTCAAAGAGGGGACTTATCGCCGCAATTGTGGCGTGCCCATTGATAAATGCTTAAGGCGAGGTAGACCCTGCGAAGTAGGTATTTCACGCTACCAACCTACCCATGGAGCGAGCTGTGCGCTTACGTCGCTGTCGTGAACTTACGTAAACCCAAAATGTGTCACACTATAGGTAAGCGTGTCGTGTAGGCAGTAGGTCAACTTATTGGAACGAAGTTCTTTAACGCGGTTTGGCAGAAATCGTCACTAACGAAAAAGCGCGTTCGTACTTTCTTCTTGGAAATTCACACTTTCACTCTCTCTCTATCAAGAGAGAAAATTTTCAAATTTTTCGCCATGGGTATTGTAAAACAATCACTATTTGTTTGTTTATTATTGAATCAAAGTGATGCAATATTGGGTATACGTCGCCTTAACTTTCTTTAAATAAGACTTTGGAACGCATTCTTTCTATTATTACCGCTGGGCTGGCTCGTTCTTTGGCCAAAGAACGAGCCAGCCCAGCAATGCAAAGCAATGCTGCCAGTCTTCTGGGCACGTTTCCGGATGACAGCGATGCGGACGAGTACTTCGACGCCTAAGTTTCCTTTTGTTTTGTATATTTATTTGTATAGTTAGTTAGTTCGTTAGACCAGTCTTACCAAGGGGTATCGTATTACCCAGTTACTGGGTTGTGGAGGTCAGATAGGCAGTCGCTCCATGTAAAATACTGGTATTCAGCTGCATCCGGTTAGACTGGAAGCCGACCCCAATATAGTTGGGAAAAGGCTAGGCAGATGATGATGAGTTAGTTCGTTAGTGGAAAAATATATTGTAAGTTTTTTTTTTATCGGTAATAAAAGAAATAAGACTTAATAATCATATATGTACCAATTTTATTAATTTTTGTAATGAATGCATTCAATAATTTACCATGCTAGTTTTAGAGAATTGTTTTAGAAACTGTAAAAACCTCGATCATCTGTAATGAAAGTACTACAATTCTTGCATATAAATTTCATTTTCTCAAACATGCTTGGAAATTCGAGCATTATTTTGAAAACCTTCTTCAAAATAAATCGAAAATGCTATAGAAGGTCATACACATGCGAGCAGCGGCCGGCAATTTTATTAGAGAAAAGTACTATACAAGTATAGAGGCATGAGGAACAGGGTATAAAGTTCACTCATCCTCCATACAAAAGGGAGGATCCTCCGACCAGACGGGTGTCGTGTCTGGTGGGCTACTGCCCGACGATTGATGTCGGGATGTTGTATATATGCTAGTCGCGCGGTAAACTCTGATTGCGCGATGCAGGATTTTGCGTGACGTCAAGTGTGACGCGTTCTATTGTGGCGATGTAGATATGCCGCCACATCACTCCCCTCCGGAGACCGGAGGTCGATAGTGGGCAGAGTCGTGTATCTTGCGATGCTTGCCAGGGCCAATTGAGGTTCCAGTGAGTCGGAACCGGGTGCCGCATAGTTCGCGGTGAGTCGGAACTGTCTGCGGAGATGCCCCCAGTGAGTCGGGGTGGCGCTGCGTTATGCTCCAGTGCGTCGGATGTGGTACAGCGCCGGGTTGAGGCTGACTGCTGGCGTCGACCAGGAGAGGTTTGAAGAGCTCTGCTTGTTTGACCGGCCGAGAGTGCAGTGTGCTGTGCCAAGGTTGCTGATGAGGCTGAGGGTGATGACCAGGTATGCGCGGTCGCTGCATGCTGGTGGTCAGGATACCCGTTGAAGCCGTGGGGTGCTGGCTGGCTGTGTGACTCGCCGTTCGAAAGCTCGAGGAAGTGATGCTGATGACGTCACGCTGTAGTAGTTGCACGAAGGCTGCGCTGACGTTCATGTTCGGGGTCACCAGTATAGAGGCATGAGGAACAGGGTGTAAAGTTCACTCATCCTCTATGAAAAGGGAGGATCCTCCGACCAGACGGGTGTTGTGTACGGGGTCACCAGTATAGAGGCATGAGGAACAGGGTGTAAAGTTCACTCATCCTCCATAGAAAAGGGAGGATCCTCCGACCAGACGGGTGTCGTGTCTGGTGGGCTACTGCCCGACGATTGATGTCGGGATGTTGTATACATGCTACTCGCGCGGTAAACTCTGATTGCGCGATGCAGGATTTTGCGTGACGTCAAGTGTGACGCGTTCTATTGTGGCGATGTAGATATGCCGCCACACAAGCCTTGGCCGCAACCAAGCTTTGATAGCCGAGGCACACATTTTTACGTTCGTCCATCAATGTGGAGTACGTGCGCCAGAAGATGAGATACACGCCGAGGGTGCAGTTACTGGAATCGCACAGGAACGTCAACTTCAAGGCGTTCGTCGTGCGTGTACCAAACTGTTATCTGCCCCTCGTCATGGAAGAAGACTTTTGGCCACAGGACGTGGTGTTCCGTCGCTTCCGCGGACAAGTTCCACAGGACAGCACAAAGTCCACCTAGTGCAAAGTGAAGCGCTACTAACATAGTCTTAAGCCTTATTTACTAACACAATTGTTTGATAATAAAAATATGTATGTTTAGGTTAAGGTATTTTTCTATGGGCCTGTGTCGCCTGAAATAAATGGTATTATTATTATTTCCTTTATTCCACTTTTATACATATATCTTACATTTTTAAATATTTTTATAAAAACAGTAAAAAAAACATTTAAAAATATAAAAAATAGTAGCCCACCGGTATCGGGAACAGGGTCCAAGCTACCGGCGGTCAGGGCTCCAGAGAGAGGAACCTCCTAACAATGCGAGCCGTGTCCAGAAGTACCGCTTTCTGAATCAAGCCCTTAATCCAGCTGCCCAACGAGAGCCTCCTTAGGTGTTGGTCGAGGCTCTTGGCAATTAAGCCATTGGCTGATACGACTATCGGCACAATGATCGCTGAGTCCACATCCCACATGTCGACAACCTCGCGGGCCAAGTCAAGATACTTGATTTGTTTATCTTTCTCGGCTTTCACGAGGTTCCCGTCATGCGGGACAGTTACGTCAATAATCATTGCGCGCCACTCTATTCGATCCACCACCACTATATCAGGCTTATTGGCAACAATAGTCCTGTCAGTGATGATGGATCGATCCCAGTACAATGTGATATGTCCATTTTCGAGAACTGGGTCGGGCACATACCTGTAGTACGGCACTTCCGATTCCACAAGACTATTTCAGAGCAAGTTGCTGATGGATAATCCTGGCTACAAGGTTGTGTCTATGCAAGTACTCTTCGTTAGCTAGACGAGAACACCCGGAGATGATGTGTCGTATTGATTATTATTCGTTTATTTATTTTCTTTCTTATCTATTTACATTTTTAAATATTTCTAATAAAAATATATACAAAAAAACATTTAAAAATATAAAAAAATAGAGGTCCGCCGGTATCGGGAGCAGGGTCCAAGCTACCGGTGGTTAGGGCTGCAGAGACAGGAACCTCCTCACAATACGAGCCGTATCGAGGAGTACTGCCTTCTGGATCAAGCTCTTGATCCAACCGCCTAACGACAGCCTCGAGAGGTATTAATGTCTCTGTTGTCGACCGCTGTATTGTTCATTTCAAAACTTCGGAAATATTCATTTATAAAATGTCTGTAGAAAATCATTCTTCTGCCATTCCAGTTGAAAAATGCTGTGGCAGCCGCTAAACCTGACAGAGGTATGTCCTGCCAACACTCAACTGTCAGCTTGCTCCGACTTCGCCTTCATCTACTTGAACCTGTTAGTTCGACTGTACGGAGGTTCCCGTGACAGGAGAGTGCAGCAGTGCCACGGAGAAGAACAGGATGTAGAGAAGAAGAAGGAAGAATATGACTTCATAGTGGTTGGGGCCGGCGCGGCGGGCTGTGTTGTAGCCAACAGACTGTCTGCTGTTAGCAAGTGGAAGGTATGTGGGTTACCAAAGACACTCACAATATCATGATTCTCAGAAGACAGAGTTCTTTTAGAAGATATAATACTTCGAGCGTTACAATAAACTACAGGATTTAATTCTGCAACAATCACACATTTTGCATCTAATCATTAAATTTAGGTCGTGTGGAGTATGTATATGTCGCAGGGATATGATAAAAACAAGGATTTGGCCAAACCCACAAAATAAATCTAGTGACAAATCCCACTAAAGAAATCTAGTGATTTGAACAAATCCCAAAATTGGTTCAGTGGAATGACAAAAATAACTTTTCTGTGGTATTTTAAAGGTTGCAAGATTACCTACATAATTATAATAATCAGGTGTAATACAATGCAATATTGATCTCAAAAATAACCACTAGAACATAATTATTTGAAAAAAGAGAAACAAAAATTTATTAGAAAAACGTAACGTATGATATGCCTATTTGTAATATTCATTTATTAAAACACGTAGCAGATTTGTGGCAACGTGAATTACACAGAACATTATTTTTCTTACAGGCACATTTGTTCGGCGAGCGCGACGTAAAGAAGAACTTGACATGTTTTATTATCATTTCACTGAATCAATTTAGGGATTTGTTCAAATCACCAGATTTGCTTAGGGAAATGATAAAATCGTGTTGTTATTTTAACATCCTCCATGATTTGATCAAATCCCTTGGGATTTGGCCAAATCCCTGTTTTTATCATATCCCTCCGACATATACATTACAATGATTTTCCCAATTGTGTCACTCATATTTGCCTTTCCTAGGCATAGTACTATAGGGTAGCACAGTGAGAATCAATGATAGTTATAAATCAAAAGAAATCCTAGACGCCATGTCTTAGTCGAGCTTAAAGCTTCAGCAGCCACCAATTAATTGTTCGACTGAGCTAAAAACGTAATTACTAAATCCAAGTAATAAATTCTCATACAAAGTAGGTACGCATTACCTAATTTACAGCAAATTTTTGCGTTTAAATTACAATCAAACAATCATATCATCGATTACCCTCTCTGCTGTCAACCAACCTCCAGAGGTCGGTAGGTTTTTTCCTGGCATGCCTTTTAAGTTCTGTCGTTTACATATTTGCCGCCAATTTTGAATTTAGAACTGTACAATATTCAAATTTGTTGGAATTTAGAATAACAAAACAATTGAAGGAATTAGGATTAATACAATTGTTTAGTCACGGCGTTGTTTTGAATCTGTCAGGTTATGTACGAAAATGAATTTCTCTAAGGAAAATGTCCGTGCAATAATTTTCTATAAATTCCGAAGAAGCCTAACACGGCTTCAGTGTTTCTTCCTCGAAGTTCGTCATGTGACATATCGGGAGATAGAGGCGTTATTATAGGCATCTCGGGGACAACCATTCAAAAGGTCTTGCATGAGGCGCTTGGTGTGAGAAAGCTAGTTTTCCGTTGAACCCCGCATTTGCTTTCTGACGATCATAAGGCGGCCTGCGTCAGTTGGTGTAAAAAAACTCTTCAAAGCTTCAACCGAAGAGAGTCAAATCACCTCTACGACATCATCAGTGGTGATGAATCTTGGATCTATGCTTACGATCCTGATTTCAAACAACAATCCACAATCTGGGTCTTCCAAGACGAACCCAAGCCGACCAAAGTTGTTCGCTCTCGAAGCACTTCAAAGAAGATGGTGGCTACGTTCGTGGCGAAAACCGGTCATGTTGCGACGATTGCACTTGAAGATTGTAGAACGGTTAATGCAGAGTGGTATACCACAGTTGGTTTACCACAAGTCATCGCCGAACTTCGGAAATCTAACCCAAAGCAACGCATTGTCCTACACCATGACAACGCAAGCTCACACAGCACTCGTCAAACGATTAAGTATTTGAAGCAGGTAAACTTAGAAATTCTTGACCATCCTCCAAACAATCCTGACCTAAGTCCTAACGATTTATTTACATTTCCTAAAATTAAGAAAACTTCGTGGTCAAAGGTTCCAGTCCGGTGAAGAAGCAGTAGACGCTTTCAAATTAGCCATATTGGATACCCCTACTTTGCGAGTGGAGTAAATGTGTAAATCTTTAATAACTGATTCGAGCGAATAGAAAAGTGTATTAAACTACGTGGTAAATACTTTGAAAAACAATGAGAAATACTATAAGGTTGTAGTTGTTTTTTTTTCTTCAAACGACAAAACTTAAAAGGCACGCAACGTAACAACAGAAATAGAAATTTAATTTCGTCCATAACATGACAGTTGAAGGTTTATGTTCAAACTAGCTTTTCCCCGCGGCTGCACCCGCGTGGATATCGGAAAATATCCCACGGGAACGTAGGTAGGTACTACCGGGATTAAAAGTACCCTATGTGTTAATCCAGGTAAAAAATGTCTTCTCGCACTGCTTTATATATGATAGTATCCCAGTAGTGGCGCGCGGATTGATATATGATTGCTGGAGGATAAAAATCCTAAAACCTAATAGTAGTAACGGAATAAATAAATAAAATTCATTTATTTCAGGCAAGTTTTTACACATACACCCATAGTAATAGAAAATTAAATATGAAATAGATATAAAAACAAATTAAATTATTATGTCGTTTATTGATTTTTCATTCTTATTTATTTACATTTTTAAATATTTCTTAAAATAAAAAGATATAAAAAAACATTCATAAATATAAAAAATGAGTTCCACTGGTATCGGGAGCAGGGTCCAAGCTACCGGTGGTTAGGGCTGCAGAGACAGGAACCTCCTCACAATACTAGCCGTGTCAAGGAGTACTGCCTTCTGAATCAGGCTCTTGATCCAACCGCCAAACGAGAGCCTCGAGAGATGTTGGTCGAGGCTTTCGGCTATCAGGCCATTGGCCGTTACGACAATCGGCACAATGATAGCCGAGCTCACATTCCACATGTCAACAACCTCGTGTGCTAAGTCGAGATATTTTATTTGTTTCTCTTTCTCAGCTTTCACGAGGTTCTCGTCATGTGGGATGGTAACATCGATTATCATTGCGTGGCGCGCTAATCGATCTATCACCACTATATCAGGCTCATTGGCGACAATAGTCCTGTCAGTAATGATAGACCGATCCCAGTACAACGTGACGTGGTCATTTTCGAGAACTGGGTCGGGCACATACTTGTAATACGGTACCTCAGTCAGAGTCCACAAGTTTGTATTTCAAAGCAAGTTTCTGGTGAATAATCCTGGCCTGGCTGGTTATGTCTGTGCGTGTACTCGCCGTTAGCCAGACGAGAATAACCAGAGATGATGTCTTATAGACTCACCCGGACGGTGGCATGTCCGACACACGTCAACCGTCCCGTCCTTCATAATATGTCTCCGATAGTTATTCGTCAAGATAACTTCGTCCATAATTGCACAGACGAAACCTTCAGTTTCACCGAAAAGGTCACCAAAACGTAGCCAGGATACGGACGCTAAGAAATTTACACCGGGTTCATGGAGAGCCCGATAGAAGCGCCCGTGAAGCTCCTTGTTTTTCCATACCGCCTGGCGGTCATCTGTAGTAAGTACTACAGGTTTGCGCCAGTTCTCTTTAGCCATGGAGAGCGGGGTGAGCCCTTTTTCCACTGCGACCACATCACGGTGCATACCCACGTCGGCTTTTAAAAAATATTCCCTGATGCTGCACACCTCGCGGTTGTGGAGGGTCTTCGCATTTAAAAAGCCTCGACCCCCGCACTTCCGCGGGATATACAGTCTCATCACCGATGATCGTGGGTGATGCATCCGGATCGCGGTCAGCAGTGTACGGACCCTACTATCCAGGGCGTCTAGTTCGGTCTGAGTCCATTTGAGTATGCCGAAAGGGTACATCAAAACCGGCATGACCCAACCGTTGAAGGCGCGCACCTTGTTTCCGCCCGAAAGACGAAGACCGAAGACTAATTAATACCTTCTTCAGGCGACCAAAGAAGCGCTCCTTCAACGATTGCTTCATGTCAGCAACATTGATGCCTAACGCTTCCGACATACCCAAATACTTATACCTTTCGGCTGAGGAGAGGGATCTAAGGTGTATGGAATCCGAAAGTTGAATCCCCTCGGATTCCATAATCTCGCCTCGCTTTACATGCATGACTGCACATTTGTCCACACCAAATTCCATCCTGATGGCGTTACTGAAAGTTTCAGTTACCTTCAGTAGCTCCATCAGTCGCAATTTGTTGGGGGCAAAGAGTTTCAAGTCATCCATGTAGAGGAGGTGGGATATGACTTGACCACCTCTCCTCAACCGATAGCCTAGACCTGAATCCTCCAGCAGTGTGCTTAGAGGATTCATGGCTAAGCAGAACCAAAGTGGACTCAAACTGTCACCCTGAAATATTCCCCGTTTAATCCATACATGGTTCATCATTCCTTTGGATCTGTCCACACCCTGCATACCGAAGGACCATCCTCCATTGCCCCATACACGACTCAAGGAAGGTGCGTAGAGTTGCGTCAATCTTGTACAACTCCAGCAGTTCATGAGCCATGTATGTGGCACCGAGTCGTAGGCCTTCTTATAATCTATCCAGCATGTCGACAGATCTTTGCAGGATCGACGAACCTGTTGGCTAATGGTCATATCGATGAGGAGTAGCTCCTTAGTACCGCGGGACCCGTTCCTGCATCCATTTTGAGAGGCAGACATAATCAAGTTACTCTCAATGTGTACCCGGAGTGTGACACGGTACATGTACATGTGTGACTGGATTCGGTATCTAGAATAGTCAATTGATAATAAGGATTTAAAAAATATTCAAAAACTCGCACTTTTTTTTTATTTCAAGTTGAAACTATGAAAAAACTTAATTTGAGAAAAAGCATTTTCAAAGTTTGATCTTTGGTACAACTTAGTACATTTTCTGGTACTTAGCAACATCATATAAAGTCATTTACTATATGAACTTGTAAATAATTGAGCTTTAATTAAAAACCAATTAAAATCGAGAAATGCAATTTTTTCACCCAAATT
Organism: Fissipunctia ypsillon; assembly: GCA_947568875.1. NCBI lineage: Eukaryota > Metazoa > Arthropoda > Insecta > Lepidoptera > Noctuidae > Fissipunctia > Fissipunctia ypsillon. The sequence goes on along the minus strand of OX387665.1, from coordinate 3,842,471 downwards.
TACAAAACTGCGTGTATTTCGGAAACTAAATAACGAGAACTGGACCCTTTTTGCTTGGATGCTCAAAAATAAGCATCCGATCTGTATTTAAAGTACGTACATCTTCTAAATCCAGGTGCTACTGTTAGAAGCAGGCATGGAGCAGCCAGACGTGACGCTAGTGCCTTCCATATCGACCGCTCTGATTGGCTCCAACATCGACTGGGACTACAGCACGGAACCCAACGGAAAGAGCTGCTTGGCGCGACAGGGACAACGCTGTGGATGGCCTAGGTAACCAGCGATTTATGGAAATAAAAGCGCGGTGTTGGATTTTCAACTTTCAATACTGATCTGAGCGTTAAAAATTCAACATAGGTACCAAAATATGAGCGCGGGGCCTGTAGATTTGCTATCCAGCCCAGTCCGCCTGCCGTCAGGCAGCCAAGATACTTAGTCGGGGTAGCTTTTGGGTCCCTAGGCTGGATGGTCCTCTAGGCCGGGGCTTACGAGATTAGACTGCCCTTTCTGAGGTAAAACTGTGGACAGGTTATCGTTTTGTTCAAATCGAGCGAGACTGCTTCATCAATGTATCAAACTTTCAAATAAATAGTATTTTCATTTTAAAAAAGAGAAACACGGCGAAGCACTTGCTATATCGCTTGATATCTCGAAAGCCTTTGACAAGGTCTGGCCCGCTGGTCTACTCAGCAAACTTCCTGCTTATGGCATCCCAGCTGATTTTTGTAGCTGGATATCAGACTTCCTTAGTGGACGGTCGATCAGAGTAGTCGTTGACGGCTGCTCTTCCGACCTTATGGCTATTGATGCCGGAGTTCCTCAGGGATCTGTTCTCTCTGCAACTCTTTTCCTGCTGCACATCAATGACCTACTTCAACCTGGTATTGTTGGGTGCGCAGATGACAGTTACTGTACTGTGCAGTTTCAGAGAGATACTAGTCCAGCGCAAAAACCAGTGGGGCCGAAGTTCGTTCCTTAAGAGAAGCCATGGTAGAGCGGACAGATTTGACCTTAAGCCTTGTCTCCCAGTGGGGTGATGATAATCTGGTCTCTTTTAACGCCACCAAAACACAGGTGTGTCTTTTTACCGCTAAAAGGAGTCATTTCGATCAAACTCCTACTTTTCGGGGTACATCTGTTCCTGTAACTGATCGGCTCGAGCTCCTAGGCAAGGAGTTGACATCATGTCTCAACTTCGGAGCCACCATCGAGTACAAAGCCCAAACTGCGGCCAAGAAACTGGGCATCCTAAATAGGGTGAAGCGATACTTTACGCCTGGACAGCTTTTAACTCTGTACAAAGCGCAAGTCCAATCCTGCATGGAGTATTGCAGCCACAACTTGCCGCGCTTGACTCGGTGGAACGCAGAGCTAAGAGGCTCATTGGCGACGTAAGACTGGTGGATGCCAAGCTTCACAGCTTGGCTCATCGCCGCAAGGTTGCCTGCTTGTCGGTCTTCTACAGATTGTACTTCGGTGAGTGTGCCCGAGAACTCCACGACCTCATTCCGCCTGCCCTCTTTTACCATCGGACATCTAGACGCACTGCTGGTTACCATCCCTACCTAGTTGCTATTCCACCAATTCGCACTAAGCGTTTCCAAATGTCTTTTGTGATGCGGACAGCAAAGGAGTGGAACTCTCTGCCTGCGTCTGTGTTTCCGAACGCATACAACCCCGATCTCTTCAAAGTGAGAGTGAACAGGCTTCTTCTGGGTAAGCTCGCTCCATCGTCGACTTTGTCTCTGTCATCTCTGACCTAGACTAGAGTCAAGAGCAAACCTATCTCAAATAAAAATAAAAAAAATAAAACTTCTATCTTTCTGTACTGACCCTGTTTTCATTGCCGACGCCGTCTGACTTTTACTATGGAACCAAACCTGAAATCGCAAAAAAAAACAGCTGCTGATTTTGTTTCGCGATTTCAGGTTTGAATCCATAGTAAAAGTTGTTCATAATGATGAGTACAATGACTCCTTAAGAGATGTGCGTTAATTATGTTGATTATACACCTTGTATAAATTACTGAAGATTGAAATTTTTAAATATTGAATGGGTTTCCGTTCAACTGAACTTTCAAACTCATCATCAATGTGGGCAAAAGTTACACGACATTGTTGCGACAACATGTTTTGTGTTGCTGTACATACTAAGTTGCTAGATGTATCGCATACCGAATATGTGAGTGCAACATGTGCGCAACATTTTATTATAATGCCAATAATGTTATCTTATCTTTTACGCAACCATACTGATGTGTAAAATGAGTTCGACCTAATCTCTGTTCTTCTACTGCCTTGAACATTGACTTATACAAAAAATTATATTCATTCATCTTAGTCGGAGAGGTTTGAAGGATAATGCACTGCTAAACCCCAATTTGCATTGATCTAAGGATATATTTTGCTTAACTGGGGTTATCTTGTGGATGTCTGAATTAATTAAAGCCTCCATCCAGGAAACTTATAATGTAAGTGACTAGACGCCATAAACCGAGTTCCGTACTCCGTACCCCACATGGGGTGCCCCCTGTGTGGTACGGACCTCGGCTTAGGGCGTCTTATTAACAGAACATCATAAACAATGCTTCTAGAGGCAAAGTGATGGGCGGCTCGAGCTCCATCAACTCCATGGCGTACATCCGAGGGAACAGACTGGACTACGACACCTGGGCTGCCATGGGGAACGACGGCTGGAGCTACGATGACGTGAGAGAAGCAGTCTCTAATGCACCCTGCTTCTTGCACTGTTGCACTTTGATTATAAGTTTGTCTTAATACTTGCTTTGATTGTTATTCTTGAAAGCGCTAATTCAACCAGAAAATTGTAATAGCCCTGATTTCAAATACTCACTGGTACTGAAGAAATTGATAACTAGAAACATAGTATGCACTGGAAACTACCGCCACACACAGTTTAATACAAACTAATTATACTCTAAACTAAACAATCCGATATTCCTAACATAGGTGCTGCCATACTTCAAGAAATCTGAGAAAAACTTGAACTTCGAAGGTCTGAACCGCAAATACCACGGCGTTGACGGAGAGCAGTCTATTTCCAGATTCCCTTACATTGATAGACCCTCTATCATGATGACTGATGCGTTCCACGAAAGAGGACTGCCTATAGCAGACTACAATGGAGCCTACCAACAGGCCACGATACAAGCCCAAGCAACATCACAAGATGGAGAGCGAGTGTCTACTAACAACGCATTTATAGAACCAATCAGATACAAAAGGAAGAACCTAACCGTTAAGAGCAAATCTGAAGTGTTCAAAATACTGATAAATAAACAAAAGGTTGCTTATGGCGTCAAATATATTCGAGATGGTCAAGTTCACACAGCTTACGCTAAGAAAGAGGTTATAGTTAGTGGCGGCAGTATAAACTCTCCGAAATTGCTCATGTTGTCTGGCGTGGGTCCTAAAGATCATTTGTACAAGTTGAATATTAACGTTAAGAAAGATTTAGCCGTTGGAGAGAACTTACACGATCACGTTACTTTTAATGGCATCATAGTAGCTCTGCCCAATAAGACAGCAACTCGGGTTGATAACGAAGAGGTTCTACAAGAAGTGTATGACTACAGTCAAATGAAGCTCAAGCACGGACCACTGTCTGCAAAGGGACCGGTCACGTCTATAGCATTTATAAAAACTGATCCTGATTTACCTGCACCTGATATTCAGTACCAAGTAAATCCTGTAAACAAGAATGAATATATTCGTGAACCAGAAATCAACGATGAGATCAGAATATTCCCTTCAGCTTTCTACGATGCTTTGCTCCCGAGAACTATAAATTTGGTTCCAAAAAGTAGAGGAAAACTGTTGTTGAATCCTCAGAACCCACATGGCAAGCCATTGTTGTATGCTAACTAGTTCAAAGACCCAACTGATCTTATACCCATAGTCAAGGGAGTAAAGTTCCTTCTTAGTTTGGAGAATACAAAAGCGTTTAAAGATCACGGTGCTTACTTTGAGAGGACACCATTAAAGGCTTGTAGAGACTATCCGTGGGGTACTGACGAATACATTGTGTGTTTGGCTAGATCTTATACTTCGACTTCTTATCACCCCGTAGGAACTTGTAAAATGGGCCCTAAGAGGGATAAGAAAGCTGTTGTCAGCCCAAGGTTGCGGGTGTATGGAATATCTGGCTTGAGAGTTATAGACGCTTCTATAATGCCTGTTGTGAATCGTGGAAACACTGTTGCGCCGTCAATTATGATTGGAGAAAGGGGTGTGGCTTTAGTAATCGAAGACTGGTCGAAGAAAGAAGGTTAAATAATTTAATATGAGTTTAATACTCGACAGTTTTATCTAAACCATAATAGATGGCATTACTTGTATCATTTCGTTTGTGTACATATACTTGTAAATGATCTAGTTTCGACTAAATGAACCATTTGTTTTGATATTATAACGACACATTCTTATAACATGTGTTTTATTCGAAACTTATTACGAAATGATTACTTTGTGCATGTCTCTTTGTTTATTTTAATTTAGGTGTGTGTGGTCAGGGTGTTTAGGTGTATTGAAAATAACAAATCATTTTTATCATAACAGTATATTTAATTCTAATTAAATTTCATCTTTCTCATATTCACATTACAAAAGTATAAAATTCAACAATTTATCTCCTCACGAACTTCTCCAAGTATTTTAAGTAGACATTTTTTTCACCAACTTCATGCAAATCGTACAGTAAGCCACCATGGCATACATCAACAATATTGACTATGTATCGACAATTTACAATTAGAACATTTTCTTTTTTGTACATTTTTTTTTTTACAGAATCGCCCCAAGTTTACACACATTACAACAGACAAATCTACAATAAGTTACAATTCAAACTACAAGTTAGAAAGAACTGGAATTTACTACAGTAAGATCATTTGGTTATTGTTTAGGTACTAGACAAAAGATGGCGCTAAACACCGAAGCCGCAGCTAACATGGCTGATTTAAGGCTAACGAACCTATAACGGTCGTGTATTTTTTTTTCCAAGAACATGATGTTTCGACGTTTTCGACGTTTTCACTTCTCGGGCAGCTTAATAACGGGGGTCTGAGAATATCCCCAGTTCATCTCACAGTACTCAATAAGATCTCTCTCCGAGTCTGTCAATGATGAGAAGTCGAACTCCTGACTGTCGCTAAAGGGGTCGGTGTACGGGTAGTGGACGAGGACGCAACTGAAGTCCATAGAAGACCCGCAGCAGCCGAGCAACTGCCGCAATTTAGTCTCAGAGTCAACCTGTAGACAAAACAGAGAAAATGTTAATACCAATGTTCATAATAATAATAACCAAATAGTGCTTCCACACTTTTCCGATACGTAAGACTAACAACTTTGTCCTGCAACAATAATTACAGTTCAAACAATTATAATACAATAAATAGCTATGTTATTATTACATGACTCTTAAACTACGTCAAAGACGTTTGTGTCGATCAAAACCACAGCGATTCAAGGAGGAAAAGTGCAAATAATGTACAAGTAATTTTGCACAACCTCTATGGAGCGATTAAAAACAGGTTTGGAGAGTGTAGTATGGAGGAACAGTTAAGATATTTACCTTAATGACGTAGATATCATTCTCGACGCAGAAGGCTTGGAGCAGCACTTCTTGCATGTGCGTTGCACTGTCTCCGGGGGGCGCCTCCGCGGTTACACAAAACAGGGACCGGTTGCTGTTCTTCGACAGATACTGGATGGCAGGGAGGAGGCCGACGGTCAGCCGTTTCTCCACACATGCTCGTCGAAGCACCGTTTTGATGCATTGACTTATTGGGCTGCGAAAAAAATAAAATCATTAGACACTTTGAAAAATTGAAACGAGTAGATTATACTAAAGGTTGTCAAATTATTTACTCCTTTTGTATCATTAGCATTGCAGTTACATTTAATATTGAAGTTGTTTTACTGTTCTTGAATATTTTATTGAATGTTAATTATGTTTTCAATTACTTGTAACACAATCTGTACCTTCCAAATAATTTGATCATTAGTTCAATGTTGCAAAACGTTATCACCAAAATGAGGATCATCAAGTTCTAATTTAAAGCCGAATTTACATTACGAAAGTAGTGGCACAAAATTAGTTTTATGACATTAATTTTATCAATAATTTCACGTGTAAATTTGAAGTTTCATAATGCATGCATTTATTTCGCGACACTGGATTAATTTCGTGCCATGCGCATATTTTTTGTAAAACTAATGTCGTGCAACTGCTTTCACGATGAAAACGCGACACGAAACTAGTGTCGCGAAAGCATCTACACAGGGCAGACGTGTGTTTTTTTAGTGCGAACGTGCCGGTAATTACGCGCCAAAATGGCAAATCAACGTTGGTCACTCGACAAAAATATAAAATTCATTAATGAATACCAGCGTAACGAGTGTCTTTGGGATCCAAAACACCCTCTATATAAAAATAGAGAGGCGAGAGAGGCAGCCTACAAAGTTATTATGGAAACCACGGAAATGGGTACCGTGAAAGAAGTTGTAAGCAAAATTCGGATACTTCGTAATACTTATAACAACGAATTATTGAAAGGAAAAAAATGTACTAAGACGGGTATGGGAACTAATGAGGTGTATGTGTCTAAAATACCATGGTTGATTCATATGGATTTTTTGAAAAACTGATAGTTACACCAGAGAAAATACAGAAAATATGGTAAGATATTATTATTTTTATTTAATTTAATAAATCATTCTTTCTTGCCATTCTAAACGCCCTTGTCCAACAAAGTAGTCACTATAATGTTCTCTTATTCTGTGGGCATTCCTGGAATGGTTTCCACTAAAACTGCTGAGTGGCCTGAATGCTTCTTGTGGTATTTCTCGCCATGAACCTCTAATTATTTCTCCTGAGTATGTATTTTCTTCATCAATCAACCCTGGTTGAATATAGGACACTGATCTAGTTCTTAACCAATTGTGCAAAACACAACATGCCTTTATAATTTTGTCCACAGTTTCCGGCAGTAAAGGAATAGGTTTTTCAAATATTCGGAATTTACTAACTAATACTCCAAAAGTGTTTTCTATAGTTCTCCGAGCTCTGCATAGTCGGTAGTTGAAAATTTTTTGTTTTTCTGATAAATTTGTTCGACGACTATATGGTGTCATAAGATATTCAGTCAAAGGGAATGCTTGGTCTCCTAAAAAAAACCATTCCTTCAGGACAGTTCAGAGTTTTTTCCTCCAAAGTCTTTTTAAAATTTGATCTAGCAAATATTCCTCCATCAGAAGCTCGGCCATAGTGACCCACATTGATATACGTGAACTTTAAATCACCGTCACAAACTGCTAGGAGGACAATACTGAATGTTCCCTTGTAATTATAATAATCACTTCCGGAGTGCATGGGACAACGTATTTGAACGTGTTTGCCATCTATAGCGCCACCACATAGTGGAAAGTTACATTTTTCATGAAATCCATCAATAATATCTCTCCAATTTTCTTCATTGTCTGGTACCTGTAAAAGAAAATGAGTATTACAATATATTGTTTCAGACACCCAACACTCAAGAAGCTTCGGTTTCTGAATCTAACGATGAAGAGTTTACGGTACCACGTACACCTTCAAGAAATAAAAGGAAATTAAAAGATCCACTCCTTAGAGCAGTTGATGCATTAGAAAAAGTTTCTTCGCAGCAGTTTTCAAATAAATTAGGTGATGATGAATTTGACCTTTTCGGACGCACTATAGCTCAGCAGTTACGCCAGCTTCCATTAGAAGTTGCCCTAGAGACTGAAGAAGTAATATTGGCTACTATAAGACGGCAACGTATAAAGCTATTAAAACCGACATTGTTATCACAAAGAGGCACAGCTTCATTATCAATGTCAGACTGTATGGAGTCTAACAAAACTATTACGATTCGTATACCAGAGAATCAGCAAGTCGCACAATTCTCATCAGAATCGGAGTCAATTGCACCTACTAGTACTGCTACGAATAATGATGCAGAAGACGACACATACAATGAGAACATACTTTCGCAAGCTATTGCAAGCATATCAGGTTCTCATTTCGATAAAGAATTAAATTTTGATGATTATTAATATGCATATCATAATACCTTGGTTGTTAATTAATAAAAAATGTTTTCTTACCTTAATTAAGTGTTTTAATTGTTCATAAATTTCGTCCAGCACATCAGGTAAAAATTGCGATATAGTACACGTGGGCACTCTAAATTCGTATGATAATGAAGTCAAACTATTTCCTGTCGCAAGAAATCGTAAGGTAATTTGGAGTTTCAATTTTGCTGTCAGAGCTTCTCTACATGTTGTATCCTGTTTAGATATTTTGTGTGACACTTTACTTAATAAAAAATTAAAATAATCTTCACTCATTCGAAAGTAGTTTATATAACTGTCGGCATCTTCATCTGCTAATTCAGAAATTAAATGCGTTGCACCCAAATGCTTCCTTCCTATCCATCCTCGAATCCACCAACGTCTTTTCTTTCGAGATAACCTTTTCTTAATTTTATATATTAACATCTGCACCACAACGTTTTGCATCGCAAACTGAAGGTTCGATGGTGACAGAGCCATGGCGTTAGTGATACTGTTGATTTTACGACACTATTATTTTCACAAAACTAATTTCACGAGTACTGCAACTAGTTTCGTGAAATTTATTTCAACATGCATGACAGTAGTGTCATAATGTAAATTCGGCTTAAAGGTTTAAAAAGCTATCCAATTATTTATAATTTATGTAATATTGCACAATATTAATAATTACCTTTTGGCAGCCATGCCGCTGAACGTTTCAGCTTTAACGGGAACAACTGAATCCTTGTACATTATGTTGGACAGCTTGATGCTCTTCAATTCAAACTCGACACTAATTTTAGACACTGTGTATTCCTTGTCAGGAATTGTCACAAAACACTTCACTCAAATCCAAAAAATCCTTAGGTATTATGCAATCCAATGGAGTTCACAAACTGTTGCAATTGAACTTATCGAAGTTTATGTCACAATGATTTCACAACTTTGCCAGTCAAACTTGCGTGGCGTCGCTCTGAATGCTCTGTGCAGAATGTGTCTTCGTGACGTAGCGAGCCCCTTTTATAGAGGCTACCACGCATGCGCACTATTTATTCTGCCAGTGTGCGTGTAGCGCTCGGCCGATATCGACGAGATTCTTCGAAAATTGTTAGTAAGTTTCTTGGTGTGCGAATATTGTTGGCAGTGTGTGTTCATTCAGACGTGTCTATACGAGGGGTGAGTGCTGTGTGCGTTGTTCGTACTCTGTACAAACTTGTGGCTGGCCCGTCGTAACGTGTTCGTAAATTTACCACAACAAGGAGAACTTCTCCGCCCCCCGCTATGTTTGAAATATGGGCGTCAGAGGGGAGATTTGACTGATATTAAGATTCTTTAGTAGTTAAGGTTATCGAGTGCAAGGTGTTTGTGTGCGAGCGTTTTATCCGCCGCGTTCGGAATTCCCCAATGGCTTGGGTTTGTTAGAGGAAACGCGGCTGATTGCGATTGTTTCGTGCAATTTGGGTTTGTGATCGCGGATACTGAAATTTTACGCGATTTGTCGGTCAGTCCTGGCTCCGGTTGTGGAATTATCTAAGTACCTGTACTTACATGTAATTAAGCATTCAACATTAGCACTACTATCTACTTGTTATCTTATCTTACAGACTGTAATTGTGTATTGCTGATAATTGAGTTACCGTAGGTGAGCAGTCTGATACTTATGCAATGCTATGTTCCTTTATTTTAGCAATTGTTATGAAATATTTATGAAACTCTATTAATATCTCTGAAAAGAGGACGAAAATAAGTACGCAACTCTATTAAGGTATCATTTTCAGCCTCATTCGGCTTAGATCTTATCAATAATTTTCAAATCACGATATTCTCCGCAGTAACATTAAAGTCCTCATTTCTTTTTCTTACACTTCTACAACGCAGATGTCAAACAGATTCACGGTTGTTTTTCAAAAACAATGTCACATTGCTGCATATTGTGCTCATTTCTTCAACCTTCACTATCTTGTCTTGTCTATAAATAATATTTGTGTTACGTTTGTTATTGCTTTTCCATTTTTCATTTATATGCCTCTGCCTCTATTTTCTCTTTTCTCTTTTTTCTATTTTTTTTCTCTATGCTCTATTTTTGTTGGCTCGCCCCCTATTGCATGAAAATGTGGGTGTACTTAATATAAGTCCATGGCTACACCTCTACCTATCTCTTCGGGAAAAGTAGGTGTTTTATTATGTTATGCGTTTGCCCGACTGACGTAGGAAAAACCTGGACTCCCGACCGACGTCACAGAATTTAACTGGTTTTTATTAATTTCAAATTGCTCGGTTATCGGATGACACTGATGTCGCATGCGTTCACAAATCTATTTGGGACACATTTACAATATCTGAAATTGTTGAATTAATTAATTGAATGATGTATTTGATGCTGAGTAACAGTAGCTATAGGATAATTGCTAGCTGTTTTTGTAGTGTTTAACTTTATGTCATTCAAATATCATCTTATTATTCTATAATTTTATTATTTCCTTCAACATTTTCCTCTAGTTCGTCGCTAAAAATAGCATTATGATTAAAACTTGCAAATCTATTTTGGGCAAACATTACCGATAATACGAATTGTTTTATTGAAAAACCCTCATTTAAATTGATTGATTAAGTACTTATAAAATAATTTATCCGTTTGTTTTGGACGATAAGAAATTGATTAATAGTGAATTCCTTGCAATAAAGCGATAATTTGTCATGTGGCCTTTTTCGACCTTACTGATTGGCATAACGGTACCTACGGATTTTGACGAAACTACAAAAGAGGTGACCAAGAATGTCTTTGTGTTTTAAACTGCACCTTACTACGTCATTGTGGAGAGACATTCCAAATTCAATATGAACTTTGCTCAGGCGGCAGGTACTCGTAACTTTGCCTCAATTTAATATTTTTGCCGGACGTGGACTTAAACATTTTCGTCCCAAGGCACACCTCCCGGTGTATTCTGAAATATCTCACCGTGATAACTTAGGTGAAGTGAGCTGTCAATAGTCAGGTCGAATGACAGCCCACTTCAAGCTCACTTAACCTAAGTTCAAACGGTGAGGTTTTACAGAATAGTCGGTTGGTCCAAACTCGAAAGTTTCTTGATACTTTTGTAGAAAATATAATTCGTTCGTATTATATTTTGTTCTTGAAATTATTTACTAAATCCATCACATCACATCACATATTTTCCAAATTAATTAAAACTCCACATGCGATTGAACTTTCATATGTCTTCAACTCAGTAAAGAATATTAAACCTTCACCGGTGTCACTCGTTCATTGACTTAACGTTCAATATACGACACGTCCCTTCACAGCTGCTAACATCTTACAAGTAAATTAAAGTCCACTTAAATCTTCGTTCGTTCATTAAACACGTTAATCATTAGCAAACTGATTGTTTCGTCATGTCACTTCTGTTTCTTTTCCCTGTTCACGCTCATGGCAACTGGCTGTTGACCTATTTATCAATAAGAAGTTTTGAGTTCGATATCAAACCTTCTATATACCGCTGTGTCATGCATTGCGGCATTGTGTAATCACTAATCACGCGCGAACGTTGACCCTTGTCTTTGTACGATCTTTGTAATCTGTATTGTGTTTAAATGTCATGTCTCCGGCATGTGGTTTTAATGTTTGCATTTATACCTTATCTCGTTTTAATCATGTGTATTTACTTAAAGATACCTACAACATTTACGATACGCAACAAATTAGTGAGATAGAATCGGGAAATTTTGAGGTTATCATCATGCAAACATCAGAAAAATGGCGCGTAAATATCATAATTATACAGTTTTTTGGGGCGATGTTTCTTTTTTAATAAATTTAAAATATTTAGTAGGTAAATTAGCTATGTTTTGATAATTATTGTGGGACAATCCCCATGACAAGGACAGTGAATTAATTTATAACTTGTTATCAATTGTTGTATTGCATCAAATGTTTTGTATGTGTTTTGTCGTAGTTTTTTACCTCAAAGGCATTTGCACCTCATTGCGTAATCTTTCGGGCTGTGTCCAAGGAGTCGATTTTGAGACATTAAAACAATTTACAATCAGATGTGTGGTAAAAAAAATTGTAGCAATGAAGGATAACGAAAGACATCTAAAAATGACATTAAAATGTACCTATGTAGGTATATATTCAAGATATCACGAAAATTACCTACGTAACTTTTTTATATTCTCTTGTAGGACACGATTTTATTATCTGTGGGCAGTTCACGTCAGTTGCAGTCGACATTGGTTGAATGTGTTTCGTCTTTCGTTTTATGCAAAGATAATAATATATTAGGTACCTACTAAGTTTTAACAAAAAAAATAAAGAGTGGATCCTGTGTTATGTTTTCGCGAAACGGTAATTTAGTTAGATGCCGACTTTAAAATTGTATTTCAAGGAGGAAAACTACTTTATTTTCCTGTTTAGCCAAAATTTTTGAAACTTGGTAAATTTTGTATCGAATGATGAAACGTTTTAAAATATGTAGTTCAAAAGATCCGAATAAGAGATGGCGGAAAAAGAGTGCGAATTTCCGTCCCGTTTTTCCGCTCAGATTTTTCCCTTAAGGCTGCTGCAAACAGGCGCGACACGCGACGCGACACAAAAGCACCGCTCGTCGCGCGACACGCGGTGCCTTTGTGTCGCGTCGCATGTCGCGCCTGTTTGCAGGAGCCTTTATGCATGGGTTTCTTAGGAAAGCGATTCCGTCATATTATAAAGGCCATCATGAAAATCTGTCAATTTCACCAATATTTGACATTAAGGTGTCAAAAAACGCTCTGTACTTGGACAACCATTATTGTGTGACCGTTCATCGCTTTCTTATGAAACAAAAGGTTTAGATTTTAACCGTCCTTGTGCTCATTTTATTTATCAAAATTACGCTTTCCTCCCACAAATGTATCATATTATTTTCTCTCTTCATTATTTCCCGTAACATGTTTATAAACATGCGAAAAACCCAGTCCGCGGTGGGCATGATAACAACAAACATGTTAGAGTAATATAAAAAACAAAATAATGAGTTATTTGCGCAGCCTACATGCACAGTAGAGTCAAAGGTTATCGCCTGATCAAAACATTGGACTTGGTGAGTCAATCTGCCTTTTCTCAGCTATGTTGGGGTCGGCTTCCAGTCCAACCAGATGCATCTAAATTCCAGTATTTTACACACTATTATCGACAACCATGATCCTGCTGCCATTGCCCTCTTTTCTGGAGTTAACAAAGCACACGTTCTTTCTCCATACTTATATCTTTCATTTGTCTAACATGCAGCCATCCACCATCTTAGTTTTGATTTCGCTACCTACGTAGGTAATTAGAACTTTTAGAAGTCACTAGCAATTAATCTGCATTTTCCCAACTATGTTGGGGTCGGCTTCCAGTCTGACTGGATACAACTGAATACGAGTGTTTTACATGGAGCCACTGCCTATCCAACCTCCACAACCCAGTCACTGGGTAACACGATTTACGATACCCCTTGGCAAGACTGGTTGTCAGACTTTAGGGCTTCTGACGACCCGTAACGACTGCCAAAGATCTACGAATGATGGCTGGGATCTATGTACGTTCCGAGGCACGGAGGGTTCTCTGTATGTAAAGGATGGTCACCCAACCACGGACCGACCTTGGCAAGTGTTGCTTAACCTTGATGATCGACCCGGGTGGCTATTTAGCTAAGATCCAGAAGTAAACAGCATAATAATCAAATGAAAGAAACCATAATTAGACTTTCGTACCTATATAACCTTTTCCTTTGAAGATTCTATTAGCGGATTTGTGAACACCTACATTGAAATTGTTCTCCTTAATTGAGAAGTTACGATTACATTGCAATAAAGCTTCTGGAACGAATATATACTGGATGATTTTTTTTACAGTCTCGAAATATTTACAGGGTGTTCTACCCATGAATATGAACAACTTTCACTATGGGACCAACTCTGAAATTACGAAAAAAAAATCTGCTGTTTAATAGAAAAGTTCAAGCCTACTTGACCAAAATGTATGAAACAGGTGATTTTTTTTCGTGATCTCATAGCTGGTCCCATAGTGAAAGTTGTTCATGTTCATGGGTAGAACACCCTGTAAAAATTTCGAGACGGTAAAAAAATCATCCAGTATTATAGCTACCGTAGAAGTTGTTTACCATACCCGCCCTGTTATGCCGACAGAAGAATCTTGTTGGTTTTCTCTATTTTCTTGTTATTCCTTGCTTCTGGACTTTCTCGGAATCTTGCTAACTTGATTATGTGTTTAGTGGTATTTAGAACTGACTTGTAAACACTACGCAGTGTAAAATCATAGGTAGACCTTTTTGTTAAGAATTGCTTTATCGACGTGTAAAATTGTTTCTATAAACCTACTTTTATTTTATTTTTATTTTCCTTTATTGGCCAACCAACAATTGTTTACACTGATAACATTTAAAGTAAGTAGGTATATAATATCCAAGGTTAGTGTAACAATTAATTACAGGTTAGCACCGCATGCCCCATAAGCAAATAAGATGTGCCACAAGCACTGAACTATTATTAAACATTAATATTTGGGTACTTAACTAAAATAAAATTAATAGGTATAACAAGCATTACGTGATGAGATTTACAGTACGAAAAGCGAACAGAAACACATCGAAACTGTACATAATAGCGAAATTGGCATCCGAATTAAAAATCTATTTAAAATCAAAATTACAATCAAAAATTTAAATCGAAATTAAAAGTCAAATTAAAATCACAATTAATATTAAAATCTAAATTACAATCACAAATTAAAATCTAAATGAAAAGTAAAATTAATATCACAATCAATATTAAAATCAAAATTAAAATCGAAATCAAAAGTCAAGTTAAAATCACAATTAATATTAAAATCAAAATTAATTAAAATCAGAATCAAAAGTCAAATTATAATCACAATTAATATTAAAATCAAAATTACAATCAAAATTAAAATTTAAGTTAACATTAAAATAAAAGTAAAAACAAGCAAAAACAAATCAAAATCAAATTAAAATTAAACAATTGATATAGTTGTTCTATGAAACTTGGCATATGAGTCAAAATGCACGTCTATAAGATCACTGCTGTTATTTAATAATTTGCAAAGACGAGGAACGACAGAGTTTGCACCTAGTATAGTTCTGCGGAGTGGAGGGTGTAAAGGAGTTATAGGAGCACGAGGGATTCTGGCAGGAGCACGAAACTGAAACTTTGATAGTAGTAGAGGACAATCAATTTTGCACCGGAGTAGCTTATAAACAAAGGAAGAGTCAATGATTGTTCTACGTTTCTCAAGTGAGACCATCTTAAAATAAGATAGTCGGGATTCATAGGATCGTATCCTTTTAGCATTTCCGCTAGCATAGGCTAGATGCCAGAGGAATCTCTTTTGTATTCGCTCCAGTCGAAGAATGTGCGTAGAGTAATGAGGTCTCCAAATCGTACTGCAGTATTCTAAGATACTACGAACGATGTAGTTGTACAATAAGATCTTCGTCCGATTACGCTTAAAACCAGCAACATTCCTTATGACAAAACCTAGCATTCTAGAAGCCTTTTTGATGACACCCTCGACATGAGGTACAAATGTCAAGGCGCTGTCGAAAACAACTCCCAAGTCCCTCGTTTGATCCACCTCTTGGATAACGTTAGGGCCCACGCGATATACACTAGCAGTTGCTTTCTTTTTTCGAGTGTATTTCACGTGGTAGCACTTTTTTATATTTAAGCTCATTTCATTATCATTACACCATTTAACCAACGAGTCTACATCCCTCTGAAGTAATGTACAATCGTTTTCAGATTCGATTATCCGTGAGAATTTAAGATCGTCCGCATACATAAAACAATCTGAGAATCTTAGGCAGTGCGGGATATCATTAACAAACATAATAAATAGAACTGGTCCAACATGTGAGCCCTGGGGGACCCCTGATGATGTTTTGTAGGTTCCCGATTGGAAACCATTAACTGCGACAAAGAAGGAACGATTTTCGAGATAAGACCTAAGCCAGTCGTAAAGTGTACCGGTGATTCCATACGCAGATAACTTCGATAGAAGTATATGGTGATTACAGGTATACACATCATATATACTTAATCATTAAGAAATACCTACGGCAATTTGCAGCATTAGATGTGCATGAATAAAAGTGCCTTAAATAAACTCATCACTGTCTGATCTTGTCAAACAAAGTAAATCTACCAACAGCTAAAACAATAAGCTACGACTCAACTTGATCGGTCAGTGACTCGTTACGATAAGTCATAGACAAGCGCATGCCAGCTCTGACCTTCATCGATTGCTTCCCTCGTGGAACAGGGTCAAGGGCTCACAACCTCGCACCGATCGCTAATCGTGTATGTGTCGAGAAATTCCGTTTAACTTAAACATTTCACATTTATTGACTGAACTTTTTTGTTCGTGGAACAGGGTGATTCACTTTTCTGGCTAGCTGTATAGTTATCGTTTATTAAAATCAAATTGTTTAGGATTATGAGAAGTATGTACCTACCTAGTTATGTGAAATCAATATTTTGTGCCTTGACAAATGGTATTAACAAAATTATTTAGGCTTATGACTGTGACAAAAGTTTTCATGGAAACTTAAGTAGCTTTTTTTTTTTAATGCTATGTAATACTTAACTGAGAAGATAAATTCAGAAAGACAATAACAGCTCTTCTATCGCCCATGATCAGAACAACAAAACTTTGACATTATCTTCTCCCACTTAAAAGTAACTTAACTTACATGACCATTCGTAGAAGATGTAGACTGCTCAAAATATAAAACTTCCCTTCGAGTCGCGACAGCCAGTGACTAAAGTATGCTGTAACCTGTAACAGTAATCATTCGGCAAGTGAACGGGACCATTATGATATAACGATTGTAAGTTTTATTTTAAGAGGAAAACGTCCCGTTTTTACTTATGATGTAATTATACAGTGTGAGTCTTTATAATGTGCACATATCGAAATGAGGGAATCTATGCTTAATTTTATCGACGGAAAAAATGTTAAAAAAAATCTAAATATTTATTTATATTTTTTATGGATTTTTAAAAAAAATTGTTTGCTTTTGTGACCCCAGTGTATACAAAACTGTGTAACTTTTAAACTAAACGATTTATCACGATGAAACAAACTCTATAATGTTTGGAAGTAATTAGGTGTCGTCATAAAATAAAAATTATGGAAAAAAAATAGCCACATTTAAAAATAAACATTTTTGTTTGGCAAAAATCTGATTTTTTTTCATTAATTTTTACAAAAATTGTAAAATTTCTCAATAACATGCCCCCATCACCTTCTTTTTTTATAACTTTAAGTTATTCTTCATTGTATTAGGAACCTAACGGTAAAAATTGCATGTTTTTAACTCAACCCCAACATTTTTTATCAACTGTCAAAGAAAGGCCCAACGCATAGCTATTGTTTAGCAGGTAGATAAACTTTCTTTTGAATGTGCGCAGGTCGGGGAGGTAGGGCCAGCCAAAGGAACTTGAATTATGACAGATGTCAGACTGGCAGTCGCTCCGAATTATTCGCCGCTGCTACATGTGTTTCGGTACTTTCGTTCGCTGGACTTTCATAACTTTCGTTCGCTGCTACATGATGCCGCGTTTAAGTGAATTTTCCCCGGCACACATCGCCGACATACATTTTTATTATGGAGTGGGACAAGGAAGTGCCAGAGCTGCGCGCGCGGCTTACATAGCTGCGTATCCTAACAGGCAACCAGTGCCATCTGCCCGAAACTTCCAGGAAGTTCACAGAAGGTTGTCGATCACTGGACTTGGATCAAGTAGAGATCGTCGCGAGCCACCTCAAGTAATTATTGATGCGGCTACTGAACAAGCAGTATTAAGTGATTTGTTTGCTGATCCATCCATAAGTACTAGACGACTGGCTCTTCGTCACGGAATATCCCAAAAATCAGTGTGGCGTATTTTAAAGAAAGAAGGATTGCATCCTTATCACTATCAAAGGGTGCAACATCTACATGAAGACGTAGACTGGCGTCCAAGGTGTGTGATGTCCACATGGATTCAAAGAAAAACCAGAGCAAACCCAAACTTTCCAAGAAAAATACTATGGATGGACGAAGCGACATTCACTAGAGACGGTATTACTAACTGTCGAAATTTACACAGATGGTGCCGCGCAGGTGAAAACCCGAAACTGAAACGGTCATCTACTTTCCAAGTAAGATTTTCGATAAATGTTTGGGCTGGTCTTATCGATAACATGTTGATTGGACCAGTCATATTGCCGAGAACGTTGACTGGTGAAAGATTTTTAAGTCTATTGAGAGATGATATGCCTCAGTTATTGGAAGATGTCCCACTGGCTGTGCGTCAAAGGATGTTTCTTCAGATGGACGGATGTCCTGCCCATTACGCTACAAATGTAAGAAGATTTTTAAACGAAAATTATCATGACAAATGGATCGGCCGGCAAGGACCTGTAGGGTGGCCTGCGCGTTCACCCGATTTGACGCCCCTTGATTATTTCCTATGGGGGACCATGAAGCAACGCGTCTACAGTACCCCCATCAACAGTGAGGCCGATTTGCGTGACCGCATAATAAACTGTGCGAATGATATTCGCAATGATCCCGAAATGATAAGGAGAGCGACACACCAAATTCTAATTTGCGCGGCTTTGTGTTTACAACAACGAGGTGGACATTTTGAGAACCTGATGCATTAAATTTTGTATTTAATAATAAATGGGTTTCAATTGAACTCTTTTGCATTAATTATCATCCCAAACAAACCACCCTTATGAGAACAATACGATTCCGCGTTCGGAGTGCCATCTTTGAAACGACCCGCGCGCATTCACAACAAAGTTAACAAAAAAAAGTTTATCTACCTGCTAAACAATGTGCGTAGCTATGCGTTGGGCCTTTCTTTGACATTTGATAAAAAATGTTGGGGTTGAGTTAAAAACATGCAATTTTTACCGTTAGGTTCCTAATACAATGAAGAATAACTTAAAGTTATAAAAAAGAAGGTGATGGGGGCATGTTATTGAGAAATTTTACAATTTTTGTAAAAATTAATGAAAAAAAATCAGATTTTTGCCAAAAAAAAATGTTTATATTTGATTATGGCTATTTTTTTCCATAATTTTTATTTTATGACGACACCTAATTACTTCCAAACATTATGGAGTTTGTTTCATCGTGATAAATCGTTTAGTTTAAAAGTTACACAGTTTTGTATACACTGGGGTCACAAAAGCAAACAATTTTTTTTAAAAATCCATAAAAAATATAAATAAATATTTAGATTTTTTTTAACATTTTTTCCGTCGATAAAATTAAGCATAGATTCCCTCATTTCGATATGTGCACATTATAAAGACTCACACTGTATAACTTTTTTTTAGAACTTACTTCTGAGAAAATCTTACGGAAAAATCCCTGGCTTTTCTTATTCGGCATTGCATGGCGAGTAAAACTTTTTCTCTCAGGAGAAGACAAAAAAATGAATACTGTTTTTCTTTACAACAGCTTAATAAATTATTTAAAAAAAAAAAAAAAATAATGCAAATTACTGCTGTATTTCTAAGGCCGGCCAAAGGAGTTCCAAATAGTCTTTACTAAAGAAATGTATATTTTCAGAAAATGATTTTCTTTTTCTTCTCGGCGCAATTTATTTTTGTTTCTTTTCAAACATAGAACAACATGGAAGGTTATCGTTTGTTATTTAAATCGATATCAGAGGGGCAATTCTCGTAATTTTAAGAACATTCACAGTCTGATCTCAGTGTCAGTAGGTCAAAAATACCTATAATTTCCCTACATTTTTGACCTTTGATTGTCGCTGAGATGAGATTGCAACTAGATTTTGAACGTTTTTAGTTACGGGAATTGGGCTTCAGTTAAACGATTCGGTTTTGTTTACCTACTTCCTCACTCGAATGTTTTTTTCATTCCTAGCCTTTTCCCAACCGTATTGGGGTCGGCTTCTAGTCTAACCAGATGCAGCTGAATTCCAGTATTTTACATGGAGTGACTGATCATCTGACTCCCAAAACCCAGTTACTGGGTAACACGATACCCCTTGGTAAGACTGGTTGTCAGACTTTTGGGCTTCTGAAGTTCTGACTACCCATAACGGCTGTCTAAGATCTACGAATGACAGCCGGGACCAACGGCTTAAAACGTGCTTTCCGAGGTAAGAACCGATCGCGGCAAACGTAGCTTAACCTTCCACCTACCCGTGTGGTTGTTATTATTTAGCCACGAGCCCCTCGTATGTTTTGATTTGTACAAATTGCAAAATTGCATCGGATTTTGTATCGAGATATCCTGGTATCTAATCGATTCTTATCAATCGAGTGCTCGATTAGCAAGTTTCCTGGTAGTAACACACTGCACTAGTTGGAACTTGAGCTATCATTAGATCTTTGCTTGTTTTCACTATAAATGAAGTTATGTGGAACCAATATAGAAAATATATTATGCGGAAAGTACTAATACATAGTATTTATTAATAGTGTGGTCTCGTATTACTTTCTAATTCTGAAGCTATTCAAATTATCACATTTAAGAAATAAAAGCGATAGGACTTTTAAATATAGTCACAGAATACACAATAATATAGCTCATATTTGTTCTAAACACTTAAATTAGGCTTCCTTGTAGACTATACCCTAAGAAACAGTCTCTCAGCTAAAGCTTTGGTTTGCTAGGAAAACGGCTCTGTCGTATTATAACGACCGACATGAAAATCTGTCATTTTCACCAGTATTTGTCCTTAAGGTGTCAAAAAACGCTCTGTATTTGGCTAGCCGTTTTATTGCCTGACCGTTCACCGATTTCTGGAAACCAAAGCTTTACGGAATGGGTTTTCCACGGTGTTGCTAACACAGCACAGAGAATGCCACCTTTCAACCTCCTTCGTTGAAAGGTCGTCAGTTAGGAAAAAATGCAAGTAGGTAAGTGTATAGGTATAAGTACCATCGCGTTACCTTAATAATAAGGTCGAAAAGTGGTTCACCGCAAATGCACGCAATGGTACAGATGCCAGCACATCAAGCTACTACAATCTGTCAAATTTCTTTAATAGATTTTCAACTTTATCACTAAAGCATTGGGTTCAAGGTTGATTGGGATTTGACTGTTTCGGGTAGCTTGATGTGTTGGCGTCTGTCCATATTTCTTTGGTCGCAGATATTGCCCATACCACAGTGGGTTTTAACATCTAAGTGCTTGGCAACCTACTCTAGACAGATGCACAAGGAAAATTTATCAGTTATCACTAAGGAAATGGCAAAGTAGTATTTATGATATTTACCGCCATGTTCTATTTATTTGTTAGCTGGGGACACTTTGCTGTTTGCGGAAATATATCAATCTATAATATATGATAAGGATCAAATTGAAAGTTGTTTGCGTCGATTAAAAAAAAATACACATACCTACATACCCAAATTCACGCCTTCTTACCAGAGGGGTAGGCAAAAACTACAGAACGCCACCTGCTACGATCCTTCCATATTCCTTTTGCCTCGTTTACGTTCATAATCTGGTCACGCCGCCGCCGGTGGCGAGGACTACGTACCTGACCTTTCTAATTGATTCCAAAACATACTCGTAACACACACATATATAGCGTGACTGGTAATTAGTGACCGATACTTAAACACATGATTGTAATCATGATAACAAACAACTTTTACTATGGGACCAAACCTGAATCCGTAAAAAAAAAATCTGCTGCTCCCTACATTTATGCTCGCATAATTCGTCAAAATGTAGGGAGCAGCAGATTTTTTTTTCACGATTTCAGGTTTGGTGCCATAGTAAAAGTTGTTTGTTATCATGAGTACAATCATGTGTTTAAGTATCGGTTACTAATTACCAGTCACCCTATATACATAAACTCACAGCTTCAAACCCAAGGGGGTAGGCAAAAATGCCACCTGCTACGATTCTTGTGACTTGTGATTGATTCCATAAAGCCCTCGTTCAGTCCAACAAACCTCTCCTGAAAATTTTTCTTTTGTTCATTAAATTGGGTATCCTTTTCTCGTAAAGTCTATGTTTTCCTCTAACATTTACCCACAATTTGCTTATCGGAGGTCAAAACGTTATTTTTGTAGTATTTTCCAAGTAGTTTGTCAAAACACATTTAAATTCACAGCTATGGCAGGAAGATGACCTCAAAACTAAACATATTTATAAGTTAGCAAAATTGGGTCAAGATGTAAAATTGAGAACTCTAAACAGGATCAATTTAGATAGAAAAGGCAACGCAAACAATAACAAACCATTAGTAGCAACTGTTTACAAACACATCGTGATTTGCATTATCTTGGTCTATGACCCCGATACAGAATGATAATACAGCACTAGTGACACACTGGTGTTTGAAGACGTGTGCGCAGCTTCGGACACAGTGTTCTGTCTGACTAAGCATACAATGTGACTAGTGTGACTTGGATATTATATTTTTATTTATTTAACAGTTTATGTACACACATATAAACAGACAAGAAGAAAGCAACAGTAAAATAGGAATAAATAATAAGAAATAACCCCACCGCCGCCGCGCCGTATCTCTACGTTGACGTCGCGGTGGGGCTTACGCATTCCGAACTCTAGGTCTGTACCGGTAGAGTTTACTTTGCCGAAACAGGTCTAGGATGAGGAGCCAGACCAAGAAAGATACAGAAACCCGCAGGGCAGCATGTGGCGAGCTGTTGGGCAGTAGCAACACCACGGACGCTATCTCCCGGGAGAAGTCTTGTTCCTCACCTCTGGCTTGCTTTTATTGGCCGGCTGGAGTGAACACTGACGAGGAACAGAGCTCCCACCTCATTCTTGCCTTTGTTGGCCGGCTTAAGTGGAGAATCGTAAGAGCAAACGTGCTCGGAAGAAGGAAGTATTCCAGTAAGTGCTGGTAAGGGGAATCTTGACCATCTTCCAGGCTCTGGGATTGTCCTGATAGTCGTGGAATACCTCCCCACTCCTCATCAGCACATCACGACATGTTGCCCCCTTGTCACTACGACACTAGGTTGCTAGCGACTGTTTCCGGAGGACCATTATTGAGTGTGCAAATCACCCCCTACCATTTTAGCTTATCTATATTATGTGTGTTACATAACATTGCTCAGGCCGGGGACATACATACATACTTAGTCTTACCATAGTTCTTGGTAACCAATTCACTATAGCCACCCAAACCCATAGTCCAATATGTTTCATCTCCATGTTCTAAAATAGTCCTGCACCAACCGGGGGTTGTCCTTGGGTGCAGTTGCCTAGTGCATACAGGGATAATCGTCGGTTGATACCTTCTCATTATTTAGAATTGTCTAAGGGGCCTCTGTGAGTTGGCTTCGGCCCCTCATAAGCTTTCCAAAGGTCCGGGACCCCCAGGATCCCGAGATATCGTACCTTCAGAATAGTAGTGACTTAACTCAAAAATCTAAGAAATCGAGTTACGATCTTTTTTTGCTCATATTTCACAAAAGATAAACTTAATACAGAAATAAAATAATTGATAGCTTTTCATACAAAATTAATTAATTAAATCAGTTCAAAGTTCCAATCATCATCAGTTTGCAGTTTCAAAACTTTGTTTTCGTTTTCCCAAAAAAATGATTTTTTGAGATACGTCACTACTGTTCTGAAGGTGCGATATGTAAATATATAAAAAATAATAAATAATGATATATACAAGGTGTAACAGGACGATTGACATTCCTTTAAACCACGTAAAGACAATCACGTTCTTTACCCGTATACAAAAAAACAATCAAATCCAATGAATACTTTAGCCACAGGAAATTATTTTTCATTTTCTTATTTTTTAACATGATGTAGATCTGAGTCCGTAATAATAGGTAAACATTGCCGCCGCTGCGCCCCGCACCCCGCACCGCACCGTTAGTCATTGACTTTCGTAGATAAAGCGACTTTTTATGCAGTTGATTCTGCTATTTATTTTGTTTGAAAACTGCAATTTTTTTTATTTTCCATTATCTACTAATCTTCGTGTTTTAAAATGTTTCGATGGACTAGTACTGTGCTCGTTTTCATTTAATGTCGTACGTCCAGATACATGTTGTATATATTCTATTTATTTTTAGGTACCTATTAGTTCGATATTATATTTTTATTTTTGGGCATCGTCACCGACGCAAGCCTAAGAAACGCTGGCGTAATGATTTGGAGTCGTTCTTGACCGATTGGCCGGAGAAGGCACAATATAAAGAAAACAGCACCTTAATTGCGTAACACTTTATCAATCACAATCTGAATGATTTTGAAGCATATTGCTAATCTATTGCTTCATATGTTCGAAAAATTTGTCTGCTCAACAACGTAAATAACGCAATAGATGTTGTTGAATTGCCAAAATTAAACCGATTCCTACTGTAAGTGTGTTACGCAATTAGAGTGCTGGAAAAGTATGTGGGAGTCCTTTGCGCAGAAGTGGGATAACAAAGGTTACCTTGAAAAAAGGTATAAGTTGTTATTTTTGTACCATGGGAGAAACGAACATCTATACACCGTAAGGACTATTCTTGCTTGCAGCGCTGGGCATCTATAGTAACACTTGCTAACAGATGTGGTCATCGTGTGCACGGGATTTTGTTTTCAAATTGGTCAGATGTAAGTTTCCTCGATAGTACAGTTCATTTTAATTATTATTTTAGTAAATAATAAAGTTTGTCATAATAATATGTATGTACAATGTTATTTTGACGGAGACATCTAAAAAATGATAGTAAGATTGGGTGCAGACGGATGCCCCTGCAGTTCTCGAAACATCAAATAGCTCAAGTTCAGTACACACGTTTATAGTAATTCCATTAGCTAGAAATAAGATTTATTTGCAGACTAGTTGTTGCCCGCGACTTCGTTTGCTATCTAGGATAAAAGTAGCTAATATCCTTGTCCAGATTTAAGGCTATCTGTAAAACATAATGATCGCTTCTGTGGTTAGGGCGTGAAAAGGTGACAAACAGAGATAGGTAGTTATACAGGATGATTTTTTTTACAGTCTCGAAATTTTTACAGGGTGTTCTACCCATGAACATGAACAACTTTCACTATGGGACCAACTATGAGATCGCGAAAAAAAAATCAGCTGTTTCATACATTTTGGTCAAGTAGGTTTAAACTTTTCTACTATACAGCAGAATTTTTTTTCGTGATTTCAGAGTTGGTCCCATAGTGTAAGTTGTTCATATTCCTGGGTAGAACACCCTGTAAATATTTCGAGACTGTAAAAAATAACATCCAGTATATATTGTCTGTAATGATTGTCTCATTAAAATGAATACCTATCACTACTAAAACTAGTCGCTCAACAAATCTTTGAACTATAAAACTAGTTAAGTACAAGCAAATCGACCGCAAACAGCGAGTGTTTTGTTTTGATTATGATAACGAAGGCATCCTTATCGAATATAATCACAATCAATAAATATTACAAGTAACAGTAATAAAGATTATAATATAAGATAATGCTTTTCCTCAACAATTACTCAGAAAATGGGGCTTAGATATCTAATCTAGTAGTAGTAAGACGACAGTGCAATGTCTATGTATGATTACGAAAGATGGTTGAAAGTTGTCCTCTTGAACTTTGTGATTATCATGACCGAGAAACGGTAAGTGTGGGTACAGCCTCGTGCAGTTTCAACAATGTACCATTTACAGCTTCACACACAGCTTTCGGCTTAGACAGTCTTTTATTAAATAACGCGTTAGAGATGATTTATACTACTTAGACCGTGCCGGACGCGAGCCGTGCCAAACTCCACGAACATTTTATATGAAGCGGTCTGGCTACACCGTGCAGCGTCCGTGTCCCGTCCGAGTCTTGGTCCCTACAAATTGAGCAGACACGGACGCGGCTCGGTCTAGCATAAATCTCTTAGTCAACGTTCGCACGGACGTAAAAATATCGTAGCGATTTTTTTTCACGCATTGGATTTTCTACGCTCTGCTTAACGCCAAGAGTTGAAAATTCAACAGTGTTTTTCGACGCGCTGGAATGCACTCTGTCGGATTCTCAATTCTCAGAATCAGAATGCTTTATTTGTAAACATAGGTCAAATTACAACAGTGTGCGAGATGTTACAGAGAGGTAATACGTCTATGTTTTGCGCAGAGGCGTACAAATATACAGGGCATTTTTTTAATCACTATCCAAATTTTCGCAGGGTGTTCTACCCATGAATACGAACAACTTTCACTGTGGGACCAACTCTGAAATCACGAAAAAAAATCTGCTGTTTCATACATTTTGGTCGAGTAGGTATTGAACTTTTGTTTGAATCAGCAGATTTTTTTTCGTGATTTCAGAGTTGGTCCCATAGTGAAAGTTGTTCGTATTCATGGGTAGAACACCCTGCGAAAATTTGGATAGTGATTAAAAAAATGCCCTGTATTTAATTAACATTGTCGAATTTTTTACTTTTTAGCACAAATTTAACTTTTAATGTATCATCAAGTGGTAGAATTATGTAAACGTTCACATTGGTAATAAAGTCAATATTAATAGACATGCTTAACAATACCAATTTCAGTAAATGTCAAATAGATTAAGTTACTTGTCATATTAATGCTAATATCAAACAAAATTCAAAATTGTCAAAATACGTGAGATGATGTACTCGTACAATTTTCTGAAGCAGTAATTATATCGGGTGTAAAAAGACACTTAACGAAGCCGAAAGTTACATGTTCTTCCCATCATTGCGATTTTTTTTTTGTTCTGGACAATACCTGGGAACCTTCTGGTTACGGAAATATTGAAGGTCAAAGTTCCAACTTTATTACTTACGCTTTTTTTTATGAAAGCTGTTTTAAATGTTATAATATAACTGTACTTTAAATACCGGCACGACCCCTATACTGTTGTATGCAACAGTAACTACGTTTTGTGCGTGTTACATTGCGTGTTACCATAAAAAGTGATTTTTCACACCAAAAAAGAAAGCCGTTTCCCAGCAATAATTTTTGCCCTATGTTACTTAGTTCGATGGGCAGTATGCGTAGTTAACGGGTATGTGATGTGTCTTTTTACACCCTGTAGAACTATCGTCCAAATATTTCCTGTAGTGAGTAATAGCACTTATTTATCAAAATTCTTAACAGTTCTGTTTTGAAATTGTCCAGATTTAACTCTGCTCTGCGATACTTTTACGTCGGTGCGAACATCGCCTTTATCGTCGTCATCTTCATTTCAGTCGAAAGAAGTCTACCAAGTGTCGCCACATCAACAGATTCTGTCTCATTCTGTTCCTATGTTATTTTCCTCATAGCTATCTTGAATGAAAAGCACCTTGTGTTAACGTTATCAAAACAGTAGCCAGAAATAGTCACATTGTCTCACAATGATTCATTTGACTGACTCTCCGTCCACTATCTAGGGCAAACAGTTTGTCCCTCCGCATCACGACACACCTCTTTTATCTTATCGGATAAGCTTTCCCAGTCTAAACTGAACCTTGTTGTGAGAAAAATAAAATTGGAGTTTCTTTCAACGGTGTTAACTACGCCATATGATTGAGTGATGCTGTTCAGACTAATATTGGAGAGCTTTGATAACTAATGCAGTTATGTAAGGTCAAAGAACTAGATCATACTTGGTACAACAGGTTTAGCCGTTAACATTGTGGAAAGTTTGTTGATGGAAGAACCCCTTGGTTTAGCCTTATTCCATATAAGTAGAGGTTAGAATCGAATCTAAACAATTGCAGCTGAATTATTTTGCACTAAAATAATTAATACAACAGATGATGATACTTATAAAACTGGAGCATCTACCAGACTTATAACCGTTTCAAGAAACTAATTTCGACTACAAACTTAGACATCATGAATCGTTGGATCCAAAGACATTAATCAAAGAGAAGACAAGTCTTACCCGTTATTTCACTTAAATAAATAAATTATTGCATAAACAAAATCACATTGCACTGCTTACATTCAGTTGACATAATTCAGTATAACTATAACATAGGAGTACAATAATTTTAAACTCTATCCCTTAAACTAGGTCTCACCTGTATCTTAAGAGATCGGGTTCAGCCATTATGTTGGACTAAATTATATCTACTAAAAGACAGCAACAAGTGAAACGAGCGACGAAGTGGTATCTAAACACGTACTTAAATAAATAAACAAATAAATAAAGGAAAAGAAAAATATGATAAAATTAATAGTAAACTTAAGATGTCATGAGCAGTGATAGGAATAGGTAGAGCTAATTTGCCTAAACTTCGAGGAAGGAAGTAACATGGAGTAGATAATACCTCCTCTAAAATCCCGGAATAATTTTAATGACGTTTAAATCCCGCTATTTAAAAACCACGAATTTTTTATCGAACTTTATTTGTAATTACAAATTATTGATTTGAAAAATCATATCATTTTTTAGGATTACACACACACACATTTAAATTTGTAATTTTTATGGTGTACATAGTTAAGAGTATTCTATCTATCTATAAATAAAGTCCAATAAATAATTCGTGGTTTTTAAATCCCGGGATTTAAACGTCATTAAAATTATTCCAGGATTTTAGAGGAGGTATTATCTACTCCATGTTACTTCCTTCCTCGAAGTTTAGGCAAATTAGCACTACCGATTCCTATCACTGGTCATCATGAGTTAATAATCTTGTGCAGATCATGAAAGATTTCTTTATTCTGTTGCACATGGACTTAAATGCGAATGTGTCTCGAGTTCTCGATGTATCTCAGCCACATGTTATTGTTTTCCTTCGTTTATCACCTGTGTTAGCAACTCTATCAATAATTTCATCAGCCTTTCACTGATATCGAGTATTCGATTTGGCTACGATATCGTGTTACTAGACGTACCTAATTGTTTTGATTTTAAGCCGTATTCGATTCCAGACAATGTTGTTCCTCATCTTACATAAGACATCGTATAGTGTCTCTAACCTTATGACTAATTTCGTCTCCCAAGGTAAATTCATAGCGTATCGTTATCAAAACCAATTGACAAAGTCTTCCTCTCAGATGACTCATCCGTTCGCATTTCTCCAAGACTTACTCATTCATCTCATCTTATACCAAACTGATCAAACACAATCTTTATCTAAACAATCAATCAGGATTATTATCGACAAGCTTCCATCCGCGGCTTCGCCCGAGTGGTAGGTATGTCGATAAAAAGTAGCCTATGTCCTTCCTCAGAATTCAAAGTATCCCCATACCAAATATCATCAAAATCGGTTTAGCCGTGAAAGCGTAACAAACAAACAAATTCACTTTCGCATTTTTAATATTAACAAGTATATAAATAAGGTGTAATTTTGATCACTGTTAACCTCTTAAGGGGTCATTGTACTCATCATTATGAACAACATTTCCTATGGGACCAAACCCGAAATCGCGAAAAAAGAATCAGGTGTTCCCTACATTTTGACGAGTTACGCGAACATAAATGTAGAGAAAAGCCTATTTATTTTTCGCGATTACAGGTTTTGTCCCATAGTAAAAGTTGTTCATAATGATAAGTAAAATGGCCCCTTAAGAGATTAACACTTATTAAAAAGACACCTTGTATATACACATAAGTAAACACATAAAGTTAGGATTCAATGCATGTCATACAACCACTTGTAAAATGTAACGTTTGTATATTATTGTGTAACTTAGGAATCAGCCCAGTAATACTTACCTACAATAACATCATACATAATTGTTCAGACCATCCTTACTGATGTGTCATCGAACTGTAAACTCTAATCCCCTGTCCCCATGTTACGTCGTACACAGGCCCAGTATTTCTTGACACATACGGCAAAATGTTAAAGCAGTACTTTTTCAAGACCCCACACCGATAAGAAGGACCAAGATATACTGGAAATTTTCTATGCAGTTGGCTTTAGCAACGTCATATCGGTACAGGTGTATAAATCGACGTGGTTGTTGAATACTGGGCCGCTCCGCGGTCCGCCAGACAAAGTCCAAGTCGCGGAACTTATGATGAAACCTTTTTATATCCGTCATCCTGACCGTATGTGGTGCACTGATAAAAATGTTGAACAAACAATGATGAAACTGTTGTACAACATTTTGTACGAGAGCTAAAAATATCTTTATAGTATATCGAATTGCACTGCGCAAATGCACGCTTAGGCAATATATGCAATAAATACGACTTATGGTATTTTATAAATGTATACCTACTTAACTGAATTTAGTAGGTATTTAGTAGGTTAGTATTGAAATAGAGTAAGTAATTACTAAGCCAATAGAGCGAAACATGAAAATAACTATGAATGATGTGTAGATACTTAATACAGATTCTTACGAAACCGTATCGATTTGTGGTCTAATCATTATTGTACTAACTGGTAAAGTCAATTGTAGAGTAAGAGAATAAAGTCTTGGTGAGTTTGTGTGAGCACGATATAAACTTCACTTAACAATTTGATGATTCATTCGTAGATTTTAGGCCTTCAGGACACTTTACAGTTGAAATGCTAATGATTGCGAGCCTTGAAAATATTCCATCAGTTAATGCTTTCCAAATAGCTCGTGCAAATGAAGAGAATGTTAAGGTTCATCAAAAACCCCAAGATTGCGAATCGTCATTGAACTACGTCAATTGGTCGTACGAAACTCGTTGAAACAGGGTCATGGCGCAGGCGACCGCTCGGGCGGGGCGACGCGTGCGCAAGTTCTCTGATCGTGTTCGCATTTTTATCAACTCTTTTCCTCAAATGTTTTGTAATACATTTAGCGGATTTCCTTGCGTATTACTTTCTCGTGAGTCACGGATTTTAGATGTATTTCAAGGCTTCGCAAACGTAGCAAAGTTCATTCTTATTGACAGGTCAATTAGTTTCTTGGATCCTTTTGGTCTAGATAGGTATTTACTGCAGTTTTTATTAAGCCAATGATAAAAGGATGTTTAAGCTGCCGAGTTTGTATTTATTTGTTTGTACTTGTTTGTTTGTATTTTCCGTGTTTGTATACAGTGACACACGCTGTGGGTTTCTATATTTACAGTACCGATTAGCATAATAGTAAGGACATTGCCAAATGATTTGTGCTGCTTCTTGCTTGCCGTCAAATATAGTCAGGGTCAATAACCTCTTACTTATTGGAACTTGGAACTCTTACAATTTGAACTTTGTCCACACTATTTAAATGTAGTGTGGCCTAAGTTCAAATTGCAATCAAGCAATTATAAACTTTGGACCTAAAGGTCCAAGGTTTGAAAAGCGATATTTCAAAACATCTGTTTCTCTAAACAAATCAGATACTGCAATTTTTAAATCCGGGTAGATAGTAGAAATTACTATCCGAGGTTACTATGGCAAGGCCGCCGATAATTATTATTCTTTGGGGGATTCCATGTTTTGTAAAGTTTACAGTAGCAATAAGATCAGTCAAATACACATTGACTAAAGAATCTAGTGTAGTAGAATTTAGAGCGACATTACGACAATAAATGAAAACACTGGCAAAACCAATGCATTTTGACTAAGTATTAGGTACCAAATAAATATTTAAAAAAATTAAAAAGTGATTTTTTGCAACAATCTAAATGTGGGTGTCCAAGCAAACAGGGTCCAGTAGTGGGGTGTTGAGTTAAGACCAGATTCGGTATCTAGAATAGTCAATTGATAAGGATTAAAAAATATTCAAAAACTGGCATATTTTTTTTTATCAGACATTTGTAGTTGAAACTGAAAAAACTTGATTTGAGAAAAAATATTTTTAAAGTTTGATTTTTGGTACAACTTTGTACATTTTCTGGTGTTTCTAAATACATTTTATGGTACTTAGAAACATCATATAGTCATTTACTATATGAACTTGTAGATAATTGAGCATTAATTAATAATTAATTAAAATCTAGAAATGCAATTTTTTCACCCAACTTTACAAAACTGCGTAGGTATATCTCGGAATCTAAATGCCGAGAACAGTTTTGCTTGGACGCTCACAAATATTTCGGCTTTGTCGATCATCCGACTACCTATTGGTTATACATATTTGAATTTTTGTATGCCGGCTGTAAACGTCATTAGATATTAGTCATCATCTGCCTAGCCTTTTCCCAACTATATTGGGGTCGGCTTCCAGTCTAACCTGATGCCGCTGAATACCAGTATTTTACATGGAGCGACTGCCTATCTGACCTCCGTAACCCAGTAACTGGGTAACACGATACCCCTTGGTAAGACTGGTTGTCAGACTTTCGAACTTCTGACGACCCGTAACGACTGTCAAAGATCCACGAATGACAGCCGGGACCAACGGCTTAACGTGCTTTCCGAGGCACGGAGGAGTCTCAGTATGTAAAGATGTGGTCACCCATCCACGAACCAACCCCGGCAAGCGTAGCTTAACCTGATGGATTGATCTGTGCGGCTGTAATTACTTAGCCACGAGCTCCTCATTAGATATTAGTACGAAGTTTAATTTATTGTCGTATTGTCGTCTCCACCTAGTATTTAAAAAGCCAAATAAAACTTAAACTAAGTATATTTCTTATTCTGAAATAGGGTACAAACATTCAAAACCGTAAACTGTGATAAACGTCAAAAGAAGACGATTTAACGAGCTGTTGTTGCCTTGTTGCCATGTTAGAAACAACAATGGCGCATAAAGTTTCATAGTAATTAAAGGACAATAACTGTTAGCAAGCATCAGGATTATCCCACGGTTCAAGCGGTCACTTGTCAAGACTAAGGGCGTATGCACACGGTGCGTTGCGGCGCGGCGGCGGGGCGCCATATTAAAATCTATGGAATGTCACATGACGCCGCGCCGCACGCACACCGGACATGCTACCCGCGAGACGACGCGGGGAGGGGTGTATGCGTTGCGACGGCGGAACGGCACCGCTCGGTTGTTTATATGACAAAGCAGAGAACACGCTTGCATTTTATTAAACATATGTATTCAGAACCCGGCATCGCAGCGTCGCTCGCTGCGGCCCCTTAGCAACACCGCGACGTCGCACCATCCGGTCCGTGTGCCCACCCCAATGCGACGAAATCTAGCCGCGCCGCCGCGCCGCCTCGCAACGCACCGTGTGCATAGGCTCTAACGAAGAGGCTTTGCATCTGTGAGTCATCGGTCACTTCACTGTAGATAATTGTAATATGCTGGTATTACCCGGGATAGAAGGGACAGTCCAAGCTCAGAGGTCGGAAATGGTGGGCGCGTGGTTTTGCTGTTGTCAATTGATAATTAATTGATACGGACAATCTGTAACAAGCTGACTACAATAAATGGAATTTATATCAGCCGGTCTATTCTGTAAAAATCACACTGTGAAAACTTAGCGGAAGTGAGCTGTCATTCCACTGAAGTTATGAATTGACACTATTGACAGCTCACTTCTAGCATTTCTAGCTCACTTCAAATAAGTTTTCACGGTGCGATATTTACAGAATAGATCGGCTGTTACTATAGCATGACATTAAAGGCTCCTGCAAACAGGCGCGACTCGTAACGCGACACAAAGGCACCGCGCGTCGCTCGACTAGAGCGGCGCCTGTGTCGCGTGTCGCACCTGTTTGCAGG
This sequence comes from Fissipunctia ypsillon, assembly GCA_947568875.1. Taxonomy (NCBI): domain Eukaryota; kingdom Metazoa; phylum Arthropoda; class Insecta; order Lepidoptera; family Noctuidae; genus Fissipunctia; species Fissipunctia ypsillon. The sequence continues at coordinate 3,808,813 of OX387665.1, read as the reverse complement.
AGCCTTAACTTACACATACTGCAAAAATCCTTGTAATTCTCGTCTAGCAACTTCGCCGGCACAGACTCGGGTGGGTATACTTTGTACTTACAATGTGCAATATAAATTAATACCTATAGCCGCCGCGCGCCATAAGTTTTGACGTCAAGTGGCCTGCTTTTCCTACATTAAGCACGTCATGCAAAAAACTTCGACAACATTTTTATTTAATCCTTTGAAAGCAATAATTTTATCATTTGTCCTTATTTGACCTCTGTAATGTCATTAGTAGGTATTAAATTATTATCCTCATTGCCAGATACAATATTTTTAGTAGTTGTTTGTAATAATACGAATTATAGGGCTGTTGGACCGTCGCCGCGTCGTGCTTATTAAGTTAATATGTTTATTACTAGTACTGGTAAATGTTGTCGGCCATTCCCTGGAACTGCTAAAAGATTCAAACGTCACATTTATCTGTTCCGCTGTTTAGTTGTCCGTATTCCAAGGTTCACACGTTAAGAATTAATTATTATCTCTCAGTACAGAATAGATTTCCTCATACATTTTCCGCTTTTGTGCGCCAGTTCGCACTAATTCTAATTATACAATCATGTTTTTCTGGTCGCCGTACAATATTCGCGCTCTAATTTAACTGAGTATTTTTAGATCCATACTTATTTGTATCACACAAAGAATTATTGATCTTGTTTTTGGTTCAAGTTCAAAATTAGAACGAAAAGGAAAAGTCTGACGAATATGTTTTGCAGCTTGAAGTCCTTTGCTATTTCATTTTGATGACACATCATTGCTTTTGATTGTCGAAATTCGACAACGCATGTGTATTAACAAAGGTATTCTTGTTACTAAACAAGGATGGTATGAATAGTTGACACAAATGTAACGCCAGACATATCCTCACACGTGCACATTGACCACAGTTCGATTAAAGTGTGCTCAATCCAGCGCGTGCGCGCCCACTCCGGCACATCACTGCACGACGTTGCTAATCTCTTTCCCAAATAGATTAACACGTGCGTTAAATTGAAACTATAAAGAGTCTGATGATATTTAGGAACTCGATATCCGAGTAATGCTTCTACATAATTTATTAGATAATTATTTGCAGTCTTACTTCTGAATTTTCTCATTTGTTGTTTTTAAAAGGAGGATAGATCTTAGAATTACAGAGACAGTATGCGATTCAATAGCAACTTAAAATTCTGTTGCATCCGAGTGTTCTTCATTTCATTCAACACAGTCATACGTGTGTCCCCAACTCCCCAGTCGTCTCCGTCCTTCAGACTAGTACGTGTTACGTCACAACTACGAACTGCACGCCTGGCTTCATTCATACGTTTCACTTTCATTCGGCAGCTCCGGGTTTGGCTCGGAGGTCATCGGTCCGCCATCGAATACTGGCGATCTTGCACGATCTACTGTGACAAGACATAATTTGTCGTATCTTTCTATGAAAGTCTTAACCCAGCCCGTGACATGTGTCGTGTTCTAGTGCAGTCTTGTAGACGTGTCCCGCGTGACTAGACACACGATCCAACCTTACGTTGTCTTGCGGAAGACTAGCTGCGGTTTTGTAATATGCGTCTTGAATTTCAAATTACGAATGCGATTTGTAAACAAACTTTGTATTACGTTGCCACGTTGGTATAACTAGGATGTATTTGATTATTTGTTTGATGAGGTTTTAATGTGAAGCAATAATATGAATATAACAAGTCTTTCATTATTCTTCCTTAAGGTAAAAGTCGTGTGATTGGAGAGGCTAATGTTTGGCAGTAAACATAGTATGATGATAAGCGTCCTCCTCTGTTGCTATGGTGCTTTGTGAATCCCCATTTTGATTTTTCCTGACACCAAAATTAATAAAAACTATCTATTTCTGAATTATCGAACATTCACACAAAGAAATTCATTGAAGTAACAAGTTGTTAATTTATTCGTTAAATTTTAATGACTCATTCTTAAAAAGCTTTTCAGTGTCTCATCAACTCATGTATTATATGCCAAGTCAGCTTTGATAATCCAAAACTTCAAAAGTATCTACTGGTCATTCTTTCACAAACTGAACACTCCAACACGACGATATTCTATATGGAAATCCTAGTTTTTCAGATGAAAACACACATTAATTCATCGTGTAAATACACGATGAAATTGTATTCATGAGCATCCTCTTAAGAGGTCAACATTATGAACAACTTTTACTATGGGACCAAACCTGAAATCGCGAAAATAAAATCTGCTGTTCCCTACATTAGTATTATTAAGTTCGCATAACTCGTCAAAATGTACACAATGTACAATGACCCTTTAAGAGGATGCCCATGCATGAATTAAATTTCATCGTGTAGAACCTACACAAACAAAAATCCAAATGCGTAGTAAAAATACGACACTGATATGATATCCTATCAACACTTTACCCAGAATCGTGAAATTGTTCCATTCAATCAACATTAGCGGTGTGGGAGCGAAGTGTCAGATTCCCAAAATTCCCGGCGCTATCAGCTTTATAGTGAATCCCTTATCTCTGGTGGATGGTCGTGTCGATCGCCGATGTCCCGAGCTAGCACCGCGTCCGTCTGTTTGCTTGTCGCCTACTGTTCGGATTCAATTACATGATCCACCCACTTCAGTGTAAAGTCCGTCTTTCCTGTTGCTGTTTGTTGATTAATGTCGGGTCTATATTAGACTGGGGTATTTAAATGTTTCTAGGTCTGTGATGCCATGAAATTAGCCTCAAATGCCTCGATACACGTCCTTTTACCCCAATTAATCTGCCTAGCCGTTCTCAACTATGTTGGGGTCAGCTCCCTGTCCAAAGTCAAAGCATCTAATGTTGACCTGTCAATCCTTGACTGACAAAAAGAAAGTTGTTGTGACCTACTTTTGTACAAACTAACCAGTTGTGTGTGTATATTTTCCCCAAATATTTAGAAAACACATTGCACCTTATCGTGCATATAAAAATATGGTACAAAGAGTGTTATTGATTTGTTTACATAACAAGTGTGGCACAGACATGCACAGCTGAATGAGAGTAACACGACGCCACAATGTTTTGATCATCGGCGTCACAGTGGCCTCCCACTAAATGACTTTTGTCAAAACAAGCGATGGAGCAATGATATGTATTGTTTGTTGTTTTCAGCGAAAACAATTGAATTTGTATTGCATCATGGCAATTTGTTTTGTTTTTGTCGCAAATCTTGGGAATTCAGTAGATAAGTAAGTCGCTAAAATTTGGTGCGGTTGGAGCAAAGATCGTTTTGGTGTAAATGTTAGTACATACTACCTACATCAAGTCGTAGAACTGAAAGATCCCGATAATAAAATCTACGAGCACAGGTTGAACTCGTGGTTAAATGATAACAGCCGCACAGGTCGATCGAAGGTTAAGCTACGCTTGCCGCGGTCGGTTCGTGGACGGATGACAATCCATTACATATCGAGACGCCTTCGAGCCTCGGAAAGCACCTTACGTTAAGCCGTTGGTCCCGGCTGTCATTCGGAGATCTTTGACAGTCGTTACGGGTTGTCAGAAGCCCAAAAGTCTAACAACCAGTCTTACCAAGGGGTATCGTGTTAACCAGTAACTGTCTGTGGTGGTTAGATAGGCAGTCGCTTCATGTAAAATACTGGTATTCAGCTGCATCCGGTTTGACTGGAAGCCGACCCCAATATAGTTGGGAAAAGGTTAAGCAGATTGATTGAACTCAGGTCGTAGAACTGAAAGATCACGAAAATAAAATCTACGAACACGGTGTACCTTAGTATTAAAACCATAATGACATAACACAACTTGGGGACGTGGTCGCAATCCTCAACAGTGAGGGAACAAAAAAAAAGAGTAAAGAAGATTTTTGGACTGACGGAGTTCCGTCAGGTTGACGTCCATCGGGGACGTCAACCAACGTTCGATCCAAATAAAGAACCTATAAATATGTTGAAGACGTAAGAGTTCTCAAAAAGTTACCTCTAAAGTCTTACCTATAATTTTTATTTTCCTCAAGATACCAGTTATTTTGTTGACAAAGTTTTCCTGTTAACCAAATACGTCTTTAGTTTTTCCAAAACCCCCTACTACTTCCTTAGTATCAAGTGTAAATGCTAATACACCTCATTGAAAGCGTGATCAGAATCATTAAGGAGTCCTTCAGTACGCAGTATTTATTCTAATTATTCCTAAGACCATATTTATGTTGGCAATACGGAGTAATGTTGCGTTCTCAGAAGCCTCGCCAATCTATGAATGGAAGTGTTTATTAATATGTTAATTTGATTGTAAGGTAAAACCCGCTGCTTCTAAAATTTCCAAGCAGACTTAGCAGAAAGATTGTTTGCTAACAAATAAACGAATTGCGTCAAATCATTGAACGAATGATTTACATAAATTCAAGATACAGCTACTTGGAACTGATTTAAATCTGTGAAACACTCATTCATTAGTGATAACTTCAATCCATAATTTATAGATTTCATGCATGTCTTCTTTCCTGAAGAAGACTCGCTTTCTTTCGCAACTCTTTTTCATCGATTCATTTTTAGTGTTTTTGACCTTGACAATTTCGGTCTTCTTACCCATTTTTAGGTTTCTAACCCGAGTCCCTGACACAGCTCTTACAATGTCGGTCGTTTTCAGTTTTCAAGATGTTGGTCTTAGTAGTACCTTCCAATTCGGAACTTAGATCATTGGCTTAACCATTGTATTCTATTTTTAGCCACGTTCACATGGTTTGAAATATTTGTTTACCAACTCTATTTGGGTTTTCGAACCATTAGGGTTTTTTACACGATCTCTAAAAATATCTCGTCTCACACAAAAAACGTTGAATTAATTGATAGTTTAATTCGACCAATTTATTTATTTGTTAAAAAACGATGGTTTTATTTTATATTTAACAGCATACATTATACATTCAGAATTGGCTTACAATACTAACTATTTAGGAAATGTATTATGTATATGTCGCAGTAAGATGGTTATATCCCTATATTTCTATGTACCGTAATACAGTTATATGAAAGCGATTCATAACTATCTTGCTAGGAATATAACTATGATACAAGCACGATCTAGTAATATAGCTATTAGGCACTCCGACAGTTATGAACCACTTTCATATATTATATTTCATATACAGGGTTAGTTTTCAATAACCGGCCAAATCACAGGGTGTTCTACCCATGCAACAACTTTCACTGTAGGGCCAACTCTAAAATCACGAAAAAAAAATCTGCAGTTTCATACAAAAGTTCAATACCTACTCGGCCAAAATGTATGAAACAGCTGATTTTTTTCTCGCGATTTCAGAGTTGGTCCTATAGTGTAAGTTGTTCATATTCATGGGTAGATCACCCTGTGAAAATTTGGCTGGTGATTAAAAAAATGCCCTGTATATATATTTTTTTATATATATTTCATATATATATAGCTATATCCCTAGGGATATAAAATACATGGCGGCTACAACCGTCTTACTGCGACATATAATTATGTGTACACAAATGATTGGTGTACACTGTATAACATTTTTTTAAAGGGATAAGATATTGGGCAGAAGTGGCTTATAAACTAGAAGTAAAGTGTCTTTTTTCTTTAAACAAAGTAACTTTTAATAGTGGTTATGTGACTACGTGAAGTTTCTGCTGTAAAATCATAATTATGTCTTTTATTCCTGTTACTTTCGTCATTGATAATTTTCCAAACAGTCTTATTATTTTTGTTGTAATGTACATAAACAAAGTTAATTTGGTGAATGAACTTTGTTGAAATTTAATAATAGAATTCAATTTAAGAGTGACGTATCTGAACGTTATCCAAACACGTAATGGGTTCATAATGTTATTCAATGACGTCTCCACTCACGCTGGAACCGTTTTTTTTTATTCGTACATACCAACTGCAACTGTCAATGAAATATCTCGTATTACCGGTTTCAACGGATCTAATCTAACACACGCGTCGGTACCATTTGTATCGCGTCATTCATTTCGTAATACCTACGTTGGTATAAATAACCTTTTGCCTTTATTTATTTGGACAATGTTTGTTGCAATCTCTCTTGAGATTCACGATTTTCGTATTTGGATATCAATATTTTCTCCTATACCGATCGTTATTACTCTGGTAAAGTTTATTTTGTTTAAGTATATGTATTTATTTAAGTATGAATGAGGAGCTCGTGGCTAAGTAATAACAGCCGCACGGGTCGCTCCATCAGGTTAAGCTACGCTTGCCGGGGTTGGTTCGTGGATGGGTGACCATCTTTACATACCGAGACTCCTCCGTGCCTCGGAAAGCACGTTAAGCCGTTGGTCCCGGCTGTCATTCGTGGATCTTTGACAGTCGTTACGGGTCGTCAGACGCCCGAAAGTCTGACAATCAGTCTTACCAAGGGGTATCGTATTACCCAGTTACTGGGTTGTGGAGGTCAGATAGGCAGTCGCTCCATGTAAAATACTGGTATTCAGCTGCATCCGGTTAGACTGGAAGCCGACCCCAACATAGTTGGGAAAAGGCAGGCAGATGATGATGATGATTTAAGTATGAATCTATGTATTAGTATTTATTCTAGTATTTTATAGTTATTTTCGTGTTATCTATCCCTTATATTGCACCTGCCATGTTTTCTCTCTGCATCACCCTAAGGTTGACCGGTAGAATATGCCTCAGGCATTAAGTCCGCCTTTGTACAGATTTTTTTTACCTGTGCATAAAGTTTTAAGAAATACTTACTTAAAAGAATAAATATTGCGTTTATCACACTAATCCTTACACTTACGTGCATCGATAACTCGTGTAAATATTATTGAATACTTGATAACAGTTCATAAAATTACTGAACTTCTAGGTGGTGCAATAATATTATTTGTTTTGAAAGTGGATCAAGTCCAATCTCGACTTGTCGAGCTCATATTGAGAATTCCAACTCTGCAATTTCGAAACTAGCAACTGTTCTATATCTTTTGCCAGGGTAATGGGTAAGCATTGCAGTTTTGTATGAAATAACCGAGATTTCTTTCGATATCTCAGAGTTGGTCACATAGCAAAAGTCATCAAGTCGGCATTCATATTCATGAGTCCTTTCAGTCACTGGAAGGATGTATGAATTGAAAGTCATCCGGTATATTTGACGTAGAAATAAACAATCTCTTCTTCAAGCGGTATTTGAAGCTTAGACTTGAAACACAGAAGGCCCTTGAATCATTGCAACATATTGCGATCATTTGCTGGCCTCTAACAATTATTGTGTTGAGCGGTGACCGTGTGATTGAACTTGGACAAGGCCGCGACTGCGCGAGCGCATGCCACGGCGCGCCGGGCGGTGGCGCTGTTCCGACCTACTACAACTGCTCTTACGCAACACCGAGTAACTGTGGAGACACGATCCTGTTTGTACCTATGCTAGTTTATATTCATTCAGTTCTGGCTCGAAAAGTGTCAATGGGGTTTTCTGCAAGAAATGCTTAGTTTTTGGTAGGTTGGTACAAGTAGGTTGTAAAATTTTCCATTCAGTTCTTCGTCATTCAAAACTGGGTACTAACTAAGCCTTCCAAAAAAGAACATAGATACATACCTACCTGTTTGTGAACTCCAGCATTGAAACTCCCAAATGAGTTATAAGGAAAATATGGAAATCTACAACAGCTGTAAGTACCTACATCAAATTGACCTCACTATTGCATACACGCACTGCTGTCTGAGCATCAAAACATATGACAATCATCCATCTTCGCAGACTAAACCACCCACACTGTTGATAAACATGCCTCTCTTATTGTCGACAAAGCAAAAGAGGCTCGTCTCTGCAACCAACCAACCAGCACGTGCCACGTATCATGTACATTGTATACAAAACCTCCTTACGCCTGTGTCTAGCCAGTAACCATTTAACTAGGCTGATGACTGATGATAAACTGATAATACACCAAAGAGTGATGTAAACATAAACATTATGCTCAGTGACGTAACGTTATCATATCTTGTTTTAATTTTAAATCTCTGACGTCAGTAAACATTGCGCTGATCAAACGACGCAGAAGAATTAATTGAACTGTACCAGTTTCGCAAAAGGTGAATTACGGAAAGGATGTCCGTATTGAAATAGGATTTATAAAGTTGGTAGATTAATTTGAGACGTATTCATTTATGACGATACTCAAAATGTTCGTCTGGCACACTCTGGAAACGCCACGATAATATTTTGAACCACGGTACGAGCTATCATTATCATCACCATTGGCAGGCTTGTTCCACCCACTACTGAGTTTAGGCCTGCTTCCTTTAGTGCCATGCTTGCCTAGTCTGTTTCATCCAGGTCTTCCCGCGATTTTCCTCTCCGGCAATTCGTTCATGCCAATACGAGCAAAGAGGAAAATCTTGTGAAGACTATCGGAAAACTCAATAAAGGTGTGTTGGCAAATCTCCAACTCAGTGCTTAAAATGAAGCACATGGCACGACTCAAAGACTTCTTGTAAAGTCCAAAGAGTTTAGTTCGTTTATCAAATCAGTCACCGTCTGAGTAATGTCAAAGAGAACTCATAAAAAATTCACTTTCTTTTCCCGAGAATTACATAACGATGTATTGTTATGATTCGCAGTCGTAAACAATAGTCAAACGACACAACGCAAAAGAGTAAATATTATCGTGATCTATTTGTCCAATTTCTTGATGTTGTGACATATCGATCTGCGCCGTAGCACCTCAATGATCGTCAAGTGCGCCTGACCGATCTAACGAGGTTCTATTAGCTGTGACGTTGTTCCCACGCAGTGACGCGTGCTGGAAGACACCTCTTGATCTTATGTTTTCCTAGTACATTAGCATTTGTTGTTCTTTACCTATGAGGGTTTTTAGTGGAATGCTATGGGTTTTAACGATGTAAATAAATGGAAATTGTTTGTTTACGTTTTACATATTTACTTGTAATTGATTGATAATATGCGTAAAAGTGTTTGAAACTAAAATCTCCTAGAACTTTGTGATATGTGAATTAAAATGATTCTGATGATTTTTTTGATTTTGATTTTTTTTTTTTGAGTGGTCGCTACTCGCAAACGCTACTGCTAAGTTTGCGGTCCTGGGTTCGATTCCCAGGTCGGGCAAAGTGTTATTGGGTTATTCCATTATGAATTTTTCAGTAGCTGCCCGGAGTCTGGATTTGTGCCCGGTTGATGGCAATAGGCTCGCCCCCTATTACATGGGACTGAAACGTAACTGGCGAAATGTGGGTGTATCTACTATAGGTGACCTCTGCCTAACCCTTCGGTTAAAACAGGCGTGATGTTGTGTTGTTATGTTATGAATTAAAATAATTAATGCCTATGGCATTAAGTCCGCCTCTGTACTTTTCTGTGCATGAAGTATTAAATAAATAAATAAATAAATTACCTAACTTCAATGGAAAAATCTTAAACACATTAGAAAGCTTATTCTATAAGTAAGATGTGATCTATCTAATAATTTTTCACACATTCGCTCTTGACCGTGTCAAACACATATGTAGAGGGACCTATCTACATATATGCGTAATTATGCAGTCTGTGAGTGTGTCCTAGAAACACCATTTCTTGTGCTTACTTTTATCATTATGATTTTTGATGCCTTCTTGTGCAAGAATTTATTTCAAAGTCTTCAAATTCTAAAATTATTTAAGACAACGATATAATATATTCTTAGAGCTAGGTAGTCTAATGAACTGTCGACCATCCACCAAAATTGCTCGATATAGAGCATTGTTTACATTGTAAAGAGTGAATGCCCTAAAGGACAGCGAACCGGGCGGCGCGGCCCGGCGGGGCGTCATATACCTACGTAGTCCATAATTTGCGCACCAGATGTTACGAATTGTAAGTCTGCTCTCAGATATCTGTGGCCCCATTTATCAAGATACGACTACTACTTGATATACAAATAGTAACCGTGTGGAAACCGTGGGCGTTTTCTAGGGCTAAGTGGCCCTGAACGCACCCTGCAAAATCAAAATCCAAATCAAAAGTCATTTATTCAAACTAGGCTGAGAATCAGCACTTTTTGAATGTGAAATTACATAGGACTGTTCCAAGTCACGCCCGCCCTTCACTACTTCTTAGTGCTTTAGCTGGGAAGAAGAGGTGGTGCAACAAACTCCCCAGCAGCACAGCTGTCTGTTCAAAAATTGCAAAATTTTAGTACCTACGTCGTTTCTTCTTCAGTTGAGGTATCAACGTGCTCGTCGGCATTAGTCGAAGGGTGCGCATCGCTGTGTGTGTGTCAAAGAGTCGAGCCAACTCGTGCGCCGGCGAACGCCGACATAGGTAACCGGTATTAAAACGGTAACCTAAATAGAGGTAACGAGTTTTTTCTTCTTGGTTACTCAAGCGGTACCCTTAGTTGTAGAGGTAACCAACATTCTTCGATACCTGTACCGTAATTTATAAAGATTTCGGTCCCTGGTACAAACTACCCATAACAATACGTACATAACACACACATACAAACATAAACTCAGGCCTTTTCCCATGGGGGTAGACAGAAACTACAGATCCCCACTTGCTACGATACTTACATAGGTACTTATTTTGCTTCGTTTACACATCATACATACATCTGTCATATACACGCACGCCGCGCGCGCCGGTGGTTGTAACAATACAGAAAATATTCCACACTTCCTAATAACTGTCTCGAGTGTCTCGCGACTGATCAGTATTCCTGACGTCACAGCTTTGCCTCTTACTATACAAGTTCATTTACAATAACAATTACTAGGGTTACTCGTTTCTATAATTTATTAACTATTGTTCTGTGACGAATGCATACTTACCTAACTATGTGTAACAGTGTAAGTCATACTTGCACATAAAGGGTTCCGAAACGAGCAATTGCCAGATCATTAAATTTTACGTGATTGGAAATTGACCGCTTACCAAGTGCAATTGAAGCGACTGTCAATATTACTACAATATAAATTGATGGCAATTGATCAATCGCAATTGATCGTTTCGGGGACCCCTTACATCATAACAACATCACGCCTGAATTCCCGGATGGTATAGGCACAAGCGGAGGTGTATAGTATAGATTACCCACATTTCGCCAATTATGTCATCCATGTAATAACAGGCCTGGGTCTGCCTAACCCTTCTGGGATTACAGGCGTGATGTTATATTATATAAAGTAGTAAAAGGAGGCGAGCCTATTGCCACGAAATGGGCACAAATCCTGAGTATTTCCTAACGTAAAACCCAACAACACTAGTCTACCCGACCCGAAGATAAACTCTAAACCGTCTCGCTTATGACCACTAGATACTCTGATCATTCGCATCGCTTTCACTTTTGAATGAACACACTTAATACTCCCTTTATTGTGATAAGAAGGGAGGAAGCGCATTCGACTGAAAGAGTGATGAATATAAATGTTGATGGATGGAGAGGGAGAGGGAGACCAAAGAAAAGATGAATGTAAGATGTGAAGAATGATATAAAAAAGAAGGGAGTGAATGACAGCGTGACGGATGACAGGGGAGAATGGAAGAAGAAAACGTGTTGCGCCGACCCCACGTGACGTGGGACAAGGGCAGGACGGTGATGATGATTTAATTCTCCCTTTTTTTTCCTCAGGGACAATGCTGAAAGAAGTGGCATCCCTGATACTGAAGCACACAGTGCCATCCCGTAGACACCTGACTCCAGAGCTGGCACTGAGGTTGATCACCCCTGACTGTCCGCTGTGGAAAGCTACGGAGGAACAAGTGCCGTTTAAGGACCCCTTCTGGGCCTTCTACTGGCCTGGAGGACAAGCTACTGCAAGGTAAGAAGATTTTACTTGTAACTTGTCTGCTTCGAACACTGGCATTATTTTAAGTGTGACTGACAACCCACAGCCTGAACCGCTGGGTCTAGAAGCATGAAATTTTGCGCATGAGTTCCATATAGTGGTGTTCACTAGAGTCACTAGTTAGGGCTTTGGGTTTAGAGTAAAACCACTGAATTATCAGTAAGTACCATGGGAGAAACAAACATCTACACATCGTAAGGACTATTCTTGCTTGCAGCGCTCGGCCGCTATAGTAACGCTTGCTAACAGATGTGGTCATCGTGTGCACGGGATTTAGTTTTCAAATTGGTCAGATGTAATATCCTCGATAGTACACAACAACTCAAAGGGAGTGTCTAGTCGCCACAGGGGATAGATATCTACATTTAATAGTATATCTTATTCTCTTCCTTTTTATACAGGGTGTAAGGGACAGCCCTGTGCATACTGATGGGGTGAATTCAGTATATCATACTAATCATAGTATGATATACTGAATTCACCCGGTCATCTGACCGGTACAGGAAATTATTTCAGGAACATTATGGGAATCCAATAAACCTGATTTGTTTTATTACCTCACATGCGTTATCGTTACCGGCCGTGGCAAAACGCGCGTAGCGAACGGCCGCGGCAGCGCAGCGAGCCTTCGATCGCCGAGTATTTCAACATCCATTGCTGATTTTTTTTATTTTGGCTGTTTTATTTACATAAATGGAGTGCTGTGTATAGATAATGTAATTTTAAAATAAAATAAAGGAATAGTAACTGAAAAAACGATTTAAAAAAATAAGAATAAGGACAATTTTCCCTGAGTAATTTTCCGGTGGAATATGATTCAAAATAGGGAGCTTAATACACCCTGTTAGTTTGCGGAGGGCTGTTTCTTACACCCTGTATTACAGCAAAAGTGAGCACTAAGTAACACAGTTGAATAGCGGATGAGTTTGTATGGAAGTCCGACATTTGTGCCGATAGGAAAACTCAACGGGTACACGGCTTGTAGTCTAGTCTATACATCTATACAAATAAATAAAATTGAAGTGTCTATTTGTAATGTCAAAATAACAACTTTTTACTAAATGCATAAGAAAGTATAAACGGTATCTACTAATAACAAAAAGCATTTTTTAACATTTTTGTTTGTCTGTTTGTTCCGGCTAATCTACCAAAACAGCAGGACCGATTTTGACGGGACTTTCACTAGCAGATAGCTGATGTAACGGCGGGTAACGTAAGCTACTTTTATTTTAGAAAAATAATTCGTATTCCGTGAAAAAAAATTAAAACCCATGAAATTGTGCACAAAAAGTCGGATTTCAAAAATTATTTTTTCTTTTGGTAGGTAGCCCAATTCTCGAGGATAGTTATAAGTTATTTAAATCCACGCCATGACCCTTAGGAGTAGGATTGCCAGGCGTCCGGCTAAAGCCGGACATAGGTAGGCTTTTTGATTGCGTGTCCGGCCAAATTAAACGGTGTCCGGCCTGTCCGGCTTGTTAAGCTAGCTTCCTAGCTTTTTTTTCTCGTCTACCCCATGGTGTGAGGTGTTGTTGGATAGGTATTTCAAAAATATTGCGGGTTTGTGACAACAATTTTTCGATTAAGGGATCCGTTTCTAAAATATTAAGCTTTAAAGTGCTAATTTTTGTTAGAGTCAAGTGTCCCCCCATGCCAGCTAAACGGTTAGTTTTGGATATGTGAAAAAATTCACGGTAGTAGTATATACAAAGAAGTTAAAAGAAAAGTTATCACAACTAAGTAGGCTTTACAAGTTCACGAGTAATAGTCGACCAACTTACATTTGCATTTGGAATGTATGAGAGAACAGGTTTTTCAACAACAATGTTAAGTTTGTTCTTGGGATAAATTTATGCCAACAATGGAACCTTTCATTGTTCTTCCGACACGCACTTGGCGGGTTTTTTTTCATTCGGCATCCTTCACTTGAGTGAAATGTCTGAACACAAAATAAATAAAAAGTTAAAAATTGATTCATTAGTGGATCAATCAAATATTGGATTTCAGCATTCGGCATCTGTTACTCGCCTACCGAATGATCGAAAAATTAAATTAAATGGCTAGATGAACGTTTTTTATTCATTAGTGAAGAAGTTTTATTTTGTTTTCTTAATTTTATTTTTGTGTTTTTCCCTTGCGAAATAATAATATTAATGAATGATTAGTAGTAATAAAGACTGATACGTTATTAAATTTTATTTTATTTCATTAGAATTTAAGAAGTTTTATGGTAAATGATAAAAAATTCTAGTTTTACGTAAAAACAATTTTGTCGAGTTATTACTAAGACACAAAATCCTTAATAATTTAGGGTGTTCGGCTTTTTTACCCAAATGTCCGGCCAAACTGGCTGGTCTGTCCGGCTATTAGGTTAGACGACCTGGCAACCCTACTCAGGAGCCGAGCAAAAAGAAAAAAGTCAGAAAGAAAACGAAGTACGTAATAGCCGGGGGGGGCCATGGACGGGTGTCGAGGGAGTTTTATTAAAATGTGGCTGTTATTTTAGTATCATGAGGAGCTCGTGGCTAAGTAATAACAGCCGCATGGGTCGATCCATCAGGTTAAGCTACGCTTGCCGGGGTTGGTCCGTGGATGGGTGACCATCTTTACATACCGAGACTCCTCCGTGCCTCGGAAAGCACGTTAAGCCGTTGGTCCCGGCTGTCATTCGTGGATCTTTGACAGTCGTTACGGGTCGTCAGAAGCCCGAAAGTCTGACAACCAGTCTTACCAAGGGGTATCGTGTTACCCAGTAACTGGGTTGTGGAGGTCAGATAGGCAGTCGCTCCATGTAAAATACTGGTATTCAGCTGCATCCGGTTAGACTGGAAGCCGACCCCAATATAGTTGGGAAAAGGCTAGGCAGATGATGAGGCAGATGATGAGGCAGATGATGATACCTATTGTTTATATTACGACATCCACGCGAACGAATTCGCGGGGCACAACTAGTTTTATAAAATGTCTACTGACTGACTTCCGTATTTAAAGTTATTTTTCACTTTGTAGTGTTTTTTATGGAAGTCGGTTGATTTTTTTGTACTTAATAGTTTTTTATTTTCCACTTTTTAGTGGGTCGGTTTGTAATTTATCTAAGTTACAATAGCCTAATGTCATCTGCTCATCAGCTTTTACAAAATATTGCTTTTCCCTGCGCTCTTGTTACAGCAATTTATTTGAACAATTTCCAACTTTCTCTCAAAAAGCTAGGTTTTACAGCTCGCTCATATCAAAACAGCCCGGTTCCTAGAAGTATGAGTCACAGTGGCATTATCCTGAAAACTCCTGCTTGAGTCACGATTTGCTGTCCTTTTCGGGAATAGCTCTATCCCGCTCTGGCTTTACTCCTGAACGGACAAGGATGAGGTATGTGGGGGAGGTATGGGGGAGGCTCGTTACCGTTACAGGCTTGTAGTTCCAGGGAAGGATGGGGATGACTCATGTTTGAACTAATATTTATTTATTTGTGTTTTTTGTATGGTTCTAGTTGATAACTGAATCAACCGCATCTATTTAGAAAGATTGAATACATATTTCGCCAAGGTTATATTGGTTGAGGGTACTGCCTCGTTAGTCGTTGGTCTAATGGTCGCAAGCGCTACTGCTGAGCATGAGGTCCTGGGTTCGATTCCCGAGTCGGGCAAAGTGTTATTGGGTTTTTCCATCTGGAAATTCTCAGTGGCAGTCCGGAGTCTGGATTTGTGCCCGGTTGATGGCAATAGGCTCGGCCGTTATTACATGGGACCTAAACATAACTGGCGAAATGTGGGTGTACTGGTGCACCTCTGCCTAAGCCTTCGGGGAATACAGGCGTGATGTTATGTGTTATGTTATATTGGTTTGATGCTGAAAAATATATTGTTTGTCAACCTCATGTTGGCTTTAGTCTACACAGGTAATCGTCTTTCATATCAAAATACAATATGATGTGAAAGATGTTGACCATACAATTGAGATACCTAATACCTATCTACAGTGTGAGTCTTTATAATGTGCACATATCGAAATGAGGGAATCTATGCTTAATTTTATCGACGGAAAAAATGTTAAAAAAAATCTAAATATTTATTTATATTTTTTATGGATTTTTTAAAAAAATTGTTTGCTTTTGTGACCCCAGTGTATACAAAACTGTGTAACTTTTAAACTAAACGATTTGTTTTTGATTTGATAAGTAATTAGGTGTCGTCATAAAATAAAAAATTATGGAAAAAAAATAGCCACATTTAAAAATAAACATTTTTGTTTGGCAAAAATCTGATTTTTTTTCATTAATTTTTACAAAAATTGTAAAATTTCTCAATAACATGCCCCCATCACCTTCTTTTTTTATAACTTTAAGTTATTCTTCATTGTATTAGGAACCTAACGGTAAAAATTGCATGTTTTTAACTCAACCCCAACATTTTTTATCAACTGTCAAAGAAAGGCCCAACGCATAGCTATTGTTTAGCAGGTAGATAAACTTTCTTTTGAATGTGCGCAGGTCGGGGAGGTAGGGCCAGCCAAAGGAACTTGAATTATGACAGATGTCAGACTGGCAGTCGCTCCGAATTATTCGCCGCTGCTACATGTGTTTCGGTACTTTCGTTCGCTGGACTTTCATAACTTTCGTTCGCTGCTACATGATGCCGCGTTTAAGTGAATTTTCCCCGGCACACATCGCCGACATACATTTTTATTATGGAGTGGGACAAGGAAGTGCCAGAGCTGCGCGCGCGGCTTACATAGCTGCGTATCCTAACAGGCAACCAGTGCCATCTGCCCGAAACTTCCAGGAAGTTCACAGAAGGTTGTCGATCACTGGACTTGGATCAAGTAGAGATCGTCGCGAGCCACCTCAAGTAATTATTGATGCGGCTACTGAACAAGCAGTATTAAGTGATTTGTTTGCTGATCCATCCATAAGTACTAGACGACTGGCTCTTCGTCACGGAATATCCCAAAAATCAGTGTGGCGTATTTTAAAGAAAGAAGGATTGCATCCTTATCACTATCAAAGGGTGCAACATCTACATGAAGACGTAGACTGGCGTCCAAGGTGTGTGATGTCCACATGGATTCAAAGAAAAACCAGAGCAAACCCAAACTTTCCAAGAAAAATACTATGGATGGACGAAGCGACATTCACTAGAGACGGTATTACTAACTGTCGAAATTTACACAGATGGTGCCGCGCAGGTGAAAACCCGAAACTGAAACGGTCATCTACTTTCCAAGTAAGATTTTCGATAAATGTTTGGGCTGGTCTTATCGATAACATGTTGATTGGACCAGTCATATTGCCGAGAACGTTGACTGGTGAAAGATTTTTAAGTCTATTGAGAGATGATATGCCTCAGTTATTGGAAGATGTCCCACTGGCTGTGCGTCAAAGGATGTTTCTTCAGATGGACGGATGTCCTGCCCATTACGCTACAAATGTAAGAAGATTTTTAAACGAAAATTATCATGACAAATGGATCGGCCGGCAAGGACCTGTAGGGTGGCCTGCGCGTTCACCCGATTTGACGCCCCTTGATTATTTCCTATGGGGGACCATGAAGCAACGCGTCTACAGTACCCCCATCAACAGTGAGGCCGATTTGCGTGACCGCATAATAAACTGTGCGAATGATATTCGCAATGATCCCGAAATGATAAGGAGAGCGACACACCAAATTCTAATTCGCGCGGCTTTGTGTTTACAACAACGAGGTGGACATTTTGAGAACCTGATGCATTAAATTTTGTATTTAATAATAAATGGGTTTCAATTGAACTCTTTTGCATTAATTATCATCCCAAACAAACCACCCTTATGAGAACAATACGATTCCGCGTTCGGAGTGCCATCTTTGAAACGACCCGCGCGCATTCACAACAAAGTTAACAAAAAAAGTTTATCTACCTGCTAAACAATGTGCGTAGCTATGCGTTGGGCCTTTCTTTGACATTTGATAAAAAATGTTGGGGTTGAGTTAAAAACATGCAATTTTTACCGTTAGGTTCCTAATACAATGAAGAATAACTTAAAGTTATAAAAAAAGAAGGTGATGGGGGCATGTTATTGAGAAATTTTACAATTTTTGTAAAAATTAATGAAAAAAAATCAGATTTTTGCCAAAAAAAAATGTTTATATTTGATTATGGCTATTTTTTTTCCATAATTTTTATTTTGTGACGACACCTAATTACTTCCAAACATTATGGAGTTTGTTTCATCGTGATAAATCGTTTAGTTTAAAAGTTACACAGTTTTGTATACACTGGGGTCACAAAAGCAAACAATTTTTTTTTAAAAATCCATAAAAAATATAAATAAATATTTAGATTTTTTTTAACATTTTTTCCGTCGATAAAATTAAGCATAGATTCCCTCATTTCGATATGTGCACATTATAAAGACTCACACTGTATAAAAGCTAATAGTTATATGCCCTGCGCTGCGCGACAATTGCGTAACACATTTATAGTAGGAATCGGTTTCATTTTGACAGTTCAACAACATTCATTGCGTTATTTACGTTGTTGAGCGGACAAATATTTCAAACATATGAAGCAATGGGTTAGCAATTTGCTTCAAAATCTATCAGTTTGTGATTGATAGTGTCTTACGTAATTAGGGTGCTGGTACCTATTATCTGTTAAGTAACGCACACATTTACCTTGAATACATACTACCAAGAAGGTCAATTTTCCTTGACTGGTATGGTAACAAACCAAGAATCTTTAAAGGGAAAACCGGTGGTCAAAGACGATCCTTGCATACATAAACAAGTTACCCATTATGTATCATTAAGTTTATTAGGACAATGGAAATTATGTAGGAAGGTTTGCTGTATTTAAGTGGTTTTCCCCTGATCGTCTCTCATTAGGAATGATGGTTTTTAATTGGTATAATCATCACTGTTCTTATCTCTACAATTCGGTATGTCAATACGTACAAATTTTTAAAACAAATATTAATTTATTGTCCTCGTTCTCATCGCGCAGGAAAACTTGATAAGAGCAAAACCCGAGCTATAAATATTAATTGATATGGGCAACACTGAGCAGTGAGCGGGAGTTTACCTCGCCTCAAAGTATCAGTACTGTAGGTACGCGTCCGCATGAGCGGGGGAATTACGCACAGTTGAATAAACTGAAGTGGAGGAATGTTGATAAATAGTAAGCAATGTGGGAATTGTTATCTTTATCATGGCTCTGTTGAAACCTGTTGGACTTGTACTGGCGCTGACTTGCTGAGTAACTCACTAAATATAAAGGAGATGGAAAATGGTGGGCCCAAATGTAATAAGTTGAGATATGATCTAAAAAAATTGTCATATTTTTTTATCTTAGAATATCAAAAATCAGCTCAATTCTCAATCTGGAAGCGGAGAATTAAGAGAAATATAATAATAGTAATCGATTACAAAATTACAAAAAGAAAACCTACGCACTAGGTAACTAACTCGAGTAATTAAATGCACTAAATATACTTATAAACCAATATAATGAATATCGATTAAAATCAGTCTTATATTTTTAGTCTATGTCACTGGCATGACAGCTGTGAGTCAGCTCAACATTGACAGTAGAAAGTTGCCGACTGCTCTTGCTTGTTCACTCGTTTCGTGTTTTCCGATGCGTTTTAAATGCTTTCCAGATTATTTATTTTTAAAGAAAAACAATGCAGTGGGTGTTGTTTTTCACGGATTCTGACCCTGCCTACCTTGTACGACCCTTGCTTTCACACTGGACATCGAAGATCGCTCACACGTTTGACTTGGAATTGTTATTTTGGATTTTACCTCCGCCTTGTGGATTGGATATTGTTGAAACTATGGATCGCTGTGTGAATTGAAGGATAGTAACTAGTCACTGCAATACACTAGGCGAAATATAATAAACATTAGTGTTTAAAGAACATCTTTTGGACTTCAGGAATCAGTTGTTAGTTAAAGGTTGTGACATAGCCTTACTTTTACTAAACCTCTAATAACTCGGCTCTCAGATTGTCAAACCTTACAGAATTTTCAGCGAGGGTCTGATAAGTTTAAATCTATTAATTCACACCAATTTCAACTCGTTACATTTAGGCCCAAGATTGTATATAATCGTTTCAGTCTCCTTTACACTGGTTAACAAAATTTAATTTTCGTCGTGCCACACGAACTTTTTAGACTTTTTCTATGTATTAGGTATGTGTTGTAAATAAAAATACGCAGTTATTTTCTTTATCACGTATGAATTTTATTTGGTTAAGAAACATGAATTATAATAAAGAAAATATTAAATAGTTCTCCTTTTTTTACCATGGCCATATTGGTGAAGAGTTGTTGGGGAAAAAAGTCGACTTGTCGAGGCGTTGCTCAGTAATCCAAGTGGAACACTAGAGCTAACCAAACCTATGGGGAACTCATTTGGAGACTGCGGGGACGCTCGAGCCCCCCCCGGATATGGATGGCCACCGGGTCCTCACATCCAGTCGCCAGCTGGCACGGTGGAGCATACCGGGATTTTTCGTGAGTTGGCGGGGCAGCCTTTGGCACGTGGCTGGCGTGCTACTTAGCCCCCCTACTGACTGCGGTCGGCCAACGGCTGGCGCCGTGCTTCGGATCCCGCTACCCTCCAAAATGAGTTACCCGGCTAGTCATGCCCAGAGACCAAGACCGGTTCTGAACAGCGCAAATGACAATCTTCTTCTCCCCCAAAGGCACTGGCACTCCCACACACCGACGGAACACAGCAAGCTGCTTGGCGCCAGACTCCGGTGGGATGGTGGTCGCGAGCCAGGCGGCCCCTTGCGGAGCCTACCACCGCTAAGTCTAGAATATTGCGGCGAATCATGTGAATAATGTGGTTTGTAAATTAAAGGTCTACGATTTTCTGGAATATTTGGCTTCCAGCTGGTCCCTTTTGATCGTCCAGCTGTAGTCAGCCAACATCCTAGGACTCCATCTACCCTGATAACGCTTCTCCATCTTTGAAATGTAGATGGAACTGGTACAGTTACATCGTCATTATGTGGGACAGGTCTTATTATATTGCTGAAGATAAATTAGGGTATCGAATTGTGTGTCTGGATTTATGCCTTTTATTGGAGTAAGACAAAAATTGACAGGAGTCAATTGGGATTAAAAATAAGTATAGAGGAAGTCATTGGAAACGATAGAAAGTTTGTGTGAAAGATGATTATGGCAAGATTGAATGGGGGAGAAGAACTGAAGACATTGAAAAAGAAGACATGCTGCAGCAACCCAAAAACAAGACTAGAATAAGAGAAGAAAGACTATGATGATCTACAACTACAGAATCAACTTGCAGTAAAATCTGAAACGAAACAAGCCTGGGAATATAATGGCAAAGGATGACTAATTAAATTCCTTACTCACTAGTACCTCTCGAGCTCCAGTCGTTGTGTATTTGTTTTTTAGTCTTACATCCTGCGGTGTGGGCATGTGGGTAATTTCTCCGGGGACTTTATGAACAGTTCCGTTGGTTGCGAGGGGAATATTCTGCGAAGTAGCTGATGTAGACACAATGTGGGGAAGACCAACGAATTTAGGTCGCTGGTTCAAATTTTACGCTATAACTTACGCCAGATAAGCGTGGCATAAAAGTCATTAACCTCACTTGTACTAAAAAGTCTCGAAACTTAAATGCAAACAAAAAAAACATGCCACGTGCATGCGTCAAGGACGCCTCGTACCGCGATACGTTTATTTTGATCGTGTTAGCGACACTGCCTTAACATTTTTTCGTATCGTTTTGAAATATTGGAATACATTGGTAGAAGGCGTCAACGACTTTTATTTTTTTCTTATCTGGCGGGGACTATAGTGATTGGAATTAATTTACTTTATATACAAGGTCTAACATAAATAACGCACAACCTCATAAGGGGTTTTATATTCTATTATACTCATCACTATGAACAACTTTTACTATGGGACCAAACATGAAATCGTGAAAAAAATATCAGATGTTACTACATTTTGGCGAGTCATGTGAACATGAATGTAGGGAACAGCTGATTTTTTTCGCGATTTCAGGTTTGTTCCCATATAAAAAGTTGTTCATAACAATGAGTACAATGACCCCTTAAGAGATTATGCGTTATTTATGTTACATCTTGCATATGCATAAACTAAAGTCTTCTTTCCATGGGGGTAGGCAGTATTCGGTCTTCGGTACAATATTTGCAACCGAACAGCTCAGCACTTTTGCTTGCGTGCATTTCCATAAATGCATATATCGCAACTATGTATTACCAGTTAGTACCTATGTGTTCGGATACCAATCGTGTAACTCAAACCAACATCTTTTTTTTTTTTATTTGAGATAGGTTTGCTCTTGACTCTAGTCTAGGTTAGAGATGACAGAGACAAAGTCGACGATGGAGCGAGCTTCCCCAGAAGAAGCCTGTTCACTCTCACTTTGAAGAGATCGGGGTTGTATGCATTCGGAAACACAGACGCAGGCAGAGAGTTCCACTGCTTTGCTGTGCGCATCACAAAAGACATTTGGAAACGCTTAGTGTGAATTGGTGGAATAGCAACTAGGTAGGGATGGTAACCAGCAGTGCGTCTAGATGTCCGATGGTAGAAGGGGGCAGGCGGAATGAGGTCGTGGAGTTCTTGAGCATACTCACCGAAGTATAATCAGAATCACCGAAGTATTGCTAAGTTAGCTTAGATTTACCATTAGATAATTATTATAACTACCACGTAGGTACTGACGGTACTACACCTCAGCCCACCTCTTCAGGGAATACATAAATGGGAGATATTATTATAATGTGAAACTAATAATCTACATAGAATTTCGAAATTAACTGGTAACCAGTAATTTGTTCATGTACTTTTTACGTTGGACACGACAGTCTTTTCATTTGACATTCATACTATGAATCATTTTAATTTCTATGTCAACTACCTTTCCTGGTATAACAAACGTTCTTTGATATGATTACGCGGCATGTAGTTATAATATTGATTGATTACCTAAGTACAAACGCCAGCACATCAAGCTACTACATCTGTCAAAGGGTCGTGGGCGATAATGGTCCCAGTACCGCCAGCCACTAAGCAAACAATACTGAATCCTTTTTATTATCTTACCATCAAAATATATCCGAGAGAAACCAATCTACGTGTATCTGAAGTATTTTTCTTTAAATTTATTATTGATCAGTTTTGAGTGCATTCTGTAAAAGAACGATTTAACAATAATAAAAAGCTACCAAGACAGTGTAACATTACGAAATGAAAGATTGAAAAATACATGGACAAGACCTGCGCGTTGATTGGCGCGCCTCGATATACCCCTCCCTCGCAACATGCGCTGTAGTTGGTCTGACTCGTCGTCGGCGTAGTTCTTCACTTTATTGTCTACACAAAAAAAAAACTGAGTTGTTGTTTTTTTTTTTGCTTTTTTTATCGACCTGCACTGTTTTTGGACTCCATAATTAATTATCAACCCAAAGCTTGAATAAATCAAAATGTTGGTTGTTTCATCTCATGGGAAATAAAGTATTCTTATTCGTTCATTCATTTTTATTTTATCTTTCTATAGGTACATGAATATATCTAATTGCTAACCTAACTTAAACTGACACATAATCTAAACTGAACTGGTTTATACGTGCCACAACCGTAAAACCCTACTTGAACTAACCTAACATTGTCAGAACATAATAACCCTGGGACAGATTTTGATGCCTCTTGGCCTGAGTAAGGGGAGAAGTAATATCTTCAAAACTACAGTGGTTTTACCTGTGGCGGTAGTGGGACCAGCTCCCATACATTTTTGCCCACGATCCTTTCTTTAATAGATTCTCAACTTTATCGCTAAATCATTAGGTTAGCATTAGGTTGATTTAGAAAATTTGACAGTTTAGGGTAGCTTTATGTGCTGGAATCTGTACATAGTAACAATTAAACAGTAGAGCTTCTTTTACTCATACCAACAGAATTATTATGAGTAGCACTTTTCTCTCGACTTCGTCCGCGTGGATTTCGTACTTACCTCTAAAAAAATTAACAAAGCTTGTTTTCAAAAATGAATGTTTACGATCTTTATCATTTATTTAGATAAATAAGTATTCGGGCCAATTTTTAAGTTTATTCATAAAAACGAAGATTTTTCAAATAAACTGTGTCCACTTTCATCACGACAGGACTTTTTTTTTAAAAAGCGTTTGGTACCATTCCAGTGTATGATTTAAACATTATTTATACCCCTTTTCAAGTTAATTGAAGTGAAGCATGTAGTAAAATCCATTAATACTCTTTTCCACCCCGTTAGGAGTTGATTTTTGCAGAACCCTGAAAAAAGTTCTTTTTTATTTTTTGTTTTAAGTATAAGTACCGAGTATCGAATTAATCCGACAGCGCGTTAAAATTTTTACTTCCTAACTTTGCCACCCTCTAAATCCTCTGTTGTTGAGGGGTTGTTTTGAAAAACTAAAAGTGACAATCTGTGTTATTTACTGTGGCAAATATTGCCAAGTTTCGCTGGTTTTCAGCTTATACCAAGACTCCGGTTTACAAAAAAAAGGTACCTACATTTAGCAAAAACGGATTAATATATGTAGGTATACTAAATAATAATTATATGATGATCATACATTAATATTATTGAATTAGAAAAACGAGTGTTGTAACAGTTTGTGGACACGACTGACTAAATTCAATAAAACCGAAAAGGAAAAGGTAAAGAAAAATATAGTTATTGGTAAACATATTATTATTAACAAAATAAACAATAGAATTGCTACTCATACTATCGAATCAGCACCCTAATTACGTAACACACTATAGCATATTGCTAATCCATTGCTTCATATGTTGGAAAAATTTGTCCGCTCAACAACGTAAATAACGCAATGAATTTTGTTGAACTTTCAAAATGAAACCGATTCCTACTGTTACGCAATTGCCCCGCAGAACTACCTAATATCAATCAATTGTCAGATTGTCAAAAGTGTTTTGGCAGAGATGTGCATAATAAAGTACACCCTCATTTCGCCAGTTTTGCTTCAAATCGCTGCTACTGAGAAATTCCTGATGGAAAACCCAATACTTTATCCGACCTGGAAATCGAACCCAGGACCATTTCCCAGCAGTCGCGCAATCAAATTTAATGAAGTCAATCAAGTGACAAACACAACAATATCTACGATTTTTAATTCACAACAAAGATACAGCAGTAATTTGGAAAACCATTAAGGGCCTACTACCTCAAATGGCTTAGCATGATCCTCCGTTATGTCGGAAATAATGCAGCATTAATTTTGATATAAATATATGTAAAAGTTGAGGATTAATGTTAAGTACTATGTTTGCCGAAAACACGATTCCATAAATTTTCTCGATAGAAAAAAATTCCAAAGGTACCTCCAAACCGAACAATAAACCGCTGGTATTCAAAAAATAATTCAAATTAGATCATGAAATTTTGCATACTAACTGAACTAACTATAAAGCAGGTCGTGTGTTTTTTTATATTTTTTATATTACTATTATTTTTTCACCGTAAAAAGCAATTACCTAAACTATCGGCGCTTCCTGCCGCATGCCGCCCAGCACCGCACTCAGTCCGCGCGCAGTATCGTGCGAGCGAGATAAAGAGTGAATTTTAGCTGAGGTAATATAAGGCTTTAATGTTTATGAACATATGAATTTTCCCGTTGTTTACGTAAAACCCAGCGATCGCTTCAAGTCAATCGTTTCGAGTCATAACAATCCATACTTGTTTTTGTAATATCAATTGACGTTATCAATGAGAAAACCGATACTTTGTATGCACGTGACCATTGAAAGAATGCAATGAGTGGAATTTCAAAAAGCTGCACTGAAAAATGAATCTTAAAGCGATCGGCATAAATATTATTTTAATTATGAATTAAATTATAATTTATCATTTAAAAACATGCTTGTTATGCAAACCACAACCTTAAATCTTTACTATTAAAGATTAGTTTAGAGACAACATTTTGGGTGACAGTGACTCATGCAAAGGGTTTTTCTGGTCTATTTATAGTGCAGACATGTCTACATTAATGATTTACTTGGAAGTGTACTTGGTTTCTTTGAAGTTTTTAACAGCCGTTACTACTACTTTAATCTATCATACTTAGTTACTTAAGGGGGAAGCGCCAGGTAGCCCGCGAAATTCAGACTTTCTCATGTTTTTTTTGCAATTTGCGAGTCAGTATTAAGTTGTAGGTATGTTGATTAAAGTATCATTCGCGACTGTAATAAATATGCATTTACAGAATTATAATCATCAAAATCAGTAATACAACTCCATAAATTTGTATAATCCTAATTGTCAAGATTTCTTTAAATAGGCATTCAATAGAATTACCTGGTCTTAAAAAGTTGTATTGATGACTTTAATTATTATAATTTAATAATACCTATTATATCTTAACTTTAACTATTTTGTAAATTAACATATTCTTTAAAAGAGAGCCGGGTGATCTGTAACTCAGGACCCTCCTTTTTTTTTTGTGGATGGGAAATCATCATCCTACCTCAGACACCTTTCTCTATTTAAGATTGTGCATTTTATTAACCAGTGCCTGTAATAATTGAATCGCTTGTTTTCAAAACAGCACATGTCCAAAATTTTGAATATAAAAAAAGGGTAAAAATATCATTTTTTTTATTATTTTATTTGCTTAATCATTAAAATTGTTCATTTTATTTGTTCTATTTGTTTGTTTGTTTTATTTTGTTTGTTTTATTTGTTCTTGTTGTTTGTTGACAATAATCATGGGTCATCCTGAAAAATATTTTGCTATCTTGTTTTTTGTTCCTCCTGTAAAAACACAGTTTTGGACAAGTGCTGTTTTGAAAACAAGCGATTCAATTATGATGTTGAGATAAATAAAGATTTATGATAATTCCTAAGCACTCATTAATTACAATGAATCATTTCTGTTTACTTCATTATTTTTTTTAGAAAAGGCCATGTTCAATGTTTTTAACAAACAGAACAGAATAGATAATTCGTTCATTTTTATCGATGGAAATAATATTTCTCAAATAATGTGGTATGCATTGCCTCACAAAAGATACAAAATGGGCAAACCATGGGCTCTTTTTAAATCGATTTATTACTTATTACTTTGTAAATTCTATCGATTGTAAGTGCTAACAATGTGCTAGATAACAAATGAACAATGGGGATTTTTTTGGCCTTACTCGGTGACAAAACCTCAGGTAAAACATTCTAAAGAGCTTGACTATAGATAAGACCGTAAGAAAGAAAGCCAATTGAGAATATTAAACCGCATTGCACGTGGAAAAAAGACAGAAATACATTTCCGTACGTTCGAGAGAGACCAAGCACCATAGGCAACATGAATGAAGAAAGATAGCACTATTGTTCCAGGTTAAAAGACAAGGATAGAGCACGATGAGTCACTCGTAAGAATTTTTCAGGATCGTAGTGCGGTGAGTCATATTTCGGAGTACGGTAATGTCACGAATAGTTGATTTATTAAATTGGGGCATCCGATAGCAAATTAACTTTCCTATGATAAGGATAACATAGTTTACACCACAATGGGCTCTTGGCTAAATAATAATAGCCACACGGGTCGTCGTAAGCCAAGCTACGTTTGCCGCGGTCGGTTCGCGGATGGGTAAGCATCCTGATATCGAGACCCCTCCGTGCCTCGGAAAGCACGTTAAGCCGTTGGTCCCGGCTGTCATTCGTAGATCTTTGACAGTCGTTACGGGTCGTCAGAAGCCCGAAAGTCTGACAACCAGTCTTACCAAGAGGTATCGTGTTACCCAGTAACTGGGTTGTGGAGGCCAGATGGGCAGTCGCTTCATGTAAAATACTGGTATGCAGCTTCATCCGGTAAGACTGAAGCCGACCCCAACATAGTTGGGAAAAGGCTAGGCAGATTGATTTACATACAAGAATAACTTAATCTAGTTTGTAGATTAAAACCTCTTTACTAATTCAATTTTCTGATTAGTATATTGAAACTTTCGACATTGATGTTTACAAATTATTTATGTAGGTACCTACCTGTACTAGGTAGGTTCAACAATGGACAATCAATTTAGGCCTCCTATCTATCTTTGAGAAGATAGATAGGAGGCCTAAATTGATTGTCCATTGTTGTACGGTCCGAAAAATATGTTTACAAACTGCAATTTTTAACAGAAGAAGCCTGTTCACTCTCACTTTGAAGAGATCGGGGTTGTATGCGTTCGGAAACACAGACGCAGGCAGAGAGTTCCACTCCTTTGCTGTGCGCATCACAAAAGACATTTGGAAACGCTTAGTGCGAATTGGTGGAATAGCAACTAGGTAAGGATGGTAACCTGCAGTGCGTCGAGATGTCCGCTGATAGAAGGGGGCTGGCGGAATAAGGTCGTGGAGTTCTTGAGCACACTCCCCGAAGTATACTCTTCAATAACATTTTGTTCTTGCTGTAAGGGCGAAAATACACATGCCTGTAGCTGGTACAAAACTGTTACTGTGCAAGTAGCTGGCATGCCGTGTGCCATAATAACTTCTAATTGGTGAACGATGATGTAATAAAACAACGATGCGGTTTTTAGGGTTCCGTAGTTAACAAGGAACCCGTATAGTTTCGCCATGTCCGTCCATCCATGGATAGGTGTTCCAAAAATATTGCGGGTTTGTGAAAACACTTTTTCGATGAAGGGCTCCGTTTCTGAGATATTAAGAGTCAAGTGCCCCCCCCCCCCCCCCTGCCAGCTAAACGGCTAGTTTTGGATATGTGAAAAATTTCATGGTTGTGGTATACATATACAACGAAATTAAAAGGAAAACTATCACAGCTAAGTAGGCTTTACAAGTTAACGAGTAATAGTCGACCAACTTACATTTGCAGTTAGAATATATTAGAGAACATGTTTTTCAACTACAATGTTAAGTTTGTTCTTGGGATAAACTCATCCCAACTACGGAACCCTTCATTAAGCGTGGTCCGGCACGCACTTGGCCGGTTTTTTTAAAAGAAGAATGTAGTGACAAAAATGTAGTGGTTAGATTATGTTGAGAGGACCATGAAAGGCGACTAACAAAAGGTAATAATAATAATAATAACCCCACCGCCGTATCTCTACGTTGACGTCGTGGTGGGGCTTGCGTGCTCCAATAAGCCCTAGGTCTGTGCCGGTAGAGCTTACTTTGCCGAGACAGATCTAGGGTGAGGAGCCAGACCAAGAGAGATACAATCCAAGCCAAGGTAGCACATGCCGAGGGCTTCATGGCTAGGGGAGAGCACTAGTCGTTAGTGTGCCAACTCTGGATAATAGGGGGCCTCCAGTTTTATTCACCCTTACTACAGTGAATGCAGGGCTCTGCTGTAGTCGACTTTTTAAGTCCCTAGCTACTCGTGGGAACTACATGAATACTCGATCAAAAACAAAAAAACAACTTCAGGCGAATCAGCCACAGATAAATGACGAAACATCACAATTCTCTTCGTCATCTCTCTCATCTCTTTTTCCATCAATTCCATCATCATCTCAATCTTTTCGCGTCACTCCGACGCCATCATCTTCATCAATCAGTATACAGTCAGCGGATGTTGTACAGGAGACAAATTTTGTCGTCGATACTGTACCCACCGCTGGAACTGCAACAACTCGTAGGAAATGGAGCATTGAAATGAATAAATTCATCCTACGCACTTATCTTCTTCTTACTAGTATGGAAACAGACAAAAATGCATACCTTCCATCGCTCCACACAAAGTTTCTAGAAAAATATCCGGCTATGCAAGTAAGCCGACAAAGAATAGGTGACCAGCGTCGAGCCATAGTTCAAAAGAAATTACTACCACAGGAAACAATAGATCACATTTATGAGGAAGTCAGAGCCGAACTACAAATGGTACACACTCAAATACAGCAACACTCTACACAATCTTATACACAAACCGGCCATCGTATGAAATGGACGAACGAATATAATGAAACAATAATTAAAATATATTATACTGCCACAAAATTAGAAACAGATAAAACAACCTATAGAAAATATTTACAACAGGAATTTATAAATATATATCCGCAACTATCACATATAACAGAGCAAAGATTATCCGATCAAATGAGAGCTATTTTAAATAACAATTATGTAAACCCCAATAGATTAGAAGAAATTAAAAACCAGGTAGCTGCAGAATTAAGGGAAAGTAACACCAATACACCAAATATTCAATACATAAATAACGATTACTTGAATACACAAACGCAGAAAGACTTGGAACAACCTGATACAAATATTTACTTCACTGACACACCTACAAATACACTGACAACTCATATATTCCTAAACAACAGCGCAGATACTGACATCGTATCTCAGACATTCGTAAATACAAATGAAGATAATTTCTTGAACAACATAGATATTGGTCAATTTCAACCTACACAAACTAACTTTGATGCTGCCCCAGAAATCAACATAGAAATTGAAGCCACATTTCAACAAGCTCAACATAATTTTATTGAAACATTCCCCACTAAAAGGCCATACATCCCCAAGCAGAAGACATCTAGAAAGTTTTCTGCCATAGTTACATA
Source organism: Fissipunctia ypsillon (assembly GCA_947568875.1). Taxonomy (NCBI): domain Eukaryota; kingdom Metazoa; phylum Arthropoda; class Insecta; order Lepidoptera; family Noctuidae; genus Fissipunctia; species Fissipunctia ypsillon. The sequence goes on along the minus strand of OX387665.1, from coordinate 3,778,432 downwards.
CATAAATACTGTCATTCTCCCGAAGCACGTAAATGTCGACACCGAATTCATCAAACTGCAGACCATAATATACTGTGCAGCATGGACGGCAGCTACATGCAACGGAGCTAGAATATTATCATCAGACTCTACACAAAATGACCGTCACACATATAAACAGCGAAAGCCAAAATGGCAAGTCAGATTAGAAAAGAAAATTAAAAATCTAAGAGCAAACATAAGTAGGCTAACACATTTCATTAATGGTAGTAGAAGTCAAAAATTAATAGCGGCAGTAGAAGAAATAAAGAAAAAATACCAACTACACGCACAATACGAAAACTCAAATACACAAATAGAACACTTTTTGGACACCTTAAAACAAAAATTAAGCGCAGCATCCAGTAGACTTAAAAGATACATAACATGCACGAATCGCAAAGTACAGAACACAAAATTTACTAACAATGAAAAAATATTTTATAGGAACCTTGCAGCTAATAACAGAGATACCACTAACCAAACCCTAGAGACACCTTCATCCGAAACACTAAGGGAATTCTGGGCCAACATCTGGGAAAATCCAGTATACCACAATAATCGCGCAGACTGGGTCAATGAAGCAACACGAGAAATCCCAGAAATGGAATTTGAGTTTATACCTATAGATACATTTATAGACGTCATCAAACGCACACACAGCTGGAAATCGCCTGGCACTGACCACATTCACAACTACTGGTATAAGAAATTCTCTAACATACATCCATTCTTACATAACTATTTAAATACATTCATCCAATCACCAAATTTACTTCCAACATACATAACACACGGAGTAACTTATATGATACCTAAAGATATGAATGACACTAAAAACCCAGCGAAATACCGACCAATTACTTGTTTACAAACCTTGTACAAAATCTTAACAGCCTGCGTAGGTGAAGTAGTATACGAACATTTAACTAAAAATAATCTTCTAGCAGAACAACAGAAGGGTTGTCGTAAGAATAGCCAAGGTTGTAAAGAGCAACTTACCATTGACGCAATTACTATGAACAGCGCTGTTAAAAGCAGGAATGATATTCACACAATGTTTATTGATTACCAAAAGGCTTTCGATTCAGTTCCACACAGCTGGTTATTACACGTTCTAAATTTGTATAAAATTCACCCAACACTGAAACAATTCTTAGAAACTACCATGCAGAATTGGCAAACTGTTCTTAAAATTAATTCATCCTCCTCGACTGTAGCTACAGAACCAATCTGTATAAAACGTGGAATTTTTCAAGGAGACGCTCTAAGTCCTCTGTGGTTTTGCATGGCACTCAATCCACTCTCACACTTGCTTGATAAAACAGACGCAGGATTCACCCTGGCTAACAATGACACACAATACACCCTTACACACCTCATGTACATGGATGACATAAAGTTATACGCAGCTGACAATAAAGGGCTTTTCCAACTAGCTGACACAACACAACAATTTTCTGACGATATTTGCATGTCATTTGGAGTAGATAAGTGCAAAATTTTATCAATTTTAAAAGGAAAAATTCAAAATAATAGTTACACACTCGCATCAGGTGAATCGATCGAGCCAATGGATGAACAGAGTACATACAAATATCTAGGTTTTAAGCAGTCCAGACAGATACAACAAAAGATGTCAAAACAAGAACTGCTCAAAAAATTCTCACACCGCCTCAACCTTATTTTAAAAAGCAACCTAAACTCTAGAAACACAATTAAAGCTATCAACACATTTGCAATACCTATTCTCACATACTCTTTCGGAATTATACGATGGTCAAAGACTGATATCAAAAAACTACAGCGCACTGTCAATACAATTCTCACCAAACATAGAAAACACCATCCAAAATCATGCATACAACGTCTTATACTGCCACGCCAAGAAGGAGGAAGAGGATTAATAGACATACACAATTTACACAACAAACAGATACTTTCACTCAGAGCGTACTTCCATAACAAATCAAAACATTCATCACTACACAAACAGGTAACGGAAACAGATAAAAAACTTACACCACTAAACCTACAAAACAGGAACACGCAAATAAATGAACACATTATAAGTACACAAGAAAAAATTGCAGCATGGTCTGCAAAAGCCCTACACGGAAGACACCGAGCCTTCCTGAGCCAGCCACACGTCGACAAAGTTAAGTCGAACGAATGGCTCAAACGAGGCGAATTGTTTCCCGAGACCGAGGGTTTTATGCTGGCCATACAGGATCAAATAGTAGCTACTCGTAATTACAGAAAGTACATCATAAAGGACCAACATCAGCAGACTGACTTGTGCAGACATTGCAACACTGCCTCTGAAACCATACAACATATAACAGGAGCGTGTAAATCACTTGCACAAACTGATTATAAACACCGCCATGATCAAGTCGCTGCAATTATACACCAACATTTAGCATATAAATATAAACTAGTTAGTGAAATGATACCATATTATAAATATAAACCAGAAATAATATTAGAAAGTAAGGATCAGAAAATTTACTGGGACCGAACGATAATAACAGATAAAACTATTCATTACAATAGACCCGACATTACCGTTCATGACAAAACTAATAAAACAGTTTATCTGATAGATATAGCAATACCTAACTCACACAATATTCAAACCACCATATCCGAAAAGCTCAGTAAGTATCAAGATATCGCCATAGAAATTAAAACCCAATGGAAAGCGCAAACCGTTCATATTGTCCCCATTGTTCTTTCATCTACAGGCATAATACCAAAATCTCTTACACAAAGCCTTAACACCCTACAGATGCCTACTTACACACTTTACATGCTCCAAAAAGCCACCATCCTTAACACCTGTCGCATCACCCGAAAGTTCCTGACTTCTTCAACACTGTCATCCACCTTTTCTATCTAAATTTCGCCTTACATACTTGGTCCCGACCCGTGTGTAAGGTTTCTTAACCTCTCTTAAATGAGAAGAAACATAAAGAACTGAAAATAATAATAATAATAATAATATTCCACAACTTTCACACAACGCCATCTAGTCTCAAACTAAGCAGAGCTTGTGATATGAGTACTAGACAACTGATAAACATACTTATATATTTCTAAATACATACATATTATAGATAATAACACCCAGACACAGAAACAAATGATCGTGCTCATCACACAAACATTTGTCCTGGGTGGGAATCGAACCCACGACCTCCGGCCTAGTAGTCAGGGTCACTAACCACTAGACCAACAGGAGGTATTTACAAGGCAGATGTGAATGGAAACGCTGGAAGGGGACACCCTAGGAGGCATAATAGTGACATTGGTGATATTATTCAGAAAGGTCAGGTACATTGCGCAACTTGCATGCGTTTATGATGTATGAACGTAAACGAAGTAAAAGTAGAGTCGTTCAGTAGGATCGTGGCAGGTGGCGTTCTGTAGTTTCTGCCTACCCCCATGGGACAAAGGCGTAAGTTTATAGTAAAATACTAAGCGTGACATAATTAGTACCTCCTGCGCCTTAAGACTTTCAGGTTGTGTTATTTTGTAGATAGGGATGTGAAGGACCCGCACACATTTTCTGATGGAAAGGCAGACATACATAAGTTGTTACATACATAAACTAATGACACATTAGTTCTTCAATTGAAAATTATAAATAACTCTTTGAAAGTAGGTACCTATCTGATAGATACTCTTCATAAACACCAGTTTTCCTTATCCATACTCGATACTATAAATGCGAAAGTAACTCTGTATTGTTGTTACCTTTACGGATTCCGATTAAATTTAGCACACAGATAGACCATGACCTGGGTTAGGACATAGGATACTTTTTATCCCGATAGTACGGTCTCGTGGGGTGATTTCCGACCTCTAAGCGGTCAAAGCCGCGGACAAAAGCTAATTCACTTCATAGACTAATGATTCACAACCACTGTCAAGTACCTGGATCATCACGTCTCAGGTTGATAACTCTTATAGCCACTAATGGCACATGTGTGAATGGCGTGGTACCATCATGGATAGTACAACGAATTAGATGAGTAACCCGATTAGATTAGATAAGCTGTTTGGCGTCTATTATATCAGATAACAGTGCTTATCTTGGCTACCATTGCAATTGGATAGATTTGATAACTGTGGTATTCTAGAGGACAATTTACCAATAATACTGCTCGTATCCGAATTCATCTTCTACAGGGGGCCAACCACCACCTCTTAAAGCAGTATTATTTTAAGGTTACTTCAGTGTGAGAAAGAGATGGAGCTATACAGGACGTCTAGCTCCATCTCTTTCCCACACTCAAGGCTGATTAAAATATTACTGCGTTAAGAGGTGGTAGTCTAGCTCCTGCTCTGTAGGTCTCAGGCTTCTTACAACTCTTCTCTGAATCACGGTCTCCTCAAGACATTTAATCTACATGTGCAGTAGACATTTATTATAGGTATTACAAGCCGTTTGCCCGATGCGTGTTTACAGTATAGAAACCACATATATGTATGTAATACATTAACCCACATATGTACTTGTTATCGTCTTTGCTGACGATATATAAAAAAATTACGAAATCGGTCCAGTAATTAGGTCAAAAAGTAGAGTTTTAATTTTTAGCAAATTTGAACCCTCGGTAGAATTGGAACACTAAGTCAATGATTCAATGAACTTGAATCCTTGGACATGTGCGCAAACAAAAAAAAAACATGTTCGGCGAACAATGGATTGGACGCTGTGGTGCGCCGCAGGTGGCCGCTCGGTTGTCTAAACAGAGTGTTTACTTTTACTGAATTTATTTTAATATTTATTTTGTTTGAAAATGTAACTTTTTTAATTTACGGTTTTTCATTTAATATTTAATTTTGCTATGACTAGCATTACTTATGGTTTCATTTATTGCATAGATGTGGGATCCATACTGTATATATGGTTCCCATCGACAAAAAATGACGAACTGCCGTAGAAACTTTCATCCCCTCTCCCTATAGGATTCATGAATTTTCAAAAATCATTCCTTAGTGCTTCCCTTCGTTACAAAATTTCATACATCTAAACCCAGCGGTATAAGCTAAGCGTTGTCTGAGAGTCAATGAATGAATTTAAAATTTTTATTAAGCATGTCTATAACAGGGATGTTGACTAATTTTTTTGTCCGTCAGGTAGATTATTAAAAAACATTGGACACGTATTTTTTCTCATTTTCCGTAATCAAAAGATTCCGGCGATACATTGAGTTAAAATGTGGCATGACGTCACAACTTGCTAGATTTTATACTGAGTTGTGACGTAACGAGCCCCACTCCCCAACTTTAATGCGTTTTATCCAAGTAATTTTTTTATTACTATGATAAAGCAAAAAATAATAAATAAAAATAAAAAGCCTCTTTATTTCATGCAAGCTTTCCATATAGTGCAATATTTATAAAAAACAAAAATTATGATTACTTAAGCTAATTTCATGCAATAGGATCCGAAACATAATTTCAAATAGTAATTTCAAACAGGAAATGAGAGCTATGGAAACGAATTTAAAGCAAAAAAATACGTGTCTAATATTGTTTTATTATCTGACTGACGGACTACATAGAATTTCTTTTTTTTACCCAGGCATTATCCCTACTACTGAAGCAGACATTTAATCATTCTATAGCCGATATAAGTATTAGGTAAGTAAACACTACAGAACTCATTGTATAACAACAGTAACTGAGTCATTACCAACTCACTTGTTTCCCTGCCGTAATGACTGTACCCGCTACTGTAGTGCTGTTGCCACAACAAACAGCTGCCCCACGGGGTTCAAACAAGATGATTCAACCCTCGAGGTGAGTCACTCTCACTCAAGGTCGCGAACTTACGCCGCGCGGTCGTGCCCTTGACCCGCAGTGCCAGACTCGCGAGAGGTCGCGAGTTCGCAAAAGACCCGCGAAGACGTGAACGGCCCGGGTAAGGTCTGTACACGTGGGTCAGATAGAGGTGATACGTTGTTGCTATGCTCAAACTGGAACTCAAACTACTACAAACATTTAAATCTAAATTAAGGCGCTACCCCGAGCAAAACCTTGCGATACTGCGTTATTCAGAGGCTATTAGCTCATTAATTATGAGATATAAACTACATCTAAAAGCACATTATTAATGTTCGATATACTACTCGTATCATCACATTGCACGTCCTTATTTGTTTGTATCTCTACATATAAAATAAAGTCGCTTTCCGCGTCTGTCTGCATACCCGCTAACTCCTCCTAAACAAACGCGACGGATTTTGATGCGGTTTTCACCACATCGTTTAGACTTTAGAGAATTTATTCCGGAAGGTTTATATGTATAAAACGTTAATATTTAACTTTGATATAGCTCAGAAATGTTGATGTTTTGACATGTCGCATGTGCGCAGCAGCGGGCGGGTGGCTAGTGTATTATAAATAAGTACATTTAAAATCTCCTTAAAAAAAAAATTACTAAAATTATTGATTTCATGCATCTTTTGCTAAAGGTGACGATCTATTGATTTGAGGATTACACTAATGGACAGTTAAAAATCTAAATAATTCACGTTTTATTTTATTTCAAAAGATCGCTTTTCCTTTTTATTTAAATAATTCCAAAAATTGTGTGAATTCTATGATAAATGGGCGTGCGGACTCGCGGAGAGAGGGGGCAGGGCGGGTCAGAGCGACGGGACAGAGAAGACCCGCGGGGCAATTGCGTAACACATTATCAATCGGAATCGGTTTCATTTTGACAGTTCAACAACATTCATTGCGTTATTTACGTTTGAGCAGACACATTTTTCGAACTTATGAAGCAATGGATTAGCAATTTGCTTCAAAATGATTCAGATTCCGATTAATAGTGTGTTACGCAATTAGGGTGCCGAACGCTCAAGGTCGTTCGGTCGGCGCAGTGCCTTAAGTCTAGGCGTCGGTCAGTCAGAAGGAAAAGAAAAATCTGAGAAAAAAAGTTTTGAGTATGAATTTGGAGGGCTATTGAGTAGGGGAAGACCAAGGAAACGATGGATGGACTGCGTGGATGATGATATGGCTAGAAAGGGGGTGACTGCCGAGATGACGACTGATAGAAAAGTGTGGAAGAAATAGACATGTTGCGCAACCCCAAATAAATTGAGTAATCAGAAAGATGAAGTTAGTTACCCATTCCAAAGTGTAATAACTTCCTATGGAGAAGAACAGGCAAGAAACTCTATGGACATTCTGTATTACTCAATATCGAGGTGACCGGCCAATCTCGTGCTAATATAAAGTCAATTCAGTAAAAGGGAGGATTTCCTATTTATACATACAGTGGATTTCATTTATTACGACCTTGGTTGTAGCGACCATTTACCTATAGCGACGTTAAATCTAAGTCCCTTGAATTTAAAGCATACTTTAGTACAAAATTCATGTGGCTATAGCGACTTTGGATGTAACGCCGAGTTCGGGTGTAGCGACTGTTTTTAATGAATCATTTGTAACAAATTCCTAGAAATCCCATGCAGATATTGCGACCGGAGTCGGCCGCCAAAGACACAAAAGATTTTTTTCTTTCACAAACATTTCTTATCTTTTGTTTACATCCATTGCACACAGATGGTCAGCAAGTGTGGAGACCTTTACCTTTTGTTTATCAACTAAGTAGGTAGGGGAAGCGTGTACGTTTCGGAGCTTTTATGGTTCAGTTACAAAGTGATATTCTGAGTAGCAACTGGGTTTAGTAAACTTTTGAATAAGTATGGCTGCTAGACGCACATTCACTGTTAAAGAAAAGGCGGAAATCATTTCAAAATTGAAAAACGGTGAAAACAATGCTGATTTGTGCAAAGAGTACAAAGTTTCCCATTCAACAGTATCTACGATGTGGAAAAACCGTGATAAAATATTAGAATGCTTTGAATCCAAATCCTTAAAAATTAAGAAAAACCGCAAACCGACGCATCAAGATATCGAAAATGCCCTTCTAATGTGGTTCAAAGCCCAAAGAAGCCAAAACGTACCTTTGAGCGGTCGTCTGCTGCAAGAAAAGGCTAATCAATTTGGCAGACTGTTTGGAAAAATGGATTTTGAGTGTTCGGAAAGCTGGATATACCGATTTCGTCAACGACACGATATTGTAGTAGGCAAAGTTTGTGGAGAAGCCGCTAGTGTATCGCAAAGTGACTGTGACAACTGGCTAAAAACAGTTTTCCCAAAATTGACTGAAGGTTATACTGATAGCCAAATATGGAACGCTGACGAGACAGGTTTGTTTTTTAAGTTAACTCCTGACAAAACCTTGAAATTTAAAGGGGAAAAGTGCGTTGGTGGAAAATTATCAAAAGATAGAATCACCGTGCTTGTTGCATCAAGTATGGCAGGGGAAAAACGAAAATTATTGGTCATAGGCAAGGCAAAAAAACCCAGATGTTTCAAAAATGTTAAATCTTTGCCAGTTGATTACGAAGCAAACAAAAAGGCCTGGATGACTTCAGAGATTTTCGAAAAAGTTCTACGCAAATGGGACTCCCAGTTAAGAAATAACAAAAAAAAGATCATTTTATTTATTGACAATTGCCCAGCTCATCCTAAAATAGAGAATTTGACCAACATAAAACTGGCATTTTTACCACCAAACACTACATCAGTGATTCAACCGATTGATCAAGGGATAATTAAAACCCTCAAAAGTCATTATAGGAAGATTTTAGTACAGAAAATGATGAACGAAATTGAAAACTCGGCAGGCCCGTTTTCCGTTAATATTTTAGATGCCATTGAAATGGTAACTACGGCATGGGCTCGGGTGACTCCAGATACGATCAAAAAGTGTTTTCTACACGCTGGGTTCCGTAAATCTTCGGCTATCACAACAATTGACGACGACTCCGATGATGAATTGGACATACCATTGGCACAACTGACTACAGTATCATCAAGCGGAACAAATGTTGCGGACTGGGCAACATATGTTGATATTGACAGTCAACTTATCACTACTAGCGATTTGTCCGATAGTGAAATTGTTGAAACTGTTGTTCCATCACATACGACGCAAGATGAGGAAAATGAGGAGGAAGAAGAAGATTGCAAGGAAGGTGAGATTCCTACAACTAAGGATGTGTTAGGTGTTGTAACAAAGCTTAAAAGATACTGTTTATTTGGTGATGGAAAGGATATTATAGATATTGAAGAAGTAATGAAAATAGAATACACCCTACAGCGTACACTAGCACAAAAAATAAATTGAAGCAAACTAATATTACACATTTTTTTAAATGTACCGGTGAATAACTATGTGTGCAAATATTTTCAATAATAAATGAATATAAACTACACATGTGTACGTGTCTGTATCTCTTTACCTTTGCCTGTAACGACTTCCGGATATAACGACGAAAATAGAGTGGTCCCTTCATTGTCGTTATACCCGAAATCCACTGTACTTACTACTGCAGTCCTGCCGTCGAGAGAACGAATATGTGTTTTGCGAATTTGATCCTTATTACAACTAGAAATTGTCAACTGACAGGTGTCAATAACGCATTCTCTTGACAGCCGGACTGTAGTTTACATATGCCATGGCACAGAATATTCTCTGCGAATTATTGTTTTGTAGATATTTACTTATCTATCATCTCGTCTGCAGCAACATTAAACAATATATCATTCTATTCTTATAAATTCTTAAAGTTGCGCCATATTGTTTATACTTTGTATTACCTTTAGTCTGTTTCAACACATATTGTAGCTGTTTATTGTCCCTGAATAAATAAAATAAATAAAAACTTTCTGGAGCTAAATAATTTTGTGTTACCTACTGGAAAAAGTAAACTTTTCCTACACACTCATTACATTACACACTACACACCAACTGCAAGCAATATTGTACGAGGCTTTACGTATTTGCTTGGATTACCTACTGAGACTGACGCATCGTAAAATTTAATCAGCTAATCAATTTTAAGTCTAAAGCAAATGTCCCCAAAACAAACAAATAAAGATGAAATCACACAACTGGTAGAAACAATTACTTTCACAGAAACTATAACATAAATCGCTCGAACGCCAACATTCCGTGAAATTCTCAGAAAACTCAGCCGCAGTATTATAATATCTGTTTTCGCAGAACCTCCCCCCCTATAGGGGTGGTGACAGTCCTTCGTTCCCCCTTAAGGGAGGATTCTCAGTATAACTAGATTAGTGTGAAGCTGAACACTAGGAAATACTAAATGCCTTTCTAGGAATTTCGCGAGGTCTCGATGCTAGCGCTGGTTTGGAAATTTGCCAGAGATTTATGGCGGATGGCCCGCCTACAGTTACTTGGAACCAGCTCGTACAGACAGTCAGCCATCGTATGTGAAGGCAGACAGCTTGTTGTCCAGTTCTAGAGGTCACTCTGATTTTTTTTCTAGGAGACAAGACAAGGCGCAAGAAGACAAGGAGACACTTTCGTAATCGGAACTCTTAATAATTAAATACATTTAAGTACCTATGTGTTAATGCTCTTATTTGGAATACTGTTGTGCAACTTGAAATAACTTGCCCAAATGTAATTTTCTTAGGTTTTCTCGTAGTTATACAGGGTGTAAGGGACAGCGCTCCGCAAACTAACAGGGTGCATTCAGCTCTTTATTTTGAAACATATTCCACCGAAAATATTCGCAGTAAAATTTTCATTTTTTTATCGTATTTTCAATTACTATTCCTTTATTTCAGGCGGCACTCCATTTATGTAAATAAAACAGCTAAAATCAAAAAATCAGCAATGGATTTTGAAAAACTGCGGAGGCCGAAGGCTCGCTGCGCTGCCGTTCGCTACGCGCGTTTTGCCACGGTAACGATACATTGCGTGTGGGGTAATAATACAAATCAGGTTTATTGGATTCCCATAACGTTCCTGAAATTTCATGTACCGGTCATTTTAGTATCTATGATATACTGAATTCTCCCCATCAGTCTGCGGTGGGCTGTCCCTTACATCCTGTATAGTATTCTGCTGAATTGTCATCGGAAGAAGAAAGGCAGATTGCCTTTCTCTCAATTTTTTTAGCCCGTAATGTCGCACTGCTGGGCAAATGCCTCCCTTTCCCTCTTTCACTCCTTTTCCTTCTTTCTTCACCTTCTTCTTTTTCCTTTTTTTCAATCTGCCTTTATGTTCAAAAATTTTCTTGTCCTAAGAACGTTTATGTACTACCTATCCCCCTGAGGTTGAAAACGCGAAGTGTTTTGGCGGCAAAACGTAGGTAAGTGGTAGGTACAGACTTTTGCGAAAATGCCAACACAGTCTGTCATCAGCTTGTTCAAAAGTTCCTGCATTGCATTTCAGTGTAGCCTTTCGTTTTTCTAAGAAACCCCCCCAAAACCCTAATTTTGCTTCACCAGTAATTTTAAATTTTTTAACACGATTTCTGTTTCGAAGAACTTGCAAAGTGTGCATCATTAGAATCGAACTGTGAACTTGATAATTGCCAAAAACTTGCTAAAATTGCTTCCGCGAACAATTAATTATGTTCTGAATTTATATTAGTTTCAATAGCTTCTATACAATAATGCCCCTGTTAGTGAGTGTAATGTAAATACCATTTTATCATAGGTACTTGCACCTAACAAACCTGTTTCATTCATTCATGAATACGATCATTGTTATGATCCTCATTATAATGTTACGCAACGCAGAAGCAGACAATTAATTGTTGGACTTTCCGTTTTGTCGTAATTAGGAATTGTGTTTTTCAATTTTATTTTTTGTGTAGCTATGTATTCTACCTATCTGTATAGTGCCACTGCAGGGTAGAGTCCTCATTTTTTCACAATTTCTGTTCCCTGTTAAGAGCTGGTAGGAGAAGGGGGAGTGGGCAGCGAAGATCTATTTGGTCAATGAAAAGTATATTAGTAAAAGACTTTTCATTGAACTTTGAAGATCTTTCTTAGAAGACTTTTACGGAGATCTCCCAATTTGTCACAGACGGAGTATTATGGACACGTGTAATTGTGTATTGCATTCTCCTTATACTCACACATGGTGATCAAACCCTTTATTCCCGTTGTCCCCGTACGCCGTGTCCCCGTCCTACCGGGACAGCGGTACTTCAATTAAATATTTTAAAATACTTCCCGTTGTCCTCGTACACTGTCCCCGTTAACATAGTTGAATAAAATAACTAAAAATGATTGCCCACAGTCCCCGTTTGTTCTTTTTTCTGTAGTACTTATTATGTGTGGGTTGGCATCTTTTACCCAACAAACAAAGTGTATGGAATATTGGTAGATTACGTCTTCGTACCCGGTAGATTAATATAAAGGATTTAGACCTTGTTTTCAAGTAGGATTTTTTTATATAATGAATTTGATCGAAATAGTAGATTATTGTGAATGATAATGCCCTCAATTTTGCCTAAAAAAATAGGTAAGTACACAATCTTAAACTAATTTAATTACATAGGTATTTATTGTTTTAAATGTTTCGTACATTCCAAGTTAAGTTTGCTAGTAACTATGATAAACAGAGCGACCTTATTCCCCTTTTCTTTTTCCCATGCTAAAAACTAAGCTTACAACAGAATGCAGATTTAAGAGGACAATGACTCGTGAAAAGTTCCTTTATTCCCGTTGTCCCCGTTAGCCGAATGTAGGTTATGGGGACAACGGGAAATAAATTTAATCACGTCCCGCTGTCCCCGTGACGGGGATATGGCATACGGGGACAACGGGAATAAAGGGATCAAACCTGGTATTGACACTTCAACAGAGGTCCATGCTCGAGGTTTGCCAGCGAGATATGGAGCACAGTATCTTAGGGGTGTACCTATTTGTGTTGGTGTGTAATTATTATTGCCTGAAATAAATCCGATCATCCGTGATATGCGATGACTTGATATCGATCTCACATACACTGCAGAAAGAAATTAATGCCTGTAATTTTACTGGCATCGCTCTATTAATGTCGCTGTGTAGCTGCCTCGAACGCGAACTTACTCTCATACCAGCCAGCCATGCCAGCTCTTAGTGCCATCTAGTTATCGGGCACGCTAATGAAACCACCTTGAAACACCATGTGGTAGTTTAATTACCTACTTTAGTTAGAAGTTACGAATAAATCTAGTAGATGGCGCTGTTATTAATAAATGAATTGTCTCGAGTTTTATTCAATTTTCAAAACGTTTACAAGAATTTTTATATATACTTTCACTGGACAGAACTAAAGCATATTAATTTAATAATCAACATATTCTTTGTTGCAGATTCATCCTAGATAATAGCGGATTGGTCAAGAACCTTAATGTTCTGGACGTCGGCTGTGGCTGCGGAGCGGGAAGCATAGCTGCAGCTAAAATGAGAGCCAAGAGAGTGGTGGCCAACGACATCGACGACTGTAAGTTTGCCTGGTCTTACCTAATATTTACCTAATACTAGTTAGTATTAATATCTTGAAAAAAGAACTCGATTTTAAACCTAAAATGCTTCATGTGCAAATCCTAGATGTAAAAGTTTTAAACAAGATTAAGATTGCTGCTGTACCAAAAATGTTAAACTGGCGTAAAGGAATTTCGCCTGAAGTGCAATAAGAAAATCCAAAAAGTTTGGAGATGCCGGGGATCGAACCCGGGGCCTTTCACATGCAAAGCGAACGCTCTACCACTGAGCTACATCCCCACTTGATAAGACTGTGAAAATTACCGTTCACATTCACAGTTGCCGTTACTGCTACAGAAATGAATGCGAAATTGAATGACGTCACTATTGAGACTAGTACTGCAAACTTGGTTGGCGACCGCTGCACAGAATTTGATACGATTCTAATTGGTGATATGTTTTATGATGAAGAATTCGCTAATCTACTGTTTGAGTGGCTTCATACACTTAGCGGAGATGGAAAGATGGTAAGTTTGGTTCCATTTCAGTTTCTTAAAGCTTTCAAGGATCACTTTGGCCCACTCCATCTCACAGAGAGGAGGTCTGTATCCCAGCAGTCGCGAACTCTGTAGGCTGCTTATGGTTTCTGTTAGACTTCAATGCGTTAGCATGCTCCAAGTTTTATAAGCACACTATTGTATTTATTTTACTTTTAGCCTGAGTGGTCCCACTGCAGGGCAAAGGCCTCCCTTTCTCCTTTCCACTCCTCTCTGTCTTGAGCTAGTGTGGACAAATGTGTCTGTAGGCGTCAAGCTCTTCCCGCCAGCTTCTCCTGGGTTTACCCCACACCAGTAGATACTATGCAAATCTAAATAATAGATACATTACTTACCTACCTACATGAAATTTGTAGGTGTGATGGTAACGCAGTACAAATGCTACCGATTCCTTTTGAGCTTTCAAAGTGGTGGCCCAGTGGTACTGGTCGCGACTTACAAGTTGCAAGTCGTAGGTACAAACCCAGATAGGTGCTTTACTTTGTGTCAATTATTTCATCACCACCGCTCTCAAAACTATGAAGGAAAACATCGTGAGGAAACCGGCATGTCCTAGAACCAAAAATTTGAAGATATGTGACATCTACCAACTTGCACTGAGCGGGTTGGATTACAGTCCACGCCCTCTCACAGAGAGGAGGCCTGTGTCCCAGCAGTCGGCCCATTATAGGCTGATTATGCTGCATCCACAGCGATATTTGTTACGGTCGCAAATCATTCTCTAATCATATCAACATACACCCAGACTATTAAACCTGGAAATATAAAATTTACTAAACATTAATCATTCTCTCTGGCAATGTCAATTCAGATTCCGGAGGTTAACTCCTAGATGGCGTTGTAAAACTACCGTTTCTGGCAATTAGTGAGTCGCCGGTACTGCCATCTGTTGAGAAAATGGAGAAAAAAATATAGCCAGTCGAATTGCCAGTTTTAGGGAGGTCACATTTCTTTGTATGGGATTGGGTATCTGTATTAATCTGTGCCCAGACAGACACTGAGCTGCAAATTGCAATAATCTTTAAGAAAATTTGTATTTCGCGGGCTACCTTAGCGCTTCTTTCTATTTACAATTGCTTACTTCATTCATTACTTCCATTCGTCAAAATCCTGAGCATTAAAAAAGTACTAAATAGTAAGTAGTAGTAAGAGTAAAGGAGACAGAAATATAATTTACCTATCTGTCTCTCTCGCGTACATGCATTTTTTTTTTGTCTGGCAACCTTGGATCAATAATTAATAGCTATAGTGCTATTATTGATCGAAGCTCACAACTGAACAAAACAAAAAGGCTGTCACGGTACGATTTCTGTGGACAGTATTGTCCGACTACATCAAATAGTACAGTTTACAAGTGACTGTCAAATACAATACTACCGCTATTTCAGAAAGAGACATACTCTGATATTTTTAATAACTTGTTCTGACTGATTCATCAACGCAGAGCCTAAACCGCTCGGGCTACAAACTTGAAATTTTGTACTAAGGAAGGATTTTTAGAAATTCGACCTTTGGGGGTAAAAAGGGGGGATTTTATTTGTATGAACAATGTTATTTCTTGAGTTTATAAACTTGAAACTTGACACGAATACTTGACCTCAACAAAATTATGAAGCTTGTATTTTTTTTTTCTAAACTACCCCGAAAGATTGATTTGAGGATTGGGGAGTGTCAAAGTTTGGTCCGATTAACTCGAAACTCTCAGTATTTATACTTAAGACCGAAAATAAAGAATAACGTGTATTAAATGTACTTAACTTCATTTTATATTTGCACGCCGAAATTAAAGGCAGAATAAGAGAACAAATTTGTACACTTTACCAACCTTCTGTACCTTATTTAGGCAAATAAATGATTTTGATTTTTGATTTGATTTAGGGTTTTAGAAACTGACGGAGTACTAAAGCACTAAATCCACGTGGATGAAGTCGCGCGGGATGTGCTAGTGGCTATATTTACAATACTCTATGTACGCCTATTCTGTTACAGGTCCTGATAGGCGACCCCGGTCGTCACGGACTGACAGCCAGACGGAGACACTCTATGACACTACTAGCAAAGTACCAGCTGCCGGAACACAGCTGTATGGAGAACAACGGGTTCACACACAGCACTGTGTGGCAACTCAATAAATAAAAAGTAGAGAACTGAGCCTTGTTTTTTCTCTCGTAGGTAATAAGAAAAAAAAATCTGCTGTTCCCTACATGTGTGTTCGCTTAGCTCGTCAAAATGTAGGGAACAGCTAATTTTTTTTTCGCGATTTCATGTTTGGTCCTATAGTAAAAGTTGTTCATAATGATGAGTACAATGACCCCTTAAGAGGTTGTGTGTTAATTTCGGGACATGTTGTATAGTCACATTTAACTGTGAGTACTGTGACTACTTGTCACTTCAAGTCACTTGTCAATTTAATTAATTTATGTAATTTGACGTCGTCGCCATATTTGCATCGTAAGGACAAGCACACTGCTAAAGTTAACTAATTATTGCTAAGGTCTCTCTTTAGAAACCAACCCCACAATGGTTAAAGGAAAATTGAAAGATTTGGAAGATTATTTCTACATGTTTTGCATTCGGTAGGGACCATTCTATACAGGCATTCGCGAAAATGCAGGTGTAAGGTTTCAATGAAAATTAGTACAACACAATATCTAAGAAACTTATATATTTATCAAATTAATAACAACATTACATTACGCTTTCTACAAGGCACATTATCATAAATCGTTGTCTGTAGTCGTTGATAATCGAGGCACACATAATTGTTTAATCACCATCTACTTATTCAACAATGAACTTTAGTAAATTAAGGCAGTTATCTTCATTATTACCGGACGGAAAACCGTAAATTATACAAATTCCATGAAAATATATATAAGTACAAAACCATTAAGGATTATTTACATTCCTACAAAATTATCTTACAATTTAAAAATCTTAATTCTATCATTTGTATTTTCAGAAATAATTTAAAACAACGCCATCTAGTGGCGCGTGGCGACACCGACATCTAGTGGCGAGTGGCGGTACTTCTTTTAGGAAGTATCAAGACCAAAAGTGCGTAGATTTACATTATAACAAGATTACAGTTGGTAATTATGCATAGTGTTGGCGTAGATGCCGTGTTTTGATCGGGCTGTTCTTCCGGAGTAGTGGGAGTAGGTATCCATGTCCATGGTAGCGTGAGGGTGCATGATGAGAACTGGTTGCAGGGCGAGAGACTTCCGCGAGCCGGACACAGATGTCGCGTCGGTGACGTATCCGTTGTTTACTTCACCTGCAAGTAAACACAAGCCACATTGAGTAAATTGATACCCAAACGGTACAAAAGAAAGTGTTTGTGCGCCGTATTTGGTAATAAGAGTTAGTCACGACATCGACAAGTTGGGAAGGTTTTGTGATTGGTTAGTATCTAAGGCTCATGAAGAGTGACAAAGAGTTTTAAAGCATGCATGCATGCATGTTCATGCGTGTAGTAAAAAGGGAATCAAATAAATTCAATTTATTTTGCTAAGTAGGTACATAATTGGCCCAAACTTAAACGTAGGTAACTATTTAACAGAGTTATCTGTTATTTTATATTAGCCAGTTGACCATGAAATTATTCGAATCAACAAAACACACAATATACAAGATTGTTCGAAATCATTATTTAAGGAATTGGACGATTCATACATGTGTATGATACACACACGTACCTACAAGCATCTTACTCTGAACCCGATTGACAACATTAGCTACCATTTTAAACCATGGAAAATCTGTCAACTACACACTACACTAACAGAGGAGGTACTACTGTTGACTTCAAAGTTAAAACAATTCACGTACTGATAGGTCCTACGACACAATAACATTTACCCACATCATAAGTTTACAAGATCCGGCAAGGTCCTCTAGCACGCCTTCACACAAACAAAAATTAGACAGAAGGTTCAATCTTCAAAACACAACATAACAAGAATCGTCAAAATCTGACTAGGTACTCTGTAAAAAAATTATGTGTGGGTAATATATATTTTATAAACACTAAAAAATATACGCGTCGACTTAAGAACCTCCTCCATTCTTTCGTCGGTTAAAAATGTCCTTGGCAGTCGTTACCCACGGGTAGGTCGTCAGAAGCCCGAAAGAAAGTCTGGCAAGCTAGCAAACAGTTTTACCAAGTAGCTAGGTTGTGGAGGTCAGATAGGCAGTCGCTTCATATATGATAAGTACTAATATTCAGCTGCATTCGGTTAGACTGGAAGCTGACCCCAACATAGTCAGGTTAAGGTTAGCTGGTGGGCAGATGATGGAAGGTAATAAGTAACCTTGCTTAGGTACCCATCACCAGCTTTGTGGATATGTTGGCAGCTTGGTTGCCAATACCGTGCCACTCACGGAATAGATAAAGTGCCACTTGTTTAACGTCACTTACTTCGTATAGCATTATCAGCCTATAACGTTCCTCCACAGGCCTCTCTCTGTTAAAGGACACTTACTTCATCGTATTGGTTAGATCGACGTTCCGAATGCATTCAAGCCGTGTGCTTGTGGGATTTCCCTTCGGTAAAAAAATCCAAACTTTCAACTCCTATTTAACCCCATTATGGGATGCTTTTGCAAAAATCCTGCTCTCCTTCGTTATAAAAGGAAAATTTCAATCATCTAGACACAGTGGGTTTGGCTGCGCGTTATCTGTTAATGAACGTAAGTTTTATATTGAGTAGAAGATGTGTACCGTTTACTATTGAATTCTAGTGATTGTGTGTAGTGGGCATTCTGTGTTCCACCTACTGCATGGTCCCCGTGAGGTAACTGTGTCGGGAGGTGATAGCATATTCATGAGATTGGTTCAGTCGCCGTCGTATGCGACACACATAATCTCAGGTATGCGACGATTTGTGGAGACTAGCAAGTTGTCTGCGGACTGATTTGTGTGTAAGTATTTTTAAAAGAGTAACCGTAGTTTCTTGTCGATTTTTCTCCATAGGAAACGACCAATTGAAAGCGTGCACCTCGCTTCTGACGTTTCATAAGTGCCCATGTAGGCTTATGTGAAATAAAGTATTTTATTATAATTTATCGTATTTTGAATTTGAATTTAGAACAATGCTTGCGCTGACTGGATTACTGTGATGTATTTAACAAGATAGTCTATCTCTATCCAGTATAACAAGTTCGAGCATTTAGTAATGGATTTCCATTGCTGTCCCTACAAATCTTCGACCCCCGAAATTAATTTTTAACAACTTATTTTTAGTTTTATCACAGTTCCTACGATGAAGCCGCCTTTTTCATTATACAGTCAACTTTGCCTAGAACCCTTTTAACCAAAGACAACAGCACAATTTCTAAACATGCAACACTTTCACACTGCACTACACGGTATGCTACACTTCCCATACAATTTCGGTGCTTCTCGTGTATTTTCCCATTGTTTACAATTTTAATGATATCTCCAAATTCGTGCACTTTCACTGTCGTTCACATTGTGCGTGCGATCCAATTAGGGTTGATGTGCGCGCGCGCAATGTTTGTTCTACAATGTGTTATTTTAACTTTTGAGTGCGTTACCGTAACTTTCGCGGTTGCATTTTTAAGCTGAAAGTACATTCAACTATAATTGAAGGACGGTTATGATTAAAACCTGTCTATTTGTTTCTGTCTCGTGCTGCAACTATCTCTTTGTATGTGTAAATACATCATCTGCCTAGCCTTTTCCCAACTATTTTGGGGTCAGCTTCCAGTCTAACTGGATCCAGCTGAATACCAGTATTTTACATGGAGCGACTGCCTATCTGAGCTCCACAACTCAGTTACTGGGTAACACGATACTGCGGTAAGACTGGTTTTAATTTTTTCACGGACTTTCCCGCTCTTTAGCAACTTATAGCCTTTTACAGTCTTCACAGACGACCCGAACTTGTGATACCTGCCTACATTTATTAAGTACATATTTTACCACACACCTAATTTATGTAATCTTGGTTAAGAGAACTCTGATGTATGGCAATCAACCCCTTGGCAAGACTGGTTGTCAGACTTTTGGGCTTCATACTACCCGTAACGACTGTCAAAGACTTATGAATGACTGCCGGAACGAGAACTCTTTATAAAAGGTACTTGGTAGACATAGTTATGTAATATACAGGGTCAAATTAAATTAGCTAGCGAAACTCTGCAGACGTGATGGGTATCGATATCTAAACGCGATAAAATAAAATAAGAAATTTGTAATGTTTTTTTGGGGGTCAACGACCGCTGGTAATGTTCTAACTTAATTGATAAAACTGTTTTCTTTTAAGATTCTGTTTTCGTGTTAAGATATCGATACCCATCACGTCTGCAGAGTTTCGCTAGCTAATTTAATTTGACCATGTATAATACATTTAGATGTCTACCAAATACCTCTTATAAAGATGATCGTTCAGATGTCAATGTATACGTTTTTATAATAAACTTCCAAGCCACGTTCAAGATCTGAGCCTTAATAAATTCAAATCATTTATTAAACGTAAGTTGTGCCAGAAAGCCTTTTATACCGATAAAGATTACATTGAAGACAATAAGGCGTGGGATTGTGCTGCTCCAATATTTTTTTTTTTTATACATACTGATTTTTTTTTTTTGTTCTTTTCTTTTTGCTAACTGTTTTTTTTCTTCTTATATACACATTGACATTGATGAATTTTATATATACAATGACGTGAATATTTACTTTGTAAAATGTTATATTATTTTAATTACTGTGAATGTGAAGACCATGTATTTAGGTCCTTGTTTTTTTTCTTTCAGCTTTAATCATAGTTTGCCAGTTTGAGTAGATTATGCGGCCTTCCCAAATGTCTTTTCTTTGGTATTGTTCGTCGAATCGTTGAGCTCCTTAACTTTTAAGTTGAGCTGTACGATTACTGACAGATGCTTGCACTGACTGGACAGGTCCACTCAATCTGTGTGGTTCTTTCCTCAAAAGACCATTTCAGACACCAACCTACGTGGTCTTCACATGATCTGACCAAGATTATGTCTGGACTTTAAAAGAGACTGTGACCTCTGAGTTGGTTTCGGCCTTTCTTCTCAGAGTAATCAGATAGGAAACGCCGGCCTCATCTAGTTTAAAAAAAATGTTTGACGTGTAAAAGTGTTTGTACAAACCTACTTACAGAAATAAAATCATTTATCATTTAAACTCTT
The DNA here is from genome assembly GCA_947568875.1 of Fissipunctia ypsillon. Taxonomy (NCBI): domain Eukaryota; kingdom Metazoa; phylum Arthropoda; class Insecta; order Lepidoptera; family Noctuidae; genus Fissipunctia; species Fissipunctia ypsillon. The sequence goes on along the minus strand of OX387665.1, from coordinate 3,757,355 downwards.
TAAATTTTAAAGAGTTTTCGTTCCGGCAGTCATTCATAAATCTTTGACAGTCATTACGGGTAGTCAGAAGCCCAAGTCTGACAACCAGTCTTGCCAAGGGGTTGATTGCCATACATCAGAGGTCTCTTAACCAAGATTACATAAATTAGGTGTGTGGTATAGTAGGTACTGTAACGATTCGCCTGGTGTTCACGAGTTTCGCTAGCTAATTTAATTTGACTCTGTATAGTTGACGGTAGAAAAACATGCTATGTCCTAAGTGTGTCTTTCTTAATTCAGGAAGGAGGCCGTTAAAACCATATCGTTACTTCGAATTATGAGGAAATGTCGTTAGGCAGTAAAATAATGTTTTATAGCTTCTGCACAGTGATTTATATGCTCATAGCTGTATGTTCATAGTTTTGACTTTACTACTCGCTGATCAGTGTGATACGGAAATAATTACAAATTATGTACGTACGATAAGGCTTCTTTGCAATTGTAGCTATTCTCAGTTCAGTATTACAATTAAGAATATCCTAGCATCCAGGGGCGTAGCCTTCATACAACCCGATTCCTATCGGCTTCCCTTCGGAACAACCACTCTTCTTAATGTCTACTATTGCCAAATAATATGGTACACTTGTGTGTGTATCACATCACATTACATAATAATTATATTTAATACCAGTATAATACATCATAAGAATAAAAACCTACAGATTTTTGTCAGAGTTTATGAGCACTGAACAAATTTTTCTTCGGCTTCCCTCTAATGATAATGGTAGCTGCGCCACTGCTGGCATCTAATCCAACCTGGGGGTTACAGAACCTCCTTGCTAGACCAATTACGCACACACAAGTCAACTGTCCGTTTTCCAGCAGTGCCACCCCTAGTAGCACAGTAACACACATACACACAGCGTCGGTCACACCGTGTCGTACCGTGCGCGCAGCAATCAGGCTGGAAACTTAGATAATATCGCGTTTGTTGCGCAATTGTAATTGTAGTGTTCTTGTTTAGTGTTTGTGTGAGACTGGGCTTTGTTTTATGTCGTACAGTGTCAGCTTTTGAAGACGTTATCCTTCTGGCTAAGGCCGGCCACATACAATCTGAATTCCGTTTCGAAAGCAGCAAATCAAAGACTCACTCTCGATACTCATTCACTTCCAATATCTAAGTTCTTCACACGCTAAGAATCTGCGTTCTTCTAATAATCTTCTCCTACTCTGTCCTTCTCATACTTCTGACTTTGTTCTTTCTTCCTTTCATATTCAGTCCATTCTTCTTCGGAATGCGCTTCCTCTTGATATCAGGACGGCCACCAGTCGCAAGTAGTCACAAGCAGCACCCGTTCACGAGCATAACGCAAAGATCTGATGCTGGAGTGGTGGACAAGTGGACATAGGGGTCCTCCAAGCACCACCACACGGGTCTTATGCCTCCTGCATTGGATGATCTTGCGACCTGCATGCATCGGTCATCGGGCTTTTCATTCAAGCCCCGCATGAGAAAGACCTTTTCAAAACTATTCTCAGATTACATGGCTGATGAGCCATCTTATCTGGGGTACAGAGCCCGTAATAAGTTCTAAAGACGCATTAGTTTCCGAGTTTATCTTGAACATTACCGACATCGGTGAAGAAAAAAAAAACGTCGAGAGGAACCTACACCCTAATACTGCGTAACACACTATCAATACCAATCTGAATGGTTTTGAAGGATGTTGTTATTCCATTGCTTCATAATGTTCGAAAAATTGGTCTGCTCACCAACGTAAATAACGCAATGAATGTTGTTGAACTGTCAAAATAAAATCCATTGCTACTGTAAATGTGTTATGCAATTACCCCGTCTTGAGCAAGCGTGGAGATTAATGCTCGTGCCTTCTCTGTATGAGAAGAAGCCTTTGTAGTAATAGGCTGGTATTATTTTTATTACCTTTGTAAAGAGAGGGCGGCGGGTAGCCGCTGTCGGGCTGGAGCCTCACGTGGCGGGTGGCCAGGATGAACGCCAGCGCGGACAGCACGATGCCGTCCAGACAGCCTATCACTGCCAGCAGGTACGCCCAGCGGACGTGACATCGACCTGAAGAGGAGAGAACATAACGTGAGGATTTATTTAATTGTAGGAGCTGCTTACAATCCAACGTAGTTGACTTGCTAGTCTTTACAATAACATTTGAGGAGTTTCGGTGCATCAGGGATGATTTCAACTTTTCGATGTTCAATTAGAGCAAACTTTGCCAAGCCGGCCTGTGTTTCTGTGTCAAGTTTAAAATCCCAGATATAAATTGTTAGGTTCCTAGGTACATTGTGGAAGCTCTTGTAAATATTTACATGTGGGCGTCCAAGCAAAAAGGGTCCAGTTCCCGGCATTTAGTTTCCGAGATATACGCAGTTTTGTAAAGTTGGGTGAAAAAATTGCATTTCCCGATTTTAATAAGTAATTCATTATTCATTAATGATCGTACAGCTCAAATCAGAACTTAAGGAGCTCAACGATTCGACGAACAATACGAAAGAAAGGACATTTGGGTTTTGTTGTGGGAGAGCTTGGATCTCTCTTGAAGAGCTCTGGACACGAACTGCAGCGAAATGTTTGTATCGATGGTTGTTCATCCAAGGTAGTCGTGAATGTTATTGATAGTACAGGCTTCGTAGTTGCCAGTACATGGTAGGTATACTGGATGATTTTTTTTACCGTCTCGAAATACAGGGTGTTTTCTACCAATGAATATGAACAACTTTCACTACGGGACCAACTCTGAAATCACGAAAAAAAAATCTACTGTTTAATAGAAAAGTTCAAACCTTGACCAAAATGTATGAAACAGCTGATTTTTTTTTCGTGATCTCATAGTTGGTCCCATAGTGAAAGTTGTTCATGTTCATGGGTAGAACATCCTGTAAAAATTTCGAGACGGTAAAAAAAAATCATCCAGTATAGTATAGCTGATCGTTTGGTCCACTTCAAGTATGGCCCAAATTGTCTCAAGCGTATGATTCTATTTCGTTTCTTAATAAGAGTATGTTACAGTTGCAATACAATACAATGTAATCTTACAAAACGTTTGGAAGGAACCTTGAGTTTAAAACTTTAAATATCGTTTCATTACGTTCTCACTTCTGATCTTCATCAAATCTTAAGTGTTTCGAATGGCAACGCTTAAAGGAGGATGGGCACCAATGTATGGAAACTGGTACCGGCACCAATTGGTATGAATGATACACCGTTGGAAAGGTATTTTTGTGTAGATTAAGAATAACCATGGCGCTTGTCCCTATTCACTGTCCGATCGGAGTAATCCTACTTGAAAGTTATTTATTTTTGTTACGTCCTATTAAGTACACGTACTTTTATTAACTGTTTTCTCCATTTGGCATGGTATTTTCATAATTATTATTAATATTTTTCATTGTCTAGGTAAATAAAACAAGTTCGAAGTAAGTTTCATTTATTGTATATAAGTATATAAATGTGTGTCTATAGATCGACAATAACATAAAAAGATAATGAATAATATGATGTATAATATATACTATACATCATTCATTATCTATAACGATGCTATTTAAAAATAATGCTGGCTCATTAAAGCCCTCGTGTCTAGCATATCCTAAATACCAGACAATGGATACTATATGCGCACAGGAACCTACCGTGCGGCGTCCCGTCAAACATGTACAATAATGATGTAATATTATGTTTTCATTTCTATTTAGCAATATGTAACAAAAGTATTGTTTTGCTCTCACATGTCGGAACTGTATACGTGCACGCAAAAGCCACGCATCTTCGTCAATTCCGTATTCGATAATGTCTTCCAAAGCGGCTTCTCTATATGTTTCGATAAGATATAAGCCGTTGTTTAGGTGTTCGCTGCAGTAAGATTTTGCGAGTTTTAATTGGTATGTCCCCAATGACAGCAATATCACGTCTTGTTCACTCAATCGTGGGAAATCGGGCACATCATTGGGTTCCAATCTCTGGAAATCGGCTCTTCTGTTATTTAATCGTTTTTCTTCTACATAATTGTACAACACGTTTGGGGTTTGCATTTTTTCAGATATTTTTTGTAGAAAAGCTTCTGCGTATTGGCTATCTGCAATTGGCGTGTGGAAGTGATTTGTTATTGCTGCTGCAATTTTAACATCCACAAACATATTAGGCATTGTATTATTAAAATATCTTTGCCGCAACAGCTTAAAATCTCTTTTAATCCGCCCGTTAACCACTTCCACTGCCCATCGGCATATTGTAACTAGTCGGGAATCATTCGCTTGGGAAGTAGTGAGCTGTGACTGGTCTGGGTTCTTCGTCGGAGGAACGTGGTATTCGTAGCCACCAGTGGCGTGCACTCCATACATGCAAATAAGCTCTGCATACCCTGTAGTCCTACACATACATGCCCCTCTAAATGATAAATAACTATAATTAAAAAAAATCATTGTAATTTAGCTTACGCGCCATCTATTACTTTTTTTGGAACTAACTCGTTGGAGCGGCGAACATCCACCGCCGCGCGTACCGCGCAGTCAGCGCTCCCGTGGGCAAAAGCATAACTACGCCTTGCTTATTCTTCATACAACGCATCTCGTGTAGTACACAGCAAAAGTGTGACTGTGTGCGTGAAAATGTGTGTGCGTGTTGGAGTTTTAGAAGCATAGCTTACATTGCAACCCGTCCAAATTGAGAAGCCGTAAAAGCATCGTTTAGTTGTTCATTGCAGAGGGTCGACTTTTTTTAGTCGGATTGACCAAATGACCGACTACCAACTAATTCATTCTTTCGTATTAGTTCGTAATGTAATAAATTGCAGTTTTTTCGCCATATTGTTTTTCTTGGTGCAACTGTCGAGTAATTATTTAGCAAGTTTATTGTAAAATATGGAAAATTATACATGTGAGACCTGTGCTGGCGAAATGTGTTTATATAAATTAAAATCCGCCGCGGTTTCGTCGTTATCTTTTGAGGAAAAAGTTAGATTGATTGCAAAGGGAAGGTGTGTACCCGGGTTGGATTTAACTCAAAGAAAAGGTAATACTACTCGTTATTTTCATAAAAAGTTTTATGATAACTATTACTGGCTAACTGGTTGTGTACACACAAACACATTGTATTGTTTCCCTTGCATTTTGTTTACTAATCAAAATAAAAAGAATGTTAGGACTTAGAGCAGGTACTCAGATTTAAATAATTTTCACAAAGCGGCTGCTAAGCATGATTCTTCTGAAAAACATCTAGAATCCTGCTTAAAGTTCCAAACTTTTAGTAAAGGAAGAATAGAGACTAGTTTGAATAGCCAGTTAAAGTTAGATATTGAAAGGTACAACGCGAAAGTTGAAAGAAATAGAAACATTTTCAAACGGTTGATTGATGTAGTTTGTTTTCTAGGTAAACAAGAATTAGCATTCAGTGTTCATGACGAATCCAGCTTGTCGTTTAATAAAGGCAATTTTTTGGAACTTGTAGATTTGTTGGCTAAATAAATATGATGGGAATTTGGGAACCCACTTAAGGTAGGTACCTACAACAAGCTGAAACTGGTAAGTTTTTTTTTTTCTTGTGCATACCCTGTCTGAAATCTCTGTGCACGCCACTGGTAGCCACGTGCTTCAATATTGCCCAAACTGTCTCTAAACCCACGGTCTAAAATAAATATATCATTGGGATGAAACAATATGTGCAAGGGGTTTTCCTCGTCATTCATTAAATCGCTCATTATCTGGGCATCAGTTTTAGTTGCAGCGTCCTTTTACGTCTATAATGTATCCGTCAGTGGTTACAATTAAAAATGGCTTTAACAAGTTTTGGAACTTGTGCAAGTTGTAGGATTGCCTCTGAAACAAAAAGTTTGTGCTTTTGTGAATATAAATATACGTGCCATAGCAAACAATAATGGCTTTAGAGTTTTCTTCATTTCCATACAGTGCTTGTGGAATCCTCAGGTTTCTCTCCAGTATATTGTCTCTACTTATGTGATCCAGTCCCAAGTGAAGCAAACACAACAAGCACACTCTCGTGCAATGGCCAACTGGCGTTCGAGTTTTCTTCTTGATATATTAAACAACGTCGCAAGTCTTACGTTGGATTCTCCTGTGCGTAGTTTTGTCAGTAAAATACCCAAAGTGGTTCTGGGATCTGCACTTGCATCTCTTAATGAAGTGGTTTGCTCTAAGATAGCGTTAAATTGTTCTATAGTACGTCCAGTCCAAAAGTGCATTTCTTCTTCAGTTAATCCTCTTAGCTCACTAAAACGCAATCTGGTTCCGTTTAAGGCATTTCTCAGTAGGTCACAAAGGTCACTGAAGTGGGCGGCCGTAAAGTTATGGGAAATGTTGCATGCCTGAGGTAGTTCATCCCAGTCATTTCCATTTAGGTGATCGCGGCATACTCTGGCAGCATCAGGAATGTAGATTTTGTGTTGAGTAAATACATGGATTTTAACAACGTTTGGGATTCGATGGCGGGTTGTATTAGGGCAGCCACGAAAAAGACAATGCCTCGGGGTATTTGGTGCTCTCATATATTCGGGCACGTGTATCACTTCTAGTTGAGGTTCTGCTTCTTCTCGTTCTTCTACTGCGTATTCTATGCTGTTGTCTGTACTGAGTCAACGAGACACGTAATACAATAAATGCTCATAAAGATAACAACATAACAATAAATAGATTAACATCTAACACCCAGGATTTTTTCGTTGCTCTGACTGGGGATCAAACCCGGAACCAATGGATTCAAAGGCAAGAACATTAGCACTATACTATACAGGTTATTAACAATAAAATAAATGCAATAAAACTGTCAAATGGAAAGTTAAAAAGTTCAATAAATACTAACCTCCAATGCAGCATTTTCTCGAATAAAAGCTGCTCGGTATGCGCGCATTCTTGGTAAGTTTTCCGATAGAATGCGCACTTGATATCTGCCTCGGTATAGACCTCTTCGGCACATTACACAGGTACGAAAACGTTCCATTGCAATCAAAATAACTCAAGCACTCAAGTCCAGTAGAAAGCCGCAGTCAAAAATAAAACAGGTAACAGAGTCCAAGTTAATGCCAGGGTCTAAAGTCGACGTGAACAATGAGGAACGAGACAATGTAGTAACTTACACAACAATTATCAGCAAACGACTACCAAGGGAACATGCACAAGCGCCGCAGCATGCCCACCCTCGCCCCCGCCCCCTCGCTGAACGCGCTAACTACCGCGCTGCGTAAGATAAGAGAGCGAGAGAGAGATAACAATACCAGTTCCAACTTACTAGTCATCTACTTACGTATACTCAGGGTTAATAGTAATAAAAATATTGCTCCAATGTCATGCATCAATATCAATTGATGTATTTGTATGTTTAGTGTTTAATAAATAGATCACCCCTAACTGAAAAAGTACCAAACCGATTTTGTTATGATTTTCATCCGTTAACTGAATTTTACTTAGCTCAAAATCTGTGCAAATATCATCAAAATCTGTCAAGATAAACCGGCGATATGATTTTTTTAAATTCTATTTCGAACTAAATATCCAGTATCTTCTAAAGACTATATTTCAAAACGGACAATTTATACGGGATTGGTGCCATAGTAGTTTTTTGTGCTCTTGAAGAGAGCTATCCAACGATGGTAAATTAATTTTGATTGGACATGGGTACCAAAATGCCCATCCTCCTTTCATCATCACAGTCAGCAAACTAATCGCGTAACACACTATAAATCACAATCTGAATGATTTTGAAGCAAATTGCTAATCCATTGCTTAATATGTTCGAAAAATTTGTCTGCTCAACAACGTAAATAACGCAATGAATGTTGTTGAACTGACGAAATGAAACCGATTCCTACTGTGTGTTACGTAATTGCCCCGCTGCTCTAATATATCACAGCTTATGATTACTGCCTCGCCAGTCTTCTGGTCGCAAGCGCTACTGCTGAGCATGAGGTCCTGGGTTCTATTCCCAAGTCTGACAAAGTGTCATTGGGTTTTTCTATCTGGAATTTCTCAGTAGCAGCCCGGAGTCTGGATTTGTGCCCGGTTGATGGCAATAGTCTCGCCCCCTATTACATGGGACTTAAACATTACTGGCGAAATGTGGGTATACTATAGGTACATCTCTGCCCAACCCTTCGGGAAAACAAGGCGTGATGTTATCTTTGTATAGATTATTATAAATTAATGTCGCTTTTCCTGTCTAGAGATCTGTGTGGCCGCGTTGTTCTTCTAAACTACGCAACGGATTTTGATGCGGTATTCACACTTATTTAGAGAGAATTTATTCCGGAAGTTTTTATTTATAATTGGAGATCGAACAATCGGATGCATATTTACGTAAAGTTAATTTTTGCAAAGAAATTATGGAGGCGGCTTCTTAATTTTTTTTCTTCTTAATATAAATCCCGGGATTCCAGAAAATCCGGGAATGCACAACTAATCGGATACATAACATAACATCATACGACGCTAGATTATAGACGCTCTACTCAGCTCTATAACAAAATTAACAAATATGTTTATGTATACAATAAAGGTTACCACGACTGTAAAAAAAGTATAATAGACTGGATAAAACCACTTACCTATGAGGAAACCGAGGCGCTCCTGGAATATTGAGTAGCCGAAACATAACACAGATATTTAATTTAATACACCACACACCTACCCATACCACACCACACACCGCATCACATGCACCACAACACAACACACCACACCACACCACTCTACACTACACTACACCACACCACACCACACCACACCACACCACACCACACCACACCACACCACACCACACCACACCACACCACACCACACCACACCACACCACACCACACCTCACCATGCTATATACTCCTTACCCCACACCACACCACACCACACCTCACCATGCTATATACTCCTTACCCCACACCACGCACCATGCCACACTTCACTCCACATTGCGCACCTCATCACATACCACAGATAACACCGTATTACTTACCAAACCACACTATGCACTATGTTACATGCACTGGGAAGAAGTTTATTTTTGGTTTTTCTTTTCTGTTTTTTTAAGTGTCTTAAGTTTTAAGTTTTATTATTACTATTAATAATTTTATTTGCAACTGTACTTAGATTTTTATTGTTAGTTTCGTGGATTATTAGTAGGGGAAAAAAATACAGAAAATGTACTTGGATTAAATATTTATCCTTAAGGTCACAGTACACTATATTGACTCCTGTTAGTATAGTGTACGACTATGATGAGAAAGAGTGGAGCCTTCTAATACAGGCATTGTTTGCTTAAAGTGAGGCTCCAAATACGTTTAAATGTATTGTAATGTTATATTTTTCACAATAAACTATTTGTATTTGTATTTGTATCATGCCTTGTTTCCCCGAAGGGTTAGGCAGAGGTGTACCCATAGTACACCCACGTTTCGCCAGTTATGTTATGTCGCCTAATCGGATACAGAAACCATAGATCGGGTATAGAAACGACTTCTTAAACATGTGGTATTATTTATTTTAATAATACCGAGACACCGGGATCACGTAACTAGTCTTATGCTTGAAATTCATTTTTAACCCGCGATGCAATTATATGTGTATGTAGGGTGTAAGAGGAAGGGTAGTGCGTGTCGATTCGATAATCAAAAAGTACTAAATTTATCAATTCCTGAATCGTGAAATTTTTACGATCGATACAAAAAGTGCCTTCCATATTAGCCAACACCTCAACTTTAGTTAAACATGCATCCGAATATCCGATCTCTGTTTATAACACTTACATATTAAACTTACATATTTAAAAGAAATCACGATGTTTTGTCAAGTTGTAAACACTATTCAAAGCAGCGGCGGGTCACTAAGTAAACCCAAAGTCAGAAGATGAATGTGATAGTGACTGACCTTCAACCGTCCGCCGTCCTGTCAAATTGAATTTAAACTTGTATATATTATTAGATTTAACTACAGATACGGATAGAATGGTTGATGCAGACGCAGACGAATAAAATGTTCTGAAAGATTGATCGTCAGGCTGAGGCTACAGTAAGCAGCGATTTGCGATGCGACTGGAAGAGCGAAATTAGGTAGGTATACATGGTATGGCTACATTATAAGCGAAAATCCGGCATATATTCGGCGATGGCGTGGCTACAGTACACATGCTACACAACGAATTAGCAAGAGCGATTCATGCGGCTACACTATTAAATAACGAGAATTTGTTTCTTACGTTCTGAAGTACAGTGTAATGTAGCCGCTATCATAACATAACAAAGACTCAATTTGCATCGGTCGTTGTCTTAGAATGTGATCAAATCATCCATCGTGGTTTACTTTACGCATAATGTAGCCACACGCATTTTTAGTAGCACTATTGAACTAGTCGTGCAAGTGAGAAATTTTCTAACAAATTCGCTTCAATTTCGCTGATATGTTGATGTAGCCGATGCTGTGATTACAGTAATGTTGTTCCTATTGTATAAAGAATTCAAAGTTCGCTAGTAATATTTGATGAACGGTGTATCCATATACGCGAGCATGCATTTATTTGTTTTAATCGCTCATGTGTCGCAGGTCGCGTCGCGGCCTAATGTAGCCTCAGCCTAAGCCTTGATTTATGTAACGGGGTTGCCCTTTTAACGCCTTAAGTATCTATTAATGGTCTTGGTGATCTATGTAGATAAAAAATGTGTTACAAAGCTTGCGTAAAATAACATCAAAATGTCATTGATCGCTATTTGTTCCGGTCTACTCTTACAACAAAGCAGTTGTGTGTTTTATTCATGAGATTACTTAGTAAACTAGTTACTATTCGTGGGCGTCCAAGCAAAAAGGGTCCAGTAGTGGGGTATTTAGCTAAGACCAGATTCGGTATCAAAAATAGTCAATTGATAAGGATTTAAAAAATATTCAAAAACTGGCACATATTTTTCATAAGACATTTGAAGTTGAAACTCTGAAAAAACTTGATTTGAGAAAAACCATTTTCAAAGTTTGATTTTTGGTACAACTTAGTACATTTTCGGGTACTTAGAAACATTATATAAAGTCATTTACTATGTGAACTTGTAGATAATTGAGCATTAACAAATGCGTGCACTGACTGGACAGGTCACTCAATCTGTGTGGTTCTTTCCTCAAAAGACCATTTCAGACACCAATCTGCACGGTCTTCACATGATCTGACCAAGATTAAGTCTGGACTTTACAAGAGACTGTGACCTCCAAGTTTGTTTCGGCCTTTCTTCTCAGAGTAGTCAGAAAGAAAACGACGACGGCCTCATTTAGATTAAAAAAATATAATATGATTGACGTGTAAAAGTGTTTGTACAAACCTACTTACAGAAATAAAATCGTTTATCATTTATCAAAACCTAAATTTCATAAGACATGTTTTTGGGGGGTTACGGTATTATGGTGGCTTCATGATGTTGGTTAACAGTAGATTACTTACACCACACCGGTGAGGAAGGCTGGTTGACTTTATCAAGGCATAGAGAGATAATATACCTGTTCGTAGCCGGTGGCGCTCTATGGGGCTGCGCAAACGTAGACATTTTTTGTTACCGACAGGGCATACCATCACAGGAAATCGTAGTTGCTGTGTCCTGTTGCGGCGATCGGACACAGTCACCGGTTGACAATCTTACTTGAGTGTGGGAAAGAGATGGAGCTAGACATCCTGTATAGCTTCATCTCTTTCTCACACTGAAGTAAATTAAAATAATACTGCTTTAAGAGGTGGTGGTTGGCCCCCTGGTCACTGGTAACCGTAGTTGCTGTGTCCGGTGGCGTGATTGTTGTGGTGAGATTGTTTTCGGCTCGCCCCGCCCGCGCCCCCCTGCGCCATCCGCTCGGTGTGCGTGGCTCATGTCGCACACAGGATACGCACACCGCTTGCAAATCGTCCGTTTGCGCAGCTCAGTACAATTGTAAGGAAATTTGTTAATGTTGCTTGTGTCTTCAACTGACGACTTTTAGTTTCCAGTTACCGACACCGAACACTTTTTGATCGGCAACGAGTATGTGTTAAGTGGAAGCAACTGGACAAAATGTTCTCGTCTGCGCAGGGAGTGGCTGATTTCATACTGGTTATACAGGACATTTTTTTAATCACTATCCAAATTTTCGCAGGGTGTTCTACCCATGAATACGAACAACTTTCACTATGGGACCAACTCTGAAATCACGAAAAAAAATCTGCTGTTTCATACATTTTGGTCGAGTAGGTATTGAACTTTTGTATGAATCAGCTGATTTTTTCTTCGTGATTTCAGATTTGGTCCCATAGTAAAAGTTGTTCATATTCATAGGTAGAACACCCTGCGAAAATTTGGATAGTGATTAAAAAAATGCCCTGTATAGAAATCAAATATTGGTAGCTTTTTTTTTTTTTTTATTTGAGTTAGGTTTGCTCTTGACTCTAGTCTAGGTCAGAGATGACAGAGACAAAGTCGACGATGGAGCGAGCTTACCCAGAAGAAGCCTGTTCACTCTCACTTATCCGAGCTAGCTTAGCTTGTATCCGATACAAGACACAAAAGTGTCCACGTTTGCGCAGCGCCTATAGGTTCCTCCCAGCCCCTTGGGAAAAAGATGTGGCGTATGTGATGTGCATCCCTTTTGCAGAGGTCAGACAGTTGGCCTGGAAACTGTACTATAGTGATGTCTCACCTATATTGTACTGATCTGCAGTAGGCCCACACGTCTCCTGCACGGCGGTCTCGCTCCATCCGGCCGGGTATACCGCCACGCCTGCCACCATACTCAGCGCTGGAAACAGAAACATCAAATGTTTATCATACTACTTCAAGGAACCTATCTACTTTAAAACAATCTTGAAATTCATTCATTCAGTGAATGAATTATAGAACGCATACCCAAAACCGCTGCTGGGTCTAAAAGCATGAAATTTTGAGTGAAATGAACAAGAGTTCCTTTTATAAAGAAGGCGAGCACTAAGGAAGGATTTTTGAAAATGCATCCCCTAAAGTGATCTTTGTATGGAAGTTTGTCAATTTTGACGTTAGGGAATCCCATCGGTCGTACGGCTTGTATCCTATAAAAATGAATTCTTCTAGGGTAAACTGAATGAGAAAAGGTTATACAGGGTGTAAGGGACAGCCCTCCGCAGACTGATGGGGTGAGTTCAGTATATCATACTAAGGTGACCGGTACTTGAAATTATTTCAGGAACGTTATGGGAATCCAATAAACCTGATTTGTTTTATTACCTCACACGCAATGTATCGTTACCGTGACAAAACGCACGAATCGAACGGCAGCGCACAGCAAGCCTTCGACCGCCGAGTATTTCAACATCCATTGCTGATTTTTTGATATTAGCTGTTTTATTTACATAAATGGAGTGCTACGTACTTACAGAAAATGTAATTTTACATTGAAATAAAGGAATAGTAACTGAAAAATCGATAAAAAAAATTAAAATTTTCCTGAGAATATTTCCGGTGGAATATGATTCAAAATAAGGAGCTGAATGCACCCTGTTACTTTGCGGAGGGCTGTCTCTTACAACCTATGTACCTAGTTAGGGAGTGACCACACTTATCGACGCGGAATCGGCTCGGTCAGAAAGACCATGCAATAAAAGCGAAAAGAACTCGCCTCGTTCCCGTTCGGAAGACGCGACTCGACGCCGATTGGAAACAAATACGCATCGAATGACCGAAGTGTGGTGACACGTGATCGGCTCTAGCCGACTCCGAGCTAATAAGCTGCTTTACAATTTGCCTAGCCAGACATCTGAAAGACTTGGCAAAGGTTTTGTGATAACAGCTGTTACAACAAGGTACCAGCACCTAGTCATTAGGTACTCCAAACTGCGATCGTTGCTAAAGACATTTAAAACTAAGTGGTTTCCTAGCTCTAAGTATATGATGCACTATGTTTAGGAAACGCCTACTTCCGTGCAAGTTAATGATGGTTATGAAAGCAGCTACTAACAAATGACCAATCATCTTAAAAGTCTAAACTAAATGTTTGTCAAGGTTAAGAAAGGTTTTAATACTTATTACCATGAAACGTTAACACATTACTTGTGGTGGTGTATTACGGCCTATTCCCTCTCTCACAGACGAGCCCTGTATCCCAGGACTGGCCATGCTCTTAAGCTAATTATCTTATGAGTATCGATGCCAGTAAAGAAGATGATAATTCAATTGTTTGTCACGACAGAACAAACAGAATCAGTCGATCTATTCACTGATGACCAGCTATCATTCCACCTGATGCTCGACACTATTGACAGCGCACTTCACACAAGTTTTCACGGTGAGATTTTTACAGAATAGAACGACTGACGCTTGGGTATGATACTATTGACAGCTCAATTCGCACAAGTTTTCACGTTGAGATTTTTACAGAATAGAACGACTGACGCTTGGGTTTGATACTATTGACAGCTCACTTCACACAAGTTTTCACGGTGAGATTTTTACAGAATAGAACGACTGACACTTGGGTTTGATACTATTGACAGCTCAATTCGCACAAGTTTTCACGTTGAGCTTTTTACAGAATAGAACGACTGACGCTTGGGTTTGATACTATTGACAGCTCACTTCACACAAGTTTTCACGGTGAGATTTTTACAGAATAGAACGACTGACGCTTGGGATTGACACAATTGACAGCTCACTTCATACAAGTTTTCACGGTGAGATTTTTACAGAATAGAACGACTGACGCTTGGGATTGACACAATTGACAGCTCACTTCATACAAGTTTTCACGGTGAGATTTTTACAGAATAGAACGACTGACGCTTGGGATTGACACCATTGACAGCTCACTTCATACAAGTTTTTACGGTGAGATTTTTACAGAATAGAACGTCTGACGCTTGGGATTGACACCATTGACAGCTCACTTCACACAAGTTTTCACGGTGAGATTTTTACAGAATAGAACGACTGACGCTGGGGATTGATACTATTGACAGCTCACTTCATACAAGTTTTCACGGTGAGATTTTTACAGAATAGAACGACTGACGCTGGGGATTGATACTATTGACAGCTCACTTCATACAAGTTTTCACGGTGAGATTTTTACAGAATAGAACGACTGACGCTTGGGATTGACACCATTGACAGCTCACTTCACATATTATGTTCTCACGGTGAGATTTTTACAGAATAAATCGGCAGCTATTTTCTTTAGCTCTCATCATAACAGGTGTGTAATGAGAGCCGCAAAGTAAGCAGATCGAATTGAAACGGAAACCAACCGGCTACGTTGGGAACTACAAGCAGTAAATACATTGTATTGCATTGTACAGAGGTACATTATTATTGTATTGTATTGTTTGTACAGCTCAAGGTATTGAGACGCAGGTGCCGCTACTTCCCATGCTGCAATGAGGCTGTTGAAGAATTTGAGAACTTATTGGCTCATTGAAAATGAATTCTTTAGATGCACCATCGCGGACATATGCGGTGGAATCACTTTTTGACCTTATTACTAGTGTAATAAGGTTGAAAAGTTGTTCACCGCAAATGTTCGCGATGGTACATGATGCCAAATCATCATCATCATCTGCCTAGCCTTTTCCCAACTATATTGGGGTCGGCTTCCAGTCTAACCGGATGCAGCTGAATACCAGTATTTTACATGGAGCGACTGCCTATCTGACCTCCACAACCCAGTTACTGGGTAATACGATACCTCTTGACTCCTTGTCAGACTTTTGGGCTTCTGACGACCCGTAACGACTGTCAAAGATCCACGAATGACAGCCGGGACCAACGGCTGTAATTGGTACATGATGCCAAATGTGACTAGAAATTAAACGAGAGGGACTACTTTTATAGTTCTGAAGATATTAAATGGAAGTCGTCTATTTTAAGCTTAAATTAGATTTGACGTCCTTAAGATTTTCTAAGACCATACATGAGCCATCGTTCAAAGCTAGGATCATGTTTGGGACGCCATAAACATTTTCATTAACCATAGGTAAAAATACACTATCTCTAGAGAAGTTTTTGAACGTGAAAGTTAACGAAATTTTCAAGCATGATAATTTACTGTATATTGACAGCCTACCATGGCCTGCAATGAAATCGTGATTTTAGTTTCACTTGCGTATGTAAACTGTTGTTATGTAGGTACAAGTAAGAAGGTAGGTGCATGTTACATCAAGATATGCAAAGGTGTGGAAATTCAAGATACCTACTACGTACTTTAGCTTTCCATGCATTCAATGCGTAAAACTAGAAAGTTAGTCAACGTGCATTATCTTAGCGAATTCCGAATGTGTAAGTTCAATGAAAATTCATGAAAATTCACGCCACCAGTTGGCGCCACTTTGACAAGAGGTCTTCCATTTCGACAATGAATACAAAATACATATAATTATAATGACGGTCATCATTCGTTTCATTCATTCGTTCATCATTAGTCACGATTAAAGAAAATGTAGGCGTTTGACATTTTTGACAGGTGTCCGGACCTGACATGTCAGTGCTGCCACCTAGTGAACGCCATTTTAGAAAACCCTCATCACCTAGATAATGCCTAGATACGACTGTTTTTCAAAACTCCTATATCTTTAGGCTTACTGAAAGAGTCAAAACGGTTGATCTATGCCCAGTAGTTCGTTACAAATCAAGTAGCAGCGTGTGCCCACGATTTTAGTTTCCTCTATTTATTCCCCTGAAGTATTTACAAATCTTCTGCTAAATATTTATGTTCAGTCACATAAATATTCATCACACCGTTTACAAAATATCCCGTAGTCGCAAAAACTTAATCCGTAAACCATTCCACTGCCAGTGCTACCAACATTGCAACACCATCCAAATTACAGGCGTAGCAAAATAATCAAAATTATAGAAGAAAAGCGTTCCAGTTCCGTTACGCAGTAATCTTTCCGTTACGAATAAGGAATTAACAGATGCTTGTCATTCAGTTTCCCTTCATTAGGCCAGTGTGAAACTAAGGCTGCATTCACACTCGGCGGAGCGTGAATCGGCCGTTCACGCCAGTGCTTCTTGACTTTCAATAACGATTAAAATGTTTACTCTGTGCTGTCAGCTGTCACCGGTAAAAGTAAACGCGGGAAATTGGAGCAGCTGATTGGCGATGATATTGCTAATCGCATAATCGTGTTGATTACGTTTTCGTAATATTCATCAGCTTGGATTTTTGTTTTCGGATGCGGTGGCGGGTCTCGCACTCTTAGGATGTTCGAAAGAGTTACCGTGGCCCCGGCACAGGCAACAGAAGGAACACGGGTGGGTTTTAGTCAGTAAAAGTGTGACACGCCCTCCCGCTCCGCCCAGAGCGGGAGAAGTCATTTGATGATTTCCCATCCACAAAAAAAAAAAAGAAAAAAAAAAA
The DNA here is from genome assembly GCA_947568875.1 of Fissipunctia ypsillon. NCBI lineage: Eukaryota > Metazoa > Arthropoda > Insecta > Lepidoptera > Noctuidae > Fissipunctia > Fissipunctia ypsillon. Next base: position 3,740,021 of record OX387665.1, on the reverse strand, counting down.
AGGGTCTCGCACTCGCCTCACACTGTTTTAATGTAGGTCTAGTTACAATTTACATAGAATATAGAGATACACTTACTTAGCATGACTGTAAACGTTCGTTTTGTTCCGTTCCTAGCCTTACCAAGTACCTATAGCCAGAACGTATCGACTCGGGACAGTTATGTCTAGTTGTCCATCAAAATTGCATTTGAAAGAATTCGACTTTATTAGGCGTTTTATTGGAACGACGCTCCTTAAGGGGGAAGCGCTAAGGTAGCCCGCGAAATTCAAATTTTCTTACGTTTTTTGCAATTTGCTGGTCAGTGTTAAGTTGTACGTTGATGAAAATATGATTCGCGGTCGTAACAAATATGTATTTATAGAATTATAATCATTACAATCAGTAATAAAACTTGTTAAGTTAGTATAATCCCCAAATGTCAAGATTTCATGAAATAGTAATTCTTGGGGTTTACTTGGTCTTAGAGAGTTGTGTTGATGACTTTAATGATTATAATTCTGTAAATACATAGTTGTTACGGCCGCGAATCATATTTTAATCAACCTATAACTTAATACTGACCAGCAAATTGCAAAAATCGTAAGAAAATTTGAATTTCGCGAGCTACCTTGGCGCTTCCCCCTTAAAGCACGTAATACTGTGCACTGTACACTTGGCGAATGAGCGTCAGACCGAAAAAAGTGTAATGTTTTGTGACACTTTCCTAACGTATTTTTTTTTTTTTACTTTTAAATCTGTCACAGATCACAGACGTGACGCTATGGTGATTTGTGGATCAAAGCGTAGTCGGGTAAGTTTATAACAGAAAATTGGTGATTCGATCATTTTAGTACCTCGGTACTTATCTAATAGTTACCTATAAGCACCACGCTTATGGACCGGTTACAGGTGATAATTATATTGTTATTCGATTGTTCAATGTCATATAATCTCAATGCGCCTGTCGCACCGTGTTACATGGGACTTAAACATAACTCTCAAAATGTGGGTGTACCTACTAAAGGTACACCTCTGCCTAACCCTTCGGGGAATACAGGCGTGATATCATGTTATACTATAATCTCAATACATTTTAAGATTTAGATGCTAGAGATTTTCGCAAAGACCAATGCAAACGCACAATATGAAAAGAAAGAAATAATTTTAAATTTGTCGTTTCCTTTGCGACAAGAACGAATTGCTTAGTCATTGTTTCAGTAATGTCAGTCCAGAACAGAACTAAGCTAAGCTAGGATTTAGCAACAACCATAAGCGTGCTAGACAAAGTCCCCGACATTGTTATACACGTCTACACAAAGACCAGCCGATCTATTGTTCAAGCGACGATAACCGACTTTTAATCATATTGAACTGAAGGTCATGTCTAAACGAGTAGTGTTAATGATTTGGCAAAAATATACAGGGTGTAAGGGACAGCCCTCCGCAAACTAACAGGGTGCATTCAGATCCTTATTTTGAATCATATTCCACCGAAAATATTCTCAGGAAAATTTAAATTTTTTTAATCGTTTTTTCAGTTACTATTCCTTTATTTCAATATAAAATTACATTCTCTGTATGCAGTTCTCCATTTATGTAAATAAAACAGCTTAAATAAAAAAATCAGCAATGGATGTTGAAATACTCGGCGGCCGAAGGCTCGCTGCGCTGCCGTACGCTACGCGCGTTTTGCCACGGTAACGATACATTGCGTGTGAGGTGATAAAACAAATCGTGTTTATTGGATTCCCATAATGTTCCTGAAATAATTTCAAGTACTGGTCATCTTAGTATGTTCTACTGAACTCACTCCATCAGTCTGCGGAGGGCTGTACCTTACACCCTGTATATGTTAAATTAGAGCATTTTCTTAATAACTTAATATGTGAATATATTAGATTATGTTTATATTATAATTAATTTGTAAAGTTATGTCTAACGCGGATAAAAAACTGAGAATAACGCAAAAACTATCAAGCGTATTTTTATGAAACTTTCACAATTTTAAAGATAATTCAATTATTTATATTTCAGTATACGTGTTTTATTAAAATACCTTTTGTGTGTAATAAATTAATAATGCGTCTAACTTGGGATAGCGCTCCTTGATGGGCGAGTCCTATTACTGGGTGGACGTACGACACGTAACGTGAGCTCAGCACAGAACACGCAACCTATGCACTTAAGGCCGTTGCCAATATCTGCGTCCTAAGTGAGCCTGAAGTGAGCTGTCAATCCCTAGCGACCACTGGACGCGGATCTGGCGTAAAACTGGTTTACATCCGTAAGACGTCCTCGTAACATTAAAACGTACAGTTGAAAACCAGCGCCAGGTAAGTTGTCTTTGTCTGGCATTTATGCGGAACTGGGCCTATTTGGCGCAGCCGCGGGGCGCACAATTTATACTGTTTAAAGTTTTCTGTTTTCGATTTTTGTGTGAATATATTAAATTAAATTTATTTCCTTTCTTTCTTTCTTTCAAGGACATCGTAGAAGACGATTGCTGGTGGAACGAAGACTTTTACTATGGGCAGAGCATAAGTACACATTGTTGCACACACCACACAGTTGTTTAACCAACCACTGTTTCCCACAGCGATCCTTCAAGCGTGACGTAACAACCTACTGCTTGTAACAACATTAACAGCTGTAATTAAAGTATCCAGCCGTCGTCAGCCGCAAATGTAACGCTTGCGCAATCATTATCGCATTATGTGCATATAACGCGTGACATAATGCTAGCAAAGGTCATAATGGAGTGCCTAATTAGCTACAAAGTATATACAGGTGTTTTATAAAAACGTGTTTGGCATTTAGTTCGACGGAGAATCTTATGCTGATGATAGAGGTGATTAGTTTTTGAGTCATTATGGAACAGTAATTGGTTCTAATTATATGAACCGCAGAAATAGCAAGCCAAATTTCCCTTAAATTAGAAAGAAAGAAAGAAAAAAATGGTTTATTTGTCACAGAAACACGTGCATACAAAAATATATGAATAATCAAAAGAATAAAACAAAATAGATCTAGGTACATTATAATCACGAGCTCCAAACAGAAATAGTCGGCAGCTGCACGTCATGACTGTGACAAGAAGGCTTCCACTCAGTATGATGCTGTGCTATGAGGGACCCACAGCACAGCGCTGAATTAAACCAAGTAACAGCTTATGTTACCTCAAAAAACAACAACAACAACAACAAAGAAAGTACCAAACAAACTATGGTACCTAACCTTAATCCTTAGCCGCTGGCTGATCTTCACCAATAGGATAAAGAAGAAGTGACGAAAACAAACTTCCAATAAGAACCAATTTCACACGTAGACTTGAAAATAACTTCATCTTACAGAACATTACGAAATCACCTCTCACACGCTCGTTAAATCTAGGTAATAAGCTAGATTTTAAGCGAATATTGCAACTCACTGCTTTCGAACACTATTGTGAGTGGCTGTAGCAACTTCGCCGGTGCAAACTATGAAAATAAAACTAAAAGTGCAAAGGTGAAGTGGCGGACGCAGGCGTGACGTAACATATATTGTATAACGCGACTGTTGAAACAAACTGAGGTCATTATTGACTTAAGGCGAAAGCGCCAGGGTAGCCCCTACTATACATCCCCACATAGTCCTTCGATCCACTACTACACAACCCCACATGGTCCTTCGATCTACTACCACACATCCCCACATGGTCCTTCGATCCACACACACAACCCCACATGGTCCTTCGATCTACTACCACACATCCCCACATGGTCCTTCGATCCACTACTACACAACCCCACATGGTCCTTCGATCTACTACCACACATCCCCACATGGTCCTTCGATCCACTACTACACATCCCCACATGGTCCTTCGATCCACTACTACACATCCCCACATGGTCCTTCGATCCACTACTACACATCCCCACATGGTCCTTCGTTCCACTACTACACATCCCCACATGGTCCTTCGATCCACTACTACACATCCCCACATGGTCCTTCGATCCACTACTACACATCCCCACATGGTCCTTCGATCCACTACTACACATCCCCACATGGTCCTTCGATCCACTACTACACATCCCCACAGTGGCCACTGCGGTCGGTGTCGTCTTTTTGCACTTTGACTTATGCATTAGATGAGCAAAAACGTAGATAGTTATTGCTGAACATAACCTCTTAATAACTGCATTAACGACTTTTATTATTCGTAGATTAACGGTTATTGTGGTCATTTATTTAACTCGGTTCAGTTTCCAAGTTGCGCCATAATACCAGTTCTGCTTCCACCGCATCAAGTCTACTCCCGCTGCCGACACAGGTCCTCAATCCATTTCCATATAACCTAGCCGGGGAGTAGTGGCGCAACTACAATTATCATGAGGGAAGCCAAAGAAAAAAATTATCAGTTCTCATAAACTCAGAAAAAAAACTGTAGGTTTTTAATCTTATGATGTATGTGGTATCAAACATAAATATGTAATGTGACGCACAGTGACACATGACATAATTACATAGGTGTACCATATTATTTGGCAATACTATAATAGACATTAGGAAGAGTGGTTGATCCCAAGGGAAGCCGATAGGACTCTGGTTTGAAGGCTACGCCCCTGCCGGGGAGCATCCTGTGCTACATGGCCAAATATTAATTTGCCCTAGTCACCATGTTTAGCAAAATTTGATAATTACTGCCGGCGTCTATTCTGTAAAAATCACTAAAATCAAAATCAACCAAGAGAGGCTCATACAGCTGCACGGGTTGATCTATCAGGTTAAGCTACGCTTGCCGCGGTTGGTCCGTGGATGGGTGACCATCTTTACATACCAAGACCCCTCCGTGCAGTCGGAAAGCACGTTAAGCCGTTGGTCTCGGCTGTCATTCGTGGATCTTTGACAGTCGTTACGGGTCGCCTGAAGCCCGAAAGTCTGACAACCAGTCTTACCAAGGGGTATCGTTTTACCCAGTACCTGGGTTGTGGAGGTCAATTAAGCAGTCGCTCCATGTAAAATATTGGTTAGACTGGAAGCCGACCCCAACATGTTGGTAAAAGGCTAGACAGACTTATTCTGTTAAAATCACACTTTTAAGTGAAGTGAGCTGTCATTCCACCCGATGCCAGTGATTGACACTATTGACAGCTCACTTCACCTCTGTTTTCATCGTCAGATTGTTAAAGGATAGATCTGCTAATCATTACTCATCAGCACGAGACAAGCGTAGGCTACTTTATCCGGGAATGTAACCTACTTTACTTTGACACTTCCTAACCTCCAAACGTAACACCACCACTTTTAGCATACAAGCGCTAACATTTAATTGCAGACGTTGCAGGTTTCTAGTTTTCTAAAGAGCATGACAACTTTACAAGTAGGTACTACATTTTATATTACCTCTCATAAAGCAGCTATTTATATAAAACTACCCACCTCGTGTACCGGAGAAACTTTAATTACAACTTGCAGTTAATGTGCATAGTTATGAACTGGAGAGCGTTGACAAATTATGTTCGCTTTCCAACTGGATTAAGTATAGTGACGGAAAAGACTGAAAGGCTGTTTGTGTGTCACTGAAGATATCCGTAAGTTACAGGTATTGGGAACTTCTGTTATAATGGAAGAGTAATCTCTATTGGACAAAATGCTGCAAAGGGTAACGCCGAAATTCATTGAGTAAGGGTAAGGGTCCATTGACATAATTATATCTGGGCCTCCCTCTTAGCTGGATTGATACATTGATGACCCACGTGTAACGAATGTATTGGTGGTCGATACCCCAAAGGTAAAAAGGAATCTACTGTGGAATTAGAAACCTATTCTAAGTATATTCCTTGCTGTAGACTCATCCATTTGATATAGGGCGCCAGTGGCGCAGATACAATCATCATTAGAGGGAAGCCAAGAAAAAATTGTTCAGTTCTCATAAACTTAGACAAAAAACTGTACGTTTTTAATCTCATGATATATTAAACTGGTATTAAATATAATTGTGTAATGTGCAGTTACACACACAGGTGTACCATATTATTTGGCAATAATAGACATTAAGAAGAGTGGTTGTTCCGAAGGGAAGCCGATAGGAATCGGGTTGTATGAAGGCTTCGCCCCTGTAGGGCGCTATAGCGCCTTTAATGCTCGGGAAAGCAATCTATGAAAAAAATGGAAAGAAAGAAGGGGCATTAAGAGACATATCTTTCACCTGTTGCAGATTCTCCAAGTCAACAGACGAAGTAGCGGGATTGTTTATAACTTTACAAGCTCATAGTGCTTATAAATGAGTGCTTAAGTGGCAAGTAAGCTACCTGCTTTCTAGTCCACTTTCGAAGTTATCGACTTGCGGTCACTTAACTTGCTTAGACTACTCTCGGTAACTAACTTAACGTCGTCTAGCTAATTAAGCGTTGGTTGGTTTAATGAACACTTTGGACTTTAGAGAAATGTTCGAAGACAATAAAATACATGACTTTGCTAATTTCTCAATTCGGAACATAGAAAGTCATCATCATCTGAGCCTTTTCCCAACTATCTTGGGGTCGGCTTCCAGTCAAACCGGATGCAGCTGAATACAGTATTTTACATGGAGCGACTGCCTATCTGACCTCCACAACCCAGTTACTGGGTAATACGATACCCCTTGGTAAGACTCCTTGTCAGACTTTCGGGTTTCTGACTACCCGTATCGACTGTCAAAGAACTGCAAATGACCGTGATTCCCGAGGCATGGAGGGGTGTCGTTATGTAATGGATGGTCAACCATCCACGAACCGACCGCGGCAAGCGTAGCTTAACCTTCGATCGACCCATGCGACTGTTATTATTTAGCCACGAGCCCCTAGTTAGTATTTAGATATTTAGGGACAAAGAAAGTATCCATGGCAAAATGCTATGTAGATAAGTACTCAGTCCAATGTAGACCGATCATTCACTTTGAGTAAATGCATGGTTTTCACTTAGAAAATCTGAGTTTCTCTTCGTATTAAAATGCATTAGAGAACAGTCGACAAAATTCGATCAAGTTCTTCTTACTAAATAGATAGCTGTGCTGATGGGGAGTTTGTTGCGCCACTTCTTCTTCCCAGCTAAAGCACTAGGAAGTGGTGAAGGGCGGGCGTTTTGGGGACTGTCTTATGTAATTTCGACGTTAAAAAGTGCTGATTTTCAGCCTAATTTAAAACGATTTTTGATTTTGAAAGTTAGAGCCAGTTGCTTGGATTCGATCGTACATAACATGTAGATATGTTAGCTTAATTTCCAATTTTAATAAGAGACTATGCAATCTAGATTTCTGCATTAATTTTAATAGTGTTACATAACACTGGAGTTTACATTAAATACGTGTCTTCTTACAACATTCCTTCCTGGTATCATAACACGTTTCTAATAAGTCTTATAAAACATGACTGATTTGAAATGGGAAATATTTTTAAATGAAAACTTCAAATACTTTTTTAAATGAACCTTTCACACGCCTGTAATCCCCGAAGCGTTAGGCAGAGGTATAGGTACCTGGAGTTAGATGCGGAGATGGCCGATGGAGTAAAGCCGTGACCGAATTGTGGCCAAAAAACTTTTTGCGCTTCTAATGATGCACACTTTTTAAAATAATTGAGCCTCTTAAAGTGTCCGGCTTTTTCTCAAAGTTGGTCGCAGTAAAAAAGCTCGACCTAACGGGTTAGGTTAGAACCATAAAAATCTTTCTCATATCTATGGTTAGAACTGTGATCAACCGCGCGCGAGACGAGCGAGCGCTACATCCACGTTGGTCGCAGATACTGTTCAAGTCCCATGTAATAGTAGAGAGCCTATTGCCATCAACCGGGCACAAATCCAGACTCAAGGCTGCTACTGAGAATTTCCAGACGGATAAAACCAATAACACTTTGCCCGACCCGAGAATCGAACGCAGCTCAGCAGTAGCGCTTGCGACCTCCGGAGTCCGGATCAACGAGGCAGTCCAATGAGCATGCATGAATGACATTATTGCAGACTTAAATTTTTGTTAGTTCAAACTTCCACGTTTCATTTTGAGCGTTACATAAAGCACGTCTTTTTGAGGTTGTGGTTGAGACGGGGAAATTATTTCGACGATGGTTGACTGTTGCTACCGATTCGACAGTTTAAAAGCATTTGCACCGGATGTGCTTCAAATTATAACGGCACCACCAAAGCTGTAGTAGCAGAAATCTAAAGTAATTCTTTAATTCATTTCAAAATATTTTATTTCACATAAACCTACATGGGCACATGATGTCGGGGTACGTAATAGGGTAATTAACAATACAGTCACTTATTTGTATGGCTTTATTAATATTTTAAATATATGTGTTTATATGACAACCATATTTTTCTCAATGGGGAAGGTCGGGCAAAGCTAATTGTAGATGGCGTGATCATAGCTAGGTCCCCACGGCCTACAATAAGTTTGGCATTTCGTTCAGTCATGAGTTTACTTTTATTTCGCTATTTCGTTATTTTCGGTGATTTCAATATTTTAAATCAAGTAAATAATAAGGAAAGTGTCAGAATTTAAAACCATAAATATATCCTCAGTCACTTTCTTCAAAATGTTTCTACTCTGTTTAATTTATAAAACATCTCTACGAATAGCTTTAAGCCACCATCGTTTAATTTTAGGGTCTCTCGGGAAATGGTGGACTCCAATTTCGGAGTATTTAGTAACACAACAACGCATCATTTTCGCAAAAATAAAATAAAACCACCTCACGCCTTGTATTATTGCCTTGTGTTGGGAACTAGCTACGACAGCGCCATTTTGACAGTTGCCTTCACCATTGACATAAAAAGAACATCACTTTTTCTGTGAAGTAGTCGCATAGACAATTGAGGTTGTATTCCGACACATGAAACGTCAGAAGCTAGGTTCACGGTTCCAAAGAGTCGTTTCCTATGGAGAAGAGCCGGCAAGAAACTCCACGGTTACTCTTTTAAAAATAATTGGCTTTTACAATGTTTTCTAATTATAGTGATATGGCTCCTACACAAAATTGCGAATTCGTATCGCATCGCATCGGTAGTTTTTTGTGGTAGCCTTTAATAGATATGGGAAAACAGTGTACGCTTATGAACAAGTACCGGGTACTTAAAAAAAATTTTTTTACAAAAAAAAAAAAAAACAACCGACTACCAAAAAAAAAAAACTACAAAGTGAAAAATAACTTTAATTTCGGTAGTCGGTGTCTTTGGATCTGTATTTTAGTTTTTTGCCACCGACTTCCGAAATTAGTTATTTTTCTCTTTATACTTTTTTTTTTTTAGTGGGTCGGTTTGTAATTTATCTAAGTTACAATAGCCTAATGTCAATTGCACATCACCTTTTACAAAATATTGCTTTTCCCGATGCAGGGACGTTAATTGTTGAAGAGTTCTCCTGGTACTTCACCATCAGCTCTACTACACCATATGCATTGTGAAGAGCATAAATTGCTTAGCAACCATATTAAAGTAATCAAATCCCAACCCGTGAAATACTTATTATTGAGTAGTTCCGGTGACCATCTGTGGTCTTCATCATAAGTTCCACTTCACCAAATTGTGCTTTCCGATAGCAAATGCACGAATGACTATAAAAAATACCCTAATCCCCGTAGGTGTGCCTATAGGAGACGGCAACGATTACATACAATCTTGGACCTAAATGTAACAAGATGAAATTGGTGTGAATTAATAGATTTAAACCTCGCTGAAAATTCTGTGAGTTTTGTCAATCTGAGAGGCGAGTTATTAGAGGTTTAGTAAAAGTAAAGATATGTCACAATCTTTAACGAACAACTGATTCCTGAAGTGCAAAAGATGTTCTTTAAACACTAATGTTTATTATATTTCGTGTAAGGGTCGTCGACCTAGTGTATTGCAGTGACTAGTTGCTATCCCTCAATTCACACAGCGATCCGTAGTTTCAACAATATTGAATACACAAGGCGGCGGTAAAATCCAAAATAACAATTCCAAGTCAAACGTGTGAGCGATCTTCGGTGTCTAGTGTGAAAGCAAGGGTTGTACAAGGTAGGCAGGGTCAGAATCCGTGAAAAACAATGCAGTGGTCGTTAAAAATTAAATAATCTGGAAAGCACTCAAGACGCATCGGAAAACACGAAACGAGTGAACAAGCAAGAGCAGTCGGCAACTGTCTAGTGTCTACTGCTCCGCTAGGAGTATTAGTGTTCTGTGGTCTACTGTCAATGTTGAGCTGACTCGCAGCTGTCATGCCAGTGACATAGACTAAAAATATAAGACTGATTTTAATCGATATGCAATCGATATTCATTATATTGGTTTTTCAGTAATTTATTGATATTTAATTTATTAATACGGCATATAATTAAATGCACTTTATTGTATATAAGTCTATTTACTCGAGTTTATTACCTAGTGCGAAGGTTTTCTTTTTGTAATTTTGTAATCGATTACTTTTAACTATATTTCTCTTAATTCTCCGCTTCCAGATTGAGAATTGAGCTGATTTTTGATATTCTAAGATAAAAAATATTTTAGATCATATCTCAACTTATTACATTTGGGCCCACCGTTTTCCATCTCCTTTCAGATTCTGACTTTGTGACAAATGGGACCAACCTCGAAAACATACTCTTTCTAACAAAAAAATAATTTTCAAAATAGGTCTACAATTAACGGAGAAATCAGTGTACTACCTAAATAATAACAACAAAATACAAAAAAAAAAAACTAAATAAGAAATGGTCTTCCTCGAAATATCCAACCAAGTAAGTACGAGTAACAATGACAAAGGTAGTTAAAACCATTATTTATGTGATATTATTGTCATTAGTATTGCGTTTGGTATTTGTTAAGCATGGCGTATATACCACAATCATTTATGTGGTATTATTGTCATTAGTATTGCGTTTGGTATTTGTTAAGCATGGCGTAACTTATGTATTCAATAATATTCTATTGCTATTATAAAGAGGTATTTGTGAGTTTGTATGTAGGTAATCTTTGGATCTACTGATACGATGCCGCATATTCTTTCACTAATGGGAAGCTACAGTATTGCCGAGTGTCATAGGATATACAGGGTGTAAGGGACAGCCCTTACACCCTGTATTTTATGTCGCGGGCAGAAGCTATAATAGTATCCGATAGAGTACAATAGGCTAAGTTACTCAGCAAGTAGGTCCACCGAAGTAGCCATCGGGGTCAACGCACTTTCTGTCATTCCCACGTTGTCTAGTCTGCTAGTCACCCCGTTAGGTAAAATGTGGGTGTAGGCACAGAAGCACACAAAACAGCCATGTTTACATTCAGATGGGTGCGCGCATGTCTTCGGCTAAACGAGGAAAACCGCTAGCCAATCAAAAGCGTCGCAGCATAGCAATGACTCATACTGAGAGAATTTTAATGAAAGATTCTTTTGCAGAAATATGCACCAATACCAATACTAAATACGTGTTACGAAACTGTGAAATGTGGTCTGAAGTTAAATTCTTTATTATTAAATTGTGCTCGCTTGCTCCCAAGTGGTATCTTGATCTCCTATTGCCAGGAGTTTGTAGGTATTTAATTATTTATTGAATGATCGTTAAAAGTTTTTGGAATGTCTTGTAAGACTAATTAACGCAACGCAACCTATCCTTGTCCTCTGCTGGACATCGGGCTCTCCCTAGTTGCGCCACAATACCCTGTACTCCGCCTTCGGCATCCAGCTAAGCCAAAAAAGGAAAAAAAGTCAGCTGTGTGTTGTGTTGTGGCTGATTTTTTTTCAGGATTTCAAGGTTTGGTCCCATAGTAAAAGTTGTTCATAATGATGAGTACATACAATGACCCCTTAGTGGTTGTTAATTCTAGGACATATTGTATAATTATGTCTTCTTTCATAAGTTCTTCGTAGTATTTATACATTGAAGTCTTTGACATATCTCGGGACCCTGGGGTCCCAGACCTTTGGAAGGCGTACGAGGTGCAGAGGCCCGTTAGACGTTTTTAATTATATGAGGCACCAACCGACGATTATCCCTGTATGCACTATGCAGGTGCACCCAAGGACAACCCCCGGTTGGTGTAGGACTATTGCAGTATATGAAAACAAATATATTGCACTATGGGTTTGAGTGGCTAAAGTGGACTGGTTACCTAGAACTATGGAAGGACTATGGCCCCTGCCTGATCAATGTTTTATATGTATATACACGGATAAAATAGCAGGGGGTGACGTGCACACTCATTAATGGGCCCCCGAAAACGGTCGCTAGCACCTAGTCTCGTAGCGACAAGGGGGCAAGATATCCTGAAGTGCTTATGAGCAGTGGAGAAGTATTCCAAGGCTATCAGGACAATCCCGGAAGTACTGTCAAGACCCCTACCAGCATCTTACTGGAATACTTCCTTCCTCCGAGCACGTTTGCTCTTGCGAATCTCCACTCAACCCGGCCAATAAAGGCAAGAATGAGATGGGAGCTCTGTTCCTCGTCAGTGTTCACTCTGGCCGGTCAATAAAGGCAAGCCAGAGATGAAGACAAAACTTCTCTCGGGAGATAGGGTCCGTGGGGTCGCTACTGCCCAACAGCTCGCCACATGCTGCCCTGCGGATTTATGTACTCTCTTGGTCTGGCTCCTGTTCCAGCAAAGTAAACTCTACCGGCACAGACCTAGAGTTCAAGAGCATGCAAGCCCCACCTCGAGGTCCACATAGAGATACGGTGGTGGGGGCATTATAGTATTGTTATATTGTTATTGTAGTATATAAACTATTGTTAATATGTTTGAAGTGGTTGAGTGTGTTAGTCCTAACATATTGCAGCCGCCTTTATAAAGTCGTCATAAAATTTAGTTAGTATGTTTGAAGTGGTTGAGTGTGTTAGTCCTAACCTTTAAGCAAACAAGTTTACTTATAAATTCCAATAAACGATGATGATCCAACATCTTAGTCATCGTCGTCTGGCTCGCGTTGAGTTGGCCAATCATTAGGTTGAAAACATTATACTAGTAGGGGTAAGTATTAGGTAGGGCAAAACTTGGCTAATTCGTGATATGCAGCTATTCGGTGATAGATAATTGTGTTTTATTACCAAGTTACTACTGACTTGATAAATGTACATTTTTCAATCATTATAGTATTTGCCACATTTTTAGATATAAGTTAGCAAAACTTATTTTGTCTACTATATCACAGTAAATTTAAAAAATAGTCTGATCAATGAATCGAATTTTACAAGTAAAAAACAAAACTATCACCGATTACCCAAGTTTTGCCCTAAGTAAATATTCAGGAGCTAGACCACCACCTCTTAAGGAAAGCTCAAGCAAAAGCTCAAGAAAGCTCAAAGGTGACCCGCGAAATTCAAATTTTCTTACGTTGTTTGCAATTTGCAGGTCAGTATTAGGTTGCCTGTTAATTAAAGTATGATTGGCGACCGTAACAAATATGTATTTACAGAATTATATTCATGAAAGTCATCAATACAACTCTATAAGACCAAGTATTTCTATTGAATGACTATTTCATGAAATCTTGACATTTCAGGATTATACTAAATAAGGAATTGTATTACTGATTCTAATTATTATAATTCTGTAAATACATATTTGTTATGGTCGCGAATCACACTTTTATCAACATACACCCAGACACTGAGCTGCAAATATTGTAAGAATATTTTAATTTCGCGGGCTATCTTGGCGCTTCCCCCTTAACGCAGTATTATTTTAATCTTACTTGAGTGTGGGAAAAAGATGGAGCTAGACGTCCTGTATGCGGCGGCGATCTCTCGCGTCCGGCCCTGGTCCAGGCCATGGTACGGAGCGAGAGTGCATGGGAAGCCATTACCTCCTTCTGCGAAGCAGTAATGCTCGTGAAGGAGGAGGCGGGACGCGTGAGGGAGAGGCAAGCTTTGCACCCTCACGCCCCTAGTCGCCGCAGGAGACGCCCTGGGCGTCGGGAATCGGCAGCCGATTCCCGGCCACCGTAGGCGCGGGCTTGCGGACGGCGAGCAATGGGTAGCTCGCCGTCCGGTAAGGACCAGGCCCGAGTCGACGGCGCATCGTGTTCCACGCGCGCCTCAAAGAGATGTCAGCACTATTGACGGGGTCCGCTAGGGCCGATGCCAGCTAGGGTTGCGGGATGTTCGAAAGAGTTACCGTGGCCCCGGCACAGGCAACAGAAGGAACACGGGTGGGTTTTAGTCAGTAAAAGTCTGACACGCCCTCCCGCTCCGCCCAGAGCGGGAGAAGTCATTTGATGATTTCCCATCCACAAAAAAAAAAAAAAAAAAGACGTCCTGTATAGCTCTATCTCTTTCTCACACTGAAGTGACATTAAAATAATACTGATTTAAGAGGTGGTGGTTCGCCTTCTGGTTGGATAGAAGATTCGATAATATGTATTATAAATGCGAAAGAAATTCTGTCTGTCTGTTACCTTTTCGCGCCTTAACGGCTGAGCGGATTACGGTGTGAGACACAGGTAGACCATGAGCTGGGTTAGGATATTGGATACTTTTTATCCCGGTAATACGTTCCCGTGGGATAATTTCCTACCTCCACGCGGGCGAAGCGGCGGGCAAAAGCTTAATAAAGCTCCCAAGAATGGGCGAGAAAGTGGTGTACCGTGGTGATATCAACTTTGCTGACTAGCTTTGTTTGCTGTATGAGCTATCCTTGTAAACACCGTACCGATACGTGAGACGATTTTATCTCTCGTCTTTATCTTCCATATGATCTTGCAAATCATACATTTTACTCAATTGAGCGCGTTTACTTACTCTAAATTACGTAAACGCACGCGTTTACGTGCCGCACACGTTACATCGCGGGACAAGTCGTCTTCTACAGATTGAGTTAGCGTTCATTTTAATAGTTAACTGTATCTCTAAATTGGAGCTTGGCCTTAAGAGGTCTAGAGATATCAACCTTTGTAATTTTGTAAGTCACCAATGCATAAAATCAGGACCAAATGAAATTATGTACAATCGAGGAAACTTACACTTGACCAATTTAAAAACAAAATCCCGTGCACACTATGACCACATCTCTTAGCAAGCGTTACTATAACGGCCGAGCGCTGCAAGCAAGAATAGTCCTTACGGCGCATAGGTCTTCGTTTCTCCCATGGTATAAATCAGAAAGAAATAAAGCAGACTGGGCTAAACACCATCTTACTGTAAGAAACGTTAATAATCAAGGGCGTTCTTGTTCAAGATACGAAAGTTTAAGCCCACACACGCACTTGATATACGAATCACGCCATCAATACCCAACGAGGATGTAACTAACATCGTGACAACTCCAATTATGATGTCCGTGAGAACCGAAGTACTCCTGATTTATGAAAACCAGACGTCTGCATGCCCCATTACATGTATTATTGTTTCCGTATCAACACTTTCTAATGTAGTCTTAAGGTGCATATACGCTAGTTCAACAATTAGTTGAAGCAACGGATTGTCGTACGCAACA
The DNA here is from genome assembly GCA_947568875.1 of Fissipunctia ypsillon. Classification (NCBI taxonomy): domain Eukaryota; kingdom Metazoa; phylum Arthropoda; class Insecta; order Lepidoptera; family Noctuidae; genus Fissipunctia; species Fissipunctia ypsillon. The sequence goes on along the minus strand of OX387665.1, from coordinate 3,724,612 downwards.
GTTTTCAACAATGTTGTATGGGCATCATTGTTATCGTCTGTTGCAGCGACAGAATCGTCAGTTTCATTTTACATAAGTTCTACAGTTGTCTATATGTTGTCTACAGTCATGTCTACCGACCAAGTCGTTGCTGCTGGGGCTTTCTTAATTTTTTAATGAAACTACTCGATAGTTGTTCTGATCTTTTTAATTTTCTTCAATAACCATCCTTTCTGAACACTCATACCGATTGGCTAGTTTTAAATAGGCGTCGTTTTTTATTAAGTATTGTTTTTATATTCACTTAGGGTCAGTTCACACCGAGACGTGACGCAACGTGATGCTCACGTTGTGTATGCATTTTGTGGCGCGTTGCCAAAATCAGAACTAGCGCAGCCATCATGTTTTTAGGGTTCCGTAACTCAAAAGGAAAAAACGGAAACCTTAAAGGATCACTTCCTTGTCCGTCTGTCTGTATGTCTGTCAATCTGTCAAGAGCCTTTTTCTCAGGAACTTGTGGAGTAATCAAGTTGAAATTAATATCAAATACGTAGGTCTACGGCCCCTTGGAGCTCTAAGAAAATCAAGCCTCTAAGTCAACGCAGATAAAAAAAAATTTTTTTGGTTGATGGATGGAAAAATGTTTTTTTTTTTTGTCAGGCTCGTGGCTAAGTAATGGCAGCCGCACAGTTCGATCGATCAGGTTAAGCTACGTTTGCCGCGGTCGCTCCGTCAGATCTTTACATAGACCGAGACCCCTCCGTGCCTCGGAAAGCACGTTAATCCCGGCTGTCATTTTTGGATCTTTGACAGTCGTTACGGGTCATCAGAAGCCCGAAAGTCTGATAACCAGTCTTACCAAGGGGTATCGTGTTGCCCAGTGAGTTGTGGAGATCAAATACGCAGCGCAGTCGCTCCATGTAAAATACTGGTATTCAGCTGCATCCCGTTAGACTGGAAGCCGACCCGAAGAAAGTTGGGAAAAGGCTAGATAGATAGATAGATCATTTTTATTTGCTAGGCGCATTGATTGGCTGTAAGCCAACAGCACCGTCCTGTCAATGTCAGCCAAGCGCCAAATTAAAAGTTCCCTCCATGTAGCACTAGGTACAGCCCGATTCAAACTTTATGGCGGCTCCGAACACGAACACGAGGCGAGTCGCTGCGCAGTAACGAATTCATGTGTCAGCGGGGGTGGGGAGTGGGGTACTGCGCAGCGAGTAGCGCACTTCACAGCCGCCATAACGTTTGACTAGAATAATTTCCGTTTAGATACGTGTTTATGACGCAAAAGCTTATTGTGGTACCTACGTTGTAGAATGCGCAATATTCCTGAAATGCATCGGTTTTATTTCGGACACACAAGGATGAGCCCATGAATAGGCCGCCCTATATTCAGCAGATGGAACCAACAGTCCGAAAGGGAAAGGGATTGCAGTCTATCTACAGATTGAAGTTTAATATATTAAAATAACTTGTCATAAGATCTTCACTACTGTACAATAGCGAGAGAACAGAGATTATCGACGTTATAAAACGTTGCAGAATCTTTGAAAAGCCACGTCTTTGTCAAATGGTCGGTGTTACATCATTTTCTCATTGAACTGGGTCGGCGTGGCGAAACCGTAAATATTTTAACAATGAATGGATCACCTTATGGGAATGTTACAACATATATTATAATGATGTGTAGTGGAAGTTTTATTGTCCTTTAGTGTCGCAAGGAGTGTGTGGTGCGTCCCATCGTTGGCACTCGACTCACTACTCTAAACGGTAAACTTGTAGCTTAGATCTGAGCCGACAAAATTTACATCTTACCATCGTCCCTTTACTACCGGACTAGCATCTGCAACTTGGTTGATATCCCGACCAGTCATACTAAGCGCTTCTCCTCCACATTTACTATGCGCACAGCCAAAGTGTGGAACTCTATGCCAGCGTTTGTGTTCCCTTCCACATATGTATAACCTAATAACATAAATATAAATATAAGTGAACACGCATCTTCTGTGCACGCTCGTTCCATCATAGACCTCATCCATCGCAATCCATCAGGAATGATCGAGGTCAAGAGCTGGCCCATTCAGTGATTAAAAAAAGATTGCCATTTGCTAAGAATCCGACTAATACAGAAGTATGAAAGAAGGAGACATGTTGCGCTGACCCCAAATAGATTTGGTATAAGGGCAAGAGAATGATGATGAGGATCTGCTAAGATGCTAAGAAGGTGCGGATCTAATTCATATTAATTAATAAAGTTGCAGGGAACAACTTGGTACTGTTAATCACATAACAATTACAAACAAGAAAGATACATCAACAAACATGGATGTATTAGATGAATTGTTGAACATAAAGACACAATGCAAACATGAACGGCAGGAAGATGTGAAGAGTGTCATAAACCTGAAAGTTTGTTACATAACAAGTAATAACTCAGCAGCATAAGAATCATCGCTTGCATCGAATCGCTCATCACTATCGTTTTATTGTACCAAACCGTTGTAATGATGATTACAACCATTTCTATTGCTATCCTCAATCATTTTAAACGGCGAATGTGCAAACTAGTGATAAATGGAAAAGTAACCCCTTACTAAGTCCTTGACTAATAAGACAATCTTAGGATCAAATAATGGAAACATACCGTACAACATACTTACTAAACGATAAAAAAACAATTGGAATGAAAGGTTGCTTACATAAAGAAACAGGTTTCCGGTACAGACAAACCCGTACGGGTCGGTATAATATTTCCGGTACAGGCGAGTCTATGCGGGTCGGTACCAATCGGTTCAGGTATAATATTTCTGGTACAGGCCGAGTCTGTGCCGGTCGGTACCAATCGGTTCAGGTATAATATTTCCGGTACAGGCGAGTCTGTGCGGGTCGGTACCAATCGATTCAGGTATAATATTTCCGGTACATGCGAGTCTGTGCGGGTCGGTACCAATCGGTTCAGGTATAATATTTCCGGTACAGGCGAGTCTGTGCGGGTCGGTACCGATCGGTGCAGATATGATATTCCAGTGTTATTTTATGCGCTGACTTATAAAGATTTATTATACTTGTCGGTGCCGACTACCTGGACCGAGCCATACCGCTCGGTACCGACCCGCACAGGCTCGTCTGCACCGGAAACCTGTTTCTTTATGTAAGCACCCAAAAGGAGGAATACAGTTTGATCTCATTCCTTCAATTTATAGACTTGAATCTTGGCACAAATACTTATTTAGGTAAATATTAAGAGCGTGTTCATATGCCACAATTTCAACGTGTGCTGATCGCGTTCGGGCAGCCTTTGATAAGAGCACGCATCGCGCACGCGTCACGTCCACTCCCGCTCTATCGGGTGACCACCAAAAATTCTTTGTAAAAACTGTTCGCACCCCGCTTCCGCGTCTAGACGGGGAAGCGGGGATACGAGGAGGAGGCGCGGCTTCGACCCGGTCATTGCGCGATTGCGACGCGTGTACTATGCAATAGCTATTCGGGCGCTGAGCGTGCGCGCGAACTTTATATCGATAAAACATATACGTTAAGACAGAGGACTAGGAGTACTTAACTATTAAATTCCAAAGTTTCTGAGAAGGGAGCGGCTCGTCATCGACGCGCGCACGCTTTCGCGCTGAAAACAATCGCGCATATGTGTGAACGCAGCCTTAAGATCGTAATGAACAATTTTCCGAACTACCATTTAAAAGGGTTTGAGGAGGTGTTGACGTTCCAAACGGGAAAGTACGAAATTCACACGAACGAAGTTGCGGACTAAGAGCTAGTTACTAGTTATACATAATTATAATCATTATCATATAACGATTCCCGGAGGGCACACGCGCTATTGGTAACAAATTCTGCAATGCAAAGCAGGTAAATAGGTAAAATCTGCTGAAATAATTTAAAAACAAAATATTACTTATGTTATGTACAATGTTCCTATAGGTTGTCTTAAAATGAAACGTCGATTCGATTCGACAATTTTAATAAGGATTCCATTTCACAAAATTACTGTTCTCAAGCATTTGCAAATTCCTCAGGCGAAGGTAAATGTGCTCGAACTCTAGCAAGTCTCTCCTGGTCAATATTCAGACTCTTTCTTTTACAAGCTATGTCCTTCTCCAAATCTCCCCTATACTTCATCAGTTCCGCTCGCACCGACTCTGCCTGTCTCATCTGGCCAGTCAGGGACTCGGCTGTCTCTTTGATAAACTTAGCTTCTCCCATCAAGGCATATTGCGCCTCATCTCTACAGTTTTCAACGTTGGGCCGGTTGTAATTCCTGCTTTTTAACCTCGTGTTCGACAGTTTATCTCGCTCATCTACTTTCCTCAACGAATCCTTCAGAAAATCGATAAGTTTTTCTACATTAGCGATAGTTTGCAAATTGTTTTTCAAAGTTTCTTCTAACTTCGCACATAACTGTTCTGTAGCAGCGACAGTTTCTCCTAGCGCATAGTTAGTTCTATCAGCTTGTATTTTCATATCTTGGGAACCTTTCACAATTACATTCATCAATTCCCCTCGCAATTCTGCAGACTGCTCTCTAACTTCCTCACAGTTTCTGATGCTTTCAGCGCAAAAGTGTTCCCAGTACTCCAAGGTGGTTGCGTTTTCTGGCCACCGAGCCACACCTGGGTGATGGAGTATCAGATTCGATTCCGGCGTCAAATGCGAATTTATGATATCTTGCTTTAACGTTGTCGTCTTGTCGCCCCAATCAAATTCGAGACTGGATTTGGCAGCTTTGTTATTGGCCATCTGTTTCTCAACCCTTGCCAGAGTCTCCTGGAATACTCTTCTTATCTCTCCGGCAATGGCCACCTCTTTTATTAATTCTTGTTCCGCATCGTCCCTCACCAAATCCGGTTCATATCTGAATGTACGTAGTTCTAAACATTCTCTCGAAATAGATTCAGGCAACATCAAAATTCTACAAGCACCCTTAAGTTTAGCTCTATACTCATCTAAATTCCTAATTTCTTCACTTATAGCATGTATGGCTTTTCCAGCTTTTTTTTTCCACTTAGCCAAGGTTTTAACCCTTTCTTCTAGCTTTTTGTTGGTGTCAGACTGCTTGTTATCCATGCCTTGGAAAGCTTTTTGCAGATCAGATTTAATGGATGCTTCTAATGCTTTAGCTTTATCGGTCGCTCTTGGAGTTAAAGTATATAGGTTATTCCGTCTCCATTCTCCAGTAGAGTATCGAGTGATGGAATACTTGTCGACGACAGGCCTGACGCCTGTCATACCGGCTTGAGGCGTCCAGTCCATGTGACCCGGCGCCCACGGCCCGACGGGGCCCATGCCGAGTATGTCACCGCTCGTGCTGTCCGTGGGCTGCGGGAGGTACATAGGCGGTGCATCCGTAGAGTAATACTTCTTCTCTGGTGGTACTATAAAACCAGGAACATAGATGGATGCATTAGGGTTCTCAAGCTTACGTTGCTCACCCGCTTGCAGATAAGTCCGCTGCTTCATGCTGCGACCAGTATTTGTTGGACAAATGAAAGGACAATCTAACATAGCGTTTTCGTTTGGATTTAACATTTTCACGGGAATTTAGAGACAGCTGTATCAAGAAACTAAATAATATCAAATTAAACCTAAGAAAATCTGTTAATTACTCAAGCAAAAAAAAATACATTATTTATAATGACATTATTTATAATGACATTATTTTATGATTATTATTTTGTCAACTTGTCATAATTACACGTGGCCAGGAATGTTATTCGCCCATGTTCTAAACTTTTTGACAACGCTCTCCCGTTTTCATTCAGGTGCCAAAAGCTCCTCGTCAAAGCACTTTTCTTCCTCTTCTTTTCTGATATTTGTTAACAAGTAATAAAATAAAGTTTTCTATGCAATAGTCTACTCAGTACCATAGCTAAGTTTATAACACCCCTCTGTTTCCGTCGGGGGTTAAAAAATGGCATAAAATACACACATATAAAGTAGCCATTCAAAAGGTGTTATGTGTCTCAACTACTCCCGAACTTGAAAACTAACGAATATTTAAGGTGCATAGTACCCACTCGCAACAGGCGCGGCGGCGGCGCCCGCGCTGGGTCGTGCGGAAATGTGTGAACGTAAACGTAGCAAAAAGAGTATGTAAGATCATAGCAGGTGGCGTTCTGTAGATTCTGCCTACCGCCATAGGAAAAAGACATGAGTGTATGTGTGTATTTAAAGGACTTGACTGATAAAACCCAAAATCTACGCAGACAAAGCGCTAATATTACACTCCAAGGGTACTTACACAATGCGCTGTACGTACAGGTAGTACAAGAACTATATTATTCCCAGTCTAAGAGAGAAAACTATCGGTTCAAAGAGCAATTCTAATTTATAACTTTTCGCAAGTCAATAGAAGATCACAAATCTCTCACGACGAAACCAACGGTTCTCCTATAAAAGCTGGTGTGTAATTTTAGCACTATCTTTGATCAAATTATGGGATTCACTATCTTCTCTACGACGCGATGGGAGAATACTTGCTTCATACAAAAGGTCAGTGTAACGTACTCATTGTTCTTCGGTTCTCATTGGTCGTGGGATACTGCATTGTTCAGTAATGATAACTTAGACATGCATGGATTTTGTTTGAAGAAGGTCCCTTCGCTCATTTGGTTCCGTTTCCGTATTATTTTATTCACTTCACTGTCCTTTAGGAAAGTCTTGAGGTACATATTAATACTAAAGCGAATGGCCGATGTCAGCACGTAGTTTGATTGTTTATGTTATGATATACAATCTATATTACTATACTCTATGTGATATACGTTAGTGTCAGTTGTCATTTGATTGTGATTGCATTCAGTATTACTTATATAGTGTATTATCTATGGTATTGCTGTAGATCGTGTTCGAACAAGTTCACTATAATGGCTTCGTGTACGACTATCGAATATCGCGCAATGTTGCGTTGTATTTTTTTTACGTGGATTAAGTCCAGAAAACTGTTTAGAAGAAATTAAGCCTATACTTGGTGATGACTGTCCCTCTCGTGCAACCGTCGACAGATTGTACAAACAGTTTGAGCGTGGCTGTTTTTGTTGGAGTATTATGAAGATAAATGTACACATATATATAAAATAGTACTCTGTGATGTACACCATTGTCTTTGGTTCCTTCCGCTTTCGTTTTATCTGCTCTAAGTCGTCGTACCGTTTAATGTCATGTAAAACTATATTAAATATTATCTGAGATAATCCTGCAGTTTACATCTCACAACCAATATTATATTCTTCCTCAATAGTTTTAACCTAGAAGACGACCTGGAAGACCGGCGGAAGCAGTTTGGCTCAGCAGCGTTACATTCAATTATTCACCATCATTTAGGTTATAGAAAAGTTAGTACTCTTTGGATTCCACATAAACTTACCGATGAACAAAAGGAACAGCGAGTTAAATGGTGTAAAAAAATTATTGGAAAGTTTGAAAACGAAAAATCTAGACATTTCAATCGTCACGGGCGATGAAACGTGGCTTTATTATTACGACGTGCCCACAAAGCAGCAAAATAAAATAAGGGTGATGGAAAGCGAAGAAACTCCGACTGAAGTAAAAAAATCTAAGTCGATAAAAAGAAAATGATCTGTTTTTTTTCGGTATTCGGGGAATTATTGAACAAGTAGTTCTCCGTGCGCAGAAGACTGTAAACGCTCCTTGGTACACCACTGTCTGCCTTCCTCAACTTATTCAGGAATTCAAGAAGCTTCGTCCAAAGTCACAACTCTGCACCTGGTATCTTTATCATGATAATGCTCCGGCACATCGTGCTGACGTTACATGCCAATTTTTGCGAGATACCGGCTTGAACCGGCGGGCGGTGAATAGTAAATTGAAAGGGCAAAGATTTCAGGACGAAGAAGCTTTACTTTCGGCCTGGGACAATATATGTGCGGAAATTCCTGAACAGAAATGGAAAGACATTTTTAGTGTTTGGTTTATAAGGATGCAGAAGTGTATTAATTGTGGTGGCAATTATTTTGAAAAACTGTGAAAAATAAGTTAAATCTCAAGACTTTCAGAACACTCTACGTACATCTATGACCCTACGGGACGCTACCGAACTCATAGACAATACAAATGTATAAACTGGACTACCAAGGTCCAGTGTTATCACTAAATCGAACAATGGGAATTATTATTAACCGACGAAAAATTCGACGCGTATACTTTTTATCTTTTATGTATGAGCACGCATAACTTCTTACAAAGTAGTCCGACTTGAACGATTCTTGTTTTATTCGGGAGGGATACGTCAAAATTGGTCCCACGTAAAATTTATTAACTTTGCTTGGGTGGTTTTGGCGTTACCTTCAATAATACGTATTTTTCCCACTTAGTCTATGTGGATGATGTTCTTATAAACTCATGTCGCTGTAATTTACATAGTAGGTAGAATATAGTAGATAGGTAGGTATTCGAATTTGTGTGGGGTAGGTACCACGACTAAAAAGTGAAAAATAAAAACTTTTTTTTTAAATAATATAAAAATTACTTTGATTTCGGAAATCGTGACAGAAAACGAAAATACAAAACCAGACACCACCGACTTCCGAAATCAAAGTTATTTTTCACTTTGTTGTGTTTTTTTCGGATGTCGGTTTTTATTTTTTTGAAAAAGTTATTTGTGAATACATCAGCAAGTTGGGCCAACACTGCAACAGTGACAACAGTCACCCTTATTGTAAACAAGTCTTAGATAATTTTTAGATGAGCACTGGAAAGAGTATAATATTAGGGTGGTCGTGTCAAAGCAGCCCTTGAGTCATGTTCATGTCACAGTTTCCTCTTTCATATTACCCGACTGCGTGGCAGTAAAGACTCTAAAGAGAGGGTTAATGATTTTCAGATGTACCTTTGCTGAGGTGATACAGTTGGTGGCAAAAAATCTGAGATTGAACTAAAACAACTGCCACTAACTGCATCGGACTGCTTGAAAAGTGAGCTAGATTTGAACATTTTAGTTGCAATCAGGTTTTTGATATTTTCACTTTTTTTTTTATTTGAATCTGTACAGGGCAAAGGTCTCACTCCACTCTCAACAATTCTTCCCCGACTTATTTCTCAACCCTAATTAAAATAGTAGTGAATTAGGGGTAAGGAACAAGTTTTTATAAACCTTGTAAGTATTGTGTAACGAAATTGATACCAGTCGCTTTATCGCTTACCGTACATATCTATTTATTGTATATATAAAAGGAGAAACTGACTGACTGACTGACTGACATATTAACGCACAGCCGAAACTACTGGGACTAGGAACGTGAAATTTTGCACACGACTTCCTTTTATAATGTAGGGGAGCACTAAGGTGTTTTTGGAAATTCGACCTTTAAGGGGGTGAAAAGGGGGGATTTCGTTTGTATGAAAAATCTTATTCCTTGAGTTAATAAACTTGAAAGTTGGCACGAATAATTATCTAAGTAAATTATGATCTTTGTAATTTTTTGTTTTTCTAAACTACCCCCAAGAGTGGGGTTAGGGGGTGTCAAAATTTGTATGGAAGAATTTTAACGCGCCGTCTGGTTAACTCGAAACTCGGTATTTATACTTAATACCATAAACAAAAAAATAAAGTGTATCAGGGTTTTTCAAAAATCTGCCCCTAACGGGGTGAAAAGGGGTAGTCAATTTTACAGGCTAGGATTTTAATTGGCGGCTTGATTAACTCAAAAATCCTATAAATAAAAACAAAAAAAACTATAAGGTATAAATAACCAAGCCAAGCTGCCAAGCCAAGCTTCACAGCTTGGCTCATCGCCGCAAGGTTGCCTGCTTCTCGGTCTTCTATAGATTGTACTTCGGTGAGTGTGCTCGAGAACTCCACGACCTCATTCCGCCTGCCCCCTTCTACCATCGGACATCTAGACGCACTGCAGGTTACCATCCCTACCTAGTTGCTATTCCACCAATTCGCACTAAGCGTTTCCAAATGTCTTTTGTGATGCGCACAGCAAAGGAATGGAACTCTCTGCCTGCGTGTTTCCAAACGTATACAACCCCGATCCACAGAACACATATACTCCTAGCGGAGAAGAATTTGAACTCCCTACAATATTTAGTAGAACGATTACTGCCAGCGCCATCTATATGCGTCCCCAAATTCAAATGTTTGATTAGCATCCCCAGAATATTTAAAAACATGGTTTTTTGTACATTCTCTTGTAAGGAAACTCAAATTTGAGTTCCTTACAAGAGAATGTACCTACCAAAAAATTTACAGAGTGAATATGACCAAATAAAACGATAAATAATTAGGTAAATAGATTCTTATTTATTTCAACAGTTTCATTACAATTCATTAATATTGTGTTCATGTTACTAGATTCAAATGCTTTATTTACAATGTGTTTGCACTAGCCTCACATTATAGACTAAACTAAAAGTTTGTGTTAATTACATTTACAGAGATCTTACAAGAAAGTTACACAAATACCAATTTTCAAAATGTTGGAGTGTACTCAAACAGAAACAGTAGATCAGTAGCAATAGTGGCAAAATTATTTAGTCATTCACAATCAAGTACAGTAAAAAATGTAGGCTTATTATAACGGGTCGTGAAGATACATGGTAGAGTAGATTTTACTAATAATGTATTATTCTACCAAAACATAAAACGTTTTCAAAGATTTGCCCCGATCTCTTCAAAGTGAGAGTTAACAGACTTCTTCTGGGTAAGCTCGCTCCATCGTCGACTTTGTCTCTGTCATCTCTGACCTAGACTAGAGTCAAGAGCAAACCTATCTTAAATAAAAAAAAAAAATTAAAAAAATTTAAAGCTCGAATAAATGAATAATACTTTTGACAAAAAACATAGACATAGTTTTTGGGTTTTTCAAAAATCGACCAGCAAAAGGGGGTAATTTATTTTTAGAGGACGATTTCACTGCGTATCTAGATTAAGTCAAAGTAATCTCAATATTAAATGACGAAAAATATGATCGAAGATGTTTTTTAAATCAACCTCTTTCGGGGTGGGAGGAATAATTGATATGAAAATTTAAATTTTTCTTTGATCAATAAATTAAATACAAAGTCTATAAATAAATCAATAAATCCTTACATATTATAAAAAAGTCCTCCGCCGCGTCTGTCTGTCTGTGTGAATGCGATAAACTCAAAAATTACCAAACGGATTTCCAAACGGTTTTTACCAATGGACGGAGTGATTCATGAGGAAGATTTAAGTGAAGGTTTTCAAGGTTTAATTCATTAAAGTTTTGTGTAAATTGGCAGAAATATGACGATTATTGTAGATGTTGGAAGAAACTATGCCGACTGGGGAGCTTTACTGGCATGCGCCGCGTAAACCGTAAGAGATACATTAAATTTATTAATATTCTAAAGGATCATTTTAAAAAAAATCAACAAAAATCCACAATAGCATATACAATGTGGATCTGGACGTACGACATTAAATTAAAACGAGCACAGTACTAGTCCATCGAAACATATTAAGATAAGTAGTTAATGGAAAATTTAAAAAATGCAGTTTTCAAACAAAATAAATAGCAGAATCAACTGCATAAAAAGTAAACACGCTTTGTCTACGAAAAGTCACTGACCAACGGTGCGGTGCGGGGTGCGGGGCGCGGCGGCGACAATGTTTACCTATTATTACGGACTCAGATCTACATCATGTTGAAAAATATGAAAATGAAAAATAATTTCCTGTGGCTAAAGTATTCATTGGATGTGATAGATTTTTTGTATACGGGTAAATAACATAATTCTCATTACGTGGTTTAAAGGAATGTCAATCGTCCTGTTCCACCTTGTATACGTCTATCTTTTAAGGATGACCCGCAGTAACCATTTTTATCTTTCAGAATTTGATAAAAATTTCATTGGTTATTTCCGATCGCTTCGCTTCCTTTTAATCCAGGTAGTACGTTCCCGTGGAATATTTTCCGAAATTCACGCAGGCGAAGCCGCGGGCAAAAGCTAGTAATATTATGACTTGTAGATCTAAATCTTACACTAACTTTACGAGTCTGTTATGTTTACCTACGAAATGTCATAGTTGTTGCCTGTTGCACAGTGAGTAAATGATGTGCAAAACAATAATAAATAGTGAAAGCTTGTGGCAAATAGCACTTCGTCACGACGCTTACGTCTGAAATGAGGTACGTCTACCTACTTATGTAAGAGCTTTAATAGATTTAATGCCTCTGTAATTCATTAAGTGTGGTGTGAATAGTTCCGGTGTTCGCCCAGAACGCCTGCTCACCGGGACTGTGAAAATTTGACGTCAAAACACATAATTGAAATATTCCGTACACTACGTTTCACATAGTGTACGGAACAATCTTAAGTAAGATACAGTAAGTATAATATTAATTAGTATATTTGAAAGCCACGAGTGAGTAAAACCGCGTTTTTTCCAAAAAAAAATCTACAGTAAAATATTCCAAAAACATCAAAGCATACAAAACATAGAAAACATTTTAAATAATAACAGAAAATTAAAGCATACGTATCAAAACAAACAGAACATGACGTAAATATTCAGAACCCAGCTAATTCTGCCGCAGAGGGGTAGTGAGAGCGAACCATCCCACATCGATCCCGGTCTATGTTTAGAGCCTTCCTCTTAGCTGCTATCGCTTCTTCCAACTCGGTCCTTTTTTGCATCAAGTCCCGTCTCAATCTCTCAGCATTGTTCAATTGACCAAGAAGTGACGTCACCGTGTCATGAATCTTCTTTACTTCTTCTATCAAACCTAAATGTGGCTGGTCTCTAACAGCTTCTCCATGAGGTCTCCAATTGTTTCTATTGTCAAGTCTGGTTTGAGCTAACTTCATCGCTGCGTCCATTTTTCTAACCGACTGTTTCAGGTCTTCTATCAACAATTCCATATCAGCAGTTCTTTGCAGTGTGGTTCTCAAATTTTCCTCCAGTTTTGTGCATAATTCTGTAGTAATAGCTACAGTTTCAGTTAGTGCCATATCAGTTCTGTCGGCTTGGTTACGCAACTTTCTACCATTGTTCATTAAAATAGCGTTTAAGCTACCTCTTAAGTCGGCTGACTTTTGTCGAGCTGCTTCACAGTGTTGTACATTTTCTTGACAAAAATACTCCCAATATTCCAAAGGTGCGGTAAAGTCACCGAATCTCGTCGAGCCAGGTCTGAACATTATGGTTTTAGATTTTGGGTTGAGACCTAAGTTTGTAGCTTCTGTATTATAGGCCATAGTTTTATCACACCAATCATATTCTATCCTGTGCTTCGCTGCTTTGTTCATTGTCATTTGCTCTTCTATACTATCGAGTGTATTTTTCAAAGTAGCTCTAACTTCTTTAACAAGTTTCGTTTCTTTGATTAGTTCCTGCTCTGCAAGGTCAGTCACCAAATCTGGTTTAAATTTATTTGAACGAAGATCTAAACATTCTTTGGAAATCGATTCAGGTAACATTAATACTCTGGCAGCACCTTTTAACCGCTGTCTCTCGATTTCAAGAAGTTCTACTTCTTGGGTGATTTCCTTGCAAGCTTTCTCTACTTCAGTTTTCCATCTGTATATATCTCTTGCCTTTTGCTTTATCCTTTTATTATTCTCCAATTGCTGTTTATCAATATTTCCAAACGCTTGCATCATAGAAGTCTTAGCGTTGCAATCTACGATGTTAGACTGGTTTATTACTGCAGGGTCTAACACACGGTCGTTATGTTTCCTCCATTCGCTGAGAGAATATCTACTCATAGAATACTTACTAACATTCGGTCTTATACCAGTCATCGTTCCTAGTGGAGTCCAGTCAACTTTACCGTCTAGACCTGGTTTTAAATTCGGCAGGTGCTGAAAACCATCTCTTCCAGGTGGTAATGGTAGTGGATGTTCTTCAGGCGTTTCCTGTGGAGCTTCAGTAGGTTGCACATCACGTGGGATCGTCTTCTCTTGCACAGCTAGTTTGGCTTCTTTAACTTCCTCCAAAGCTTTTTCGGGAGTCTTTTGAGCTTTCTTAAAAGCTATCAGTTCTCTTTTCGTTGGGCAAATATCTTTGTCAGGAGAACCGACAGTTGGAGTCATCATTGTTGCTGTTTAAAACGACACGGTATAAAAAACTAATTTTAAAAAAAATCATAGAAAAATATTAGTCGCCCACATAAAAAACGTTTGGTGAAATGACTTTTGTCATAAACGTCATAAAACAATAATTCTATTAGGTATTTTTAAAAAAAATGTCATCACCTTGTGACAACTCTTTACTTTTCTAAAGAACCTTCTTGGATAATTTGTACACGTTACACACACTGTATTGAGCATAACCGCACCCGGGCTAGGTCCTGCCCTAATGGAAAGCGATCGTCGCGGGAATATACGATCGACGCGACAGTTTATAGTGTCCCTGGATAAAGTGCACAAACGAAAATGGGTGAAACTAGACCATAATTTATCGACAAAAAAATTGGAAAAAAAAATAAAAAAAATATTTGTATTATTCATATTGATGGTTTAATTTTTTATCACCCTTTTTTTTTAAAAAAAATTATATCTTTTGAAACATTGCGAGTATTTCGTTGAAATAAAACCAGTGATAATGGCTAAGATCACATGATGCTTAGCAAATAAAAACACGGCATAAAACAGTCTTAGAGGTACAAAAAATTTGTTTAAGAAAAAGGGTCTGTCGTAGGTGATAAAAAATTAAACCATCAATATTAACAATACAATTTTTTTTTCAATTTTTTTGTCGATAAATTATGGTCTAGTTTCACCCATTTTCGTTTGTGCACTTTATCCAGGGACACACTGTATAAATTACCCCTTGTACTAATTTATCGCAATAATTTTGTTCGGCTAACACAAACGCGTCGTCACACCAACAGACAGCACCTTCCGGTTTTTTGAACAAATGAGTGACAAATATGATCGCAACGATCGCTTATATTAGGACACACCCTTATGTGTTACTAAGACTTGTTACTACCATTTTAGTAGGCGTCTTTGTCGTGGTTGGGTTTTAGTTTTGACCTTTTTTTGAGTTATATTGGGGTTAGGGATCGTTGAGGGTAGGTAGTCAATGAAATTTGGTACTTATGATTTGTTAATTTCTTTTTAATCTTACACGATCAACAGTATGGTTTCAATAAAGGCCGTTGTGCGACTGACGGCGGTGTCACCTTATTAAAACACATATTTACGACAAAGTAAAAGGCTCAAGACGCCATAGGAATCTTTTGTGACCTCTCTAAGGCATTTATCTGCATAGATTTATTTATTTATTTAAACTTTTCACACTTAAAAAAGTACAAAGGCGGACTTAGGCATTCTCTACCAGTCAACCAAGGGTGGTGCAGAGATTAGATGGCAGGTGCTCTGTTAGAAATGGAACAATTTGTACATAAATAAGTCATAAACTTATAATACACATACATACATATTTACTATAATATATACCTATATTATATACACATTCAAGAGAGAGAGGTTTTGAGATGACTACGCTATTTATTTTGAAAATAACTCCGTAATCTCCGCTTAAATGCATACCGACTGGTGGCCATCCTGATGTCAAGAGGACATTCCAAAGAAGAATGGACTGAATATGAAAGGAAGAATGAACAAAGTCAGAAGTATGAGAAGGACAGAGTAGGAGAAGATTGTTAGAAGAACGATAGATCACGAAAACTTTTCAAATAATTGGTGTCAATTCACTCGGTTTGAAAATAGGTGTTCCACAAAGCTCGATATTGGGTCCTTTTCTCTTTTTAGTACATATTAATGATCTACCCTATTTATTAAAAAAAAAAAAAAACACAAATGGTGTTATTTGCTGACGATACTTCCTTGAATTTTAAGAGCGACGTAAATAATGCTCTACCGCAGGTTCAAAATTGGGTTACTGCTAATAATTTAGTATTAAATGGAAAAAAAAAACTAACTGCATAAGGCTGGCTTTACCGAATGTGAAAAGTTGTGATTGTGGCATTGTATTGAATAAAGTGAAACTAGAATTCGTCGATAAAACTGTTTTTCTCGGGATAACGCTCGACTCAAAGCTATAATGGGGCCCTCATTTACAAATCTAGCAGGATGGCTAAGTTCAACAGCATAATGTTGCAGGGGCGTAGCCTCCATACAACCTGATTCCTATCGGCTTCCCTTCGGAACAACCACTCTTCTTAATGTCTACTATTGCCTAATAATATGTTACACCTGTGTGTGTAACTGTGTATCACATCACATTACTGGCAGTATATTAGGTCCAAACGAAGTAGGTCAAATTATCATAAAGGATGGTCAACCTCTTTCGGATGAGGATTGAGCTCGACAATTTGCGTCATTTTTTGAGTCGGTGTTTAATAACGAGCGGCCGCGGCTGGAGGTGCGGGCGGCGGGGGCGGAGGCGGAAGCAAACAGGGCGCGAGTGCACATCGAGACGCTCAGTCTTCCAGACGTAAGGGAAGCGCTCATAAAGCTCAAGCCAAAGCACTCATCTGGCTCCGATGGCATTCCAGCTTTTATGTTCCGAGACTGTGGCAGGGTGCTGGCTGAGCCCCTGTATCATATCTTTAATACTTGTTTAAAACAAGCAACGTTTCCGCTTAGGTGGAAAATTACGAGAGTGATTCCGTTTCCCAAGGGAAAGTCAGGTCCGGATGTCAGTGGCTACAAACCGGTGGCAGTGTTCTCGACACCTGCAAAAGTGTTCGAGTCTGCCATCCAACGCTGCGTGCAGGCTCAAGTGAGCGCACAGCTATCGGACGCGCAGCACGGGTTCCGGCCGGCGGCGCGCAGCACTGCCACTAATCTGCTTAACTTCATGGCGAGTATGGTGCTGGCCGTCGATGCTGGTTGCTGGTGTGCAGGTAGACGCGGCATATTTTGATTTTAAAAAGGCGTTTGATACCGTCGACAATGAAGTACTGCTAATGAAGCTGGCAAAAATTGGCTGCACTCCGCACATACTACAGTTCTTCGCCAGCTACTTGAAAGACCGACAGCAGTACTGCCGTTGACTACAACGGGTTCGAATCCGAACCATACTACACCAGGTCAGGCGTGAGCCAGGGCAGCAATTTGAGTCCTCTCGAATTTATTTTAATGATAAATGACTTACCAGAACGTAGTCAAACATAGTTTATGTGTATTGTTTGCAGATGACCTCAAATTGCTGCTCCAGGTTAAGGGTGAGTCGTACTGTGATAAATTGCAGGAATACATAATAGAGTTGGAGAGTGGAGCCATAAAAATAAACTCTATTTCAACACAGCAAAATGCTCAGTGATGACATTTACGGGCGCGAAGACTGCTTTAGCCTACGAATACAAAGTAGAGGAAGCGCCGATGCAGCGAGTGTCTCAGGTACGAGTTCTAGGAGTACTTCTTACCCCGAATCTAACTTTCCGGGATCATATAGTTAAGATTTGCAAGAAGGCGTACAGAAACCTTGGTTTCGTGCTGAGACAGTCGCAGGGATTCACAAACGTTACCACGCTCAGGGTGTTGTGTGACCCTTTGGTAAGGAGTAATTTGGAACACAGTGCGGTGATTTGGGCTCCTCATGAAGCGAAATACATTGTCATGCTGGAGCGAGTACAGAATAAATTTACAAGACACTTGTATTTTAAACTTTATGGGGTTTACCCATTTTACCCGCCGCGCTGATGTATCCTACACTGTTTGTACTGGGTATGGTGGGGTACAACGAACTCCGAGTGCGCCGGGAATTTACACTCGCGGCGTATGCGCTAAAGCTCCTGCGTGGAGTAGCTCATAACCCGGGTGTGCTGCGTCGCCTGAAGCTGTGCGTGCCAGACCAATACGTGTGGAGGCGGCGGCGACCGCCACTGCTGGCCGTGCCTACTGCTCGAACCAACCTGCCGGTGCCGTCAAAAACACCCCTCATCCGCGCAATATGTGTAAAAAACGAAGTGCATGAGAGAATTGACATATTTTCGTGCAATCTGAGCGAATTCGCAAGAGTTTTGTTGAATTTTGTTAGTTATATTTAAATATTAATATTCTGTGTTAAGTCTGATTTTATATTTTATGTTAAGATTTTATAGCAAAGACGAATGGCCAATTTTATATTTTAGGTTATGGCCAATATTTTTCATTTTAGGTTAAGATTTTTTAACAATAAAAAAGAAGTTTAGTTTGATAATTATAAAGTACATAATTATAACTCTATAGTCTGACTTCAGATTGTGTTTTAATAGAGTTTAGTGTTGCTTTGTATTTTTAAAGCTACCCTTTAAAAATACAAAGCAACACTAAACTCTCTAACCACCAGTCGGAGATCTATTCCCTGTCGTGGTTGCCCAATTGAAGTTTCGTGTTCCCTCGACCCACCCCATCGCATCGCATTGCCTGCCCGCACTATTTCTTCGATTTCGCTTGGCGTTCTTCCTTTTTTTATTTTTGCTCAGCTCCTAAACGTCATGGCGTGATGTTAAATAACTTATAGCCTTCCTCAAGAACTGGGCTATCAAACGCAAAAAGGGTAGTTTCAGAGACTCGCGCGTTCAAACAAACAAAAAACAAACTCAGCTCAAAATTCAAATTCAGCTTTAGTATTAGTACAGATTAATAAACATTTTAGACGTGTTTTGTTTCATTAAGTACTTACGAGTATCTAGTACTTGATAAATACTTGTTTTGTTCCAATGGAACAAGTATCTATTTAATATTTATCGAGTATTCCAATACATGGTCACCCTATTTCAAACGACATCCGCCATAGTGCCATAGAGGCATAGACTTAATCAAATCAATAAAAATACTGACACCATTGCACTGGAAACCTGCAGAGCAGTTACCTATTCTCGACGACTGCAACACATCAGGGGTTCTTACGAGTCTTCTAGACTTCTTCGTTGTGAAGTAATCGATACCTACTTAATGCCAATGTTTTGAGGTTATATAATACATTTTCAATTTACTATAGAATGGGGCCGTCACGAAAAAAAAATAAAGCAATAAAAATTAATTTCAGTGTCGTCACTAAATCTTTATTCATTAACGGTTTCTCTAGGCTTCTTAGTTGTGGAGGAATCCATAATCCCAATGTTTTGAGGTTGTATGTTTAATTTTTAATTTACCATTTAATGGGGCTGTCACAAAAAAAGAATAAAGCAATAAAAATTCGTTTCAGTGTCGTCACTAATTCTTTGTTCATGAGCGGTTTCTCTCAAGTCCTCAGTTATGGACATCACGTTGGCCAAACGGCCTGATGTTCCGGGAACTAAAATTCATTTTACTTTTAACCGGTGGCATTACGAGTTAAAGCAAAGCAGTGGTTGTTTGTCACAAATGCGTCACTAATTTTCTACTCAGTAACAATTTCTCTAAGGTCCTCAGTTATGGAGATTCAGGTTCGCCGAACGTTCTGATATCAGGCCGTTCAGCCATACATAAATGCTTGTAACTTTCGAACTGTTCTGTCACAAATTATGTGTCTGGCATCTTTATGCGTCACAAAATCGTCACTAAAAACTGGAGTAGCAGCCAGCTCCCTACCTCAATTGGCCGAACGTTCTGATGTACACTGTGACAGAGTCCCGACGCTGGTTTTCAGCGACAGCCGGCGTCGAAGTGATGACGTCAGCCGGTGCAGCACGATATCTATTACCCCGCTGCTCCACAAAGGCGCCTTAACTAATTATTAGCATTTGAAAATATTGCTGTAACTGCTGAAGATTGCAAAAACTATTGCATTTTATAAATTCAATCTCTTAATATTGTATAAGACATGTGTGAGTACTATGTACAAAATGCTGTTATTTACCTAGCACGTTTTTAATTGACTTAATGTGCCCTGGCAGCGGCTGAGGGTATGTCATGCTCTCTTAAGTCGCTGATGGTGGCGTGTGTGTTAGATCACTAAAATGCCTTCAAAGTGGCTGAGCTGAATGGTGCTGATCCATACGTCATGTTCGTGAACGGGCGCCGTCAGATGGGACTGGTCATCTCTTAGCTGCCACAGGTTATTTTAATTTTTGAATTGTTTTTTTTTATTATCTTTTTGTTACGGACGCTTTTAACATGCACGTCTTTCTACATCGTTTACACATGTATAATTTCAGCATGAATGATGCAGCCAATATTTTGATTTAAAAGACTGTCCGTGGAGTTTCTTCTCCATATGAACCTACTACCTACGTTTTGAAATAGGCTAGCTTCATATTTGTGACTGACCGACCCTTTGACAATTCAAAAGTGCCTGAAATTGGTTTAATTCAAATAAATACTTTGAAAAGATTGAGTTTAAAGAGTTTTAAGTATTATTTAAAACAGTCAGTGAAACATATTTGTTTTATTTCAATCTCTGAGGTTTACGTATGTATGAATAATTATAGATTACCAATATATTTTCAGAAAGTATCCTTAAGTAACTTAAGGCCCTTCATTAGATACCAAACTCAATACATTTTTTTTTTCAGTAACACTACTTCCGCTGTAAGCCGCCATGTTAGATTTTGTGACGTCATAATAATATAACCTATAGCCTACGGATCAACATGACGCTTCTAACCATAGATATCCGTGCTTCTAACGATACTCGTTTGTCCAAATACGACGACTGGCGAATAGTTTAGGAGATATGCGTGAACGGATGGAAATACAAACATACACAGCCTGCTAAAATCTCATAACCCTCCTTTGGCTTTACCGTAGTCGTGTAATAAGAGCAATACTGCAATGAGGGCACCAAACTGTACCAAGTCTACTGATTTTGAGGCTTTCATAGGTTGCCCCTGTAACTCAAATTGCGGTGTGACATACAAACATTTATTTAAGTATTTGTAAAGTAGCGTAAAAATAAAAAAAAAAGAAAAGCATAAAATTAATTGCCTTTGCATTGTTTTCGTAATAAGTGCTCCCAACACAAAACTGCAAATTCGCATCGCATCGCAGTTTTGTGTAGGAGCCCTTAATAAGGCTGCCACGTTTGAGTAAATCCGCGTTTTACATTTTCATTAAATCATTCATTAGATATTCAAAAAATCTAGAATAAAATATTCGAAATAACATTAACGCATGGAAAACTAAAGTAGGTATCTAAATCATGTCAACAATTCAGAACCCAGCTAATTCTGACGCAGAGGGGTAGTGAGAGCGAACCATCCCACATCGATCCCGGTCTATGTTTAGAGTCTTCCTCTTAGCTGCTATCGCTTCTTCCAACTCGGTCCTTTTTTGCATCAAGTCCCGTCTCAATCTCTCAGCATTGTTCAATTGACCTAGAAGTGATGTCACCGTCTCATGAATCTTCTTTACTTCTTCTATCAAACCTAAATGTGGCTGGTCTCTAACAGCTTCTCCATGAGGTCTCCAATTGTTTCTATTGTCAAGTCTGGTTTGAGCTAACTTCATCGCTGCGTCCATTTTTCTAACAGACTGTTTCAGGTCTTCTATCAACAATTCCATATCAGCAGTTCTTTGTAGTGTTGTTCTCAAATTTTCCTCCAGTTTTGTGCATAATTCTGTAGTAATAGCTACAGTTTCAGCTAATGCCATATCAGTTCTGTCGGCTTGGTTACGCAACTTTCTACCATTGTTCACTAAAATAGCGTTTAAGCTACCTCTTAAGTCAGCTGACTTTTGTCGAGCTGCTTCACAGTGTTGTACATTTTCTCGACAAAAATACTCCCAATATTCCAATGGTGCGGTAAAGTCACCGAATCTCGTCGAGCCAGGTCTGAACATTATGGTTTTAGATTTTGGGTTGAGACCTAAGTTTGTAGCTTCTGTATTATAGGCCATAGTTTTATCACACCAATCATATTCTATCCTGTGCTTCGCTGCTTTGTTTATTGACATTTGCTCTTCTATACTATCGAGTGTATTTTTTAAAGTAGCTCTAACTTCTTTAACAAGTTTCGTTTCTTTGATCAACTCCTGCTCTGCAAGGTCTGCCACCAAATCTGGTTTAAATCGATTTGAACGAAGGTCCAAACATTCTTTGGAAATCGATTCAGGTAACATTAATACTCTGGCAGCACCTTTTAACCGTTGTCTATCGATTTCAAGAAGTTCTACTTCTTGGGTGATTTCCTTGCAAGCTTTCTCTACCTCAGTTTTCCATCTGTATATATCTCTTGCTTTTTGCTTTAACCTTTTATTATTCTCCAATTGCTGTTTATCAATATTTCCAAACGCTTGCATCATAGAAGTCTTAGCGTTGTAATCTACGATGTTAGACTCATTTATTACTTCCGGGTCTAAAATACGCTCGTTATGTTTCCTCCATTCGCTGAGGGAATATCTACTTATTGAATACTTATTAACATCCGGTCTAGTACCAGTCATCGGTCCTAGTGGAGTCCAGTCAACTTTACCGTCCGGACCAGGTTTTAAATTCGGCAGGTACTGAAAACCATCTCTTCCAGGTGGTAATGGTAGTGGATGTTCTTCAGGCGTTTCCTGTGGAGCTTCAGTAGGTTGCACATCACGTGGGATCGTCTTCTCTTGCACAGCTAGTTTGGCTTCTTTAACTTCCTCCAAAGCTTTTTCGGGAGTCTTTTGAGCTTTCTTAAAAGCTATCAGTTCTCTTTTCGTTGGGCAAATATCTTTGTCAGGAAAACCGACAGTTGGAGTCATGGTTGCTGTTAAAAATATACTACTTACACAAAACTTATCTAGACTAAAATTTAAGAAGAATCATAGAAAAATAAATCGTTATATTAATAATTATCGCGTTTGGCGAAATGACTTTTGTTTCTGTCATCAACGTCATAAAATAATACCTAATTTAAAAAATATTTTCATTTATTATATTAGACTAGTGATCAGTAGGTAGTGAAAAGTTTAGCTTTTCTTCAGAAACTTTTTGGATAATTGGCAGGGTTGGAAAAATTCTTGATTTTTTCCAAAAGATTATAACTTTTTAAATATTTAGTCGTCAGATTTAGGGAAAGCCCGTTTCTCCATCAGATTTGACTATTTATGCGCTGTTTATTTTTTTTTTGTCATTATGCGTCAGGCCGCACACGATTATTTATGAAAATCAAAGGCTCTGAAGACCACGTTACTTTTGGTCCATTTTGGAAATCCCTGCCCACGGTGCTCGTATCTAAAATTTTTCAAATAGATTTTTTTCGTTCTCTCTTCATGCCGCACCCACTCAGCTATCAACTTCGCCCCGCATAAGCTTGCTCAAAAACCCTCTCGGGTCCAATATTTTTTATGGTTTTTGACGAGTTGATTTGTACATGGGCTATGCTATCAAAAATAATAAGATTTGCGTCCAGACACGCCTAAACTCACGCCATCTTCCCATGGGGGTAGGCAGGAACTACAGAACGCTACTTGCTACGATCCTTACATATTCACAATAAGCAGTTTTTGGTTGAAAAGTCAAAATTGGTATTTAACTCTAAACCAATCCAGTTTCGACACTATGTTACCTATAGGGAAGTTGCAAACTAGCTCTAATACCCGCTTGTACTAGAGACCTTTTAAGTAGGTAATACATCGAATTACCAACCACCCTGTGTATATGGCGGATAAGTGGATAGAGCATGAGGGTCAGATCATTTGAGAAATAGAAACGAACTATACCTACTCTTTCATTAGATTTTTTACCTAATTTAGTATAAAATTGCTACTAAGGGCGAATTTCACCAATGGAACTGAACGCGTTCAGCACATGTAAAACCTGTTTAAGAGCTGTCAGTTTCAAAATCTCTGCAGTATATTGACAGCGACAGCTCTGGAACGCGGTATAAAATTGATGATTGCGTTCAATTTCATTGGTGTAACCTGCACTAAGTACGATTTAGATGTATGTTACATTGTTACATACAACCTGGGGAGGCATCTATAACATGAGGATGTCGGGACATCCTGGTATCTATGTCGCAGACGGATTGTATAATCTGCTGTTTTACAAAACGGCTAGTTGTTTTACAAAACAGCGCCGTTATGTAAAACAACTGAACGACGACGTTTAGTGGTTTTACATAATTAGGTACTGAACTTTAACACGCCAGATTGTTTTGCGTTTATCAATGCAGCGGATCAACGAATAGACGAAACAGCATGAAATGAAACGTCAATTGTAGATTTTAGTTCAAAATTTTGACACTCGTGGCACCGTGTGTCATGACAACAATAAGGCCGCTATCCCACTGGCGTTTTACGAGCGTTGGCGCTTCTCCAACGTCTGCGCAACGTTGGAGAAGCGCCAACGCTCGTAAAACGCCAGTGGGATAGCGGCCTAATTGCGCCTGAAGCAAAAATAAATAAAACGAGTAATATGAGTGAAAATTACCGTAACTCAAGTGAAAACAGTGATTGGACAATTTAATATAAATTTTTCAGAGTTTTATGAAAGACAGTCCTAAAAATACTAAATAGCCAAGTAACTGCGACCAACTTGGAAGTAGCGTTCGCCGGCCGCTGCCGCGACACTGCTCGCTTCGCTAATGGGCTCGCGCGTGGTCGGTCACAGTTCTAACCTAACTAACCTAAACCAATTTGTCAGAGTACCCTACCTTAGTTATTGCGACCGATTCGGCATTAGAAGCCACACCAAACCCTTATTGTGACTGCAGATAAGCCATTCTGCAATACGTCTAAACGTGGGTAGCTGTATTGTAAAACGTAACACAATGACAATCCATCTGAACGTCAATCAGCCGTAATAGAAAAAAGCGCCTTTATGTATTTCGGCTAGACGTTATGTATTACGCCGTATTATACAATTCGGCTGCGACATCTACGCATAACTAACTCCACTTGAAAAGTCGATATACCTACTACTCAAGTCCAGTCTGGACGACTTTCTAACAACCGCTTTTACTGCAATCCGCTGGTTTTAAGTTAGGTACGTAGGTATATCAAGTGACTAATGTGCACCCGTCACTCCGGTCAGCCGTGTTTTCTAAAAAGGAAACGAAAAGTTACCGAAGGATGCACGATGAAAGTCGACCAGTACCTGTACCTTCATATTTTATGTAAGGAAAACTTTGGTTTCCTAAGAAAGCAATGGCCGTCTTACAACGGTCACACAATACCGGCTTGTACAAATACAGAGCCTTTTTTGACAACTTAATGTCAAATACTCGTCAAAATGACAAGATTTTCATTACGGCCCCGTTAAAATATGACTGAACCATCTTCCTATGAAACCCAATCAATGATTATTTCCAAAAATTTCATTAGACGATTTGGAAAAAAAAGATGGACGGAAAACTAGAGCAACGTTTGTACAATCATATTGATCTCGTAAGCTGAGAACACTTCATTGAGTCACTTCCACACCAATTCCCTGGTGCAGGACTGCGGGCTACGCTCATTGACTTATATATTACTGCGGCTACGCTTCACATTCACAACCTTCTCCGTCCTATGTTCCCGCCATTCGCGGTGGCTGACAGCACGTTGACAGATTGTTGACATTAGTGACAGCTACAGGTAGCTGCCTATACTGGTTACAGCTGGGTTACAGTGTTTAATAAATATTGATAGATAAATGGGCTAGGTATTACAAACATAAAATTAATTAAGTTACATACGTAAAACAAAATATATATTTTTGAATAGCTGGTTAGAACTGATACAATTTAGACATGGACACATAATGGAATAATTAGATTATCCGAACTGTAGTTTACCAATTATCTAACTGTCAAACGAACTTTCTTGCGCGTTCATCGATGTTTATCGATAAGGATTTTGTAATCGATTCGCAATAATCATTCGATACGGGACAAAGTGAAAACAGTTTCTCAATTTAAAGGCGAGTCGAATTTAAACCCTTTCACGTAATATTGTAGATAGGAGGTAGCTAGGTAGTAGAGTACGGTACAGAAAGTCTATGGAAAAATTGGAAAAAGCAAGTCGAATTCTGAAAAAAAAAAAGGTTTCTGGTTTCGTAATAACCATGTAATATTGAACTTGTTTTAATTCATTTTCAAATGAAGCTAGATCAAGGAATGATTATATTCTTAAACGAAGGCTAACGTCAAAGTTTTTTTTTTTTTAAATCCATGGAATTAGTATTACTAGGGTTGAAAGTGAAGTTAGATTAAGGTAGCTGCACCAATTACCTACCGTACGTCTATTTATAATATAAATTATACATAAATATGTAGGTCATTTACTCCGTAATCGATTTTTTACCGATATATATTTCCGAGGAGCTCGTGGCTAAGTAATAACAGCCGCATGGGTCGATCCATCAGGTTAAGCTACGCTTGCCGGGGTTGGTCCGTGGATGGGTGACCATCTTTACATACCGAGACTCCTCCGTGCCTCGGAAAGCACGTTAAGCCGTTGGTCCCGGCTGTCATTCGTGGATCTTTGACAGTCGTTACGGGTCGTCAGAAGCCCGAAAGTCTGACAACCAGTCTTACCAAGGGGTATCGTATTACCCAGTAACTGGGTTGTGGAGGTCAGATAGGCAGTCGCTCCATGTAAAATACTGGTATTCAGCTGCATCCGGTTAGACTGGAAGCCGACCCCAATATAGTTGGGAAAAGGCTAGGCAGATGATGATATATTTCCGAAAATCTTAACTATAATATTCATTTACGGATATCGTTTTCCTACCTAATTAAGCAAGCAAGACTAAGTAGGCAATTATGAGTGTAGAAGACATGAAATAATCACTGGTATTGTTTCCGATGCACTTAGTGTAAGTAATCAGTGTCCAATTAAGAACAACGGATGAGCATTGTTCCCACGATGTCAAACAATAATACCACTTGCAAACCTGTCAGGCTTGCATTGCTGCAGATGCTGCAGTAATGCCGTGTGATCGGGATAGCCTTTTCCTACCTATACAACACACCTACCTATACAACTATATGGTACAATATTGATAATTGGTAGGAAAAGACTATTTAATTTGTAGTCTACCGTCTGAAGAGATAAGCTGATATCTATTAAAATTCAATGTAAAGTGCCAGATTTTTTATTTCTAGAGATGTAAAAATATTGTGAAATAAGTACGCAATCTCACAATTTCACTAGATTGTAGGTACATACTGAGTGTAGACTTAATTCAATTAATAAAAATAAGGCAAGTGAAAAAACTTGCAAAAGTTAGTGAAGAAAACAGTCAGGGTGACGTAACCAATTAGCACTAGAAAAAAAAAAAAAAAAAACAATAAAAAAAAAAAAAGTAAAATTACAATGATAGATGGCGCTTTAAATACCAATTTATGATTATTAAGCGAATCACAAATCCGTAAAATAACTACGTATTCGTATGAATAAGTGTGGATATAAAATCCTAAAATTTTTCTCTAACGCCGCTTGTTGGTACTTTATGGCGTGGAACTTTAATGTCCGTCATCATTATATCACAGACAATCGTACTCGACTTTTACTTTTTATGATGCCAAATTGGACAGAGCGGCAAAATCATTGTACGCGCGTAGTATTTTATTTATACCTGTAGAGTTATTATAGTAGTTACACAATTTTCTCTGATAGGTACCCAATGACAGAAAAATCACTCGTATCTGGATCAGAATGATTGAAGTCATTGGAAAGGCCTTGATTTGAACTTACATATTACGATAGTTTAACGTCAGTTTCGGTTTAATATGGTTCCTTTAATAAATCCTTAGATTATCTTTCAATCGAATGAATTGCTTCGATGTAGAAAAGTTGAAATCTATTTGGCCTGTTGAGGAATTAATAATGTTGTTCCACTGTTGAACTGATGCTGGTCTGTTCCTGGCATAACCCTTAGGGTGAAAATGTTAGATAAGGTAAGTACAGGCAATGTTAAGATGATCATTTTGGCTTATCTTAGTCGTCTTGAATATTCCTTATGGAATGGTCCCTGTCCCAGATTACTATTAATTTGTTCAAACTATCGCTAAACGAGAAAGGAGAAATATACTTTTAACATTAAGAAATGCTGTGTTTTTCTAGCTACCAATAATTAACACATCGCAGAAAATCTAGTCCGCCGCTCCTCGTTAAATTCTATAGAACATTTTTTCCGGTCACGTAGCGGTTCACGAGTAGTGAACTCGCAACTTGATGAGGTCAGACATACATGGGGCTTCGTTCGCAATTGTGCGATATTATGTTAACACTCGCCGGTCGTCCGCATCAATGATTGCTTACAATAGCTTTACGACTTTGTTAAGTCCATATAAACACAAATTCGATTATGAATCGCTGGTAGTGGCATTTGTATCGTCAATATTTTTGGTATTCAGCTGCTCATTCTAGCGTTGCCCTAGATTTATTTTCCATGTATACGCGAGTATATTAGTATTCCATTTCATACACGATTTAACAAATGAAATCTATTGCATTTAAGTTCAAAAGCATTTGACAAATTTTGCTTTTCATCAATCACTGCTGCATAATGTGGCACATCAATTCCAATTCATAAATACGGAATTAGGTTACATAGACCGGTAAACCTGTCCTCCTATTCAACTAAACATCAAAACATAATACAGGTTGTGCTTCATTTTTCTGCAAAATTTTTGTTGCATGACAATGGCGGTTACCGGTTTCTTTATCCACACAAGTTCGTTTTTTTTTCATACGTTTTCGGATAAATTGGCGTTGTCTAATTCAATTTGTTCTTGAGAACGCTCTGTGGTAACTGGAATATGGAATTTGGCTACTCGATCAATTCAATCCGTATCGATAAGACCGAAATCTGAACAGAAACGAAACTAAAAATATGACCAACAAAGATTTAGGAGTTTGATTCAGGGAAACTGAACTGTTAAACCACTTTTCCAAGCTGTCAATTACTCCAGCGGGGCAATTGCGTTACACACTTCGGTTTCATTTTGACAGTTCAACAACATTCATTACGTTATTTTCGTTGTTGAGCAGCCAAATTTTTCGAACATACTATGAAGCAATGGATTAGCAATAAGCTTCAAAATCATTCAGATTGTGATTGATAGTGTGTTACGCAGTTAGGGTGCTATTCTATAATAGATTCTTTCATCTATCATACTTTCGACACCGACTTCATCGGCGCGCCCTTTTCCCGTAAGGAGAACGTATGTGATCTGATCAGAATTCTATAACGTGCCTATATTATAAGGTGTGCCAAAGACCTGTATGACTATTTAAGCAATTTTGATGCACCTATGCCCAGAAACATTTCAGAGCTGTGCTCTTAGTAAGCCACTGCCACTGGTAAGCCGCGTGACAAGTTGGTAAGCCTTAGCATTATATGCCTTAACCCTGCCAAAATCCCATTCAACTCCTGTACTATGCACGTCCATATTTTCATTTTTTTGCTAAGTAAATAGGTACGCAAGAAGAGTTCTAGACATACCTATATTGCTTTCGATGAAGACCACTCAACATTTAGAAAATGGTCTCTAATCCAATAAAATAAAACGATAACATTGAGTGATTACATTATATAGTAAACTGAAGGATTTTCGCACATTCAACACTTTCGATATTCAAATGAACCCAAAGATGCAATTTTCACTGACATACGGTTCTTTTTTTGAAAGATGTCAAGGCAAGTCTACTTATTGTATTCAAGTTAGAATACTTTCAACTTACTAGCTTTAGCTGTATAAAGTAGATTATGATTGCAAGTGGATTATGATTGCTTATTCGGTGATACTCGATGCATAATGCCTTCTGAGAATCCGACTTTGTTGAACACGATGTCTTTAGTGCAACTCATTATCATAATCTAATTAATAGTCTCAATCTTCTCAACATTTCAAAAGGTTTTTATGGCCACTTTTAGTATGTAGTACAACTATATCCATTTTGTCGGTTTGATTTTTTTTCATCTCTTCCTGATTTTTAAGTAGGTACCTAATGATCGCATTGAAGCGATCGTTTAATTTCCTTCACAAAGTTACAAGTAAGTATTAAACATTCCCTTTGTTTCTACGGTTTAATTGATAAAGACCACAGCACGTAGCCAAACAAATCACCATAAGATAAAGCCACATGGTATTTTTCATTTTCTAATATCCACTGTTGAACAGTGGATATTACAGTTACGAGTCTATAAATCAATT
The DNA here is from genome assembly GCA_947568875.1 of Fissipunctia ypsillon. Taxonomy (NCBI): domain Eukaryota; kingdom Metazoa; phylum Arthropoda; class Insecta; order Lepidoptera; family Noctuidae; genus Fissipunctia; species Fissipunctia ypsillon. The sequence goes on along the minus strand of OX387665.1, from coordinate 3,694,685 downwards.
GTCTAATGTCCTCAGTTGTTTGTCACGTCAACTTTGGCATTTTAAACGCCTTTCATTTTTGCCGTTAGCAGGTAACTCCGGGATTAAGAGATTGTTGGAATCTAGCACCTGTCCCGTACCGGATGTTTGGTGCTTGGTACACACCTGTCTGGGCTACACATACTGCTGTATATCACCTACGTCTGTTCCACTCAAGACTTGTTCAACGACCAACTCAGAGCAAGGTCAATCGAAGTCGACTGAATGCAAAACTTTCACTCAGGACAATTTATGACCGATTCTGAAGTCGATAAATATGACACTGTGTGTCTGGTGTGCCAGTTCCCTCCTTTTTAACTGGTTTAGATACCTATAACTTTTCAAAAACACTCAAATGTTATCCTTCTTTGTTTCTAAAGTTGGAGGTCAGTAAGAACTTTGTTAGATATGAGTATTGAGGAGTTAGTAGACAAAGATTAAAGCTAGACATGCTTTACCCATAAGTTTTCCCAGTAAAACTCACCAGATAACAGCTGCAGCCAGCCACAGATATGAAACACCGTCGTCGATTGACAAAAGAAGAATAACAACATTGCACAGATCGTAAACAGGGCCAGGGCGACCGCTGTGCCTACTAACACAGTCGCAATCTTAAACACGAGCCCATTTATCGATAGGAAATCATCGAGTCTTCCTTTACAGTCCTCCAGAGCCTCATCCGCTCTGCATATCTGCCACAAACCGAACTTTCTCGGGTATTCGGTCTCTAAATCACCAATCCACTCTGGGGTCACAAAAGCCACAACGCTTATAATGGCATAGCAAATGGTGAATATCGCCCAAAGCACACCGATAGCTTTCGAATTGCGCACATAGTTAGTCGCGTATAAATGTGATGAATCCACGTACTCGATTTTTGAACCCATCTTGTTGATATCCGGTTGTTTACTTAACTTTTTTCAAACACTACACAAAAAACAAATCGCACGTTATTGATAACACATTTTTCGAATATGGTTCTTGAGGAACAGTTCTTAAGGCTTGTCTGTTTGCGTAGCACTGATTCCATTCATGACTCAAAGGAAAAGTATTATTTCAAAGTACTCGAGGACGCGAGAAACACGACACGGAACGGACGAAACACGAGTTGGCACAACCTCTCGCCGCGCGCCATTCGGTTAAGTGAGTTAGAGTGGGGATAAGTAATGAAGCTGCAAGCTTGACCTATCGCCTTCGATGTAGTACCTTTATTTTTGTTTTTACTGTTATTTGTCTTTATTTTAGTAACATCTGAAATGAATGCTTGGTAAATTAAAAATTCAGTAACCATAAATAGTAAAGAAAAACTTCATGCAATTATTATAAAGTTTTTAAATTGTAAAGTTTTCAAACTACAAACACTTGTATAAAATATAGGTACTATAAGCGACATCTAGGCTGTGGAATGAAATAACAAAAGCGTCAAGCAATCGCGACACCTATTGTAAAAGTTGCTAACCACCTGTTAGCTTACCTTCTACCATTTTAGTCAATAGATTACTTTTTAGTAACGTACATAAACCGTAAATGTAATAAAATGGTAGAATTAACAAGTTGTTCTTATTTTAAATAGAAGTACTTATATAAAATAAATAAACTATCATTGTAAACTGAGCCAGATTCGAGAATCTCGATAAAAAAAACTGAACGAGACTTATTTTAAATTTTACATGTTCAAAAAGTAGGCCTTTTACCCTAAATTACTTTAAAACCTCATTTCAAACCAACCTTTCAACCTTAGAATTTTCCGTTTCACGTATTGACCAGCCTCCCAAACCTTCCTATTTAGTTCCCTATCAACTTCCAATAAAAAAATGTGAAGGCCTTTTCTTTCAGCTTTTCGTGTATTGAAAACAAAAAGAAACTTTACATAGTCCCTAATGATTTGACATGCAGGTGCATTTAGAAAGAGACACGCTCATCGTTTACTCATGAGAAAAAAAGAAATAGAATATACGGGTGCTTAATAATTGACACTGACATTTGCCATCGAGACTGGAACGCGAATGAAATGCAACTGCAACTTTTTGTGTACCAGTTTCTACATTGTTCGATTATTCAGTTTTGTGAATTTATTAAGATTTTAACTTAATTTCAGTGATAAATAATGATCTTTATGTTGTATACTCTTTACGTTTGTGTAAAATAGTGATGTGATAGTGAAAAATTAAGTATAACTAGCGCATTTTGCAATGTCGGCTAAAGACAAGTGGGTTCGCCGGTTCTCAGTTGACGAAACAGCCAAACACAAGAATGGATTTACTATTTACAAAATTACTTCAGTGGTAAATATTCCGGTATAATATATCGTAGTAAGGATACTATCTATATTATTATACCGATCATAATAAATTCTGATTCTAATCGTAAGAAACCATGCCAATACAATCTAAATACGTAGGTATATAAATATTATTACTTTTTCCTTTTACTTTTAACATTGATTTATAACTAGGTCAAATTCTCTATTCAATGTTCACGATAATAAATTGATATATCTATGGGAAGGAACTGGGAGAGTGAAAGATAGCAGAAGTCGGATATATTTTAAATAATATAAATTTTAAAATAATAAAACAGAGTAGTGAAATGATTCATCAATTGCACAATATTTGCATGGTTCCCTTTCTGGTTGGGTAACTTTCGAACAATAACAAATCTCTAAACAAGAAGAAAGCTTGCATTTAATTTTATTTTGTGAAATGGAAAAGTACCAGAAATCACCATCATTATTTTGAACAATCTGTAATATTTGGCTCATAACCGATTAACTGAAATAAAATCTCTCATTAATTTTATTTAGGTAATTGATTAGCAGAAGCATGTCAATTTATAGACAGTATGGTGATGAGAATGTAAAAATGAACAATGATTATATTGCTGCACAGTTCTAAGCAAATATACCATACTCTACCCCTCTTTCTATTTCTTTCAAATATGTGTGATATCAAGTGGATGGAGAATAATTTTTTACCCAGTAACTTGGGTTGTAGAAGTCAGATAGGCTGTCGCTATAAAATACTGGTATTCAGCTGCATCTGGTAAAACTGGATCCCAACCCCAACATAGTTGGGAAAAGGCTACATACCAGGTAGAAAATATCTTTATAGAACTATGTCTGTACCACACAACTTCAGTATAAAGTGAATAAGGCCCGTATTTCAGAACCTTACTCAAGACTCGATCATTACTTAAAACTAGTTTCTACCAATCAAATGGTTTTAAAGTAGTTTTAAGTAATACATAAGTTTTGACTTACATTATGTAATATGGGCTTATGAGTCTCACATTCAGTGAAAGAGATGTAAAGTCATGGAAATTAATTGATTATCAAATTGACTACCAACTTGAATATTTGAATCACAATGGTCATTCTTTCATAGTTGTGTGAAATGGTTATAACACCTCATCTTCCTTACAAGCCTCACATTCAGTGAAAGAGATGTAAGTAGATAAATAAATAAACATGGCAATTGACGTACTGTGTCTCTTTGATAAACAATACATTTCCCTGATGGCACTTGAAAGGGTAGCAATGGAAGTCTTAATACAAATTTTGTTATAATTCCAGCTGTTCCCATTACAGTCTCCAGAAGCTCTGACGGTGATTTCGGTGTGGAAGCGGTACAGTGATGTACAGCGACTCCACAAGAGCATGCGGTCCCTGCACGCGGGGTTGCATCTTCGAGGAACCTTCCCATCGCTGCCCCGATACAGTTTCTTTAAAAGATTTCAGCAGGAGGTCAGTTTTCTTCAACTTCTATTTCTCTAATTTAACAACTTACACGTAATTAATAAATAAAATAACAATTTATTTTCCTAACTTAACTAAAACTATAAACAAACTAACATTGTTTTCTGACCATTTTATCGTTGATTCTATAGAATTGTTAATGTCAGAAATCAGAATTGTATTTTTTCACTCTTTTTAAATTAATGGTTTTAGACCATTGTCTAACTTACTTCTTTATTATAAATACTTCTTACTTGTATTGATAGCTAACCTACTGTATTTATAACTTATGTTTCAAGAAATAAGTTGTTAAACATAAGGTACAAACAGACTTATTTATTTGCTTTAAAACATGGTACACATGGCTACATATCAAGCTATACATTTCCAGTATAAGCCAACCTCTCATTGTACGGAACTCGTATACATTTCGAGATCAGCTCATACTGAAAATGTATAGCTTCATATGTAGCTGTGTGTACATTAAGGTATTATTAATTGAAATAAGATCTAAGTCTTAATAATAATGTTCTGCAATAGTTCTGCACCAACCAGGGGTTAACCTTTGGTGTGCTTGCATAGTGCATACAGGGGTAATTAAAATCGTCGGTTGGTGCCTCTTTTCATTAAAAGTGTCTAACGACTGCACGCCTTCCAAAGGTCCGGGGCCTTAGGGTAGCAAGATATGTCAAAGATATTTTAAATTAAAAATTATAATATGTACATGTATATAAAAAACTGGCCAAGTCCGTGTCGGACCATGCACAATGGAAGGTTCCGTAGTTGGGATGAATTTTTCCCTGAACGAAATTAACATAGTAGTTCAAAAACATGTTCTCTCATACATTACAACTGTAAATGTAAGCTGACCGACTGTTATTTGTTAACTTGTAAAGCCTACTTAGCTGTGATAGTTTTCCTTGTAACTTCGTTATATATACTACTGCCGTGAATTTTTCACATAATTATCCAAAACCAACCATTTATCTGACAGGGGGGACACTTGACTCTAACAAAAATTAGCACTTTAAAGCTTAATATTTCGCAAACGAAAAATGGTGTTCACACACCTGCAATACTTTTGAACGGCCTATCCAACGACACCTCACACCATGGGGTAGACGAATAAAAAATCCCCACTTTACGTGAAGGTAAAAAAAATTTTTTTTTCAAGATTTTATTGCGTGATTAATATGTATCACCTCACCTCACCTCATCTCACCTCTGCTTAAGCTTCCGGGAATACAGGCGTGATGTTACGTATGTTTGTTATGTTATTATTATGTATACCCGTGCCAAATTACAGCTTTCTAGTACTAGAAGTATCTGAGCTAAGCCGCGGACAGACAGACGGACATGGCGAAACTAAGCGTTCCTTGTTAACTACGGAACCCTAAAAGGAAGGGAAAAGAATGATTGATTTTAATAAACTGTCAAGCTATAATTTTTGGCTTTGAACATTTTTTTTAAAGACTATAAAAAATCTCTGATAGTAGGTAGATGCGATGGGTATGCGATGGGTTTTACAAAGCAAAACAATGATAATAAAGTAGGCCCTTGTTGTTATTGGGAAACGGGATAAACTAGGTACTTTATAAAAGTTAAGGGCAAACAAAATATAATTAGTAAAAATGTGGACTTTGCCTTAAATTGGGAATGGAAATATGACTAAAACCATCCATACTAATAATCTAACTAACTCTGTCCTGTCTGTCAGTTCCCTGTTCACGACTTAACGGCTTACAATGCTATGTTCCAGGTGATCACGGAGAGAGCTAAAACAATAAAGTCTCTGTTGGAGTTCATCGCTGAACACCGCCTGCTCTTCACTAGCACAGACTTCGTCAACTTTCTACAGGTTTGTTCTTTAACTATTTACAAACATTTTAATGGATGAAGGAGGATTTTCTATGCTTACTTTAATACCATAACGGAGCTGTCCCACTGCCGACGGGGAAGCGACTATCTATTAACGATTTTCTCGCTCAAGGAACGAAAAAAAAAAGATTGTAGGTTCCATATTAATAGTTGATCATTGTCTGTTCACACCGCTGCACGCCGGCGAGTACTCGTTTGTGGCAGCGACAAGACCTAAGTATCAAAGAGAGTGTAGAACACTCGCTTATAGACTCCACTTGGTACATACGCGTACCAGCTAGTAATCGCTCGACGCCGTTGCGCACTCCCAGCGTGGTGCTCGCCAACTCGTTTTTAGTGGCTATCTCTACCAGTAGCGAAAGAACCATATAACACGATTCTTACCGGCTTCGCTTCAGAGGTTCGCTTCAGTAACTGTACCGATATTGAAAAATGGCACAGTCAATAGTGACTACTATTGCCAACAAATATAATTACACTAATAATAATAATTGACCATAACATTCAAACAACAAAATCCCCTATTTTGCTTTGCTTTGAGTTACAACAACAACAAAAAAATTATCTAAAATAACCCGGCGCCATAACTTTATAATCGGGAACTAAAAATTCATACAATAGCGATCCCGTCATAACCTCACTTTAGTTCACGCGGCACCGCTCGATAATGGACGAGAGCAAGCCTCTGTACAGCCTATTACGATGGAGACATAGAAAAAATGCGTCAGCGAGAACGAGATGGAGGAATATTGCACTTTTTATTTAGTTGTCACCTGTTCAACTGTATTGTATTCGATTCTTTATATTTCTATAATATTTTTACAATGATAGTACCTATATACATACAGGGTGTCCCAGAAGTTGACGTCAACCCGGAATCGGGTGATAGGTCAAGTCATAATATTTAACAGAAAAATATAAAAAAAATCTTTGCTATGTATTTTAAAAATTACGGGCATTTATAAAAAAAATAAAAAATAAAGAATAATATTTATTTGGACACAGTTCGTGAAACACCAAATACAAATAACAAAATAAAAAAGTGAAAATAATGTTTTAACAACAATAGTGTAATAGTTTAAAATCTAGAAAATCTACTCCCTGTGACGGTATTTTAACTCCTGTTGCTACAAATTGTAACTTTTTTTAAATTTTCTTTTTATTATGTAATCCTGAATAAAATTCCCGTAGTGTAACTATATTTTTTGGCAATAGTAGACACTACTGACTGTGCCATTTTTCAATAGTGGTAGATTTGCTGATGCGAACCTCCGAAGGGAAGCCGGCAGGTATCGTGTTACATGCTGCTTTCGCCATTGCCTCCTTCAACTGTCTCCATTTGTTTGTTTTCTGCTTGCTCCATCCAGATTTTACCGGTTACTTTTTGTATATCATCAAACTCAAAGCATTTATTTCAATTAATCCAATTACAGGCACTTTTGAATTGTCAAGGGATTGGTCAGTCAGAAAGTCGAAGCTAGTTGCCCATTCCAAAGAGTAGTAGTTTCCTATGGAGAAGAACGGGCAAAAAACTCCATGGGCACTCATTTAAATCATTTATTTTGTCTGTCAGTCCTACGTTGCGTCTAGAGGCATATATGTATAGACGATACTGTAGCGAAGCTACTACCTGTTAATAATTTTATAAACTAAATATTGTGTACTTAAAACAAACAGACAAAATAAAATAGTAGGTATTTACATTATTTATATATACTTTACACTTAAATCTAATATATTAACCTAAAAACTTAATTATAACTTATTATTATACAACGTGTATCTGGACGTACGACATTAAATTAAAACGAGCACAGTACTAGTCCATCGAAACAATTTAAAAGACGAAGATCAGTAGTTAATGGAAATATACAAAAATGCAGTTTTCAAACAAAATAAATAGCAGAATCAACTGCATAAAAAGTAAACACGATTTATCTACGAAAAGTCACTGACCAACGGTGCGGTGCGGGGTGCGGGGCGTGGCGGTGGCAATGTTTACCTATCATTACGGACTCAGATCTACATCATGTTGAAAAATAAGAAAATGAAAAATTATTTCCTCGGGCTAAAATATTCATTCGATTTGATTGTTTTTTTTGTATACGGGTAAAGAACATGACTCTCTTTACGTGGTTTAAAGGAATGTCAATCGTCCTGTTACACCTTGTATAACTTTCCGTATGTTACAAATTAAAAATTAAGATGACAGTACAAACAGATAATTTTGTTAGTAGATATTTTTTGCGGTTACCTGAGCGAGCTCGCGCACCTCATCTATCTCTTTCACTCTCGCGGCACCTGCCGCTAGTCGATGCTACTTACTGGTCGCAAGCGCATGTAGCTCTCGCTCGCTCCCGCCGGTTAACACTCGACAATACTCTAGTGCTTTTAAGACTAAAGTCTATACTGCTTTTTAGTGCCTAACTGTTAATTTTATTGTGCCTATCGCTTTCTCCCTGTGCTCTTTATTTCACCTTCTACCTTCATTTTGTGAAACCTGTGAACTTTCGGACAATATACTCCTTTCTTTCTGCAAGCTGTTGTTTGTTTATTACTAGCAACCTTTTACCGCTTCAATACTATCAACCCTTTCAGACCGGGTACCCCGAGCCGGAACCTCAAGCGGGCGGTGTGATCAACGCCATCAGGTCCTCACTCCACCTGCCCATAGAAGAGACGCCGCCGCTCGAGTACCAGACTGACGACGACGACGCGACCAGCCCTGCACACACTGGTAAGTGGCTACGATGTTCCATACAACATTAAGGTGCAATAATTTCTCTAACCTCAGAAAGCACGTTAAGCTGTTGGTCCCGGCTGTCATTTGTAAATCTTTGACTGTCGTCACGGAGAGTCAAATGTCCGAAAGTCTAATAACCACTTTTACCAAGGAGTATTTATCGTGTTACCCAGTATGTGGGTTGTGGAGGTTAGATGGGAAGGCACTCCATGTAAATTACTGGTATTCAGCTGCATCCGGTTAGACTTGAAGCCGACCCCAACATAGTTGGGAGAAGGCAGGCAGATGAGATGAAGATATGACGTATTGATAAGCTAATAAAGGCAACTTAAGGAAATATCTTGATTTATTTAATTGGTACACAAGAGATATAAATAACTAAAGGAAGTCACGTACCTCAAAACTTATGTATTATCATAACTATGATATTAGGAAGAAAATTGGTCAAGTGCGAGTCGGACTCGGACATGAAGGGTAACCATACAATATTTAAAACTACATAATTTAAAAAAAGTACTTCAGTTTAAAACACACGTTTCTTGTATGGGGACCCGCTTTAATTTTTATTTTTATAATTTGTTGTCATAGCGGCTTTGTTGTTATAGGAGCTCGTGGCTAAGTAATAACAGCCGCACGGGTCGATCCATCAGGTTAAGCTACGCTTGCCGGGGTTGGTCTGTGGATGGGTGACCATCTTTACATACCGAGACTCCTCCGTGCCTCGGAAAGCACGTTAAGCCGTTGGTCCCGGCAGTCATTCGTGGATCTTTGACAGTCGTTACGGGTCGTCAGAAGCCCGAAAAGTCTGACAACCAGTCTTACCAAGGAAGTATCGTATTACCCAGTTACTGGGTTGTGGAGGTCAGATTGGCAGTCGCTCCATGTAAAATACTGGTATTCAGCTGCATCCGGTTAGACTGGAAGCCGACCCCAACATAGTTGGGAAAAGGCTCGGCAGATTGTTGTTATAGCGGCAATAGAAATACACAGTCTGTGAAATTTTCAACTGTCTATCTTTTACGGTTCTTGAGATACAGCCCGTTTGCAGATAGGCGGACGGACGGACAGCGCAGGCTTAGTAATAGGGTTCCGTTTGGCACTATTCGGAGACGGAACCCTAAAAACATGTCTCACTTAGGCGACGGGAGCGCCCCTTTACGAAACATTCAAACAACCGGCGTTGGTTTGTGTTAGATATGTGACGAGTGACGTTATGCCATCCTTGTTTTATTCCTTACACTTGGTGCATGTTAGAACAGTATAAATATAGTTTTGGAAATCACTATCGCTCTTTACAGTACGTCACGGTCGCGACGCCTGAATATGGTGTCGCGACAGTCGAGGGTCGTATACTTTTTCCACTTTGTGTATTTATTTATTTTATTATTTATGTACTTAAAATAAAACATATACAGATACGCCATTATAAGTATTGAGTACAAAGGTACTGCTTATTTCTTAAGAAATATATTATTTCTTCCAGCAGACCTGCGAAAGGAGAAATGAAAAAGAAATGTAGACAATAGTGTGAGAATAAGAAGAGAACAATATGATTTGTGACGTCTTAAACTAAAATATTAAATACATATATAAAGCAAAAATTAACATAAATAAATATGCTATAAATATATTAATTCTCACAGTTGAGAGGAAAGATAACGCTCTTTTACTCGATATTTGAATTGGGAAGTAGATTTTAAATCTCGAATGCTTAGCGGAAGTGAGTTCCACAATCTTACATCATGGACAGAGAAGGAATAAGAATAGTAGCTTATTTTGTAAGGGTGGGAATTAAGGTGTGATCTAAACGGTGCGTCGCTAGGGCGAGCGTAAGAAAATCGCTCACGCAGGTAGGAAGGATAAGACGTGTACGATGATGTTATAATAACTTCCTGTCACCGTTGTTTACATAGCAAGTAGTGGTATACTAATTTATGAAGCACGGATAAAAAGTTTCTTTGTGTCATTGACATAAGGTCTAAACTGCAATTATTGATGCTTGCTCGTGAAATACAACGTGAAGTACGCACAGGCTATTACGGTAGCAAACAGCCATAGGTCGGCGACATTACAAGAGGGAGAAAAAACAAGAGAAGAGATTTCAACCTTTGGCCATTTATAAGCAGTCCATGTATAGGCAGCGGTCATGTTCAAAATAATAATTATATGGTCTGTTAGGCTTATATCTTATTAGGACACCATGGTCGCACTGACAGCAAAATATACACGGCTTTATGGTGAGTATCTCACCAGGCGTCTGATCGGTTGTGCAACCAACCATATATTTTTTGGCAGTGCGACCATGGTTGCGCTGCCACTCGTGCCCTAGTGAGATAGGGCTAGGGCCCTTATGGTATGGGTTGTGCATTTCACAAAACATAAATGTTGGAAACAACATTGAGTTCATATAAAACTAGCTTCAGCCCGCGGCTTCATGACACCCGGCAATACTGTAGTTTCTTTTCGGAATCGGATCAGTAGTTCCCGAGATTACCCCCTATATACAAGCTCATAAATTTTACTTCTTTATAGTATTAGTATAGATTATGATCTAGCCATGCTTAATCTACATTTGATTCGCAATGTTAATTCGTTCCACGACCGCTAAACAAAACGTCGTCTTGTAACATCCGGGTCATTGAAATGAATCATTCATCATAAGCTGATTCGTTTTTAATGTCATCTAAATTACAAGTTATTAATCCAAAATTTAGGTTAACGATAGAATTTTAATGTGAGTCATCCAAGACCGAAAAAAGCATAGGTCTTAAGTCTTTGCGTGTCGTTTGAACCCCATAAGTTCAAAGTCAATCGTTTAATAAATGTGTCTGTATATACAGCATGCGAAAGGAGTGTTATTAACAATTGTTCACAATAACTCACTAATTATCATTAGCATTCTTTATTACAAGCCATGCACTCGATGGGATTCCCCATCGGCAAAAATGACTACCTTCCATACAAACTTTTTAACCCTCCCTTTAGGGCATGAATTTTCAAAAATCCTTTCTTATTGCTCACCTTCGTTACAGAAGGAGCTCTTGTGCAAAATTTCGTGGTTCTAGGCGCAGCGGTTTTGTTTAGTGAATAAATAAATAAAAGACCATGCCCATCTGTGCCCCAGAAATGCCCAGATAAAGTAAATTACAACATTGTACTAATAAATGAAGACTAGAATTAAGTTGTTAATTTTGAAACCTAACAAGCACTGGATAAAAAAACGAAAAAAAAAAGACTTGTTCACATTGCAGTACCTATGATAAATAATGTTTCATTCATTCATTCATGCACTAAAAGTGCAGTTTATTACGGTCTGGAACGGTCTGGAATCACGTCTTTTGGCCGATTTATTCATTCGTTGTGATAGTGTTGTTACTTGTTACCGATGATAACGAATACCTACTATTATAGTGTTGCGGTTTTATTTGCGTATTATTGATACGATCGGCAAGATAAAACTTCACAAAAAGTAGCCGCATGTAGATTATAGTAGGTATTCATATTGTGTGCCTTCTATAGTGCTTTGAATATAGATTACGTGTTTATTTGAGACTGTCCTATTGAATATTTTAAAATATGTTTCAAAAAGTTGAAGTTCCTAGTGGCAAACTAATAGCAATGCTGTCTGTAAACGATGAAATGTATAAACAATACCAGTAGGCAGTTAATGTTTAACGTCCAATAACTTTTCAATCTGTGCTTTATATGACATTAAATCTAGATATCATAAAAATACTGTTAATAAGTTATCGTATGACATAGAGCTGCAATTTGGGCACTGCATGGCATTGCTGACTTTCACCTCCATGTTAATATGGGCATGGTCCTTTTAAGGTTTTTATTATAGTTTGACCGATACCGCTGTACCGTGCCTTAAATATGTGCGCGGTACAGCGGGATCGGTCAGACTGTATGTAGATTCTGCACGTAAAGCACCTAATCACAAAACCATACAATTTCAGCACGCGCTGCCACAGAGTCTTCGCACACTTCCCTCACGAGTCGCAACGGGACCGACTTCATCTCACAGATTCCCATCTACGAAGCCGCAGACGTCGAAATACGACGCTCACCCAAAAAGGTCTCGCTCGCAGACAGTTTCGAATCCATCAATTCTATAGAAAGCATAGACAGCGACCTCTACGACGAACTCAACAAACTCACAGTGGACAAAAAGCCTAGTGTCAAAACAAAATCAGTGTTGCCAGACTTGATAAATTTTGATGCACCGTCAACGTCAAAGTTCGATGATTACCACACTATGCGCAAAAAGGCGGAATCCGATACAGTGTCTTTAAATTCAAATGTTTGTTCGTCGACTTCGTGCGAGGTCGACTCGAGACGGAGTAGTTCGCGGGTGTCGTTGTACAGTAAAAGTGTTCTGTCTCTATCTAACGCGGAGTGTAAGACGAAGACGGAGGATAGTTACGTGTTTGAGGCGGGCTATATGCTAAATTTGGCGGCGCGGTGCGAAGATATGGGGGATTATCAGCGAGCCTTTGAGTGTTACAAGTCTGGTATTGAGAAGATGCTTATTGGAGTTCAAAGTGAGTATCACACACCTTTACAAGCAGTTTCTTTGGAGAGCTTATATGTATTTTGTAGCGAAAAAAAAAATAAAAAGACGGAAGATTCACTTTTCTTTTCTGCTACGTTACGTTTAATTTAGTTTTTAAAATTAAAATAAAAAATAACATTAAAAGGTAAAAAAAATGAATATTATTGTATAAAAAAAGTTGCAGGTTGTCTTGTGTGAAGGGAATAAAATAGAGAACTTTGGTCCGATAGGTACGCGAATAACGAACGAGAGAATAAACGTACTACCTAGTCGATTGCAATCTCTAGTAAGTAACGCTACCAAAACATATCGTTATAAAAAATTGAGAACCAAAGTATCTCACATTTTACAAATAAAATTAAATAGTTAATGAATAAAAAAAATCTCGTACTATCTACACTATTAAATTTGTACGTAAAATTATCATAAAAAAAACCGTGGCATAAGTAATTGCGTCCTGGCGAGGTGACGTAGACTGTAGATTGTCGCAGGTTCAGGAACTGGCGTTGTTTATGAAACCTTCAGTGGTCTAAATGCGACCCAACTCTTGACGTTGGCCAAGGACGTCCAGCGTAATTTTAGGCCAAAACCTGGAGGCCGAAAGGCGGCCTGTTCAAAGCTGTTCAATCCTAAGACAAAATGAATTAGGGTTAGACCAGCGTGATCAGACTGAACTTCCGATTGAGGAAAACTGTTAAAAGATACGTACCAGAAAAAATAAAGATGAATTCTTAGAATAATACTTAATACACCATTCTCAATATAATTTTGCCATAAGGTATTAAATAGGACGGCACAGATACTGGTTCACTTGAAAAAAACTCGATAATTTTCCACAAACTGGGTCCGTATCAATAGATTCAACTTTTGCAACTAAGAAAAAAATGGGGACCCATCTGTCAGAAGAAAAATAATTCGAATCACGAAATAAAAAGATAAAAATCGACCAGGCTCAAATACAAACGGAAAAAAGGTTGATTATAAAGAACCAAAAAGTTTTGACATGCAGAGTTATGCTGCATTACCCCCTTTCCAACAAAAAAAGAAAAAAATACATACAACAGAAATGTGGCAACCCTAAAACAAAGTGACAACCCTATAAAATAAACGATTGAACGAGAAAATTAATTAACTTACATGACGCAATCTAAAACCTAGAAGATAATTAAAATACATATAATAGACGACATTGGAGTGCAGGAGATACAGAATAAAATCTAAAGATCCTTCAACTTAGACGTTATCAGCGCGAGCTCCAGATGTGTCCACAAAATCTGAGTAACCTAGAGACTTAAAAGCAAAAGATTAAAAACTAACAATCCTAAGGACAACGACTAAAAACCTATAGAGACTAATTACAACTATATGTACCTAACTAACCTAAATATGAAAGGAACCCTGAAAAAATTAAAAACATGAAACAACCTTGGCGAAAGATAATAGCCTCAGTCAAAGACGATACAACATCAGCCAAAGATGATGTGACATCAGTCAAAAAAAAAGACAAAAGTGACATCAGTCAACAAAAGTAACATCAGTCAGCAAAAGTAACATCAGTCAACAAAAGTGACATCAGGTCAACAAAAGTGACATCAGTCAACAAAAGTGACATCAGTCAACAAAAGTGACATCAGTCAACAAAAGTGACATCAGTCAACAAAAGTGACATCAGTCAACAAAAGTGACATCAGTCAACAAAAGTGACATCAGTCAAAAAAAGTGACATCAGTCAAAAAAGTGACATCAGTCAACAAAAGTGACATCAGTCAACAAAAGTGACATCAGTCAACAAAAGTGACATCAGTCAACAAAAGTGACATCAGTCAAAAAAGGCGACATCAGTCAAAAAAGGCGACATCAGTCAAAAAAGGCGACATCAGTCAAAAAAGGCGACATCAGTCAAAAAAGGCGACATCAGTCAAAAAAAAGGCGACATCAGTCAACACAAACTTCTGTCGAAAGAGACTTCAGTCGAAACAAGTCGACAGAAGTCGAAGAAAGTCCATAGGACTAAGTGATCCTAGTGTTATTACCAGTAACACAGCCAAAAAATTAAGCGAGCTCATACGCTAGGATAAATAAGGGGTAAAGCAATAGAGGGATTAATAGCGATGTTAACACAAAAACTCAGCAATGAATGAAAGGTAAGACGCGAGTTGAGTCCGACTTTCAGCTAAATTAACGCTTGGAGTCTGACAATCCCGCCTTAACCTCAGCAAAGGAAGAAAGATTCGATGCCTGTCGAGCCCGACTTTCAGCTAAATGGATGCTTCGAGTCTGACCATAAGCACAGGTTGAATCTATAAGGACTTCCCTGCTAAATCATTGGAGCTACCAACTGCATTAATCAAATAGAAACGTTAACAATATTATGGTTAATTGCTCCATTGAAAAAACAGAATGATCGAGACTGTTAAACCACTTGCGTTTTATCGAAAAAATTTATCGACAATGGTACATCACTAAACACAAGAAGTAAGCTGTAAATAAGACGTAATCAAAAAGTTCCACTTGTGACAACTAGATGTCGCTGTGGATGGTTTTAGAAATGGTAGTTTGTCGAAATATTTACGAAATTTAAAAATGAGTTTTTTTGTTTACGTAAATATTTTGTAATTCTTGGTTACAAAGGAAAGAAATTTATGTAAAACTAATATTCCAATTGAATTCGTGTAAATCGGACAACGCGTTTTGAAGTTGTGAGAAATTATTTAAGGATATCTTTTATATGTTATGTTCCGGAATGGACAGAATCATAATCTTGAAGGACATAGGTGGTTCTAGAAATAATTAATCACACGACACTTAATAAAGCGAGGAGCAAGCTTTCCCGAAAAATAATCTGCTCCAGAGGATCTAGCAAAGTTACGTCTCCATACCGTGTCACCAACGTTAGGAGTAACAGCCGTGCGGTTCGTATTATAAGCCCGAGAATTACGGAGGAAAGCCATAGAAAGATTATCAGCTACTTTCGCATAAACCTCAACAAGGGAGGAAAGATTCGACGCGTGCTGAGCCCGACTTTCGGCTAAATTCGTGCTTCGAGTCTGACTATTCGCACGAGAAGAATTCATAAAGACCTCTCTGCCGACCATGAGAAAATTTGGAGTAAAACCTGAATCGATGTGAAAAGAACTAAGGAAGTTTAAAAATATATTACTACGAAAAACAGTAGCATTGTCACAGAGAATAGCACGTGGTACACCAAAATTGAAAAATAATTCAGATTCCAGAGCTCTAATAACAGAACCAGCGTCAACCTTCTTAAGGGGAAATAACCAGACATATTTCTAGAAAACGTCTACCATGGACAGAATATACTTAAAACCATAGTAAGCAACAGGCAAAGGTCCAATGACATCGATAGAAATTACCTGTAGGGGCAATGAAACATCTTTCGGACAAATCATTTGGCCTCGTGGTTGAGTGTTTGCAATTTTATGAGCCTTACAAACCTCACATTGCCTCAAAGTTTCAGAAACATCACGAAACATGTTTGGCCAATAAAAAATCTCCTTGATCTTAAGGTAGGATCTGTGACACCAGGATGTTTAGAAGGAAAGTTGTTGTTTGTATATAGGACAAATAGTTTAATATGAAAAAGGGAATAGTTTAATCAAAATTGTAGGGATATAAGAATGAAAAATAAAAGCTCAAAAAGGGAATTAGTGAAATAAAAATGTTCAGAGCTACATTTTTTGAGTTAATGTTTAACAAAACCAAAATGCATGAAAATATGTCAAATATTATTGTTTAATAAGATAAAGGGATAATTTAATACTAATAGGAGGGAAACCAGATGAAAATAGATGCGAAAAAATGTTTTAGGCTGTATGATCATGTTGTCTGTGCTTTTGTTGAAAAAATGTTTTGTGCTTTTGTGTCAAAGGCATAGAATTGGAAAGTATTACATAATAAAGTTCCTAGGACAAATTGGAAAGGAAGAATTCAACAAAATAAAATGCGGAGTAACCCTGAATGAAATAAGTAGAGGCCTGCAAATAAAAAGACTTCCACATCAGAGTGTCACACACATTGAATTCCTCCATCTGCTATATTAAATCATGAAAAAAACCAAAACAGAATAAAACAATCCACGAGCATGTTTACCAGTAGTTGGAAAAAGTTATTTAGTGAGTAATATGGCTGGTGGATGAATAGAAAGACACGCATTCGGCAAGCTAAACGGTCAGGCTAGGAGTCAAAAAAAGATAGGAACCTATTAGAAAAACAAAACGTGAAAGAGGACGCTTTGGGCTAATAGAATACCAAAAAAAAACGAAACCAATCACACAACCGCAAAAAAAGCTTACCTTTGAAACACGACGCCTATACATTCACACACCAAGCATTCTCTACAGGGAACTACAAATACAGGCATTAAAATAAAACTCGGGATTAAAATATATTTGTTGGGAAGAAATGAAAGAGTTATTAATTTAGTATTATTATGGAATTAAAGTACAATCCACACATTAAACATAATGCACACAACATCAACATTAAAAGGTGATCATCAATGGTATCATTGTCCTGTAATGCATATTCTGCTCCATCCATGACACTGGAAAAAGGACAAAAGGAAAAAAATATGGATTATATTTGCTCGAAGAGCATCACACACAAAATAACAGAAAAAAATATATTAAGTAACCATCAAAATTACTTACTTTAGTTCGGGCGCCATTTTGTAGCGAAAAAAAAAAAAAAAAAAAAGACGGAAGATTCACTTTTCTTTTCTGCTACGTTACGTTTAATTTAGTTTTTAAAATAAAAATAAAAAATAACATTAAAAGGTAAAAAAAATGAATATTATTGTATAAAAAAAGTTGCAGGTTGTCTTGTGTGAAGGGAATAAAATAGAGAACTTTGGTCCGATAGGTACGCGAATAACGAACGAGAGAATAAACGTACTACCTAGTCGATTGCAATCTCTAGTAAGTAACGCTACCAAAACATATCGTTATAAAAAATTGAGAACCAAAGTATCTCACATTTTACAAATAAAATTAAATAGTTAATGAATAAAAAAAATCTCGTACTATCTACACTATTAAATTTGTACGTAAAATTATCATAAAAAAAACCGTGGCATAAGTAATTGCGTCCTGGCGAGGTGACGTAGACTGTAGATTGTCGCAGGTTCAGGAACTGGCGTTGTTTATGAAACCTTCAGTGGTCTAAATGCGACCCAACTCTTGACGTTGGCCAAGGACGTCCAGCGTAATTTTAGGCCAAAACCTGGAGGCCGAAAGGCGGCCTGTTCAAAGCTGTTCAATCCTAAGACAAAATGAATTAGGGTTAGACCAGCGTGATCAGACTGAACTTCCGATTGAGGAAAACTGTTAAAAGATACGTACCAGAAAAAATAAAGATGAATTCTTAGAATAATACTTAATACACCATTCTCAATATAATTTTGCCATAAGGTATTAAATAGGACGGCACAGATACTGGTTCACTTGAAAAAAACTCGATAATTTTCCACAAACTGGGTCCGTATCAATAGATTCAACTTTTGCAACTAAGAAAAAAATGGGGACCCATCTGTCAGAAGAAAAATAATTCGAATCACGAAATAAAAAGATAAAAATCGACCAGGCTCAAATACAAACGGAAAAAAGGTTGATTATAAAGAACCAAAAAGTTTTGACATGCAGAGTTATGCTGCAATTTGTATTACGCTTGTTAAATAACTGTGCGAGTTATGCTTGTGCATTAGTTATACATCTCTGCTAACTCCCTAGAGTAAAATAAGCCATAAAGTAAGCAATAATTTGTACGATACAATCACCTTAATAACATTTATGTAATTACAAATCTGAGTAGATTTGTAATTACATAAATGGAACATAATGTAATGAAC
Source organism: Fissipunctia ypsillon (assembly GCA_947568875.1). Classification (NCBI taxonomy): domain Eukaryota; kingdom Metazoa; phylum Arthropoda; class Insecta; order Lepidoptera; family Noctuidae; genus Fissipunctia; species Fissipunctia ypsillon. The sequence continues at coordinate 3,675,889 of OX387665.1, read as the reverse complement.
ACACATAAAGCCATATTTAAAAAAAAAATCTTATCAAGTGCAGTGTCTTGTTGACGTAATGCTGGCCACTTCAGTTGTGCAATATTGTAGGTAGAGTATGACTAGTCTATACATTTATATGAATAGATGAAATCGAACTGTCTGTTTGATTACAAACAGAGTTGTTTGTCATTAGTCAAATAACAGGTTTTTACTAAATGCATAATAATATGAAAGTATACAAGGTGAAACAAGACGATTGACATTCCTTTAAACCACGTAAAGAGAATCATGTTCTTTACCCGTATACAAAAAATCAATCAAATCCAATGAATACTTTAGCCACAGGAAATTATTTTTCATTTTCTTATTTTTCAACATGATGTAGATCCGAGTCCGTATTGTAAGGTCAAGAACCTGTGCAAAACATATGATTCTATTATCTGCGTTTGTATTGTTCTTCGACTTACAGCGCCTGTGCCTACCTACCTGCGCCCCGCACCGCCGCCGCTACGCCCCGTTGGTCGGTGACTTCTTTTTAAAGCGTGTTTACTTTTATGCAGTTGATTCTACTATTTATTTTGTTTGAAAACTGCAATTTTTAAATTTTCCATTAATAACTAATCTTCGCTCCCTAATACAGGGGACTTAAACATAACTGGCGAAATTTGGGTGTACTTTAAGTACACCTTTGCCTAACCCTTCGGGGAAACAAGGCGTGATGTTATGTTATGTAACTAATCTTCGTGTTTTAAAATGTTTCGATGGATTAGTACGAGTACTGTGCTCGTTTTCATTTAATGTCGTACATCCGGATACACGTTGTATACGGTACTTATAACAAAAAACCAATTTTTAAAATTTTTGTCTGTCTGTCTTTCTGTTTGTTCCGACTTATCCCCGAAACGGCTGGACCGATTTTGATAGGATTTTCACTGGCAGATAGCTAAGGTTATAAGGAGTAACTATTTGGGTATTTTTATTTTAGAAAAATAATTAAGGTTCCGCGCAAAAACATTAAAACCCATGAAATTGTGAAGAAATCCGATTCAAATAGCGAAGTATTGACATCCACGCGGGCGGAGCCGCGGATAACAGCTATTATTTAATATGGATACTATTCAAAGCTATAGTCGCTTTCAAGATATCGCTGTGGCGGCATGTATAACGCCACATACGAGTACGCATTGCTGTTGACGTCACGCAAATCCTACATCGCGCAAGCAGAGTTAAACACCGAGGTTTGTCATCCACACCATCTAACATTTTCACAAACAATGTACACTAGAAAAGCAATTCCCACACAGTCACACAATACATCCTTTTTAATGACATAATCCCATCTTACAACATTCATTACGCAATGCGCCATGTTATTTAATATGTAACCAGTATGTCAAGAGCGTAGACAGAACTCTGTCTACGGTCAAGAGACAGTTAAACAAATAGTTTTTTGACAGCTGCGCGCACAGATAACACAAATCCGGCGGCGCGTGGTGTGTGAATCGATGTAACTGAAAAAACGATTTAAAAAAATGAAAAATTTCCTGAGAATATTTCCGGTGGAATATGATTCAAAATAAGGAGCTGAATGCACCCTTTTAGTTTGCGGAGGGCTGTCCTTACACTCTGTATAAACATTTTAGATTAAGTTATTGTGTGTTTATTTTGTTTCTTTTTTATATTTCATTGCATACTGCACCGGCTGACGTCATCACGTCAATGCCGGCTGTCGCTGAAAACCAGCGCTGGGGTTCTGTCTCGCATAGGGTTGCAGCATTATGCTGAGCGATGACCGTTTTGCATGGATGTGACGCATATTTTCCCCCAACTTGTTTCTTTTTGTGTTTGTGTTCTTTTTTGCGTCATGTTTACCGCAAATAAACGTATTTTCTTTCTTTTATTTTCAGTTATCCGCACGATTACCACATAACTTGTATGTGACGTGCAAGCTGTAAAAAATATAAGTTGCTTATTAATAAATAAATATAGAATGTGGAGACGACAGTACGACAATAACAATAACTGATAACACTGGTAATACTAATGCATAGGAGTATTTTAAAACTATCAAATAACATAACATCACGCCTTGTTTCCCCGAAGGGTTAGGCAGAGCTGTACCTATAGTACACCCACATTTCGCCAGTTATGTTTAAGTCCCATGTAATAGAGGGCGAGCCTATTGCCATCTACCGGGCACAAATCCAGACTCCGGGCTGCTACTGAGAAATTCCAGATAACACTTTGCCCGACCTGGGAATCGAACCCAAGACCTCATATTCAGCAGTAGCGCTTGCGACCACTAGACCAACGAGGCAGTCAAAAACTATCGACTAAAAGTATCAAATAAATACTGCAATTTAAATTTAAAAACGTGTTTTTTTTTTCTTCAAACAAACTAAATAGTAGTGATGCGCCGACTATGGATTTTGCAGTTTGCTGATCACCCGATTAGCTATAGTGACTAAACTTGGATTTATTTAATTGAATTTTCGTATGCAGACTGGGAACGTCATTCGATAAACGAAGTTTTATTTTTTTATCGTCTCCACCTTGGGGGCTTGTGGCTAAGTAATAACAGCCGCACGGGTCGATCGATCAGGTTAAGCTACACTTGCCGCGTTTGGTTCGTGGATGGGTGGCCATCTTTAAATACCAAGACCTCTCCGTGCCTCGGAAAGCATGTTACGCCGTTGGTCCCCGTTGTCATTCGTGGATCTTTGACAGTCGTTATGGGTCGTCAGAAGCCCGAAAGTCTAACAACCAGTCTTACCAAGGGGTATCGTATTACCCAGTAACTGGGTTGTGGAGGTCAGATAGGCAGTCGCTCCATGTAAAATACTGGTATTCAGCTGCATCTGGTTAGACTGGAAGCCGACCCGAACATAGTTGGGAAAAGGCAGGCAGATGATGATGTCGTCTTCGCCTTGTATCCAGAAAGAAACCAGACCACGACCGTCGTTCAGTAGCTCGCTAGTTACAACACGTGTCTGGACGGCAGGGACCGAAAACCTTTATAAATTACGGTACAGGTATCGAAGAATGTTACATCTACGACTGTGATTACCGCTATCTGGGTAACCAAGAAGAAAAACATATTACCGTTTTAATACCCGCTACCTAAAATCACCCTGATGACGAGAAAGAAACGGAATATTACCAACCAGCCAGAGCCGTGATTGGTCGGCGCACGCGTGCGTGTATCGACTCGATCCTGACACACACACAGCTATGCACGCCCTTTGACTTTGACTAATGCCGACGGCCACATGAAAGATAGAGGTATTTTTTATTTCGGTTACCGGTTGTATTCAATTTAAGAATTAAAAAAAGAAAGAAAGAAAATAAATTTATTTGACCCAGGTTAAGGCACACAATGTTCACACAAAAACAAAAAACAGAAAAAGAAAAATTAAGGTAACTTTTGAAAATACCTGTAAATAAAATAAAGGTTGTAACCGAAAAAATACCTGTATTGATCATACCGGTTTCGGTCCCTGCTGGACGGAGGAAAGAAAAAAGAAAAAACCGAGGAAAGATCAAATAATCCTATTGTATGACTATTTCACATTTGAGGATTACTGATTCTAATGATTATAATTCTGTAAATACATATTTCTAACGGTCGCGAATCATACTTTAATCAACATACATGATACACCCAGACACCGAGCTGCAAATTGCAAAAATCTTAAGAAAATTAGAATTTCGTGGGCTACATTAGCGCTTCCCCCTTAAATAAAATTTGCTGTCATCATTACTTAGGGTACTTTCCCTCCATTCGAACTTTCCACCCTGTATAATTAGGGGTTTTTCCAATCAGGCTTTTAATCTTCTCCAGGTTATCCGCAAACATATTTTATGAGAAGCTTGAAACTATGCGAGATTACAATTTTAGTACTAAGGAAGTGATAAGCTGGCGTCCACGCTTATTATCGACGCGGCCCAGTAATGCGCTAGCCGGCATCGCGATAGCATACGTGCATACCTGTTATCTTTGTGTACTTACGCGATTTCCGAAGAAAATAATTATAATTTCGAGCAGTTTGCTAGTCCCATATATGTATAGATTTTTTTTTTTTTAATTTTGGATCCAATTCTGTTAATAATGTGATTTTTTGCGGACAACTGCACAGAAAATATTTGTTTCATTCATCATCAAAACTTGGTTTTACTGACAGTTAAAGTATTGAATTATGTATATATATATAAAGTGTTGAATTTAATACATCGTTTAGGGTGAACGCGCCAGGGTAGCCCGCGAAATTCAAATTTTCTTACGTTTTTTGCAATTTGCAGGTCAGTATTAGGTTGTATGTGGATCAATATCTGATTCTCGACCGTAACACATATGTATTTACAGAATTATAATCATTAAAGTCATCAATACAATTCTCTAAGCCCAAGTAATTCTAAGAATGACTATTTCATTAAATCAAGACAATTGAGGATTATACTAACTTAAGGAGTTGTATTACTAATTCTAATGATTATAGTTCTGTAAATACATATATGTTACGGTCGCGAATCATACTTTACTCAACATATACCCAGACACTGAGCTGCAAATTGTAAAAGTCGTAAGAAAATTTGAATTTCGCGGGCTACCTTAGCGCTTCCCTCTTAATAAGCTTGATTAGTTCAGTTAGTCGTATCACTGTGTTATCTTTGTTTAACTTTACTGAATTAATAATTGTTTAGTGTTAATTGGTTAATATTGCTCAATGTTACAACACCCGACATGGTATTGCCACACAGTAGCTTAAAAAGCGCTCATGTCTACAATCAACGACAAAACTCGTTTGTTTTCATTCATAAATCTTTTCTGAAACTTTGGTTAACTTAGTGTTACTTACCTACTAGGTATATAAGAGAACGTAGCGTGTTCACTTAAAAGACCGGGATATAAGACCTCTTGTAGTGAAGTAAGTGATACGATAAGTGAAATTCGCAGAAACTAAATAGTTGAGTGTAGTGTGAAGTGGTAAAGATGGACTTCTTGCATTTGTGTCACTATCTGAGGGCATACGATAAGTGTGCCGGTATTGAGCCGACTAAAGATGCGGCCATTCTCGCGGTTCCCTGTGAATTTGGTTAGTATTTACATTTAGTACTAGCTTTTACCCACGGCTTAGCTTGCATTGAAGTCGGATTATCCCACGGGAATGTCCTACCGGGATACAAAAGGTAACAGACGTACCATAGAATGGTCCTACTTTGCTCCAATAAAAGGGAATTATGAATATTGTTTAAACTATTAATTATGAAATATACTCAGATGTATTAATTTAAAGCATGACATGTTATCTAACATATTTTTAAAGTTAAATCAACGTAATTAAGTATTTCATAATATATATAAAACTATGAATAAGGCGCAAAGTTACCCATGACCTTAGGTAACTTTGCGCCTGGGCATATTTCACAAGCAATCTCCATTGTGGAAGCTTTTTGAGCAAAGTTATACTTTCCTTATTCCGTGATTTACGCTTTACCTTTTTTGATAGTATCAATGGTCGAAAAATGGGTAAAAATTAAAATAAACCGTGTTTTTTGAAGAAATTTAATTACAAAATCACTTTGTTTCATTGGTTCTTTTATATTCTTCATTCATTTAAGAGAATTGGAGCATAATTAACCATATAGGAGCAAAGTAGGAACATTTTACGGTACAGAGTTACTTTCGCATTTATAATATGGATATTTGCTTTTATAATTATTTCCGTGCCTATGTATCTGCAGTTTCGTTGGTCGGACTCCCCACCCCGTTTTGTGGCAACTATGACAATGCTGTTGTTGAAAGAAACTAAGGGATACCTTATGTTTTGTAGTGAAAAGTTATCGGTAAGGGCAGACGACTCGTCCAAATTACTTCGATTTCACACTATAGTATACAAGTCGCAGTAAGATGGTTACAGCCGTCATTTCGTTATATCCCTAGGGATATAGCTATTTACCGTAATATACATAGTTATATGAAAGCGGTTCATAAGTGTCGGAGTGTCCTTTTGTTACTGCGACCGATTCGACGTAGCGACCAGTTCGACCGCTCGCTTCGCTCGCTCAGCTCGCGCGTAGTTGGTCACAGTTCTGACCTAACCGAACCTATTTGGTCGGAGTGCCCTAATAGCTATATTACTAGATCGTGTTCGATAGTTATGTTCCTAGTAAAATAGTTATAAATCGCTTTCATATAACTGTATTACGGTATATACGAGGAGGGATCAAAAAGTAGTGAGAATGAGATAGAATATAATGACTATTGATAACATAATAATTTATTTTTCTACATAGTCTCCGAGTCTCTCTACACACCGAGAGTCCAGCGCTTTTCCAAGGCTTCAATCCCTTTAAAAAAAAAGTTTTGTCTTGGTCCTGCAAAAAGCTCTCCACGGCATCCATCACCTCATTATCGTCTTCGTACCTGTTTCCCCTTAAGTATTCTTTCAATTTGGAGAACAGATAAAAATCGCTAGACGTCAGATCTGGTGGTCAACCAATTCGAAGCCAGCTTGTTGAATGGCAGCCATCGCAACTGCCGACCTGTGCGCGGGTGCGTTGTCGTGATGAAACAGCACGCCCCTTCGAAGTTTCCCTCGCCTTTTCTCTTTGATGGCATTCCTCTACTTGGGAATTAAAGCTGCATAATATTGGCCTGTAATAGTGGTTCCACGCTCCAGGTAATCAATCAACAATATGCCTTCCGAGTCCCAAAATATTGAGGCCATAACCTTGCCAGCCGATGCCACGGCACGAAACTTCTTCGGGGTCGGTGATGATGGCCGTTTCCATTACGAAGATTGCTGTTTTGTCTCGGGATCAAAATGATGGACCCATGTTTCGTCCATTGTTACGAAACGAGACAAAAAGTTTTCAGAATCTTTTTGAAACTTGCCCAACAATATCTTCGAAATGTCAAGTCGATTTTGTTTCTGACTGTCGGTTAACATTCTCGGCACCCATATTGCGGAGACTTTTCTCATATTCAAAGATTGTTTCAATATGGATTGAATACTTCCATATGAAATGCCCGTTTCTTGAATTAAGTATCGGATGGTAACTCTTCGATCGCTCAATACAATTTTCTCGACTTTCGCAACATTTTCTTGGGTAACTGACGTCGATGGACGGCCGCAACGATGTTCGTCTTCCGTGCTCGTTCTCCCTACTCGAAATTGAGAAGCCCACCTTGCGACAGTGGAATACGGCGGAGTAGACTCCTAATGTTGCCTCCAAATCGCAATGAATCTCTTGCGTCGTTAACTTTTTTAAACAGAGGTATTTAATAACGGCTCGCACTTCGTTTTTCTCCATTTTCGAGAACACGTTCCGACACGAAGAAAACAAATGACTACATTCAGAAAAAAACAAAAGAGAATCGAAGATTTTTTTCTTTATTAATATTACAAATATGTATCTGAGCTATGCCTGCCAGTATTAATTTTTTCTTACCAAGGAGTATGTCGTTCTCATTACTTTTTGATCCCTCCTCGTAGCTGTATCTCTAGGGATTTAACTATATCACGGCTACAAATCTTACTGCAACATACATATACCTACTAGAGTAAATTTTGATGCAAGTGCGGAAAGTTTGTCATTGCACTGAAGGTGGGATTTCAGCCCGGGCGAACCCAGAGTGTTAAGCACGGGAGTTAATTACACTGCATTTTGAACCAAAAAGCGGTGCAATAAGTGCCACTTTTCGAGTTAACATTTTTTATTTTGCGCCATTTTCTACGATTGAAATTCGTAAGAATTATAAACCTCGTCGCTCGAAAATAATCGAGCGACGTAAATGACGCTCTTCTAGCCACCTTTGTACGCCACACCCCAAAGAGGACGTATACAGTCAATTCCGCAAAATTCGAAATTGATTGATTCACGTTTCCTGAATCAATCAAACAAACATTTGTTTTAAGATTAATTAATTGATAATGTTATTTTAGTAGAGGTAACGAGATTGTCCCAATATTCAGCCGTTTAGGCTTCGTCCACATTCTAACGTGCACGCGGTACAACAGTGTATTTGCGCCGTTCCACAGCAGCCTATGGTCAAGCTAGGCACATGTACTTAGCTTCACTGTGTATGACTATGCAGGCGGGATCGTCCACCGAACCATGGCCTTTTTACGCACGAATGACAAACACGTGACTGACAAACAAATGAACCGCGCATCTTACGTGGCAAACGCCCCGTGCACTTCCTATGTAGTATTGGGGACATCGTTGCGCCACTTCTTCCCAGCTAAAACACTAGAAAGTGGTGAAAGGCAGACGTTTTGAGGGACTTTCTTAAGTAATTTTGACGTTCAAAAAGTGTTGATCCTCAGCCGTATTTTGATTTGATTCGAGTGGACGGTCGAGCAGTGTAACCTTCGAGGAACACGCACTCTAGACAGACACCGATGTGAACAACCCCTATAACGACTAGAATCTTATCAGCTTTTCTAATTTATTGAAAAATAAAACGGTGTTAATCATATCAACCGACTGCCCGCAATTAGATAACATTATGGATTTTATTGAGTTGCTTATCTTCTTTTATTATTACACGCTAATCCATTAAAACAAAAACAACATAGATACATAAACTCACGCCTTCTTCCCATGGGGGTAGGCAGAAACTGAAGAACGCCACCTACCACTATCCTTTCATAACATACTCCTTTTGCCTCATTTACGTTCATACATCTGGTTATACACGCACGCCGGTTGCGAGTACTACTCACCTGATCTCAGAAGAACATCAACAATAAGATCACTTATGTCCTCCTAGGGCGTCACCTCCCGGCGTTTCCAGTCACATCTGCCGTGTAAATACCTTTTGTTAGTGGCCTTTCCTTCATCCTCTCAACATGACCAAACCATCTAAGCATACTCTTTTAAATTTTTCTCACTACATCTCGTTTTAAACTGCACCGTTACTTTATCACATCATGCTTCAGCTTATCATTCATAGTCACACCACACATAATTCGCAAATCGTGAGGAAACCGGCATGTGACATCTACCAACCCGCACTGGGTCCGCGTGGTGGATTACAGCCCACTCTCTCGAAAAGAGGAGGCCTGTGTCCCAGCAGTGGGAACATTATAGGCTGATTATGTATACTTCTCAAACTAAATAGTTATATTGTCAAACTTTCAGGCGACACAGACCCACAGAGGCGAGCCTTAATCAAGGAGAAGACCAACAAGTACCTGTCGTACGCTGAGGAGATTTATAAGAATCATCTGTGTGATACTGAACAGAGTGTGAGTATTATCTTCATCATATAGTATACATGTAGTGTACACAAAAGGTATTTACACGGCAGATGTGAGTGGAAACGCCGGGAGGGGACGCCCTAGGAAGACATATTATAGTGATCTTATTGGTGATGTTCTTCAGAAAGGTCAGGTGCGTAGTACTCGCAACCGGCGTGCGTGTACGGCCAGATGTATGAATGTAAACGAGGCAAAAGGAGTATGTAAGGATCGTAGCAGGTGGTGTTCTGTAGTTTCTGCCTACCCCCATGGGAAGAAGGCGTGAGTTTATGTATGTATATAGGGTGACTGGTAATTAGTGACCGATACTTAAACACATGATAACAAGCAACTTTTACTATGGCACCAATCCTGAAATCGCGAAAAAAAAACTCAGCTCTTCCTTACATTTATGTTCGCATAACTCGTCAAAATGTAGGGACCAGCTGATTTTTTAATTAAGGATCTCAGAGTACTTTTTGATAAAAATCTGACCTTTGTCCCCCACATCGAGAACATTATTAAGAAAGCGTCTAAAATGCTGGGGTTTGTAATAAGAAATACTAGGGGCTTTAAACAGATTGGTACCAAAAAGATGCTGTACTACAGCCTTGTACGAAGCGTCCTAGAGTACTGCAGTGTTGTATGGAGACCACATTACGCCACACATAAGTTACTTTTGGAAAGAGTTCAAAAACGGTTTTTGTGGCACCTTGCATTTTCTAAAGGAAAAAGTAAACAGCTGCTCTCCTATAATACCCGTCTCAATTACTTCAAAATGCGCTCGCTATCAACTCTGAGAGAAATTAATGATGCCTTGTTTCTCTATAAGTTGCTTAGAAATAAAATTGACTGCCCTAACCTACTGGGTCTCCTAAAATTCCGTGCCCCAGCCCGATATCCGCGTAATCCCATCACGCCATTGTACCCTCCCTTGCGCAGAACAGTTCTGGGTGCCAACTCGCCGATTTCACGGCTGTGTAAAGTCCTAAACAGTTGCAGTAATCTTACTGATATTCACCATGACAGCATAGGACAATTTTGCAAAGTAATTATCGAGCACTGTTCTCACAACCAATGATTTTACCACAAATGTTAATTTTTTATTTTAAGATTGTGTATGTATAATTTTAAGATAATGCTATGAATGTATTTGAAATATTTAGGATGTGATTTTTGTTAATTGATGATTGATTGTTGTTTGATTTTAATATTAATTTTGATTCTGAAGTTAATTTTTATTTTTATTTTATTTGTAACTAAGTTTTATTTTTAATTTTGATTTGTTAATTTTATCATTTTTTTTAAATTTCTTAATGTGTTTTAAATCTGTTTCTTAATTAATTGCAATGGACTTCATTTTTTTTGTTGTTGTTTTTTGATGCTGTTATTAATGCAAATTACCAAAAAAATCTTGAATAGCTTTAGATTGTAAGTACCTTTTTTGGCTTTATAACATTGATTATAGATAACCTTTATTGGTGCATGTTGTGTTAGCCTGTAAGTAATTGTTGCACTTAAAAACGTACTATTATGCAAGTATTATTGTAAATATTTGGTGTAAACAATTGTTGGCTAACCTAAATAAATAAATAAATTTCATCAAATAGTCATTTAATAGGGTAATATGAACTTAGAGATTGTTATTAATGATTTTTATGATTATAATAATTCTATAAATAAATATTTGAAACGTCCGCGAATCATATTTAGATCAACATACAACCTGATACTGTCATGCAAATAGCAAAAAACATAAGAACACACAACACAAAACAGTTTAATTAACCACACGATTAACATAATACACTAATCACTGAATATCTTTTTACAGCTGCTACCCGACCGCGATGACAACCTACGACCGCTGCACTGTCCCATACCGATCTCTATGTTAAAACGTCCGTACGAAGAGCTGTCGCTGTACAGAGTGCTGGACATTCTGGGCTCTAGTATCATGTTAGTGCTGCATCGACGGGAACAGGCGTATTATGCTATGAAGGTAACATATTTATACGTGAAATCAGAAGGCTTGCTCCCGTAGTTAAAACGTTCAAAATCTTGTCGCAATCATCTCGGCGACAATCAATGTCAAAAACTTACGTAAATTAGAAGTATTTTTGACAGATCGAGACAGATTAGAATGCAAAAGTTCTTAAAAATACAGGAAGCACGAAGCTAAAAACAGCATAATATGTCAGAAAAATAACAGTAATTTATTTTAGTATACAGGGTGTAAGGAACAGCCCTCCGCAAACTAACAGGGTGTATTCAGCTCCTTATTTTGAATCATATTCCACCGGAAATATTCTCAGGAAAATTTTCATTTTTTTATCGTTTTTTCAGTTACTATTCCTTTATTTCAATGTAAAATTACATTCTCTGTACGCAGCACTCCATTTATATAAATAAAACAGCTAAAAAGCCGAAGGCTCTCTGCGCTACCGATCGCTACGCGCGTTTTGCCACGGTAACGATACATTGCATGTGAGGTAATAAAACAAATCGTGTTTATTGCATTCCCATAACGTTCCTAAAATAATTTCAAGTACCGGTCATCTTAATATGATATACTGAACTCGCCCCATCAGTCTGCGGAGGGTTGTCCCTTACACCCTGTATACCCAAAATATTAAAGCATAACGCGAACCTATTTCGAACCGCTCCCACCACAATCTGCTCGTCCAATAAGGGCGCAACTTTAGAATGTTCTAGCAGCCGTGTGAGAAACAGACGACGCGCACCCTTCTCTTTGACATTAGCCGTCTGACGTCCGTCAACTGGGCTGCGCACCAAAAATGGAATCTTAAATACTTTACGAAACTTTATCTTCGTCCCGAACCCTATTGTTTTATTTATATATTTTTCTACTCTCATATCGTAAAATTCGAATTATAAACTTGAAAATGAATTTATATTGACATACTTTATAAACACAATAACGAAATTTAAAAATAGGATCATATTATAACAATTTTTCTCTAACAAAATAATGTTCTAATACAATTTTTTTTTACCAATACATACAGGGCAAATACAAAAAGTTAATATCACCAAGGAGTTTCCATCAATTATTTTTTTCTAATTGAACTCATATGCGGGGCGCGCCATTTTTATAGCATTACAAAAAAGTTTTGATTCCAATTTATACTTGTCTGTGGCAGCGCCCACTTTAGCGCATGCCCGGTGATGTGCTGGGTTTTGGCGCCGTTCATATGTTTTGTTGTACTGAATTTCGTGGGAAAATTTTTATTTTTGCTTAAAAATGTCTGATATCAGTGAATGTGAAGAAAATTTGACTCCGCCTGATATTTTAGATACGGCGACGGAAATGACTCGTCTAATAGGGCACTTCAACGATCTTTCGTGAAGGTTGAAGAAAAATTTAACGCAATCTCATAGTGCTTTCTAGGACACTAAACGGCCATAGACATCATAACAATAAAACTTCTATTGTGTCTCGTACAGCGTCTTTGAAAGCATTAAAATCCTCCACCTCCTTTTGTAACACAAAAATATTAAGAGGGCCTAAATCTATTGACGAAAATATAACAATGTAATCAATTGACGAACTAATAAATAATATTAATTTAATAGGTAATTATTAAAAACACATTTCTATTGTGTTATAAACTCAGCTCAATAAGAATTATGGTCTGTTTTTGAGATGAGTTAAATAAATCAATCAATCAATCAACTCAGCATATCGCAGTCCACTGCTGGACATAGGCCTCTCCCAGTACGCGCCTCAAAACCCTGTCCTCCGCCTTCAGTTAAATAAATGCCACAATAAAAATACGTTTTTAATAATTACCTATTATATTAATATTATTTGTTAGTTCACCTAAAAAAGCATCTATTCATTTAACATTCTCAAAAATTTGGTCCCGTCCGTGTGAGCGAGACAGATGACAAAATGTGATAGCCCTCTTAAGTGATGGCTTTGCTTCGCTATCATTGCCAAAAAACCCTTCCTATTTTATATCTTTTCATCCACAGGTGATCCAGAAAGTACCAAACAACCTAACAGAATTCGATGCATTCTTCCTCCAACGAACAAACGAAACCCGACAACCAGTGTTGCCAACCGTAATTCCATACATGGTGCCGCTACAAGCATACATAGAAACCAACAACTTAATATTCCTAATACTCTCTTACGCACCGGGGAAGAAACTATTCGAGTACATCAAGAACTATACAAAATCATTGCCAGCAACACCAGCAAGAGAGGTTAACCTAGAAAATGTGTTCACAGAACCGAAGAACAAAAATGTTGAACAGAATGATAATGTTGGTAATACCAGTAGTACCAACCTGTTGGAGAATGTTGAGCCGTCCAACAATAATGAGAATCTCTCAGTGAATGAACTAGTGTTGAACTCTCAGAAGCTGTTGTTGACGGTTGATAAGGTGTTGTGCGAGGTACCAGAGGCAGTGACTGATAAGCAGACTGATCAGGTTGATAACGCTTGTGATACCCCTACTTTTAAAAGAGTGAGTTGTTTTCGTAGTATTTGAGAAGTGTGTGACAATATTCTGTTTTGAAAGTGAAGATTACTTTGGAAGTTAAGCTAGTGGCAGATTGCACACCTGTTTACTTTGTCATACAGAGATTAGATAAAATCCTAAAGCCATCATCATCATTCTCCTGCCCTCATCCCAATTTATTCGGGGTCGCCGCAACATGTCTTTCTCTTCCACACTTCTCTATCAGTCGTCATCTCGGTAGTCACCCCCTTTCTATCCATATCATCTTTCACATAGTCCAACCATCGTTTCTTTAGTCTTCTCCTACTCTATTGGTCATCCACATTCATCGATAAAATCCTAAAGTATCCGACGATTTTGTAGTAGATACCAGCAACAACAAAAGTAGATTACCGCTGTCTATTATTTCAGAAAGGTTTATGAATGAAATCTTGCCAATAGGGGATGATGACATTTTTTTTTTATTCTAAAAAATATTTGTTGGCAAACAGTGCAAACAATATTACAAAAAGTGTAAAAGCTTAAAAAATTGCCAAGTTATAAACGTTTTAAAATAACTGCTAGACAAAGATGGTATGGACGGTAGCACATCAAGCTACTACAATCTGCCAAAGTTCTTTAATAGATTTTCAACTTTATCGCTAAAGCATTAGGTTCAAGGTTGATTAAGAAAATTTGACAGTTTCGGATAGCTTGACCTGCTGGCGTCTGTACTATCACAGAAGTGACGTCACGACTATGGAACTTCCTAGCGCTATACATACATTGTCCGTACTGCGCACAAGGACGGAAATAATCCCTTCCAAAAACTTTTAAAGCGTATAGCTTCTCCATATTTCCATCGATTTTACAGATTTTTTCAACTAGATATAGATTACATTATTTGTTCGAATACCTATAACTATACATCTATACAAATAAATAAAATTGAAGTGTCTGTTTGTAATGCCAAAATAACGACTTTTTACTAAATGCATACGAAAGTATATACGGCACTTATAACAAAAAAGCAATTTTTACAAATTTTGTCTGTCTTTCTGTCTGTTTGTTCCGGCTAATCTCAGAAACCGCTGGACCGATTTTGACGGGACTTTCACTGGCAGATAGCTGATGTTATGGGGAGTAACTTAGGCTACTTTCATTTAAAAAAATTAGGGTTCCGCGCAAAAAAAAATAAAACCCATGAAATTGTGAACAAAAATTCGGATTTCAAAAATTCTTTTTGCCTTAGGTAGCCCAATACTGGAGGATAGTTATAGGCTAATTAACATCGCGCTACGACCCTTAAGAGCCGAGCAAAAAGAAAAAAAGTCAGAAAGAACACTAAGCGAAAACGAAGTAGGTAATAGCGCGGGCGGGTGATGCAACGCGACGGGTCGGGGGACGAGGGAGTTTTATTAAAATGTAGCTGTTATTTTAGTTAATTTTGTATCTTACGACTTCCACGCGAACGAAGTCGCGAGGCACAGCTAGTTTCTAATATATTAGTCATCATCCCTATAAGACTTGATAGTTTGATTAAAATTACCGACTGCGATTTTTATTCGGATATATTTTGAAAATCACCAACAAATGTCCTCACTTAAAATTTTGAAATGATTATTTGACAGGTGCCAAAATTATCATCATCTTCATACCCTTATTCCATTTTATTTGCGGTCAGCTCAGAATATTGTCTTCTTTATTACATCCGCCATGATGATTTTAGTTCTGTAAATACATATTTGTTAAAGTCGCGACCTGCAAATTTGCAAAAAACGTAAGAAAACTTGAATTTTTCGGACTACCTTGGCGCTTTCGCCTTAACATAACATCACGCCTGTCATCCCCGACATAGTATAAAGAGAGGAAGTACGTTATCTTCATACAAACGCACCGCGCGCGGCTTGTATGTGTGCGCCAAAGTATCTATGCGTCGCCGCACGCACACTTAAACAAATCTCGGCCCATTTCGCAGTGCGCCAGTCGGGGCTAACATCGCACGAGGTTCGCGCGTCACGGCTTTTCGGCACCGCTAAATGAATGAAAAATGTGTGATAATCGCAGGAGAACGTATTGCTGTGTGTTTGGGTTTGGCTTTTTTTTTATAAATAATACTGCTATGAATCTTGAATAAATTTCTGTGTTTGTTAGGAAAACCATTGTTGAACTTTATTGACTAATGATCACTGAATTAGTTATACAGAGACATGTGTTATCTTTGGCAAGGGCCGGGCTTTAAACTAATGAATTGGTGACAGTACTATCAGTAACCTACCGTTTACTCGTGCTCATCACCGCCCCGCGCCGCCCGTCTGCTGGCCCGTCGCTCTTTCTTTCATCGTGAAAGGTTTCATCATCGTTTAGGTACCCAGACAATACAAGTAAAAAATACAACTTCCCAACCCTTGCCAATTTATTGGCACTGAATTAAAATTTAACTAAAAGTGACAACCCTGAGACAGTAGGCAATTATATCGCGGATTGTGCCGGAGATAGCCTACTTCAAACTCAAACTCAAAGCATTTATTTCAATTAAACCAATTACAGGCACTTTTGAATTGTCAAAGAGTCGGTCAGTTAGTCAGAAAATTGAAGCTAGTCGCCCATTCCAAAACGTAGATCTCTATGGAGAAGAATGGGCAAGAAACTCCATGGACACTCTTTTAAATCAAAATTGTTACAAAATCCTGGGTAGGTACATTGTTATTGTTCTTGTTGCTTCTATATGTGAGAACAATGTAAAAAATAGATAATTAAAACAATTTAAAATATAAGATTAAAAATAAGCCCTGGCAGCTAAGAGATGACCAGTCTCCACTGACGGCGCCCGTTCACGAACATGACGCGTGGATCAGCACCATCCAGCTCAACCATTTTGTAGGGAACCGAATGATCCAACACACGCGCCACCATCAGCGAGACATTTAAGTGAGCATGACATACTCTCAACTGCCATACTCTTTCAAGTCAACATACCTACATCATAACATAAAACCGCTCCATGGTACTCTTATACTATACTACTTCCTCTCTTTATACTATGTCCCCGATGTTCGAGTTTGGTTAGGCAGAGGTGCACCTATAGTACACCCACATTTCGCTAGTTATGTTTAAGTCCCATGTAAGAGGCGAGCCTATTGCCATCAACCGGGCACTAATCCTGACTCCAGGCTGCTACTGAGAAATTCCCTTCTTTAAATTTGCCTTATTATAACATTTCAGCCGGAATTACCCGGTCGTGATGTTTTGCCACCGTCAGCTGTATGCAAATGGGGAGCGGAGATACTGACCGCTATTGAGAGCTTGCACAACAGCGGAGTTATTTGCAGGTAACGTTCAGCTATATAGCGTAGTCCACAAGAAAAAAGGAAGTATTTAATTGATGCTCTAAAAATTTATTGACATTCTAATGATGTACGCGTTTTTAATAAATGAGCCTCTAAAAAATTTTTGTGCTTCTATTGATATAGGTACGCTTTTTGGAATGAAGTTCTTTTACGCGTCTTGTGGTAGGAATAAACTGCCAGAAATCGTCACGCGAAAAAGCGTTCAAATTTGTATGCCCCCTCGATGCAACTTTCTGTCTATTGAGAAAGTTTGAATTTACACTCTCATTCTTTCTCATTTATACTTTTTTTAGTGTGAAATAAAAATCCCAGATGGCGGCTTCGAAAATATACAAATTTTTCGTCATGGGCGTCGTTTTCATAGTTTTCGAGGGTGCTTAAGCCTATAGTGACGTTAAAATATAAATCCAAGATGGCGGCTGCGAAAATTTTGTTTTTGTTTTAAACCATACGTGAGAACGAACTTCGTTCCTGTCGGGGCTCCCCCGACCGCACACGTTTTTAAATAAACATGCCTCTTTTAACTTCCCGGCCTTTTCTCAAAGTTGGTCGCAATAACTAACCTTTTTTTTTTTTTTTGTTTCGGAGTGGAAAATCCTCATGGATGTCCTCCGCCCTGGGGTGGGCGGAGGGGTCTGTCAGACTCTTACTGACTAAAAACCACCCCGGTGTTCCATCTCACACCTACGCCGAGGGTCGCGGGAACTTACGATCCTTCCGCAACCCCCGGCTGGTGCCGGCCCGCCACGGCAGGCCTCTCCTCGTGTCGAGGGGGGAGTGAGGTGTTTGACTCCCCCCGCGACGTCGAAGAGGGGCGCGCGTGGAACACTACGCGCCGCCACCTCGGGTCCGATGTATGGGGGGCGACGGACGTCCCCGAGTCCGTCGCCCCTGGACCCATTTAGGGGGGCTGGAAGAGGGCGTCGTCCGCCCTCCGCCGACGCCCAGTGCGCCTGCTGCGGGCTGGGTGAGAGGATGTGATCTCCCTCTCCCTTTCCGCAGCCTCCTTCTGCGAGATGACTGTCTCGCAGAAGGAAACCACCGCGTCCCAGGACTCCTCGCTGCCGACCATCGAATTAACGACAGCCGGCAGCGACAGGTCATTGCCTACTCTAGAGATGAGGGCACGGCGCGGTTCCTCCCAAGCGGCGCACTCTGCCAGCGTATGCCGTGCCGTGTCCTCCCGACAGTCGACGCAGTGGTGACACCGGGCGTCTGGCTCCCTGTTTATGCGACACAGGTACTTCCCGAAGCAACCATGCCCCGAGAGCACCTGCGCCACCCGAAACGACAAGGAGCCGTGCCTCCTCCCGAGCCAAAGGTCGAGCACCGGCCGGACCGCCTCGATGGTGCCGAGGCCGGCGGTAGGGCGTGAGAGCCTGTCCCGCCATTCCGCCACCAGGACCTCGCGAAGCAGCGACCGACGCTGCTCCATTAGTCACTGCATCGGTCGCTCACCTCGCGCCTGCATTTCCTCGCGCCACCGATACAATGACGAGATCGTGCGATACCCCCTGATGACTCTGACGGCCATCGCTCTCCGCGGCCTCCGCAGAACAGCAATGCTACCGGCCGTCAGGTCAGCCGCCCAGATCGGGGCCCCGTACAGGGCCATCGATCGCACGATCCCCACGTAGAGTCGCCTACAGGCGGCGCTCGGGCCCCCCAGATTGGGAAGCAGCGTTGACAGCGCCCCAGCCGCGCCCATCAACTTGGGCACCAGCCGCCGGAAGTGGGGTCCGAAGTCCCACCGGCTGTCGAGCACCAATCCCAGGTACTTCATGGTAGACTCGACAGCGATCCGGACCCCCCCGACCACTATGTGTGATCCGGGCGGCGGCGCCCGCCGGGGACCATGGAACACCATGGCCTCCGACTTGTTGAGGGCCACCTCCAGGCCGAGGCGCCGTATGCGGCCCACCACCTGTGAGATCGCAGCCGTCGCCAGCAACGCTGCCTCCCTGTGCGAACTCCCCCGGGCCGTGACCAGCGTGTCGTCCGCATAGCACGTCAGGTCCACGCCCGGCTGGAGTTCACCCCTCAGCACCCAGTCGTACCCGATGTTCCACAGGAGGGGGCCTACGACCGAGCCCTGTGGAACACCGCACGACATGAGGCGCTGGTTTGTGCCATCACATCCCACGTAGGTGACACACCTCTCCGACAGATAAGCCCCAATTAGGCGGCGGAGGTAGAGAGGCACCCGGTGATACCGCAGTGCCTGTCGGATACAACTCCAGGGCAGGGTGTTGAAGGCGTTGGAGATGTCCACCGACACCGCCATCATCACTCCGCCCCGGGACACCGTTTCCTCCGCCAGGACTCTCACCCGTGACACAGCGTGTATGGTGGAGCGCCCGCACCGAAATCCGAACTGACACTCGTCCAGGTCCGGCCCCGCTCCGCACAAGTGGCCGACGAGGCGGGCTGCGATAATCCGCTCAAACAGCTTACCCACCTCGTCGAGCAGCACTATGGGCCGATACGCTGACGGCGAATCGGCAGGGCGCCCCGCCTTCCTGAGCAGGACCAGACGACCAGTTTTCCACAGAGTGGGAAACTGGCCCCGCTCAAGGCACGCTGTGTAGAGACCTCTCAGCTGGGGCTCCAGCTCTTTCAGAGCGAGGGCTAATACTTGGCCGTGAATCCCGTCGGGCCCCAGAGCCACGTTCTTGGCTCGGAGCCGCATCACGGCAGGCCTCACTTGATCTGCCTGTGTCACCTCTGGGACGCTGATGGCGTTCTCATCTTCAGGCTCTGCGGCTGTGGGCAAATCCATCGGCGGCGGGGTATGCTCCGCTCTAGCCGGGAAGAGGGCTACGACTACCTCCTCCAGCAGCTCAGGTTGGAGACTCTCCGTGAGTGGGGGCGCCGCGGCTCTGAGTTTCCCCCGAACCGCACGATAAGGGCGCCCCCATGGATTCCCGTCTAGAATCTCCAACATCTCCTCCCTGGCTCGCGTCTTCGCCTCGCCGATGGCCAGCCACAGAGCCTCCTTCGCCGCGCGGTACACCTCACACAGCGCGGCTTCTTCGTCAGGGACCCGACGACGTCTCCTCCGGTATCGGGTGTACCGGCGTCTAACCGTCACGCACGCGATGCGTAGCTGCGCAATCTCGGCAGAGCAATAACTAACCTACGCCGACCAAATGGGTTTGGTTAGGTCCGAACTGTGACCAACCACGTGCAATCGCCCTTGTGTTCACATTGTGGAATGCAATAAATACAGGGTGAAATTAAATTAAAATACCCGTCACGAGAAGCTATAAATTATGTAAACATACATCTTTTACTAAGTAAACATTTTATACTGCGAGATAAGAATAAATTGACCATATTCAATCGACATGAAATATAGACGGGTTATATGAAAGTAACAACCTATTTAATTTAGTCGGATCATATTTTAACGACGCAAAGCGCTATCGTTTGTGTTTCTTGGTACCGGAACGCGTCCGTCGCAGGGATTGTAAACTCACGCATCGAATCTTAAACAAATCCAAATGTTGTGAACTCCTGAACACTTGTTTACAAAATTTATAGCTTCTCATGACGGTTACTTTAGATGGTGAAGCTTAACATACATGAGGGGTATCGATATCTTAGGACGATAAAAAAAAAGGTTGCCAAAGTTCATAATTTCAAGTGACAGCTGATTACGGGCAAATGCCAGCTGCTGGGGGGTTTGTTGCGCCACTTCATCCCAGCTAAAGCATTAGGAAGTGGTCAAGGGCGGACGTTTTGGGGGACTTCTTATGTAATTTTTACCTTCGATAAGTGCTGATTCTCAGCCTAGTTTGAATAAATGACTTTTGATTTTGATGAGTTTAGATAATCATTTAATGTCATCATTTTAAGATATCGATATCCATCACGTCCGTTACATTTCGTATATTTAATTGAGAGTACATTTCCTGACAGCAATCTTTTCTCAATTTCAGAGACTTAAACCCGTCAAACATTCTCCTAGGCGACCGGGGTCAGGTCATCCTAACATACTTCATACACTACCCGGGCACGGACATGAGGCTATCGAAACTACGGACAACACACCCAAATGCTGTAAACATGTATATAGCGCCGGAAGTATACGTCAGTACGATAGACGAGGGTATGGAGCTGGATCGAGTGTGTGACTATTGGAGCTTCGGAGCCGTGCTGTATGAGCTCATGTGTGGAGTGGTGAGCTATTTATTATTATACTAGCTGTGCCCCGCGACTTCGTTCGCGTGGAACTCATAAGATACACAATACTGGATGATTTTTTTTACCGTCTCGAAATTTTTACAGGGTGTTCTACCCATGAATATGAACAACTTTCAATCAGCTGATTCATACAAAAGTCCTCGACCAAAATGTATGAATCAGCAGATTTTTTTTTTCGTGAGACCAGAGTTGGTCCCATAGTGAAAGTTGTTCATATTCATGGGTAGAACACCCTGTAAAAATTTCGAGACGGTAAAAAAAAAAAAAAATCATCCAGTATAACAGCCACATTTTAATAAAAACTCCCTCGTCCCACGACCCGTCGCGATGCATCGCCCTCCCGCGCTATTACTTCGTTTTCGCTTAGTGTTCTTATTTTTATAACTTGTCAAAATGTAGGGAACACCTGATTTTTCTCGATTTCAGGTTTGATCAAAAGTTGTTCATGTTCGTTAATGATGAGTATAGTGACCCCTTAGAGTTATAGGATATCAGCAAAAGGAACACGTATAGTGATTCTTCATATTATAATTTCAGCCGCTGTCGCATTATCACCGCAGCGTGTTCACGTCGCACACGATACTGCATCTGCCAGACGGACTGCCGATTGAGGTGCAGTCTCTACTCTCGCAGGTAATATAATACTCTCTTCCGCCTGACGCAGGTCCTCACCGGACACGGGTGCTTCGGGAGGTACCTGTTCCGGATAAGGCGGGAGGAAACGCCCGGGTGTCACCACTGTGTGGATCGCCCGGAGGACACGGTGGAGCATACGATGGAGGTCTGCCCGGCTTGGGCGGAGCACCGCCGTGTCCTCGCGGAAGCGATCGGCGGCGGCGATCTCTCGCGTCCGGCCCTGGTCCAGGCCATGGTACGGAGCGAGAGTGCATGGGAAGCCATTAACTCCTTCTGCGAAGCAGTAATGCTCGTGAAGGAGGAGGCGGGACGCGTGAGGGAGAGGCAAGCTTTGCACCCTCACGCCCCTAGTCGCCGCAGGAGACGCCCTGGGCGTCGGGAATTGGCAGCTGATTCCCGGCCACCGTAGGCGCGGGCTTGCGGACGGCGAGCAATGGGTAGCTCGCCGTCCGGTAAGGACCAAGCCCGAGTCGACGGCGCGTCGTGTTCCACGCGCGCCTCAAAGAGATGTCAGCACTATTGACGGGGTCCGCTAGGGCCGATGCCAGCTAGGGTTGCGGGATGTTCGAAAGAGTTACCGTGGCCCCAGCACAGGCAACAGAAGGAACACGGGTGGGTTTTAGTCAGTAAAAGTCTGACACGCCCTCCCGCTCCGCCCAGAGCGGGAGAAGTCATTTGATGATTTCCCATCCACAAAAAAAATAAAAATAAAAAGGTAATATAATACTCTGAGTAGAATCAGTCTATAATTTTGAGCTGCACGATTACTGACAAATGCTTGCACTGACTGGACAGGTCCACTCAAATACGTGGTTCTTTCCTCAAAAGTAGAATAGAATAGAATACTTTTTATTATGTAGGTACACCTTAAATATTAAAGATATAAAAGTAGAAATTTTACAAGGGGTGACACAATTGGCGGGCTTATCGCTAAGAGCGATCTTTAAAGACAACCTCACAGCGGCGAGGTGTGAATTTTTGTTAGAAAAGCCAAAGCGAAGCCAGTTTTAACTTACTTATCAATAAAATAAAAATTAATTTATTTACTTAGCAATAAAAGTCATTTCCTTACTGAATTTAACTTCATAGAGGGAAGCGGAAGAAAAATTGTTCAGTTCTCAGACAAACTCAGACAAAAAACTGTAGGTTTTTAATCTTATGATATATTAAACTGGTATTAAATATAATTATGTAATGTGATGTGATACACAGTTACACACATAGGTGTACCATAATATTATTTGGCAATAGTAAACATTAAGAAGAGTGGTTGTTTCGAAGGGAAGCCGATAGAATCGGGTTGTATGGAGGCGCCTCAGCCATAAGAGAATATGCAGTTTTTTTTTTCACGAAATCAGTAAAATCCAGTAATATAAAGCCAAGAAAAGTATTTAAAGCTAAATTCAACTACTGCTTGTGGCTCAAAAAAATTATGAAACTCCAACAATTGTCTACTACAGTTCAAACGTCCGTTTCTGTCGCGGTCATGATGTGACGTCATTGCTGCCCCCACCTCGTTACTGCTATGTTTATATCTGTTTTTTACGGTTTTTTTAGCCCCAAATCATATGAAGTAAATTATTTTTTGTCCTTTATTCAAGCAGAAATCGCACTTACTTACCTTAGTGAGACTTTGCAAATAATAGATTTTTATTAATATATTTTTTATGTCACTTCCGGCATTGTCGAAGACGACACGTTTTGAGTTTGCGCTCCATTCCACAAAAAAAGCAGAACCTAAAATAATGAATTTTATAATAAGTAATGCATTAAAAAATGTAAAAAAGAATGAAGTTTCTTAACTCCTATACATACGTATATTTAAATAATTAATAAGTTTTGAATTACGTGCATATTCCCTATTGATATTCGTTTCTGTAAGTAGGATTACTAAAACGCTTTTACATAAATCGTATCGTTCTACGTGTTTATCACAGTAGTCAAATTATTATTATGCTAAACGACAGCAAGCTTCGGTAATAATAAAGTTGGCTTCTTGCCCACAGTTCAATAATCTGTATGATAGTCATCTAATATTTCGACTTAGCATTCGCCAACGTCCATACTACGTTGAATACACCGGTTCTCGTCCGATCACCGAAGTTAAGCAACATCGGGCGCGGTCAGTACTTGGATGGGTGACCGCCTGGGAACACCGCGTGACGTTGGCTTTTTGCATTTTTTTTTTTTGTATGAATTGTTATTTGAATTTGAATTATGTAGGTAATGATATTTTATTTTACTAATTTTTATCACTTTAAACTAAAATTGTATTTGTTAAACATTTGTAAAAGGTAATCTCTGAAAGTACAAGTACTAATCCGATTACAAAGTGTTTTTCACTGATATATCATTGCCAAGTCTCATAGCATAAACATATTTTATGGTAAAACAAGAAATTACGCGGGCAAAAGCTAGTATCAAATAACTACCAAGCATATTGATAACATAAATCGTATCAGTCCAAAGTATCGATCTTGAAGATCAAACGAAATCAGACAATAGTGGCATTATTAAATTAATTGTAATCAGAATAACGATTTCAAGTGCACTTGTTGTTATTAATCATTGCACGATAACTGCATAATTATCAATAGAATATTGAATGCCAAATCATTTATTTCGGGTAGGCCATTAAAAGGGACTTTTGAACGTCAAAATGTACAAGAAAATAGAATTGATTCTAGGTGCCGCTTCTCAAAGGTTTCGTATGGAGAAGAATGGGCAAGAAATTTCATACCTAGCCAATCTTTTAAAATGTTTTACAATATTTTGTAAACATAGAATAAAATTATTATACTGCAATAGGTACAAAGTATTAAAAAATTTGCAATGACAGATAAATTAGTTGATTGATACATGGTGCTCATATATTTACAAATATTGCAACCATTGACGATTTTTCCAAAAGCTGTAGTTAGTGGTACTGTATTTCGACGTCTCACACATCGGCCCATTAGCTCAGTTGGTTAGAGCGTCGTGCTAATAACGCGAAGGTCGCGGGTTCGATCCCCTCATGGGCCACATTTATCTTTTTGTGTTTTTTAGGATTGTGTGAAAACAAAAGAATGTTTGAATTTTTTATTTTAGATATGATCATACTATTTTAGTTGCTGTTGAAACATGGTAGAATAGTTTGGAAAATAATATTGTTTGTTTGTAAATATGGGATGAACTTTGTGCATGCATAATCAGCCTATAATGTTCCCACTGCTGGGACACAGGCTTTCTCTCTGTGAGAGGGAGTGGGTAATCCACCACGCGGGTCCAGTGCGGGTTGGTAGATGTCACATGTCTTGGATTATTGGTTCTAGGAAATTCCGGTTTCCTCACGATGTTTTCCTTCACCGTTTTGAGAGCAGTGGTGATGAAATAATTTACACTATGATATTTATGCCTGATGTTATGTAACCTGCCTGATGTTATTTATTTTAACATTTTTTTTTTCCAATTTCCAGCTTCTAACCTACGAGCCATCAGAACGTTTGGGCGCTGGCAAAGACGGCATCGAAGAGATAAAACGCCATCCATACTTTAAACACATAGATTGGCAGTACATATACGACAGCTGGACTGTGCCCGACTAGCTGTGACGTCACAGTGTGGCTGTAGAGTACATTGTTGTGTAGTGGGTGTTATGTGGCTGGTGGACGTATTAGTTCCTAAGTAACCTTAGACGCCTGTCCCACTGCCGACGATAAAACGGCTAGCTATCGCCTATTTTCTCGCTCAAGAAACGTACAACAGATGTAGGTCTCGTGTCAGTAATAAGTACATTTATTAGTAGTTGATCGGCGAGAACTCTCTCTCCTATAGTTTGTCGAAGCGACAAGAGCTTCAAAGAAAATAATCGCTCAGTGATGCTCGTTTGGCGGGCAGAACACTCGCTAAGAGACTCTCTTGGTACATACGCATACCAGCAAGTGACTGGGCAGTAGATTCTACTGGTTGCACTCGCGTACTCGCTCATAGCCCAGCGACAAAACTATCCGAACTACACACATTCTGCTCGTCAACACGTTTCTAGCTCTACTCGTTTCTCGATAGTCGTCGGCGGTGGCACAGATGCCTTAGGTCCGTACTAAGAAAGATATCCAAAGTTATATGTTACCCCGAATTCGGTATTATGTTAAAAATTTCGAATATTCCCATTGTTGGGACCCAGGTCTCCTCTCTTCGAGAGGGAGTGGGCTGTCATGTACCACGCGGGCCCAGTGCGGGTTGGTAGATGTCACATGTCTTCGAATTTTTTGTTCTAGGACATGCCGGTTTCCTCACGATGTTTTCCTTCACCGTTTTGAGAGCAGTGGTGATGAAATTATTTACACAAAGTAAAGCGCCTGGCTGGGTTCGAGCCTACGACCTACAACTTGTAAGTCGGGGCCGTTACCACTGGGAATTACTATATGACATTTTTCCAATATATTCCAAAGCCATGTCACAGTATAATATATTAGATCTTTATAGTACAACCAATATTCCTATCTTTATCTGATAACGAAAAATGTTAAATATACTATAGTTTAGCTCGGCCTATAATGAATTGTTTAATAAAGCCTAGTAGTTTATTTTAGAAATATTTAAAGTTTCTAAGTTGTTTTCTTGTCAGTTTTTAAATGTAATTTATTCTTTATTACACGTTATTTAATTTTTTTTGTTATTTTAAATTCTAGAGTTCCAAGAGTACGTCATACTTATTCTTCAATAAGTTTGAGAATATAATCCGGGGCGGCACAAAGGGAATTTATAAAGTTATAACGTAACATCACGACTGACTGTATTCCCCGGTGGCGTAGATAGAAGTGCATGTTACTCTCACATAGTATCATGTAATAGGGATTTCATTGAAAATGGTGTGAAAATTATCTCTGCGGAGCTTATATACTGTAGTGTGATATCATAGACGTAAGTCATACAATGTGGATCTGGACGTACGACATTAAATTAAAACAAACACAGTACCGTAAAACGGGGTGAATCGGGACGAAACTTTAAAATGGATTTTCACGTTGAAATAATATAGTTTGTTACCAAATAGGACTCTAGTGTTTACCGTACCTACAATAATTAACAATTAAGTGTCCTGGTTGGTAACAAACTATATTATTTCAACGTTAATATCCATTTTAAAGTTTCGTCCCGATTCACCCCTGCATCCCTATTCACCCCGTTTCACGGTACTAGTCCATCGAAACATTTTAAAACACGAAGATTAGTAGTTAATGGAAAATTTAAAAATTGCAGTTTTCAAACAAAATAAATAGCAGGATCAACTGCAGAAAAAGTAAACACGCTATATCTACAAAAAGTCACTGACCAACGGTGCGGTGCGGGGTGCGGGGCGCGGCGGCGGCAATGTTTACCTATTATTACGGACTCAGATCTACATCATGTTGAAAAATAAGAAAATGAAAAATAATTTCCTGTGACTAAAATATTCATTGGATTTGACTGATTTTATGTATACGGGTAAAGAACATGATTCTCTTTACGTGGTTTAAAGGAATGTCAATCGTCCTGGTCCACCTTGTATATGTGTAGGATTAAATATATTTGTAGACACATTCCTCGCGGTATGTAGAAGAATAATAACATAGTTCTGTATTTTTATCACTAGCAACTTTACACTATTACCCTTTGTCCTGACCGAAGGCGATTGTCGCGCGGATACGCGATCTTTTATATTAATGTGACGTACGCGAGCGATCTACTAACATAAACGTAACGTTAACGTTTTCTATAATCTATCTCAATCCCATCGTATTGATCCCTATCCTTGCCTGTAACCAATCATTGACTGGGTTTGTCAATCTGAGTCTGAGCGGGCGAATCGCAAGCAGCCGTCAAAGACTGCGGATCAAGATTGTGGTTGAGATACATTATTGAAACAGTCGTAAGTCGCGTATGTATGTCATCTATATCAAAAGAATGAATAAGTGTCTGTTTGTAATATCAACAGCTTTTTACTAAATGCATACATGAAAGTATAACAAAAGAGCAATTTTTAAAATTTTTGTCTGTTTGTTCCGGCTAATCTCTGAAACGGCTGGACCGATTTTGACGGGACTTTCACTGCTAGCTGATGTTACAGGTAGCACTAGCTAGCTACTTTGGCTACTTTTATTTTAGAAAAATAATTAGGATTCCGCGCAAAAAAATTAAAACCCATGAAATTGTGAACAAAAAGTCTGATTTGAAAAATTCTTTTTGCATTTGGTAGTCCAATTCTCGAGGATGGTTATAGGCTATTTAACATTACGCTACGACCCTTAGGAGCCGAGCAAAAAGAAAAAAGTCAGAAAGAACGGCTATTACTTCGTTTTCGTCGAGGTACGAAGGAGTTTTATTAAAATGTGGCTTTTATTTTAGTATATTGCGTATGTTACGACTTTCACGCGAACGAAGTCGCGGGGCACAGCTAGTAATTCATATAAATGATTGCGTATCCGCACGACAGTCGCTTTCTGATAGAACACGGCCTTACATCATGAATTCATCACAATTTGAGGACAATACAAATGGCAGTTTTACAATGTTGGAAAGGAGTTTGATAATTTGATCCAAATAATACATAAAATTTATTATTATTGTACACTTTTGCAAAGCGTTAAAAAGATGTAGGTTTGAATTTTATGAAACGTAATGACAAAAAATCTCACTTTGATTATGTATTTAGTTTAGAAGTTAGTTCGAATACTTGAGTGTGTTTATGATAATTATGTAGTTTATGTTTAAATCGTGTGCATCTAGTCTGTATGTTGATTACCCTATGGTTACTTAAGAGTATTATTCACTATATTATTTATATTTTAAGTAGATTTTAGTACAAATATATAATCCTATGTTTGTATAAGTTCAGTGTAGCCGTATTTGTATATGTAAGTTGTAATTTTGAAGACAGGGGTATACAGGGTGTGGCGTAAATAGTGGTCCAACGTTAAGCGGTCGATACACCGTATACACAGCTATCACATACCACAATTTGAAACTTTTTTTCCATAGATCTCAGAATAAAAATTAAATATTTTTATTCTTTTTTGAAAGTTTTACACCTTGCTTCACTAATTGGGCTGTACAATTCACCTCTTTTTGAATAGAAACTTTCGTTTAAATTAAGGAGTCAGTTATTATTACACTATTTTAGAATCTGCATTAATTGAACAAGTTTTTAAAATAATGGGCACCGACAGTGTCGTACATTTTTTTTTTTACACCATTCGCACCCCAAGTCACACAATTTTCTAAACATTTGAGTTACATTTTGAAATAAACACATTTTTCTTTATTACCTATAAAATTACATTTACAAAATTACTTGCATGTGATAGCACATGTGTTCCACAGTTATAACCAGAAAAATATGATAAAATAATGTATTTTTTAGAAATTACAGCCACATTAGTAAAGCAAGGTGTACATTTTTCAAAAAAGAATAGAAAAATATTTTATTCTGAGATCTATGGAAAAAAGTTTCAAATTGTGGTATGTGATAGCTGAGTATACGGTGTATCGACCGCTTAACGTTGGACCACTATTTACGCCACATCCTGTGTATAGTTTTAATTTGTAGTTGTTTTCACCCAAAAATAACATTTGTTCACTTTTAGGCTGCGTCCTAACTAACTCTACCGTCGCGTTCATTTGGTTCGGCGAGTCCAAACGTTTGGTCGCGCCGACAGACTTCGGGTTTCCGAACAAATGAGTGACATTTGAACGCGACGATCGCGTATTCGCGCGTACGACCATTTTGGCTAGGACGCGGGGACAAACTGCTTTGAAATGTACAGATGCATTTAGTGACACTAATCATTAGTGCTTTACTTGCCACGGAAGAGGAAAAAATGTTTTTTTATTTTTTTATTAAACAAAAGGCTGTGCAAAAGGGTCGTAAAACCATGAGGGTTTTTATTCTTACTGGGCGTTGTGAAAAGTTCATCTATACCTACTGTTAAATAAATTAGTAATAATACGATTGTTAACCAGTTAGAAATACGTCGAGAAGTCTGAACCCGGCCATGTCTTATTTAACACTAGTTACCAATATTGCTAATAGCTTTTCAATACATATAATGAAATAATTCTCAAGTTATAACCACTGCATCTTCAAATCTTGTATTATCACGTAATCTACGAAAATAAAGAAAAACGTTTATTTGGCACAGTACCGTAAACAAGAAACACATTTGATCAAACTCAAAACTAACATAATAATTTAAAATGTAGAATCATCAGTGTGTGCCTCACGGCGCGCCAAATGGGTTATTTTCAGCAATAATGCCCGACAGATGCTGTCTGACGCTGATTCCACAGTATACTATAATATGAACGTTAAATAAAAGCTTGTAAAAAGGCCTTTTTTTCCTCGTCCAAACGGAATATTTTATGAGATCTTTGTATGTAATAGACAATATTGAGTTACATTACAATATTGCCATTCCAAGTAAAAATTAGGTGTGTTTTAACCTACATATTCCGGGCGATTGGTCATTATCAACATCACAAAAATATCGGTCGAGTATCGAAAATTTTTGAGCTCGCGTAGCTACTTTATCTTGCCAGACCCCGCATCCTAACCAAATGTAATCGTCGCGCCGAGCAAAATGCGACAGTATAAAGTATGAACGCGACGATCACGTATTTACGCAACTATCGCCTTTGGTTAGTGCGCGACCTTATTATTCGCCACAATTACATGACAGCAGAACGAGGTAATATTTTAGTTTTCATAGGTTTTTTGTATGTACAATTGTAAATTCAAAATTGTATGATCTCATTTTTGGCTTCATGTATTAATTTAGACCAAATTGTTGCATTTTATTTTTAAATTAAATAAAGATATATTAAATTTACGTTGTGAGTGTGATATTTAATAGGATTCTCTCTAAATTGAATTTGTATGATAGAATAAATGAATACGAATAAGTTAAGTCTTTTCTTTCTCATAAATGTATGAATCTGTTTTATTTTCCTCTCTGAATATGGATGTTCATAAAGAAGTCGATGGACTACTTCCACAGTAAGTACTGCAGAGCCAAAAGGTGAACATCAGGATCGCGGGACCAAGTCAAGGTTAAGAATGTTGAATAACATAAATAATTAGTACCTAATACTTTTTGTGGTGTAGCATGGTGCCGGTGACACGAGACGAACCGTTCCTTGTTTCACTCTTGAACGTTACCGCGATTTACAATCATGACTGAATATTTTAGCTGCACCCCATTATCATAGTAGACGTAAAATACGGAATCAGTAATAATAACTATAGTAAATTAAATAAATTTACCGTCTGTCACCTGCCACCCGCACCACGCTACACCGCAAATAGTATAATTGGTTGGTCACTATAATTAACCTGTTCAATGAAGTACATAGTATCTTTTACTTTCAAAGACCGTCAATTGTAACGCCGCTGGGTCCACAAATTAATGGACAGTAAGTAATGTACATATGTAACCAGGCACGTATACAGAGGGGGGGATAGTTGGGATTTATCCCCCCCCCGAAATCTGACTGAAAAAAAAAACGTTTTAAGCCATCTGTTTATTTATTCGCTTGCGTGTTCTTTAATTATAGTATAGTACAGTGATTACAGCGATTTTCACACAGTTCACATGGTTGTTTCAATGTTTGTCCCCCCCCGAACCAAAAGTCTGGATACGTGCCTGTATGTAACAAAAGAGATAATATACAGTAACCAATATGGCTTGAGAAGAATCGTGGTTTTGTACAGTTTCCATTCACTAGATGGCGCTTTGCATTTACGTCACGTTTCTGAAT
Source organism: Fissipunctia ypsillon (assembly GCA_947568875.1). NCBI lineage: Eukaryota > Metazoa > Arthropoda > Insecta > Lepidoptera > Noctuidae > Fissipunctia > Fissipunctia ypsillon. The sequence goes on along the minus strand of OX387665.1, from coordinate 3,644,223 downwards.
CGCGGTGTTAAGATTGTCCGCCGTTGAATGACCCTCGCGCGTTTCTGTAACAAAATCATACTTACCTGGCATAGGGGATACCGTGATCAAGAAGTCGGTTCCCCTAGGGCGAGGCCTTCCCATTGCACTGCGCGCAGTGCAATGCAATATTTTGTAATCAACTGGCACATAGATAAGTCGAGACCTATAACTGGCGTCCAATGTCAGTCACAATTCATAAAGTTTTAGCTCACGGTGCACAAATAATAGCAGCATCGCCATTGCCAGTTGGAATGATGTCTGAACAAGCGGCTGAATCAAGAAATAAGTTTTGGAGGATTGATAGGGAGTATCATTCTCGAAAAGTTAGTCGTGAAGCTACAATGTTCGACCTGTTCCACAGAGCGCTTATTACCTCTGACCCAGTTATTTCTGATTTTCATTTAAAGGACAGAAATAAAAGTGCAAAGAGGATCCCATTACCAGCAGTAGCTTTAAGTTTGCTGAAACCAGTTAATGTTGAAAATGATTTAGTGGATGATCATTCGTCATTCACTGAACATGATGAGACTTTAATCATTCAAAATGAAAACCAAGATTTATAATTTTTTAGTTTTTTGTAAATATTTATAGTTTTTGCAACCCGGATAAAACTTGATATTTTCGAATGAGACAACCCTAGCCAAAATAGAAAAATTCTCATAACTTCTAAATAACGTTGAATTAGATTGTGGTTTTAATATTGTCGATAGACATACATGTAGACAATCGGCTGGTCAAATATCTCTATCTAATACCGCATTATTGCCAAGAAATTAAATAAAAAGTAAAAAATATTAATATTTCGCGATCTATTTGCAATACAGACACGAAAATTTGTCAGATAGTTAGGTATTATAAGTTTAATTAGTAGTTATAATGGAAATATAAATATGTAGGCTGGTTTTTTTTATATAATTTTTTTTATTATTTTCATGACCCGGTTATACAGGAACTTTGAGATTTTTTTAAAAATAATCTACTAGTCGTATCGATGCCGGACTTTAACTGTAGTGCCTAAAATGATAAATACTATCGATTTCTGTAATAAAAAGGGCATGCAACAAAATCGGGCTTTCTAACACACTGTGCTGCGGTTGGGTTGACCCCTGCGATTATCCCTAATGTGGATAACTCGGATGCGTAATTTTTGGTAGTGGGGACTGCGTACGCGCCGTCCCCCTCAGAATCTCCTTATTTATTAAGATTGATGATGATACTTGATAGCATTGGTTCTATTGTATCTATTGGGAATCTTAGTAATCCAACCAAGCGAGTAAGCACACTAAAGCAGGAAGGGACCGTCAACGTCATGTAAAGTGAAAACTCATGTCTCACTATTTTATCTACGAGGGCACATTTTATAAGCCGTAATTTTGTATTCACTATACGCCGTAACGGGAGTCGGTTTCACGTAACAAAATTGTCACAAGATTAATTTGCCAAACGGTCAAGCGCGCGTAAACTGCTGTTATTGGTTGAATGAATTACATAACATCACGCCTTGTTTCCCCGAAGGGTTAAGGCAGAGGTGTACCTATAGTATACACCTACATTTCTCCAGTTATGTTTAAGTCCCATGTAATAGGGGGCGAGCCTATTGCCATCTACCGGGCACAAATCCAGACTCCGGGCTGCTACTGAGAAATTCCAGATAGAAGAACCCAATAACACTGTGCCCGACCTGGGAATCGAACCCAGGACCTCATGCTCAGCAGTAGCGCTTGCGACCACTAGACCAACGAGACAGTTCGTGTTCATTGAATGAATTTATCAACAGTAAATCGCAGCAGATGATGCGCGCTTGATAATTTGTCACTGTGAAGTGCCAATACGCAGCGCGAGTAGGTATTTTCAAAAATGCTATCCGTTTCATACTTGCTCTCTCTCCCTCCGGGCGTGAACATATCGTGCGATAGAGAGAGTTGCAAGTCTTAGAGGCAATTACCTATATTTCCTTTTTGAAATATTGTTTCGGGCGATAACATTTTCACCCCCCTAAAACTTTACGAAATGAGACAATTTTGGTCTCATTAGATTCAGTAGGTACACCTTTATCTAGGTCTGTCCGTTTTTTCTTTTTTAGTAGGTACTTCAGTTAAGTTAAATAAAAAAATAAATAAACACGCTCGAGGAAGTTTCCAAGTCAAAAATATAGATATTTAGATGCTAATAACTTACATATCGTACGCAATATTTATTAATAATAAAAACTTACAGACCTAGTTTTTCATTATATGTACAACATTTTATGTTTACAGGGGAAAAACGTTATCGCTTTTTGTATGAAAATTTACAGCTTTGAGTAACCTGAGTTCACACCTAATAATTGTTTAACAATTACCAAACAATAAAGCTAATTTATATTATAAAGTATCTCTTTACATCTTCACATTATACAATCACGGAAGTAGCCATTAGACAGGTAATTAACAGTATTTGCAAAGTTATTAGTCGCGTTGAAAATTACTGACGCCTCATTGCGCGTTCGGTCACGTATATTGACGGAAGTGAATAAGTATACCTAGTGTACCTACCGACTATACGTGAGTGACAGTAACTGGTTTCTATTCCAGGCGCATTTGTGACTCACTGGCCAGAGACCTAAGGAATGCTAGAAAAGTGATTGGCTTCGATTATTTTGCTAATTAAAATCGTACCGCCGGTATCGTTGTAGTTACGTGAGAGAGATTACTTGGTTTTACATTAACGCCATCTAGCATTGAGTAGCTAAAGTAAGGAAACGCAAGCTTTCAAAATAATATTGTTGATATATATCTGCCCTGCAAGTATATCAAAGTGGCATCTCATAAAATGCCATGATCACTAAATAATATGTACGGTACACATTCAATTGTTTACATAAAAGGGTTTTTGTATATCAATGACCTGAGGAAATATTTTGCACGCCTAGATGTCGCTAATGTCGCTAGTCGTCAAACAAAACCTTGCTAGAAAATTATATTTTATTTAACCTATGGCTCTCACACAAAACCCGAATACAAGTCGTTCGACATTTATAATTCTTTGTATAATAAAAGCCGTTATCATTTCACAATTACAATAATTGAGAAACAATAGAAAAGTTCAGCAGGTGTTACATCACGTGCGATGATAAAATATCAAGATTCTGCGCGGGCTTTCGGGCCACTCAACTATGCACTGCACATACCACTCGAGGCCACAGCATTTCTTCTAAGGTGATCAACTCAGCATTAACATAAACATGCCATTTTAACCACTATTACTTAAGTCTTAAAACTCAAAATATCTCGTTTAAAAAGTCTAATTCATTTAGTTACCTGTTAAATAAAAATAAATCTTAAGCACCACGTTCGTAATAGCAATTTCCTATGGCAATCTCTTGTCAACACCAAGAAAATAAATACGGGCAGAAAAACATTCTGAATCTTAACACCAAAGAATAAGATTGCTTTTAATGTGTTGACAATATGAAACAATCGTATTAGCCGGTTCTACAAGAACGTATCTCAACGTAGCTTATTTACGACAGCTGACGACCATTCAAACTCGTTTGTGTAATACCTCGATCTTCGGAGAATGCAACACGCCGATTGGCTCAGACAGTCGCACCGTCGACGAAGGATCGCTCGTTTGTTGTGCGCATGCGCGGTGACGGCGAAGTGAACGCGTTTCTAAATTTGAAAAAAGTAGACTTGAGTGAGTGTAAATATCGATTTAAATTGTTAAATTAATCGTTTATTTGAAGGATTTGTTGTGAAATATCAAATTTGAGTCGAATCAGTGATTATTGGAAAGGAAAGGAATTTCATAACGTGGAAACGGGTTCGCATCCCATGATTGTTTGTCATGGATTTTGTAATAATTTTATATCTACGATTGAATGCTAGTTGTTTACGTCTGAAATCGTGGATGTTTGATTGAAGACTATCGACATTCTTACGTGATTCCAATTGGAAAGGTGAGTTTCAAATTCACTATCAACACTACTTCACTAAAAATTAAAAAATCTTAGAAAGTGCAACTCATTAGAATTAAGTATGGAAGTAATTCGAAAGTGTATTAATTAGATTACTAACTAATTACTGCATACTGCATACATTTTTAATTTAAAAGATAAAATACCTAATAGGTAGGTACTCTTGTTGGTAAACATGGCATTATCATAATAACTCTTTTATGCTATGACGGTCGAGTTAAGATATTAATTATTTTATTCATAAAACCTAATTTAAGGCACAAAAAGTTAATAAGTACCTACTTACCTTCTCATACGTAATCAAATTGCTTGCAGCATGGTCAATCTATATTTAAATGACATAGGCACATTCGAAGTTCAAAAGAGAAACGTATTGGCCATGAATTTTGATGAATGCTACAGGATACCACATTATTATTATGAAGTTGCGACAGGTTGTGTGCAAATTTTACTAAAAAAATATTAAAATAACATGAAGGACTGTTGAGAAATAGGTTCCTACTTAAAAATATTTCAAATAGTGAAATGTTTAAAAATTTAAAATAAAATAATTATTGCATTTTAAGCCTTGAAAAACTTGTAGGTATTCTACATAGTAAGTACCAAATTACAGAAATTATTTAATTTAAATACGCTATTGTGATTTGGTAAGCTTTTTGAGTAGAGTAGAGTAAACCGCACTTAATCAACTAGTTGTTTATTCTTGTCACGCAACACTTTTCGAAACACCCATGCAATGCCTGTTATCAATTTATTTGACAGATCCCAGTATTCATGGAATTTTTCAATTCTGAGAATATACTGCATGAAAAATAACATCATTGTCGATGCTTTACGACACAGTGCCGGTCATAATTCTTGTCATTCAATGAAGCAGGTTTAAAATTTAAGAGCAAATCGCGTGATTATGGATGATCGATTCAAGAGCATCCATATCGGGCATGCGTGCAGCGTGCATAACGTGTTGAAAAGCAAAAGCGATACATACCTATCTTTAAAATCTTGATATTGAAATGCCGAGTCTTGGAAGTGCAGTAAAAATTGCAGGCGAATTACGTTTATTCAATAGATATAGAGAAGGGACCTAGACCTACTACGATAATCTTTTCACTAGTTGATGAAGCATCGGGGTAAAGTTATTGTCTTTGGACGCTCGGGGCTTGAGCTTTTAACACTCTCACTGCCAGCAATATATAGCATGTTTCCAGTTCAGCAAGCTATGGAGTCCGCCGGCGGGTCCCAACGATTTCGCTGCGGTAGGCCGCCACTCAAAATTAAAAAATATTACAGCAGGCCATGGGGTCCGCCAGCGGCTAGTTAAGAATGCTTTGAGCACGCCGTGGGATCCGTTGTGACCCCCTAAATTCAAACCTATTTTTATACTACTAGCCTGATAATAAGAAACTAGTATGTCTAGTATTTGCGTGCGCCGGCCCTTTGCACTCGAAAACTTGGGGCCCGCCAGCGGATCCCATGGCAGTGAGAGTGTTAATAAAATGGCAAATGGCGCAAGGCAACGTCTTTGACTATTGAGCCTCAAAAGCATGAGAAATCTGCTAGAAATTATTTGAAGTGCAGCAGCATAGTTACTTCCTGATATGAAAACAAGCAAGAATAGAATTTCTCTTGTATAGTTAATTCTAACGCTCTCAGAAAATATACCTTGGATTGATCTCCTTTCTGATTATTCGTTACAGGGTAAAGCCGTACCCCATGTAAATGTAACCCCATATTCATTACACGTTTAATATGTGGTCGGCAAAATCCTTAAACTTTTTGCTTCACATTGCCTTCAAGCGGTTAAAGAACAGTCTTTTTAGTTTTTTAACCCAGCAAGTAGGTGTACATAAGTATAAAAACTTGCTCAAAAGCCCAGTTTTTTTAAACGTTTAGTTTTATAAGGTACCTGCGGCCTGTGGAGCATTACGTAATTATCACAAATAATAATGTGAGTCATGCATTATTGATATACTTATTCCATTATCCACACATTTGTGCAAATATGTTTACGTGTTGTTTGTGTTTCTCAATGTGCCTACTGACTGAGATTGTCATGAATTGATTTGATTTTGTTAAGCATTGATGATGTATAAATGTTTATTATGATTATGATTATGACGCAAAAAAAGCACCTAATAAGCCTCATTATAATCGTCGTGTCGATGCATTGGCACGACAGTTTATAATCTTATTCACCAAGATTCTCTTTTCTGTCACCATAGTAACTTAAAACAATAAACACCACTTTGGAGCTAGCATTTGTGTGTGTGTTTGTGGTTTTCCAAAGTTTAAACACTTTCCCTTATGTAACTGACTAGTTTATGTAAATCGGAGTCGCGTTAATCTTCTCCGCCACGCCTCGCGCTCCGCCGAGATGATATCACATGCCTACCTGCCTGCCTCTTGGGTGCCGTAGTGGAAAACGGAACTCATTAACATTGCGAAAATTGACGCTAAATAAGTATAAACTTTCAATACGTTAGTAATCTTTTTCGTTTTATTTTAGGCTAGACGCGTATAAACAAGTACTGTCACAGCATGTTTTCAGGTTTCTTTTCATTAACTAGAACCAGCAAATTTCGATGATTTTCGTAAACTGAGCCTGAAAACAAAGCAACGGATTCATTTATTATGTGGGTCAAAACAAAACATTAATAAATAAAATACTATGAAATATGGAATTCAAGTACGGAACCATTACTCAATGTTTACCTTTATTATGGTTGAAGATGTGACATTAGGCAATCTATTACGAAAAAGCCATTTGTATGCAAGAGCTGAGCTTAGGGCCAGCGACATCTCGTAATAAATTTGTTTATTGTAGTTTCTTAGAAATCGTTTAAAATGATGAGAGACGATAAATAATAGGAATACGAATCTTTAAACCCGATCCATACTAGTAATATCATAATACCAATTGCGGTCTGTTGGTACATGACTTCAGGAATGTTCAAATTATGTAATAATTGCCTATTGCAATAGGTATTGCAGTCTACTGTTGAATGTTGAGCATATTTGTCCTAAAACGAGTTTATTAAAAAAGCCAAGTAAGTCGATTAGGTATATAGTAGCAGGTATATAGTAGCAGGTATATAGTTAATAGTGAGCTAATACTAGCTAATATAACTGTAAATAAAGGCTAAGGGGAAAAGGTCCTTCTGCGAAGCAGTAATGCTCGTGAAGGAGGAGGCGGGACGCGTGAGGGAGAGGCAAGCTTTGCGCCCTCACGCCCCTAGTCGCCGCAGGAGACGCCCTGGGCGTCGGGAATTGGCAGCTGATTCCCGGCCACCGTAGGCGCGGGCTTGCGGACGGCGAGCAATGGGTAGCTCGCCGTCCGGTAAGGACCAAGCCCGAGTCGACGGCGCGTCGTGTTCCACGCGCGCCTCAAAGAGATGTCAGCACTATTGACGGGGTCCGCTAGGGCCGATGCCAGCTAGGGTCGCGGGATGTTCGAAAGAGTTACCGTGGCCCCGGCACAGGCAACAGAAGGAACACGGGTGGGTTTTAGTCAGTAAAAGTCTGACACGCCCTCCCGCTCCGCCCAGAGCGGGAGAAGTCATTTGATGATTTCCCATCCACAAAAAAAAAAAAGGGGAAAAGGTACTATTAACATGTTTCATGAATAATTGCGAGCCGAAAAATGGCAATAATTCTCCTCGTAGGTACTCCGTCCTTGTACACGCAACTAATCACTGCAATCGACGAATTGTCAAATACATCGGCGTTCCCTGCTCTCTGCTTATCTCTTCTGAGAATACATAATGAAAGTACCTTGTAAAGAAATTGTTTGCACATATTGGTCTTCCATTTACCTTGCCTTACCTATGCTAAAAAAATCGAAAGTAAGAAAAGAAAACGCTCTAAAATTTTCAACTTGTTAAATTCAGTTTGCGCAATATTTAGCAGTCTTCTGTGATTTCTCTGTTCTTCAATAATTCGAATATTAATAAGGAATCAAGCTCACCAGTGATGCCGTCTTTTTTAAAAGCTTGCAGTTGCAATTGTATGAATAAGTAATTGACACCAGTGTATAATAAATTGGCCTTTACCGTTTAATATGATAAACTCCGGGATATTACCTGGAAATACTACTACTACTAATACTAATACTATACTAATACTACTACTAGTATTTTATTACCGGGAAGTTACCTTATATGAAATAAATAAATAAATATTTCACACTATTTTACAAGAACAAGAGATAAAAGCTAAACTAGCTTCTGCCCGCGACTTCGTCCGCTTGAAATTTTCTTGTTTTAAGATATTTCTTTGTCGATCTTGAACCTCCAAAACCTCCAATTGTGTCTATAGAGATTATTTCGAAAGGCTTTGTGGCCGGGCCTAGATGAGACAACAAGCCAAACTGATCGTGTCCTCTTGATTTATTTTGAATACAAATCTCACAGCTTCTACAAGTTTCTTTTATATTTTTTGTCAAATTTTTGGCCTTTAACATAAAATATATCATCTTACGGCCGCCCTCGTCTCCCGGACCCACAGCGTCGCATCGCGTCGCCCGCCCGCGTTAATATTAGTTTTCGCTTAGCTTTTTGCTCGACTCATAAGGGGAGAAGAATTGGACTATAAAATGCAGAGAGATTTTTTTTTAATCCGACTGGTTACTGCTAGAGATTAGCGCGTTCAAACAAATAAACTCTTCAGCTTTATTATTAGTAGGTACCAGTGGCGAAAGTACCATATACCACGATCCCTACCGGCTTCCCGTCGGAAGTTCGCATCAGCAACTCTACCGCTATTGAAAAATGGCACAGTCAATAGTCTCTATTATATATTTTTTTTCTTTTCATTTATTTTTTTTTTTGTTTTAATTTTTTAGTAGAAATACATGTCACCTGCCAGTTTATTTGTATGATACCACTAAGTGGGGCCTGGTGACCTATAGGGTTAAGAAATAGGGTTAGGTACTGTGTTCCTGGACACAAATTCGCTCGTCGCGCGTGTTGCGTTTGTTTGCAGGAGCCTTAGGGTGAAAACAGACGAGCGTAATTTTTTGAGTTGTGAGCTGCGTAATTTCAGTCACGTAATTTCTGCTACATTCGGTTTCATACAAAAATCCTGTTTCGTTCACACGGCGACGCAAAATGAGTTGTCTGCCGACTCACGCGCACAATCCCGGCTGAATTGAGTTCGCGGCGAGAGGGGGGCGAGGGAATCGACAGTCAATCACGGAACGTGTGGGAGTCCATACGTATGGACGAATTTCTTTGTCACAAAGTCGAACAACGGCCTTGTCTCTGGAATTTATCCGAAAAGTCCAACCCTTACGGTTGAAATTCTGTTGGGCCGCCAGACGAGCGTAATTTATTCAGTTGCTTTTCAATGCTTGTACTTGTGTTTGTTTATTGCAATGGACAGTTATTACTTTTCTCCTCATTAGTGAAATTGTTCCAATCGTCGAAACAATTTTCTGCAACCTCTTGCCATGCCCTCTGTTTTAAAAACTTATCACTATACGACTTTTCGGATAAATTCCACAGACAAGGCCGTTGTTAGACTTCAATTATCAATTTTTCCGTGTCTACAAACATTGTGACAAAGAAATTAACGTATTGACTCCCACGCGATCCGTGATTGACTGTCGATTCTCTCGCCCCCCTCTCGCCGCGAACTCATTTCAGCCGGGATTGTGCGCGTGAGTCGGCAGACAACTCATTTTGCGTCGCGCCGTGTGAACGAAACAGGATTTTTGTATGAAACCGAATGTAGCAGAAATTACGCGATTCACAACTCAAAAAAATACGCTCGTCTGCCTTCACCCTTAAAGGGTTGAGTCTTCAGATAGAAACGTACTTACCTAAACATTAATTACGCAGGCAGTCATGGCCCACTGATAATAGCTATTTAATTAATGTATTATTCAAGCGAAGGTTATTGCCCATCGTTTTTCTCGAAGTTTATTCAATAGCCCCCTCACACAGCCGTGTTCCGCACTTTTTGTTTGATAACCAACAATCACTAATTGATCGTCTATGGGAGATCGGTTGAAAACCTGAGAATATCCATCTGTAGGTATTCATAAACATAAAAAATCGATTGACTTCACAACAAGCGACGCAACTGACACTTTTTTATGCAATTCGAGAATGTCTTAATAATATAATGACAGACATAAACAATAACATCACGCCTGTAATCCCCGAAGGGTTAGGCAGTGGTGAACCCATAATACACCCACATTTAACCAGTTATGTTTAAGTCCCCTGTAATAGAGAATATTCGGGATACAGTCAAAATGAATTAGGCTGAGAATCAGCAAGTTTTGTACGCCATAAATGTACAAAAAAGAAAAAAAAAGGAAACGTCAAATGGTTAGGGTGGCCAAGTAAGTTGAATGTTTAGGAGTCTCGAGAGAAACTGCGTTATCTATATCTATTGTCTGCCTCCGATGCAAGAATGTTTAGGAGTCTCGAGAGAAACTGCGTTATCTATATCTATTGTCTGCCTCCGATGCAAGAATGTTTAGGAGTCTCGAGAGAAACTGCGTTATCTATATCTATTGTCTGCCTCCGATGCAAGAATGTTTAGGAGTCTCGAGAGAAACTGCGTTATCTATATCTATTGTCTGCCTCCGATGCAAGAATGCCTCGATGTCACCCTAACCAGTGTGACAAGACCTCTAGTAGTAACCTACCAGCGGCGAAGTGTAAAGGACATTGTTAAAAATGGCCTATGAATCAACACGTATGAAACCTTTACAGTAATTACTAGTTTTTTTTTTTATAATTTACATTACAATTATTACAATAGAACGGACACTTCAGAATTTCGGAAACATTTAATAAAGTAATTCACTTCCGTCTTATTCCCCGGCGTGAAAGTGAAAATGGCGGGTGCACCATAGCGAATTAAATTATACCAATTACCAAAAAAATGTATCTTAGATTTTTTACAATGCTCAGAAGTGTCCGTGATTTTAATTTAGTTTCAATTGATTATAAGCATTATTTAGATCACAGAAAGTAAATTCACTTCTCTGTTGCTTCTTAGGTGGACGATGTATGGACGCCGAGCATGTCCTTTTTGTAACAGAGAAGCCGAAGCGAAGCCGGATTTAACTTACATATGAATAATTTATTTTCACAACGGTTTTGTAGCACTAAAACAGTTTTGAACTATATAAAGATTCACATTGTGAGAGCTGGTGCCTGAAGTAGGTTTTGGAAAAAAACCTGTATGTGCTTTGGAAAGCGAGCATAATTATGCTCGAACTAATATTAAAATTCGTAAGTAGAAATTGCGAGCACATTACGATAATAACTGCTTAAAATGTGGCAATATAATGACGACAATTAGTAGGTACATAAGAAAGAGAAACCGATACTTGTAAATGGAAAGGTGTTGGTACCTTATATATTTAAAATGTGCGCTCCTTAGTTATAAGGAGCGAGCGTACATTTTCAATATATATATAAGGTCAAATTTTAGTAAGCGCAAATACTTTAGGGGACTGTCCATATAAATTGTACGCTCAGGTGACTGATTTAGTACTGGGTTAGAATTTTTTTTTTCACATTTTGACCCATGTTTATTGGGAAAAGTTGTTTAGTTTTATGAGTGGATACACTTCTTAAAATATTTGCGCTTACTAAAATTTGACCTTATACAAGGTGGTACAGGAGGATTGACATTCCTTTAAACCACGTAAAGAGAATCATGTTCTTTGCCCGTATACAAAAAATCAATCAAATCCAATGAATACTTTAGCCACAGGAAATTATTTTTCATTTTCTTATTTTTCAACATGATGAAAATCTGAGTCCGTAATAATAGGTAAACATTGCCGCCGCCGCGCCCCGCACCCCGCACCGCACCGTTGTTCAGTGACTTTGCGTAGATAAAGCGTGTTTGATTCTGCTATTTATTTTGTTTGAAAACTGCAATTTTTGAATTTTCCATTAACTACTAATCTTCGTGTTTTAAAATGTTTCGATGGTGTGCTCGTTTTCATTTAATGTCATACATCCAGATACACGTATACTAATAATTATTATAAAGAGGTAAAATTTGTGGGTATGTATGTAGAGAGTAACTTCTAACTACTGATCCGATCCCGAAATTATTCCACTTTAATAGGAAGCTACAGTATTGCCGAGTGTCATAGGTAACACGCGGACGTAGTCGCGGGCAGAAGCTAGTTGTAAATAATTAGTCGTTGAGAGTGCCGATTTTAATTCTGTGAGGTTGGCTGGAAGCATGGTTTCCATGTGAGTACAAACAGTAAACAGTGCACAATTTTATCAGCCTGGGCTAATTCGGAGAAGTCACATGTTGTTTATTTCCCAGCCAAAAATCCGTGGTGTATTTTAGATTGCTGCATAAGGGTTAGGGTAACCATCATTGCGTTTTATTGCGGACAATCCCAAAAATAATTGTTTAGTTGCTTTTACGCACTCATCAGGTAGTTTGATCTAAGTGATGTGACTTGATAAAAATGTAAATAAATAAAATGGTGTTATAACGCGTGTGTGTATGTACACGTTATTATAACATTTTGAATGAGATCACAAGTTAAACCTTTCCGCGTCCAGTACAATAACGCGTTCAGGGCGGTGATGGGGCTGCCCAGATACTGCAGCGCCTCAGGTATGTTCGCAGAGGCGCGCACCGATTGCTTTCACGCGACCATGCGCAAGCGCGCCGCGTCCTTGGTGCGCAGGGTAAGGGTTAGCCCCAACATTGTACTGGCGTTGATTGCGGGAAGACTGGACTGCCCCTTCATCCGGCACTGTTCCAGCAGACATGTTGCTGTACCAGTGCCGGAGAGAAGGTTTTAATAATGAGTGTATTTGATTATTTTTAATTTTGACTTAATTTAATTTGATTTTATTTAATTTGATTTTATTTATTTTGATTTGATTGTATTTAATTTGATTTCATTTGATTTAATTTGGTCTAATTTTTATTTGATTGATAATGTTTTGGCAATGGGTGTTTCTTACCTGAAATAAATGAATTTATTATTATTTTTAATCATCTTCGTAAACAGATACCTAGTCATCTATTTCCTGTTGGCACGACTTCACAAGAACACAGACTATAACTACTTTTATTCTGGATAAATGATCATGAAGCTTTATAAAACATTTTGTACGATCGGTTCTATTATTAAGCTTTCGTCTCTTTTCAATCAATCTGCCTAGCCTTTTCCCAACTATGTTAGGGTCGGTAACCGGGTCTATTTTGCAGACAACAAATTAAAACACACTTTTTCGCTTAATGCCGCAACTTCGTTAAACCTTTACAGCTATATAAAGAACCAAACAAAAAGGTTTAATTACTTAGAAAAACTCTCGGAACTAAGAGTCCGCATTACAGCTGCCAACGACGCTATATGTAACTTTCCTGCGTTATTCAAAAAGTGAACGCGGAAAACGCTTAGCATACTAAACTAAGTGCTATGTATGTTAGAACTAATTATAGTAAATACCCCTTCTTGTGGGAACTTTGTCCAGGAAACACTTGTAGGCGCTATGTGATTAGAGCAATCACAGTAATTTTCTAAATCGTTCTGAACTTTAAATTCATTCTATACAAGTACTACTCACTCAATTAGATTGAGGAGGGGCTCGTGGCTAAAAATAACTGTCGTACGGGTTGATCGAAGGTTAAGCTACGCTTGCCGCGGTCGGTTCGTAGATGGGTGACCATCCATTAGATACCGAGACCCCTCCACGCCTCGAAAAGCACCTTAAGCCGCTGTCCCGGCTGTCATTCGTAGATCTTTGATAGACGTTACGGGTTGATAGAAACCAGAAAGTCTAATAACCAGTCATACCAAGGGATATTGTGTTACCCAGTAACTGGGTTATGGAGGTCAGATAGGCAGTCGCTCTATGTAAAATACTGGTATTCAGCTGCATCCGGTTAGACTGGAAGCTGACTCCAACATAGTTGGGTAAACGCAAGGCAGATTGTGTAGTGTACGTTAGATTTAATTTTAGTTGCTTTTAAAAAGAGTGGATGGCATTAACATTGACCGTGGCAAGGTGCCAGGATAATGCTGCAATTTCTGTGCAACTTGCATTGACAAGTAGTAACCTCGAATAACTAAGCTGTAATCCTCCGAAACGCTATTCGGAATAGGAGACTTGTTTTCAAAATGAAGTGTGCAATAAGAGCTCATCTACCACAATGTGGGTCCCAAAAAACATCCGGCGACGTCGAGGTAGACCCAGGAGAAGATGGCGGGCCGAGCTTGACGCCTACAGACACATTAGTCCACATTAGCTCAAGAAAGAGAGGAGTGGAAAGGAGAAAGAGAGGCATTTGCCCTGCACCGGGACAACATGGGCTAAAAATAAAATAAAATAATCAAGAGCTGGCGAAAAACGGAATCTATGGGAGAATTTTAACGACAATGATATAAAACCAAAAACCTGCCAACTTTCACTGTTTTATCAATAATCAGGCTAACGTTATAGCAAGGCCAACATAAATGTCGAATTCTAGGGTGTGGCCAGAAAAACACAAAATTAAAACAATCAATAACAAGTTATATTGTGCAACTAGGTCCCTATTACGTTTCTTTCTCAAAGAGCTGGCTTCTCGAAACAAGTGCAACAATACCTTGCTGTGAGTTATGAACGACCATTATGATTGAAGATGTGTGCCTCTGATAACGACGAGTTTATTGCGAGTCTATTGCGAGTTGTTTTAGAATAGTGCTACTTTTGGTTGGAACTTTAGAAGTGTTTGTTTTATGGCCGTTTGAAGGTTGATGGCGATCTCATGGCTTGAAAGTTGCCGTGTTAAATTGTATAATATCTACTCTACAATGACATGGCGCGCGTTATAAGTATAGCTCATACTGTGGTAAAAATATTATTATAGTTAGACGTCAGTGGCCTGTGGGGCAATTGCGTAACGCACTTACAGTAGGAATCGGTTTTATTTTGACAGTTCAACAACATTCATTGCGTTATTTACATTGTTGAGCAGACAAATTTTTCGAGCATATGAAGCAATGGATTAGCAATATGCTACAAAATCATTCAGATTATGTTTGCCAGTGTGCTACCCAGTTAGGGTGCAGGATACGCCAAGTTTGCCACCTTTTGTTTCGTTTTTGAAATCGCAACGCTTGGTCTCCGTTGCGTATATGTATGTCACAAAATTACGCTTACATTACTAAGTTTCATAGTGATTCATCACAGTATGGTCTTCTTCGTCCTCGACAGTAAATATCAGTTATTTAAAATAATGACCATTATAACTTATTATCCGTTTAAAACTTGCAAAAGTTAACCGCACGGTTTACGGGTTATTACAGTGACAGAAGACAGATTAACCTGTCATCAAAACTTGCGTTGGCACCTAGTTACTGAGGTCTTAACTCGACTATTATGTTTTTACAGCGCAAATCTCAAGAAAATTGTGAAATATCGCACATGCATAAGAGTTTTCACATATTAGTGTAGCGGAACTTAAACGAGGAGCTAACTAGCAAGTCAGTCACTCTAGCGACGAAGATTTCACAAGCTCGAGCAGTTTACCCGCTCATTTTGACGGTGACCACATAGTAAGAAGGCGCAGAAGCCAAGTTAGCTACGCAACTACGGTTTTCATTTTGTAATTAAAAAAATCCTGAATATCCGGACAAATTGTTTCGGATGGTTACCCTAAAATCTAAACCCACTGCCTCATCGCCATCGCGCCGATGTCCACATCATCTTTTTCCTGCCCTTTTTCCAATTTATTTGCGGTCGGCGCAACATGTCTTTTTCTTCCATACTTATCTGTTAGTCGTCATCTCGGTAGTCACCCCCTTTCTAGCCATATCATCTTTGATATTATAGTCCATCCATCGTTTCTTTGGTCTTCGCTTACTCGCCAGTATCAATATCGACATCTAAATACTTAAACACAGACAGTAAACTTAGAACTTGCCTGATTGTGAGATTCCCGACTTCATGAGGTTTATTGTTAAGGCTCCTGCAAGCAGGCGCGACACGCGACGCGACTCAAAGGCACCGCGTGTCGCGCGACGAGCCGTGCCTTTGTATAGCGTGCGATTCGCGTCGCGTCTCCTGTTTGCAGGAGCATTTAAGCGGTGAGATCATTAATTCATTCACCCAAAAGCAGAGTCATCTCGTACATATTATTCACTATCCGTTAATATAGACACCACACAACGCTTTAAGCGCTTTGAAGTGTGGTCAAAATCGGAACTAAGCCGCCATCTTGTTTTTCAATACCTTTCACAAAACTGTCAACGTCATTCGAACGCCAAAAGATCCCTATAACATAGTCTTAGATAGTAAAGTTGCCCTTCTGTGTTGTCAGTTTCTGGCACGGGAGTCCGCCATTTTTTGTAGCGCAGCGCATGCGCGGTGACGCAACTCGCCGGTATGCACGGAACAGGTTTGCGACCGCCAGCTAGTCCGGACATTGGAACTTTGAGTGCGTATACCGTAGGCGTCCGAACGTGCGTGCTTAGAACTTGGACGGTTTAGAGAAAAAATGTTGACGAACTATTTTAGTCTTCCAAATAATTGATTTTATTGTACGATACTACATCGCGTTACGTCCTTGATGTTTGACTATTCACTATAAAAGCGGCTGTCAAATTCCTAATTTTTAATAGGGTTTCCATATTGCACAGTATTAGACCGGACATTCCATTCCA
Organism: Fissipunctia ypsillon; assembly: GCA_947568875.1. NCBI lineage: Eukaryota > Metazoa > Arthropoda > Insecta > Lepidoptera > Noctuidae > Fissipunctia > Fissipunctia ypsillon. Next base: position 3,627,595 of record OX387665.1, on the reverse strand, counting down.
TTACTAAAATCTTAAAATATATTACCTAGATGTACTATAATATGATGAAAGTTTGTAATACTTAATGTGGAGAAATTCTGTAAATTATTAATGCCTCTATCTATATTCATGCTTTGAGCGCAGTATTGATACTCGTAGTATTTCTGTTTTTTGATATTACTTAGTGAATAACGTACTAGAGAACTAACTATGTACTTGGATAGTTCTTAACTTTTGTTCTTTAAAAAAAAAAAAAAAACACGAAAATAAACAGTTTGTTTGTGTTTGGTTGCAACAATCGCAAGCGCTACTGCTGAGCATGGGTTCGATTCCCAGGTTGGGCAAAGCGTTATCTGGAATTTCTCAGAGTAGCAGCATTATTAAAGCGCAAGTCCGATCCTGCATGGAGTATTGCAGCCACCTTTGGGATGGCTCAGCTAAATACCAACTTGCCGCGCTTGACTCGGTGGAACGCAGAGCTAAGAGGCTCGTTGGCGACGTGCAAGGTTGCCTGCTTGTCGGTCTTCTACAGATTGTACTTCGGTGAGTGTGCTCGAGAACTCCACGACCTCATTCCGCCTGCCCCCTTCTACCATCGGACATCTAGACGCACTGCAGGTTACCATCCCTCAGCTAGGGTTGCGGGATGTTCGAAAGAGTTACCGTGGCCCCGGCACAGGCAACAGAAGGAACACGGGTGGGTTTTAGTCAGTAAAAGTCTGACACGCCCTCCCGCTCCGCCCAGAGCGGGAGAAGTCATTTGATGATTTCCCATCCACAAAAAAAAAAAAAAAAAGGTTACCATCCCTACCTAGTTGCTATTCCACCAATCCGCACTAAGCGTTTCCAAATGTCTTTTGTGATGCGCACAGCAAAGGAGTGGAACTCTCTGCCTGCGTCTGTGTTTCCGAACGCATACAACCCCGATCTCTTTAAAGTGAGAGTGAACAGGCTTCATCTGGGTAAGCTCGCTCCATCGTCGACTTTGTCTCTGTCATCTCTGACCTAGACTAGAGTCAAGAGCAAACCTATCTCAAATTAAAAAAATAAATAAAAATATTACATGGGACTTGAACATAACTGGCGAAATGTGGATGTACTATGTGTAGGTCACCTCTGCCTAACCCTTCGGGGAAACAAGGCGTGATGTCATGTTATATTATTATTTGTTCTAAGTTACCTAATAAGTATCTAACAGACTCACACATGCCATAAACGCAAGACAACATGTTTTCCTCACAAGATTTAGTAACACGACATAGAATGCCAACTAATGGCTCACGTAGTAATAGGAATTGTGTCGGCATTTTAATTAACCGAGTTTTTTTACGTTCACAGGCTCAATACTAATAAAGAGAATATAATGGCGTAGGATTCTGCAATATTTAATTATTGATTTTATCTTTTATGGAGTTTTTAAATAATGCAACATTTAGAATTTAATCATACATTTATGTTGTTGAGGATGAGGTTCTCAGATAAACTCTCATTGCTTATGATTCAACATCAAAAGTGATTTATTTTTATTATTTTATTTATCTTTTATACAATTCTTTTTAAATCTTAAATACATTATACAATCTTACACTAAAATATACAGGGTGTAAACAGTGCTCCGCAGACTGATGGGGTGAATTCAGTAATACTAAGATGACCGGTACATGAAATTATTTCAGGAACGTTATGGGAATCCAATAAACCTGATTTGTTTTATTACCTCACACGCAATGTATCGTTACCGTGGCAAAACGCGCGGAGCAAACGGTAGCGCAGCGAGCCTTCGGCCGCCGAGTATTTCAACATCCATTGCTGATTTTTTTATTTTAGCTGTTTTATTTAGATAAATGGAGTGCTGCGTACAGAGAATGTAATTTTACATTGAAATAAAAGAAATAGTAACTGAAAAATCGATAAAAAAATAGAAAATTTTCCTGAGAATAAATTTCCGGTGTAATATGATTCAAAATAAGGAGCTGAATGCACCATGTTAGTTTGCAGAGGGCTGTGACCCTGTATAATATGATGTACAAGTAAATAAAGAAAAGAAAAAAAAAACAATAAAATAGAAGGAAGAGCTCATTGGGCGTCAAAAATTCGTCCGCATCGCTGTCAGTGAGAAAAGTGCCCAAAAGGCTGGCAGCGTTGCCATGTTGGTTGGCAAATTAATAATTTATTCATATTATGCTGAGAATCAGCACATGTTGAACGTCAAAATTACTGAAGACACCCAATACGCCCGCCCTGCACCACTTCGTAGTGTTTTAGCTGGGATGAAGAACTGGTGCAACAAACTCCACAGCAGATTGGACAACTTATTTAAAAATAGCTGTTGCCCGCGGCTTCGCCCGCGTGGAAGTCAATAGTTTCCTATTTTAATCGGATTTATTTCACAATTTCATAGGTTTTAATTTTATTTGCGCGGTACCCTAATTATTTTTCTAAAACAAAAGTACCGTAAGTTACTCCTTATAACCTGTCTGCTAATGAAAGTCCCGTCAAAATCGATTTAGCCATTTTGGAGATTAGCCGGAACAAACAGACAGACAGACAAAAAATTTAAACATTTAGTAAAAAGCTGTTATTTTAACATTTCAAACAGACACTTTAATTTTATTTATTTGTATAAATACCTCAGAAACCGGGTTCCTGTTAGCTCCCAGCTAAAACACTAGGAATGGTGTAGGGCGGGCGTTTTGAAGGACTGTCTTATGTCATTTTGACGTTCAAAAACTGCTGATTCTCATTCTCAGCCTAGTTTGAATGTCGATTTTTGAGCTGGTCCTTCAAACAAAACAGCGAATTGAAAATTTTTCATACATCCATTCCATATCCTGCACCCTAATTGCGTAACACACTATCAATCACAATCTGAATTATTTTGAAGCAAATTGCTAATCCATTGCTTCATATGTTCGAAAAATTTGTCTGCCCAACAACGTAGATAACGCAATGAATGTTGTTGAACTGTCAAAATTAAACCGACTCCTATTGTGTTACGCAATTGCCCCGCTGAACATAACTTAAAAGGCGCCAAGAACACGGCCTTGTAAGTTTTTTCTTTCATTATTAATCAAAATCATAGATAATTAATAATCGTGTTATAGTTTTATCGGCGATAAAAGCTGACACGTTCCGTTTTCTTGTTATTGATCACTTGACAACGTTTTTTGACAAGTTTTTTGTTTCTGCATTTAATTAAGCTTAGAACTACATACTAAACAGGAAGTTCAACTGGTTCAATAAATATATTACTTGGATTGATAACGAATGATCCACATTTTTATGAAGTTTTACGTGGCTAAGGCACCTGCCCCACCGCCCGCCGGCGAGGAAGCGACTAGCTATCAACGATTTTCTCGCTCAATAAACGTTCAAAAGATTGTACAGTTGCCATATTATGACGTTCTAATACCACAATGATTCCAGTGCTCGAGAGAGACCTACCTATACATGACTGATAAAACCATCTCTTTTTCGGACTGGAATCATGATGTCTACTTCATAATACGGCCCCAGGAGCTAGACCACCACCTCTTAAAGCAGTATTATTGTAATCTTACTTGAGTGTGGGAAAGAGATGGAGCTAGACATCCTGTATAGCTTCATCTCTTTCTCACACTGAAGTAACATTAAAATAATACTGCTTTAAGAGGTGGTGGTTGGCCCCCTGTTCCCGTTATCCCGTATTTAAAAATATAATAATCCTAATTAATATTACAAATGCGAGTGATTTTTTTTTATTTGATACGCTTTCACGCTCGAACTGCTTAACGGATTTCTATGTTTGGCACATAGGTTAGGTAGACCATGATCTGGGTGAGGACATGGTATAATTTTTTTTCCGCTATTCCCACGGGATCGAGGCTTATGCGGGTGAAACCGCGGGGCACAGCTAGTAATTGTATAAGTAAAAGAGATACATTTAATAGAATTAATAGGTAGTTGATCGCTTGCTAGTACTCGTTTGTGGCAGCAGCGGCATTAGGTGCATTCAAAGAGAGTACTCACGAAGCGACGCGTGCTTTACTAGTCGATGTGGTGAACAAGTTTAGTGTACAAACACGCTGTTAATGTGTGCGTGAAAACGGGTAGCGTCAGCACATAACATACACACGCACACACACTCTTCCTACTTCGCCATTGTCTCGGACGGTACTGCAGTACTCTGCCAGGATCCTTCGGGGACCAAGCAGACTACTACGTGTTATGTTGGTGTCTGATTTGATAAGTGTATGGGGCGATTATCTACTAAATCATACACCGGAGTCCCATAATATTACTATAATGGCTTATAGCAAGCTCGTTACAAGTTCAACGTAAAGCCAGGAGTCCCCCAATATTGAATTGGCAGCTGATTCCCGGCCACCGTAGGCGCGGGCTTGCGGACGGCGAGCAATGGGTAGCTCGCCGTCCGGTAAGGACCAAGCCCAAGTCGACGGCGCGTCGTGTTCCACGCGCGCCTCAAAGAGATGTCAGCACTATTGACGGGGTCCGCTAGGGCCGATGCCAGCTAGGGTCGCGGGATGTTCGAAAGAGTTACCGTGGCCCCGGCACAGGCAACAGAAGGAACACGGGTGGGTTTTAGTCAGTAAAAGTCTGACACGCCCTCCCGCTCCGCCCAGAGCGGGAGAAGTCATTTGATGATTTCCCATCCACAAAAAAAAAAAAAAAGGAGTCCCCCAATATAAAACAATTTTACTATATGTCATCTTTCGAACTTATTCTACTATAAAATCTCTAATTCCGATTAAGGTTTCATGCTGAAGGCAGGCTCGATTAAAGCCTAGAGGCTTTGAATGTGTGTGTAAGCGCAGGAGCTCTCGGTAATGTAGACAGTTCCGAGAGCTCCTGCGCTTACACACACATTCACAGCATGTTTGTTCACTTGGTAAAGCGCGCATCGCTTCGTGAGATAAAAATATTATACTAGCGAATAATCGCTCGTCGCCATCGCGCACTCACTGCTCGCCAACTCATTTTTAGTTGCTAGCTCTCCTCGCTTCTTATTAATCGCCGGCGGTGGGACAGGTGCCTAACTGGTTTTACATGTTGACTTAATACAATACGAAAACAAAAGAGCTTGAATATTCTTATACTTTGTACCATTTCTGGTGTCAAAACTCAAGTACTTACAAGTACTTAGGTGTATTTTGCTTCTCGGGGCACATCTTAGCCCGTGACTTGACACACACATACACATACAGACAAACACAAGGCTGCCAACATATGAGCCATTACAGATTAATTATAATTACACTTGTAGAGTAACATCTGCCCTATAAGGCACGCAGGTTGCATTCATCAAGCGACCTTCTGATAGTCTATGGTGTTTTTATAAGAGAATCGTGTCTATGGCATCCTGCTGAGTTATCAATGTCGTGGCTATAAAATGTAAACGTTTTATAAAAACCTTCGTTTCGTGCTACGATTATTCTAACCTTCCTTCTTATATCAATAATTAACCAATAAAGTTTAGAGGAATGATCACACACACACATAACATATCATCACGCCTGTTTTCCCCGAAAGGTTAGGCAAGATAAGGATGTAGGAAAAAAAATCAGCTGTTCCCTACATTTATGTTCGCATTTAACTCGTCAAAATGTAGGGAACAGCTGATTTTTTTGCAATTTCAGGTTTGGTCCCATAAAAAGTAAAAGTAGTTCATAATGATGAGTACAATGACCCCTTAAGAGGTTGTGCGTTATTTAAACTACACCTTGTGTATGAGGAGGTCTGATAGTGACTGAAGAGTCGTATGGAAATCGGCTGTCATGGTATGGGCATGTGATGCGGAGGAATGAGGAAAATGTCGTGAGGAAAGTTTTGAGTATGAATGTGGATAGCTATAAGAGTAGGGGAAGACCAAAGAAACCATGGATGGACTGTGTGGAAGATAATATGGCTAGAAAGGGGGTGACTACCGAGATGACGATTGATAGAGAAGTGTGGGAGAAAAAGACATGTTGCGTCGACCCCAAATTAATTGGGATAAGGGCAGGAGAGTGACGATGATGCGTGATGACGAAACGTACTATCGCGGACATTTGCGGTGAACCACTTTTCAACCTTATTACCTTAGCAATAAGGTCGAAAAGTGTTTCACCGCAAATGTCCGCGATGGTACCTCCGAAGTTGAAAACAACCTTAACTTGAGGAAGCAGCATGAAGGACAAGTTATTGGGCTAAATAACCTGTTATTTTATCTTTTCCTTGTCTTTCATGGCCTACATCAATTTTGGACATAACATAACATCACGCCTGTACTCAATTCCCGAAGGGTTAGGCAGAGGTGTACTCTATAGTACACCCACATTTCGCCAGTTTTGTTTAAGGGCCTACCTATACTATCTCAAATTGCTTAGCATAATCCTCCGTTATGTCGAAAATACTGCAACTTTAATTTTGAAATAAATACCTATTATAAGTATGTAAAAGTTGAGGATTAATGTTAGTACTTACCTCAGATTCCATAAGTTTCTCGATAGAAAAAAATTCCAAAGTTACCTCCAAACTGAACAATAAACCGCTGGTATTAAAAAAATACTTCAAATAAGATCATGAAACTTTGCATACTAACTGAACTAACTATAAAGCAGGTCTTATGTTTTTTTTTTTAATTACCATTATTTTCACCGTATAAAGCAATTACCTAAACTATCGGGGCTCCCTGCCGCCCAGCACCGCACTCAGTCCGCGCGCAGTATCGTGCGAGCGAGATAGAGTGAATTTTAGCTGAGGTAGTATAGGCTCTTAAGTCTCATGTAACACGGGCGAGCCTATTGTCATCAACCGGGCACAATTCCAGACTCCGGGCTGCTACTGAGAAATTCCAGATGGAAAAACCCAATAACACTGCCCGAGCCGGGAATCGAGCCCAGGTAGGACCACATGCTCAGCAGTAGCGTTTGCGACTACTAGACCAACGAGGCAGTCATGAAGGGCAAGTTAGGCTAAAGAACCTGTTAATTTGTCTTTTCCCTGTCTTACACGCCTACATCAATTTTAGACATAATTATAATACTTTTCTAAGTCTGAAATCGCCCACCCGTCTTGAGCAAGCGTGGTGATCAATGCTCGTGCCTTCTCTGTATGAGAAGAGGCCTTTGCCCTGCAGTGGGACAATAATAGACTGGTAATATACTTCACAAATGTCGTTATAATAATTAATAATAACTCATTAAATCCGTGAATTGAAGTGAGGTTAACGAGGTTTTCTAAACGCACGTACACGAACTAAGCGTTATAAATCTGTTGGCGAGTGACATACTTAAGCAAGTATACGTTATGGCGAAAGCGCTAAGATAGCCCGCGAAATTCAAATTTTCTTACGTTTGTTGCAATTTGCAGGTCAGTATTAGATTGTATATTGATTAAAATATGATTCGCGATCGTAACAAATATGTATTTACAGAATTATAATCATTAAAGTCATGGCTTGTGTTTAAACACCACCCAAAAAGGTACTTACCTATTTTACTACCGAAAAAATTCTAAACGGTTAACAAAATGGATAAATGGTCACCAAATAACGTTTCCTAAAATACCTATTATGAAATAAATCCATTTTTTCGTATTATTGACTGCCATAAAAATATATGGACGCCTTTAAAATACACTTTAGACTAAATATTATACATTGTCACTTCTTAGATGTTACCAATTATGTAATACCATGAGTTCTAATTTGGTACCTTAAAGTCATCAATACAACTCTCTAAGAGCAAGCAATTCTATTGAATGACTATCTCATGAAATCTTAACATTTCAGGATTATACTAACTTAAGGAATTGTATTACTGATTCTGAAATTATAATCCTGTAAATACATATTTGTTACAGTCGCGTACCATACTTTAATCAACATACACCCAGACACTGAGCTGCAAATTGCAAAAATCGTAAGAAAATTTGATTTTTGCGGGCTACCTTATCGCTTCCCCCTTAAACATTTAGTAAAAAGCTGTCATTTTGACATTACAAACAGACACTTCAATTTTATTTATTTGTATAGATAGATAAGGATTCATGCTTGAGCAGCGTTCTAGATTAAGGACCAGCATCCAAATACATTTCGTCTAATCCTAATTCCTAACGACGTAAACTGAGACTCCTTGTTTTAGCTCGGGTACTGACCAAGGTTTATTAATAACCTCCACTCCCTCTGCTCATTTGCAAACACGAGACTGGTTACCCATGGTAGGACGAGTCATTTCCGCGGCTTCTACGAAATCAAGTTTTCCAAGTATAAGTTACAAGTAAGTACATAATATACAGAGTGCACACTTTTGCACTTTTGCTTATAGGTACAACTTATACAATCGTTTCTTACGACACCGAAATAGCTTGCACCTGCGTCGAAGTTGTTGGCCTGTATAATTTATTCCAAAAAGGGCCTGTTTCATAGTTTCCGCACTGTCTAACTAAAGCTACGGTTTCTTAAAAGAGCGGTGGCAGTGACGGCTGTCATGAAAATGGTGGCAGCGGGGTTTGACTGTACTATGTAGTCTGTGACTGTACGGTGTCACAAAACGCTCTCTCGGCGAAAACACAAACTTACTTGTTCACTTGTTTCACTGACGTCATTCGACCCGTAGCTTAACAGATAACTTCAAAAATAGAACCGAATTTGGATGACACAATCTCCTCCGATGAGTTTAAAAATGGAATCTATGATGGAGATGATAAAACAGGCCGTTATTCAGATTATTTGCCGCAAATAAAATTCTTGTTTTCATAAGTCATTCTCAAGTTAAGGGAAGTACGCAATCTCACGAATGAATTGCACGACAGACAGGCAATCTCGATTGGACATTATAAATTCATTTACGCTGAGGTCGCGTAATGTCGTCCAGTGACGACGGCCGTGACCGTTTACTTGCGTTTAAGGGCAGTTTCATTACTCATGCATGGATTTACATTTAGTTTCCATGCGAAAAGTAATTGTTTGGTGGCTCAAGTTTTGAGAAAAAGGTTAGAAAGCGGAATCTAGACGTCCTTTTTACTTCAACATCTGAATAACTGTCAATTAATGTCCAACAATTCGTTCTAAAAATACCATAAATATGTAGGTACCTAATTAGAGGAAAAATGAATTGCTTTTAATTATTCGGAAAGTCAAGACTATGAAATTCGACTTGGCATTGACGCATATTTTATATCCCTGAAATTCCGGAAGCGTGGTAACCCTATGCAAGAAATAAAGTATGTTTATATTAAGTATTGCTAATAAACACGATACTTGCAACATCGTGATGTTTATAAAATAACCAGCACGTTATTGTTGCATGTGAGTTGATCCATAATAAAAGTATGTAGGTACCTATAGCGCTGTACCTACTCTGTACGCGTGAAGCCTTTTCCATGTTCAGTAGGCGACAGTGCCGTCCCGAAACGCGCTCAGGTATGCAGATCTTAAAATGCCACCAAAGCAGAGTTCATTTGAACTTTTGAACACCAATAACGCACGTTTTGAAGCGCGAAATACATAATATGCGTATTTTCTTTTCCGTTTTCAGTAGGCGACAGTGCCGGAAGAACTGAAACCAATAAATAATAGTATCGATAAACTGTCGAAAAATTGTGATCTGGGTGAAATGGGTTAGGTTAGGATAGAACAGTGAACAACCGCGCGCGAGACGAGCGAGCGAAGCGAGCGGTGCCGACACAGCGGCCGGTGAGCGCTACTTCCAAGTTGCATGCAGCTACGCTGGCTCGAAATTGACACGAATTAGGATATGTAATATAATTTCAAATGAACACTGCTTTGGTGGCATTTTAAGGTCTCCATACCCGTGTGCGTTTCGGGGCGGTTCTGTCACCTACTGAACACGGAAAAGGAAATAAATACGCTACCTGTACTCTATTGTAGTTAAAGTTACTAAAGTTAACGTCCTAACTTAGATCTAAGTAAAAATAACCTGTACTGACTCGGACTTGCAAACAGGAAAACATTGGAAAAGATATCTGAATGGATAGACTTTCAAATACAGAAGATAAGTACTATGGTAATCTATGTACAATATAATTTTATAAAGAGGTATTAGACTATTTAACATCACGCTATGATCCTTAGGAGCCATGCAAAATTGAAAAAGTCAGAAAGAACGCTAAGCGATAACGTAGTAACAGCGCGAGCGGGCGCTGCGATGTGAGAAGGTGGGTCGGGGGGCAAGAAATTTTAACGCGGACGAAGTCGTGGGCAGACTTTAAAAGAGACTGTGACCTCTGAGTTTGTTTCGGCCTTTCTTCTCAGAGTAGTCAGAGAGGAAACGCCGCCCTCATCTAGTTTAAAAAAAATATGTTTGACGTGTAAAAGTGTTTGTATAAACCTACTTACAGAAATAAAATCATTTCTCATTTACACTCTGCAGTACAGCGTCAATTGCTTCATTCACAAAGGACCTCCACGAGACCAGTTATGCATTTATCAACGAACATCAAAATGCGGCCAGCCTTGGCCAATGTGTACTCGAGACATTAGAACTATTTAGAACCATCAGCATGTCCATTGATTGCGGTAACCGATTGACAAAACGTACCTGCGACACAAATACCTACTTTAAAACTTAGGCAATATTTACATGTCGACCCTACTACGGTGACCACACACACCAATTTTGAAGGACATGCGTATACGTGATCTATGACGTGACGTAATAGATTGAGGATGCTGTTCATTACAAATTGTTGCCTTAGAAGTGTTTTTGTTCGTGGATAAAAAGTTTAGACGTTTTTGCTCAATTTGTATCAAAGTCTGTTATTAATGATGCCTTTCTGTTATTTTATTTACGGAAGATTTTACTTTTAAACAACTTGAAGAAGTTTTGACTTATTTCATCACTCTCCTGCCCTTATTCCAATTTATTTGGGGTCGGCATAACATGTTTTTTCTTCCATACTTCTCTCTTCTCTTTCATTGTCGTCATCTCGGTAGTCACCCCCTTTGTAGCCATATCATCTTTCACACAGTCCAACCATCGCTTCTTTGGTCTTCCCCTACTCTTAAAGCTTTTATTTGTAGGTGATAATGATAAACATTATGCTTCGTAGATAAACGTTATGTACTTAATTACTTTTCCATTAGTTATGTAAACACACGGAATTACAATGAAATCACCATTGTTTTGCATAATAAAGTTGTTTAAACGTGTTGAATTATTTGTTTTACATATTAAACTTATTTTAAACCCGATAATTTTATCTGAAAATAAATCACAAACAAAAAAACAATTTGAGATTTTTTCATTTACTTGCGTTTGCTTCATCGAGATCTTAAAAGATTACTCTTCGAGTTTATAAGCAAAGCTGTTAATGGAATTCAAGCAAAAACTCTTAAACTGATCGTGTATGTAACTAATGTAACACATTATGTAGTAGATTGAGAACCATTACGTCGACGACGCAACATGTACGTAAATGATGGCATGTGGGTGTTAGAACGACTTGAAATTAAGACCATGGAGTATATTATATGTATGTAGACTTGTAATTGAGACTCTTTACGACAAAAACTGATGGGAGCGAGACAGTCACGACAGCATATTAGCAGTTGAGATGTTAATAATGACAGGACACTGAGAAGATGAGAATTTTAGAATAAATATTGAGTAGATTGATAAATTTATCTGAAATCGCCAATCCGTCTTCAGCAAGCGTGGTGATCAATACTTTTGGCTTCTCTGTATGAGAAGAGGCATTTGTCCTGCAGTGGGACAATATAATGTGGTATTTTTTTTTTGGGTACTGAGATAAATAAATACGTAATTTACATGTGATGATTCTACAATGCTGGAGAAGCCAGAAAGGATCTAGATCCAAAATTAGCAGATTTCATACTAATCTCTACTTGAATTTAGTTTAAATTCGAGATAGATATTTCTCGTCTTGGTCCAGTTTTCAATAGCATTCGTCAAAATATTAATGGAATTTCGTGTTGCGGTGAGAATGACGGTGAAGGACGATTTGGATGTTTGCAAATGTTAATCCATTCCAAATAGAGACGAACGATTTGTATCTAATTAACATTTTGAGAAGCTGCAACGCAATACAATTCGGTTATTTAGCATAATCAATCAGCCTATAATGTTCCCACTGCTGGGACACCAGCCTGCTCTCTGTAAGAGGGAGTGGGCATAATCCACCACGCGGGCCCAGTGCGGGTTGGTATCATATGTTAGTATGTCACATGTCTTGGAATTTTTGGTTCTAGGACGTGTTATATTCTTAGCATTGCTCCTCTTGCTAGGTTCTATACATAGAGTATTTTAATTTATTGTACTTACCTTTGTCTAGAGCACAACGGTTCTCTCATTTTCTGCCAAACAAAGGCAACTGGCAGGACGGGTTCCTCAGCATATCCTTTTTTGAATCACCTCCATTTTTTTTCCAACGCGAATGGAAAATGCATGGAGAACGCGTCTAATATCTAGTTCGCACTGAATACAGTGAATACTCAGCTTTTAAATATGGTGGCGTTCGAAAATGGCGCGAAACCGATATGGAAACTCGATTAAGACGAAATTGGATTTATATTCGTAATTTAATGCATTAGGACGGTGTTTGTCTGAATTATACGCTGCATTAGGAATTGTTTAGCAGATAATATTCATTCCTTCATTATTATTGGCATCTCATGTCTAAGTAGAATGTCTTATTGATAAAGAATTTAAGTATACCACAATTTTCGTCACACCATATAATCATGAAATTAGCAGCAATTCTAAGTATATTTAATAGACTTTCAGCCCAGATGTTGGACAAATAATTTAACGTAAGTATCAGTGATCTTCTTATAGATAAACGGTTCCCTCGTTTCTTTATAAACTCCAAGGAACTTCCTGATTAAAACTTTCTTGTTTGCGTAACCTTTTTGGGATTTAATTGCTAGTTATTAAGTTCATCATATGCCAGTACATGAGTAAGTGCCGGGGTCGCGACTCTTGTAAGTACTTAAGGGTGCGGCCGTGGATCGCAATGACCTACTGTCGCAAGTCTGGCTGTGTTAGAGATTTTTCCTCGAAACGTTTTTGCAATTCAAAACAAGTAACTAATAGGCTTTTTTATAGACACGTACACGCAAGCTGTGCAATCTTGTAATTTCCATATAAATCGGAATATTTGAAACACGGTCTATCTACGCTGACTTAACATGACTTACGCTCATTCAGAAACGTGTTCGGGTAAGGTCCCACGAAGCTAGAAATTAGTTTTTGGACGCAATATTTAAGAATAAGGCAAACCTCAGCTTAAAAATTGCCTTCACCAGTTGTTGACTCATGGTAACAACGTTGCTGACTGGCTTCTCTTTCCACCATGACATAATCCACTCTCGTACAGTATTTTTATCTCACAAAGCGACACGCGCTTAACTTGTGGTTACCAAGTGTAAAAACACGCCATGAAAGTGTGTAAGCGCAGGAGCTCTCGGTACCGTCCGAGACAATGGTGAAGTCGGAAGTGTGTGTGTGAGTTATGTACTGACACTAGTCGTCTCCACGCACACATTCACAGCGCGTTAAAGCTACCCAAAACCAAAAATCGCGAAAAAAAATCCACTGTTCCCTACATTTTGACGAATTATGCGAACATAAATGTAGAGAACTGTATATCTTTTTTTCGCGATTTCATGGTTGATCCCATAGTGAAAGTTGTTCATAATGATGAGTACAATGAACCACACAATGAACCCTTAATAGGTTGTGCGTTCATTCCGGGACATGTTGTATAGGTAACCTACCTCATATATTATTAGACAAAGAAGCAACAAAAGCCAATCGTGATCTTAGTTGATCAATCTATGTATCGGTACTTATAATAATAATATAAAGAAGTCTTCGGAACTACTGAACCGATTCTGAAAATTCTTTCACTAATACGAAACTGTAGTATTGTCGAGTGTCAAAGGATATAATTATTTCATGTTAAAACAAGAAATTTCAGGCGGACGAATTCGCGAGCAGAAGCTAGTCAAATATAAAAAGGAACACACACAACAGCCTGTCCTGTTACGATTAAATAAACCTGCATAATGCATCCTAACAACGATAACTAGTAGAAACAATATCGTCCGTACATCGAGTTACTTTCTAGCCAATATCACACCAATAAGTAATCGCGTTTGAAACAAAAGAGTCGCCATCAAAAGAAGATGGCGACTGTTAGCATAATTATTGGCTAGTGAAAGTGCCAGTTAAACAGTTTCGTGCTTTGAATGTTGTATCACTATCGGCAGGATTGCCGAGTAGATCGTAAAGAGAAAACACATTGATAAGTGAAAAATGAATGATGTTTGGATTAAATTCTTTGCAAGATTAATATGATACCGGCCAGAAATTCTCTCCTTGTAGGGTAAAGATAGGTAGATAACTCGTTTATTTGGTGCACACAAAAGACACAGCACAACATACAAAAGCACGATTAAATAATAACTAATTACATGAATCATCATCTTCCTGCCCATGTCACGTGGGGTCGGCGCATCACCTTTTCTTCTCCCATTCTCCCCTGTCAACCGTCACGCTATCATTCACTCCCCAAATCATTCCTCACACAATTCATCCATCTTTTCTTTGGCCTTCCTCTCTTCCATCTATCAATATTTATATTCATCACTCTTTTAGTCACATGAGTTTCCTCACTCCTCATCACCTGCCCAAAACAAAACAAACAAATAACATGAATATTACGAAAATACCAAAGATCGCTTTTAGCGATAAGACCACCCTATGTGTAAAATTTCTACATTTATATCTGTAATTTTTATGTTGTACATAATAATGAGTATGCTATCTATCTATACCTACAAGGTACCAATATGCAAAAAAAGACATATTTTGAAGATACTATTTGCTATGACACCGTTTATACCTTTACCACCCTTTTATGTATGAATTACAAGAAGGAACAAACATAGGTACCACCCGAAGCCCAACCTCATAATACGGAACACATATTGTTGAACTAAAGCAAAACAATCTATTATGTACATTTTAAACAAATACAATAATATTAAACAAACTAATCGGAATTTGAAGGCAATTCAGCTCATTTTAAGCTATGTCACTAATAAATTAAACGTTTCCTAAGGTTTAACTTACAATGAACATGAGTCAAACAGCATTCCGAAGTCTGTGGTAAATCGATACATTAATTTAATTCGTTGCATTATTTCATTCTTGCTTGAAAACAAAGTTTGAAAATTGTCCTGTGAATAATTTTATTATTGTCACCCTAACTTTTTAAAGTGTTGCAGAATCTAATGGCTCATTTTGACCCTCTTATCACTAGCCTCGGTAGCGCAGTAGGCAGCGCGTAAGTCTCATAATCTTAAGGTCGTGAGTTCGATCCTCACCCGGGGCAAATTGTTTTGTCATTTTCCCCAAGTTTTTCCCTAACACTTTTTATTTCTTACCCGTAACTTTTTCTCAACCAACGAGGCCATGGAACCTGTTTGCCGCTAGTTCTGTTGCAACTATCAATCTATACGCACCTGGCGTTCATTGCGAAATGTTAACGCGTATGCAAATCCCATCAGCTTAAACAATGAAATGTCTTTACCAAGCCAACCCACGTCGGTACCATAGTATCTGTGATTGTTTACATTCATAAATAGTAATAAGACTTGTAATTAATTCGCTACGCAATTTCGCAACTTACATTCCGCTACCACAATGCGTGCGACATTTCGCAAATAGATTGCTGTCAAGATTAATTTCAACGCCATCTATTGACAAGTAGGAGTACTATTCAAATATTAAAATAAATTGTCTTTTTGCAATGAATGCATAAATGATTTCCTACATACAATCTAATAATAATGTAATCATGCCGTATTTAATAATGTCCATTTTATAGCCGTAATAATAGCAAAATATAAATTGATTTTGTTTCTGTCTTTCAGATCCAATCTTGCTGGAGAGCCTCTAAGAAGGATGTAAGTGCAAATTTTGTGCGTAATTGTTAAAACGTTTTATTGTTTACTTTTATCTCATTTCGTCATCTAAGCTAACAACCAAAGCGAATACCGTTAGCTTATCGATAGGCCATCTTTAACAAATTTATAAGCGGATGGAGCCACTTTTGTAATAGTTACACAATGACCACCTTGGCTTTACTGCATATTGCTCCTATGTTGAGCACGAAGGGTGGGTTTTGTAACTGTTTTTTTGTGTTTTACCGGGGGTGTTTTCAGCAACAAGTGCCAACAACTGGTATTCTTATACGCAAACGAGTAAGGTTAAATTAATGACAGTTGGGGTGACCAGCCCGCCTATTTAACTTGTTGCGATGTCAACAAATTTAATCCTATTTGAATTTTGTAAGAAAAAAAGTGTGGTGTACTATTTCTTTATTTATTTAAACTTTTCACACTTAAAAAAGTACAAAGGCGGACTTAATGCCTTAGGCACTCTCTACCAGTCAACCAAGGGTGGTGAAGAGATTAGATGGCAGGTGCTCTGTTAGAAATGGAACAATTTGTACATAAATAAGTCATAAACTTATAATACACATACATACATATTTACTATAATATATACCTATATTATATACAAATTCAAGAGAGAGAGGTTTTGAGATGACACACCAATGAAAAATGATGGTAATGATGGTTTTGATGTTTGATGGTTTTGATTTAATTGTACACCAATGAAACAAAAAGGACAGACATATTTATTTACTTACATATTAATGTTGATGAAAAATATTTTTAATTGTATCAGTAAGGTCATGCCAAGCATGATGGCTGGTGGTTTAAATCCACTAATTACAGCCACAATGCGTTGGATTAAAGATCATAAAATGACTATTTTTTTTTATGATTACTGCTTACAGCTGTAACCTTAACCTTATTGACCTTTGTGGTGAAGGCAGAAGCTTAACCCAAAACTTCTCACCATAAAAAATCTTTATGTTATTTTCTGCCTGCTCTTGTAATTGTTTTTATTTCTAGAGATAATTATCTAGAACATTTTTATTTACTGAGGTCAAGACTTCCTTGCGTTCTTGTACCGAATAGATAGCACGTAAAAATTGCAAAATTTCAAGATTTTGAATGAATTCTCTAGCTATGAAAGCAGAACAAACACACTTTTTAATTTAAATCATGCTTGTATAATGTTTACAAAAGAATTTAGGATTATAATTGTTGTTGAACCTGGTATTTTCTCATCTTAAACACAAAGAAGTGAAATAGATCAAATATGAGTAATATTTCGCAATGTTATGACTTACTTACAAACTTATTGTTGGCGGCACATTGAAAGCATGCCGTGAGAATTCCCAGCCCCTGATTGGCCAACCACTGATAGTAAAAAGGGCTTCTGGTAAACGATTACAGTTGTCGACTGCAATTTGTATTGCGTTAATCGTTGAGTTAACTAGGGTTATTTGATTGCTTCATTCACGCTTGTGAGTTCAGGGGCCAAGTTATGACTGGTTAAACCCTGAATTGTTCCAGTGCCAGAGACTGGTAAAGCTCTATGCTTTATATTGCGCCTTCTCTTCTTCGCACTAGAGTAGTTAATGATAGCTTCAACACTTCGTAATACGGCTCCTAGTGTGTCCTGGTTTTTGCCCTTCTATGATTTCTTATTTACGCCAAAGTTATCAAAATACGGCAGTGCTCATTGCAAGTTTTTCATCTACAAGGTTTATCCTGAATCCGATTTTTGCACTGACTGGTGAAACTCTTAAGCTACCCAGACGTTTTTTTTTTCGTAGCTACTAGCTTAAGTTTTCTATAAAAACTTATCCAAAACCCATAACACGATTTCCTAGTCATTCCACATAATAAGACTGCAACGACCGCTATCTCCCAACAACGCGGCTTATCTACGTTCCAGACAAAAGCTAGATAAATGTAATATTAATATCATGTTTACGTGGTAGTCACGGCTGCTGGCCGACATTGAACAGTGCGTGACAAAAACTGCATGCCCAATGCATTACCGACAACACATACAGATTACGTGATGTTTTATTTAACATCGAGCTCATAATTTCGCTAACTGAGCATAGACAAGGACATTCCGTAAATGTTCCAAGATCAATTTTTTTTAGTAGCCTTTTGTAACTATGATGTATTTATTAGCTGAAATTTTAGTTGACTACATAATATGTTATTGTAATAATTGAAACTGGGCTTTGAAACGGTTGAACTAGATTAGAACTCCTTTACCTAGGTACTTGAGCTTATCATAATAATTTGTAGATTTCACTAACACTCCGACGCTGTCTGAACATAAAACACCATCTATGATTACAATCAATCAATGAGATAACAAATCTCAGTGTCAACGTTAACAAAAATACTTTCTCTATCTTCATAATAATGGCTAGGATGTAAAACGATACCCATTAATCATTCAAAACCTTTGCCCAACTTTTTAATTGTGTGCAAACTGTTACTTATAAATAAAAAATTCTTACATAAATCACAACCATATCAGCATTTCTGGATCAAATTACGTCATACTAGTATTTACCAGACATTTTTCATAAATATGATTTCATTACAACCTCGATGTAGCCGTTGATGATTTTTTGGCGAAATCACAATTTCACCAGCGACCAGAAAAGTGGGTTCTTTTTGCGCTGTTTTTCAAAGAAATCGCGACATTTTTGATGCTATCAAAACGAGTTATTACTGTAAGATTGCGAATTTACACCTGCATGTGGTGTGACGTTATTAAATTCCAGTAAATGATGTGGGTACAGTAGCAGAAGTGACGAATAACTTTGAAGTGTCCGCAACCAGTTCGAGGAGAAACGAAAGGAAGTGATTGTTACTGTGATGTAAAATTGTTGCTGAGAACGAACCTGTCATCAAGAATTCTATCCTAGAACGACGCCCAAATCTCCTTCAAATCCATCAAATTCAATTTGCATTCAATTATTTCAAGATTCACGCTTGAGCATAGCTTTAAAACACGGGACTGCTAAGACTGCTAACAATTTGTCCCATTTAACACAGCAATAACAGTTTCATCAATCTTCAGCAAACTGGAATTCTCACATGTTTGTCATATTCTAGCATCGACGATCGGTTGTGTCATTCACGACCTCTTACGTATCTACGAGTAGGTGCAATGCAACCTTGTAGTTAGTGGGTTATGCTGCGTCAGCGTGGGATGATCATTGTTTGCAATTAAGCACCTGCCTCCTCTTACTAATCTGTTCGGAGATGTGAATACAAAATATTTTTGGGTTGACGACCTTCGTTCATTAATCCTACGGATTTTAAAACATAACTTGGCGCTATACAAGCCTATATGTTCAGTAGTGGACGTCTTTCGGCTGCAGTGATGACGATGATGATACGAGCTTCTAAAATAGATGGTAAGTATGATACCGAAGTATCTATTTTGTAGCCAGAAGATATAAAAACTTAACTAGATGCAATTTACTATAGCCTCCAGGGTTCCATTTGCTGCCAATTACTGTACGGTCTTTGACAACCATTGTGTGACACCCCGGGCAATCTCACAAAACGATGACAGCTCCTAAATCATTTCTCGTGCAAAAAGTTTCTTCAAAACTCTCTCAATAAACTCTCATTGGTACGAAATTTTCTGCGAAATTTCGTGTGTCCGTTCCAAAGGACGCCGACAGTTCGGTGTGTGCACCTGTACTTTCCTTCTTACGCAAGTCTCAAGTAACCGCTGACCGATTACGTTTTATGGGCGTTTTGTTATGGCCGTAATTTTTATCTTCAAGATTCTTTCACGGTCCGAATCGGGAACAAAGATGAAATACGCGGAAATTACTATAAATACCGTGCACTATTAGACCTAGAATGTTAATAGCTACCAATTATTCATTACTTTCAGAATATGGCTGCAAACTCCGCATTGTTTAGCAGTTAGTTTTACTAGATAATACTGCTGGATCATGTTGTAAATATTTTCTTTTTAGAACTAATTGGTTGGACATTGTGAAAGTTTGTGCGGTAACAATCAAACTCAGTGAATTGCCCTACAGCAAAAGCAAAAGAAGAAAATAATACAAATTAATCATTCGCCCCATTGGTGACATGGATCCACTTCTAAATAAGACTATCGTATTGCGTCTAATACTTTGGCTTTCTAGTTAAGCAATTTGAGTCCGGTATTATAAAAATAAAATAGCGAAGTGTGAAATAGTGGGTGTATAGGTTCACCTCTGCCCAACCCTTCAGGGATTACAGGTGTGATGTTATGTTATTATAAGAATAACCGCAAATTAGAAGTTCTTTCCAAGAAGCAATTTCAGGATTCAGAGCAAAATAATCTCGTAAATAGTTGATCACGCAAATGAACAAAACGCTTGTTCAAACCAATAAAAAATCCAACAAGCCACGGGGACAGCTTGGTTGGCTTACAAAATAAATTACATAAAGAAAAACTGAGATATTACGTCAATTAAATCTTGCAATGAGCCAGCATGTTATACATTTGAGGTAATGGATGCAAACTATACTAAACTCACAATTCGACAATACACAGAGTCCATTGATTGTTATTGAAAAGTATGCGTATGATAATGAGAGAAAGGTGCCGTGAATGGCCTCGCCTAATAGAGAACTCTTTCATCAAAGGATTGCTAATAAAAACATCATTATTATTTGAATAAACAGCACCAGTGTTTGGAAATCAATAATATACCTTTGACTTCGACAAGTGTTTTATAGTGCATTGTTTAATTGCACCGCCGTGAATGGTCCTTCAATATTATAAGTGAAAGACTTTTCGTAAATCTTGATGGTTAAGTATATTACTATTCTGTGCTTAAATGTATCATAAATATTCATGTAATTTTGTAAGATATGGATAATCTATGCAGCGCTATGTCAATGCCAGATTCGTAATCAATTTCTTCTCTAAATATCACGTGGCAGTCGTAAATCATTGTGAATGAGAAGTGACCGCTACTTGTCTGTGATAAGTGACAATGATAACAGTAAAATATCAATAATTGGGTGGCTATGATTGGTGGTAGTAGCCCTCAGAGCTCATTTGACTTTACTACAACCAGCGGTTACAATTCCGCAAGCTAAAGTGACCATGAAGATACTGACAGATAAAAATCGAAAGTGTCAGAACGACAGACAAGTGGGCGGCTCACTCTCTTCATGTTCAAGATCGGATTTTTACATTTTTCATAATTGTGGGCGCGGCTGAATGTCTCATGCATGCCTGTCGCATATTACTCGCTAATGTGGTGTAATCTTTATTTACGATTTTTCATTAAGAAATGGATGAAAAGAAAACATATTTTTATCTGGAATTTTACTTCCACTTGCACATCTGAATAAAATTCTTCATCGCTTTGGCTTAAATTCCTTAGACTTCCTTTCTTTATTTGTGTTAAGAAATGAGCTATCCGAGTTAATTAAAAGACTTAAGTAGCAATAAACGCGGAGGGTTTATGAAATCTAGTTAATATTTATAAATAAGAAATACCAGTAATAAAATATATTTTAACGAGTAACGTCTGAAAACGTTTCTTTCATTTGAAAATGCAGTCTGTCATTTCATTTCATATTTCCTTCCACAATAGTAAAACATCAACTAATATTTTATTTAATACCATAGCTAACAAGAATCAGGTTGTAAAAAACGTCTAATCATTGTCACTGACTTTCACATATTTACCGCAGATTCTAATCGTTCAGTGTTGCCACAACAAAGCCTTTAGATACGATCGGGGACAATTTTGTGTAATTAGATCTGTTCAGCCATTGTTAAGTCGTGTGCACTTATTACAGGGCAAGTGATACAGTTACCAGATAACGGCCTCAAAGGTGAGTGTCGCGAGATTTTAATTACCGATCGCAACACTGAGAAAACTTTATACAAAAATGTCGTATAACTATGGAAGGTTGTGTGAGAACAGTGAAATTATTCAAGAAATACTCAGTCGTTCTTAATCATTGTCTATGCAAAAAATATTATCTAAGAACAATTTGCGTTTCCACTAATGCACGTAACATTCAAACAACATTGGATAATGCTAAGTAATAACAGTAAGCACCGCAATTTACACAATGTTAATTGACAAAAACGACGTAAAATAAACTTCACTTTCGTCTATAATTTCTATATAAACAAAAAACATGCAAACAAAATGCTTTCTTCGATTTTTGTGAGCGCTTTTCGTTGCGTCCGGCAATCTCACGTACGTGCCACTTTGCGACCGCAGTCGCGCTTTCCAATCGTCAATTTGAATTTAGAAGACCAAAAATTAAAATTAATATTCGCGCCATCTGTTGTCAAGTAGCCTTAAACTCTGCAGTAGCCTGATTATATTTACGAAAAATAAAGGTCAATAATGTTTACATAATATTATTGCTTTCTTTAATTTATTAATGTAGTCAATAAATTAAAAACTAAAATTGGGCAATTAAATTACTTTAGAACATGACTAAAAGGCATTTATATCAATTACAAATTACTATTTAAAATACAAAAAAGAGCGTGCAAGTTCAGTATATTTTAATTTTATAATAATATACTCGTTTCACTAGTACGTTTAGAATACTAGTGGGACCAGACACAACGGTCACTGTTCAAAAGACCGAATTTTACTCCCAAAAGTATTTAATAACTGTTATATATTATCAAGTTCATTTCCATGTATTCGCATAGCTTCGCGTTTCGTTACGTCAAGCCAAGCTAGCGAAAGTGTTTGTTTGTTCAGTAGGTACATATTGATAAGTACTTATTTATTCGTAACTGCACCATGGAATTTCTCTCATTGGTATGTCCGTACTAAGTTAGGTTATGAAGAATTCGCGATGAGATTCCACCAGTTTTTTGTTTATTAATCGATATTATGGTCTATGGATAAGTAACGAAAATATCATGTTCTTGTAAGACGTTAGTTTTAGTATTGTGGAAGGAAATATAAAATGAAATGATAGACTGCATTTTCTAATGAAAGAACTGTTTTCAGACTTTGCTCGTTAAAAGATATTTTATTATTGGTATTTCTTATTTATAAATAATTTATAGATTTCATAAACCATCCGCGTACACATTTATTGCTACTTAAGTCTTTTAATTAACTCGGATAGCTCATTTTTTAACACTTACATATTGAATTCAGAAATTAACAGGGAACGGACTCATAGCACATGTACAGCGAAAAAAAATATTATAAAACTAAAATTAAAATTCTTGACTATCTTCAGCAGATTATTAATTTATTACCCACCCGACTGCGCGACAGCAAAGACAGGGTAATATTATTCATGCACCCTCGAAGCAGGCTAATGGCTGGATTGATTTTAATATACAAGGTGTCTATTGACTATCTTGTCTAGGTCGCGCGATGGACATGGGCTAGGTATTATTTTTATAAAATCAAAATGGCCGATTTTTGGCGTCAACAAGTATTGAAAATTTTCTTTTTTCATTTTCTGAAAAAAAAAATGGTGGCATCAAATCTGATATTGAACTAAAATAACTGCCACGAAGTCCATTAGACTGCTTGCAAGAGGATATTGCTTAGGTCTAGCTAGAATATTTTTATTACCCAGCGACGACGCGATATTGCTTCAGCATTGTGGAGATCGTTTGGTCAATTTAGTTAAAAGTTATCGATTATAATGTTCGTTAACCTTTAATAAGTATATCGTAAGTAACAGTTACTTTTATGTTTATGTATCAGTAACGAGCCAAATAAAGATATCTTTAATTTTCAAAATTATAATCTGTACGTGTTAGTAAAGTTTTGCTGTAGAAAATAGTGGCTTTACTTTTATTGGTTGTAGATAGGTAATAAATACTGCAAAAGTTCTTACGATTGCAAAGAACTGCTGGTTATTCATGTCGAAGACTGGAAAGTTAATACGAGTAAGTAGGTAGGCTTGTTGGGGTAAGTTCGTCACTGGGATAAGATGGTATGCATCTAATTCTACGCCATTTTGTTCTGCCTTGACGGTCCAGAATAAATGGCGTAGAACACAATATTGCCAGCATTAAACATACTGCCAAATTAGTAGCGAATCGTACGGCCTTACCCGAACATACTCTATAGCATAGGAAGTAGCAACCTTATCAATTTTATAAGAAAAGCCCCAATCATGCAAAACAGTGAGTCTCTATAACCAACAATAAACATGATTGCTGGTTATAGCCAAGAAATAAAATCAATTAAACGTTAAATTATTAATAACTGCTTTTACAACGTTTGGTTTCAAAACATATTGCGAAAAGCATAAAAAACAAGCCATGGTCAAGTGTGAACCGTAAACAGTAATTAACCGACTTGACCAACTCGATTACAACTCGATTACGTGTGTAAATCGCAAATCGATATATTTGGCAATCATTGAAATGAATTATTTTTGGTGTCATAATAGAGATGCTGTTTTGCGTAATTTGACAGAAAAATTCGATCGTTCTTCGTTTGAAATTTTATTATTCATTTGATCTGTAGGTACTAGGTACTAATATTATAAAGGGGTAAAACTTGTGAATTTGTATGTAGCGGGTAATCTTCGGAACTACTGATCCGATTCCGAAAATTCTTTCACTAATGGGAAGTTACAGTATTGCTGAGTATCATTTGTTATATTTTATGTTAAAATAACGTCCAATAACCTGAATATTTGCGTTACAAATACTTACTGCTTTTAAAATTAAAATATTATGACTAGCAATATGGTTTGTACGAGTATATTGATTTACCTACTACAATTTTTGAAGTTTACTCCTTATGAATCGATTTTCATAAATAAGGTCCCCCGGTATGGAAATTTTATGAGGAGTGAAATTAATACAAGCGTTAATTAACTCAAAAGCGTTACCTTTTTCTGCGCAACGCCTTGCGTACCAACCTTTCGCGGGGTAAACTCGGAGCTGACACGCGCACAAACTTTTTTTTAAATTTGTGTACCTCGTTAGATAGCTAATTAAAAGAAGATGTCTTCCCCGTAATTAGTACGCTTAATTCCATTATAAAATCTTGAGATAAACGGTGTCCAAGTTCGTGTACCTATGTAGATGATTTTTCCTTGTTTGATGTTTTAGAACATTTGGTTACAGCGAAAGGGTTGTAAAAGTATTAGGTACCCAATGGAATATCAATGAAGGCCATTGGATTTGAGAGTTTAGAGAAAAGTGATAATTATTGACGAACTCTGGGAAATTTTCACAAATACATAAAAACTGGGTTTTCACATTGGGGAATTCACATAGGCTTTATGGGGTGCTCAATTGTTGCAAAGGGGTCATATTATATTTCTATGAGTCATACTGTCACATCCTGGAAGGAATACGTCAAATTACAAGCCACCTTGTATTATTATACACGGGTAGGTACATAAATTGTAGCTATACTATTGATAAAGTATTTTTTTTTGTTCCACCTATGTTGTCCCACTGCTTGGCAAAGATCTTCCCCATATTTTTCCAATTTTCTTTGTGCTGTGCCTTTTCCGTCCATTCGGTTAGGAGCGAGTTCAAATCATCACGCCAGCGTTTTTTAGGCCTACCTCGGTGACGACGCCCGTCTTGATACAGTATTATGAAACACAAATTGTACATAACCAAATCTATTTGAGGCTGACTGTACATAAAAGGCTGAAATGCTTATCAACACAAATAATAGCTGACTGACAGTGAAACTAGTGTTAACTGCTCAATAAAATCATCTGAGATAACTCAAAGCATTTATTTCAAATAAACCAATTACAGGCACTTTTGAACTGTCAAAGAGTCAGGCAGTTAGAATGTTGAAGCTAGTTGCCCATTCCAAAACGTAGATCTCTATGGAGAAGAACGGGCAAGAAACTCCACGGACACTCTTTTAAATCAAAATATTGTTACAAAATATTGGTTACATCATTCATGTTGAAATTAAGTATGTGAGAACAATGTAGAAAGACGTGCACGTTAAAAGCGTCCGTAACAAAAAGGTAAAAACCAAAAACGATTCAAAAATTAAAATAAGCTATGGCAGCTAAGAGATGACCAGTCCCTACTGACGGCGCCCGTTCACGAACATGACGCATGGATTAGCACCATTCAGCTCACCCATTTTGAAGGGAACTTAATGATCCAACACACACAGATAGATAGATTTGACAGTTAATTTTTGTGCTGACTAGCAGTTGAAAAACTGGTTGCTAACTTGCTATTTTCGTAGGGTTCCGATTAATGGGTAAAACAGAATCTTTATAAGATTAGTCTTTTACAGTTCAAGCGGTGCCGTTATGGAATGCCTTGTCTGTGTCGATAAGGCGTGCTCAATCTTTGTCCACTTTTAAAATTCTGGTAAAAAACACTTCCACTCTCCTTAAACATCATCATTACATAAAGTTCCTTGCTCTTGTTTCATGTTTGTTATTATGTGTAAGTATACAGGGTGTAAGGGACAGCCCTGCGCAAACTAACAGGGTGCAATCAGCTCCTTATTTTGAATCATACTTCACCGGTCAATTTCTCAGGAAAATTTTCATTATTTTTATCGATTTTTCAGTTACTATTCCTTTATTTCAATGTAAAATTACATTTTCTGTACGTAGTACTCCATTTATGTAAATAAAACAGCTAATATCAAAAAAACAGCAATGGATGTTGAAATACTCAGCGGTCGAAGGCTCACTGCGCTGCCGTTTGCTACGCGCGTTTTGCCATGGTAACGATACATTGCGTGTGAGGTAATAAAACAAATCATGTTTAGTGGATTCCCATAACGTTCCTGAAATCATTTCATGTAATTTCATGTAATCAATAATTCTGTTTATTGTACATGTAACTGGTACACCACTGACTACTTACAGTATTGTCTTTCCTTCTCCCTTTAATCCATCCAAAGGTTGTCTGTAAAAGATCGCTCTTAGCGATAAGACCGCCCATGGTGTCACCCTATGTGTAAAATTTTTACATTTATATATGTAATTTTTATGGTGTACATAATAAAGAGAATTCTATCTTCTATCTTTTCATCCGTCTATCACCGACGTTTTTCTCGAAATCCATGCAACGTAGGAATTTGTATTTTGACATAACGGTTAGGTCTTGATGAAGCATGGGTAGTGCAGGTACACAGATCGCCAGTCCAATTTATTTATTTAAACTTTACGCCTTTTTGGTAACAACTATGAATAACTGAAGCATATAATAGGATCATCCACAGTTACATGAGCGCATCTTGGTAAATGACAGACAGTTTCATCATTGATACCAACCGTAGAATCATACCTACCTAACATGCTTCGTCTTCGACTCGATTTGGTAAGAAAATCTCAATTAATTTGCGTGAAATGAAATTGATACTTATTGCTTAGGGGTCCCTGAAACGATCAATAACAATTGATCAAATGCCATCAATAAAATTTCTACTGTAGTAATATTGACAATCGCTTCAATTGCACTTGGTAGACGGTCGATTTGAGCATCAATGTGTATCAACCACGCAAAAATGGACCCTTTAGAAAATGTACCTACTATGTAGGTATTTCCAAAATTGAAATTCGAACTGTCTATAGAGACCGCCTTATGAGCTTTTATGACTGATTGATTATACAGGGTGTACGGGACAAGGACGCGAAATGTTACTGTGAATGCAGCACATGATTCTAGATAGAACCAAAGCGTAGAAATGTTTCATAGGTTATTTAAATATGATAGGCAGGCAGTCATAGGGACAGCCGACAGAAGTGAAAACTCAAAACTATCAGTTGCATGCTAATATGACATCTATTTCAAAAGACACTAGCGTGTTAAATAGAGTAATTTGTTTACAACGGCCTCTAGCGTTGAGTCGTTGAACTCGTTGGAGCATGTCGCAAGTCGCGAACCCGTAAGATTTTCCCCTACCCAAAAGTGCTCAACGCGCCTGAAGAAGTTTTCACTTCAAAACATCTACTGTTTCATAGAAAAGTGCAATACCTACACGTTCATAATGTATGGAACAAACAGATTTTTTAAATAACCGACGAAAAATTTCAACGCTGGCGGGTCTAGAATCATGTGCTGCATTCATTCATAGTAACAGCTTGTGCATCGATGTCCCTTACACCCTGTATTTGCCCCATATATATATATATACTATAATCATAAATACTAGTGACTTTTTTATGTATTGTTCTGAAACTCTAATAATTGAATAGTTCAACAATAATCAGATAATGTCCGCGTTGCGGTATCGTTGTAATCAGCCCTCAGCGTCAAGGAAGGTAAAAAAAAACAAATCCGTTTGATCTTTCCCACCTTAAATAGACATCCCTACAATATAACAGTGACGGAAATAACAGTTCCTTCTAGTAACAATTGCGAAAATTTATGCAAAATTTATCTGTATGCAGGCGTAATAAAAAACAAAATCGCAAACTTATTATTGCAATCGGACATTATTGTACGACCAAGTTAACTGGACTATAATCTTTATTGCCATGCATTAAGGTTCAATGCAAGTGCATTGATAACATTGTATTCTATGTAACCGTGAAGGCGGCATTGCTGTGAGGCAAACCACTTAGTCACGATAATTTCAAGCTTTATATCGAAGATTTTACACTATTTTCACTGTTTC
The DNA here is from genome assembly GCA_947568875.1 of Fissipunctia ypsillon. Taxonomy (NCBI): domain Eukaryota; kingdom Metazoa; phylum Arthropoda; class Insecta; order Lepidoptera; family Noctuidae; genus Fissipunctia; species Fissipunctia ypsillon. The sequence goes on along the minus strand of OX387665.1, from coordinate 3,599,095 downwards.
TGATTAATGTTTATTTTAAGATGATTTATGGATTAGTTACTCACATTGACGTCTATTTTATAAATTAACTATACATAACTCATACTGCTGATGTTATCTTCACAAAATTTTTTGCAACAGTCATGTTTCTCACAACGTCTTCGAACTTCACACTTTATATATTAATAATGACCGTTACTCGTCACTAGATGGCATTACGTATGCGTATTCTAAAAAAAAAATATGAATTTATTAGATTATTATTTCGTATATGTATTTTTTTAAATAAATGTACGAAATAATAATCTTGTTTACAATAAAGTACAGTTTCTGTATCAATAATAATTATGTCGTACCTAATATCCGGGAGTTATGTTTACTGACCGCTAGAGGGCGGTAGTGCACTCGCTACTTATGCAATTAGTTTGTGCTCGTTGCGTTGTTATTTTATAGATTTAAGATTAGTCAGAATAATAATACAGAAGCACTAACGACCAAATTACAGTTATTAAATATTTTATGAAGAAATTATTATACGCTAGTTAAGTTGCGCTATAAGAACAATATAAAAGTTGAGCAAAAGATTATAAAACGTTATGTAATCTATGTAATAATAAAACAATGGGAGCAGAATATTTTCCGGTTAATAAACGGAGTAAAAATGTCAAAAGATAATTCCGATACCGGGAATCGAACCCGAGCCTCCTGGGTGAGAGCCAGGTATCCTAGCCACTAGACCATATCGGATATTAAGAGACGGTTCGAAGTTGACGTTTAGAAACTATATTCGTTTTAACCGACTCGAAAAATAGACGAGATTCTCAATTCGGTTGTATTTCTTTTTGTTTTTATTTATTTAAAGTCCCCACGATCAGCCGTTCTCAAGAAAAACTTGAAGGCTATCAAATAAGTAAAAATGTAGTTTTTGTCATCATTAAAATGCTTATTATACCTACAATAAACAACATAACTAACTCTTTACACTAGGTAGGTACTAAATTAAATGAGGGCTGATTTTTCAATCGTCAAATAACTTTTATCTGAGGAATAAATATGGCGGTTTGACATATTTTCTATACAAAAGCTGTCAAAACGTCAAACTTATTCCCCAGATAAAAGTTATCTGATGATTGAAAAATCAGCCCTAAAATGGCTGGTGGTGCTGGGGCGGCTGCTGCAGGTGCGGAAAACCTCAAACGGCGAAAATATTCCGATCTTTTTGGGAGTTATATGTTCGAGCCGTTTGGGGTTGAAACACTAGGGCCATGGGGTCCGAGTGCCCACTTGGTTTTCCGAGACATCGCCAAGCGGTTGGTCGACTCTTCACGTGACCAAAGGGCTGGCCTATTCTTTGGCCAAAGAATCAGCATCGCCATACAACGTGGCAATGCTGCCAGCAAGCTGCCAGCCTTTTGGGCACTTTTCCTGTTGACAGTGATGTGGACGAATTTTTTGATGCCCTATGATTATATATATATATTTTTTTACATTTGTACATATTATAATTATTATTTTAAGTCTGTTAGCTTATATATTATGTAAATATTTTGTTCAGTTATGTTAAAAATAGCCCTAAAATATCTAACCATCGACGGCGAAGTGCCAATCCCACACCTAACTGACATTTTTATAGAAATTCATTTTTTTTTATTGTTTTGAATTTAAAGGCGTTATTCGCATGTTTTAAAATCAAATTTCTCAATTCCTCGAAAAATGTCAGCCGTCGAAATATAAAAACTTGGCTTCGCGTTCTTGTCATAGGCAAGTAATGATTACTTACAGAATATCCCTCAGCTTAATTCCAAAACTCACTAACTATTCTTCCACTAGGTACACATAACATTTACATAGCATCATCGTTGTTTACATAACATTTACATTTGGACACGCATCTCATTGTTCTGTTGCGACTTGCGAACTTGCCACACAATGCTTACTATGAACTATGGGAAGGGAAAACGTAGTAAACTAACTACAGATTTCCCTCAGTAATAATCCATCTGAAACGTCAGGCTTTAAAAAATATAATTTTTCATAAATGCGATAACTTTTTGAAAAAAAAAAAACTACTTGGTGTGCACGGGTTGTATGGGGTTGAGACGATTTGGTTGCCCGCGAGTGTAGTTTAAAAAAAAAATGTTTTGACGTGTAATTGTTTTTACAAACGTACAGAAATAAATATAATTTATCTTTTAATATGCCGCAGTCAGTCATATCAGTGCCCGAGTGACCATTCTTCATGCATCGCATTGAACTGAGACCCATCGACGGTTGCTTTAAGGCTCCCGCCGAACGGTGCGGCGCGATTCTGGTAGAACAATTTCCATGAACTTTCACAGAAATTGTTTTACTACAGCCGAGGACGACAGTCCTTGCCTGAAACTGAGACATCAGGATGATGGCATTAATACTTCACAATACGGCCCCAGGGGGCCAACCACCACCTCTTAAAGCAGTATTATTTTAATGTTACTTCAGTGTGAGAAGGAGATGGAGCTATACAGGACGTCTAGCTCCATCTCTTTCCCCCACTTTTAAGTAAGATTAAAATAATACTGCGTGAGGTGGTGGTCTAGCTCCAGGATATTGGTTTCACCGTCCTACTCTCATGATGTCTGACCGTTGACTGCCAACACGGCAGTTGGCTTCACGAAAAGAATAGGTCGCACTCATCGGATACCTCATACGGTAAAGAGGATTAGGTACACACTATCCATGCCCTACCAGGCAAACAATGCAATAGCAAACAGAACCAAAGTACTCAACAAACAGGTGGTTACTGCTTACGACCACTTTCACTACATTGCTACAGTCACAAGATACCATAACCACGTCGCGAATGATCGCGGTAACCATTAGTATTAGCGAGTAACGATTAACGAACCCGCGGGGCAATTGCGTAACGTATCTACTTACAGTAGGAATCGGTTTCATTTTGACAGTTCAACAAAATTCATTGCGCTATTTACGTCGTTGAGCAGACAATTTTTTCGAACTTAAGAAGTAATGGATTAGCAATTTGCTTCAACCGACATAGCCTGCAGAGTAAGCAAACTGAAGTGGCAGAGGCTGGCCATGTTTGTTGAAGGACCGATGGCCGGTGGAGCAGACGAGTCCTGGAGTGGAGACCACGTATTAGCAAGCGTAGTGTGGGACGCCCCCCAGCTAGATGGACCGACGACCTTAACACATTCAGTGCCCAGCACCCGACTCCCGGGTCCAACAATAATTCGTTCGTGTGCCCACAACCCGGCTCCCAAGTCGTACATATAGATAGCTATTGTTGACATGTGACCATCCATGCCCAGCACCCGCCTACCGGGTGCAAATCAAAACACGCCAACGAACAAACAACGAATTATTGTTGGACCCGGGAGTCGGGTGCTTTTTTTTTTTTTGTGGATGGGAAATCATCAAATGACTTCTCCCGCTCTGGGCGGAGCGGGAGGGCGTGTCAGACTTTTACTGACTAAAACCCACCCGTGTTCCTTCTGTTGCCTGTGCCGGGGCCACGGTAACTCTTTCGAACATCCCGCGACCCTAGCTGGCATCGGCCCTAGCGGACCCCGTCAATAGTGCTGACATCTCTTTGAGGCGCGCGTGGAACACGACGCGCCGTCGACTCGGGCTTGGTCCTTACCGGACGGCGAGCTACCCATTGCTCGCCGTCCGCAAGCCCGCGCCTACGGTGGCCGGGAATCGGCTGCCAATTCCCGACGCCCAGGGCGTCTCCTGCGGCGACTAGGGGCGTGAGGGTGCAAAGCTTACCTCTCCCTCACGCGTCCCGCCTCCTCCATCACGAGCATTACTGCTTCGCAGAAGGAGGTAATGGCTTCCCATGCACTCTCGCTCCGTACCATGGCCTGGACCAGGGTCGGACGCGAGAGATCGCCGCCGCCGATCGCTTCCGCGAGGACACGGCGGTGCTCCGCCCAAGCCGGGCAGACCTCCACCGTATGTTCCAACGTGTCCTCCGGGCGATCCACACAGTGGTGACACCCGGGCGTTTCCTCCCACCTTATCCGGAACAGGTACCTCCCGAAGCACCCGTGTCCGGTGAGGACCTGCGTCAGGCGGAAGGTGAGGACGCCGTGGCGCCTCTCCAGCCACTCCTCAAAGAGGGGACTTATCGCCGCAATTGTGGCGTGCCCAGCGCTGGGTTGCGACAATCGCACTCTCCATGCCGCCATGAGATCCTGCCGGAGCTCTGTCCGCCGTGCCGCGATTTCTCGCGGCAACGGAGTTACGCCCCGGCGTCCTGCCTCCTCGCGCCACTCCCACATGTGCGCGAGGACTTTTGCCTCCAGATCCCATGGCGGTAATCCGGCAAGGAGGTTCGCCGCCTCCCCGGAGACCGTGCGGTATCCCCGGGCTAACCGGATGGCCATGATCCTCTGGGACGCGTTCAACCGACGGACCGGTCGCCGCCTCACGGAACGCGCCCACACCGGAGCTCCGTAAAAGGCCATGGACCGCACGACCCCCGCGTAGAGCCTCCGGCAGGAGGCGTTTGGACCCCCCAGATTGGGCAGGAGCCGCCCCAAGGCAGCCCCGGCCCGCTCCAGTCTGGGAGCCAAACGTCGGAAATGCTCCAGGGAGTCGGGTGCTGGGCACTGAATGTGTTAAGAAGGTGGCTGGGACAGACTGGATGCGAAAGGCGGAGGACAGGGTGTTGTGGCGCAGCCTGGGAGAGGCCTATGTCCAGCAGTGGACTGCGATAGGCTGACTTGATTGATTGAATTTGCTTCAAAGTGATTCAGATTCTGATTGATAGTGTATTACGCAATTAGGGTGCCGGAGCGATGACAAGAGGAAATATTAGTTAAATTGCAGTATAGGTATGTAGGTATTGGTGATTAGATAGCATGCATTACATATCGAGACCCCTCCGTGCTTCGGAAAGCACGTTAAGCCGTTGGTCCCGGCTGTCATTCGTAGATCTTTGTCAGTCGTTACGGGTAGGTAGAAGCCCGAAAGTCTGGCAACCAGACTTTCCAAGGGGTATCGTGTTACCCAGTAACTGTTGTAGAGGTCAGACAGGAAGTCGCTCGCATGTAAAATACTGGTATTCAGCTGCATCCAGTAAGATTGGAAGCTGTATGCTTACTCTCGACACTCGATCTCAATCGGAATTGGAAATTGGGATCGAGATCTTGTCATTTGGCACTCTTGTTAAATCTCGTCAAGAGTACCGTAAAAGTGCAATCGTTCGAGTTTAATCGATTTCATTTAGTTCCAAAAATATCCACCTAATACGATTCCAATCGTGAGCTAGTGTAGCATTCAAGAGTGCCAAATGGCAAGATCTCGATCCCAATTTCCAATTCCGATTGAGATCGAGTGTCGAGAGTAAGCATACTGACCCCAACATAGTAGGGAAAAGGCTAGGCAGATTAGGTAACTGTAAATAAAATTGTTAGTTGTATATTCTGTTGTTATGACTCGGATAGTTAGTCCTGCAGTCCTGATCGCTTGAGTTAACACTTCTTGAAGATATTATGTAGTGATGTTTTAGTTCTTCCAGACGAATAAGAGATTTGTCATTCTGTGCGAATTATAGTACTTAAACGTTTTACAAGTCTGCCCAATAAGATTCTTATGATGACTTGAGATGATCAATGCTATTGGCATTATTGACACTATGAATTCATCGTCATTTTACAGTCAGATCAGTTTGTTGAACACATTATTATGAAAATGAGTTATTATTTACTAAATTATTATTGTACAATACGTGATCATAGCTAGTAGCTAGTGGGGTAAACAAAGCTACTTGTAACGCCTCAGAGGTAATTTAGATGATTGGTCCACAGTTAAACGTTGCAATTTCGTGTGAATCACGAAATATATCGAACGTTTGCTCAATCATGGGATACCGAATGTATCGTCACGATACTTGACAGAAGCGACCGTAGGTAAACCATAGATGGCCTAGAACATAGCAGACTTTATGAAAGAGTAGAAGCTAGACATGGCTCTTAAGATCGAAAGCAAACGTTTTATAAGGCAGACGGTTAGCAGGGCACATTCACGGGCATTTCCAAAACCATTGACCAAATTAACAGTCTAAGGGAAATCGCCCGCGCCGCAATCATTGGTGATTGAAGTTTGTACTTATTGTTATTAAATACCGTTAAGAGCGTTGACATTAGTCGACACGACGATAACCACACTGGAGGACCGAGAAAGCGAATTTAACAAAGCTCGGGAGGAGGTGGCCTGTAATATAACAAACAAAACCGTTATTATTAGGTCCTGGCAGAACAATAAACAGGACTTACAAAATATTGCCAAATAAACCATCAAAAAATTCAAAAACATGAATCATTACTTCATCTAGCCATTCATCTGTGGCTGTGTGTGGCGGTCAATAGCCAAACTATAGAAAACAAAAGTGATTATATTAATAAACAAGAGCAGACTATTGTTGTGGAGAAAGTTAAGAGCTCCGCCGACTGTGACGACCAGATAATCGACCTTCATGTAGGGATGGCACTAGAAGATTTACAGAGGAATCGTAAAGAATTGATAGTAAAATATGGTTGACTGGATTTGGATTGTAATGAAGAGAATTGTAGATGAATAAGTGGAAGCAAGCAAATCAAGTGTTTGGAGTAGGTTGATAATCGTAACGAAGACGATGTAACTCACTGTAAAAGAACTTGTAGATGAAACTTTCAGGTGGAAACAGAAGAGAGAAATGAGAAATGAAGCTATTGTGATCCATAGTAGACCAAGAGTTGTCAACCTGCCTAGCCTTTTCCCAACTATGTTGGGGTCGGCTTCCAGTCTAACCGGATGCAGCTGAATACCAGTATTTTACATGGAGCGACTGTAGACCAAGAGTTGTATTTCGTTAAAATCTGTAAAACACATGAAGTTCTAACGTTTATATTTAACTTAATATTAACATCTCTGTCAACCCTAATCGTAGAAGACACAGCATTCTGATACTGTCTAAAGATTTACAAACTAAATCCATCCTTAAAACTGACTAGTAAATTCTAAATTCACTTACATCTGAGCAACACTTTGGAGATGAGAATGAAAATGACAAGTTGCACGCAACATCACGTTGATTGGCTTCAATTTGAAGCTGATTGTACACCTGTCCATGTACAATATAAATGTATATGATGAAATGGATACCTATAGCTTTAAATAATGATTGTCGATTTTGGAATTTTGGCTAAAAATTAAACAGTATAACACAATCGAACTCCTTTAATCTTTGAGACCATCTTTGGGGTTTTCTCTTCCTCCCCGCTATAAAATATTCCTGTTAGTGGCTGTCGCCTTCAGGTTAGTTGGGGCGACGATCATAGCAGACTGCTAGCAGCTGGATGAGAGTAGCTGAAGATGGAGCGAGTGGAGAGGCTTATTTCCAGCAGTTTACTGGTATTAACAAATAATGACGATGATGATGGTGGCAAATAGTGGCCATCTTTTTGGATGAATTTGTGAACAAGATAATTCATATTACAATTTATTTACTAACATCGTCAATGTCCATTAGATTGCAAGATAGTATCAATTTGAGACACCATTTGTTAGAGATTATTTTAATGAAAGGAAGTCGATATCCTGCAGATAATGAGTGTACAATGAGTATAAGTAATCTTGTGTTTGGATCTTGATCTCTTTTGACCTAATTTACTAATGATAGCTAGGCTGCAGTTACTGTTTAAAGTTTTAAAATTGTTATTTTTATCTCATTTTGTTATTTATCTACTAGAAATATGATTGCCAGGGAGGAAGGAAAGGATAACTAAAGGCTCGTTACGTTATAAAAAGAATTCTATGAAATAGTATTTGCATTAGAAGAAAAAGCAGTCCTTCCAACCGTAGATCACAAGGCATTTTATTTTTTTGACACACTTTCTTGTTATAAATTAATAAAATTGCATTTGAGTGGTGACTTTCTATGAAAGTAAGTGCTTGAACCAGTACGTGTAACGAAATTGATCTTATTTACCGATACGTACGTTCATCGTGTAATGTAACTTGATTACTGCAATCATACCCTCGTTACTCAATTGTTTTCATCAACATCGGCACTTGTTTTCTTAACCAATTGTTTTTGTATACATTTATCGTTATGAAGTCTTTTCCGTAGTAGTTTGAGGTTGTCTTTCATTCCTTAAATCATTATCATTGTCATGTAAATCATCATAGCCTATAATATACACTGCACTGCTGGAAATGGGTCTCTTCAATCGCTCTTCTTTTAACTCGATCCTCAGCTAATCTCCAGCCACTCTGAGAACACCGTCACTCTTAAGTTGCCTCTAGACATCCTACCCTACATTTGCTGATTCGCGGTGTCCACCTTAGTATATGTCTACCGCAACAGTCATCGGTCTTCTTACGGTTAATATGGCCAGCTCATTGCCATTTGAGCTTTTGTATTCTGTAGGTTATCAGACACCATTGCTCGAAAGCACTATCGTCTCGCTAAGAAACTTTAAATTCTGAAATGGCAGTTACAGTAAGAGTATTTTTATCGCTAGTGGTAGTGGTTCCTACTTTTGGGATATGGAAATATTCTGCCTTCACCTTTCTTGCATTGCTTTCGTGTTTAACACCACCAACCAGTGTTACTCTTAACTCTTAGCCCACCATATCTGTGTCTGAAATAATTAGCGTATTCGCAGCATTTAGAAGGCAGTCACGGTTGGCTACCGGCGTGTACACAATGGCACTACGTGGTAGTTGGTGGTTTCCTTGAGACCAACATCCTACGTATTGTTTGAAGTATGAGTGAGCGGCTATTATCTTCTCAATGTTGGCAGAATGTGTGGGTGTATGTAATAATAATAATAAATGCGCCTATACGCAAGAAAAACATCTGGTAGACTGTGATTATTCTGTAGTTCTGTACCGATTATGTGCACATAGTTTATCTGAGCTTTCGTCAGAGCCCGCAGTCATGTTTTATTGCGGCCTCTGAATGATACCTATGTATACGTACCTATGTATTATCTACCGTAGATATTGGTAAAATCCTGTCTTGATTTCTTGACTTCATCTTTGGATATACCTACAACAAGTCCCGGAATTAACGCACAACTTCTTAAGAGGTCATTTTTCAACAACTTTTACTATGGGACCCTACATTTTGACGATGCAAACATAAGATGTAAGGAGGATTTTTTTCGCGATTTCAGGTTTATTCCTATAGTAAAAGCTGTTCATAATGATAAGTACAATGACCCCTTAACAGGTTGTGCGATAATTCTGAGACATGTTGTAGATATACGTTTTAGTAAAAAGTTTTTATGGATGTTAATTACTTATCAATTAGATACTTCTAAAAGTTTCTTCTTGTGCTGCACACACACACACAGCCACCAGGCTGTGTGTGCCCTAATTGATAATTTTATTAATATTATTTATTTTCTTTTGTTACAGATTAAAACAACGAACATTGATAACCTGTGAAAAAAGAAGACAAAAATAAAACAAAATGACGAGATAGAAAAAAAAGTTTATTCCAACAATGATTAGGACGTTCTAAATTCAAAAGTGATGAAGTGAGTGCGACGTAAAAGCAAGATGGCGTCGTTATTAAGTGTAGTGTTATTATTAGTGTACTGTTTTGTGAGTGTGTATGGACATGTTGCCCTGACCTTCCCTCCGGCCAGGAGGTACGATCTGGATTTTCTAGATAATTCCAGAACGAAGCCGCCATGTGGAATGCCTAAAGGTAATTTTAACTTATTTGTTAACGTTCCAGTTGTTAAAAAAATCTGCCTAGCCTTTTCTCAACTATTTTGGGGTCAGCTTCCAGTCTAACGGGATTACCTGATGCAGCTGAATATCAGTTTTTTACACGAAGCCACTGCCTATCTGACCTCCACAACCAAGTTTCTGGGTAACATAAAACCTCTTGGTAAGACTGGTTGTCAGACTTGAGCTTTTGACTACCCGTAACGACTGTCAAAGATCTATGAATGACAGCCGGGACCAACTGCTTAACGTGATTTCCGAGGCACGGAGGTGTCTCGTTATGTAATGAATGCACACCCATCCACGTACCGACCGCCGCAAGCGTAACTTATTAACCTTTGACCGACCCGTGCGGCTGTTCACTGTTATCATTTAGCCCAGAGCCCCTTTGTTAACGCCATCGCGAATGTTATCAGCTTTTAACATTGTGCCAATTATTTTGGGACTGCGGTTATCCACCCAATACGATTGCCTGAAAGATAGCATTTGACACTAAAGGCTGGTCAGAGTGACTTTGTGTCTTAAATTCAAAGCTATCGTTGGGTATACGTACCTACCAGAGGCCCAGCTATACTCGTAATTATCGTTAGAGGGAAGCCGATGAAAAATTTTTGCAGTTCTCATAAACTCTAGATAACCCCGAAAAATTAAAGCCCTGTCATAACTCGCCGTAGTTCGGCTTTCTTAGTTACCTCCGACGCGGTGCTGCGGACTGCTGTGAGGGCCGGCTTATTTTGACACTGGAGCTAGACCACCACCTCTTAAAGCAGTATTATTGTAATCTTACTTCAGTGTGGGAAAGAGATGAAGCTAGACGTCCTGTATAGCTCCATCTCTTTCTCACACTGAAGTAACATTAAAATAATACTGCTTTAAGAGGTGGTGGTTGACCCCCTGATGTTATCGGAATTCTTTGTTTAGACAAAAAAATGTAGGCATTTTGGTAATGTTTTTAGTCTTTTGGTGAATTAAAACTGGTATTAAATATCTGTAATGTGATGTGATACACAGTTACACACACAGGTGTACCATATTATTTGGCAATAGTAGACATTAAGAAGAGTGGTTGTTCCGAAGGGAAGCCGACAGGAATCAGGTTGTACCAAGGCTGCGCCCCTGGTACCTGCTGCATGTACCAAAATCCTTAAGTTGATGTTCGTAAGAGTTACCGTGGCCGCTGGCATGGGCAACTGAAGGAACACGGGTGGGTTTTAGTCAGTAAAAGTCTGACACGCCCTCTCGCTCCGCCCAGAGCGGGAGAAGCCATGTGATGATTTCCCACCCAAGAAAAAGGTACCTACTGGAACTTTTGTGCTTTTCATTGACTGTAAAGACTGCGCCAATTGGTCTCGGTTAGCAGTAAGTTGAATTGCAATGAAATAGCCTCCACACGATACTTCAATGTACCATTACCTTAGTCATAAGGTCGAAAAGTAGTCCACCGCAAATGTCCGCGATGGTACACCTGTCCGGCACACCCTGGACAGTCAACCCCACTTGATATTCAACCTGGCTGATTGGCAAATTATTTGCACAAGTTTAAAAATACCAGTTCTAAAACTAGCGAAAAATATGAAAAAGAACGCTCCTTGGACGAGACAGCAAGTCTCAACCGTAATTATTAGTAAATTAGACACGTTGTTAGTCACAAGTCAGGCCGAAATTCAGACCAAGATGAAAACGAGTCTGTTTACAAACATGACCTCGGGGTCGTTGACCTCGGCTGAGTCATCCTCGCCTTACATTGTTGCGAATCTTATTTTGTGCTGTAATCTTTTGAGGTAGGTTTCTTGCTGGACGAATTGTAGTCCAAAATGTCGGTGGCTTACTCCCGAATTTGTCTTGAATTTATTACAAACCTACCTAAAAATATCAATACACACGGTACGATTTAAAGCTCCTAGTACGATTTAAAGATTCTGGTAGAACAATTTCCATGAAGTTTTCATTCTAAAAGAGTCGCGTCGCGCCAGTCTGCGGGAGTCTTTATATTAAACCAGTGTACAGGGTGGCCACTTAGGGCCAGTCTCGAACAGTAAACTGCTGTGATTGGTTGAATGATTTATCAACAGCCCATCACAGCAGTTTACGCGCGTTTGACAATTGGTCACATTCATTTTGTGATAATTTTCGTTCGAGAAACTGGCCCTTAGTCACTTACCGGCAATCGTTATAGCTTTGGGGTAGGATGGTAGATAGTGTAACGGGTAGGATGGTAGATAGTGTAACGGGTAGGATGGTAGATAGTGTAACGGGTAGGATGGTAGATAGTGTAACGGGTAGGATGGTAGATAGTGTAACGGGTAGGATGGTAGATAGTGTAACGGGTAGGATGGTAGATAGTGTAACGGGTAGGATGGTAGATAGTGTAACGGGTAGGATGGTAGATAGTGTAACGGGTAGGATGGTAGATAGTGTAACGGGTAGGATGGTAGATAGTGTAACGGGTAGGATGGTAGATAGTGTAACGGGTAGGATGGTAGATAGTGTAACGGGTAGGATGGTAGATAGTGTAACGGGTAGGATGGTAGATAGTACAACGGGTAGGATGGTAGATAGTGTAACGGGTAGGATGGTAGATAGTACAACGGGTAGGATGGTAGATAGTGTAACGGGTAGGATGGTAGATAGTGTAACGGGTAGGATGGTAGATAGTGTAACGGGTAGGATGGTAGATAGTGTAACGGGTAGGATGGTAGATAGTGTAACGGGTAGGATGGTAGATAGTGTAACGGGTAGGATGGTGGATAGTGTAACGGGTAGGATGGTAGATAGTGTAACTGGTAGGATGGTAGATAGTGTAACGGGTAGGATGGTAGATAGTGTAACGGGTAGGATGGTAGATAGTGTAACGGGTAGGATGGTAGATAGTGTAACGGGTAGGATGGTAGATAGTGTAACGGGTAGGATGGTAGATAGTGTAACGGGTAGGATGGTAGATAGTGTAACGGGTAGGATGGTAGATAGTACAACGGATAGGATGGTAGATAGTACAACGGGTAGGATGGTAGATAGTACAACGGATAGGATGGTAGATAGTGTAACGGGTGTATTTGTTTGCTATGACTTTCGTTTTGGTGATTTATATTTTGTTTTTGTGTCAAAATGACATTCGTTCGTTTTAAGTCTAACACGAAGATATCTGGGACTTGCCAGCAGTTAAATAAAGACATAAGTACTTACCTACTTATTTTATGGCAAAGCATTACGTACTGGCAACATTATCTAGGCCGTAGGTAACTAGGTAATAAATAATAAAGATAATAATTTACAGCATTATTTTTAATCGTTCATTTAACCGACTCTGGCAATCAACACTTCATTATTGCCACAATAATGCTAGCTGTAATCTGTCACTTTACATATTTGAATACATAAATTAACTGGGCACTGGGCAGCATATTTTAGGCATATTTTGGAGTTCATGTCTAACAAACTAGCTCACATGGATGACACATAGAAGGGAATGGGAGTTAAGGCGCTATGATCCGACAGAGACCGCGCTTACTAGTTTTTTGAATCCATGGGAAACATAAAAAACACTGTTTTAAAATACTGAAAAAAAGATGCATATTATTTAACGATCTGGCAGACGTGCAATCGCTTTTAGTAACACGATTAGATTAACTTTGCTGGATAGAAAAAAAAAAATCCCAGTTACCCCTTTTCGTACACAGCTAAACAGACTTTTTTTCTTATTTTTTTATATAAATGAAAAGGTAGTAAGATTGTGTTTAGCACAATTCGCTGAGTTTGTCTTGATAAAATTATTAAAATAATTACTATGTTTAAATACCTACCAAATGCGCGAGGCAAACGCTTGCTAGCCTACGGCTAAGAACTCACGGAGCGATTTTCCCCCCGCGCCCGCCGCGGTGACGGAACAGCTGTTTTATTTCTAAACTCACGAGACCGGTTGTTTGTGCGGTTACACAGCCGTCGCGGTTGCGATTATCGTCCGCAAACTTGGCGGAAGATGATCGCAAGACGGGCAGTTATTTAGTTAAGTCCCAGACTGCCATAGACACCACCAGAAACGCCCGCCGACCGTTCGCAGAGCGCGTGGGTGAAGCCCGCCAAGGTCGCGGTTGGCCGCGACCCGCGCGATTCTACTACTCGTAGTTGCCCGCCGGTGCAGCGGGACTCGCAAACAATCGCGCACGCCGCGGGCATAATATGCATCGTGTTTACTATCTATATTTCCATGTACTACATGTACGTACGAGTGTTGCGGTCCCGCAACCGTAGCGGGCGCAGGTGAAAATCACTCCGTGAGTTCTTAGCCTTATTCATTTCAGTATGCGGCTCGATCATAGCGCCTTAACTTACACTTAGTTAATCCGTGCATAATCTTGAGGTTGACAAAAAGATGACTGGCTCGTAAATTCGTCGACAGACAGATTATTCTGGACAAGTCTCATGTGGCCGATGGGAGGGATTTCCTATTGGCAAAAATGACGAACTTCCCAACAAACTTCCATCCCCTAGTTAACCCCTTTAGGGGAAGAAATTCCAAAAATCCTTCCAGAGTGCTCACCTTTGATATAAAACGAACTCTTGTGCAAAATTTCACACTTCTTTTTATTAAGTAGATAAAAATTATGTTGCAAATATTGTAATTGTAGCACCAGGTATTAGAGTAGGTATTATTATACATAGAGTATTTTATGATTTTATGACTACATACCTACTTCAAATACCTGTGACTCACTGAGCTCTCGGCACGACAACACGATGAAGGGAAATGCTAACTGCTCAAGGGCGTCCTTGCTTCTGTCAAAACCTAACTTTTTGTGATTATTGTGTTGGTAGTACCTACTTGTGATTAATGTTCTCTTCTCAGCTCTCGGACAAATTAAAATGTTGTTACTATTGTGTTCGTTTCAATACTCTCAAACAGGGTTATTGCTATGTAGTTAACTAGCACCTCCCGCGCGACTTCGTCCGCGTGGCTTTCGTACCGATAAGGGTAGATTTTCAAAAACCCTGATACACGTCATTCTTTATATAAGATGTAACATAAATAACGCACAACCTTATAAGGGATCATTGTACTCATCATTATGAACAACTTTTCCTATGGGACCAAACCTGAAATCGCGATAAAAAAAATCAGCTGTTTCGTACATTTTGACGAGATACGCGAACATAAATGTAGGGTGCAGCTGATTTTTTTTTGCAATTTCAGGTTTGGTCCCGTAGTAAAAGTTGTTCATAATGATGAGTACAATGATCCCTTAAGAGCCTATACTACCTCAGCTAAAATTCACTCTTTATCTCGCTCGCACGATACTGCGCGCGGACTGAGTGAGAGCGGGACTGAGTGCGGTGCTGGGCGGCAGGCAGCGCCGATAGTTTAGGTAATTGCTTTTTACGGTGAAAATAATAGTAATTAAAAAATAAATAAATAACATAAGACCTGCTTTATAGTTAGTTCAGTAAGTATAAAAAGTTTCATGATCTTATTTAAGTATTGTAGGATTGCCAACGGTTTATAGTTCAGTTTAGAGGTAACTTTGAGATTTTTTTCTATCGAGAAAATTTTATGGAATCGTGTTTTCGCCAAACATAAGACTTAACATTAATCCTCAACTTTACCATATATTTATTTCAAAATTAATGCTGCAGTATTTTCGACATAACGGAGGATAATGCTAAGCTAGTTGAGGTAGTATAGGCCCTTAAGAGGTTGTGCGTTAATTATGTTACACCTTGTATAAATACTGAGTTTCGAGTTAATCAACCCCGCGCGTTAAAATTCGTCCATGCAAACTGACACCCTCCAATCCCCCTTTAGGGGGTAGTTTAGAAAAACAAAAATTACAAACTTCATAATTTATTCAGATAATCAACAACTGTATAATTAATATTATCGTGATTAAATATTTTAGTTAAAAAAAATAGGTACATGGTTTTGTGTATGTTAGTAGGCACATTTGAACAACAAATTCGTATAAAATTGGACGTGGAGATCATGTACGGTAATTTCGCAACCTGTTTTCAAGCAGTCGTGGCCGAGTGGTTAAGGCGTCTGACTCGAAATCAGATTCCCTCTGGGAGCGTAGGTTCGAATCCTACCGGCTGCGGATCTTTTTGTGCTTCTTGTTCACAATAACATTTTTTTTAAAAGAAGTTTATTCTTATTGGTGTGTTGTCATTTAATTTTGCTTTATTGAAAAAAAAAACAAAACAATTAAAAACTTTTAGTCATTTTTTTTAAATACGGTGTAAGTACCGGATCACTCAAATCAACGTCGACTTTCATAATTAAATCTACGTTATCAACAATCTTCATCAATTCCTGTCTTAATCTTCTTAGCGTCAACACTTCTGATTTGATAATTATTTTGATCTGCACAATATTGCATTAGGGGTTTAAATACTTACAGACAGGCCTGCTGAATCTTTTCTTTCATTTTCTTATGTTTAATTTTCATTATTTTCTTCTTCTCGATCTATCTTAATTATTTTACAAAGGATAATATTTTTGTGTTCACCAAAAATCTAAAGGTACATCTATGTATGCATTTCTAAAATATTGATCTTAAACCCGTTTAATTGTTTTACTATAATTAAACTACTCGGCCAACAAAATATGTTACATCAAACAAATTCCAAATTAACACCAAGATATAACACTTTTTTATTGTAGTGCGCTGCAAATATTCTATTGTAACAATAACTATTTTATTCTTCCCCGAAAAATACTGATCGTGCACCAAATATTCCTGAATGTTACACAAAATATTTAGTATGCATCCTAGTACCGTATACCCATTTACATATTTTAGGTTAGGTTAGGTTAGTTTTGGTTTCATTTTTTATTAATAAACATTGGACATTAATTGGTGTTTGATTCAAATACATTTTGCAGTGCATTATCTGAAGTAAAACTAAAAAAATAAATGCTTGTTTTTAAAATTAGGTGTATTACTATTTTTACAAATTTGCAACAGTTGTTAAATAGATGCTCGTTATGACATATTTTAATGAACATATTTTGGTGCACATTCAGTATATTTGGTGGAACACAGGCAAAATTAGGTAAATGAAATGCGAATAAATTGAAGTACTTTTAAATACCATCCTTTTACAAATACAACTTCTTTCTCTGTGTGGTCTCTCAACCCGCTTTCGCTTTAAATTCGTCTCTTGGTTCCGCTAAAAAATTGGGAATTAAAGTATGGGATGAATAGGGCCATTATACACGCGTAATGTGTACCAAGCAGCGCCGTCAAGCATCGTCTGTTTCCGGCCGGCGCATCGCGCAGGACGAGCACGCTCTTACTCTTCAAAACCAAGTTACCCTGTTGAATGCCTATTTCATGAAATCATGACATTTGAGGTCAATCCTAACTTAGAGAGTTGTGTTGATGATACTAATTATGATAATTCTGTAAATACTACATAATATTTGGAACGGTCGCGAATTATATTTTGTTCAACATATAACCTGCGGGGCAATTGCGTAACACACTTACAGTAGGAATTGGTTTCATGTTGACAGTTCAACAACATTCATTACGTTATTTACGTTGTTGAGCAGACAAATTTTTCGAACATATGAAGCAATGGATTAGCAATTTGCTTCACTGACCTGCAAATTGCAAAAAACGTAAGAAAAATTGTATTTCACGGGCTACCCTGGCACTTTCGCCGGTGAAAACACACATGCCTGTAGCTGGCACAAAACTATGCAAGGAGCTGGCATGCCGTGTGCCATTCACCAATCAGAAGTTGATATCGCACACGGCATGCCAGCTCCTTACACGTAGGTACCTACATGTCCTCAGAGACTAGCTCCCCTCTCAACATGAACTTATAATGTTATCAAATCGCACATCTTTCATTTCATTAGCTTGCTCTTCAATTTATCCTTCTTTGAACTTCCTTTATTTGAGAAAAGATATCAGACTGTAAGCATACAATTTACAAGCAATTTCTGAACAGTTTTGAGGCAAGCAAGACGAATATTTTGCCACCGTCGCTCACTCGCAGTATTTCTGTATTTCTATTGTGCTTCGTAGAGAGTTTTCTAGCACAAGAATACGTGGCTTAACATAGCATAATCATACATGGATACATGGGAGAAGAATAAATAACTGCTTTATAATATTGTTGTGAAAAGTCTTCGTGTACAGTCAGCCTCAAAAAGAATGATGTATACTAACATCGACAAGAATTCATTTGATTGTCTACAACTACAATCTGTCTTCCATAATATTGTATTAATGTGTAGAGCTATTGTCTTGTTCTTGTGTAGTCATTGTTTGTTGGTCTAGTGGTCGCAAGCGCTACTGCTGAGCATGAGGTCCTGGGTTCGATTCCCAGGTTGGGCAGTGTTATTGGATTTTTCCACCTGGAATTTATCAGTAGCAGCCTGGAGTCTGGATTAATGCCTGGTAGTGGTTGATGGCAATAGGCTCGCCCCCTATTACATGGGACTTAAACATAACTGGCAAAATGTGGGTGTACTATAGGTACACCTCTGCCTAACCCTTCGGGGATTACAGGCGTGATGTTATGTTATGTGTAGCCATAATTTAGTAGACCGTACCCAATGTGTAATGTATTGTGGCTACACATTGATACAATAAAGATTGCAGACAAAATGTTTTCGAGTCTGAACCTACCTAGGTATAAACGAATTATTTTCTTCCTTCTTTCTTTCTTTACTAAACCTTTCGATCAGAAGGTAAACCCAATCTAGTACAACTTTCTTGCATGTCAACGCTCTTCTCTGTTAGTAGGAGCTGGCAGTTAATATGGAAACCTGTGTGTCACTCACTGTTTGAAACAGTCTTACCTTATGGAACGTGTTACCGAGTAACTGGGTTGGGTGCCGTTCAGGTCAGATTGGCAGTCGCTCCATGTAAAATACTGTTATTCCCTGTTCAGCTGCTTCCGGTTAGACTCGAAACCGACACAAATATAGTTGGGAAAAGGCCAGACAGATGATGATGACGCTCAATGCCCGATTCCGCCAGAGTGTGTTTGTATCCGCTTTGTAGCAAGACATTATATTCAGCCGCCACGGCCACCCCTGGCCTCTGAAATTCCATTTCACTTTACCTAAGCAAAACATCCATTAAATTATCACGAGCTCATCAAATGTACACCATAAACACGTCATCTGTCCCTGTGTAAAGAGGACCAAACCATAGCCCATTGACACCACACATTTGTCTGCGTGCGCACGACTTAGGAAGCTACCCTCTTGTACGACCTCTCTCCTCATATGACCGTGTGGCCTAATGGATAAGGCGTCGGACTTCGGATCCGAAGATTGCAGGTTCGAGTCCTGTCACGGTCGAAGGCTTTTTGTGGCTTAGGTGAAGGTCACCGAAGTTCACGAAATCGACCTTTGTTTGTGTTGATATGGTTAATTAGGAACGAGATGTTGTTTTTGGTCGGTAAGTACTAAACATAAGGGAAAATTTAGTGCTTTCATTAAAGTAGAAAAAAAAACCATAGTACAATAAACATTATAGAATTTTGGATAGGTACCTATCACAATTTTACGAAATTTTGTATAAGTATTAGTTCCGATAAGTAGTATGTTTTGTTGTGTAGTCTAACAACTTCGGGGATATTATTTGTTTCGGTGGTTTTTCTACAACTTACGAAACAATTGGGTACTTAATTCTGGTATTTTATAAACAAAATTTTGTAACATCACAATACCTAAACTTTGTACCTATTACATTATTATTTATAATTTAAGGTGAACTTAAAAAATTACGTTGAATTTATTAAAACAACAACATGGTCGAATTTGCAATACTCATCGCCCTACTATGGTTTCAACAATTTCATCAACCATAAACCGTAAGCAAAGAGTACTTAATTAATTAGAAAACCTGTTGATGTAATAAAAAAAGTTATGTTAGGCGCAATAAATTCTTAACAAGATATAAAACCCGTTCCCACAGATACCGGAATGTTACGTTTAAAACCAGTTGCGGCATCTACATGTCATTGCGTAACAACTATGCAAATGGGGTCACGATAAGAGTTTCACTACTCGATAAGAGATGGCGTTTATAGCAATTAAAACGGTTGTTCCAAGTTATGGTTGAATATTGAAAATAATCTTTTTAAAGGTTTTTATGTTGGTTAGGAATTTAATTATAAATGTAGAACTAACTATTCTTAATAAAAAAACTCAAGAAAAATGCATTTTTTTTTATTTTGTTTATAATAAATGGCTTATTCTCTTTTGTTTCAGGAACATTAAAAACATCGTTTTTAGCCGGATCGACGTTCACAGTACATTGGCATTTAGCATACGCACACCGAGTAAGTTATCACTACTTTTGGCACATATTTCACAGCCCGGCTAGCTCAGTCGGTAGAGCATGAGACTCTTAATCTCAGGGTCGTGGGTTCGAGCCCCACGTTGGGCGAAATCTTTTTGTTCATGTTTTGTTTCTTTTATTTCAGGGAGGATTTAGTTTGAGAATATTGGACGATTTGGAAAGACCACTGCTTGATCTGACGCCGAGAGCCGGTGGAACTGAATTTGTTCGAGATGATGTTACGTAAGTTCTTTTAAACAGTTTGTTAATATAATACGTTCAGAGTACTTATTAGATTTAGTTCATGTAATATGTACTTATCTATTGTTTGTTTTTTACAGCGCCCAAAAGTACGAGGTGCGTCTACCAAGCGACTTCTCTTGTGAGAACTGCACGCTACAACTGCAGCGGGAGGCGGGGGAGTGGGGCAGTAACTACAGATTCTGGTCCTGTTCTGATATCGACATACTGCCACGTGAGTATTATATACAGCCATTAGTAGTCCTTTAGATCCAAGTTCGGCCATGGCGGCCAACCTCGGCGGACTAGCCATCGACGCGGGAGATATTATAGTGCAGGCCTCTGTGCGTAGACACAGGTGCACTCTCTTTTCCTCATTCTCATAGTCCGATGGGACGGCAATCCGACGCTCGCGGAGAGAGATCAGGCGCAGGACCGACGGAGCCACGTGCCCACCGAGGCACGGGGGTGTCACACTGCCAACTTCCAAACTCCGGGCTATTACTAAAAAAATCCTTATGGACAACACAGACAATATCATGTACAAGGAGCTTCATAAATGTGTTATTTTCTGGCATACATATGAAGCGCCTTATCTAATTCCCGTTTTCACAAACACTCGGTCGCCGACCACAGAACAGATAAAAGTTATCTGTTCTGTGGTCGGCGACACCTAAGTCCTAAATGTATGCCTAAATAAAAACGTGCTGTTGGATTATCAGCTTTCGGTACTGAGCCGAGGGTAGTGGAAATGGGCATAAAGGGTATCTTCACTCATGTAAAGCGGCTGTAAATCCATCTACGTAATCAAGGTAAAGTACAGTCTATGTTCAAGTTCTTGAGCTGTTTTAATAGTTTGATAGGAATACACAGACTTTCTACCAGTTGTCCGGGGACACTATGAAAATTCCACTATGTCAGTCCTAGCATATCTAAAAATGTCGATAATGTTGTATTAAACCTTAGATCCACTGGGTTGTAAATCGGTGGGTCGCATAGCTTCTTAAAATACCAGATAACCTACGATCGATGGCCAAACCTATCAAAGATAAAAAGCAATGAATTTGAATAAAACCAATTTAAATTGCCAATTTATCATCTCACTTCTGCGACATCTCAATAGTTAGCTACGAACTAATTTACTTATTATAAATGCTAATATATTAATAACAAAATACTTGATTGTCGAGATGTGGCCGTAAGCGCTTGGCATCCGAACGATCTGTTAGGAAGTAAGTCAAGGTAATCTTGTTAACACTTGAAAATATACGAGGCTCATTAGCATAGGTAGATAAATTCTCTTGTAGTAGTTATTCTGACAGCTCAGATATATCATGGGATAAGTTGTAGAATATATGCAAGTTTGTGCATTTCATTAGTAAGTAGATCTACAGGTACAAATTTTGCCTCCATCTTTAGTTGTAAGACATTTTTATAACTTCTTGGATACTTATCGGTTGCCATGGTATGAGCATGTAATGCGGGGGAATGAGGGAGAGAGTGAAGTTTGGATGGCTATAAAAGTAGGGGAAGACCAAAGATACGATGGATGGACTGTGTGAAAGATGATATGGCTAGAAAGGTGGTGACTACCGAGATGACGACTAATAGAGAAGTGAAAGAAAAAGGCATGTTGCGTCGACCCAGAATAATTTGGGATAACGGCAGGAGAATGATGGCATTCATTTCTGTTCTCATCTTTCTTTCTAAGATTCAATCAGTTGAAGTTTTTGCAGTAGGTACCTAATTAGAGCATGAATGGTTGGAATGGCTCAACAGTTTTTGGAATGAATCTTTCACGTAAACAGACAAAAGACAAGCAATAATAATTATACAAGATGTAGCATAAATAACGCACAACCTCTTAAGGGGTCATTGTACTCATCATTATGAACAAATTTTACTATGGGACCAAACCTGAAATCGCGAAAAAATTCAGCTGTTCTCTACAGTTTGACTAGTTATGCGAACATAAATGTAGGGAACACCTGATTTTTTTTTCGCGATTTCAGGTATGGTCCCATAGTAAAAGTTGTTCATAATGATGAGTACAATGACCCCTTAAGAGGTGGTGCCTTAATTATGTTACACCTTGTATATTTTTTTAACAAAAATAGTTTTTAAAATTAAACAAACTTATATTCAGTACCTATATAATTATGAATAGTATGATAGTTCAAATGACAATCTAAACTATGAAAGTCTAAATTCAATGTATTGCATGTAGTTTTTTATTTATCAGAAATTTAAGAGGGCTATCACATTTTGTCACCTCTCTCGTTCACACGGGACCAAATTTTTGAAGAATGCTAAATGAATAGATGCTTTTTTGAAAAATGCAATCAATTGGCGAACTAATATAATATTAATTTAATAGGTAATTATTCAAAACCCATTTTGACTGTGGCATTTTTTCACTCATCTCAAAAACAGATCATAATGCTTCTTGATCTGAGTTTATTAGATAACACAATAGATTGTTTCTATTGTGTTATTTTTTTAAATTTGGTCCCGTGTGAGCGAGAGGTGACAAAATGTGACAACCCTCATAACATCTGTTTCCGTAACTACAATTATCTAGCAAGCTATTCCCATTACCGCCGTCTGATTGAATGCTCAGTCTGCATTTAATAAGCCACTGTCCGGAATGTTAATGAATGCACATTTCATTACAATACATTAGATTGTCGGATATCAATGTTTGGTTTGATTGACAAGGTTGTACCTAGCTATGTCGAACAGAGATTAAAGGACAAGTTTTTAATTATTTGCTGTCAATAATATTGTTTTATTTAGCTACTGGGCTTAGTAGTCGTTTCCGGATGAGTTATGTGTATAGTCAGACGAAATGAAGAATTTGTAATTATACTTAGCAGTATTAGGAGAATAGGTAACATTATCCCCTTAGTTTCATACCTATTTATTTATATATGTCGCAGTAAGATGGTTGTAGCCGTCACATAGTTATATATCCCTAGGAATATAGGTATATACCGTTATATAGTTATACAAGGTGTAATTTTAATCAGTGTTAACCTCTTAAGGGGTTATTGTACTCATCATTATGAACAACTTTTACTATGGGACCAAACCTGAAATCGCGAAAAAAAATCTGCTCTTCCCTACATTTTGACGAGATAAGCGAACATAAATGTAGGGAAAACCTTTTTTTTTCGCGATTTCAGGTTTGGTCCCATAGTAAAATTTGTTCATAATGATGAGTACAATGACCCCTTAAGAGATTAACACTGTTTAAAATTACACCTTGTATAATCTATTCTGTTAGCTGATCTGTTCTGTAAAAATCGTGACGGTGACGGTAACGGTTAATCCCTAGCATCAGGTGAAATGACAGCTCACTGCACCGAAGTCTTCACGGTGAGTTTGTACAGAGTTGACCGGCTGCTGTTATTGTCGACTTTTGGAAATAAATCTGTCTTTTAATGACAGCTCATCTTCATCCAGCACCCCTAAAATTAATACGTGATTAGTCAACTATACATGCAGTCAAAACATCGTGAGGAAACCTGCATGTTCTAGAACCAAAAATTCGAAGATATGTGACATCTACCAACCCGCACTGGGCCCGCGTGGTAGATTACAGCCCACTCTCTCGAAGAGAGGAGACCTGTGTTCCAGTAGTGGGAACATTATAGGCTAATTATGCTATGCAGTCAAAATCCTTCATCTTTATCTACACAGAAAAAAAAAGAAAGAAAGTAAGTTTATTTGCGGTAAATATGACGCAAAAAAAAGAACACAAAAACACGTTGTCAGTAGCATCTAAGCAAATTTTCCTTTCTCAATTCCAGGCAAAGAGTACCACGAGACATGTTCAGGCCACGGCTTCTACATCCTGGGGCGCTGTAAATGCAATAAGATGTTCTCCGGGCCGCGCTGTCAGTTCAGCGACGAGTGTTCCGAAGATAATGACTGCGGGTTGAGGGGCAAATGCATCGACGTTAACGCGACTGAGTCCCCCACCAAGATGTGCTACTGTCCGTACGGATTCTACGGGAAGGGGTGTAATAAGAGTGAGTATTATTTATTAGGTTACTGCGGGGCAATTGCGTAACACACTTCCAGTAGGAAACGGTTTCATTTTGACAGTTCAACAACATTCATTACGTTATTTACGTTGTTGAGCAGATAAATTTTTCGAACATTTGTAGCAATGGATTAGCAATTTGCTTCAAGATTGATAGTGTGTTACGCAATTAAGGTGTTTAGTCCACATTTTTAGGCCACCATTCATTAAGTCGTCTCTGGACATTACAATTACAGAGGTATCGTCTTCGATCAACAATTGTTCGAAAGGTATCGTAGATGCATTGGTAGTAAACAGCAGTGCCGGATTTTGATGTTGTTGTGTTAAAGGTTTAGGAGGTAGAATAAAAACAAAAAAAAAACAGTGCTTTTACAGAATAGTTCTTTCTCGATATAATACTAGCCAATTAA
This sequence comes from Fissipunctia ypsillon, assembly GCA_947568875.1. Lineage (NCBI taxonomy): Eukaryota > Metazoa > Arthropoda > Insecta > Lepidoptera > Noctuidae > Fissipunctia > Fissipunctia ypsillon. The sequence goes on along the minus strand of OX387665.1, from coordinate 3,574,391 downwards.
CGTTTCTAAACAAAGACGTCCTTCACCTCTTATCCCTTTTTAGCACCCCCCCGGAAAGCATGCCTTTTGTCAATTCATACAGAAATAGTAGTTGCTAGCGCGGAAAAGCTGAAGAATGAAGATAAACGCAAAGAGCCCCACTATTCTTACTTACTAAAAAGTTTTCTATTTTCTCGGGCTGAAAATATTTCATTCTTGGTGGACACGCCTTACGAGCTCTTAATTGGCCGTGCCTAAGTCATCATCAGCCGTCTCATTGAGGTGGCCTGTGTCCCAGCAGTGGGAACGTTATTGGCTGATTATGCTAAGTGATAGTGGTTTGACAGCTTTCTAGACACCACACAGAAATACGAATGGCTTTATGTCAGAATCTAAGGCCCACTTGCACCACAAATCTGTAACTACGTTTAGCGCTAAACGACTTTAAAACGTCATCCTGTTTCGGTCAATTGTTTGAAGTTGAATGAGACGGAATGATGATACAAGGTGTAACATAAATAACGAACAACCTCTTAAGGGGTCATTGTACTCATTATTATGAACAACTTTTACTATGGGACCAAACCTGAAATCGCGAAAAAAAAATCTGCTGTTCCCTACATTTTGACGAGTTATGCGAACATAAATGTACTGAACAGTTCATTTTTTTCGCGATTTCAAGTTTGGTCCTATAGTAAAAGTTGTTCATAATGATGAGTACAATGACCCCTTAAGAGGTTGTGCGTTATTTTTGTTACACCTTGTATACAGAAGAAGAAGAAGAAGAAAAAACGTTTATTGGCACATGCCACAAGTGCACACAGTATCATGAAAGGAAACAAAGAAAAAGAACTTAAAACTAACAATATTTAAAAAGTAGAATTACCTACATCAAAGCCAAAAAAAAAGGGCAGGGCATTTTTTTAATCACTATCCAGATTTTCGCAGGGTGTTCTACCCATGAATATGAATAACTTTTACTATGGGACCAACTCTGAAATCACGAAGAAAAAATCAGCTGATTCATACAAAAGTTCAATACCTACTCGACCAAAATGTATAAAACAGCCGATTTTTTTTCGTGATTTCAGAGTTGGTCCCATAGTGAAAGTTGTTCGTATTCATGGGTAGAACACCCTGCGAAAATTTGGATAGTGATTAAAAAAATGCCCTGTATGCTTAGCGCGTAGGTAATGATGTTTTATGTATGTCAAGCGGGTCTAAATCTAGTATTTCTTTTATTCTTTACTATTTTAATGTCCACAGAGGCGCCATGGAAGGACAAGAAAGTGAACTTAGGATTGTACAACAAGAGAGAGATGTCCAAACACTTCAACCTGTACTGGAGGATCCTGAAGGAGGAGGCTGAGGTCGAGTTTATAATGATGGTCAACGGCACGTCGTATGCGGGTGAGTGACGTCATAAGTAGGTATAGGATGCAGACTGTCTTTAAAAAAAAAAACTATTTTGTTTCATTTATACCTACATGGGCAGGGCACTTAATGAAACGACAGAAGCTAAGTGCTCGGTTCCAATAGAGATGATGCCTGGGTAAAAAAAAAGAAATTCTATTTAGTCCGTCAGTCAGATAATAAAAAAAAATATTAGACACGTATTTTTTTCTTTATCATATTAATAAAAAAATACTTAGATAAAACGCATTCAAGTTGGGGAGGGGGGGCTCGCTACGTCACAACTCAGTATAAAACGTGGCGTGACGTCTGCCACATTTTAACTCCATGAATCGCCGTAATCTTATGATTACGTAACAAAAGAAATAATACGTGTCCAATATTTTTTAATAATCTACCTGACGGACAAATAAAATTTTTTAGTCGTCATCCCTATTGTTCGTTTCCCATGGAGTAAACGTGGACGAAAGTGCACGGGTACTTAACTCTTTTAATATGGTTAGACTAAGGAATTTTGGAAATTAGAGTGTATTGTAGTAATTAGGAGGACTCAATCTTTATCCGTGGACTTATAGGCTTAACTAACCATTGTCGATCAATGTCGTTAAGTTAATACCGTTTATGTATATCTGCTCTTTACAGAGGCATTTAGAAATAATAATCCATATGGTATCGTCTCTCATTATTCAAGGGTCATTTGTTTGTATTTCAGGTGTTGGATGGCGTCCAAGCGGTATCACTAAGCAGTGCAAGAACTTCCCAGTGTTAGGACCCCCTATGGACGCTAAAGGTAATATCCGATTATGTTTCTATCAGGAAGTATTTGATTTAAATTAACTAATTATACAAATAATTATTCAGATCTATTTGTTGCCGATTTGAAAATTAAATTTCTTGTTTTTAAAATACATATTATTGAAGTGTATGTAAAAGAGTTTGTATAGTATTTTCATCTCACGAAGCGACACGCGCTTGAAGACGAGTAGCGTCAGCACATAATAGACACGTACACACAAACGCACACTTCCGACTTCGCCATTGTCTTGGACGGTACTGAGAGCTCCGGCGCTTACACACACATTCACAGCGTGTTTGTACACTTGGTAATCACAAGTAAAGCGTGCGTCGCTTCGTGAGATAAAAATACTATATAAACCTACTTACAGAAATAAACATAATTTAATTTTATCATTTAAGTATCAATTATTTTATGTTCTTTCTTGAATGGCAGCAACCACACAAAAAACCGAACCCCTACCGCAACCAGAACCGAAAGCAGAGCCAGAACCCAGTGCGGAACCGGAACCCAGTTCCGAACCGGAACCTAGCCCAGAACCGTCATCCGAACCAAAACCGCATCCAGAACCGAAATCAGAGCCAGAACCGACCGCAGAACCCAGTTCTGTTCCGGAACCTAGTGCTGAGCCAGAACCCAGTGCTATTCCAGAACCGAAACCTGAACCAGAACCAACTTCTGAGCCAGAACCGAGTCCTGAGCTGAGTGTGGAACCCGAACCGGAACCAACGAAAGTGCCAGAGAATGACAATAGGAATAAGAGAGTTGCTATGCATTCATTTGACGGATTTGATTTCAAAAACCTTGGCAATGACGTCACGGTGAAAACTAGTGTTTCTTATAAGGTGTCCAGTTCTAAAGGTAAGACTGTATTTTATAGTATATGCAATAACCTTTAATTTGCTTAAAAGTACTGGAAAGAGGAACGAATTTAACTATTAAATCCATGCTAATAGACGCAAACGAAAGTAATGTGTTCAAAATGCCGTCAATGTCAATGTGTTCATGCAATTTAAATTTACAGCATATTTTATTTATGTCTGTGATTCCGAACGCATGCAACCCCGATCTCTTCAAAGTGAGAGTGAACAGGCTTCTTCTGAGTAAGCTCGCTCCATCGTCGACTTTGTCTCTGTCATCTCTGACCTAGACTAGAGTCAAGAGCAAACCTATCTTAAAAAAAAAAAAAAATCTTTCGACTACCAATACAAACTCTCAAGACAATATTTAACATTTTTCTTGTTTCTCTTTTTGAATAGTTTTCGACTCTAATGTTAAAAGATTAAAAAAACAACTTCAGTGTGAGAAAGAGATGGGGCTATACAGGGTGTAAGGGACAGCCCTCCGCAGACTGATGGGGTGAATTCAATATATCATACTAAGATGACCAGTACATGAAATTATTTCAGGAACGTTATGGGAATCCAATAAACCTGATTTGTGTTATTACCTCACACGCAATGTATCGTTACCATGGCAAAACGCGCGTAGCAAACGGCAGCGCAGTGAGCCTTCGGCCGCCGAGTATTTCAACATCCATTGCTGATTTTTTGATATTAGCTGTTTTATTTACATAAATGGAGTACTACGTACAGAAAATGTAATTTTACATTGAAATAAAGGAATAGTAACTGAAAAATCGATAAAAAAAATAAAAAAAACTTCAAATTCAATTAAAGAGATTTCTTTAGAAATAATCATCACCTTTGTACGTATTTTTCTGTTCCTTTCTTCTTGTCTGTATAAATGTGTGTACATAAACTGTTAAATAAATAAATAAAATTTTGCTGAGAATATTTTCGATGGAATGGAAATGAAATGGAATATGATTCAAAATAAGGTGCTGAATGCACCCTGTTAGTTTGCGGAGGGCTGTCCCTTACACCGTGTATAGGACGCATAGCTCCAGCTCTTTTCATACTAAAGTATTATTAAAATAATACTCCTACAAGAGGTGGTGGTAGGACCCAGGCTGTTTGCTGCCTACATCTTCCTAATTATTTCAGTTTCTCTTCATAAAATACCATTTTCCAAGTATTAATACAATATAACATTGCAGGTCGTAAAAAGCGAGCAGTAACGGAGCCCACGAGTAAGTTACCTCTCCCTCGCACTATAAATACCGCACAACACTTAACACTACGCTAAACGAACCACCACAGCCAAGCGACACTCCGCACTTAGAATTATATTATAATATTATAGAAATAAACGAGGCTACTAACTGCGATATATTATTTATGTTCTGGCGCTACCTGATATGTATTTATTTTACTATGATTAAAAAAAAATTACCGAGGAAAAAAACGAGATGGTTCTCAAGTCGATGCGCATATTTTTGTACTAAAAATTTACGAGAAAACTTGCCAAACTTAGCAATGGCAATGTTTTTATTGAAACATACTTAATTTTTTTTTTTTTTGTAAAATCTTGAGCTTTACTACAATTTGTGTAAAAACACTAAAAATGTCAGTTTGCACTGATTACCTAATAAATAACCAATCTAAAATTAAAACAAAAGTATATTTTTGTATAGAACACCATTGTAATAACTCAAAAATATTGCAATTTGCTGTAATAATCCATATACTGGATGATTTTTTTTACCGTCTGGAAAATTTTACTGGGTGTTCTACCCATGAACATGAACAACTTTCACTATGGGACCAACTATGAGATCACGAAAAAAAATCTGCTGTTTCATACATTTTGGTCAAGTAGGTTTATACTTTTCTATTAAACAGCAGATTTTTTTTCGTTATTTCAGAGTTGGTCCCATAGTGAAAGTTGTTCATATTCATGGGTAGAACACCCTGTAAACATTTCGAGAATAAAAAAAAAACATCCGGTATACATATATTATTAATAAATATTAAACATAAATATCTATAGATACACTGTTTAAAGTAATATGTAATAGATACCTAGAAAACATTTCTGTCCAAATGAACTATCAGGTAGCGATGGAGTATGCTGTATTATATGATGCTGCATGATGAATTATTTTTACAGATTCGGACTCTACAACAACTCTTAAATCCCATAATCACTCTGTTGTATCCACTGCAGAACCCACAGCTTCCGAGGAACCCATTTCCGAACCAGAACCCTCCCCCGAACTCTATGCTGAACCCACCCCCGAACCTACCTCTGACCCAGAACCTCACCCCGAGCCCAGTGCCGAACCCACCCCTGAACCCAGTGTGGAACCCACCCCCGAACCTAGTGCGGAACCTAGCCCCAAACCCAGTGTGGAACACAAACCAAAAGTTACAACGAAGCCAAAGTTTAAACCAAAGTCTAAACAGTTAGCTGAACTTAAATCAACCCCTGAACCCACACCGGAACCAAGTTCGGAACCGGAACCGACCTCAGTACCTGAACCACATCCCGAACCAACTGTGGAACCCGAACCGAAACCTGAGCCGGAACCGACATCCAAACCAGAACCCACCCCTGAGCCTAATTCAGAGCCAGAACCTAGTCCTGAGCCAAGTTCTCATCCTGAACCCGCCTCTGAGCCAGAGCCCAAACCAGAACCCACTTCTGAGCCAGAGCCTAAACAAGAACTCACTTCTGAGCCAGAACCTACTTCTCATCCTGAACCAACCCCAGAACCCAGTTCTGAGCCAGAACCGACCCCAGAACCCAAATCTGAGCCGGAACCCAGTCCCAAACCTTCTCCTGAACCTACCCTTGAACCTATAGCAGCATTGGAACCTGAGACATTGCTAGTGAAGGGACTTACAGACGAAGCAGGTAACGCCACATGCTTTGCACTATCTTACATGTTCATTGGTATTGAATGCAGCAAAAGTTACAAAGAAATAAGTTGATTACTCCTTTTGATGGCGATAAAAATAAATGAAGGGACACAATATTTTAAAAATGCCTAACGGCGAAAATTTTAAAGATTGCGTGGAAAAATTTCTAAGTCGCCAAAGCATATTATTTAACTAAGTGTGATCAATTATTTTCTGTATAAAAAAAGGTTGTTTTCACAAATCAAATTGGTGTTTTCTTTTTCACGGGAAGAAATCTACAGCTGTTTTCTAGTTGTTTAAAATAGTATATCTTAATTTCTCAATCTTTTAATTTCATCCAATACCAATGAATGTGTTTGTATATAAATTAGATGTAATTGTATAGCAAATTGTTGCACTCGTCAATAAATATGTAATTAAATATATGTTTGTGTTTAAAACCAATATTTTATGCTTTCTTTTTGTAAAAGGAGTGAAATAGATGACTTATTTTAAAACTGAGCATGAAAATCGGAGACGGATTTTCGTCGATCGATAAAACAGACACTTTTTTTTAGATTTCACATTTTAACCCGATTTTCGAAAGCACCAAAAGTTAGAATAATCGAAAATAAGCTAACCCCGAGTGTTAAACCCTTGTCAAATCTCTGATATTCATGCTTAATTTTTAACATTACGTTACATAACTATCATTCATAAACTATCTCCATTTCATCTGACTCTTGCATGCGAGACGGATATTATCATTCACAGTACCTACCTAAATCTTGCATGTTAGGAATATTCGCTTACAATTTTCTGCTTTAATATTTTCTAAGCTTTGCCGGGCTTTTGGGTGCCACCTCATAATAATTCCTTTCCCCTCTGATCCTGTTCCTTTAATATAAAAAAACTGTCTACCTACTACTGATTTTCTACAATCTTTTATCTTTACTGACATATCTTTTCGTCCTGTGTTTCTTTTGTTACAGTCATCAACCTGTTATCTTTTACTTTCTACTGTTACTTATTTACCTTTCCTTTTTTATACATTTTAACCAACTTTAATAAAAAGGAGGAGGTAATTCTGTTATTAATTTCAGAACTGTTTTGTATGATTGTGGCCAGTTTCTTGAAGGAAAATTATGGCCAAATTAATGTGACAACAGTCAAGCGCCCGTAAATTGCTGTGATTGGTTGAATGATTTACCGACAGCGAATCGCAGCAGTTTACACGCCCTTGACAGTTCGTCACATTAATTTTGCGATAATATTCGTTCGAGAAATTGGCCTCGTGTGTTTTAAGGTTTAATATTTGGTGTGTGTCTGTACATACATACGATGGGTAACCACAATTTAAATACATATGTTAACCTATGGTTTAGGCTGGTTTCCGGAAATGGTAAGATTTTTGAGGCATAGGTGCAGAATAGAGAATTTTGATGGACATATAATGGGAACTTCCCATATTATCAAATTACCAATCACAAAATTCTACATCAAAAGAGGTTCCCACTAGGAACCTCTTTTCAATTTTTTTTAAATATAGGCTTAGATCATTTTCTTTACCAGATCAGTAGCCAAATTCCTGTAACTAAAAACGTTCAAAATCTAGTCTCAATCTCACCTCAGCGACAGTCAAATGTCAAAAATATAGGTATTTTCGACATATTGAGGCTGAGATCAGACTGTGAAAGTTCTTAAAATTACGAGAATTGCCCCTCAGATCAATCTTCGTTACAAGTATTGATGTCTTTTCTGTTAATTGCCTTAGAGTTTCTTATACTCATCTGTGTTGTTTTAGATACCTATTAGAACACAGCGAAAATATGATTTTAATTTAGTAATACTGTTCTAAATTAACTAAAATATTTAAGGCGAAAGCTCCAGGTAGCCCGCAAAATTCAAATTTTCTTACGTTTTTTGCAATTTGCAAGTCAGTATTAGGTTGTAAGTTGATCAAAATGTGATTTGCGACTGTAAAAAGTATGTATTTACAGAATTATAATAATTAAAGTCATCAATATAACTCTTTAAGACCAGGTATTTCTATTGAATGATTATTTCATGAAATCTTGACAATTAGGATTACACAATCGTCTTTTTTTTTTTTTTGGATGGGAAATCATCAAATGACTTCTCCCGCTCTGGGCGGAGCGGGAGGGCGTGTCAGACTTTTACTGAGTAAAACCCACCCGTGTTCCTTCAGTTGCCGGTGCCGGGGCCACGGTAACTCTTTCGAACATCCCGCAAATTATACAATCGTCTGTAGTTGTATTACTGATTTTGATGATTACAATTCTGTAAATGCATATTTGTTACGGTAGCGAATAATACTTTAATCAACATAAAACTTAATACCTACTGACTTCCAAATTGCAAAAAACCTGAGAAAGTTTGAATTTCGCGGGCTCCCTGGCGCTTACCCCTTAAGTAGTCAAAGTTACTTCTGTGTCTAAGATAGTTTAATCACTAGTTTCTACAACATTTAGCTAAATATGTAAATAAAACGTAACTGGTACATTCAAGGTTACTTCCCCGACCACGAGTACGTCCCCAAGTTCGACTTCAGCCCCATGGACTGCACCGACATCGTCATCGGCTCCGCGAAGGGCAACTACCATCGAGTACTCGACTATTATACCAGAGACAGGTGAGATTTTGATCTTTATTTTAGCCTTATTTTTGTTTAACCATAACTAGAAAACATAAATATTATTTTCGTACCGAACGCGTTTAAAATCGCGATATTAGCCTTTAACTTCGGGAGTTTGGCCTCTGTGAAGTATGCTACATGGCTTTTCCGATTCGTACCTTCTGATGTTTGATCCACAAATGTAAATCTGGTAGCACAAGCGACATTGCTAGCAACATTCCTACCGAATGTAGGATATTGTAGGGTGAGTGGGATTTAGTTGGAATTTCGAGTAGTATACAAGGTGTAATTTTAATCACTGTTAACCTCTTAAGGGGTCATTGCACTCATCATTATATATAACTTTTACTATGGGACCAACACGAAATCGCGAAAAAAATCAGCTGTTCCCTATATTTTGACGAGTTATGCGAACATAAACGTAGGGAAAAGCTGATTTTTTTCGCGATTTCAGGTTTGGTCCCATAGTAACAGTAGTTCATAATGATGAGCACAATGACCCCTTAAGAGATTAACACTGTTTAAAATTACACCTTGTATACTCTGGCTTTTTATAAGTACCCTCTTCGTATGTAATTTTATTTCATCGTCTTTTTGAAATGTCTTGTCAGCTTCACCAAGGCTATTGACAGGAGTACGCTCACAATCCTATTTTAGTTTTTCTTAAAAGAGATCCTATTTCTAATTCTAATGAGTATGCATTCAGGTCGACTCCCCGAGTGGACACGTTCTGGGGCGGTCACGACGACATCACGGCGGCGTCTGGTTACGAAGAGAACGGAGTCACCACTATCCTGTTCAGGAAGAAGATTAAGGTAACAAACATCGCATTTTACCACATTTTTTATTGGTTTCAGAATCCTATCCTTTTTTTTAAAGAATTGATTCGTCACCTAGCATCCTCGTCACTGTTTCTACGCGGAAAGTAACTCAAGAAGTAATAGCGTACAATTTTTTTTTCATTGACTCTTTTGCTCTCTATTGGATAAAATTACTTCCGAATTCTCCAACAAATTCGCCATATTGAGGTTATATCTCAAAAGGTTGTATTTTAAATGTCGCATTTTGTCACCTCTCTCGTTCACACGGGACCAAATTTTTAAGCATGTTAAATGAAAAGATGCTTTTTTGAAAATGTAATCAATTGGCGAACTAATAAATAATAATAATTTAATAGATAATTATTAAAAACACATATTTCAATATTTTTTTTGTTAAATGAAAATATGCTTTTTAGAATAATGTAATCAATTAGCGAACTAATAAATAATAATAATTTAATAGGTAATTAATTAAAAACCCATATTTCTATTTTTATTTATTTGTTTTTTTATTTTTCTATTTTTTTTTCTTTTATTTTTTTTAGTGTTTAGTGAAGTACACTAGTGAATCATAGAGTGTGCGGATTTGCCGAGCGAAATTACAACAATTGTTTGAATTTGTCTGCAACAATTTGCGCGCGCTAGTGCGATATCTACCTCTTTATTTATATAATATCATTGTATTTCACGCAAAAACTACTAAACGGATTTGGATGAAATTTTGTACACAGATAGTTTATAACCTGAATTAACACATAGAATACTTTTTATGCTGATATAACTACGGGGTTGAGACTTATGCGGGTGAAACCGCGAGGCACTGCTAGATTATCATAAACATTTTAACTTATTTCTTGCAGGCTAAAGAGCCGACGGACCACTCCATCGTAGACGACGCCATGCACGTGATCTGGGCTCGCGGCCAGGAGCCCGGACACTACGTGCACTCGCCGCCTTCGGGGCTGGAGCGAGGCACTGCCTCCACAGGGGACTTCTATAGAGTGGACGAGCTCAAGTACCACGGACACGGCGCACAGAGGGGCGTGGCTAGCATCAACTTCTTCGGTCAGTTATATTCAATCAATCTACTTAGCCTTATCCCAACTAAGTATGTTGGGGTCAGCTTCCAGTATAACCGGATGCAGCTGAATACCACTATTTTACTTGTAGCGATTGCCTGTCCGACCTCCACAGCTCAGTTACTGGGTAACACGATATCCCTGGTTGTCAGACTGGCTTCTGACTACCTGTAACGGCTGCCAAAGTCTACGAGTGGCAGCCGGGACCACGCGGCAATGGCTTAACGTGCCTTCCGAGGCACGGAGAGGTCTTGATATGTAATGGAAGGTCGCCCATCTATGAACTTATTTATTTACTAGCTGTGCCCCGCGACTTTGTGCGCATGGAAGTCGTATGATACACAACATACTAAAATAACAGCCACATTTTAATAAAACTGCCTCGTCCCTCGACCCGTCGCTTTGCATAGCCTGCCAGCGCTATTACTTCGTTTTCGCTTAGTGTTCTTTCTGACTTTTTTCTTTTTGCTCTACAGAAGAAACAAAAGTATCGATTTCCGGCGGAATTTTACCCCTCCCCGACCAATGCGGCGGGCAATGGCGTCTACCAGCTGAATGTGACCCTTCCAACCACACGTCGTGTGACTACGTGGCCACGTGGCAGTATCTCGGACAGGTATGTATAGTACGCCGTACGTCAAACTTTATGGCCGCTGTGAAGTGCGCTACTCGCTGCGCAGTACCGCACCCCTCACCCCCGCTGACCCGTGAATTTGTTACTGCGCAGCGACTCGCCTCATGTTCCGAGCCGCCATATGGTTTAATCGGACTGTTCTATTGTAACTTCAACTCTTCATTTGTGACTTTTGTGGACATGATATACATTCAGATTTGTTACAGTTTTATTGAACATCATGTAATTTTTTTTAAATAGGCTTTTTGTTTTTATTTACTTTCTTTTCTTTTCTATTTTTATGAATGTGAGAACGTTGTAGGCCTTGTAGACTCGTAAATGCTACGATTTGGTGACATTTTTTTTATTGTGTTAAGTACCTGGTACTTGTTGACAGGCCTACACTGTCCTTCATACATATTAACACAATTATTTTTAAAAGAGTAATCGTGGAGTTTCATGCCGGCTCTTCTCCATAGGAAACGACTAATTGGAACCGTGCACCTAGCTTCTGACGTTTCATAAGTGCCCATGTGTTATAAAATATTTAGTATTTTTTGTTTGAATTTCTAGGTTCGGGGCAAGGACTCCGTGCGCTTCACTGTCAGCACCAAGCAGAGCAAGCACTGGACTGGCATCGGGTTCAGTGACAACAGAAAGATGGTAAGTTATGTAATGTAATGGAGTCCATAAAAGACCATTTCAGACAACAATCTACATGGTCCTCACATGATCTGACCAAGATTATGTCTGGACTTTAAAAGAGACTTAATTTGTTAAGATCTAAAGCGAATATTCTCTAGTTATGAAAATAAACGGGAGATTGAAGTCAATTAATTTGGTTGACTATTTAAATGTCTTTGTCTAACTGTTAAAATTCCCTTCAGACAGTGATATTAATAACTGGACAGGTACACTCACATCTGGGTGGTTCTTTCCTCAAAAGAACATCTCGGACATTAATCTGCATTGCCTTCATATGGCCTGACCAAGATCATGTCTGGACTTGAAAAGAACGTGACCTCTGAGTTTGTTTCTGTCTTTCTTCTCAGAGTAGTTGGGTAGGAAGTACCGAACTCATCTAGTTTTAAAACGTAATTTATTTTTGACGCGTAAAAGTGTTTGTACAAAATGTACAACTACAAACCTACTTACTTAAATAAAATCATTCATCATTTAGGTTTTCTCAAGGGTGCTGTCTGATTGATCGCCAAATCTATGTAATGAAATAGATTTGGGGAATTCCCGGTGCGATATTTCCCGCCCGCATGCGTGTAGGCATTTTAGGCGCTAGTCGCTTGCGGCCAGGGAGATCACCGCGCGCGCCTTGAGTTCGGGTCCTATAAAATATTTTGAAGGCGTCAATTTTTACCAATGGGAAACAAAATAGCTGAATGGAGTTAGTTAACAGACACATGAATAAATTCTCGCTAACTATTCCGCAACTAGTCGAATTTTTATATTGTGACTTTGTAGACGCAACCAACTACTCTTTTCCAAAATATATGAGTAAAACAGAAAGTAAAATCTTAACCCTTTCTTTCTCCCCAGTCTCAATCCGACGCCATAATCGGATGGGTGGACGCGCGGTCTGGTCGTCCATTCCTCATGGACACCTGGGTATCCGGATACTCCGCACCCAGGGTCGACCCGCGCCAGGATCTGTCCCAGGAGGCAGGCAGTATGGTGGACGGAGTCACGACCCTCAGCTTTGTGCGGAAGAGGAACACGACAGACCAGAAGGTAACTAACTATTAAAGACAACAACGAGATTTCTATGCCTTTCGTTTTGACAATAAATTCAACAACATTAATTCGGTTTAAAGACATTTATTTCTCAAAGAACAAATTACAGTTCACTTAAAGAGAAACTTAACTAAATTAACAATAAGTTGTAGTTTACTTTACGACGTTCAAGCCATCCAAGAAACTGAACACCATAGTTTCATTCATAGAGAAAAAAAAAATATGAAAAAATATACCAATTATGTCTAGGATCTGATTCCCCCAACGCCAGACAATTTCATCGGAGGAACAATTTTGAATTTTTGACAGTTCTTCCATACAAAAACTGTCAGACATCAATCTTAGTCCACAAATAAAAACCATCTAGATTGAAAAAAATCAGCCCTAAATAAAATACAAAACAGTTCAAGCTAAACTTATGTGTCTAATATAAATAAGCTAAACTTAGTTACTTAATTGATAATAATAAATCATTTATTTGCATAAAAAATGGTGTACAATGGTGTTAAATATAATTAGAATGGCACAAACATGTTCAGCTAGGATAAAACATAGCATGTAAAAATTAGGGGTTTAGTAAAATGTTACAGGGCATTAACATTTGTGGGCGTTCAAGCAAAAAGGGTGCAGGGGGCCAACCACCACCTCTTAAAGCAGCTTTAATGTTACTTCGGTGTGAGAAAGAGATGGAGCTATACAGGACGTCTAGATCCATCTCTTTCCCACACTGAAGTAAGATTACAATAATACTACTTTAAGAGGTGGTGGTCTAGCTCCAGTTCTCGGTATTTAGTTTCCGGGATATCCGCAGTTTTGTAAGTTGGGTGAAAAATTGCATTTCTCGACTTTAATTGATTATTAATTAATGCTCAGTTATTTACAAGTTCATATAGTAAATGTATTTATTTGATGTATGTCTAAGTACCAGAAAATGTACTAAGTTGTACCAAAAATCAAACTTTGAAAATGCTTTTTCTCAAATCAAGTTTTTTCAGAGTTTCAACTTTAAATGTCTGATAAAAAAAAATGTGCCAGTTTTGAATATTTTTTTAATCCTTATTATCAATTGACTATTCTAGATACCGAATCTGGTCTTACCTCAACACCCCACTGCTGGACCCTGTTTGCATGGACACCCACATTTTACGTTGTCAAGCAGACGAATTTTCCAAACCTATGAAGCAATGTCGATATGAAATGTGTTACGGAATTACCCGCAAATGCAACTGTAGGTTACAGTCAAAAACGAAAGTCGAAAAACATATGTTTTTAGGGTCCCGTAAGTCCGATTGAAAAAAACTGAACCCTTATAGGATCACTAGTGCGTCTGTCTGTCGCCTATGAACCGATTAAGTTGAAATTTGGTAGGTACACATATGAATTTCTGTGATCCAAACACGGACGTGTAACGTAAATAAATTAATTTTGAATATGGGGGGCACTTTTAAAATAAAAAAAAAGTTTTGCAAACTGAACCGTATGACATTTCAAATGAAAGGGCTTACACTGTCAGGGTCTCATTTTTTTATTATTTTAAAATAAATAGTTTTAATGTTATTTAGGAAAACAGATAAAAATGTACCATTCCCCTTATTTCCAAAACTACTGAGGCTAAAATTTTGAAAAAAATACAGAAAATAGTTCTATACTTATAGATTACAGGAAAATCTATACAGAGCGTCCCACGGATATGCCACATGGAGGGAAAGTACCTTGAATATTGTAGATGGAACATTTTACTGAAAGAAGGCATTATTTGCATTTAAATTGCATTCATAGATATTTAAATAATTATATGGTTGAACCGGGAATCGAACCCGTTACATGAGAAAAATAATCACTCTGTAGCTTTATCATACCGATCGAAAGGCTTCATCATAAGGATTACTTTTTGCTAAATAACATAGTATCACAAATAAAAGGAAGACCATGAATTTTAACATTTGATGTGAAATTTTGTTCAGAAACTCAGGAACTCATTTTGAGCATTTGATAAATTGATTAATTTTGTATTAAACATGTTAAAAATAGTAATAATACACTAGGCAATAAGTTATTTTTTGTATGTTACTAACACTATACAGGGCATTTTTTAATCACTATCCAAATTTTCGCAGGGTGTTCTACCCATGAATACGAACAACTTTCACTACGGGACCAACTCTGAAATCACGAAAAAAAATCAGCTGTTTCATACATTTTGGTCGAGTAGGTATTGAACATTTGTATGAATCAGCTGATTTTTTCTTCGTGATTTCAGAGTTGGTCCCATAATAAAAGTTGTTCATATTCATGGGTAGAACACACTGCGAAAATTCGGATAGTGATTAAAAAAATGCCCTGTATAGTGTTAGTAACATACAAAAAATAACTTATTGCCTAGTGTTAGTAAAAGTCAACCTCCGCACAAACTGCTGTATAATCGGAGAGCCGAGGCTCTCAGCTACAGTTTTCAGGATGCTGTTCCGACTGCCCCTCACTCTCCTCAGTAGCGACGCACCCTTTTTGCGTATAATTGCATCCAATTCACATTACGACATTACTTTTGCACCATCTTGTACAATATAAATGATCTATTTCAATGTAGAAATCCTAATATTTTCTAAGTTGTTTTATACCTAGGAGCATTAGAGATCATGTAGATAAAAAAATAATAATTCCAATAAATGAGGATGGTTTAGTTTGGCATGAAACTGGTGAAGTTGTGTTGCATGTGCAGTATCGTAAAACAAAATACAAAAAGAGATGCGTCGGCCGGGAATCGAACCCGGATCAACTGCTTGGAAGGCAACTATGCTGACCATTACACCACCGACGCATGTACCCGGTAGTAACAAATGTCAGTAGTCATACTTCTAATCATAACGACTTCTATTATTGATTCAGTTTATTAATTTGTGTCACATATTCATAGGGAAAAGGCTAGGCAGATGATGATGATTTGCACATAAAACTATGTCGTAAGATTTGACTACTTTTCGCAGAGAAAACCATTTTTAGCCGACTTCAAAAAAAGGAGGAGGTTCTCGGTTCGTCGGAATCTTTTATTATTTCTTCTATCTTTTTTTATGTGTGTTCCCCGATTACTCGAAGATGGCTGGACCGATTTGGAAGATTCTTTTATTTTTTGAAAGAGTGTACGTCCCAGGTGGTCCCATTGTCATCAGGTTAGGATCTGATGATGGGATCCTGGAGAAATCGAGGCAACTCTTCAAATATTATAGGCACACCTACAGCGATTTGGGTATTTTTTATAGTAACTCGTGCATTTGCTCTCGGAAAGCACTATTTGGTGAAGTGGAACTGATGATGAAGACCACAGATGGCCACCGGAACTACTCAATAATAAGTATTTCACGGGTTGCGATTCGATAACTTTAATATGGTTGTCAAGCAATTTATGCTCGTCACAATGCATACGGTGAAATAGAGCTGATGGTGAAGTACCAGGAGAACTCCTCAACAATTAACGTCCCTGCATCGGGAAAAGCAATATTTTGTTAAAGTTGATGAGCAGTTGACGTTAGGCTATTGTAACTTAGATAAATTACAAACGGACTCACTAAACAGTAAAAAATAAAAAGCTTTTTTACAAAAAAAATAAAAAAAAATACCGACTTCCAAATAAAACATTACAAAGTGGAAAATAACTTTAATTTCGGAAGTCGGTGGCAAAAACCTAAAATACAGATTTAAAGACACCGACTTCCGAAATGAAAGTTATTTGTCACTTTGTAGTGTTTCTTTTTTGGAAGTCAGTTGCTTTTTTTTTTTGGATAAAAGTTTTTTTTAGTTATAAACAAACGCGTCTTTCTATGTGCTAACATACCTATTGTGATTATTATTATTATACAGACGCATTAGGAACAAGGTGTAAAGTTCACTCATCCTCTATAGAAAAGGGAGGTTACTCCGACCATGTGTTGTGTCTGCCCGGTGATTGATCTCGAGGTATTGTATGTTTGCCAGTCGCCCGGTTAACTCTGCTTGCGCGATGCAGGATTTGTGTGACGTCAGGTCTTTGATGCGTAGTTCGCATGTGCCGTTGTAGATGTCGCCACAATTTCTTTCTTTTTTCTCTTAACAAAATTATTTCTTTCTACAACACCCTG
Organism: Fissipunctia ypsillon; assembly: GCA_947568875.1. Taxonomy (NCBI): domain Eukaryota; kingdom Metazoa; phylum Arthropoda; class Insecta; order Lepidoptera; family Noctuidae; genus Fissipunctia; species Fissipunctia ypsillon. The sequence goes on along the minus strand of OX387665.1, from coordinate 3,557,433 downwards.
AAAATGTAGGCGAAGTGAGCTTGAAGTGGGCTGTCACTAGTGTCAATCCCTAGCATCAGGAGGACACCACAAAACTTTCGACCCATTCTGTTTCTGACCTATTTCAATTTGTAACAGGACCTCGCCTTCACTGACTCTCAATGTCTGTACATGATGTTCATCACTCACGGCGGCGGCTTCGACGCGGTGAACAAGAGAACCAGCAAACACATGCAGACACCCATCATTTCTGACGAGAGAGTTTGTATCAGGCCGTGTGGACCTGGTGAGTACTTGTCTTATTTTAAGCAAATAAAAAATACACTCTGACACCCAGTCAGACCCGGAAAAACTTACGTATTAGGTCCACAAATATTTGTTCCAAGTGCGAATCGAACGCGCTACCCGAAACATAGAAACCTTAGGCGTCGTCCTAATACATCGCGACTACGCGATCATCGCCAGTTCGCGCGAATTTTAGTCGTACGAATCTGCGATCAAATATACTGATGTCGAATAGGTGTCCTAATTGGGATTCGCGCGATGTGGTCGCGCGACTAAAATTATTGTAATCTATTCGCGAGAACTAAGTTCGTATACACCTAACATCTATTCGGCATATGTTTGAATGCGTGATCAAACATATTTTCGTCGCAGCGCTTACTCGCGCGATGATCGCGTAGCTGCGTTCTATTAAGACGACGGCTTACCCCGCGCTCTTATTTACGCTAATACGCGATCGTCACGTTCTTTATGTCACTTTTTGTTCGGAAAACCGGAATGTGCCCTCTGTTTGCGCGACCACGCGTTCAGGTTCACCGAACAAAAAGTGACCCATACACGCAACGGTTGCTATACTTAAGCATCTCTAAAAACTGTAGCGTCGACTGGTCTTATTATAAATATTAGATACATTTTTAGCTTATCACCAGTCATGAAATAATTTTTGAAGTGATAAATTCTTTAGGCGCGTTGAGCGCTTTTTGGTAGGGGAAAATCTTCCGGGTTCGCGACATGCGACATGCTCACGTCATAACTCTAATCTGACGAGTTGCGCCAGACTAGCGACGTGCAGCGGCCTGTGTACTTCTTAGCTTTATATATAAAATCACCTTTGCTCCAAACATGGATGCCGTGAAAGGTAATATTCTCTGAACATAAATAGGTACTGTAACGGGTACATGCAAAAGGCGACCTTATGTCGTACAGGCTAATTACACACACGATACTACCTTATAGTTAGCGCTCTTCTAACGCTACAGTATCTACCAATCTTTCAATCTAGCGAATTGGTCATACAAATTGCCAAAATATCTTTGTTGAATAGGGATTATGACTAAAGTTTTTTCCGTCAGGCAGATTATTTTAAAATATTGGACAGGTATTTTTTCTTTTTTTTTTACGTAATCAAAAGATTACGGCGATACATTGAGTTAAAATGTGGCTCGGTCGGTTACAGAACTTAGCGATGGAATGTTCAAAACCCACATCAAACGTGTCCTTATTAAAAAAGCATATTCTAAAATTAAAGACTACGTTGAAGACAGGGAAGTTTGGCGCTAATTCCTTCTGCACATGTGACTTCCTTGGTACCTCGTTAACAGCATAACTATTTATGTAAATGTCTATTAACTGCTCCCAAATTACTTTAATTTAATTTATTTTATTGTTGTTTTACATGCTTCCATAATATAATCTTCTATTTATTTTACATTATATAGTCTTGTCTTTTAAATAGATTCTTTTATATTTTGTGAATGTGAGAACGTTGTAGGCTTAACAGACGGCAGATTTGTTGACCATTTTCTATTTTGTTAAGTACCTGGTACTTGTTGACAGGCCTACACTGTCCTCCCATACTTAATAACACTGTAATTTGACAACATTGTAAAAGCCAATTATTTTTAAAAGAATAACCGTGGAGTTACTTGCCGGCTCTTCTCCATAGGAAAAGACCAATTGGAACCGTGCAATTAGCTTCTGACGTTTCATAAGTGCCCATGTAGGTTTGTGTGAAATAAGATATTTAGAATTTGAATTTGGCAAAAAAAAAATACGTGTCTAATATTTTTTTTATTATCTGACTGACGGACAAAATAAAATTTCTTTCTTTTTTACCCAGGCTGATCCCTATTCTTGTAGCCTTATTAGCGAAACCCATTGATCAATATGCAGTCAAGCGCATGTCAGTAGTGAAAGTACGAAAACTGCCCTAACGGCTACAAAATAAAAGTAATGTCAAAGACAAAATGGTACCATTGGCGACGAACAGTTGACTGTACGCTTGTAACCACCATTTTCTCCTCACAGAACCAGTCGAAGAAGAAATCACAACCGAAGCCATCCTCCCGGGCCAGTCGTCCTACACAGTATTGATCCGCATCACCGGCCTGGGAGACAGCTTCAAGCCGCCCGCGTCGGGCAGCAAGGAGTACGATGAGCTCAGCAAACAAGTCGCTGACAATCTCGCCGGGGAGCTGGCGAAGAACAAGGGGTACCACGCCGTCGTCGTCAATGGGTTCATGCAGTAAGTTCCTGTAGTGGCTGATAGCAACACCGGCATTATGCTGAGCGATGTCCGTTTTGTGTGGATGTGACGCATATTTTCCCCCAACTTGTCTCTTTTCTTTTTTTTCTTTCTTAGGGGAAAACAAGCAGGAGGTTCTGAAGTCAACGCGTATATATTTTTTTGGAACGAAGTTCTTTAAATGCGGCTTGCGGTAGGAGTTAACTGGTAGAAATCGCCACGTAACAAACAAGCGTTATGCTCGAAAATGTCAGTTTGCCAGGGTTGTTTGTGAATGGGTGACCATCTTTACATACTGAGACTCCTCCGTGCCTCAGAAAGCACGCTAAGCCGTTGGTCCCGGCTGTCATTCGGAGATCTTTGACAGTCGTTACGGGTCGTCAGAAGCCCGAAAGTCTGACAACCAGTCTTACAAAAGGGGGATATCGTATTACCCAGTCACTGGGTTGTGGAGGTCAGATAGGCAGTCGCTCCATGTAAAATACTGGTATTCAGCTGCACCCAGTTAGACTGGAAGCCGACCCCAACATAGTTGGGAAAAGGCTCGGCAGATTGAGTGTTGCGTGTATAAGTGGTTGTAGCTTTCTAGCCTAACCCTCGAAACTAAATCTGTTTCTAAAATTCTGTACCCAACCTCTCTTTACAGGAACGAAACCAAAGCCATCATAGCCGAACTGACGCTAAAATCAATAGAGTTGAACTCGATAGAAGGGTCCACGGGTCGAGCACTAGACGGTGACAACTCTACGGCCACAGAGGGTGACGCGGAGCGGTGGGAGCGGGTCGTGAGGGACACGCTGGCACAGGGGAGAGTCGGGAACCTTAACGTGGACCCCGAGTTTCTGGTGTTTGAGCCGATGAGCTGTAAGTATCTTAAAGTTGGCTATATTTTGTTTGTATTATGAGGAGTTATGTGGCAACGGGCCGGCCATATTGGCCGTAGACTATTGAAGTAACCATGTTCTTCAGTGAATACCATGAATCAGCAAACGGAAGGTTGCCGTCAGGCAGATGGAGTAAAGATTTTGAAAACTTAATTGTTCGCTTGCCTTATCCGGTAACCGATCCGACGAAAATGCCTGCCAATTTATCGCATCAATGATGCGGAAAACATGAGGGTCTTGTAGCTAAGAAATAACAGCCGCGCGGGTCGATAGATCAGGTTAAGCTACGCTTGCCGCGGTTGGTCCGTGGATGGGTAACCATCTTTACATATCAAGACTCCTCCGTGCCTTGGAAAGCACGTTAAGCCGTTGGTCCCGGCTGTCATTCGTGTATCTTTGACAGTCGTACGCGTCGTCAGAAGCCCGAAAGTCTGACAAATAGTCTTACTAAGGGGTATCGTATTACCCAGTAACTGGGTTATGGAGGTCAGATAAGCAGTCGCTCCATGTAAAATATACTGGTATTCAGCTGCATCCGGTTAGACTGGAAGCTGACCCCAATATAGTTGGGAAAAGGCAGGCAGATGATGATGATAAGGAAAACATGATTGGTAATGATACAGCGTGTTACGGAAAGGGTATATACATATCAAAGGCACGGATTCTTTTGGTGATAACGAAGTACATACATGGCAACATTTTTTTGATAAATATACCTACATAATCATAAAGTTAAGAAACATTTAACTAAAAAGCAAATGTTTCCAATTGAATTCTACACATCACTAGACCAAGTCAGCTGATCGGTGTTAATAAACTACACAAAAAGGAACAACTGCGTAAAAGATTTGTTTCTCCTGGTTTAATTTGCAAAATGGGTTCCGCATGTTAGTTTTATTCCACAAAATATCAAACACTTGAACACAAATGAATTACTACAAAAACTTTATTGTAACTTGGGAAATAGTTTTTGTTTTTTAGTAAAAAAACGTAGGTATTTTTTTTTCAGAGTTGCGAAATAAGTATTTTTCACCATCAATGTTCGCTCCTTCTCTCTCCTCAGTTGAAAGGATAAGAGATCTTTGTACGTTATAAAGCTAATATTTTCATTTCTCTCCGCAGTAATATCCGAACGCCCGACAGAAGACTCGACCGGCAACGCGCGCACATTCTTTGGATTAGCAGAAACCAAATTATACGTGGTAGTGGGATGTGTGGCGGCCCTTATATTAGTGGCATTACTGCAGGCGGGGTGCACGCTGTACCGCAGCGGCAGTACCGCGCAGAAGACTAAGGTAACGAGAGATGATACTTTTGGAGGTGGAGGAACAAGGTATGAAGTTCCTCCATTAAAAAGAGAGTAACGGAAGTATTCTCTGGTCAGGGGGCCTACCACCACCTCTTAAAGCAGTATTATTTTAATGTTACTTCAGTGTGAGAAAGAGATGGAGCTATACAGGACGTCTAGCTCCATCTCTTTCCCACACTGAAGTAAGATTACAATAATACTGCTTTAAGAGGTGGTGGTCTAGCTCCTGATGGGAGTTGTGTATGGGGGTTGTGGTAGAACTTCATTCAATTTCTTCTGATTTTATCTTTTGCAGCATTTAATGCCTTCTTCGTATCAACAACACTCAGTGCAATAAAAAAATGGGTTTTCAAAAAAAAATCCGGTATTTAAATTCTCATTACACAAAAACTCATTACTTTTTACTATTTTACAAGGCTGTCTGTATAATTTATGCTCCAAAACAGTACAAAACCACATGTAATCTGAAATAAACAATTAGGTACTTTAGGTGCACCTCTGCCTAACCCTTCGGGGAAAACAGGCGTGATGTTATGTGTAAACAATTCATTTACACCAACTCCTCTTTTCTAGGAACAACTGATCCCCAACTCGGCTTGGAAGGACTACTCAAACGCGAACACAAACTACGCATTCGAGCCGTTCGAGAACGACGACAAGTACAACAGCACCGCGTCCACCGCGCCCCTGCGCCACAGGGCCACACCCCTGCGCCCCACCGACCCGCCGCCTCCCCGCCCCGCCAGCGCCACCAGGGCGCCCTCTAGCGGGAAGAGCGGGAAGCCTAATGGGCAACATGAGCCCAATGGTCAACATAGACCGAATGGTCAACATGAACCTAACGGTCAGCACAGAGGAAATGGCCAGCATATGGCTCATGGGGCAAATAGCCAGCATATGGGCCATGGCCAGCACGGGGCGAATGGTCACGGGACGAATGGTCGCATGACGCCGAAGCATCAGAACAGTGCGGCGCAATACTATCATGAAACGAGGTCGCTGCAACGACCGAGAGGAGGTGGCCAGTACGGGTGAGTTTTTTTTTATTACCAGCCGGTCTATTCTATAAAAATGTCATCATCAAAACCTAGGTGAAGTGAGCTGTCATTCCACCAATACTAAGGATTGACAGCTCACTTCACCAAGTTCTCATGGTGAGGTTTTCACAGAATAGACTGGCTCTTATACCTGCGGTTACATTCGTAAGTATCCTAGGGGAGTTAAGTAGTTTATGAAATAGATTTTTAATACAATTTTAGTACGAGTGAAAACGAGTAGCGTCAGCACATAACACACACAACTACACAAGCACACACACACACTTCCGACTTCGCCATTGTCTCGGACGGTACCGAGAGCTCCTGCGCTTATACACTCATTCACAGCGTGTTTGTACGCTTGGTAGCCACAAGTAAAGTGCGTGTCGCTTCGTGAGATAGAATACTGTAATTCCTGCAAAGGGTTCGGAAACTTGAACGCCGTCGCTCCGTATGACACATATATTGATTTAGAGCCGCATCAGTAAGCCAGGAACACTATGACCGATCTTAAAACGTGTTATTGGTAATAGTCTTGTCTAGGTAAAGCTTTAAAAAAAAAACTTAAAAAGCAGTTCTATTGTTTCGTCAATAGAACTGCGATAACAGTGATAATTGAAATCATAACTGATAGATCTGCAAATAGAAAAAAAATACGTCATATACATACACTTGTCTAAACATCGTCATCAATTCACGCTAAAAACTAGCTCACACCGCACACAACCAAAATTCAATATTTACGACGCCTTCAAAACACTATTAACAAAACGCACTCAATTATCAACCTTAATACTATAGTACTAGAAGCTAGAAAACCGTAAATCGTGCAATGTTGACGGTCTTTTGCCTAACATAGGGTGGCTATAATAGGGTGTCTATTCAATCAAAGGGGTGGTGTTTGTACTCAGGCGGTTCACAATTTCGCGCCGTTTCATACATGACCGTGTGGCCTAATGGATAAGGCGTCGGACTTCGGATCCGAAGATTGCAGGTTCGAGTCCTGTCACGGTCGACAACTAACTTTTGACACAACATCGCAAATGTTTTACAAGTTGCAGGATTAAGTTTTGATATTGTTTTTATAAGTTGTTCGCTGTTCTTTTTTTGGATCTGTCTTCTGAACCAAGTTTTTTGATTGATGCAATACGAAATATTTGTTTATTAATTAATTTATGTAGTCACTACAGTAAATATTTTATCAATGATTTATTAATGGGGATAATTAAGTCAAGATACCTATTTACATTGCAAATTTAAAATACATTTTGAATGGATAAAAAACATGATGCAATACCAATTTTCAAATTGCGATTCATTAATTTACTATTCAATAAGTATCACTTTTATAAATATATAGTTGAATTTTACATAATTTGTACGTATAGTCTGTTCCTAACTTTACGTTCTCGTTATCTATCGTGCCGTAGTACGATAGATAACGGGTACGTTGGGATGCCAATTAGTAGTGCCACTTGAATGCTTGCACAAATTGAATGCTTTGATTTGATTACCTATTTGAATACTTAAACCCGAAAATAACTGCGTAACTAGTTGGTCTAGTGGTCGCAAGCGCTCCTGCTGAGCATGAGGTCCTGGGTTCGATTCCGGGTCGGGCTGTCATTAGGTTTTTCCATCTGGAATTTCTCAGTAGCAGCCCGGAGTCTGGATTTGTGCCCGGTTGATGGCAATAGGCTCGCCCCCTATTACATGGGACTTAAACATAACTAGCGAAATGTGGGTGTGGGTACTATAGGTTACACCTCTGCCTAACCCTTCGGGGAATTCAAATCACCATGAGATGTTTTTCATTTGAAAATTGAGTTTAATTTCATAACTAAATTATTCAAATACAATTTACGAATGTTATTCAAACAATTACTTATTGTTGGAAAAAGTGATAAGATATAAAGTTCAAATACAAAGTTGACCTAAATACAGATGAATGTGTTACTAATTCCGTTTAGTGAGTGATTGCGTCAGAATTTAACATGAACAGCGCCCTAATTGCGTAACACACTATCAATCACATTCTGAATGATTTTGAAGCATATTGCTAATCCATAACTTCATATGTTCGAAAAGTTTGTGTGCTCAATAACGTAAATAACGTAATGTATGTTCTAGAACCTTAAGTTCCGAAAAGTTCAATACCTACTCGACCAAAATGTATGAATCAGCTGATTTTTTTTTCGTGATTTCAGAGTTAGTCCCATAGTGAAAGTTGTTCATATTCATGGGTAGAACACCCTGTAAAAATTTCGAGACGGTAAAAAAAAACATCCAGTATATTATGTTCCTCCTATATGTCCTTATATATAATATTTATGTTCGCATAACTCGTCAAAATGTAGAGAACAGCAGATTTTTTTTCGCGATTTCAGGTTTGGTCCCATTGTAAGAGTTGTTCATAATGATGAGTACAATGACCCCTTAAGCGGTTGTGTGTTATTTAAGTTAAACCTTATATACTTTTGAACCGGACCATAGTTTGAACATTTTCGTTACGCAACAATGGTTTCACCCTGTACTAAAGTGTGATAATGACTATCTAATTTTTAACCTCCTTAAAACCAAGCATAATAATATTTATAATCTGTATAATTCCCAGCTACTCAAATCGTCCGGACCGCAACACATACTCACTGCCGCGCGGCGTGCGCCCCGAGCCGGGGCTGTCGGCGCACCCAGACTTCTACTTCATGCCGTCGCAGCGCAAGTACGAAGGTGAAGTAGTCAGGGTTTACGTAGACTATAGGGATAGACGACCCCAGTAGTGGCTCGCAGTAGTGCCTAGTGTAGTTTGACTAGAAAACATTGTGGTCTGTATGTTGCAGCCAACTAAACTCCATTTGAAATAAGATTAGAAATTTAAATAAACCTTTTTTACAGTCCGTTCAACCGATTTTGACTTCTATTGCGTTGGTCGCATGACAAATGACTGCTGCAATAAACATTTGGTATTATAACCACGTTTTTTCTTTTAATGCCATCCTTATGCCTACGGGATAGAAGTCAAAATCGGTGGTTGAACGGATTGTAAAAAAGGTTTATTTAAATTTCTAATCTTATTTCAAATGGAGTATACCTAGCTTAATTAGCCTTTCAGTTAACAGCCTTTTAACTAAACAGCGCCGTGTAACGCTTGAATGATATTCACACACGCGAGCCGAAATGGTCGCAGTAACTAAGCCAGAGTACTTGACCAAATGGGTTAGGTTAAAACTGTGCCCAACCGCGCGCGAGCCGAGCGAGCGTTACTTCCAATGGCTAGGCTGTTAACTAAACGGCTATATAATTAAGCTAATAGGCTGCAACATGTATACAATCTCAGTTTTTCTTTACCCTAAACCTCTTAGGCCGCATCCTAATCTAAAGCGATCGTCGCGTTCATATGTCACTTTTTGTTCGGCGAACCCGACCGCGTGGTCGCGCCGACAGAAGGCGCCTGCCAGTTTTCCGAAAAAAAAGTGACATATGAATGAACGCGACGATTGCATAATTATTCGCTCGAACGATCATTTTGGTAAGGACGTGGGTTTAGGGGTTCACAGCCTCGAGTAATGCGATTAAGGGGGAAGCGCTAAGGTAGCCCGCGAAATTCAAATTTTCTTACGTTTTTTGCAATTTGCTGGTCAGTGTTAAGCTGTACGTTGATGAAAATATGATTCGCGGTCGTAACAAATATGTATTTACAGAATTATAATCATTACAATCAGTAATAAAACTTGTTAAGTTAGTATAATCCCCAAATGTCAAGATTTCATGAAATAGTAATTCTTGGGGTTTACTTGGTCTTAGAGAGTTGTGTTGATGACTTTAATTATTATAATTCTGTAAATACATATTTGTTACGGCCGCGAATCATATTTTAATCAACGTATAACTTAATACTGACTAGCAAATTGCAAAAATCGTAAGAAAATTTGAATTTCGCGGGCTACCGGCCTTGGCGCTTCCCCCTTAACGACGCGACTTGCGTCAAGCGACACGCGCGCGTCACTTGTTTCCGTCCGTCGCTCCGCAAGTTGCGTCGAAGTGACACTTCTTTCATTTGTTTTTCGAGATTTCAGGGTTGATGTCATAGCAAAAGTTGTTCAAGTTATAAGTACAATGAGATATAGGGTATTTAAGAGGTTTAAGGTAAACAAAAACTAAGGTTGTATTGTAAGTGTATTTGGTATCGTCAGCAAAATAGATAAGTAGTTAAAGGAAGCTAACTTGCAATTATTTTTTATCTATGTTGTGCATGCGTCAAGTCTTTGACATCACTTCACTGTTTCGTAAGGGGTTCGTTAAATAATTTGATCCTTATTACTACTAGAAATTGCCCAACTGACAGGTGTCAGGAACGCAATCTCTCGACGGCGGGACTGTAGTTTGACAAGTTCACAACTTATCAGTTCGTGTCAGTTATGAACACACCCCCTTATATTCATAAACGTTGCTTAAAGTGTAATGTTTAGCGACTGGTTTTCCATAGATTTTTTGACGTTTAAACATTACTTAACTTTAATCAACGTTTATGAATAACGGGGTTAGTGTGTTTTATAACGATAGACATTGCTTTGCGTTAAATTCTTGATTTTGATGACTAAAATCAAATTATTAGGGCATTTGAAATATTTCTAACCAAAAGATATTTTGAATTAATTTTGCTAATTCCCATATTTAGTTGCTTAGTTTATAAGCTTTTGGTACAAATTTTAATAAATTAATACTTACTATAAGAATAAATGATTAATTTATACCTACATACCTAATTAAAATTATTATATTAACTGCTTATGATTTATAAAAGTGCCAGTATGTTATATTAATAATGCAAAATAATAATACATACCTACTTAACATTATATATAGACAATGTAATCATAATTATGTACATAGATTGTAAGTACTTATGTATTTTATTTGGACGTGTCAAAGTGCAGCAATTTGAATCCGTTATAATAATTCAACTAACTTTAATCGCAATAGATTTATTTATTACATTCAAATACTTATACCGGATGCAAAAAAGTATTCTTGTTCTTCAAGCAGATTTACTTTGAAACGAGAAAAAGAACCTTATCAGCCGTGGCTCAAAACTGAATCACCAATTAAATCACAAATCCAAATCGTGTTTCCTGGCCCAGTTTCTCGCACGAAAATTAATTTGTGCAAGGGCGCGTAAACTGATGCGATTGGCTGTTGATAAATCATTCAACCAATTACAGCAGGTTACGCGCGCTTGACAATTTGACACATTAAGTTTGCGATCATTTTCGTTCGAGAAACTTGCCCTCTTTATATTAAAGAATGGCTGCATTTTGGCATCTGGGGCACTCTGCTGACATATGTATGGCTCTGCATGAAATGTTCTGTAGTTAAGTATAGTGTACTTTGCTTTCACCGCTTGTGACATTATTAACAATAGGTATATAATTCCCTAACTTCTGTATGTTTACACAGGTATCTAGGTATTACAATGACTATTCAAAACGTGTTCATACACGTGATACACGATTGAATAGTCATTGTTAATAATGTCCCGTATTTAATTACTAAAATCACGTAGTTTGATTCGCTGCGGTAATGTAGGCATGTGCTATGGTTGTCTTATTATTTACTAGAATGTATTTTCGTTCTGTATTTTGTCATTTAACTTTTTGAACCAACAAAACAAATCATTTGTTACTAGCTTTGCCCCGCGACTTCTTTCGCGTGGAAGTCGTAAGATACACAATATACTAAAATAACAGCCACTTTTTAATAAAACTCCCTGGTCACCCGCCCGTGCAATTCGTTTTCGCTTAGTGTTATTTTGACTTTTGCTCGGCTTCTAAGGGTCGTAGCGTGATGTTCAATAGAACTATCCTCCCCCGCCTATAACTATCCTCGAGAATTGGACTACCAATTGCAAAAAGAAATTTTGAAATCCGATTTTTTGTTCACAATTTCATGGGTTTTAATTTTTTTGCGCGGAACCCTAATTATTTTTCTGAAATAAAAGTAGCCTTAATTACTCTCCGTAACATCAGCTATCTGCCAGTGAAAGCCCCGTCAAAATCCGTCCAGGCGTTTCGGAGATAAGCCGGAACAAACGGACAGATAGACAAAAACTTTTAAAAATTGCTTGTTATAAGTACCGTATATACTTTCATATTAATTTAGTAAAAAGTTTTTATTTTGTCATTACAAACAGATACTTCAATTTTATTTATTTGTATAGATTCTGACGTAAACAATGTAGGTATAGACAGCAAAAAAAAAAAAAAGTATCACGTAGGTCTTTCAAATACTTATCTGTTCATCACAACAAAACTAAATCATTGTCATCAATGTAATATTTATTATAACAAATACTTTCGTATTACAATTATGTTTTAATCAAAAAGTTAATACGACGTAGGGTATCAATGCCTCATTAACAGTAATTATTATAATTTTATTTATAAATTGCTGTGATTGGTTGATTGATTCATCAACAGCGAATCGCAGCAGTTTACGCGCCCTTGACAATTTGTCACATTAATTTTGCGAGAATTTTCGTTCGCGAAACTGGCCCTTAATGCCACAAGGCACTCTCTGCCATTCAACTTTTGGGTTAAAAGGTCTACACTGTATATTATTATATTCTTTATATTATTATTTATTTTGACAATTGACCAGATCTTAACATTGATTTTCAATAAGATAATGTTTTGAAAACATATATTTTGTCTTTATTTTATGCCTTCGGTTTGTTTCTTTACAGATTTTTGAAGGAGACTTCGCTGAATTCTGATTATTTTTAGTTACCAACATTATTCTGTAACTTTTTAAAGCACCGATTTATTATAAGATTTTTTATTTTATTTCTCACAATGATAATAATTTTATATTTTTTATTTCCAAACCAGATCTAGTCTCATGTCACAGTTTTAAAAAATAAGTTATTTTCACTTCTAATTTTATTATAATTGTACTTAATTATTTTATTTTCTTCTTTTATAAAAAAAAAATTGTAAATATTATGTAAAATTATTCGCTGTAAATTGCACTTTAGTTGTAAGTTTTGACGAATAAATTAGATTATTATTCTCCTATGGATAGTTTACTGATAACAAAATATGAGACAAATTCACAACGCCAGAAACGTTGAATAGGTAAACTAATTTAATTTACAATATTATATTTTAGTTTGAAAAATAGTAATATAAATCAAAAGGAGGATTTTTCAATTTAATTTTAACTATGAGGAGCCTTTGTATAAAAGCCTTTATTTTAGTGATTAAGTAAAATAATATTAAAATGCAATAAGAATGAATAGGTAAGTAATTTAATCATTCCGAGTCCGATAAAGTAAAAATAACCGAAAATGAGTATTACAACAAACAGATGTAGAAATAAGTGTTTACCGTACCTAAGATTGTAAATGGAATAAAATATTTTTTTATAATTTATAAATTGTTTTATTAATTTAATAAATAAAAGTCCTCGTTCCCTTAACAGTAGCCCCTTACTAACGGTATTCTAATAAATTAATTACAAGTTGCTTCGGACACCTCGCACTTGCTTAGTTTTTATCCGCCACATATCCTGAAATAAGGAACCGGTTAACAAAATATAAATAAGCTGTAGGTCTATTCACACATAGGTATCATGTCCGGGCCGGGCCACGGAGCTTCAATGCCCGGGCACGAACGTGTGTGAACGAGTTCATATAAAATGTACACACACCGATATTCTTAGAGCCCCTGACGGAGCACGATCCGTCCAAGTCCCGGGCACGACCCTGATATGTGTGGATAGACTTAATAGTAATGTCATTGCCTAAATTAAATAATTAGGGCAAAACTTGGCTAATTCGTGATATGCAGCTATTCGGTGATAGATAATTGTGTTTTATTACCAAGTTACTACTGACTTGATAAATGTACATTTTTCAATCATTATAGTATTTGCCACATTTTTAGATATAAGTTAGCAAAACTTATTTTGTCTACTATATCACAGTAAATTTAAAAAATAGTCTGATCAATGAATCGAATTTTACAAGTAAAAAACAAAACTATCACCGATTACCCAAGTTTTGCCCTATAACCAACAAAAGAGACTTGATAGAAAAAAAAAGTTTAAGTTGTTGCCTACCTCTTGTCAGTTGCCTGGCGTGACATTATTATGGGACCAAACCTGAAATCGCGAAAAAAAATCAACGTTTCCCTACATTTATGTTCGCATAACTCGTCAAAATGTAGGGAACATTTTGACGAGTTATGCGAACATAAATGTAGCCGATTTTTTTTCGCGATTTCATGTTTGGTCCCATAGTAAAAGTTGTTCATAATGGTGAGTACAATGACCCCTTAAAAGTTTGTGCGTTAATTATGTCACAACTTGTATATTTTGTAATAGTAATTGTAAATAACCTAAACTGTCATTGGAACTTGGAATTCCCTTTTTGAGTTTTTCGAAAATATCACAAACTAGACGTCCTCAAACTAGAGGTCAAAAATAATTCAATTTGCAACTCCCTCATATATGTGGACTTGTCTGGGCCACAAATCACTATAGTATATTTTGATGCGAGTGGTGTGATGACTGAGTCTAAACTTTCATTGGAACTTGCACAGTTCGCGTCACGTAAGTTTGCGCGCTCTGAAACCAGGAAATCCAACAATTTTTTTACAAAGGTCAATTAAAGGTCATCCGTTAATCTGTAGACAAATCCACAGGGAGTCTAATACAAGAGGGAGATGTAAATTAAAAAAAAAATTAAATTATTTTTTACCTAGGACGTCTAGTTTATGAGATATTTGCGAAAAACAAAAGGAGATTTCCAAGTTCGAATGGCAGTTTAGGCTCTTTACAAATAAGTATTACAAAATATACAAATATTATTGCAAAATAGACGATTTTCCAAAAAAAAAAAATTAACAAGTAATAAGTCAGTGTGTAAGTAGTAATCACAGAATGTAAAAGTAATGTCAAAAAAATAATAAATTATACAATTAAATTAGCAACCAGTTTGATTTTGTCTACACTCTAGATTGTCCTATGGAGCAGGATCAACATGTTTCCATGTTTGTGTGTGTTGTTTGTGTGTGTGTTTGTGTTTGTTTTGTTGTTGTTTTGTTTCATATCACAATGCATTCTTATCATTCATTCTTATTATTCATTCTTGGAATTCTTATCTTGGTTATAATCCTCGAATTTGTAATATGCTTGTTTACAAAGTGTACTTGTAAGTTATAAATTTTCTGAGTGAGTTTTATGAATGAGTTTTCTGAATAAGTTGAGAATTTTCTGAATGAGTTGAGAATTTTCTGAATGAGTTCCAATCCCATTATCACCCTCCTTGCAATTGCAAGGGGTAAACTTAAATCTTAGGGTAAACTAAATTCATGTAAGGGGTAAACTTACGACATAACTAAGGTCGCTGCCCCTCCGTCTAAGCTCGGCTTCCATTTGCTTCGCTAGCTCAGCCTGTCGCGTGCCGTACACCTCGATGTAGTGGCAACTACTGTTCGCGTAGTGACATGTCATGGCTTTGCGGTATAGCTGTGGAATAAGTTAGAATTAAGACTACTAGGTACAGGTGTACCGCCGGGCGTCGAAGGGCGCTTAACGATCTCCGGCCACAATAAGGATGGGCCTGCGGGTGGCCAAATTGGGGCTGTGTCGTGGCTCGAGCAATCAGGCTCAAAGAGGTGGCACGCGGTATTAAATGCGCGCCTTAATGTGAGGACGTGCGGTCGTGGGATCGGCCGCACTTAATGATGGGGCCCGCTAGGCATGGCGGGCTGATACCAGTCGGGGGTGCGGCGAATGTACAAGTATCTCCCGGGCCCCCCGACTCATGGTACTGGAAGGAACAGTAGGGTTTTAGGTAGGAGTCCGACATAACCCTCCGTTCTTTTCAGACGGAGGGTATGCATGAGGATTTACTCACGGAAAAAAAAGTTAAGGTGTACTAATCTTCTTCTGTCTCTTTCTTGTTCTATCTGCTAGAAATCAAATAAAAAAGATAAAGAAAGAGATAGAAATGCTTTGAGTTCAGCATTCACCACTCACAATGGGCCTCATTAGTAGGCTGAAAGTCACCCAAAGGGCAATGGAGAGGGGCTATGCTTGTAGATTCCCTACGTGAACGAATCAGAAATGAAGAGATCCGCAAGAGTACCAAGGTAACCGACATAGCCCGAAGAATTGCCAAACTTAAGCGGCAGCGGGCAGGGCACAATGCTCGCAGAAAAGATGGCCGATGGAGCTGAAAAGTTCTGGAATGGCGACCGCGTACCGGAAGACGTAGCGTTAGAAGGCTTCCCACAAGGTGGACCGATGACCTTGTGAAGGTCGCAGGAATCCGCTGGATACGGGAAGCATAGAACCGGTCGAAGTGGCGGTGATTGGGGGAGGCGTATGTCCAACAGTTGACGTCTTTCGGCTGAAATGATGAATGATTCACAGCTATTCAACAGGTTGTCGTAATCGGAAATGACACAATGACACATACCTGAGTCACATTAGGCCTGGAGCCATGCACGACGTTGGACTGGAAGAGCACCGTGTCACCAGGGTCCATATCCAGGTACACCCGTCTGTGTTCAGGAGCCACGTCGCCAGAGTTCACAATGCCGAAGTAAAATAGTTTCGCTGCCTAAAACAAGTATTCATACTTTTGGTACAGATTACCAGATAAATCACTACATACAAAATTTTCAATACCTACTGCTATAATAGCCTACACCTTCGAGTCGCTAGACGCTGCGAACGATAATGTACCTAACCTTATAAGCGTAAAGTGAGTTTTGCTTTGTAGCTGCGCGTTGCTGAGTCATAGGTTGCGTCAGCTGCGTAGTTATTGTGAATTGCTAGAGCTGACACTTTCGATAAAGATGTCAGTATAGATTTGTAATACACTTTATGAAATAAAATATAATACTTTTAATGTTTTAGCATGTTTAATTGTTAAACATACTTATGAAAGACCAAAGAATATTTTTATGGTAGGTAACTATTTAGTATTCTGTGACCACACCCCGAAACTGCATTTGTAAGACAAGTAGCACACACAACATACGGAACGTGTAGTACCTAACTATTTAATAACCATTGACGTAACCACTCCGCATGGCCACGAATACGAATGAAATACGAAATGGAGGAAACTGAAAACACGATTAATTGATTTGTTCGTTCATTTACACAATTAGTGTGATAGGTAACTACTATGCTTCTACACTATGAACAAACATGCGCTGGCGCCATATTGTGACGCCATGCACGCTTTTAAAAACAATAATCATATGAAAATCACATTAACAAGATAATAACGATAAGAAATATTATTGAAAATTAATTCGCACAAAGTAGATTTTGCTATATTTGACAAATGAACGTCATCGAAGTAATTACGTCCCTACAAATAAAATACAAAACACGAAACATGCAAGTTTAAACAATTTACCTATTTAAAAAACGATAGTAGAACAAATTATGTAGATACATTTCTGTATTAGCAGGCAAACTGAAAAAATATAAGTTTTTAACTCTTCTCTTGCTGGATCTATATCCATTAACTGCACATAATAAACCAGAACCAGCCATATCATAAGAATTTGAAACTAAGTACGTCAGACCGACCTTGTATATGCGTACGTACGCGCCTAGTGAAAAATGGGTTGCGGGCGAACCGGCGGCTGGCAGGTAGTTAGTGCGCGTAAATACATGGAGTGATTTATCTGGTAATCTGTGCTTTAGGGTCCATTCACAACTAGCGCTGGTACTTAGCAGTTCGTTGAACGTAAACGTGACACTAACGCGGCGTATAAATTTACCTACGCAGCATCAACGCGAAGTGAACGTTTACGCCAGACACACTCATAGCGAAGATACAAAAAATTCTGTATGTAAAGCACCAAGCAAAAATCCGCTTTATATCAGGTCAATGCTGGTAAAGTGGTCGATCCTCGACCACACTAATTTCTATCTATGGATAATAATGATCACTCAACGAGTTACAACACCACACAACATACAACACAGCTGCACAATAAAAGCTGTATGTGGGAGGAACTTTATACTGGGAGAAGCCTAGTCTAATACTAATTATAGACTCACATTAACTTGCTCTCTGTGTTCATACAAGACACCTGCCTTGTGTGACCCCGGCAGCATGTAGATGCAGCCGTTGTCTCTGCTCGCGGGGTCTATGATAATGATAATGATTACATTACTCACATTAACTTGCTCTCTGTGTTCATACAAGACGTCTGCCTTGTGTGACCCTGGCAGCATGTAGATGCAGCCGTTGTCTCTGCTCGCGGGGTCTATGATAATGATAATGATTACATTACTCACATTAACTTGCTCTCTGTGTTCATACAAGACGTCTGCCTTGTGTGACCCTGGCAGCATGTAGATGCAGCCGTTGTCTCTGCTCGCGGGGTCTATGATAATGATAATGATTACATTACTCACATTAACTTGCTCTCTGTGTTCATACAAGACGTCTGCCTTGTGTGACCCCGGCAGCATGTAGATGCAGCCGTTGTCTCTGCTCGCGGGGTCTATGATAATTATGACATTACTCACATTAACTTGCTCTCTGTGTTCATACAAGACGTCTGCCTTGTGTGACCCCGGCAACATGTAGAGGCAGCCATTGTCTCTGTTCACGGGGTCTATGGCCGTCCACGTAGCCAGTATCTTGTCTGCGGGCCGGAACGGGAAATATAGCAGGTCCTGTAGTAGACCAACGGTTAAAGTGCGGTTTGACGAGCGAGAGGTCTTGAGTTCGATCCTCAACCACTTTATTTTAATAGGGTTAGTTGAGTACTAATCTCTTGAATAAATGAATCTCCTAATAAAAAAATACAATCGACTACCAAAAAAAAAAAAAAAACTATTTAGACATATAACGAAACGGCCATATTTTGACTAAGGTGTAGAGTTTGTGAAGTTAGGGCTTGTAGAGTTAGGGCGTGTAGAGTTAGAAGCTTGGCTCTACATGAGATCTGATAACTTTTTGACAGTGCGAGCCATATGGTCTCGTCTTGGCAACATTTTACATGAAAATATTTTTGGTGGGATTTCACTTCTTTTTGTAAGTTGCTTATGACAATATTTTTTATTTTGTTAATTTTTTCTTTCTTTTTTTGGGGTGTATTTCTTGCACATCAGAGGTGCCTTTTTTCATAGCCCACTCTCTATCTTTGCCTTTTTTCTTTGTTGGTTTACTGTTTATAATAAGCGATACATAAGTATAGTAATATTACTCGTATAATATAAGTATAATAATGTAGTAATATTCTGAAACCCGACGAAAGCCCCATATTCACTTTTACCCCCTAATTTAAAGGGTTGAGGGATGATTTTTTAAAAAAACCTGAAACACGTCTTTTTTTATTTGTAATTAGAAGTCTGTGTACTTGTATAATTTTCAGATTTCTAGCATGAAACTAAGTTTGTATGGGGAAACCCATACAAACTTCCACCCCCTAATTTACAATTTTCAAACCTCTAGCATCAAAATTTGCGGATGTCTCATATAAACTTCCATCCCCAAAGAAGCGCTTCGAGAAAAGGTAGGTAGTGCACTTGAACTTCGCTTAGTTCGTCTTGGCGATCTGCGATCGGCGATCTGGGGGCACTGCCGTGCCTCCAGATCTGTATAAAGCCTCTCTTATGCAGCGGGCAAACCTGCGGGCCAGCTTATTAGCTCTGACCGTCAACGCTCTGCGATCCCTTTCTATATCGCAATCGTCGTTTAAAGAGTCCGTGACTATATGCCCCAGATATTTGAATTCACAGACTCTTCGAAGTTCAGTCTTACACAGCTTAACAGGTGGAATCTCCTGCATCTAGGATAAAAAAAACAACTCTCTTTTTCTTTATACTGCAAGCCTTGGCTGGCAGCATAACGTCTCACACATTTGTAACAGTTCTCTGAGAGCACTGATAGATGACAGCTCACTTCACCTACGTTTTCAAGGTGAGACTTTTACAGAATACATTTCATTTGTTAACTAAATTGCTCTGTCTACATACCTGATGCGGCGGATGTTCGCTGGTCCCCGGCGGTTTGTTGATGAGCATGCAGTTGACAGCAGTGATGTCTTCCCCTATGAGCTGCGCCACGATGTGCAGCAGTCGAGGGTCTTCGGAATATGTGCTGTATACGTCGTCGAATAGGATTTCCTGGATCTATGAAAGAAAGATGTACCTACTTAACGTGTATTTAAGGTGGACCCGCAGAGGGAGCCCGCAAAATTCAAACTTTCTTGCGTTTTTTGCAACTTGCAGGTCAGTGTCAGGTTGTATCGGTGTCAAGAATTTATTTCTCTAAAAGAGTTTACAATATTCACTTACAAGAGAAACAAAAAAAATCTTAATAGTTAGAGGTACAATATCGGGAAGAATGACTATTTAAATTAGTTATATCCAATATCACTTACTATTTTATGGTTACAGGCTTTACAGAACTGCTTCTGCTAAATATTCTTTTAGTTAAACTTTAAATACGTTTATAGATTTTGACATTTTAATATCATTCGGTAAACTATTATTTAATTTGGCTCCCTCAAATCTTTTATTATAATTGCTTTAATTTGTTCTTGGAATAGAAACTTTTAGAGTGTTTAATTTACTGCTTCTTGTGTTATATTTGTATTTTTTCTACTAAATTATATTTGTGATCGTGTACTGCTTGTTATTATTGTTTGTATGAATATGCATGTATGATATATATACGAGTATATAGACGTTTTATATTAAATAGTTTTGTGTTGTTGTAAATTTTGACGGTTAGTGTTAGTCGGTAGTCGATGATATCTAAATAATGTCTTTATTACCTTGTTTTGTGTTATTTGAAGGTTTTTTTCGATTTGTTTTAGTTGCACTGCCCCATATTTGAATTAAATATTCTATGTGTGGCTTAATAAGTGTAAAATAGATCAAATTACGTACTGAGTATGGAACACATTTAGATATCCTTTTTACTTATGTTCACGAGTTGTTGGTGTCACACTTATTATGGGAAAATTGAAAACAAAACTTAACGTATAACCATCGGGGCAACCAAGTCGATAGACCTCTGATGTATCCACCCATCCAGCGTTAGGATGCTTTGAGGGTATAAAGAATCCCACATAAAAGAGATACGCATGAAAAACATAATCCTGCGTCGCGCAGTCGGGATAATGGTGACAACCGCATCACAAACCATTGTGTAGTTTAGAAGCGGTCACACACACAGACAGAGTGAAAAGTGACTTTGTTTTACATTATGTATAACTACTACACACTGCTACCACTACTACACAGGTGTACAGGTGTAGGTGGTGGGTGTACTATATAGGTACACCTCTGCCTAACCCTTCCGGGAAACAAGGCGTGATGTTATGTTATGATGTTATGTATAAGTCGTGACCAAATTTTAGAATTGATCATTTCATGAAGTGTTCGACCCTTTCATGAAATAGAACATGGCTGGTTACATCATGATGTGGTCTGGCCAGATCATTGAATACTCAACGTTTGACAATATGAACAGTTAAACGCACGACTACTTCATGATGTGGCCAATCATTAGTGATCATATCGTAAAACAGTTAGATTATCCACCGGTAGAGGCGTTGATGTCGCTTTGTTTTTGTTGTGCATCTATTCATACCTACTCGAATATTTCCTATTTTAGGTTTCTAAAAATACTAAATAGCCAAGTAACTGCGACCAACTTGGATGTAGCGCTCGCCGGCTGCTGCCGTGGCACTGCTCGCTTTGCTCGCTCGGCTCGTACGCGGTTGGTCACTGTTCTAACCTAACCCATTTGGTCAGGATGCCACTAGCGGCGTAAAATACAACTACATACTTTGCGATATGCTCAGTGGCCAGCTGGGAATGTCGATAAAAACGATCATGAAAAAAGAAATCAGCTGTTCCCTACATTTTGACGAGTTATGGCGAACATAAATGTAGCGAAACGCTGATTTTGTTTCGCGATTTCAGGTTTGGTCCCAGAGTAAAAGTTGTTCATAATGATGGGTACAATGACCCCTTAAGAGATTAATACTGTTTAAAATGATATCATGTATATAAATGTTGTATGTACGTACGGTGGTTTTTGTTTTTGTATTGTATTGTAATGTTAATGTATTGTTTGACGTACTTATGTCTAATGAATTGAATATTATCTAGGAGTCATTGTAACTTGAATTAATAAATTAATTAAAATAACCTCGACCCTAGACATAAATCTACAGTCACTCTAGGTATGATCCAGCTACCTTATTGATATAATCCTCTGCCTTGGCCTGTGTCTTGGAGAGAGAGCGATCTTTGACCACAGTGACGCGCCCCTTCTCCACCCGCCCTTCGCATACGTCTGTGAAACGTTGTCTGCAAAGAAAACAATTTAAAAATTAGCAAAGAACCTTGCGTTCCTTTGCTAATTCATTACCTAAACAAAAGAAGGCTTTTAAGTTGCTATGCTATTGTTTTGGATGGAAACCCTCTGAAGGTTGGCCCCCATCTGGAGAAAACAATGGGTATTGTTTCCTCCTACCGATTAAAACCACACGGCGTCTTGCGGGCTCGGAAATCTACGATGGACCATGCCAGTACCTACTGCCTCTCCTGTGATACTCCTTAAGGCGAAAGCGCCAGGGTAGCCCGCGAAATTCAAATTTTCTTACGTTTTTTGCAATTTGTAGATCAGTATTGTGTTGTATGTTGATTAAAATATGATTCGCGATCGTAACAAATAAGAGTTTACAGAATTATAATCATTAACCTTTTAACCGCCAGACAATCCTAAAAAAAATGTGCCCCTAGTGCCAATCACGTATTTTCAAGGTCAACTATAGTGATGTGGACCAGTCCCTACAGCAAACAAGATTTGTAAGGTAAAATTACACGTTTTTACGAAAATCTAATGTTTTTTTTAATTCATTACCCTCATAACAATAATAAGATTAAAATTACCCACATCAAAAACCTATAACCATGTACATAGACACTAACAAAGCCAAGATAGAGTTTAGTTCATAATTCTACAAAATTCGGCTTTTGGAATCCCTATTTTTGCATTTATACAACTCCGGCGCTAACATAGAGATAAAAAAGAGCGTAGATAGTGCGGGGACAAGTGAAATTATTTCCGGTTACCGATTTTATTACTCAAACTATGAATATGTTCAATTTGTGTATGACAAAGGGTAGTAGAAAGTTTTAAGTTTTCCTGTTTAAAAAAAATCTTAATTTATGGTCAATGACAGGGCATTTAATTATCACTGCTTTAACGGACATTGCTTTGCGAGTCTCGAAATGGCAAATACAGGTATGTGTTAATTTTCTTATTTAAATTTTAATTAATTAAAATTTGTTAAAGATAATGAATTGTGTTAATTATTTGTGTTAATTTTCTTATTTAAATTTTAATTAAATATCAATTATATTTGCTTTATGCCATCTAAACCTAAATACTTAAAATATTATATTGTGTAGTAAATTTTTACTTTCTACAAAAAAAAAAGAATAATAATTCGCAATATTTTTACAGCTTCCAAGCGTTCGAGAATGGAAGTGAATGACGATGAAAATACCCAGGATTTGTTTGAAAAACATGTCCAGGCAGAATCAGCCTCAAGGTTGTCGAAAACCAGTATTGGTGGTGCACCGAACGCAAGGCCACAATGTGAGATATGTGCAACGTTTGGTGCAGACCAAAGAAACGAGCATTTCACACATCTAATTCTTGAAGAGTTAAAGTATATAGCTCCGTGTATGCGTAGCCGAATTCATATAACAATTTTAAACTTTTTAAACACAATAAAAAATTGTCACATTGAAGACATTGATTTAACGGAAACCGAAAAAAATTAACATAATTACATATCTACATACCAATAAATAAAGCAAGATTTTCAAATTATTGAATAAAACACTTTAATTATTAAATCATGGATTTTATTTTACATATTACCACCCCTAGGCTTTCTATGAAATTCTGTGATGCAATTCTCTAAACACAAATAAGTGTTACACTGTTTGCACATATATCTTGTATATTTTGGTTTTTTTTTCAGAGCGCAAACTCTGCAACGCTGCCTTTTCTTATTTGGTATGGTCACAGGAAAATGTTTGAGAACATCATTTGGTAAAAAGCGACAGGGATCATTCTGAACGCCACGCGATGTCGAAGGCACCGGTTCATAATCGTGTATTTTGTTTTTATTAATGATTTGCCGTATAACTGCCAGCTGAAATTCACTTAATGGTTTTGTGGGACAATTATTAATTTTTTTGTATGTGTAGAATGCATTCAACATAGACATGTCGATTATACGAAGGGCTAGTTTGAAGTACCATCGTCTCGTTTTCCTTATGCACGATAGAGTACTCATCATCATGTCTGCGGTGTCAACCACTCCCATGTAGTTATTATAATCAATTACACATTCAGGTTTTAATTTTGGCAGACCAGTAGCTCTGTCTTCCTTATTTGAAGGTAATATTTTAGCATCGTGCATGGTGCTAATCATGGTTACAGCTTTTTTATCCTGCCATTTTAAAGTCATTAAAGGAGGGAAATAGTAAGCATCCACTTCTCCTTTAGACAACTTCTTAAATTTAGGCATGCCTTTTCTATTTTTCTTAACTGTACCGCATGCATATATCCCGTTATCTTTCAAATAAAGGAATAACTTTGGACTCGAGTACCAGTTATCCACAAAAAGTTGTCTGTTCGTGTTAAAGTATTCCTTAAGGAGAGCAACCACTACCGACCCGCTCACCCCCAAATCAGAAATCTGCTCAATATCCGTTTCAGATCCACAATAGACTATAAAGTCCAGTATATATCTTGTTTCCACATCGCACAATACGAACAGTTTTATTCCAAAGCGATTTCTCTTTTTAGGCAAGTATTGCTTGAATACAAGACGGCCTTTGAAAGGGACAATACTCTCGTCGATACATAATTTCTGGTGCGGTGTTAAGCCGCTTTTAAATTTGTCCCGTGCATGATTGATTACAAATTGCAGTTTATGTAATCTTGGCAATCCGGTGCCGACGGAAAAAACATCAGTGAAATGCATCATAGCCAAAATTAAACAATATTTATTTCTGTTCATGGTCTTTTGAAAGATTGGGGAACTCAGCAGTGGATCCGTGGACCAATGTTCTTCAATGGATATCCTTTTGTTCCTGGTAAATAACATTGTTACCGCAAAGAACAAATAAATGTCTTTCGCGTCAACGTCACGCCAACCATGGGTTCTCGAATGTTCTCGTATTTCGACACGTCGAACGTAAAATTGGTAATACCTGTTAGTACACCTCACTATCTCAGCCACCAAACCATCATCGACGAAGTATTCGAAAAAGTCTAGTTCATTAGAATCTGTCGAAAGGTTTATTACTGATGAAAAACCAGCAAGAAAATCATTAAATGGTTGTATGATTGGCGACGTTTCTGCCGCAGTCCAATGGAATTCACTGTCACCGCTTTCCTAAAAAAACAAAGAAACAATATGTTGTGAGTTGGAAAAAACAAAAGGTAT
Organism: Fissipunctia ypsillon; assembly: GCA_947568875.1. Lineage (NCBI taxonomy): Eukaryota > Metazoa > Arthropoda > Insecta > Lepidoptera > Noctuidae > Fissipunctia > Fissipunctia ypsillon. The sequence goes on along the minus strand of OX387665.1, from coordinate 3,532,168 downwards.
TGTATTTTTAGAATCATAAGAATAAATCAAATTTGTATACATACCACCTCTTCTTCTAACTCATTATCGGACACAAATTCTTCTACATCTTCCTCAAAACCTTCTAAAATCCTTATTAATTCCTCTGCACTCGACATTTTGCGATACAAACACAGCCACAATACCCATTGAAATAAATTAGATACCCACTAATTCATTAAATTTTTTAACAAATAAAACAGATGTACCCTCACTATTATCATTATGAGTTCGCTTATGACGTCACAAGCGGTTGCATATATACAACTCCGGCGCTGGACTCTTTTGATAATATTAAAGTGCTAGGGTTGTTACTAAAATACGATTTAGTAAAAACCGTCGCTACAATTGTAATATGAATCTACCTGAAATCATGTGAAGTTTTAGATGTTATAGTTAGAAATAGAATCAAACAGTAACAAGCATTGAATTACTTACTAATTCTGAATGGCTAACTTATTTGTATGTTATTTGAATAAACTAAAGTTGGCATTAATGAGCAATAAATAAACTTATGTGTTACATCACTACTGTTGTATTTATACAACTCTGGCGGTACAGGTTAAGGTCACACTTGCATTTTGCGATGAGTTTTATTCGTTTTTTTCACCTTTAATTTGGCGCTCAGCATCAGTGATTTTAGGGAAAATGAAAGAAATTCCTTGAATGGCAAAGGTGGTCTTTATAATTATTATGAAATTGCTGCTACGTAAATAAAAATATGCTTGAAAATCACTTCGTAGACTTTAGTTGCGAATTTACAACTGTGGTGCCCAGGGGCTCAAAAATAATAAGTTGCTTATATACAACTGCGGCGGTTAATAGGTTAAAGTCGTTAATACAACTCTCTAACACCAAGTAATTCTATTGAATGACTATTTCATGAAATCTTAACATTTCAGGATTATACTAACTTAAGGAATTGTATTATTTATTCTAATATTATAATTCTGTAAATACATATTTGTTACGGTCGCGTATTATAAATTGCAAAAATCGACTTTTGCAATTCTTACGATTTTTGCAATTTGCAGTTCAGTGTCTGGGTGTAAGTTGATTAAAGTAGGATTCGCGACCGTAACAAATATGTATTAACAGAATTATAATAATTAGAATCAGTAATGCAACAACTTAAGTTAGTATAATCCTCAAATGTCAAGATTTCATGAAATAGTCATTCAATAGGATTACTTGGTCTTAGAGAGTTGTACTGATGACTTACTTGACTTGGCTTTCTATATGATGACTTAACGGTCATCACATAAAACGTAAAATGATTTGATTAGGTATTTAAAGACTTACACTTTAAAAGTAAATAGTATTTTATTCATTGGAGTACCCACCTCTGCCATAGTACATACTCACAGCAGTAGAACTAAGACTGATGTACTTACCTAAACTTTTTAAAATAGAGAAACATGACATAACTAAGTTCGTACATAATACGTACTGTCGTTCTTCTTAGTCTGGTCCGGATCTAGTGGCCTACTATTATCAGATAACCTTAATCATCCTAGATTTCTAGACCTCGTAGGGCATTGAAGACAGGCTGTTCACGCACATCACGCACGAACATTTTCTAAAAACTGTGGTTTTTAGGGTTCTGTACCTCAAAAGGGAAAACGGAACCCCTATAGGATCACTCGTGTTCTGTCTGTCCGTCTGTCACAGCCAAATTGCTCCGAATCTAATGGATTGATTAAGTTGCAATTTGGTACACATATGAATTTCTGTGACCCAAACACGAACGTGTAACGTAAATAAATTAATTTTGAATATGGGGGTCACTTATGAGAGACAAATGATATACTATTTTGGAATCATTAAGGGGATAAGTTTTTAAAAATATGGGCCGCTAGGTATCCATATTTTTTTTTTTTACACCAGACGAACTTGAACTTGGAAAAAAAATACAGAAACACAATTTTTTCACTTCAAGATTAAAAAAAAAAACACAGGAGGTGTTCTAAAACTGTAACACACCTTATAGCACGTTTTTTAAAGAACATTATATAGAAATAAAATAGTGAAAATTCCTTCATTTATGAACACGGTGGCCGAGGCAGTGACCAAAGGTGGCAAGTTTTCAAAAATTAAATAATAAAAAAATATTGTGCATACCCGTCGACTCCGGGGTTTGATTTTTTTTTATATTATAGGGCTTGGGGTTCCCCACCTACAGATATAGGGTTATCCATTAATTACGCCACACCCTGTATTTAATTCGAAACGGTTACGTTACCTATAGCTATTCAACGCTGGTATACCGATGAGTCCCTTGATGACAAGATATCCATTATCTCTGTAGAACTGAAGCTGTTCAGGAGATAACGGATATGAGGTTGTAGACTCCGCTCTTACGCTGAAAGCAAGCACATTATATAATCATCTGGAAAAGGCATCATAGGTTTGCCGAAGTGTTGTTAATTTTAGAGACCAAGTTGAAATGATGTCTTAAGCAATTTCTCGGTATTGCCCATCAATGGCGGGGCTTGACATTTCGTAGGAGGGAAGCCGAAGAAGAAATTGTTCAGTTACAAATACGATTATCACGTTGTGGCGCCGGCTTATTTAGAACAATTTGTGTTGTTGTTGGAATATATATTATTTGGCAATCGTAGACATTACTGAATGTGCTATTTTTCAATGGTGGTAGGTGAAGTGACTCTTTCGATCCTCCAAAGGGAAGCCGGTAGGAATGGAGTTGTTAGCGCGCTTCGCCTCTGCTGCCCATGCTCGGAGTCTGGTTTATGGCACGCAGTCACGTACACCACACTCACATTTTGCTATTTGCCCATGGAATAGGGGTATTACATAAGCAAATGGCAGTGGGTGTACAACCTACCTCTGAGTCACTGCCTATTCCTTCGGGGAATGGCGGCGTGATATTATTTTGTCTCCTGTGGTGCCTGAACTGTAAAGTCGCCAGCACACCACTCATGCCTCTAAACCTCCCGGTTTGCAAAGAATGCTCCCATAACAATGCTTCTTGCTAGCAGAAATATGAAGTTGGCCCCTAAATATCACAATTTTTCACAAACCATTGACATTTGACCCGAGCCACAATTTTACATTGATAACAGCTATTGAAACGTCCCAGCTACCAGAGAAGCTTGAAATATATTCCGGTCAAACGTTCTAGCTGTAGTCTATACAAATAAATAAAATAGAAGTGTTTGTTTGTAATGTCAAAATAACCACTTTTTACTAAATGCATAGGAAAGTAAACGGTTCTAATAACAAAAAAAGCAATTTTTAACATTTTTGTCTGTCTGTCTGTTTGTTCCGGCTAATCTCCAAAACGGCTGGACCGATTTTGATGGGAATTTCACTAGCAGATAGCTGATGTTACGGCGGGTAACTTAGGCTATTTTTATTTTAGAAAAATAATTAAAGTTCCGCGCAAAAAAATTAAAACTCTTGATATTATAAACAAAAAGTCGTATTTGAAAAATTCTTTTTGCATTTGGTAGCCCAATTCTCGAAGATAGTTATGGGCTATTTAACATCACGCTACGACCCTTAGGAACCAAGCAAAAAGAAAAATGTCAGAAAGGACCCTAAGCGAAAAAGAATTAATAGCGCGGGCGGGTGATTCAACGCGACGGTTGGCGGCGGGTCGGGAGACGAGGGTTTTATTAAAATGTGGCTGTTATTTTAGTATATTGTCGTCCACGCGAACGAAGTCGCGGGGCACAGCTAATAAACAAATAAGAATTTACCGTTTCGGAATAACTTTAAAATTCCTGCTCGCCATCACACTATTTTATTACTATTTTACCACACAAACGAAATCACATAAATTAATTAAACTTATTATTTTTAATTAGTACCTCCGCGTAATAGGTACTGCCTATTTGAAATCTGTTAATCAAATACAGATGTATCTTTTGTCTGACCAAATTTATGGTAATCTTTATTTAATTGTATACAGTTTTCTATTGTCAACGAATTATTCATGTTTTAGGAATCCGTAGGTGGAATGGAACAATTGATTTATTTATGTTTTATGTAACAAAACACCAACAACAATGCATACAAAACTATAATAAAATAAGACTGGTAAAAGGTGCTGGCGATTATGGGTCAAACACAGTGTCGGGTACAGGACTGTCGTTTGAGAGGGCTTGGCCCCGCTGAGGGTAGGTTTTAGCAAAGTCAATCAATCTGCCTAGCCTTTTTCCAACTATGTTGGAGTCGGCTTCCAATCTAACCGGATGCAGCTAAGTACCAGTATTTTACATGGAGCGACTGCCTTTCTGACCTCCACAACCCAGTTACTGGGTAATACGATACCCCTTGGTAAGACTGGTTGTCAGACTTTCGGGCTTCTGACGACCCATAACGACAGTCAAAGATTCACGATTGACAGCCGGGACCAACGGCTTAACGTGCTTTCCGAGGCAAGGAGGAGTCTCGGTATGTAAAGATGGTCACCCATCCACGGACCACCCCCAGCAAGCGTTGCTTAACCTGATGGATCGACCCGTGCGGCTGTTATTACTTAGCCACGAGCTCCAAGGTTTTAGCAAAGTAAACACAGAAAAAGTATAACAAGCCTATGTTTCGCAAATTCATCAATGACGTCGTTACGTTGTAGACTACCAGAGATATCTCGGTGAATATCATGGCAGCCAAACCGGTTTTAACCGATTCGTTGCGATCTCTAATTTCGCTAACTTCTAACTGTGGCGTCGAACAAAAATAACGTGACACTGTTCAGTGCCCAACGCCATACGATTAGATGACACGCATCTGTGCCTTCTTTCCAACTTCCTTAACTTAATTGAAGGAGTTACCATCGATTTTAAAATGACACACATCCGTGCCTAACGCCTCACGCAAAAAAAAGTGATGGCACTGAAACGTGCCATCCGCAACGAATCGGTTAACCTGTCCTCGGTTATTGTCGTACGTAGGTACGATTTGCGCTCCACGCTAGGTACTAGTGGTTAGGTACTGGTAATGTAGCGAGAATTTGTAAGAGAATTTTTATAGATTGGAAAAACTCATTTGTCGCTTCAGCTGCTGTTAGGGGAAGAAGTTCCCTGTAACTCTCAAAACTCGTTCCAAAGAGTTATTTTTCTCGATAACGAGAGAGGATGAGGTAAATCGTCACTGTAAATGAGTAACACGCGGATTCAAAATTCATCACGTAAACAAAACATCTTAGACTTGTAAACATAATACTTATTAAGTACCGTAGTGTACTTGCTTGCTAAAAAGTTTAATTATTATAATATCAAGTTCACTTTTAATATTTGTCACTGAAGAACTCAGATGCTTTTGGGGCTGATCGCATTAGCCCCTCCTCCCCCTTTTTTTTTGTGGATGGGAAATCATCAAATGATTTCTCCCGCTCTGGGCGGAGCGGGAGGGCGTGTCAGACTTTTACTGACTAAAACCCACCCGTGTTCCTTCTGTGGCCTGTGCCGGGGCCACGGTAACTCTTTCGAACATCCCGCAACCCTAGCGGACCCCGTCAATAGTGCTGACATCTCTTTGAGGCGCGCGTGGAACACGACGCGCCGTCGACTCGGGCTTGGTCCTTACCAGTCGGCGAGCTACCCATTGCTCGCCGTCCGCAAGCCCGCGCCTACGGTGGCCGGGAATCGGCTGCCAATTCCCGACGCCCAGGGCGTCTCCTGCGGCGACTAGGGGCGTGAGGGCGCAAAGCTTGCCTCTCCCTCACGCGTCCCGCCTCCTCTTTCACGAGCATTACTGCTTCGCAGAAGGAGGTAATAGCTTCAGCCCCTCCTCCCCTGGATCCGCCACTGGTCAAACATATATGTCTTTCTCCTAACCGCCTGATGTTATCATACTAGCGACCCGCCAAGCTTTGCATGGTTTTTAGGACTTGGCAAAATATAGAGATTTCTTTCTTAAAGTATTTTTATCTAACAAAGCGACACCCGCTATGATGTGGTTACCAAGTGCTCAACACGCTGTGAATGTGTAAGCGCAGGTGCTCTCGGTACCGTCCGAGGCAATGGTGAAGTCGGAAGTGTGTGTGTTATGTGCTGACGCTACTCGTCTTCACGCATATATTCACAGCGTGTTTGTATACTTGGTAAACACAAGTAAAGCGCGTGTCGCTTCGTGAGATAGAAATACTGTCCGTTAATTTAGGCCATGTCAATTGTGGAGCATATTCCAATTAAAAAAAAACATTGTAACTGACGTTCGATTGCCTCGTTGGTCTAGTGGTCGCAAACGCTACTGCTGGTTCGATTCTCAGGTCGGGCAGTGTTATTGGGTTTTCCATCAGGAATTTCTCAGTAGGAGTCTGGAGTCTGGATTTGTGCCCGGTTGATGGAAATAGGCTCACCCCTTATTACATGGGATTTAAATATAACTGGCGAAATGTAGGTGTACTATAAGGTACATCTCTGCCTAACCCTTCGGGGAAATACAGGCGTGATGTTAATGTAACTAGTTTCTTCTAAACGGGCCATAGTTCTAGGTGCAACGCGCGGCGTCCAGAAACATTTTGATGACGTAGATACATCATCACCTGCCTAGCCTTTTCCCAACTATGTTGGGGTCGGCTTCCGGTCAAACCGGATGTAGTTGAATACTAATATAACCGATGACATACATAAATGCATATGAAAATAAAAACTGCTTTTTATGTAAAAATATAATAATATTTATTTAGATTATTATCACAATCTCCAAAACCAACTAGTACAAAATACATTAATATACAATTTAATTGTAAAGCTGCTGAGTTTTTGTATTGAATTATAACGTATTATGTAGAAATAAATACTGAAAATAAAAACTTAATATTAATAATTTCAAATATTAATCACATCTTTATATCTTTGAATTGTTCATTATATTATAAGCTTAATTACCTCATGTTTATTGTGGAACTAAAAACTGGCCAAGTGCGAGTCGGACTCGCACACGCAGAGTTCAGTACCACCATACAATATTTAACATTACATATTTAAAAAAAAAACTTCATTTTTTTAAATTTCATTTTTATTATTTGTTGATATAGCAGCAATAGAAATACACAATCTGTAAAATTTCAACTGTCTACCAATTACGGTTCATGAGATACAGCCCGCTGACAGACAGACGGACGGACGGACAGCGGAGGCTTAGTAATAGGGTTCCGTGGGACCCTTCGGAACGGAACCCTACACACTAACTATATAGGGTGACTGGTAATTAGTGACCGATACTTAAACACATGATTGTACTCATGATAACAAACAACTTTTACTATGGGACCAAACCTGAAATCGTGAAAAAAAAATCAGCTGGTCCCTACATTTTGACGAATTATGGGAGCATAAATGTAGGGAGCAGCAGAGAGGAGGAGCTCGTGGCTAAGTAATAACAGCCGCACGGGTCGATCCATCAGGTTAAGCTACGCTTGCCGGGGTTGGTTCGTGGATGGGTGACCATCTTTACATACCGAGACTCCTCCGTGCCTCGGAAAGCACGTTAAGCCGTTGGTCCCGGCTGTCATTCGTGGATCTTTGACAGTCGTTACGGGTCGTCAGAAGCTCGAATGTCTGACAACTAGTCTTACCAAGGGGTATCATATTACCCAGTTACTGGGTTGTGGAGGTCAGATAGGCAGTCGCTCCATGTAAAATATTGGTATTCAGCTGCGTCCGGTTAGACTGGAAGCCGACCCCAACATAGTTGGGAAAAGGCTAGGCAGATGATGAAATGTAGGGAGCAGCAGATTTTTTTTTCACGATTTCAGGTTTGGTCCCATAGTAAAAGTTGTTTGTTATCATGAGTACAATCATGTGTTTAAGTATCGGTCACTAATTATCAGTCACGCTATATAATATAAACCCACAAGGTTAGCAATTATTATACAGCATGTGTTAGAAAGGTGTGATCAACATTAAAGGGTGTGGTACGGACCATCAAACTGAACAACTTTCTCCATGGGACCAACATCGTAATCGCGAACAAATTATCAACTGTCCTATACAAAACTTCAAAACCTACTCGACCCAAATGTACGGGACGGTGATTATATTTTCGCGATTAAGGTTGGTCCCATGCAGAAAGTTGTTCAGTTTGATGCTCTGTACTACACCCTTAAACATCACCATGCATTTCTGAAACCGGCGTATTTCAATTAAATACATTTAGGTACTATTTAAAATATTCACCTTTTATATTTTTTTATTGCACGATTACATTGTATTAAATACAGGTTTATTAAACAAAAACTTTACAAAAACATAATAATAATAATATGCTATAATTAATATTATAATTATAATATGCTTTATAAAAATGCAAGGATTTGTGACTTTTCTATACATATTTCAGTTCCAAAGTCACATCTGAATATCACAAGTTTCCCCTTCGCTCGGTAGCAATATAAACAATAGTTGGAATATACAGAGCTATTTTTGTATCACTAGCCAACTGTTCACAGGGTGTTCTACCCATAAATATGAACAACTTTCACTATGGGACCAACTCTGAAACCACAAAAAAATATGCTGTTTCATACATTTTGGTCGAGTAGGTATTCAACTGTTATGTTGTATGAAACAGCAGTTTTTTTTCCGATAGTGAAAGTTGTTTATATTCATGGTTAGAAGAACCTGTGAAAATTTGGGTAGTGATAAAAAAACATTGCCCAGTATATGAAACTAGAGCTTTTTATTAATTTAACTAAAACCCACACCGAGTAATGAATAATATCATTGTGTTTCTATAAATTTGATCGCACGCCCTTGACTTGCTTGCTCTTAAAACGCCAAACATCCTGAAAATAGATTTTATTCTTAAATTCACTGACAATGCACAGCCTAAACCGCTGCGCTGGGTCTAGAAGCATGAAATTTTGCGCAAGAGTATCTATCGTAACGAGGGTGAGTACTAAGGAAGGATGTTTAAATTCATCCACTAAAGGGGTTGAATAGGGAATGAAAGTTTGTATGGAAATTCGTCAATGTTGATGGATGGAGACTGGAGAGGGACAGGAAGACCAAAAAAAAGACTGACGAATTGTGTGAGTTTACTCCATTACCTACCTTTTATTTGTATTTCTGCTCATTTTAGGCAAACATTTGTGAGATTTTCATATAAAAAAACATTACCCCCCCCCCCCCCCTCCCAAGGAAATCGGGAGAAAAAAGCAAAAAGTCAACGTGCGTGCCAAGCGTGATTGATACATATTGATTCGAAAAATGATCGACAAAATGCGATTGACAGTATTACGAGATTGACAGCAAATGACAATCGTTTTCTTAATATCGACCGCGCCAGCATACATGACGGACGTATCCGAACCCGACACGATCTAACGTGACCTGCTGGCGCATCACCAGAACGTGCAGTTGTGTTGTTGCATATATCGTTATATAGGAATCATTTTGTGTTAGGGCAAAAATACACATGCCTGCGCGGCATTAGTATAAATGCCATTATGATTCCACACCGAAAAAGGGACGCTGCTAGCGGTCATGTATAGCTCCATCTCTCTCTTGCACTGGAATCATGATGGCATTAAAACGTCATATTACGGCACCTGTAGCTGGTACAAAACTATGCAAGTACAGCTACTTGCATAGTTTTATACCAGCTATAGGCATGTGTATTTTCGCCTTTATGGTAGATTTTAAAGAAGAAGAAAATTTTCTGTCTGTGTTGTTTTTTGTGTGTGAAGTGCGAACTTTGCAAATGTTTAAGGGTAAACCGATATCTCAGTTTACACCATTTTTAATACCAAACGTCTAGATCTTTTCTCTTTTCCGAGTTGAAACCGCAAGAGTTATTGCAAGAAATGCCTTATCTTTTATAAACATATTTGTAACTGTCGCGAATCATATTTTGACCAACATACAATCTGACACTGACGTACAAATCGCAAAAAAGTAAGAAATTTTGAATTTCGTGGGCTACCTTAGCGCTTTCCCGTTAGATATATTTGGCGCTAAACACGTTTATTGCTTTGTAGTGCAAGCAGGCATTAGTATACCAATTTACCAATGCAATAGAATAGAATAGAATTTCTCTTCATTCGAGTGACCAGGACTCAACAAGGCTGTTAGTAAAACTTACGACTATGGTAGTAAGTACAGACATTATACAAACAAAAAACGAGAAAAACAAGACATTAACCACCACCGGTTCCACCGGTTAGTCTTGGAGGAATTCCGGTAAGTAGAGTCACCAAATTCAAGTACTTGGGGCATTGGGTCACTGAGGACCTCTCGGATGACTTGGATATTGAGAGGGAACGCAGGGCATTGGCAGTGAGATGTAATATGCTGGCGCGCAGGTTTGCGATGTGTGCAAATGATGTTAAAATTACTCTGTTTAAAGCGTACTGCCAGACAATGTACACTTGCAGCCTGTGGGTCCGCTATTCGCAGAAGGCTTTCAATGCCCTGCGGGTCCTCTACAATAATGGGTTTAGGATGCTGATGGGGTTGCCGCGATAGTGTAGTGCGTCGGAGATGTTTGCGGAGGCCAACACCGACTGCGTTAGAGCTATTGTGCGCAAGAGTGGCCTCCCTGATGTGTCGTGTGCGGGGCAGCCCCAATGGCCTTCTAAACACCATAACAGAAAAGGTGGAGTGTCCGATTGTGAGGCACTGGAATAAGGTGCATAAGTCTGGTGCTATTCTATTTAATGTTAGGTAAATTAATTGAATTAAATTAAATTGAATTATTTTGAATTGGATTAAATTGAATTGGAATGTCAAATTAATTAATTAATAAGTAGTTATATGGTACTAACATAGTTTTTTTAAGCCTTTACTAGTAATTTTATATGGAATTATGTTCTGAAATAAATAAATTAAATAATGGCCGATCACTGCTGTGACATCCCATGAGAGACGGTATAACAGCGACCCACATAAAAACAGTCCAGGCGACTCGCAACCATGTCTAAGACATTATATGAGCCACCCCATACCCTGCGCACCAGGGAAGCGCACCGTTTACGCATCATTGTATAAAAGCAATCCACATGCGCACCTGCGAACATTTCTGAAGCACTACAGAAACGGGGCAGCCCCACCAGCATCCTAAACGCGTTGTTATATCCGACGCGGAGAGCACTGTACGATCCTTGCGTATATCTAGCCTACAGACTGCACGCGTAGAAGGCGGTACAGTAGAAAATACTCACAATGTAACTAATTTGTCCTATGCCCATCTTCTCAGTTTGTGCCTCCACTTCTTTGGCCAAGTGTTCCTGTACGGTACCCTTCAGGTCAATGTACTCGCAGGAACTGTTTGCAAAGTGGAACGTTATCGCTTTGCGGTAGTTCTGGAAGTACAGAAAAACACGTTCATTAAAATGTAAACAGCATAGAGACAGACAAATGAATCTGGCTAGCCTTTTCCCAACTATAATGGGGTCGGCGTCCAGTCTAACCACGCAGCTGAATACCAGTATTTTACATGGAACGACTACCTATCTGACCTCCACAACCCAGTTACTGGGTAATACGATTCCCCTTGGTAAGACTGGTTATCAGACTCGGGCTTCTGACGACCCGTAACGACAGTCAAAGTTCTACGAATGACAGCCGAGACCAACGGCTTAACGTGCTTTCCGAGGCACGGAGGAGTCTCGGTATGTAAAGATGGTCACCCATCCACGGACAACCCGCTGGGGTTGCATCTGCGCTTGCTGAAGCGCAGCTTAACACATTCATCACCGCCACAAATTTTGACATTGTCTATGGACTCGCGAGGCGGGTCCCTGGCATTAAATGTGTTAAACTGATGGATCGACCCGTGCGGCTATTATTACTTAGCCACGAGCTCCTTACTGAATTAAAATGATTGTCTGTCTCAATGCTGCTCTATGCTAAGCAGCATAGAGACAGACAATCATTTTAATTCAGTAACTGAACACGCAGGAAATATTATTGAATTTCTTTTTGTTTATTTATTATTTTTGAGTGTTGATGATAGTCACAACAGTAAGAGATATTTTTGACGTCGAAACGTCTTTTCGCTCGGTGTACTGGAGGTAAGTTCAAAATTTCTAACTGAGAAAACTGTATAAGATTTCAATCGCTAATAATAATAACTATAAGAGTTTTTATGCTAGAAATGAGTATATTATAAGAGGAAGTCTGAATATATGACTCAAAAGTTGCGTGGAAATCGGTTGCCATGGTATGAGCATGTGATGCCGAGGAATGAGGAAAATTTTGTAAATACATATTTGTTATGGTCGCGAATCATACTTTACTCAACATATAACCAGACACTGAGCTACAAATTGCAAAAATCAGAAAATTTGAAGTTCGAGAGTTACCTTAGCGCTTTCCCTTTAATAAAGGAGTCCAGCTCATCCCACCATCTCCAGTTGGCGAAAACTAGTCCTATACCAAGCTTTGGGGCTTGTAATTATATTATAACAGCTGCACGGGTCCTTCAAAGGTTAAGCTACCGCTTGCCGCGGTCGGTTCGTGGATGGGTGACCATCCATTACATATCGAGACCCTTTCGTGCCTAGGAAAGCACGTTATGCTGTTGGTCCCAGCTGTCATTTATAGATCTTTGATGGTCGTTACAAATAGTCAGAAGCCCAAAAGTCTACCCAGTAACTGGGTTGTGGAGGTTAGATAGGCAGTCACTCCATGTAAAATACTGGTATTCAGCTACATTCGGTTAGACTGGAAGCTGACCCCAACATACGTGGGAAAAGCTAGGCAGATTGCTTACCTTAGACACGTTAGGTCCTGAGCCGTGCAGTAGGTACGGGTGTAAGAACACCGTGTCTCCGGGGCTCATCTCGAGGTGAATCCTCTTGTCTAAGGGAGCGATCGATTCTTCTTCCACGCCGTGGTACATTTTGAGGGCGTCCTGAAAATATTCAAAGTGATTTTAGTATGTTTTGTGGAAAATGTGTTATTTTTGCATTCTGGAAAGGGCCAAAGAAATAAATGTTCTTGTTTGAGTTTTCTTGTATTGTGCATCCTTGAGGTTTTTTGTTGTTGTTGGAACGAATTTCTTTTACGCGGCTTGCGGTAGGAGTAAACTGGTAGAAATCATCACGCGAAAAAGCGTTCATACTAGTATGCCCCCTCTATGCGGCTTTCTTCATTCGAATTCACACTTTCTCCCTCTCTCTCTCGATTGAGAGAAAATGTTTATAAGTGTGAATTTGGTCTAATTGAAAATACAAGATGGCGGCTGCGAAAATTTTCAAATTTTTCGTCATGGGTGTCGTTATCATAGTCTTCGAGGGTGCTAAAGACAATAGTGACGTCAAAATGTAAATCCAAGATGTTGTTTGGAACATTCTCGAATGATGACGTAGGTGAAGGCGGCACCAGCGATGGCGTCGGCGGGGGCACGGCGGGACGCGGGTGAAGAGGCGCCCGCGTCGGCCATCTCCGATTAAAAAGCGGAACAGCGGCGGAAAGCGACACACACGATCATCAACACGAGCATTTACGCGTCGTCAAGTCATTTTATTGTACTCTTTACTCAGTAATAAATCATTGAAACCAGTAATCGACCATCGTCATTGAATACAGTCTTCATAAACTCCTCAACAGGTGTCGTTTTCATAGTTTTCGAGGGTGCTTACGAGGAGGGATCAAAAAGTAGTGAGAATGAGATAGAATATAATGACTATTGATAACATAATAATTTATTTTTCTACATAGTCTCAGAGTCTCTCTACACACCGAGTCCAGCGCTTTTCCAAGACTTCAATCCCTTTAAAAAAACAAAAAGTTTTGTCTTGGTCCTGCAAAAAGCTCTCCACGGCATCCATCACCTCATTATCGTCTTCGTACCTGTTTCCCCTTAAGTATTCCTTCAATTTGGGGAACAGATAAAAATCGCTAGGCGCCAGATCTGGTGAATAAGGGGGGTGGTCAACCAATTCGAAGCCAGCTTGCTGAATGGCAGCCATCGCAACTGCCGACCTGTGCGCGGGTGCGTTGTCGTGATGAAACAGCACGCCCCTTCGAAGTTTCCCTCTCCTTTTCTCTTTGATGGCATTCCTCAACTTGGGAATTAAAGCTGCATAATATTGGCCTGTAATAGTGGTTCCACGCTCCAGGTAATCATCAACAATATCCCTTCTGAGTCCCAAAATATTGAACCCATAACCTTGCCAGCCGATGCCACGGCACGAAACTTCTTCGGGGTCGGTGATGTTGGCCGTTTCCATAGCGAAGATTGCTGTTTTGTCTCGGATCAAAATGATGGACCCATGTTTCGTCCATTGTTACGAAACGAGACAAAAAGTTTTCAGAATCTTCTTGAAACTTGTCCAACAATATCTTCGAAATGTCAAGTCGATTTTGTTTCTGACTGTCGGTTAACATTCTCGGCACCCATCTTGCGGAGACTTTTCTCATATTCAAAGATTGTTTCAATATGGATTGAATTCTTCCATATGAAATGCCCGTTTCTTGAATTAAGTATCAGATGGTAACTCTTCGATCGCTCAATACAATTTTCTCGACTTTCGCAACATTTTCTTGGGTGACTGACGTCGATGGACGGCCGCAACGATGTTCGTCTTCCGTGCTCGTTCTCCTTACTCGAAATTGAGAAGCCTACCTTGCGACAAAAACATTTTTATTCCAACATTTTTTTTTTCGTTAATATTTAATAAAAAAATACGTATCAAGATGGTTCGCAAAATTAATTTTAACAAACAGAGTACTCCCTGGTACGAAAATTCTGAGTACGACCCTGTTGCATCCTGCATTTAGTGACATCTAGTGTGAGATAGTTACGTAACTACAAAGTAAAATCGACAGAACGAGCGAGTAGTTTTGCTATTGACCTGTAGATGGAAAATAACGAAGTAGGCGGGATCTAACACCCCCTCACCCCGCAAAATGTCACGCGTTCTTTCCTATAGAAATCGAATTACAACATCTCTTTGTATTTACTCCGTGGGTCTATGTCATTGTTATGATCTCAGTAAATTAGTATAATAATTACCGTCTTCCCAGCATGTTCGTACAGCTCCTTGGCTTTGTGCGAGCCTGGTACCGCGTACAGGCAGCCGTTCTCAATGTTCACGTGATCTACGGCCGTCCACGCGCCTATTATCTTCTCGGCGGGACGGAACGGGAAGTAGAATAGATCCTGAAACCAAAACTGACTTTTGAGAAGTGAACTAAAAGAAGTGTGTGTGTGTATAAGATGAAATAATGCCGTTTTAGTATTTTGAATAGTCATCTGAAATTCTGCATAGCTATTCACAACCATTTCGCTATACACTTCCGTGCCGAATCGAACATCAATCAACATTCATCATCTGCCTAGCCCTTTTGCCAACTATGTTGGGGTCAGCTTCCAGTGTAACTGGACGCAGCTGAATACCAGTATTTTACATGGAGCGACTGCCTATCTGACCTCCACAATCCAGTTACTGGGTAGTACGATATCCCTTGGTAAGACTGCAATGGTTGTGCGACTTTCGGGGTCCTGACGACCCGTAACGACTGTCAAAGATCCAAGAATGACAGCCGGGGCCAATGGCTTAACGTGCTTTCCGAGGCACGGATGGGTCTTGGTATGTAAAGCTGGTCACCCATCCACGGACCAACCGCGGCAAGCGTAGCTCAACTTGATCGATCGACCCGTGCGGCTGTTGTTACTTAGCCACGGGCCTCAATTAATGTTATCGAAGGAATTTCTTATATATTTTTGGCGTGAAAAATGTTATCCACAAATCAAAATGTTATCCAATGCTGTTCACAAATCCGAAACCCGAAAATTTTGTCAGTTTAAATCTAATACACAACTGCTATTTTTTCGACAGCTATTTGCTGATAAAGTCATTTATTTGCTTTAAATGCGGTACAAAGGTAAATAAATATTTTTGTGCGATGACACATTACGCCATATTCTGAATGCAAATATTAATATGTAGTGAGGTGCTTATTTAAATAAGTAATTATCTATACCAACAGTTGAAAATAATTACTAAACATGAAATTATTTAAAGTAAATTAAGCTTCAATTTACACAATATTTTTTTTGAAGTTATATCAGGTGTTATGTGCAGGATGTGGCAGGCACAATAAAATGCGATGTATGAAAAGAAAACTTGTATAATATTAGCAAGTTAAAAAATATAGTATGTGACGGCGCGGTGATTTCGTTCGCACCAGTCGCGTCGCGGGCGCCGCCGCCGCGAGCGGCGGCGGCCAAACTCCGTGATGTTAGCTGCGAGCGTCCCTCGCCTCACTTCAGACTTGTTCGCCCACAGCGTTTGTATTGTTAACATCAGGTGATTGAAAATGGTGTAATTTTCGACACGGCAGCCTATCGACTGGTTTTGAATACCTATGCTGGTTTTTATTTTGTAAAATTCGTCGGGACACATAGCTGGCAGAATAGGGGGCCAACCATAACTTCTTAATCAGTATTATTTCAATCTTCAGTGTGAGAAAGAGATGGCGCTATACAGGGCGTATACCTCCATCTCTTTCTCACACTAAAGTAATATTAGGTGGATGGTGGTTGGCTCCCTGATGGCCAATGTGGCTGAACATTAAATTTTTGGAGTGACGACCGTGTCTTGGGAAAGCGAACCGTGCATACTGTGTAGGCCCAAAAGGAAAATAACTAGTGTATTTGCGTAACACTTACAATAGCAAGGTCTTTCATTTTGACAGTTCAACAACATTCATTGCGTTATTCAACATTGCTGAGCAGATGAATTTTTCAAACATATGCAAGCAATGGATTAGCAATTTACTTAAAAATCTTTCGGACTGTGATTGAAAGTGTGTAAGGCAATAAAATTAGCGTGCTGGTGAAGGTTACAGAAATCTGCTGGATGATGGTGGTACAGGACCGGTCGATATGGCGATGCTTGGGGAAGGCCTATGTCCAGCAACGGACGTCGATGATGATAGCACAGACAACATCCGTGGGTGCTCAGGCTCGCGGCTGTTATAAATATGATGACAAGCCGTGTGCCTAGTGGGATTTCTCATCGATAAAAATGGCAAACTTCCATAAGAACCTTTTTACCCCTTTAGGGGATGAATTTTCAAAAAAAAATCCTTCCTAAGCCGACGTGTGCACGGACGTTCAAATATCGCGGAGGAATTTTATAGCGTACTTGATTTTCAACTCTCGGTGTTGAGCCGAGCATTGAGAATCCTACAGAGTGCATTCTAGCGCGTCGAAAAAACACACTGTTGGATTTTCAACTCTCGGCGCTAAGCAGAGCGGTGAAAACCCAGCGCACGAAAAAAAAATCGCCGCGATAATGTTACGTCCGTGCGAACGTCGGCTGTGTTATAAAAGGAACTCTTGCGCAAAATTTCATGTGTCTAGAGCAAGCGGTGTAGGATATGCGTTGTCTGTCAGTGAATGAATGAATTTAACAATTTTGTTAAGAGCCTATACTGCCTCAGCTAAAATTCACTCTATCTCGCTCGCACGATACTGCGCGCGGATTGAGTGAGAGCGGGACTGAGTGCGGTGCTGGGTGGCAGGGAGCGCCGATAGTTTAGGTGATTGATTTTTACGGTGAAAATAATGGTAATTAAAAAAAAAAAAACATAAGACCAGCTTTATAGTTAGTTCAGTTAGTATGCAAAGTTTCTTGATCTAATTTGAAGTATTTTTTGAATACCAGCGGTTTAATGTTCGGTTTGGAGGTAACTTTGGAATTTATTTCTATCGAGAAACTTTTATGGAATCGTGTTATCGGCAAACATAGTACTTAACATTAATCCTCAACTTTACCATATATTTATTTCAAAATTAAAGCTGCAGTATTTTCGACATAACGGAGGATCATGCTAAGCCATTTGAGGTAGTATAGGCTCTAAGTAACTGTCACCTGGTGCGGCGGGTGTCGCGACGAGCCGGGCGGCTTGTTAATGAACATACTGTTGACAGCCGTGATGTCATCTCCGATGAACTGTGACAGTACCGACAGCATCCGCGGGTGCTCCCCGTATGTGATGAATACATCATCGTAAAGGAGCTCTTGTATCTGGAAATTATATGATCACAAATTAATTAAGGACGAATAAGGCGACTAACAAAAGGCATTTACAAGGCAGAGGTGAGTGAAAACGCCCTGGAACTTACTGATGATTTTCTTCAGAAAGTTCAGGTGCGTAGGACTCGCAACCGGCGTGCGTGTAACGAAGCAAAGCAAAAGGTCGAGTACGTAAGGATCGTAGCCGCAGGTGGCGTTCCGTAGTTTCTGCCTACCCCCATGGGAAGAAGGCGTGAGTTTATGTATGTATGTTGTTGTGTAAGCACCTCTGAGGTACAATTCCTCGCACTTAATTTACAGCATCACGGAAGAAAAGGGGTTGGGAAACCATTCCTCTCTTCAAAACCACGCGTCATGCATTTTTCAACATGAAAATTCATTAAAAAAAAGTACTAAAAAAAATCGAAGCGTTTCAGAGCAAAATTGTATTACCTATTGTATTACGTATAAATTATAGAAGTTCATTTGACAACTTCCATAATACGGTCTTTAGATCTGTTTTGTTTTTTTATTACCTACTCAAGTAATCACGATCGTTTTGTTTACACATGTTTCTGTGACAAATAAAACTATCTATTAAAATTTTCCTTTCTTTCTGTCCGAGAGAAAAGATTTAAGTTAAACTATCAGTTACATAATAGTTACCTTATTAATATAATCTTCAGGCTTCAAGTTCTGCTTGACTAACGTCGGTTCTTTCACAACTCTCACATTGCCGGCCGGGACGATACCCTTGCATATTTGTATAAAGCGCTGTCTGTAAATTAAATATGTTATGTTATAAACACAAACATAACATCACACCATATGACAAAGTATTATTGGGTTTTTTCTATCTGGAATTTCTCAGTAGCAGCCAGGAGTCTGGATTTGTGCCCGGTTGGTGGCAATAGGCTCGCCCCCTATTACATGGGACTTAAACATAACTGGCGAAATGTGGGTGTACTATAGGTACACCTCAACCTAACCCTTCGGGGAAACAAGGCGTTATGTTATGTTATCACACCATATTAACCGAAGGGTCATGCAGAGGTGGCACCAATAGTACACCCACGCTCTCAATCGATTGCGTACCCAGGTAGGCCGCTTCAAACTCAAACTCAAAGCATTTATTTCAATTAAACCAATTACAGGCACTTTTGAATTGTCAAAGAGTCGGTCAGTTAGTCAGAAAATTGAAGCTAGTCGCCCATTCCAAAACGTAGATCTCTATGGAGAAGAATGGGCAAGAAACTCCATGGACACTCTTTTAAATCAAAATTGTTAGAAAATCCTGGGTAGGTACATTGTTATTGTTCTTGTTGCTTCTATATGTGAGAACAATGTAAAAAATAGATAATTAAAACAATTTAAAATATAAGATTAAAAATAAGCCCTGGCAGCTAAGAGATTACCAGTCTCCACTGACGGCGCCCGTTCACGAACATGACGCGTGAATCAGCACCATCCAGCTCAACCATTTTGTAGGGAACCGAATGATCCAACACACGCGCCACCATCAGCGAGACATTGAAGCGAGCATGGCATACTCTCAACTGCCATACTCTTTCAAGTCAACATACCTACATCATAACATAAAACCGCTCCATGGTACTCACATTTACAAAATTGAAAAGATGCTTCTAATTTATACAAAACTATAGTTTGCAATGATTGTATTAAAAGATTAGTAAACACTAAATCTATAGTCTATATATAGTCAATAAGTCTATAGTAATAACATAATGTCAGAAAAAAGGGGACGAATTTCTTCCAAACAAAAAAAAAAAAAAAAATTTAACCAAGCCCAAGTGGCTGTGGAGCAGGACCAGCATTTAGCCAAGCATTTTTATCTATGATATAATCATTCAACCTATAATATGCTTGTCTACATAGTGTGCGTTTAATGCATGTTTTAAATTGCTTCTCATTTAGTTGAAGAATATCGAGAGGTAATTTATTATAACATTTTACACAGTACCCCATAAAAGAAGTGTGCTTCAAACACAATCTGTCGAAGTGGAGGATTGCTGACCTATCCAACATCCAGTGCGAGTGCGGTTCTTCTGATCAGACCACGTCCCACTTGCTGGAGTGTCCGAAGTGCCCGTTCACTTGCACTAAAGAAGACCTAATGAACGCCACTGATGCCGCTATCAATGTGGCCAACTACTGGGCTCAAACAATATTAAAAAAAAAGTACCATCGACACGAAAAGAAGTAGAAGAAGAAGTACACGCACATTTCGCCAGTTATGTTTAAGTCCCATGTAATAGGGGGCGAGCCTATTGCCATCAGTCGGGTACAAATCCAGACTCCCGGCTGCGACTGATAAATTCCAGATGGAAAATCTCAATAAGACAAACAAATACTTAAGAAAAATCTCGTTAAAAAATATATATTTTGTAATTTTAAAACATAAAACAAAATTTACTGGCTAGCTAATCTATGCACATGATAAAGTTGATAAACAACTGTCTTTACACTAATTAGTCTGTGTCTAAAATGTGATAATTAAAGGCTTAAGATAAATATAAAATTCACAAACACAACAATAGGTAGTGGATGAAAAACGACATTTTTTTTTTCATATAACAATGTTGTTATTTTTTGAATTTGAGATAGGTTTGCTCTTGACTCTAGTCTAGGTCAGAGATGACAGAGACAAAGTCGACGATGGAGCGAGCTTACCCAGAAGAAGCCTGTTCACTCTCACTTTGAAGAGATCGGGGTTGTATGCGTTCGGAAACACAGACGCAGGCAGAGAGTTCCACTCCTTTGCTGTCCGCATCACAAAAGACATTTGGAAACGCTTAGTGCGAATTAGTGGAATAGCGACTAGGTAGGGATGGTAACCTGAAGTGCGTCTAGATGTCCGATGGTAGAAGGGGGCAGGCGGAATGAGGTCGTGGAGTTCTCGAGCACACTCACCGAAGTACAATCTGTAGAAGACCGACAAGCAGGCAACCTTGCGGCGATGAGCCACGCTGTGAAGCATGGCATCCACCAGTCTTACGTCGCTAATGAGCCTCTTAGCTCTGCGTTCCACCGAGTCAAGCGAGTTAATGACAAATACATCATTACCTACCTAGAAACGCATTTTTATGCACCGTGTACCTGACCTTGTACTAACAGGATCATCATTCAATCACTAACCCGTAGGTACTGACATTTACATTTATGTGTGAGAAAAACAAAACCGGCCAACGGGCCAAGTATCCCATTAGTGAAAGAATTTTCGGAATCGGATCAGTCGTTCTGAAGATAACCCCCTGCATACAAACTCACTTACCTCTTGATAATATTAAGTATAGATTATACTCTATATCTCCCGTATTTGTATCTTTTGTTCCTATACAAAAAAATAAATAACTCATTCACTCAGGGGTCATTGTACCTACTCCTCCTTAGCAGTATAATGATGTTCCCGTAGGGATCAAACCTGATAACGTAAAAAAAAATCAGCTGTTCCGTACATTTATTTATGTTCGCATAACTACTCGTCAAAATGTAGGAAACAGCCGTTTTTTTTTTCGCGATTTCTGGTTTGGTCCCATAGTAAAAGTTGTTCATAATGATGAGTACAATGACCCCTTAAGAGATTGTGCGTTAATTCCGGGACATGTATATTGTTACTAACACTTACTTGTAACTGTATAGAGAAGTGAAATCAATTAATTCTTTAATAACCAGGAAACCATTGTCATCATAGAATTTGATTTGTTCTGGTGATAGTATGTAGCTGTCTGACGCTTCTGCAAATACCCTGAAATAAAAACAGAATGTTAATAGGGGTGATCTACAATAGGGCTGATGACAGTTTTTTTTATTATTTTGCAAATAGTGCAAACAATATTTAAAAAGTATAAAAGCTAAAATTGCTAAGTTATAAAATTTTGAAATAACTGCTAGACAAAGATGGTACTATGATAGAAGTGACGTCACGACTATGGAACTTCATGATACCGCTTTATGTATGTATACACGATTGATTGTCCGTACCGCGCGACAAGGACAGAAATAAGTAATCCCTTCCAAAAACTTCTAAAGCATGTAGCTACTCCATATTTCCATCGATATTACTGATTTTTTTCGATTATCTCAATTTAAAATGCCTTCTTTGAAATTTAATTTTTTTGTCATAATCCCTATTCAGTACTTAAAGTATTCTCAGTGTGTTCACAGATCGGTGGGATTCCCCGATGTTGCGGAGGTGGACTTTTAATTGTATGTTAACTTGTGTCTGTACCTATAGATGTTAAGTAAAATTGTTACTAACTGCATGGATTCTGTCTGTGTCTATGGAAAATAAAAGTATTCTATTCTCGTTTAAATTCCCACAATCAAAGACTGCAAACTGGTCGCTAATTTAATTACGTAATGTATTATTTTTGCCATTATTTCTACACTGACTGCCTCGTTGGTCTAGTGGTCGCAAGCGCTACTGCTGAGCATGAGGTCCTGGGTTCGAGTCCCAGGTCGGGCAGTGTTATTGGGTTTTTCTATCTGGAATTTCTCAGTAGCAACCCGGAGTCAGGATTTGTGCCCGGTTGATGGCAATAGGCTCGCCCCCTATTACATGGGACTTAAACATAACTGGTGAAATGTGGGTGTGGAAATGTGGGTGCGCCTTGTTTCCCCGAAGGGTTAGGCAGAGGTGTACCTATGTACACCTCTGCCTAACCCTTCGGGGAAACAAAGCGTGATGTTATGTTATATTATTTCTACATTTTGTGAGAACCTCACTCGTACACTGATTTATTAATTGTCAAAATGTTAGGAAAAACTATCTATGATTGCAATAATTGTAAATATGTGAGCACCATGTCGAGCCTTTTCAGGAAGAACACGACAATTTGCACTTTTTACAGGAACTTCTTCTTCTTTAGGGAGGCTTTTTCTTTCCTAATTAACGATGTTGTCATTTACGCTGATAATTTCTTATAACAATAAAGTGGTGTAAATTTAAAATTAAGAGGTTACGAAGAAAAAATAGTTTTGTGTTTTTTGGCGCTTACAATGATTTTCCTGAAAAGGCTCATGTATTAATCAACATAATTATAATTCATCTGGCAGTGTTTAATTTTTAGTACTTTGTACCTATTGAGTATAGTAATTTTATTATAAGTACTTACAAATTTAATGTATACAAAATATTTTAAAATTGTTACTATGGAGTTTCTCGCCCATTCTTCTCCATACGAAACTACTTTTTGAGGGGCGCCTAGAATCAATTCTATTTTTTCACATTTAAAAATGCCTTTTAAGGCCTACTTGAAATAAATGATTTAACTTTGACACAGAATTTGTAAAACCTTATTTGATGGTTTGTAATTAATCCAATAAGGCTGATGACAAAGAATTTTTTTGGTCCATCAGGTAGATTATTGAAAAATTGGACACGTATTTTTTCTTCTTTTACGTAATCAAAAGATTACGGCGAGACATTGAGGTAAAATGTGGCATGACGTCAAGCCTTGCTAGATTTTATAGTGAGTTGTGACGTAGCGAGCCCCCACTCCCCAAAAATGCGTTTTATCTAAGTCATTTTTTATTAATACGATAAAGCAAAAAATACGTGTCTAATATCTTTTTATTATGTGACCAACGGACTAAATAGAATTTCTTCTTTTTACCCAGGCATCATCACTATTATGTATGAATACGTGATTAGTGAAACTTAAAAAATAATCAAGTTTTTCATGCAGAGCTGGAAAAAGAAATTAATACGGGGGTCACACTGAAAGTCTGTAGAATAGGCCAGTAAGAAAAGCAGCCGATGAAAAATTCATTTAAATTTCGAATTAGGAACTCTTTGGGAATCTGTAGATCAGTAGCGCAGCTACAATTATCATTAGAGGGAAGCCGAAGAAAAAATGTTCAGTTCTCATAAAGTCAGACAAAAATTGTAGGCATTAAGAAGAGTGGTTGTTCCGAAGCGAAGCCGATAGGAATCGGGTTGTATGAAGACTGCGTACCTGCTGTAGATGTGTAATGATTTCATATGTCATTTGTTTTTACAAATTGGCGGCAATTTAAAAAGTGTCTGTCGTGCATCGAAACGGCTTTGACTAGAGAAAATTTTCGCTCAATGATTTATTACCACTTTCGTTGCGGTTTTACTCAACAACAGTCTTACGATAGACTTCGATTAGCATTTCATGACGAAGCCCCATCCCGTGCCACTGTTTACAACTAGTTTAATGAGTTTAAACGTGGTCGAAGCAAACTCACTGATGATTCGCGAGAAGGACGTCCTTCTACGGCGACTACTGAAGATAACGTGAGTGCTGTGCGGCTAATGATAGAAGCTGATCGAAGGGTGATATATCAACAGATTCGGGCAGCTTTAGGCATTGGTATGAGCCAAGTACAAAAAGTCTTAAGTAAATGAACATTTTTTAGGCTTCAGAAAGCTTTGTACTATCTCATAATTTCACGGAAGATCAAAAACGTTGTCGTTTGGATTGGTGCCGCTCAATGTTTGAAAAGCATGACGGAGGTGACTCGAATGCTGTCGAGTGATGAAAGCTGGATATATTGTTACGAACCCGAAACCAAAAGAGTCTGCACAATGGATGTTTCTATTCGAAGATTTGCCAACAAAAGTAAAGAAGGGCAGAAGTCAAGGGAAAAAGATGATTGCCTCATTCTTGGGACGGACGGGTCATCTCGCAACAATTGTCCTAGAAGATAAAAGGGCTGTTACTGCAGATTGTATGTCAGTCATTGTTTACCAGTTGTCTTGGAAAATTTTAGACAGCAGCGCCCAAGAAGCAGGATCCTCCTCCACCACGACAACGCTCCAGCCCACTCCCAACTCAAAGCATTTATTTCAAATAAACCAATTACATGCACTTTTGAATGGTCAAGGGGTCAGTCAGAAAGATGAAGCTAATTGCCCATCCCAAAGCGTAGTAGGTTCCTATGGAGAAGAACGAGCAAGAAACTCCACGGACACTCTTTTAAATCAAAATATAGTTACTAAAAATTGGTTACATCATTCATGTTGAAATTAAGTATGTGAGAACAATGTACAAAGATGTCCGCAAAAAAAGGTAAAAACGAAAAAGATTAAAATAAGCCGTGGCAGCTAAGAGACGACCAGTCCCTACTGACGGTGCCCGTTCACGAACATGACGCATGGATCAGCACCATTAAGCTCAACCATTTTGAAGGGAATTTAAGGATCCAACACACACGCCACCACCAGCGAGACATTTGAGTGAGCATGATAAACTCTCAGTCGCCAGGGCAAATTCAAGTCAATGAAAGACGTACCAGTTAATGGTAGCTTTATAGTAGGTAGGTATATAGTGCTCACACATGTGCTATGCAATTATACAATACTAAGAGATTGGATCTACATATATACATATACAAGATAAGTTTAAAAGGAGTGCGGATATCTCAGGAGGTAATTAGGTGCATGAAACTGGACAACTTCCCCCAAGGAACGTAGATCGAAATCTTAAAACTGAAAATCGACTTTTCATACAATCTTGAGTCACGTGACCAGTCACTTTGTATGAAAAGTCGATTTTCAATTTTAAGATTTCGACCTATGTTCCTTGGGGAAAGTTGTCCAGTTTTATGCACCTGATTACCTCCTGAAATATCCGCACTCCTTTTAAACTTATCCTGTATAATACAAAGATAGTTTTTACAATCTTCAGCAGCTCCAACAATATTTTCGAATACTAATCAATTAGTTTCTGCGCCCTTGTGGAGCAGGACCAGCATTGAGCCAAGCATTTTTGTCAGCGATGTAATCCCCCAACTTATAATATGCTTGGCTGCATATGGTGCGTTTTATAGAAGATTTAAATTTCGTTTCATCCAGTTGGAGAATATGGGGAGGTTTTTTATTGTAACATTTTAAACAGTACCCCATGAAGGATTAGTCTACTTTAGCCAGTCTGAAACCTGGTTGAACTATTTGGTGCCTAGTTCTATAATTGTGTCCTTCACCTCTTTTACTGAAAAGATTTAGATTTTTCCTTACGTACACTCCGCCAGACGGACTGTCGAATACTTGTCTATCGAAGGTGTGGAGTTAGTGAGTCATCCTCCTTATAGTCCCGACCTGACACCTTGTGACTTCTATTTGTTTCCAAAAAGATAAACTTTGTGAACCCTGAAGATGCCGTGGCTGCATTTGAAAACGGCGTGGAACAGATCCCTAGAGAAGAGTGGGTCAACTGATTCAATCAATGGTTCAATGGAACCATTGATTGAATCAGTTGACCCACTAATACAACATGCATGCATGCGACGGTGCTTAGAAAGGAACTGAGACTACTTCGAAAACCAACAAAAATATTAACAGGCTTTTACATCATTCCATGTTTTATTTTCTAAAAACTTGCAGTGTGACCCACATACATTATCCTATCAGACTTAAAAGTAACTAATAGGTTGTATTATTGAGTTTTCCATCCACAATTTCTCAGCAGCAGCCCGGAGTATGGATTTATGTCCGGTTTATGGCAATAGGCTCGCCCCCTATTACATAGGACTTGAAACACAACTGGCGAAATGTGGGTGCACTATAGGTACACCTCTGCTTAACCCTTCGGGAATACAGGCGTGATGTTGTGTTAGTTGTAAAAGGTTCTAATTAATTATCAAATTTTTGCACAATGCAAATGTTTCAAGAAAGTACCATTATCTGATAAAGAGGGCTATGCCCAGCATTGTGCGGAGACAATCCTGCCTGGAGTATCAGGTCAACTTTACCTAATAAGTGTTTTCTCATCAGAATGTAATAAGTAGCTATGGCAAGTTTCAACAAGAATCCTTCTTAACATACTTACAAGTGAAACTTATTAAAATCTTGTAATAAATATCAAGTTAAAATAATAATAATATAATAGCAGACTATTATTGCCCCACGCACGGCAAAGGCCTCTTCTCATACAGAGAAGGTGCAAGCACTCATCACCACTTTTGCTCAAGACGAGTTGGCGATTTCAGACTTAACTTTTTGTTAATTATTTATACTATAATCTGCTTCGTTGGTCTAGTGGTCTCAAGCGCTACTGCTGAGCATGAGGTCCTGGGTTCGATTCCCAGGTCGGGCAAAGTGTTATTGGGTTTTTCTATCTGGAATTTCTTAGTAGCAGCCCGGAGTCTGGATTTGTGCCTAGTAGATGGCAATATGCTCGCCCCCTATTACATGGGTCTTAAACATAACAGGCGAAATGTGGGTGTACTATAGGCCACCTTTGCCTAACCCTTCGGGGAAACAATGCGTGATGTTATGTTATGTTATACTATAATGCCAGATTTCCTCACAATGTTTTTCTTTCACCAATGTCAGTTACGCTCAAGATAAGCTCAGAAAGTACAAATGAAGTTACAAATTAATAATTTACATAAGCAGTAAGGATATTATTCTTAGAGGACTTCTAACATAATAATATGTAAGTAACATTAATAACGATTACATATATTTGATAAAAATAGTGATAATGACATGTAAGGACCCTCCTAGACTGAGGTCCAGTGAATGGGTTTATTAATACTTCAAGTCAGAGGGTCTTCTTCAAGACATTGACATGCAATGGCAAATTTATTAAGCTCCTAGTTAGTAGGTAGTATATTCTGTTTATGAATGTGTCGGCTTTTGTGACTTATTTTTATTTATAAAAAAAAGTAGGACCTTGTTAACCTTTGTGCCTTACATAAAAATAACTACCAACCTAAATATTAACTATGAAAAATAATTAAGATTTAATTACAGAGTTGGTAGGTACATAATCATTTCATATTTATTCTGTCACAATCATGTATTCAAAGAGATAGTCAAATTATATTAAATAGATAAGTCAATAAGTTTATTATCTCTTCTTAGCAATTATTATACGTTTTTAAAACACCATAATTTTACGATGAAAAATTGAAAACAAAATACGATCCAAACAAAGTTTAGTCTTTACAACTTTATTACTTACGGCTTAGGAAGGGCTCTAACACCAGCCAAAGAATTTACTCGCACCATTTTGAACACAAATAATTAAATAAAAACTTTCAACAAACTTGTTCGGAGGACTAATGTTGAATGTTTACAAAAAAATATCATTGTGGCTTCAATGACGTCGTCGGTCGGACGGACTTTGCTAATTGCTATCACTATTCTGCCTGTTCTACACATTTAGTCATTTACTGTCAAGTTTTAGTGCGGGCAAATAATGTCAAGAATTTTTGTTATTTTTATCGTGCTTTATGGCTTTAATAAATTATTCTTTGAATATAAACTTTGAATTTGCATGAAATTGTTTAATCAGTTAAGTAGGAGTTGTATCCTAAGGGCAAAATTTTTAATACTCTGGGGGCCAACCACCACCTCTTAATATACATACATAGTTAACGGAACTACTCATTTACATTTTGGGTTTTTCTCATTTAAAATTAACGGAACTAATTTTACATTTTCGGTTTTTCTCATTTGGAAAGTTTATAAATTCATGTCGAAATATAAAGGTTAATAAACTATATATAGTTACTCGGATTAACTATGGTTTGTAATAACATTAACCACTCGAATTACAGAAACAATTACAAAGCTATTGTGTCTCGCTTAGATCTACGTTCCGAATGCGAAGGGTTA
Source organism: Fissipunctia ypsillon (assembly GCA_947568875.1). NCBI lineage: Eukaryota > Metazoa > Arthropoda > Insecta > Lepidoptera > Noctuidae > Fissipunctia > Fissipunctia ypsillon. Next base: position 3,503,594 of record OX387665.1, on the reverse strand, counting down.
ACATTCTAAAATCTCACGATTTTTTAAAAGTTTTAATGTATGGAAAGGGCATTAGAACGTCAACGATGACGTAGAAATAGGTCTTGCCATACAACAAATCCTTTTACTTTTCGAAAAGTATGGACGCCAGCCGTAGACAGAGAATAGAGGTAGACATGCTCTTAAAATAATAATAATTGGGAAAGTGAGATGACATGTATGTCAAAATGTATATGTGTGAGCACGACATAGCATAATTTTTCTATCTCTATTTGCGTATCGGTTTTTTGTTGTTTGCCATCACTAGTCATAGGTGGCAAACAAGTTGTGGTGTTAAAAGATTTTCGTTGATAAAAACTGTGAAACGCTTATTTTGTGTAATTTGTAACTTTATTGATATTCCAAAAGGTAATATTTGTTGTGTAGTGATGGTGAATTGCTATATATAGGTATGGCTGTAAAAGTCGTAGTGAACGAAATCAACCAAACATAACCTTTTACCGGTAAGTAGGATTTTGTATCTATTACTGCAAGTAAATCAAAGAATTATTGTACTCAAGACTATTTTCTGTCAATAATAAGCAAAATTTATTAATAATTTCATCAAAACAGATGATACAATCCTAACTGGTTTTTTTTAATAACCGACTTATATGTGAGGCATATTAAGCTAGGTTGTTATCTATGTTGCTGCGTGACATTTCTTAATAGTCGGATAATAACTTGACAGGGATACCAGCACTTGATTATTTTTACCACTAAACGTATTTAATTTTTACTTTTATTTTAGTTTTCCAATTGAACCATTTTTAAGAAATATGTGGACTGGTACGGGCTTAGTTTATCTAACTATACTATTTACATCTTGAGGTGAAAATAAATTTATATCACAGTTTAAATTGTAATAAAATAATAATTACAATTCATTTGTTTTCGCGCTTCACCTTCACCCCGGAAGCATTTAGTTCGCGCGCATCCTGTTTTCATTTGCTACACTACTGTTATGTAAAGCACTGTTGATTATAAAGTTTTACTATGAGATTAACCCTGAAATATCAAAATAAATGTCTGCTGTTTCATGCAAAAACGCATGAAATTGATGTTTTAGTTTGCTATTTCAAAAAAAGTGAAAAAAAGGACAGTAAAGTTATAAATACGTCACCCCCTGAAAGGTGACAATGAATTGAATAACTCTTTGTAGACGTAGTACAATCAAAAGACTCAATTAGTACCAGATTACCCACACAATAAGGGTAAAGTTTAAGTATGGCAATATTAATTGCACGTAGCTGTAGTAATGTACTTATGTCGAACTATCGCTATCTCATACTGCATACGCTGAGGACTTGTCTACCTCTATTCTCTGTCTACGACGACGCCAGCACATCAAGCTACCCGAAACTGTCAAATTTTCCCAATGAACCTTGAACCTAACACTTTGTTATTTAAGTCAAAAATCTATTAAAGAAAGGAGATGTTTCAAAATGGGCCCAGAATATGTACAATACCTCGAAAAATCGAGAAAAATCCGTAGAATTCGGGAAAAATACTGATAAATTGCATAAATGCATATTTCTCTTGTAATAATTTGATATTTATCAATTATTTTATCGACTTTCAATATGGCGTCTCGCCAATTTAGGTACTCTGTGGTTAAAAACCAATGACAGTAAACCATAGATCCACCATTGATCATAGATCATGAACTGTCTACTATCACTTCAGTCGCTTTCGTTCTCGATCGTGTTCTGCACCCTAATTGCGTAACACACTATCGATCAGAATCTGAATCATTTTGAAGCAAATTGCTAATCCATTGCTTTTTAAGTTCGAAAAATTTGTCTGCACAATAACGTAAATAGCGCAATGAATGTTGTTGAACTGTCAAAATGAAACCGATTCCTCCTGTAAGTATGTTACGCAATTACCCTGCTGATATTCTGTTTTCTCGAGTTATTTTTAACAACCTGGCTTTCGTTTATCGTTACCTTGTTTTTGTTTGAGTTAATATTTCGACTATTGAATGTTTGTATTCTGTACGTTTATGCTATAAGTAAAAATCTTGGCATATCGCAGGTCAACCTATGAAGTTGTCGTCTGCTTAACTGGACTATACTTTATGTACAGACGCCAGTACATCAAGCTACTACAATCTGTCAGATTCCTGTAATAGATTTTCGACTTTACAATTAGATCTAAAATAATATTGCAAAAGACTAAAAGTACGACAATGTTATGATTCTTTTTGACAATGTAATATGACAGAAGTAAACATGTCAAACGTATAATAATCAATCAACATGACAACTTACCGCCATGATGGGTTTTTGTTATGTGTTGCAATTTCAATTGTACATTCTTGTACTTTACTACCAAACAAAGCCAATTAAAAGTAATTGGATGATTGGAAACTGTTGTAATATTGTTTCCCCATTTTTTAGTAGGGTGTACCAATACCTGGCCGGGGCTCCATACATTTTGAAACATCTCCTTTGATAGATTGTAGTAGCTTGATGTGCTAGCGTCTGTACGTAGTTACTTCTGCTATGGCGCCATCTCCACGAGCGAAAGAATAGCGCCGATGGTCTCGCCGTGCCATCACATTCAATAGAAACACTATGAATCAATCTCCACACGGCGATCTCATCGCGGCGATAATTTGATGGCACGGCATGACTATCGCTGCGATCCACACGTCCGTGGAGGTGGCGCCTATGCGTCTGAGATAAGAATAGAAAAGTCAATGACCTCCATTTGTCAACTGTCATTTGAAAATATCCAAAAATCAAAAACAAAAATCAAAAATCAACAAAAAAAACAAAAATAATAAAATAGCAAAAACAAAAAAAATAATATAAAAACAATAGCAAAAATCTACTTTGTGCACATTAATATTCAATAATATTTATTATCGTTACTATCTTGTTAATGTTATTTTCATATGATTATTGTTTATTTAAAAGCGTGTAGGTGTCAGAAAAGCGAGCAAGGCGTCCCAATATGGCGCTAGCGCAGATTTGTTCATAGTGTAGAAGCTTAATAATTACCTATTACGCTAATTGTGTAAATAAACGAACATATCACTTAATCGTGTTTTCAGTTTCCTTCATTTCGTATTTCATTCGTATTTTTGGCCATGCGGAGTGGTTACGTTGTAACAATTAAAAATCTCGATCTCGATTCATAGTTGATAGTTCGGTGTCGTCCTCTGGTGGACATTTAAGTGGTTATCGCACAGAAGTTCCATTTAAAATTGACTAGATGGCGCTATTGTCAATCGATATTTAATCGATAATCTATATATAGAAAAGGAGAAACTGACTGACTGACTGACTGACTGACATATCAACGCACAGCCGAAACTACTGGGACTAGGAACGTGAAATTTTGCACACGGCTTCCTTTTATAATGTAGGGGAGCACTAAGAAGGGGTTTTTGGAAATTCGACTTTTAAGGGGGTGAAAAGGGGGTATTTCGTATGTATGAAAAATCTTATTCCTTGAGTTAATATACTTGAAACTTGGCCCAAATACTTATCTTAGTAAATTATGAACTTTGTAATTTTTGGTTTTTCTAAACTACCCCCACGAGGGGGATTGGGGGGTGTCAAAATTTGTATGGAAGAATTTTAACACGCAGTCCGATTAACTCGAAACTCAGTATTTATACTTACGTCCAAAAATAAAGAATAACCTGTATCAAGATTTTTCGAAAATCTAGCCCGGACGGGGTGAAAAGGGGTTGTCAATTTTACAGGGGAGAATTTTACTGCGTAGCTTGATTAACTCGAAAATTGGTGTAAATAATCTTTGAGTCAAGGTTTGGAAATATCCTAAACGATTTTTTAAAATTCCACCCCTGTGTGGGTGAAAACCGGGGATATAGTTTAGATGAAAAATCTTATTCATTTGGTTAATAAACTTGAAACTTGGCACGAATATTTGCCTAAATAAGCAATAAAGTTTCTTACTATTGGTTTTTTTAAACTACCCCGGACGGGGTGAAAAGGGGTAATTAGATTTTTAAGAGGAAGATTTTACTGTGTGGCTTGATTAACTCAAAAATTCAATCAAGTTATGAAAATACGTTAAACGATTTTTTTAAATTCCACCCCTGTGGGGGTGAAAAGCGGGGATATAGTTTAGACGAAAAATCTTATTCGTTTGGTTAATACACTTGAAACTTGGCAATATTTGCCTCAGGAAATAATAAAAATCGTCAGTTTTAGTTTTTTAAAACAAGTAAGGAATACTAGGACAGTAAGGAAAATTTTTAACGCGCTGTTTTATTAACTCGAAACTCGGTACCACCAGTCCCACTTCACCAAATGTTGTTTTCCGAGAGCAAATGCACAAGTTACTATAAAAACTACCAAAATCGCTATAGCTGTGCCTATATTGAAGAGTTCCCTCGATTTATCCAGGATCCCATCATCAGATCCTGACCTGATGACAATGGGACCACCTGGAAAGTATACCCTTTCATACAAAAGAAGAATTTTTCAAATCGGTCCAGCCGTCTTCGAGTAATCGGGGCACCATAAAAAAAAGATTCCGAAGAACTGAGAACCTCTTCCTTTTTTCAAGTCGGTTAAAAGTAATTTATAGCCAGAGTGCATCTCATGACATTTCCAATAAGCCCCAACAGGACTAGGATACATTGTTTTATTACTGATCTGAGTTCAATGGTACCATTTTCATCAGAAGCATTTATTTTTTGCTTCGTCATAGTCGTTTAACTATCTTAATCGAGATATCTTATCGCCACCCATGAAATATTTATCATTGATGAGTTCCTGTGGCCATCTATGGTCTTCTTCGTCAGTTACCTACACTTCACCAGATCATACTTTCTGAATGCAAATGCTTGATTTGTTGACGAAAATACCAAAATCAATGTGTCAGTGTTTGCCAATAATATTTGAGGATTTCCCTCAATTCCTCATGGATCCTATCATCAGAACTGGATTTGGATAAAAATGGGATCAATCTGGAAGTCCAATCCTTTCAAATAAAAAATATTTTTTTAAATCGGTTTATAAATGACGGAGTAACGGTAACAAACATTAAAAAAACCATACAACCGAATTGATAACCTCCTCCTTTTTTTGAAGTCGGTTAAAAATAGTAACGAAGTCAGAACTGTGCATTGCATATATTTAAAAAGAAGTGATTGAACGAGTCTGTTGCGCACACTATAGTTTTTAGAATTTTTTTCCGTTTGTTATTTGTCGGGATGTATGTTCCGGATTGGCGCAAAAACGGTTGATTGAATTTAAAGGAAATTTGGCATACAGATGTTTTAGATCCTGGATTAACACGTAGGGTAGGTACTAATTTGATATATTCCAACATACACGTGGGCGAAGCCGCGGGCAAAAGCTAGTTTAATCATATGTGTAAACAATAAAGTAAAGAACACATAATACAAACAAAGGAATTAACTAAATTATGAATTTAAATTATATACAAGGTGTAACATAATCAAAGCACAACCACTTAAGGGGTCATTGTACTCATCATTATGAACAACTTTTATTATGGGACCATACCTGAAATCGTGAAAAAAAATCAGCTGCAAAAAAGTAAAGATAATAAAAGTTGTTCATAATGATGAGTACAATGACCCCTTAAGAGTTTGTGCGTTATTTATGTTATACACCTTGTTTATTTGATCCAATGATTGTTTGGTGTATTCAATAAGTTTGACAGCTTCCAATTATCTGTGGAAGAATAATCAAGACTGGCTCACGGATAGAAGATTATTAATAAATAGAAATAATAAATGTGAGTAGAACCAGGAGTGGTACCAATGATAAAATGATACGAAATAGGTTTCATTAGGACATTGTAAGTATTAATTTAAAATTTTTGTAGATAGGTGTATTTTCCATGCATGGACGGCAGCACATCAAGCTACTACAATCTGTCAAATTTCTTTAATAGATCTTCAACTTTATCGCTAAAGCATTAGGTTCAAGGTTGATTGGGAAAATTTGACAGTTTCGGGTAGCTTGACCTGCTGGCGTCTGTACATTTATTTAGGAATTTCAACAAGTATTTTTTGTCCCAGGGTCCTACGTTTTAATTTTAAATAATATAAACAATAAAGTGGTCTCCTCAATTGGACAAGAACATAAATAGACTGCGCCTGTTCAAACAGTAGCCAGCAGAAGCGACTGGTTCCGGGTACAGATGTCCACGTGGCGTTTCGTCATCCAAGCCTGAACACACAGACAGCAGATGCTGATTGCGACAGCATACTTCTGAGTGTTTGTCTTTTAAGGGTAATTTAACCCATAAAATGTAAGTTGTCTGCATATTTACATGATTGTATCAAGAAGATCCTGATCTGGGACTGGCTAGGTGTTTAATGTCTACATTAAAAATTGAGAAGATCAATTCAGTGACTTTACTTTGATCAAGTCCTCATGCGAATCAATGGTATGCCACTGGGTAAGTCGGTGAGTAGTAAAATATGCTAACGTCGTGCCCATGTTTCTTACAATTTTTTTTTTGTTTACGTGAACATTGTTCACTGTGGGTCTCCAGTGGATCCGGAGTCTTGCCCTTATTGTAAAATTAGATCGCTAACAGTGATAATGCGGCTGAGATATCTGCAGCATTTCGGTTGCATTGTTTCTGAACATAATTTCTGAAAAAAAAAATAGAAATTACGTGTAATTTTTGAAAATCAGAATAGTAGAACAAGCTGTTTGTGTTTTCAGGCGCAGGCTGTAATGCCGATGACGTGGAGTCCACGCCTGAGCGAGCTGCCAGACACAACAATATGCCTTCTGGTGAGATGATGCCAGAACCCGTACTAAGCACCTCCAGTGCTGCAAAAGTCCTGCAGCCTGAGACACAGGAGTACGAGGACGTCCTTCAGTCAGGAGAGGCCATCAGGCTATGTTAGCGGAATAGTCACTGTCAAGCCATTGCGAGGAGGGGAAGACAGACAGCAGCCACCACGCGCCTATATAAGTCGCTGCACGCTCATTTCGGCCCTTAACCTTTAATCCGATCCAGCATGTCCCCTTGCTGTCCTCTCCCAGCGACGCCCTAAGCCGAGGTCCGTACCCCACAGGGGGTGCCCTTAGCGAGTAGTCGCTTAGTTTTAGTTTTATGCCTGGCTGGAGGCCTTAATTTATTGAGGCATCCACAGGAAAGCCCGGTTAAGCAGTCGACAACCTCCAGTTGAACTGCGAGATGCCATTCCCCAAATCGGCGATCGATCGTTGTTATCTTTTTTTTTAAATCTGTTTAATGCGATTGTGCTATGAATATATGATAAGTATTTTCTTTTTAAATGGCATCTGTTAAATATTTTGTGGATAATGTGCGAGTGTGAGTAGTTGCCGCAAAGTTGGCGTACCTACCTACCTATATACAATGAAACAAATAAGAATTTAATGCATCCAAAGGATTAATCTCGTCAAAACTTTTTTGCATTACGTAATCAAAATCTTGTAGAAATTGCTATTCGACGACAAAAAAAAATTTCGAGGTGGCCATACCTAATATGTTTTTTATGAATAAAATTTATTTTCTCTAAGAACCTAACCAAACCAAACCTCGGGGTGCCCCTGACGTCGACCGTCTAGTGTTAGGATTTTCCGGTCAGGTTCAAAGTTGGTATTTGTCAAAAACATTTTGTATATACTGTGCCAGTAGTATTTGGCCTTGGGCGTTTCATTTATTATTAGATATTTTGTTTATTCTAATGCCAGCACAGCGGCTGCAGCAGCTGCTCTCTAGACTGGACTGACGGATTCAATTGCTGGATTCAGTCCGATCAATCAGCGCCGATCAACTTCACCTAGCCAATCTACCGGACTCCTGAGCCACCCGCTAGATTCTTTAAAAAAAATCATAGGTGCTAGTAATCACAGTGTCTCGATAACTACTATAAATATGTATATCTGACGCATGCTACCTAATGTTATTCCCCTTTATTTCTTAGAATAGGTACTTATAGGAAGCTATAACGCCAGATCTTCTATAATTAGCTGACACACGCCGTTCTGTAGATTCAAACAGATTAACTGGTATCAATCGGTAAACTATGAGCAATGAGCAATGTGTAATAATTATATATTGAAGATGGATAATACATAATAATATGGACAATAGTACTAATAAACGAATTGGATCAATGGTTATAGCGTCCTACGCATCAACGATGATATACATATTATTGTCATTGGCAGATTGTATGATTCGTCATTAGACAAACGGCACACGCTCGCTGGTCTGTGACCGAGAAAGAGACTAATTCGACTTGGCTGGGCAGCATTCGGGAAGATATGGAATGACTTTTCAACTCATATTCAGTGTCTCAAGACAAAAGTCTTAAATCAGTGCGTAACCGACGTAGCCCGAAGAAATACCAAATTAGTGGCAGTGGGCAGAGTACGTTGCTCGGAGAACGGATGACCCATGGGGCCGAAAGGTTCTGGAGTGGCGACCGCGTACCGGGGGGCACAGCGTTGGAGGCCTCCCACAAGGTGGACCGATGACCTTGTGAAGGCTGCAAGAATCCGCTGGATGCGAGAAACAATAGTCATTATAGGTGTGGATGTATGGTATGTAGGTGTGGGATTTTTTCGTCAAGGTCATTGGCGTTACCTAGCGGCTTAATAAATGAAACTAAAAATAGAAAAGTGAGTTATACTTAACATAAATAAACATTGCCTTTAGCACTACATAGTTGCTAGACTATTATTAGTTTCTTATAATAATTCGTTAACCTATTCATGGTAAGTGCTGGGTTTTGAATAAACTCCAGTGAATATCGGTACATGTAGGATTCTGTCAACAATCATGAACATGAAGGGTTTGTTAGCGACGTACTGATCATACATAAAGCGGGACTCCATCAACGTGGCGGTTGCTCTGCCAATGTCCATGCCTTCTTCATTAACTTTTAATTCAGTTTTCTGTACAAAATTCGTTAAGAACAACTGGTAATAGGATATACCAGGGAAGTTAGTTTCTTGCTGATCAAATATTGCACTTATACCCATACTTATGAAGAGTTCCCTCCATTTACCAAAAATAGAAGATACTTCAAATCTCGGAATTTGTACGGTGATCGTTGTCGGGCTGCCCTGTTCGTATAAATGGAAAATGGAGCTTATATTGATGATCTCCATCAAATCCAGCACGGTTGTGAGGGAAACATTACATTCTGGTAGAAATATTAACATGGAGTACCTGTGTTCATCTCCGTAATATGGAAGTTCTAGGACTGTCGCTTGTATTTCTGATACTGTTGTTACGTTGAATGATTCACACAGGTACATCAGGGAAACATCTCCGATATGTTGACCTTCATCGTCATAGAACGCATCGGTTTCAGTGTCTTCGTAAGGGAATGGTACCTTCCAAGCACCTCTGAAGGTCATAGCGTCTGTCGTAAGTGTCGAAAGGCCAACCAGATCATTTGGGGTGACAATTTTATCAATAGCGGCGTCTGTAAAACTTCGTACATGTGCGTTTATACTGCGGGCTGTTTGATTACGGTCTACAAAGTACATGATCCTGGAATTAGAGAAACCACCCTTTGACAAATCGTCGAAGAAACTCTGTTTGACGTTCAGTGAAGCGTTGAAGAATATTGTGGAGCTCCGTTCGACAATTGATGAGACCGGGTTATTGGGTTTCGTGGTCACTTGGTTCACGAGTTCTAAGGAGAAGTAGACGAAACAATTACTATGAGGGTGCAGTTGGAGTACTTCTCTTATTTCTTGCAGCGTGGTGTCCGAGGCACCGAGTGAGATCGCCAACAGTAGCGTCCATGGTGACAGCGCTGACGTCACGAAGTGGCTCTCTGTTTCTTGATTAATCTTCTTCACTAATTTCAATGTGAACTCGTAGACGGATCTCTGGAAGTATGGCGTCGCCGTCCTATAGTTACACTGCGCCAAAACTGAGGTCATTAACGCCGTTGAAAATAAAGATATTGTGGTGAGTGTCACCATTTCGCTGGCGATGTGAAAGATTGCTAATATTGTGAGAGTTTTTACTGTCGTTTTAAGAGGCATGTTATCAAGAATTTTACGTTCATAACAAGGCCGACCGGCGACTGGAGTGTGTTATCACGTTGATGGTAGTAACGCGGTTGTCATTACCTATTGCAAAATACTTATTATGTTTTTTATTTTGCCTTTAGGCGTCGTAGTACAGGACTTTCGGTTTTTTATTTTCATTAGTTTTTATACATGTCCCCGAATTAATGCACTACCTCTTATAAGGTCTATCTATTCATACACGAAATCTCTAAAGGGGTCATTGTGCTCATCATTATGAACAACTTTTAATATCCAAACCTGAAATCGCGAAAAAGAAATCAGCTGGTCCAGCCCTACATTTTGACGAGATAAGCGAACATAAATGTAGGGAACCGCTGATATTTTTTCGCGAATTCAGGTTTGGCCTCATAGTAAAAGTTGTTCATAATGATGAGTACAATGTGTATAAATAGATATACCCTATATACCTATGTTTTTTATGTTTCTATGATTGTGTTTGGTTTAGTTTATGATCTTCCTGTACGAGTCCCCAATAAATAGGTACCTTTTCTTTAATTTCGATTAAATATAATGTAGGAACCTAATCCCATAAAATCCGCCTAAAAAGACACGATAAAGTGGAATGAAACTACAAGTGCCTTTGTGTGAAACTGTTTTAAAAGACTGCACGTGCTTTTGATTTATTTCTGGAACTGTCTTCCAAAACTGGACCACAGGTTACATTATTTTTATTATCATCTGCTGTTTTTGTGACCCGACTTCTAGATGAGAACTTGTTAGTAAATTCTTGGATCTTATTATCAACTGTGACATGAAAACTAAATACCAGACTTCACCGAAATTACATCAGTTCCAAATGAATTAAAATATTAATTTATTTTGACGTGTAATGTAATCTCTCAAAAATATTATTTGAAACTACTTACAAGAGATGAGTCTAGCTCGTACATACATATTAACTTTTTCCATTTCAGGGCTCAAACAAGCTCTCCCTTCGCTTCATTCAAAAGTCCGATCAACTTAAAATGTGACTATTTCATGACAAATACGTCTGCAAAATACGAACTACCTATTTATACCTATGAGTTCATTGAACTAAGATAAAGATTGACAAACTAAAAACAAAACACAAATGAATAAACTTAGAAAACACATTAACAAAAAGTAACGCCATAAGTATATCTTCTAGAATTGATGGCACAACAGCATAGTATTTTAGCAAAAACATTCCTTTAAATAAATGAGGTTTATGTACAACATGCGTAGATAATCACGTAAGACTGAATGCATTATATAATTTGAGTAATGACCACAATCAAAATCATGCCAAACTCCGAGCTGGGGCGGTGTTATCGTAGGGTCATGCTTGATAACATGACTCTTAAAACGACAGTAAAACAACTCTCAATAGATTAGTAGTCCTTTAACATCGCCAGCGAAATGGCGAGACTCGGAACAATATTACTGTTTTTAACGGTGTTAGTGCCCTTAATTTCGGCGCAGTGCAACTATAGGACGGCGACGCCATATTTCAAGAGATCCGTATACGAGTTTACATTGAAGTTAGTGGAGAAGATCAATCAAGAAACAGAGAGCCACTTCGTTACGTCTGCGCTGTCACCATGGACACTACTGTCGGCGATGTCACTCGGCGCCTCAGACACAACTCTCCAAGAAATACGAGAAGTACTCCAACTGCATCCTCACAGATGTTTCAACAACATTTACTTCGAACTCGTGAATCAAGTGATGATGAAGCCTAGTAACCCGACCGCATCTATGATGGAACGGAGCTCAACAATATTCTTCGATGATTCGTTGTACGTGAAACAAAGTTTCTTCAACGACGTGGCCAAGGTTGGTATCTGTGACGCCAGGATCGTGTCCTTTGTAGACACTGTTGAGACAGCCGCGATCATAAACGAACATGTCCGAAGTGTTACGAATGAAGCTATCGATGAAATCGTCACGCCAAATGATCTGGATGGTATTCTGACAGTTATGGTAGATGCTTTGTACTTCAAAGGTGCTTGGAAGGTACCTTTCCCTTATGAAGATACTGAATCCAGTGCGTTTTACAACGATAAAGGTCAACAAATCGGTGACGTTTCCCTGATGTACGTTGGTGGATCGTTCAACATCACGACAGTGTCGCAAATAAAGGCCAAAGTCTTAGAATTACCGTACGGAGACAACAGCAGATACTCCATGTTAATATTCCTGCCAAACCCCAATGTTTCCCTCACAACCATGGTCGATTTAATGAAGACCATCACTATTAGTTCTATATTCATTTTGTACAAGCAGTACGGTGCGACAAATGTTGACGTGCAGATTCCAAGATTCAAAATATCTTCTGACATTGATAATTTGAAGGAGCTCCTTATTGATATGGGCATTAAAACAATTTTTGACAACCAACAAGCTAATTTCCCTGGTATATCTGATTACCAGATGTTCTTGTCGAACTTTATCCAGAAGGCTGATATAGAGGTAACTGAAGATGGTACGGTGGCTGCTGCAGCAACTGCAGCGTTTTTCGAGTCCAGAATGATGCCGGAACAATTCGTTGCTAACAAACCCTTCATGTTCATGATTGTTGACAGAATCCTACATGTACCGATATTCACTGGAGCTTATTCAAAACCTAGCCTCTTCTAGATTTGTAAAGGATTTTGTGTATGTATGTGATTTGAGTAAATTGTTTAATGTTTTACGACCTGTTTTATTGACAAACCCATACCTGATTAGAACTTGTAATTAACGCGCAGAGGTAATTAACAGATGCCAGTATCATATAAACATACAACGAACAGCGATTAGATTATTTCTAAAGGAAACCAATCTCTCCGTTAATTTTCCCGAATGAACAGACATTTGTGTGGTTATTTTATATTAAAAGTGTAACTCGTTTCAGTTCAATGTCGTTAATTAATGATTTTAAACGATGACACTACATGACGTCTGTCACAAATAAACTGACTTGATACTGTTGAAGATTTGCAAAAATATTTGCAAAATCGTTATAAATATAACTGTTAGATCGTAAATAATTCCAGTATAACATTTGGTTCTCATTTGTTTTTGATGTGAAATTAAAAATATATATTTTCACATAAAAATATTGATGGATGGCATATTAAAAATGTCCATGAAATTTTTTACATAACTTTCATTCTATACGGTAGGTAAGTAATCCAAAGATGAAAAATCGGATCTTGTTTATGTTTTTTTTTACATTGGTATAGTTCATACCACGGCACCTGATACCAGAGATGCCATCTCATGTCTTATGTGCTTGTTTCATTACACTGGTACCCGTACCCCTCAAATCGGAACACAGCAACGCTACTTGGAGGCAGAACTATTTATAACTCAATATCATCATCTGCCTAGCCTTTTTCCAACTATGTTGGGGTCGGCTTCCAGTCTAACCGGATGCAGCTGAATACCAGTATTTCACATGGAGCAGTCGCGTAGGCAGTCGCCTATCTGACCTCTACAACCCAGTCTATGACCCAGTTACTGGGTAACACGATACCCCTTGGTAAGACTGGTTGTCAGATTTTCAGGCTTTTGACGACCTGTAACAACTGTCAAAGATCAACGGCTTATCGTTCTTTCCGAGGCAAGGAAAGGTTTTTGTTATGTAAAGATGGTTACCCATGCACGGACCAACCGCGGCAAGCGTAGCTTAACCTGATTCATCGACCAGTGCGGCTGTTATTACTTAGCCACAAGCCCCTCAAAACTCAATATATTTATTGCATTGCATTCTACAAAATGAACGTGGTAGGTTTTACAAAGACATGATCACTGTGGACTCTGTCGGGCACAGCAAAGAAGGAGAGAGGAGGAGGAAATAATAATGGTGGTAGTTGGTAGCACTCCTCCGAACGAGGTTGTTCACAGAAAGACAACTACTATTGCCGAAATAATATGATAATAAATCAAACCCTTTGTTTAAATAGTTTTCATTTTGCTTCCTAGATATATCTTCAGAGCCACACTTAACATTTTAGTTCGCTTATATTTATTAGTATTTAAAAGAATTTCAACAGAAGCCATTGTTTGTGTATCATCTATTTGCTATCTGCGTAGGTAAATGTTTATAGTGCAATCACCAGAATGGTTAAGGAATTCTGGAAATTTCATAAATTTTTTCTTGTTTCCATCTGACTAACTTACCGGGGAAAAACCGAAATATTTGATGTGTTATGGTTTCAGCAACTGCTCTTATGATTGTTTACATTCCGCATATACATAGATTTTCCCATAATAACTGTGACGCAATTTAACCGACGATACACCAGATAAAATGCCTAAGTATTTTCAAAGTCACTGTTCCAAGAAACAGCCAACATTTTGGCATAGGTGCCATAGCCAACATTTTGGATGGAATTTCCCTTCGGCAAAAATTATGAATTTCCATACAAACTTTCATCGCCTATTAAAGGCCAAAATTCCTTCGCTGTAAGCGAGTGGTGGTCCAGTGGTAACGGCCGCGACTTACGAGTTGAGGTCGCGGGTGCAATCCCAGACAGGCGTACTTTATGTATAGGAAAACATCGTGAGGAAACCGGCATGTCCTAGAACCAAGAATTCGAAGACATGTGACATCTTCCAACCCGCACTGGTCTCGAGTTCGAACCCAAGGCACGCACCTCTGACTTTTCGGATTGATAATCTTAATTATCACTTGCTAAAAAGACGGCGAAGGAAAACATCGTGAGGAAACCGGCCTGAGAGATATTTCTCGACGGCATGTGAAGCCAAGTCAGAGGCCCATGGGCGGCATTAAAACTCTGACACCAGGTTAGTCACTAACCATGCGAATAAGAAGAAGATGTGAATATTAATCGTCATCATCATTTCAGCCGAAAGACGTCCCGTTGTTGGATATAAGCCTCCCTCAAGCATTGCCACATCTACCGGTCCAGCATTGCCAGCATCAAGAAGAAGATTCTCGCAACCTTCACCGGGTCGTTGGTTCACCTAGCCATCCGTTCTGCGAGCAAAATGCCTCGCCCTGTCCACAAATCTTGTTGCTTTGATTCTCCTGCCTCATTTTTAGGATTCCGTACCCGAAGGGTGCCAAACGGAACCCTATTAGTAAGCTTCCGCTGTCCGTCTATCTGCCAGCGGGCTGTATCTCATGAACCGTCATAGGTGGACAGCTGAATTTTTTACAGATTGTGTATTTCTATTGCCATACAAGAAACGTTTTTTAAACTGATAAAAATATGTAGTGTTAAATAACACTAAAATATATAGATTATGTACAAATATACAATAAAAAACTGATCGCCGCAAGGTTGCCTGCTTGTCGGTCTTCTACAGATTATACTTCGGTGAGTGTGCTCAAGAACTCCACGACCACATTCCGCCTGGCCCCTTCTACCATCGGACATCTAGACGCACTGCAGGTTACCATCCTTACCTAGTTGCTATTCCACCAATTAGCACTACGCGTTTCCAAATGTCTTTTGTGATGCGCACAGCAAAGGAGTGGAACTCTCTGCCTGCGTCTGTGTTTCCGAACGCATACAACCCCGATCTCTTCAAAGTGAGAGTGAACAGGCTTCTTCTGGTTAAGCTCGCTCCATCGTCGACTTTGTCTCTGTCATCTCTGACCTAGACTAGAGTCAAGAGCAAACCTAACTCAAATAATAAAAATAAGGGGAAGAGCTCATTGGGCATCAAAAAATTCGTCCGCATCGCTGTCAATAGGAAAAGGGACCACAAGGCTGGCAGCATTGCCACGGTGGATGGCAATGCTGATTCTTTGGGCTAAAAATAGAGGCCAGCCCTCTGACAGTGTTAAATATTGTAGTCCGACTCGCACTTGACCAGTTTTTGAAGTGAATAACAACACAGATAAACCCATGTGCCAAGCCGAGTGTTAGTGCAAATGTATTGAGGCGATCCAAATATTTCCCGCCGGTCTACTGACCTGAGGAGCTAACTAATTATGAAAGTTTGTTTATTTTCACCTGCCCGTTGTTAGTGTTTGAAGTTTTGTTTCTAACTAATAGTTTGTTGTTCTTTCTATCAGGTATACTGTGGGTGCATACCTAGTACTTGTTTTATAGGTTACCACTTAGCTTTTGCCCGCGGCCTCCTCCGCGCGGAGGTCGGAAATTATCCCACAGAAACGTACTGCTGGGATAAAAAGTATCCTATGTGTTAATCCAGGCTATAAACTATCTGTGTGCGAAATTTAATCCAAATCCGTTCAGCTGTTTTTGCGTGATTGAGTAACAAAGTAAACATACAAACTTTCACATTTATAGTATCAGTAGGATTTTTTTATGGTGGAATCTCAGATAAACAAAAAAAGGAAGACGGACCGCCGCGAATACCATAAGTGAAGCCACCTTTTTATCTATGTGTGAATCGAAGGGTTGCCATTTGTTGTTGTTATATTAATAAAAAAAAGGATGTTATTTCAAGTACTTACAAGTGAAAAATGATTCCGTGAGACATTTTATGTGATTAACTATTGTTTTTACAACTTTTCATTATACAGGAAGGCATAATTCTATTTTTAAAACTACATATATTAACTAGACGACGACTCGTCACGTTCTAAGAGCAGTGAGCATGGTTTTAGTTGTATGTGTGTGCGTGAGCGTGATTTTTACTTGCAGGAGCACGGTTTTTGTGGCTTCACTTTTGATGTTCGCAGCGCGCGCGCCATCTTCCTTTTTTTGTTGATCTGAGGGTGGAATGAAGTGGTGGTACAAATGTTGATCGTGATATTAATGGGTTGGCAATTTTCTTTGATTATAGAGTTTTCTCGACTTTCTGTTGGGATTGGAATTTAGCTTTGTATTGCAGATAATAAAATATGCTATTAAGTTTCCATAGGTACGAACGATAATCCTGAGAGTTTCTATCTTCAAGTTTGGACAAAGTTCCAATCTTAAGGCTCGTGCAGACAGGCGCGCGAGCCCTTATAATAATTCCATTGAAGACGTTGCACGATATTATGATAAGCCGAAAATTAAGCTCTTCGTCTTTTGCTTTGGGAACATTTACTTAAGGTGGATCCGCAGAGGTACCTCGCGAAATTCAAATTTTCTTGCATTTTTTGCCATTAGGTCAGATTGTATCTTGATCAAAATATGATTCGCGACTATAACAAATATGTATTCACAAAATTATAACCATCCATCCATCCATTATTATTATTTATGACGAGTCGGGGGACGAGGGCGTTTTATAAAATCTGGTTGTTATTTTAGTATATTATGTAACTAGCTGTGCCCCACGACTTCGTTCGCGTGGATGTCGTAAGAAACACAATATACTAAAATAACAGCCACATTTTAATAAAACTCCCCCGTCCCCCGACCCGTCGCCAACCGTCGCGTTGGATCGCCCGCCCGCGCTATTACTTCGTTTTCGCTTAGTGTTCTTTCTTTTTCTTTCTGCTCGGCTCTTAAGAGTCGTAGCGTGACGTGATGTTAAAGAGCCTATAACTATCGTCGAGAATTGGGCTACCAAATGCAAAAAGATTTTTTCAAATCCGATAGCCTAAGTTACGCGCCGTAATATCAGCTATCTGCCAGTTAAAGTCCCGTCAAAATCGGTCCAGCCGTTTCGGAGATTAGCTAGAACAAACAGGCAGATAGACAAAAATGTTAAACATTGCTGTTCTGTTATAAGAACCGTTTATACTTTCCTATGCATTTAGTAAAAAGTTGTTATTTTGACATTACAAACAGACACTTCAATTTTATTTATTTGTATAGATTTACGACTTCCACGCAAACGAAGTCGCGGGGCACAGTTAGTCAACAATAAAATAACCCCCAAAGGTGAACAACATTTATAATTAGTCAAACAGTTTCTAGAATAACCGTAACACAAAGCAAACAAACAAAATCTCTTTTTATAACGCAGACTTATCTGGACTGGATTCACTCAGATTGAATCGGAGCATCATCACAATTAGCTCAGCGATTCCCGAGATAGTCTTCATATAAACATACGAAATAGAGGGAGACTAGACTAGCGATTCAACTTGGCATCGTCGGCTCCATCTAGCTTATTTTTTTATTATGACGTGTAAAGTGATCCCGATATCCTATTTACAGAATAAACAGCAAAACCAGATATCTTTTATCCGCAGAACAAAATTGACGTCTGACAGTTTTTGTATGGAAAAGCTGTCACAAATTAAAAATCCATTCGCTGATTTAGACCTATACTAGGTATAAAAGTTTGGTCAAATTCACCCTATTTCATTTCATCGCCATGGATTTTGAGATTTAAAACTAGCTGTACGGGAGTAAATCATAATTAGCACAACATTATAGGTAAGTATTGTAGGTAAGAAAGAACATACCATATCATCACGCCTGTATTCCCCAAAGGGTTAGGCAGAGGTGTACCTATAGTACACCATATTCTACTAGCAATATTTAAGGCGAAAGCGCCAAGGTAGCCCGCGAAATTCAAATTTTCGTTTGCAATTTGCAGATCAGTATTAGAAAGAAAGAAAAATATTTTATTTGGGACACGCACAGGAAATGCAACAATAAAAAGAACATTAAAACTAACAATATCTTAAACACAAATAAAACAAAAGGAAAGAAAAAAAAAACAAAACATATTAGGTTGTATATTATTATTGTATAGGTATTAGGTTGTATATTGATTAAAATATTATTCGCGACCAACAAATATATGCCTATTTACAGAATTATAATCAATAAAGTCATCAATACTAATGATTCTCAATTCTAATGATTACAATTCTGTAAATACATATTTTTTACGGTCGCGAATCATACTTTAATAAACATACACCCAGACACAGAGCTGCAAATTGCAAAAATCTTAAGACAATTTGAATTTCGCGGGCTACCTAGCGCCTCCCCCTTAAGGTGCATGTAATAGAGGGTGAGCCTAAAGAAAGCAATAAGCCTAATATATATAGGCCCTATATAGGCCCTCAATATCTCCTTATTCCGCGACGCACTCGAAAACTCACCCTCTTTCATTTTAGCAGCACAACACATCCATCAATCCATGTTTCAAATTGAACAAGTAAAAGCGAATGTGAAATAAAAGCTGCTGGATAGTAGCTGTTATATTTTTATAACAGAACCCTTCAAACAACCAAAAACGAAACTGGCTGTCAAGACAATATTGACCCTTCATCTTACATGTAGAGAACTAAGATTACACCTGGATAACTGCTGTTATTCAGGTAATTCGCTGTAAACCAACAAGAATAAAATGATGTTGGGTTAAGGTACCCGCACCACCGCCGACGAGGAAGAGTCTAGCGATTCGACTCTTCTCGCTCAAGATACGAACCAACGCACTTGGCGGTTCAGATAGATGTGAGTTTCCTCGATAGTACCTACGCGCTTTGCAGCGGCGGTGTGCGGTTGGTGCCGATGATGGGTCGGAATGTTGCCATTTCAAATGTTGTATTTATATAAACATTTCGAATTTAGTATTGTGTGTTTATATTATTTTTTTATTTATATTTCATTGCATGCTGCGCCCGCCGACGTCATAACGACGTTAACGCCGGCTGTCGCTGAAAACCAGCGCTGGGGCTCTGTCTCGCATAGGGTCGCAGCATTATGCTGAGCGATGGCCGTTTCGTGACGTGTGACGGATATTTTCCCCCAACTTGTTCTTTTTTGTGTTTGTGTTCTTTCTTTGCGTCATGTTTATCGCAAATAACCGTATTGTCCTTCTTTTCTTTTTTCTTTACCTACCTACCTACAAAAGATTGTAGGTCCCGTGTCAGTAGATGTTGATCGCTGACTGTGCACACCACCGGCGAGACAAATAACTCGTTGTAGTTGCTAGCTCTACCAGGGGCGAAGGCTTCATACAACCCGATTCCTATCGGCTTCCCTTCGGAACAACCACTCTTCTTAATGTCTACTATTGCCAAATAATATGGTACACCTGTGTGTGTAACTGTGTATCACATCGCATTTCATAATTATATTTAAAATCAGTTTAATACATCATAAGATTAAAAGCCTACAGTTTTTCGTCTGAGTTTATGAGAATTGAAAAAATTTTTTTTCGGCTTCCCTCTAATGATGATTGTATCTGTGCCACTGAACTCTACTCGCTTTTCGCTAATCGCCGGCGATGGGACAGCTGCCTAACAAATAGCAGAGTCGACCATGAACCTGGGTCGTTGACTGCTGGCGCATCAGACTGGTAACACTGAGAAATTAGATGTTTTCACATGGAGATATGAAATGTTTTAGTAATTCTGGTGTTTGTTTCTTTAGTAATTTAAAGTTAGTGAGGAGGAGGTTCTCAATTAGGTTGTATTTTTTAAAAATGTTTGTTACCTCAGTACTCCGTCATTTATAAATCGATTTGAAAAATTTTTTTTTTTTGTAAGTATATACTTTCAGATTGGTTCCATATAAATTTGGTAAAGTTTTGATGAGTGGTTTTTGAGTTAGCTTCAATAATACATATTTTTGTCACTTAGTGTATGTTAGCCCGAAAGTCTGACAACCAGTCTTACTAAGAGGTATCGTATTGCCCAGGTAGTGGGTTGTGGAGGTCAGATAGGCAGTCGCTCCATGTAAAATACTGGTATTCAGCTGCATCCGGTTAGACTGGAAGCCGACCCCAACATAGTTGGGAAAAGGCTAGGCAGGTGATGAGTGTATGTTGATGATGTTATAATAATTTGCTGCCACTGTTATTTATTTACATTGCAAGTAGTGGTATACGGCTTTGTGTGCGGTAGGTACCACCACTAAAAAGTGAAAAATAAAAACTTTTTGCAAAAAAAAAAACAACCGACTTCCAAGAAAAAAAACACTGAAGTACAAAGTGAAAAATAACTTTCATTTCCGAAGTCGGTGGCATAGTGTTTTTATTTTGAAGTCCATTGTTTTTTTTTTTTTTTTTTTTAAATATTTAAAAACACAGTAGAATTCCATACAAAAACTGGTTTTTTAAGATGAAATGTAAGTATGTATTTAAACTTACCATCCCTACCTCTTCTAGAAATAGATACAGGAGTTATGTTTTACTAAGGAAGTATTTTCATGTTTGTAGGTAGATATTTTCCCAGCATTGAAGAGACAACTCGCAATGTAAAGCAAAACATACCTATGGTAACCTCGCTCAGTTGGCACGAAATTAGCGGCCGACGGCCGAGCGATGGCGACAACGGAGCAGCGCGGGGCAGGGCGAGCAAAAGTAAGAAAGCCTAGACTACTAGATGTGGTAATAGAAGGTTGCAACGATAAATCTTTATTATTTGAGGAGCAATCTCGACCACAACAGATCCTGCGCTGAACATTCTTCTCATTTTATCTCACAGTACGAGTACATAAACGATATGGTTTTGTTTTTAGTTTGAAATGTTGCCTTACATTTTGATAACGACATAATGGCGCAGGATACACTGTCCTCCCATACTTAATAACACTGTAATTTGAAAACATTGTAAAAGCCAATTATTTTTAAAAGAGTAACCGTGAAGTTTCTTGCCGGTTCTTCTCCATAGGAAACGACACCTAGCTTCTGACGTTTCATAAGTGCCCATGTAGGCTTATGTGAAATAAAATATTTGAATTTTGATAGCGTTTACCAGAAGAGGTCATCGTATTAGTGGTTCAGTATCTTCAATATCATCGAGATTGTGCCGGAGTATAGGAGTTCGTCGTGGACGTGGTACGACAGCGGCTCCCTTGACATCATCTGTCATCAGAAGCACCACGCAACCATTGATGCGACCTCAGAATAATAGTTATTATTCTGAGGATGCGACGTTCTGCTGGAATGACAGTAATCTGCCAGTGTCACTTATTTATTTATTAAAACTTTATGCACAAGTAAAAAGAATACCGTACAAAGGCGGACTTAATGCCTGAGGCATTTTCTACCAGTCAACCTTAGGGTGATGCAGAGAGAAAACATGGCAGGTGCAACATAAGGGATAGATATCACGAAAATAACTATAAAATACTAGAGTAAATACATAGATATATATAGGTATATAGTTATATACATAGTTATATACATATATACATAAATACTTATAAACGGAATAAACTTCGTCAGGAGAAATAACGATCAAAAGAGGAGAAAACGAATCCGCCAAATCAGCGCTGGGATGTTTCTGCCAACTTTTTACGTATATGCTCACGTGCCTTGACTTTAAATGACAACCGATTTCTTACTGTCCTGATGTTCAGACTTATCCGACCTCTTCGGTGATTCCAGTAACTTCGTAACAAAACTAGACGCCGCCCGCCACTTGCTGGGCCGTCAGTTATACAAATAAGGATACACATAATATTGTGTACAGCTCCAAATCTGACTGAATGCACGACACTGTTCAAAACCGATTACCAGAGAAAAACTTTCGACTAAATAAAATGTTTAAATAAATTTTGAACTTAATTTTTATGGCCTTGTCATTTCTAAAGAGTCCTACATTAATTCGTTTATCAACCATTGAAATTATAATCTTCTATGATCGTCGATCGATCAGACGGAATTGCTATTAACAATTTGAAAGGCGCATATTGTTCTTTGAAAGGAATAGTACGCAAGTGAAAGTATGACGCATTGTTTGTACAAACCTACTACAACAATAGTACTATTAGATACTGTTATCAAGAACAATGACTTGTCAGCCGTTTATCTAGCACTCACCAAGTGACTAGAGCAAACTAAAACGCTTTTTGTTCATTCACTCGTAAACTCGGAAGATAAATATATAAATAATGACTTATTGTGTGTTTTTACTTTCATATCTAAGCAAATGTAAGTAGTATTTACGCCCCTTGGTTTAACCAGTTAAATTTCTTTACTTTTTTAGGGTTCCGTACGTTATAATGAAATAACGGAATCCTTAAAGGATCACTCACACTAAATAAAGTAAATCACTCGTGTGTCTGTCTGTCTGTCTGTCACAGCCGAGTTGCTCCGAATCTACTGGATCGATTAAGTTGAAATTTGGTACACATACATAATTATGAATTTCTGTGACCTAAACACGATTTTGTAACGTAAATGAATGAATTTTGAATATGGGGTTCACTTTTGGGGGAAACATTAGAACATTAAAAAACAAGATTGCAAACTGTACGTGTGACATATGAAATGAAAGGACTTGTTATGAGGGTTTCAGATATATTTTTTTTTATAATTTTTGAAAAAAAAAATACCGATAATAGTTTTCTATACTTATAGATTACAGGAAAATTGATAAAAAGTCTATGGTCTTAAAATAACATGCATACATTTGCAGTTGGAATATATGGAGGACGTTTTTCAACTACAATATTAAGTTTGTTCTTGGGATAAATTCATCCTAACTACGGAACCCTTCATTGTGTGCGGTCCGACGCGCACTTGGCCGGTTTTTTTAATGTGGTTAGTGAATAAGCACTTATTTACTAGCTTTTTGTTAAATAGATTATTATTTTCACCTCATCATCATTATTGTTTGGAGATGGTGGTTCGCGTAAGATTCTTTAGTATAGTCTACAAGTTGACAGAAAGCATTACAAAGGGGAAACCGTATCTCAAAACCCTTAGAGGTCATAAAGACATCTCTCAAATATCTGGAATCAGCATAGCAAAGCCAATGGCGTGTAACAACGTCACAAATTCCGTATCAGTCCTACAACAATTTTGTTATCCGTTTGACTGCCAGTCGTTAGAAGGCAAGCGAAATTGTGCCTAAAACGCCATAGTCTTTGTATTTCAGTCAATACTTGGAGTTTTCAAGTCTCGGGAAGATCATTACCGCATCATCCCATCCCTTACCATCAGGTGAGGTAGCGGTCAAACGGGAGCCAAATAATCATTATTATCATTATTCATCATTTCAGCACGTCCACTGCTGGGAAGAGGCCTTCCCCAAACGTTGCCACATTTACCGGCCCTGTGCTAGGCCTCCCCCAAGCGTCGCTACATCGACCGGTCCTGTGATAAGTCTTTCCCAAGCGTCGCCACATCGACCGGTCCTGTGCAAGGCTTCCCCCAAGCGACGCCACATTGACCGGTCCCGTGCTAGGTCTTCCCCAAGAGTCGTCACATCGACCGGTCCTGTGCAAGGCCTTCTACAAGCATCGCCACATCGACCGGACCCGTTCTAGGCCTTCTACAAGCATCGCCCCATCGACCGGACCCGTGCTAGGCCTTCTACAAGCATCGCCCCATCGACCGGACCCGTGCTAGGCCTTCTACAAGCATCGCCCCATCGACCGGACCCGAGCTAGGCCTTCTACAAGCATCGCCCCATCGACCGGATCCGTGCTAGGCCTTCTACAAGCATCGCCCCATCGACCGGACCCGTGCTAGGCCTCCCCCATGCATTGCCAGTGCCACATCGACCGGTACTGTGCTTCTCGCACTTCTCTTCGTGCTGGACTTAATTTGACTTATCGACTTTATTTTGTGACTGTCTGCCAAAAGGTTAAACCTAAACGGAGACGCCTAAATGAGCCATTTCGAAGGTCGTCTCCGTAGTCACCTGCTGCGTTTGACAATCATTTAATTATGATAATTTGTCTATAACTATCGGATCGTAAAATGGTAATTAAATGAGATTGATAGTTATTTTTATAATGTTGTATGTGCACGAATTAAATTAACATTTTAATGTCTCATATATTTTAATAAATCTTATAATAATGGCTGACTTCGTGGACGATTTATTTAATTGGATTGAATTAATTGATGGGTTAGTAAGTTCATAGTAAGTTCAGTGTAACGATATAAAATAACAAATTGTAGGCCCCTAGGTTGTCTAATTAACTAGGTCACTAGGTTACTAATGTTACAATGAATTATGTCAAATTTATTGTGTTTTTTACTCACTTGCTATAAACTCAAACTCAAACTTTTGAACTGTCAAGGGATCAGTCAGTCAGAAACATGAAACTAGTTGCCCATTCCAAGGTTCCTATGGAGCAGAACGGGCAAGAATCTCCACGGACAATCAATCAAGATATTGTTAAAAATAATGGTTACATCATTCATGTTGAAATTATATGTTATAAGTATGTGAGAACAATGTAGAAATAAGTGCACGTTAAAAGCGTCCGTAATAAAATGATAAAAACCAAAAGCAATTAAAAAATTAAAATAAAATAAGCCGTGACAGCTAAGAGATGACCACAGTCCCTACTGACGGCGCCCGTTCACGAACATGACGCATGGATCAGCACCATTCAGCTCAACCATTTTGAAGGGAACTTAATGATAAAACTTAGATCTAAATACGAGTACTTACTGTCGTTTTGAGCTAGTTTTTTGACGTAGTGTACCAACCAAATCATAATATTTTAGGGTCAGAAATACATACAGCCAGGGAAATTAATTGTTAACTTAATTGACACCCTACATAAATCCGTGTTAAATTGTAGTCATTTTATACAACCGTCAAAGAATGACAGTTCTGATTGGAATATACAATAGATGTTAACAAAATTATAAAAAAATATTATTATAAACAAATTTTTCTTTCTTTTCTTTTAATATTGGAGTCAATGTGCTTGTTGTACACACGGCAAGCTATACATCTCCAGTATAAGCTGACCTCTCATTGTACGAAAATCGTATAAAATGAAAGATCAACTTAAACTGGAAATGTAGCTTGATATGTCAGTAATAAAATTACAGCTCACTCGCTGCTAGAATCAAGATACGGTGTAAGGCAGGTAACTATCTCGAAAGGGTATCGCATCTGTAACCAGTGTAGTCACAACTTGTGGGGCCGAGTCCAGTACAAATATTAATCAGTAAAGCAGTTAAGTGTAGCTGAGAAATGAGTTAAGGGGGAAGCGCAAAGGTAGCCCGCGAAATTCAAATTTTCTTACGATTTCTGCAATTTGCAGCTCAGTGTCTGGGCGTATGTTAATTAAAGTATGATTCGCGACCGTAACAAATATGTATTTACAGAATTATAATCATTAGAATCAGTAATACAATTTTTTAAGTTGTATAATCCTGAAATGTTAATATTTCATGAAATAGTCATTCAATAGAATTACTTGGTCTTAGAGAGTTATATTGATGACTTTAATGATTATAATTGTGTAAATACATATTTTTATGGTCGCAAATAATATTTTAATCAACACACAACCCAATACTGACCTGCAAATTCCAAAAAACGTAAGAAAATTTGAATTTCGCGGGCTACCCTGGCGCTTTCACCTTAAGAGGATTGTGAAGCTGTAAATTTTGATACAAAAAGCGATAACGTTTTTCCCCCTGTAAACATAGTCTAATTTTCATAACTTTTGGAAATGTTGTAAATATAATGAAAATCTAAGTCCGTAAGTTTTTATTATTAATAAATATTGCGTACGATATAAGTTATTAGCATCTAAATATCTATATTTTTGACTTAAAAATTTATTTAACTGTACTGAACTACTAAAAAAGAAAAACGTACAGACCTAGATTAAGATGTACTGAATCTAATGAGACCAAAATTGTTTCACTTCGTAAAGGTTTAGGGGGGTGAAAACGTTATCGCCCCAAACAATATTTCTCAAACTCAAAGCATTTATTTCAATTAAACCAATTACAGGCACTTTTGAATTGTTAAAGAGTCAGTCAGTTAGTCAGAAAATTGAAGCTAGTCGCCCATTCCAAAACGTAGATCTCTATGGAGAAGAATGGGCAAGAAACTCCATGGACACTCTTTTAAATCAAAATTGTTACAAAATCCTGGGTACATTGTTCTTGTTGCTTCTATATGTGAGAACAATGTAAAAAATAGATAATTAAAACAATTCAAAATATAAGATTAAAAATAAGCCCTGGCAGCTAAGAGATGACCAGTCTCCACTGACGGCGCCCGTTCACGAACATGACGTGTGGTGTTCTAAAAGGAAATATAGGTAATTGTCTCTAAGACTTGCAACTCTCTCTATCGCACGATATATTCACGCCCGGAGGGAGAGAGAGCAAGTATGAAACAGATAGCATTTTTGAAAATACCTACTCGCGCTGCGTATTGGCACTTCACAATCCTCTTAAATAGCGTTCATTGGTAAGGAGATGTAATGATATGTCCAGCAAATGCTAGACTAATGATGATAATCTGAACCAAGCTTTTTTCTTACGGTGCACAAAGCGTTATCAGTTTAACTTTGAACTGGATGTGGCAGTCCCGGAATTGCATAGTGAAACTCGTTTAGACCGTATAGCGACATTAAACTTTGTCTGTATAATTGCATCAGTTTAAGCATTTTTTCCTAGTTGTTCTACTGTTTATTCTATGTACTGTAGCAGAGGTATATCTTATACGTTGTAATTTGCTTTGGTTCCGGTAGTAGATATTAAGAGGTAATTGATTTGTAGTGATTCATCCAAGCAATGTCTAGGTGAGTCATCTTTTGGACCAGCAATTTCAAGACGGGAGCTTTTTGCTCGGTTTGGTAACGGGTGAGTAAAATTGAGAGTTGATTGACCTAGGAGTCTGTTGCTAGCCGTTTTTTAACCGACGTAAAAAAGGAGGAGGTTCGCCATCCGATTTTCAAGGTTTTTAGGAATCCTTTAGCTGTGGGCAGCGCGATCATCATCGTCATTTTTGGGGTAGACCTATATCTAGAAATTTAATATACGTCTTATATAATGACTAGCTATGCCCCGTGACTTCGTTCGCGTGGATGTCGTAAGATACACAATATACTAAAATAACAGCTACATTTTAATACAACTCCCTCGTCCCCCGCGCGTTGCATCGCCCGCTCGCGCTGTTACTTCGTTTTCGCTTAGGGTTCTTTCTGACTTTTTATTTTTGCTCGGCTCCTAAGGGTCATAGCGTGATGTTAAATATTCTATAACTATCCTTGAAAATAAGGCTATCATATGCAAAAAGAATTTTTCAAATCCGACTTTTTGTTCACAGTTTCATGGGTTTTAATTTTTTTTTGCGCGGAACCCTAATTCTTTTTCTAAAATAAAAGTAGCCTAAGTTACTCCTCATAACATCAGCTATCTGCCAGTGAAAGTACCGTCAAAATCGGTCCTGCGGCTCCAGCCATTTAAGAGATTAGCTGGAACAAACAGGCAGACAGACAGACAAAAATTTTGAAAGTTGCTTTTTTGTTATAAGTACCGTATATACGTTCATATGCATTTAGTTAAAAGTTGTTATTTTGACATTACAAACACTTCAATTTTATTTATTTGTATAGGGTAGAGATAAAGATTGACTCCAATAAACATTTCTTTGTCATAGGAGTCACTGACAGTCCACTGTGTAGGACCTGCATGGAGGAAGACGAGACAGCGGCTCATGTGCTTCTAAACTGCACGGTAGTTGCCATATACAGGACAAAGTACTTCGGAAACCTAGGTACCCTCTCGAGATTGACAGTAACACCAAGGCGTTGCTGGCCTTCCTTGAGGAGCTGGGGTGGATCGAAGGATCGATTTTCCCACCCGTTACGCAAAATACGAGCATTGACGTGGAGTTGCGGACACCAGCCCGCATTACTGCTACTATTAATGATATGTCATGCGCACTCAAACGTCTCGCTGATGATGGCGCATGTGGTGGATCATTCAGCCTTAAAAAATGGTTGAGCTGAATGGTGCTGATCCATGCGTCATGTTCGTGAACGGGCGCCGTCAGTTGGGACTGGTCATCTCTTAGCTACCAGGGCTTATTTTAATTATATTTTTTTTTTGTTTTTTTTTTTTTTGTTTCTGGTTGCTACTCTAGACGCTTTTAACGTGTAAGTCTTTTTACATCGTTCTCACGTTTATTTATAAATTCAACATTAAGTAAGTAGGTAACAAGTAAGTAAGTAACTAATGTTTTTGTAACAATATAATTTAAAAACTTTTTTGCAACAAAACAAACGACTTCAAAAAAAAAAACACTACAAAGTGAAAAATAACTTTAATTTCGGAAATCTGTGTCTTTGGATCTGTATTTTAGGTTTTTGCCACCGACTTCCCAAATTAAAGTTATTTTACACATTGTAGTATTTTTTTTTTTTGGGAATCGGTTGTTTTTTTTGCAAAAAAGTTTTTATTTTTCACTTTGTACTACTACTACTACTACTCATCAGAACTTGACCAAAATATGGGATCAATCTGGAAGGATATCCTTTCAAATAAAAAAATAATTTTTCAAATCGGTTTATAAATGACGGAGTTCTGAGGTAGCAAACATTCAAAAAAATACAACCGAATTGAGAACCTCCTCCTTTTTTGAAGTCGGTTAAAAATAATGTCCATGGATATTCTTGCCCGTTCTTCTCCATAGGAACCTACTATGCTTTGGAATATACAACTAGCTTCATCTTTCTGACTGACCGAATCTTTGACAATAAAATTCAAAAGTGCCTGTCAACGGTTTAATTGAAATAAATGCTTTGAGTTTGATAAAGAAGATGACACCATCCAATTTCATAAGTTCTGGTACTTTTATAACTCATTCTAATTACGCCTTGAATTCGCATGTGTAGACTACGTAAAGAAGCTCATTGATGAACCAAGTTTAATGAAGGCCTCACTAATTATTCTGTGTGCGCACTTTCTTTCGCAATATGTACTGTTATCTCAGATGAGGTAATCATACGAATTGACTCGATCAATTCTTACTGTGTTTTAGCGTTTTCTGTTTACCTACGTGTGTAAAATTTAAGAGTGTAAGTTGATTGAATCAATGTATTGCATTAGGTTGTTAATAAGTCCAGAGTAGTGCAGATTGTATCACGTATTCTTGCGGGGCGATTGCGTAACACACTAAGAGCGCTTTCAATTTATGCGTTTCTTGACGGCCTGCTGCGGTGCCGAAGCGGTGCGTTAGTCGTACAGCGCACGGACGATCCTTTTTTTTCACACAAAACGCGCGGTGCGGCAACAGTGCGGCGCCGGTACCGCGAACGCTCGACAACAGGACGGCCACGACGCAAGCATCACGTGTTCATTTCGGTGTTCATTAGTGCGGCGGCCCGACAGCGAGATATAACCTGGGGCACGGTAAGCGTGCGGCAGCGGTCCGACACGAAACGCATACATTGAAAGCGCCCATCGGAGTGATGTTATGTGTTAAGTTATATTGGTTTGATGCTGAAAAATATATTGTTTGTCAACCTCATGTTGGCTTTAGTCTACACAGGTAATCGTCTTTCATATCAAAATACAATATGATGTGAAAGATGTTGACCATACAATTGAGATACCTAATACCTATCTATAAAAGCTAATAGTTATCTGCCCTGCGCTGCGCGGCAATTGCGTAACACATTTATAGTAGGAATCGGTTTCATTTTGACAGTTCAACAACATTCATTGCGTTATTTACGTTGTTGAGCGGACAAATATTTCAAACATATGAAGCAATGGGTTAGCAATTTGCTTCAAAATCATTCAGATTGTGATTGATAGTGTATTACGCAATTAGGGTGCTGATCGCATCAATCCAAAAAGACACTCTATATTTCACGGTATATTCAAATTATAAATAAAACTTAAAACATATTTTTCCACTAACTAACGAACTAACTATACAAATAAATATACAAAACAAAAAGATAGATTTTATGTCGGTCTATGCAGGTATCGTTTTGTCAGCGCCTTTATTTTTCGTCACTTTGGTATATCTCATCGGGTGCATTTAAATAAAGGATTGCTTTACAAGAGAATGCAGTAGCTTCGTCAGACGTCACCTCAAGAAGTTCTTATAACAACAAACTACGATGTCAAGCCGTCTGCCAGTAGCCCCAGAAGAAGGATATAACTTTTCTAGAACAAAATACATAAACACGCCTTCTTCCCATAGGGGTAGGCAGAAACTACTGGGGGCCAACCACCACCTCTTAAAGCAGTATTATTTTAATGTTACTTCGCTGTGAGAAAGAGATGGAGCTATACAGGACGTCTAGCTCCATCTCTTTCCCACACTGAAGTAAGATTACAATAATACTGCTTTAAGATGTGGTGGTCTAGCTCCAGAACGCCACCTGCTACGATTTTTATGCGGTCCCTAGACGATCAAAATTGCTTGACAAGCACGTAAATTTTTCGTGCATGTCAAGCAGTTTTGACCGTCTAGGGACCGCATAGCATACTCCTTTTGCTTCGTTTACATTCGCACGGCCGGTGCAAAACACAACTAAACCAGAACAAAATACTGTTTTATGATTATCATCGGTATCTACGGCTACTAGGTACCTACTTACGAGGTGTTGGTACTTGATACTCACGACAATTCCATTAAATTTTATGTACAACAACTAACAAGTTAATTATTGATCAATAAACTGCCTAATTGCAGTAATAAATAGAAAATAATAGTCACCAGTATTGTATTTTAGATGAGTTTACAATTCGCTTGTTTATTGACTTGTTCTTGGCTTACTTTTAGCTTCCCTGCTAGTACATTATATTAAAAAGAAAAAAAACAGAAGATAAAACAAAAAAAAATCTGAAAAAATTTCACCAATGAAACTATCTGAACCGTGTTCAATAGCTGTCAGTGTCAATGTTCCACAGAAAATGACACTGACAGCTCTTGAACACGGATAAGATGTGCTGGTCGCGTTCAATTATTGGTGAAATTCGCCCTTAGGAAGTTAAATTTTTCAGGATTATAATAGTTGTTAGTTATTTTCTCCAAAAACGGATAGACGAAAGCCCATGTCACATGGGTCGTGGTACTCATGGTGAAAAGATAGCCAGTTATTAAGCTTGGCAGCGGCGTAGTGAGTTAACTTGGTAGAGGGGCTCGTGGCTAAATAATAACAGCCGCACGGATCGATGGAAAGTTAAGCTACGCTTGCCGCGGTTGTGCCGTGGATGGGTGACCATCCATTACATATCCAGACCCCTCCGTGCCTCGGAAAGCACTTTGAGCCTTTCGTCCCGGCTGTCATTCGTAGATCTTTGACAGTCGTTACGGGTCGTCTGAAGCCTAAACGTCTGACAACCAGTCTTACCAAGGGGAATCGTATTAACCAGTACCTGGGTTGTGAAGGTCAGATAGGCAGTCGGTCCATGTAAAATACTAGTATTCAGCTGCATCCGGTTAGACTGGAAACCGACTCCAAGATAAATGGGAACAGGCTGGGCAGATTGAAGCTTGGTAACGGGGCTGATTAGGTCACTACCCAGGGACTGCCGTTCTTTTGAAAGTCAGTTTATATATCGTATTCTAAAGTAAGTAAATACCACGACAACACTGAATTTCTGATTCTTTTAATTTACAGGGTGTAAGGGACAGCCCTCCGCAAACTAACAGGGTGCATTCAGCTCCTTATTTTGAATCATATTCCACAGGAAATATTATCAGAAAAATTTTCATTTTTTAAAATCATTTTTCTGTTACTATTCCTTTATTTCAATGTAAAATTATATTCTCTGTATGCATCACTCCATTTATGTAAATAAAACAGCTAATATCAAAAAATCAGCTATGGATGTTGAAATACTCGTCGGCCGAAGGCTCGTTGCGCTGCCGTTCGCTACGCGCGTTTTGCCACGGTAACGATACATTGCGTGTGAGGTAATAAAACAAATCGTGTTTATTGGATTTCCATAACGTTCCTGAAATAATTTCAAGTACCGTTCATCTTAGTATGATATACTGAACTCACCCCGTCAGTCTGCGGAGGGCTGTCCCTTACACCCTGTATACTTTGTCTGCTCTCATAATAACGAGCACACGATTAAAAATTAATACAAATTACCGGTACCGTATTTACAGAGGTATGGTGTAACAAGGAAACTTATTAATAAACAAATTTTCATATTTAGTTTTGTTGTTGATAACCATCAACGTCCAGTCAGAAATTGAGCCTCAAATATCATCACCAACATTTTCTTGCTATTATCCCAATTTATTTCGGGTCAGAGCCGGAGCAGCATGTCTTTTTCTTCCACACTTCTTTATCAGTCATCATCT
Organism: Fissipunctia ypsillon; assembly: GCA_947568875.1. Classification (NCBI taxonomy): domain Eukaryota; kingdom Metazoa; phylum Arthropoda; class Insecta; order Lepidoptera; family Noctuidae; genus Fissipunctia; species Fissipunctia ypsillon. The sequence goes on along the minus strand of OX387665.1, from coordinate 3,470,678 downwards.
CAGTAGTCACCCCCTTTCTAGCCATATCATCTATCACACAGTCCAACCATCGTTTCTTTGGTCTAAATTCTAAAATATTTATATCAACCATAAAGTAACAATTCACTTCAATTCTCATCTTTATGTCATCATGTGAATTGAAGTAGAAGCAGGTAAAGGCAACCCATCAATCAGGCATCGCCAGGTCAAAGCGAAGATGGCGGGACGAGTTTGAGTCTTAACAAAAGGACTGGCGCGCATTAGCAGAGAACAGAAGTGTGGGGAAAAGGAAGAAGAAAACCTGTGAGATAGTATAACCTGTGGGATGGTAAATCATGTGAGCTAGTAAAACCTGTGGGATAATAAAACTTATGGGATGGTAAAACCTGTGGGATAAAAAACCTGTGGGATAGTATAACCTGTGGGATAGTATAACCTGTGGGATAGTAAAACATGTGGGATAGTAAAACCTGTGGGATAGTAAAACCTGTGGGATAGTATAACCTGTGGGTAGTAAAACCTGTGGGATAGTATAACCTGTGGGATAGTATAACCTGTGGGATAGTAAAATCTGTCGTATAGTATAACCTGTGGGATAAAAACCTGTGGGATAGTAAAACCTATGGGTTAGTAAAATCTGTGGGATAGTAAAACCTGTGCGATAGTGAAACCTGTAATCTGTGTGGTTTTAAAGATGAGATGATGAGGATAGAAAGATGACATGGACTGGGTTTTTGCATCTGGAATTTCTCAGTAGCAGCGTGGAGTCTAGGTTTGTGCCCGGTTCATGGCAATAGGTCGCCCGCTGTTACATATGACTTAATCATAACTGGCGAAATGTGGGTGTACTATAAGGTGCACCTCTGCCTAGCCTTTGGGGGATTACGGGCGTGATATTATACAAGGTGTAACTTAAATAACGCACAACATCTTAAGGGGTCATTGTATTCATCATTATGAATAACTATGGAACCAAACCTGAAATCGCGAAAAAAAATTGGCTGTTCTCTTCTCTACAGTTTGACGAGTTATGCAAACGTAAATGTAGGGAACAGCTGATTTTTTTTCGCGATTATAGATTTGGTCCCATAGTAAAAGTTGTTCATAATATGAGTACAATGACCCCTTAAGAGGTTGTGCGTTATTTATGTTATACTATCCCACAGGTTATACTATCCCACAGATTATACTATCCCACAGGTTATACTATCCCACAAATTATACTATCCCACATGTTTTACTATCCCACAGATTATACTATCCCACAGGTTATACTATCCCACAGGTTATACTATCCCGCAGGTTATACTATCCCACAGGCTATACTATCCCACATGTTTTACTATCCCACAGGTTATACTATCCCACAGGTTATACTATCCCACAGGTTTTACTATCCCACAGGTTTTACTATCCCACAGGTTATACTATCCCACAGGTTATACTATCCTACAGGTATACTTTCCCACAGGTTTTACTATCCCACAGGTTATACTATCCCACAGGTTATACTATCCCACAGGTTTTACTATTCCACAGGTTTTTATCCCACAGGTTTTACTCTCCCACAGGTTTTACTATCCCACAGGTTATTCTATCCCACAAGTTTTACTATCCCACAGGTTTTTTATCCCACAGGTTTTACTATCCCATAAGTTTTACTATCCCACAGGTTTTACTAGCTCACATGATTTACCATCCCACAGGTTATACTATCCCACAGGTTTTCTTCTTCCTTTTCCCCACACTTCTGTTCTCTGCTAATGCGCGCCAGTCCCTTTGTTAAGACTCTCAAACTCGTCCCGCCATCTTCGCTTTGACCTGGCGATGCCTGATTGACGGGTTGCCTTTACCTGCTTCTACTTCAATTCACATGATGACATAAAGATGAGAATTGAAGTGAATTGTTACTTTATGGTTGATATAAATATTTTAGAATTTAGACCAAAGAAACGATGGTTGGACTGTGTGAATGATGATATGGCTAGAAAGGTGGTGACTACCGAGATGATCACTAATAGAGAGTGTGGAAGAAAAAGACATGCTGCTCCGGCTCCTAAAATATTTAAGATAAGATTTTATCCAATCCGATTCCAATCGGCTTCCCTGCGGAACAACCACTCTTCCTAGTGTCTACTATTGCCAAATAATATGGTCCACCTATGTGTGTAACTCTGTGTCACATCACATTACATAATTATGTTTAATATCAGTTTAATACATCATAAGATTAAAAATCTACAGATTTTTGTTCGAGTTTATGAGAACTGAAAAAATTTTCTTTCGGCTTCATTGTAGCTGCGCCGATCTTCATATTAGATCTTTACATTAGTTCTACTCATTAAACTACATTGTTCACTACATTGTGGCAAGGACTCACGCCAGCCGGCAGTGCTGTGAGCCCTGATGCTACTGGCAAAAGCTGTCGTACTAATCTCAGCATACTTTAAGATGGTAATTGAAAGAAACTCTCACATTCTATAAATCGATCTTTTCCTAATTTGTGGTCCTAAAATACTAAATAGCCAAGCAACTGCGAGCAACTTGGATGTAGCGGTCACTCGGCTCGGGAGTCACAGTTCCAACCTAACCCGTTCGGTTCGGGTATCCTAGCTTAGTTACCGCAACCAACTGTGAAAAAAGATCAGAAACTTAAAAAGAGAGTTAATTGTTAAAAAAAAGTGTGCATCATTACAAGCGTAAGAAGTGTTTAGAGGTTCATTAATTTGAAAAGTGACATTAGAAGGTTATTATGTTTTTAGAGGTTCGGTTAAATGTTTCCCAATTACTAATGTCCTTCGAAATATAAAAACGTAAACAATGATAATGTTGGCTTGTATTCCAACAAGCTTATCGGACGCGGTTGAACAGAAACCATTCAAGATAATCCTGGAATTAAACACACAATGATCAATAACAGTGATTTCAGCTCGCGACCTCATGTGAAGTCTTGTGTGCTCAGTAAATCGAGGCAAATGCAAACATTATGATAAAACCTATATATGTAGGTAGTACATACTAATTCCATGGATAAAGCTAGTACAAATAGACATTTGTACTAGCTTTATCCATGGAATTAGTATGTACTACCTACACACAGACGTGTTGCCACTTTGAAAATATTGTACAAGCTTATGGCCTGTGCTGCAATGTTACGTTACTGAAAATTTACCATTTTATTATCTGTTTTTTTTTTTAACATAACAACATCACGCCTGTAATCCCCGAAGGGTTAGGCAGAGGTGTACCTATCGTACTTACACCCACATTTCGCCAGTTATGTTCGTCCCATGTAATAGGGGCGAGCCTATTGCCATCTAGCGGGCAAAAATCCACACTCCGGGCTGCTACTGAGTAATCCCTGACGGTAAATCCAATAACACTTTGCCCGACCCGGGAATCGAACCCAGGACCTCATGCTTAGCAGTCAGCAGTAGCGCTCGTGAACACTAGACCAACGAGGCAGTGTTTGCGTATCCTGGGTTCGATTCCTGGGTCGGGCAAAGTGTTATGAGGTTTTACCATCTGGAATTTCTCAGTAGCAACCAGCGGGGCAACTGCATAACACACTCACAGTAAGAATCGATATCATTTTGACAGTTCAACAACATTCATTGCGTTATTTACGTTGTTGAGCAGACACATTTTTCGAACATATGAAGCAATGGATTAGCAATTTGCTTCAAAGGAGATGTTACAAAATGGACCCAGAATATGTACAATACCTCGAAAAATCGAGAAAAATCCGTGGAATTCGGGAAAAATACTGGTAAATTGTATAAATGCATATTTCTCTTGTAATAATTTGATATTATCAATTATTTTATCGACTTTCAATATGGCGTCTCGCCAATTTAGGTACTTTGTGGTTAAAAACCAATGACAGTAAACTATAGATCGACCATTGATCATAGATCATGAACTGTCTACTGTCACTTCAGTCGCTTTCGTTGTCGATCGTGTTCTGATGTTCTGTTCTCTCGAGTTATTTTTAACAACCTGGCTTTCGTTTATCGCTACATTGTTTTTGTCTGAGTTAATATTTCGACTATTGAATGTTTGTATTCTGTACGTTTATGCTATAAGTAAAAATCGTGGCATATCGCAGGTCAACCTATGAGGTTATCGTCTGCTTAACTGGACTATACTTTATGTACAGACGCCAGTACATCAAGCTACTACAATCTGTCAGATTTCTTTAATAGATTTTCGACTTTAGAATTAGATCTAAAATAATATTGCAAAAGACTAAAAGTACGACAATGTTATGATTCTCTTTGACAATGTAATATGACAGAAATAAACATGTCAAACGTCAATAATCAATCAACATGACAACTTACCGCCATGATGGGTTTTTGTTGTGTGTTGCAATTTCAATTGTACATTCTTGTACTTTACTACCAAACAAAGCCAATTAAAAGTAATTGGATGATTGGAAACTGTTTTAATTGTGTTTCCCCATTTTTTAGTAGGGTGTACCAATACGTGGCCGGAGCTTCATACATTTTGAAACATCTTCTTTATTCAGATTGTGCTTGATAGTGTTTTACGCAATTAGGGTGTCGGAGTCTGGATTCTTGCCCGGTTGATGGCTCGCCCCCTGCTACATGGGAATTAAACATAACTGGCGAAGTGTAGATGAACTATAGGTACACCTTTGCCTAACCCTTCGGGAAATACAGGCGTGATGATGTCTATTGAGACATTCCAAAATGCTAAATATAACATTCCCAGACAGTTTCTATTCACATTTGTTACTTACAGTCTGTTGCACTAACACGAAAACAATTTAAGGTCAGTGTTAGACCTCAAGTGTCACTCAGTCTATCTAAATTTTACAGTCAACTGATATGTTTGATCAAATAATACTTAATTAACTTCAATAGTTTTTAGGGTTCCGTAGTCAACAAGGAACCCATGTCCATGTGGAAGTTTCGCCATGTCCATCCGTAGCTGAGCTCAGAGACTCTTAGGCTGCTTTTCCACCAGAGATGTGCTATGCTACGTTGCTATAGATGCGTTTGATATCCACCAATCATATTCATTGGTCCACATAGCGTAGCATTAGGGGAAACGGGTTCAACTAAGCTATGTTTTTTTATATAGATGCGCCGGATGCGCGAGTGGTGTAGCTTTATGTTACGGCCTTCCCTACTGCCGATGCATCGCACAGCTCGAGCTGCGCATCTTCCTCGCGCAGCTACATCGCGGCGGCGCATCTTCATAGCACATCTTACTCGTTCCGCTACACAGCTTAGCATTAGTGGAAACGGTCACATAGTTTCGTAGCTTAGCTTTCACATCCTCGCAGTATAGCTATCATAGATAGCATATCTCCGGTGGAAAAGCAGCCTTAGTACCAGAAAGCTATAATTTGGCATAGATATACATATTAATCACGCCGATAAAGTGGTAAAACAAAATCATGAAAAAAATGTTTTTTAGGGTATCTCTTGTACACGTAAAGTGGGGATATTTTTTTCTCGTCTACCCCATGGTGTGGGGTGGTTGTTGGATAGATGTTTAAAAAATATTGCGGGTTTGTGAAAACAATTTTTCGATTAAGAGATCCGTTTCTGAAATATTAAGCTTTAAAGCGCTAATTTTTGATAGAGTCAAGTGTCCTCCCCCCGCGCCAGCTAAACTGTTAGTTTTTGATATGTAAAAAATTCACTGTAGTAGTATATACAACGAAGTTAAAAGAAAAACTATCACAGCTAAGTAGGCTTTACAAGTTTACGAGTAATAGTCGACCAACTTACATTTGCAGTTGGAATGTATGAGAGAACATGTTTTTCAACTACAATGTTAAGTTTGTTCTTGGGATAAGTTCATCCTAACTACGGAACCCTTCATTGTGCGCGATCCGACACGCACTTGGCTGTTTTATGTTACATCAAAAAGCGAGTGTTTATGTAGGTAAAGTGCGATGAAGTTTTTTTTTACCAAATACTTGAAACAATTTCGACATTGAAATATAAAATAATTTGAATACCTATAGCAAAGTTATGATAATGCAATATTTGCTGCATTAATGTCATTTGTAATTTCAACTTAAAATCAATTTTAACGATTTTAAGTTAGATTATGGTGTTGTGTGATTAATTCATTATTATTGTACAATGTTTGTTCACCAAATGAGCCATGTAAGGAAAAATATACCTATTACATATACTAGTGAGGTATATCAAACATATATCAAACGAATGCTCAGTACAACATATTCTATAGAGTTTTGTTTGAAAGCAAACACTCGAACAAAAACAAAGATTTGATTAGAACCATAACAACACGGAAGAGGAGTGAGGTTTGATGTAGACAGTTCCGAGAATTCAGAAAATAAATAGCCGAAGATATAGAGAGGCAATGGATATGCCAACTGCGAAATATCTCGTCAAGCCGACATACCAATTTAATAAACTGAAATAAACGAAACATCATTTCGTAGACTTTTGGCTGATTGATCTCTACCTTTCCCAGTTATTTTTCCTTTGACAGCAGCAACCCAACAGCAACCCTATTGAAACGAAAATAAAAGTCAATGAGATTTTGACAGACTTATCAGTGGCAGCAACCCAATAGCAACCTTATTATAACGAAAATATAGATCACTGTGGTTTTAACAGTGGTTCAATATCAGACGTAATATAACTGTGAAAGGACTGTAGGTACTCGTAAGTACCTGCATGCGTGCATGACCATTGACTACCGTAGAAACAGAAGAAACGAGACTGGAAATATAGAAGCGGTCAAGCTACGTGAGAGCAGTGGTGGCTCAGTGGTAACGGCCCTGACTTACGAGTTGTAGGTCGTGGCTGGTAAATTATTTCATCACCACTACTCTCAAAACGGTGCAGGAAAACATCGTGAGGAAACCGGCATGTCCTAAAACCAAAAATTTGAAGACACGTGATATCTACAACCCGCAATGGGTTCACGTGGTATATTACAGCCCACTCCCTCTCGAAGAGAGGAAGCCTGTGTCACAGCAGTGGGAACATTATAGGCTGATTATGCACCTATAGAATCAAGTTCCAATCAACATAAATATTATACACCGTAAATTTTTGCAAAAGGTGTTTTATGGTCATCGTGACCTAGGTATCTATGAAGTAGACAGACACGCTGACTAACCACGGAGTACTCCACAAGAACGTTCGAATTTTCGTCGTCAATTTTCGCAAGATTGTCAGATTTGCAAGCTGCAAATTTTTTTCAGTAAAGTGTTTTTGAAATCACTCGTAGATATTAAACAAGCCTCAAACCCAGGCGTCCGTAAAAAGAACATCAAAGAAGAGGTGGAGAATCTGTCACCAGTAATATTGTGAGAAGGGATGAAAAAGAGAACGTCCATATGTCGGGGTATTATTTACTCGGTATTGTGGCTCAGGTGAAGAACGTAAAAAGTCCTGACAGCTATGACTGGCACCGATGAACAATGATTGAAAAGAGCACTACATACGAACATTATTTTCATACCTATTAATGTAATGTAATTTAAAATTGAGCTTGTCAGGGAAGTCAAGTTTTTGGGTATTTATATTGATGATTTGTTAAGTTGGAAGAAAGAATTAGCAGCATTGGATTCATCAATATCATCTGCTTGCTATGCCTTAAGATCTCTTAGGGATGAAGTGAGCATAAAATATTTAAAAATGGTATACTATGCGCTGATTGAGTCCAAACTGAGGTATAGCGTACAGTTTTGGGGAAACAGCTACCATTACAACTGGCATAGGGCTTTCATTCTCCAAAAATGAGCGATTCGAACCATGGTCCGCATCTCTCAACGAGACACCTGCCGACCATATTTTAAAGAACTTGGTATTCTCACAGTACCTAGCCTTTACGTAGTAGTATTGTTAACCACTTTAAAAAAATATGTATATGACTACGAAACAGACGAGGATAGGTTGGTAAGGGAAAAAACGCGTAGGAAAGACTTTAGAAACAAAATCAGCCCGGCTTTTAGAATAGTCAAACATAGTCCACAGTATCAGGTTGTTAAAATATTTAATAAATTGCCGCTTGAGTTAAAAAGCATACTGCATACAGACTCATTCAAGGCAAGGCTCAAGGCATTCCTGTTGGATAGATGTCTGTACTCCTTGTATGAATTGTGATAGTAGTGATGTGTCTTGTTCTTTAAGCTGACATGTCATTATTTGTCTCGTGTCTTGTGTTGTTAGATACACGTTTATTGCGTTCTGTTTTCATATGACATTTATTTAGTTTTAATTTTTTTTTTATTAATTTTTTTTTTTATTATTGTTTTCGTTTCATTTCCTATAATTTATTGACATTTGGTTTTTCATTTTGTGTTTGCATGGTATTTTACAATTTTTTAATAATTTATTTTTTAAATGTAAGTAAATGATAATTTCTAATTTATACTGTTTTGCATGTATTCTTATATATTTGTACATTGATTACTTATGTTTCATGTTGGACTATATTCGAACACAGTGTGAATTGTTACTGAATAAACGAATTGAATTGAATTGAATGAATTTGTAGCGCAGTCGTAATTAAGGTCAGATAACATAGTGGAATGTTGTCGCACACCAACTGCCTGTAAATTAGACGGTGTGCAAAAATGTGCGAATTGACACAAATAACCTTAAGCTCTCCAATAAACCAGGAGCTAGACCACCACCTCTTAACGCAGTATTATTTTAATCTTACTTGAGTGTGGAAAAGAGATGGAGCTAGACGTCCTGTATTACCCAGTCACTGGGTTGTGGAGGTCAGATAGGCAGTCGCTCCAAGTAAAATACTGGTATTCAGCTGCATCCGGTTAGACTGGAAGCCGACCCCAACATAGTTGGGAAAAGGCTAGGCAGGTGATGAGTGTGTATTCGGTGCCTAGTAGAATCGGCTTCATGCATCAATTTAATGCTATGTTAATGAACAATGTACCCTGCTGTGCACTTGCATATTGAGTATCGCTGACCTAGACAATAACGTCGGCTGATTCTGCGATTTACCGCGTCAAAGGCCTTAACGACTCAATGTCGAATTCTCAGCACTGCCGGTCACGGTATTTATAACTTTGTGAATTTTAATATATTACGGTATGATGCGTAGAGTTAGTATTATGTCAACATGCGCGGTACACAGCTGCGCATGTTAATGTATGAAGAAAATAGTCTACTGCTAAGATTTATTTCATTAAGTTAACATTACAAGAGTTTTTGGAAGAACTACCCAGCAGTGGGGTGGAAAATAATAGGTACAAGATATATATCTTGTGTTTTTTACCATCGATACGAAGAAAAGCTGCCAAGATTCATGCCACAGTACATCAATCTGTTAAAGCTCAGTAGTCTTTCAGTTACTAAGATGAAAGTCCTGTGACAGACGAGTAGGTAAAACGTTTAGTGTGGGTAAGCTACGGAACCTTAGATAATATTAGGAGCAAAACAAATTAATGATAATTTATTAATAAGATTGCTAATTAAACTATTTAGATCATAATATTGAATAGATGCTAATATCGCGCAAAAAAATCAGTTCTCGAAAGTGTTAGATTTTGAAGGACATTCAAGTTTGGTATTTTAAATGTTCGTTTTAATGTTAATTAAAATGTTTAATCAATAAATCAACCTAAGTGTGAGTTGCGCACAGAAGGTTCCGTAGGTACGTAACCTAACCCTGGTTTTAGAAGGTTGGCCAAAATGGCAGCATCATCATCAACATAGAAATCTGCTGTTCCCTACATTTATGTTCGCATAACTCGTCAAAATGTAGGGAACACCTGATTTTTTTTTTCGTGATTTCAGGTTTGGTCCCCTAGTAAAAGTTGTTCATAATGATGAGTACAATGACCCCTTAAGAGGTTATGCGTTAATTCCGGTACATATTGTATAAGGAACTCTTGCGCAAATATTAGATTAAATTTAAGCTCTAGACACAGCGGTTTAAGTTGTGCGTTGTCTGTCGGTGAATGAATTAATTTAAGATTTTTATTAAGTACTAGCTGTGTCCCGCGACTTCGTTCTCGTGGATGTCGTAAGATACACAATATATTAAAATAACAGCCACATTTTAATAAAACGCCCTTGTCCCCCGACCCGTCGCCAAACGTCGCGTTGAAACTCCCGTCCGCGCTATTAATTCTTTTTCGCTTAGGGTCCTTTCTGACATTTTTCGTTTTGCTCGGTTCCTAAGGGTCGTAGCGTGATGTTAAATATCCTATAACTATCCTCGAGAATTGGGCTACCAAATGCAAAAAGAATTTTTCAATTCCGAGTTTTTATTCATAATTTCATGGGTTTTAATTTTTTTGCGTGGAACCCTAATTATTTAAAAAAAAAATAAAAGTAACCTTAGTTACCCGCCGTAACATCAGCCATATGCCAGTAAAATCGGTCCAGCCGTTTCGGAGATTAGCCGGAACAAACAAACAGACTGACAAAAATATTAAAAATTGCTTTTTTGTTTTAAGTACCGTTTATAATTACTTTCTTATACATTTAGTAAATAGTTGTTATTTTGACATTACAAACAGACACTTCAATTTTATTTATTTGTATAGATGTAGATGGATCTTTAAAATAGCTCGTTATTTTATTAAAAATTAAAATGTTAATGAACATCAATGTCTACCGCTGTTCTTACTGCAAACTAGTTTTGTGATAATACTATTCCGAACATTCAAGTTTGGTTGGACTGTTTACTATGATTATTGGGCCCAAATTATAATGATTGTTCCATATTTGACAAGATAATCTTTGACTTGACCTTTACGTCTATTGTAGTCATTTGTAGTCAAATTTTTTGAGTCTTACTATTTCCTTTGAAAATATTATTCTTAACCATGCATATTAATTTAATATTATTATTATAAATGCGAAAATAATTTTGTCTCTCTGTTACCTTTTCACGAATTTCAATGGAATTTGGCACAGGTAGACCATGACCTGGGTTTGGACATATGAAATGATTTTATTTCGTAGTATGTTCCCGTGGGATAATTTACGACCTCCACGCGGGCGAAGCACGGGTAAAAGCTGGTTACTCAATAAGAGCGATATTGTCCGATGTATCATGGGAGAAACGAATATCTATAAACCGTAAGGACTATTCTTGCTTGCAGCGCTCGGCCGCCATAGTAACGCTTGCTAACAGATGTGGTCATCGTGTCCACGGGATTTTGTTTTCAAATAGGTCAGATGTAAGTTTCCGCGATAGTACGTGGTTCGTCGGTCGTCCGGTGGCGAGATGGGCAGACGACATTGTAACCATCGCGGGTAGAACCTGGATGAGATTGACACAGGAGGGTGGGGATTGGCACATGTTATGAGAGGCCTATGCTCAGCAGTGGGTGAAAACGGGCTGTGCGATGATGACGTGGTTCTTTACGAGAACTGGAAAAAAATGGAGATGCTCCAGAAATGTGGTGCTGGAGAAGAATGCTGACAGAATTCCACACAAACGTCCCCATACTCTAACAACTCGGCATCAAACAGCGTCAATCAGCACTAGTACAGTCTCAAATACTGAAGTTCTTTGGTCATGTCTCGAAGTGGAGTAGTGACTCCATAGAGCGTCTAGTGGTGCAGGGTATAGTGGAAGGTAAAGGCCACGCGGGCGGTCACCAATGAGGTGTACCGATCAAATAAAATCCGCGGTTGGAGGCCCTGTTAATGAATGCGCCAGACTGTCATCTAACAGAATCAGATGGAGAGAGATCGTGAGGCGAGCAACGATTGCACCAGCGATTGGACACAGTTCATCGGGAACACGACCGCTCTGTCAAGAGCGAAGCAAAGAAGGAGACACGGTTCTACAGGTTTTTGGATGACAAACAAGCCCACTTGATGTGAAGTGGTTACCGTACTGCAGCCTTTTTTGCAGATGCGATACCATCCCAGATTCCAGATACAGAGCGAATGTCTCATAGGCACCCTTAATTACACCCTTCAAATGAATAAACGTGAAAGTTGAAGGAGTCGAGTTTTATGGGAATATCTTCAATCTTGAATGTAGATTACTTTTTTTAGGAAAACGGTAGATAATTTTAATCCGAATACCCCAGAATGGCGGTCATAATTTATTGTTTTGGATAACGTACACAATTATTCATTCTGATATAACGAAACGAGCACAGTTATTTTTTTATAATGAGGCAAATTCACAGAAAGTCCTTCACAAAAGACAAACCTTACATTATGACTTCGTTAGTCAAAGGCCACGTGTCGTCATCTCGTGTGCTCATCACATTTCGTAACGATTATTTTTATCAAGTATCACGTTCCTACGGTAAAGACAGATATACTGTCATTACTAAAGTAGGTAAGTAGGGACATGAACAAGCAGAATATCACTTTTCTACTAAAGTTACAATAACTAAGTAAAATTATCATTCACTATGCAGGTAACTATAGTCTGTTCCAAAAATCTATCTGATATACTTAAGTGTAAACAAACCCCTACGCAAACACTCACTAAAGGGAATTAGTAACACATTCATCTGTATTTAGAAGGTTTCAATTCAACTTTAATATCACCAGTGATTCCATCAAATTATTGTTTTAATAACAGTTTTAAATTGTAATTGAAAAATCATCGACGAACATTCAGGTTATTAAATTTACCTCAATTGTCAAATGAAAAACATCCTTATAGTGATTTTAAATTATAATTTTGAGATTATACATTCACATAATCAAATCAAAGCACTCAATTTGTAAGTGGCATTACAAATTGGCATCTATAGGTATGTTTTCTGATCCATTTGTTTACATTTTCATCAGATACTTTTGAAACAGATCATAGTGGTGTTGTTTCTAAACGTCAAATCAGCCTATCACAGTCCACTGCTGGACATAGTCATAGTCCCAAGTTGCACCACAAGGACCACCCGGTTCTCCATCTTCATCAGCATCCAGTCTGTCACAATCATAAGCCACCGTCGCTCCATTTACCGTAGTAACGTTCAACGCTATTTTTTGGGCCTTATTCTATTGCCCTTTTCAAATTAACGAATAAAAATGAATGATTTTTGTGATGAATAAATGATTGGATTGATAAATGTGATGATAAGTGCTGATAGTAATTTTTTCTATTACTCGAAGACGGCTGGAGCGATTTGGAAAAATTCTTATTTTGTTTGAAAGGGTTATATTTCCTAGGTGGTCCCTTTAATTAACTTTGCTTGGGTAGTTTTCGAGTTAGCTTTAATAATACGTGTTTTTCCCACTTAGTATATGCGGATGTTTTAATACTCGTAACTTCCTGTCACTGTAATTTACATAGTAGGTAGTTATATTCGAATTTGTGTAAGGTAGGAACCACAATTAAAAGGTGAAAATGAAAAACTTTAAAAAAAAAAAAAAAACAACAACAACTGATTCCCAAAAAAAAAAACAACAACTGTGTAGTGTTTGTTGGAAGCCAGCTGTGTTTTTTTTTTTTGAAAAAAACAACTTTAATTTTGGAAGTCGGTGGTAAAAAACGAAAATACAAAACCGAAGGCACCGACTTCTGAAATTAAAGTCTATTTTTCACTTTGTAGTGTTTGTTTTTGAAAGTCGGTTGTTTTTTTTTTTTTTTTTGTAAAAAAGTTTCTTTATACGACATGTACTTATTACGGTTCGATCACACGATTTCTTGATCGCCAGTCCGACGCCTCGGCCTCAACTATTTCCGCTTCAGTAGTTCTTCAAGTACATCTTTGTAATACAGCTTTGCCCGTTACGGATCACCAGTGTATAGTTATTATTGTGTTCGTATCATCATTATTCTCGGTATATAGAGCGGCGTCTACGACCTTTGGGAACTAATGCAGCGTAGAAAATGAGATCACAAATGACATCAACTAACGGATTTCCGTCGATATTCTGGTATTCAATGGCATTGGTAAGTAAACAAATTATTTTTGCAATTTTTATAATTAAAAAAAAGGCATTAAAACTTTTCACAAATGAAACTTCAGATACTGGCACATTAATTATACACAAAACATTTGACAGATGCCATTTAAAAAGAAAAAAAACAACCTCCTTATCTTCTATGACATCGAATGGCCTGCATTTCTACATTATTCTGGAGCTAGACCACCACCTCTTAAAGCAGCATTATTGTAATCTTACTTCAGTGTGGGAAAGAGATGGAGCTAGACGTCCTGTATAGCTCCATCTCTTTCTTCAGTGTGGGAAAGAGATGGAGCTAGACGTCCTGTATAGCTCCATCTCTTTCTCACACTGAAGTAATATTAAAATAATACTGCTTTAAGAGGTGGTGGTTCTCCCCCAGATCACGTAAGCAAAAATTTTTAATTACTTATTAGTGGATATGAAAAAATACGACCCCAAATAAATTGGGCAAGAGAATGATACGTTCCTTTGAAACTAATCCTTATTTAATTTTAGGCGGTCATTAATCGGATTGAATCTGTCAGACTGCTAGTAAGAAATTCTTGGCGGTAAAAAGCCACATTTTATGTCAAATTAGTGCGCTGCTGCAACTGCTTTTCATCAACATGGTTCAATAAAATTCAGGTTAATTCGAAATCAGACCAAATATACAGGATAGTCCAAATAGTGACGTCCAAAATAAAAACTGAATTCCTCATACCCAGGGGTATTCGAAAAGCCCCATGTATGTTCCGCGATTTTTTGTAGTTTTCGAGTTATTATTATTATTATTTTGTAATTTTTTAGAGTTTTCTGCCGGTCATTCAAAAATTCATAAGTACATTTTTTGTAGTGAGTATTTTTCAGATATTTTTTCGTGTCATGATTGTCTTGAATTTTACTTTCATACTTCCAATAATAAACTTCCTAACATTCCTGCAAGTTACTCAAAAATGTATCGATAGCAGGGATTTAAGTTTTTAGTGCGATCTACTCAAATTTTAAATAACTCGAAAACTAGAAAAAATCGCGGAGCACACATGGACGTCACTATTTGGACCACCCTGTATTTATCCTTCTGTTGGATTTATAGAAAAAACATCATGACCATGATCTAAATCTAGCAGCAATTTGTTGGTAAACCAAGTTAAAGACTGTGCGGACTACCGATGACTGTATTTGACCATCTATGTTTAAAGCTGCCATGTGTCTTAAACCTTCTTAGTTGCCTTTTGCCTAAAATTACTGAAACAATTTCATGGTTTTACGTCCCGAAAATCGACACTAGAACGGGCAGAACCTAATTATTATGAACTGTTTCTCTGCGTCCTAGGTCAGTGATTTACGGCGTAGATAATTTACTGTGGTAGGTACTTTTTTCCAAACTCAAAAGGACTGGCCTTATCTCTAAATTCATAATACTAAACAAAATATATGCCATACTTAAAGTATGACTACGAGATAAAGGAGAAATCATTATCTAAAACACAATTAAGGCGCGACCCTAGACCAGTTGGTTCGGCCACTAATGTACCTAGCACATACGACAGTCACCGTTAGGCGCGCGCATAATTAGGTTACCGGCAAAACGACCTATAGAGCCGGTAATCTAAACAAGTGAACTTGTTACAGTACCTGTAGAATCTTACTACAACACGTCAAACCATTCAGAGAATATTAATTCAAACTTTAAGTTTCCAAACAAATCTAGACGAGATACGTAGACTTATCTTTATAAATAACTGTTAGACGTACGAGCTGCGCGGACGCAGGAGGCTCATTCAACTTACAGCGCGCGCGCCATACAGTTGCTCGGTATAACGCTGAACACAGCGCGCGAAAATGGAGATTAGAATTTTTACGTTAGTGACTCTGTGGTCTTGCGGTGTTTTAGCGTACGAGTACCATTGTAGCAAACGATCTGCTCTGCTACTACTCAAAAGACCCGCGTACGACTTTTCAGTGAGAATGTTGCAAAGGGTCACTCAAGAAACAGACTCGCACTTTGTTTACTCACCCATGTCAACCTGGCTGCAGCTGTCCGCGCTAGCTGAAGGAGCTGGCGGACGAACCTTCAAAGAAATTTGGAATGTTACCAAACATCACAAGAACAGATGCTTCAAAAAACAGTTGAGCGATATTTTGAATAAGCTTAGCAAAGATTTAAAATATGAATGTAGGAGGAAGAGTGTGATTGCTATGGACAAGCTGATGGCAGTGAAGAAATACTACGTACGGCAGATAGAAAAATTGTACGGTATCAAAGCATTGTTGCTAGATTTTAACGAGCCCGTGAAATCTGCGAGAGAGGTCAACCAGGTGATCGAAGACGGCACCGGCGGAGTGATAAACCATGTAGTGTATTATGATGACTTTAAGTCCTCTGTGCTTCTTATGAGTGATGCGAACTATTTCAGAAGTGAGTGGAAGATACCTTTTAACAGTTACACTGAGATACAACCCTTTTACTCTCGTAAAGGAGTGAAAATCGGTGAAGTGAGTATGATGAACCAAGTAGGTTTATTTAATATCATAGATTTCCCACAAATAGGCGCTACGGTGTTAGCAATTCCATGTGCATCACGTAGAATAACAATGTTAGTGTTTTTGCCAAAAGAACGAGTCTGGGTCAGTGAATTATTTTACAATCTACAGAAAACTAGGTTGACGTCAATTTTCAATATGTACAAACATGATGGGGAGAAGGTCGTAAATGTTACGATGCCTAGATTTAAACAGCGTACAGAGATTGAGAACTTGCCCGAACTTATTTACGATATGGGTATCAAAAAGATATTCGATCCTGACAAGGCAGAATTTAAGGGTATCAGTAAATTTAATATGCATGCATCTCTCATGACGCAAATTTCTGATATAGAAGTTAATGAGAGAGGAGTAACAGCGTCCGCTAGTTCCCTGATTAAGAATGATACTGCAATAGAATTTCTTGTAAATAGGCCTTTCGCGTACATGTTAGTAGATAAAATAACAGATTTCATTCTATTTGCTGGTATTTACTCAGTGCCCAGTGTGATTTGATAGGAAGTATAAACTAACAGTCTTGATCTGTGTGACAGATCGAGAATCTCTTCTGCGAATGATTTGATTGCGGAATGCATTCGCGATGTTTTATTTGTAAATAAATTCTGCAAACGAGGCCGTCTGCGTTAAGTAGATGATAGAGGGAATGTGCCGTCGACATAGGTTGACAGTTTGTGAACTTTAGTGAAAGTACCCGATGACATTATTGAAGTGGCTGAAAGAATAAAATGTTCAGACTGTGTTTCTTCAAAAAAAACTTATAAAACATTTTAAATTGGCAAGAAAACCAAGGGAAGTTAAAGATGATATATTTGTAGAAAGAAGTTTTTAAATGTCTGTAGTTCCAAACTTTAATTAAATTTTGGCTTTCTGAAATCAACGATTGTAGTTTTTTTGATCTTCCCATTGACAAATATTATCGTTGGTTTGACGCCCTGAAATAAAAGAAGTAGGTAATATCAAGTTGTTTGAACCAGCCATTGAAAATAAAGCGATGATTAATAAAAATAATATGTTTATTCATTATAACAATGCACATTATAACAATGTTTCTATGACTAGTATCACATTAAGCGCTTCGTATGCAAGCAAAATATTTTAATATAACAATGGTGTTATTGTAACTTTTTCTTTATTTAATTATGAATATCTTCTTCCTGTATTCGACGACTTAATAGTTATTTTAAGGCATGTATTTACTCGAACCTCTAATAATTCCCATTTTGCGCTCCTAAAAATATTATTGAACACTTTAATATAATGATTGCGCCTCTTTTAAAAAAATACTAAATACCCAAATAACTGCAACAAGCTTGAACCTGGTACCCTAGCTTAGATACTGCGGCCAACTATGAGAAAAACCTGAAAGTTAAAATGAGGCTCAATTACTAAAAAAGGGTTCATAATTAGAAGCGCAAAAAGATTTTAGAGGATCAGATAAATATTTCCGTTTTATAATACAAACTTTTTGACGGTTATTCTTACGCGAGTTACTATAATTTGCACTCGGCCTTGCTTCGGTGCTTCTCGGAAATAATGACAATAAAATATAATCATTAATATTTATTTATTACTATAAATAGGTACTCATTTACATTTTAATGAATGTGTAAACATTGTACTTTATTAGACTAGTATAATCGGCCTGTAATGTACAGTTTTAATTTCATTAGAACTAATTTTTGTATTTTGCTTAAAAATAGGCAAGCATTTAATCGAACCTCTAAATTCCCATTTTGCGCTCCTAATATTTTTATCCTACATTCTAATATAATTATTGCGCTTCTTTTTGACTTCTTTTTGTGAAACTCTAATTATTCCTATTATTCCTATTTTGGAGTCCTAAAATACTAAATAGCCAATTAGCTGCGATCAACTTGCATGTAGCTTGAGAGAAAAGGCCAAAAGTTAAAAAGAGACTCAATTATTAAAAAAAAGTGTGCATCATTAGAAGCGCAAAAAGTTTTTAGAGGATCCGTTAACGGCGCAACGAGCCTTTTATACACACAAACACGCATTTATAACCTCGTTTGAAGTAGTAAACACATAAATTAAAATCTAGGGAAATACATCGCTATTATTGGGGATAATTATATACTAGGCAGTATACACGATGAAAATACGATTTAATTAAATTTGGCTCGATTGAATAAATTTGCAAAGTTACCTCTTTTCGAGTCATTTTTTCCTTTATTTCCCTACTTTTTTACATATAAAGAATTTGATATTATGAATCATTTACTAAAATAAAGTTCTTAGATGACTGGAGCGTTTATACGCGATAGTTTTTATTTTAAGGGGGAAGCGCTAAGGTAGCCCGCGAAATTCAAATTTTCTTACGATTTTTGCGATTTGCAGCTCAGTGTCTGAGTGTATGTTGGTCAATGTATGATACGCGACCGTAACAAATATGTATTTATAGAATTATAATATTAGAATTAGTAATACAATTCCTTAAGTTAGTATAATCCTGACATGTCAAGATTTCATAAAAAAAAGTCATTCAATATACTTACTTGGTCTTAGAGAGTTGTATTGGTGACTTTAATGATTATAATTCTGTAAACTCATATTTGTTACGATCGCGAATCATATTTCAATCAACATACAACCTAATACTGATCTGCAAATTGCAAAAAACGTTAGAAAATTTGAATTTCGCGGGCAACCCTGGCGCTTTCACCTTAAGAGCAATATGATGAAAATAACAACAAAACATATTGAACATGTACAAAAGTGTGGTTATTTTCTTTACTCTTTACACGTAAAGAATAAGACAGAAAAAAAAGCCAAAGGCTCGGTGCGCCCTTAAATATTTCCCTTAAAAATATACAGTTTCTAGCGTTGGCTAGATTATCGGTAAGGCCACTTTTAACACTAATCTGTATCGATTTTAACACTTCTCGTAAACTAGACTCGCCCCAATTTCTAATACCAACGATTGTCTGTTTGTTTGTACATTTGTTATCAAGTTAATCGCACCAATTTAGTATCGAATTACAATAGTAATCGATTTCATATCCACAACTGAAGCCGACTAATTGAATCGATATGTCAAACTCATTTTGACAATTGTGACCAATTAATTTTGTAACGACAATTTGAAATACGATACAATCGATTGACGAATTGAAAGAATTTTAGGACATCGAGAATAAATAGGCTTTGGAATATCGATTCTAGCCTTCAAAAGTTTGTCGTCTTCTTCTACCTCCATGAAAAGTTTGTACATTTTGCAGGGAAAACCTAGAAAAGAAGAGAAAAATATTTATTAGTAGATAGCACAATACTTCACTCAAACTTTTTCGGGCACAAAGTTATCACCGAAGTGTCTTCAAAGGGTAATTTAATTTAATCTTCTCAAGATAGTTAAAATCAAAATCAAATTATTTTTATTTCAGGAATACACCCATATAAAAATTAAACTGTAGAATTTACACCAGATAATAAGAAACCAAAATCTAGGTATAAACAATAGTTAAGATAAAGCTCAAAGAAATTCATTGACTGCCTTGTTGGTCTAGTGGTCGCAAGCGCTACTGCTGAGAGGTCCTGTGTTCGATTCCCGGGTCGGGCAAAATGGTATTGGGTTTTCCCATGAGGAATTTCTCAGTAGCAGCTCGGAGTCTTGATTTCCAGCTCGCCACTTATTACATGGTACTTAAACGTAACTGAAACTGGCGAAATGTGGGTGTACTAAAAGTATACCTCTGCCTAACTCTTCGGGGATTACAGACGTGATGTTATGTTAGCAAGAAATACTTGACTGTTTAAGTTTGACCAGCAACATTGACCACAACCTAAAAACATTAAGCTTTATATAAGTACCACAAAATGTTCTCGTACCGTTTGCAAATAACTGTAGACCGCAGCTTGTGGGTCAGAGATCAAGAATTTTTATTTGAAATGATTTGGGTCTAAAATATTTGCGCGCGATACCTACGTGTTTGGAATAATAAATAGGCTGTTTAAGATTAAGACCTTATTATTGATCAAGTTTGTGGCGAAATTCGTGTTTTGTGACAGTTTCCATAATTTAAATATCTGTTTTCTAGCAAACTATTCAAGCTAGCGTCTCTGGAGAATTATAATTATCTTCGAAGACAAGACTTTTTAGTTTTTCATATTTCCACAGCCACATTTTTATTTGTAAAACCGGTCTTCAAGGCATTCCATTATAAACAAACAGTAATAAATGTGTACACAGTAATAGTATAAGGGACTAATATTGAAACTTTCTCAGCAAAGCAGTTACTACTGCTTTCTCGAGCGTCGTCGCGAGTAAAAGCTAGTGTTGAGTTATTACGTCATTTTATTTTGCCCAATGTCTCGGTACTAGGCCGCTGTGACGTCACAGCGAGGAATTTTAGAATTTTTATCACTGGGTGCGTTTTTCATTGAGTTAGTCGAGAATAATGTGAGTTTTAAACGATTTATTTAGGTTCAGACGGGAACGCTTGTAGCGAAGGTATAGGTATATTGTACGGTCAGCAATGTAGCCGCAGATAAATTAAAGAAATTGCTATCACTTTCAACGAGCTTCTGTCTTAGTAAATTACAGCATAATTGTAATTTTTCAATAGATTAATTATATTATTATAACAGGAAGTTAGGTGCTTTTTGTATTTTGTAGTTGCCCGGAGTTTGGATTTGTGACATGCTATACGTTCTACTTGTGCTGACCGTACACTGTAGAGCGACGGAATGGTATTTTGTCACATGTAAAAGGAGTTGATATATGATACTACTTATTGTACCTACGTTATGGCTGATTTCACCAATGAAACTGAACGCGATCAGCAAATAAACCACGTTTAAGGACTGTCAGTGTCATTATTTTCTTTGGAATAATGACACTGACAGCTTTTGAACGCAGTTTAGATGTGCTGATTGCGTTCAATTTCATTGGTGAAATTGGTACTTAGAAAGCTACGAGTATTTGTTTGTATTTATCATTACAAAACTCGATCGCGTATCTCCTACAAAATTAGCGGGAAATTAAAGAAAAAAAAAATGTTTATTCTGCACAAACAAAAGGCACGTTACCAAAAAAAAAAAAACAAAAAACTTTGACAACTTTGTTCATTGCTCGATGTCAGGTGACCGGAAACTTTTGAGTGACCATTTTGGTTCCTTATTGATCGGTGAACCGGTAAAGGCCATCGTGTCAACTGGACACCTCCAAAAAAGAGCATTCAATTAGTTCTCAGATTCTGGTTTTTTCGTCTCTTAATTACAGTGAAAAATTATCTTTATAATTGAGTAGCTAATATGCCTATTATTTTTATATCACAAGGTGACGCGCTTGACTTGTGGTAACCAAGGGCATGTACAAAGACGCTGTGAATGTGTGCGTGAAGACGAGTAGCGTCATCACATAACACACACATACTTCTGACTTCGCCATTGTCTCGGACGGTACCGAGAGCTCCTGCGCTTACAAACACATTCACAGCGTGTTTGTACACTTGGTAACCACAAAAGAGATAAAATACGACTATGACAGGCCTATTGGTCTAGTGGTTAGTGACCCTGACTGCAAAGCCGGAGGTCGTGGGTTCGATTCCCACCCAGGACAAACTTTGTGTGATGAGCATAATGTTTGTTCTGTGTCTGGGTGTAATTTATCTATAATATGTATGTATTTATAAATTATATAAGTATGTATATCAGTTGTCTGGTTACCATAACACAAGCTCTGCTTAACTTGGGATCAGATGGCCGTGTGTGAGTTGTCCCAAGATATTTATATACTGTAAGTACCTGTTTGTAACTTGTGATATTTGTAAGGCCAAAGCTAGGTTTGCCAGTTTATTCTGTAAAAATCTCAGCGTGAAAACCAACGTGAAGTGAGCTTGAAGTGTGTCAATAGCGTCAAGCAACGATAGCCGACTTTTTTTAATGATTTTAAACTGAAGATCACGTCTAAACGAGTAGTGATTTGAAAAAAAAATATATGTTAAATAAGAGCATCTCCCTAATAACTTAATTTGTGAATATTTTAGATTATGACTATATTACATAGTGTAATTAATTTGTAAAGTTATGTCTAATGCGGATAAAAAACTAAGAACCACCCAAAAACTGTCAAGCGTATTTTTATGAAACCTGTACCATTTTAAAGATGATTTAAATATTTTATAGTATACGTTTTAATATCATAGCTTTTGTTTTATGTATAATAAGTTAACAATGCGTTTAATTTGGGACAACGCTACTTGATGGGCATATTACTGGGTGGACGTATGATGCGTTGCGCGAGCTCAGCACAGAACACGCAAGCTATGCACTCAAGGCCGTTGGCATATATCTGCGTCTTATAGCATCAGCAGTGCTATTCTCTAAAAGACAAGTTCATGGCTGTAAGCTACGACGAGCTCGTCGTCGAGGCAGCCTTGAGTTCGACCGAGCGTGTAGCGCTGATTCAAACCGTATTCAATAGCGTGGTTATGGTCGTCGACGAACGGACGGCTGTAGTCTCCCGTCGCTGTTTCGTAGACGAATTAAGGGCTTGAAACAAATTCTTTAAGTCATAATGGATCAATCTCGACTGAGAGTTTTATGGCTTTAAAATATATAATAGAGGCCTATCTTTATGTATTATAAGGAATAGAGTAAAACTATAAACCAATTTTATAATTGTAACAGTTTATTGCCATATTACTATTACATTTTAAGGCTGAATGACGATTCCTTTGCCTATTTTGAGCACGCGACACGCAGATGAATGTAAACAAAACAAAACACTTCACTCGTAATCTGTGACTCCGTGCTTCACTCGTAACAACCCGACCTAAAAAGGTCCGAAAACCACTTGAATTCTAGTTTGAAAACTTTTAAAATGTGTATTACATGTAAATTATTTGTATCAGCGATTGCTGCATGTAAGTTCTGTGATTAACAGGATAAAATACCGACCGTAGTGAAATGTGAGTATTATATTATTATGTTATTTTCCTCTTGGTTAAACCACTGGAACGAACTCGCGGACGCATAAATATATGGAGTTACGTCATCTTCTAAAAAGCCTGTAAATATGGATAAACTCTTTATCACGGTATATTGTTTTAAATTTACTTATTTGTTTCGCATATCGAGCTTTCTTCAATTCATCACTTTTTCAAGCTTCATCTAATAAATGTAGCTTTATAATTAACCAAGCTGCCATTTTTTCCAATAAGTATTAAAAAGGATTGAAAAATTTCAATACGGTTTATTATTTTTGTCAAGAGTACGCCCGAATATTGTAGCTTTTGGATTTGACAGTTAGAAGCGAGGCTGTGGGCGAGCTCGTAAGCGCCTTCGTCGCTGTTTTTTCTTAAGGAATACCAAAATGTAAGAAGAACTGTCATTACTGTCAATTTGTCCGCTGTTGGGTAGTTTTAACTCACGGCCGTCACAGCCTTGAGCGCTAGTGTAGCTTTAGGCAGCTTAGTGAATACTAAACTGAGTTTCACCGCTGCGGCAGCGCTGCAACACAAGGCTGTATCCTTAGAGAATAGCATTGCAGATCATCAGGTGAAAAGACCTTCAAGTTCAGTTCGCCTAAGTTTTTACGCTGAGATTTTTATTACGATTAGTATTCTAAAGTAGATACATAGCTACCTATCCAGCAGTAGAGAACGATATACAAAAATTGGCATATTTTCAATACTTAGATAGATAGACAGAATACTCACAACTACAACTACAACACAACACACACACACCAACACTAACAACAACACACTACAACAACTACAACTACTTAGAAATTCTATTATATAAGAACTGGGGTGTTTCCACTGGACTGGAAACATAGAACAATGATGACAAAACTGAAAAATCTCCCAAACTACAGCATTACGATTTTTAAGTGACTAAATTATCCACCTACTGATATCAATAAGATTCTATATCTGTGATTCGGTCACAGTGCAATGAGAAAACTTTAATAACTTGGCTCTGTATCCACAACGTCCGATTTCTATGAGGTTATCATCATCTGCCTAGCCTTTTCCCAACTATATTGGGGTCGGCTTCCAGTCAAACCGGATGCAGCTGAATACCAGTATTTTACATGGAGCGACTGCCTATCTGACCTCCACAACCCAGTTACTGGGTAATACGATACCCCTTGGTAAGACTGGTTGTCAGACTCGGGCTTCTGACGACCCGTAACGACTGTCAAAGATACACGAATGACAGCCGGGACCAATGGCTTAACGTGCTTTCCGAGGCACGGAGGGGTCTTGATATGTAAAGATGGTTACCCATCCACGAACCAACCGCGGCAAGCGCAGCTTAACCTGATCGATTGACCCGTGCGGCTGTTATTTCTTAGCCACAAGCCCCTCATATTTCTTGTTCTATGAGGTTATAAATGACACAAATCCCGCACACAAAATTCTCATAGGGTTTTCTTAGCAACAGAATGCAGGTACAATGTCTTTAGAAATCAGCCCTAGTTACTGTTTACAACAGCAACTTTGGCACTATCTCAATACCATTCATGAATGTTGGTAAGTCCCATGGGATTTAGCAACACGGAACTGCTTTACAAAGCCTAAAGAAAATAGCCCTACTTAGGCTACTGTCCCACCGCTGACGAGCAAGCGACTTTCTCAACGATTTTCTCGCTCAAGAAATGTACAATAGATGTAGCTGCCGTGTCAATAAAAGAGATGCATATATTCATAGTTGATCGCTGACAGTTCACCGGAAAAGACCCTCTCTCCAATAGTTTGTCTCTCGCTATATCTATGAAGTATGCATGTTTGTTAAGAAGCATTATAAAGGCTTATTTAAAAAGGCAGAGGATGTATACCCTCGAAACCGGCACCCTAATTGCGTAACACACGTATCAAAATGATTTTGAAGCATATTGCTAATCCATTGCTTCATATGTTGGAAAAAATTGTCTACTCAACAACGTTAATAACGCAATGAATGTTGTTGAACTGTCAAAATGAGACCGATTCCTACTGTAAGTGTGTTCCGTAATTGCCCCGCGGCTAGATCCTCCAGGCTTATAATTTAAATGACTTACCAAGACTGCCTAAACATAGTAAAAGCTGTTTAGCCATGTGTGTCCGGATATATAATAAAATTTCAAGTGATCTAAAAACTTCAAATCTGAGATAAAAAAAAAATACATATTTTTACAGCATTAAAGAATCTATTGACGGGAAACATTTTGTAAATATTTACATGCTATGACATAAGCAAAACATGTATGCTCTCTAATGTCTTTAAAACAAATTTATACACAACTAGTGGACCCGGCAGACGTTGTCCTGCCTGCAATGCTATTCTCTAAGGATACAGCCTTGTGTTGCAGCGCTGCCGCAGCGGTGAAACTCAGTTTAGTATTCACTAAGCTGCGTAAAGCTACACTAGCGCTCAAGGCTGTGACGGCCGTGAGTTAAAACTACCCAACAGCGGACAAATTGACAGTAATGACAGTTCTTCTTACATTTTGGTATTCCTTAAGAAAAAACAGCGACGAAGGCGCTTACGAGCTCGCCCACAGCCTCGCTTCTAACTGTCAAATCCAAAAGCTACAATATTCGGGCGTACTCTTGACAAAAATAATAAACCGTATTGAAATTTTTCAATCCTTTTTAATACTTATTTGAAAAAATGGCAGCTTGGTTAATTATAAAGCTACATTTATTAGATGAAGCTTGAAAAAGTGATGAATTGAAGAAAGCTCGATATGCGAAACAAATAAGTAAATTTAAAACAATATACCGTGATAAAGAGTTTATCCATATTTACAGGCTTTTTAGAAGATGACGTAACTCCATATATGCGTCCGCGAGTTCGTTCCAGTGGTTTAACCAAGAGGAAAATAACATAATAATATAATACTCACATTTCACTACGGTCGGTATTTTATCCTGTTAATCACAGAACTTACATGCAGCAATCGCTGATACAAATAATTTACATGTAATACACATTTTAAAAGTTTTCGAACTAGAATTCAAGTGGTTTTCGGACCTTTTTAGGTCGGGTTGTTACGAGTGAAGTGTTTTGTTTTGTTTACATTCATCTGCGTGTCGCGTGCTCAAAATAGGCAAAGGAATCGTCATTCAGCCTTAAAATGTAATAGTAAAATGGCAATAAACTGTTACAATATTATAAAATTGGTTTAAGTATAGTTTTACTCTATTCCTTATAATACATAAAGATAGGCCTCTATTATATATTTTAAAGCCATAAAACTCTCAGTCGAGATTGATCGATTATGACTTAAAGAATTTGTTTCAAGCCCTTAATTCGTAGTACGAAACAGCGACGGGAGACTACAGCCGTCCGTTCGTCGACGACCATAACCACGCTAGTGAATACGGTTTGAATCAGCGCTACACGCTCGGTCGAACTCAAGGCTGTCTCGACGACGAGCTCGTCGTAGCTTACAGCCATGAACTTGTCTTTTAGAGAATAGCACTGCTGAACAGTGCCATCTACCGGGTTCAATTGTGTTTTCAAACCATCCAGGAACCCATTAAAATATATACACAAAGTTTCATCCAAATCGGTCAGGTGACAAAAACACGTACAGAAGAATTATATTTATTATGATGTTTTATGCAAATAAATATTATTTCTATTTATATTATTGTCGCAGTGACAAGAAGAGCTATTAAACACAGTGGGTACTTGTTCAACGACGCACGTTTTTCGGGCAGAACGGCTCACGAGCTCTGTGAGACTCACGCTTGGTCGCATATCAGCGAGTAATCGCTGGTCGCCGTCGCGCACTCGCTGCTCGTTGCTCGCCAACTCGTTTTTAGTGGCTAGCTCTACTAGTCTAGTACTCACTTCTCGTAAATCTCCGGCGGTGGGACAGGTGCCTTACTTCTACAAGTACTTAGTAACTAACATACACTTGTATCACTGGCCTGTGACCTCGATCGTGTTAGGTTAAGCACGTGTTGTTGTACTGCATAATCTGCGCCTGTTCGCTTTAGTAGATAATTAGTCTGTGGCGATATCGGCCTATCTCAACTGGGATTATGTTACTAGTGTAGAGAAGTTTTCTGTGCATACTTTCGATTGTTTATATTTTAAACTGTGGAGGGAACGAGCCAAATTAACCATTTTTTTCCTATACATTGTTCGTCGTTGACATAATCTGTGACAGATTGTGTCAAAGTGACATTCGGTGATTGCATATTTTATTAAACTTTTAATTTTTAACACTCCGTTTGTTAGCCTACTCTTACATACATTATGTACCTGCCTAGTGCGTGACATTGGCGAAATCGAGGTGGCTTCTTTAGGAAATCCACAATATTTGTTTGTAATGAATTGTCAACTACTTACATCATTATTTTAATCAACACTAAATTCAACTCACGTGTAACGATACTAAACTTCAATCTTTAAAGCGTTAACGACGGCAAAAAGTAGTTTCGTCAGAAGTCAGGAATGGTCTCTAATAAATATGAAGCAGGCATGATTTAATCTACCATTTGAAATTCTATCGCCCATCGAAGGTCTTTGCAGACTGACAAAATAACAAAATGTGCCGTCACGAACATCTAAATACCTTACAGTTACGCAACAAGATAAAAAGCGTTTATCTCGTGAAATAAAAATTGCAACTTTGAGAAAAGACCTATTTCATAATAGTATGGTTTGGTGAAAACCATGTTGGTAACACCATAAAATTAATATCTATCAATACTTTAGGAGAAAATCGTTTTTGAATCATGCGTACCTAAATGTAAGGTGTTTATATTCGTGACTGTTCCTACCTACCTACAATTTGTAGAAACACATAATTTGTATTATGTACTAACTCGCGTAAACATCGACCTTTATCCAACAAAAGAATATTACAAAGAAAAGGTAAAATATTACCATAACTAAGCGACGAACATTTACAGACTCATGCTTGGAATTTAACACTAATGATGGTTGACGTTCCAATATTAAAATTCCCGCGTTTACTGTTTTCAAATATTTTCTTAGAACTATAGAATATTCTAAATTCTAGAAGTATTGAAGTATTCGGTAATCATTTACAAGGATCTTTTGGCGCGCAGCCAAAATCACAACTAACGCATTGTTTTTAGGGTTCCGTACCTCAAAAGGAAAATACGGAACCCATAAATTATTACTTCATTGTCTGTCCGTCTAGCTGTCTTTAAATACCCTTTTTCTCAGAAACACGTGGAGGTATCAAGTTGAAATTAATATCAAATACGTAGGTCACACTACAGTCCCTTAGAGATCTAAAAAAATCAAGCTTCTAAGTCAACGCAATAAAAAAATACGGCCATTTATGCGACATATTTTGATACTCCTAAATAAATCTAAACCGAGCACCGGGTACTTCCCGTTGACGTAGAATCATGAAACTTGGCAAGAAGCAAGGTCTCACAGCAGAAGTAAAGGAAAATGTCCGAAAATCGTTAATTTGTAGTTTTATCATATAAAAAAAGTAAAGGAAAATGTCCGAAAATCGTTAATTTGTAGTTTTATCATATAAAAAAAAATGTGATTACAAATTTACATTTGCAATTGGAGAATTTATTGACCGTGCGTGACGTGTATCGATGTGTGGGAGAATAAGTTTTTTGAACATTCATCCCAACTACGGGACCCTTCATTGTGCGTAGTCCTACACGCACTTTGCCGCTTGTTTTAAATACAATCTCACAAATATTTACCAACAGCGCCTCCTGACAATGTCACTAAAGTGCCAGAAAATCCTTGTAACACTGGCACTGTAAAATGTATGTAAATTAGTCATTAATTTACATACGTTTTCCAGTGGCAGTGTTACGGTGTTGACGAAGGCAACAGAAAAATATGACAGCTCTTGAAGTAATTTATTACAACTAATCAGAGCGAGTTAAATTGACGTTAAGCAATAATGTCAAACATTTTTATCCAATGAAAATATAATAGTAAATTCTATTGGCGCCGGTCTTAAATATTGTATTATAGAACCCAACTTTTAAATGATTTATAATGGGATTTTCATTTGTGTTCATTGTATGAAGCACCTTTTAGAAAGATAAATAGCAATAAGTCTAGCCAAAGTAGCTGTGTTATTTGATAAATAAACTAATCGGTTGCTGTAAACATCGATAAGACAGTTGGTCAATCGATGTGATTCTGTTGAACCTGTCAATTAGTTATTTCACACCTCAAACAAAATATTTATAGTATGGAAACTGACTTAATCACTGTTTCTTACGCAATAAGGTATTTGTTATGGCCTGCACCCTGATTGCGTAACACACTTACAGTAGGAATCCGATTCATTTTGACAGTTCAACAACATTCATTGCGTTATTACTTTGTTGAGCAGACAAATTTTTCGAACAAATGAAGCAATGGATTAGCAATATGCTTCAAAGTCATTGAGACTATGATTGATAGTGTGTTATGCAATTAGGGTGCTGGCCAGCCCGACTTACATATCTGGTTTTTAGAAACCTGATTTATTTTGCTGATAGGATGCTCAAAGAAATACACATACCGGTAGTAAATGTGGTTCAAAAGCCTAACGCAAATTAAACCTACACCCTAATTGCGTAACATATTATTAAATCACAATTTGAAGCATATTGCTAATCCATTGCTTCATATGTTTGAAAAATTTGTCTGCTCAACAACGTTAATAACGCAATGAATGTTGTTGAACTGTCAAAATGAAACCGATTCCTACTGTAAGTGTTTTACGCAATTACCCCGCTGTTCTATGGGATTTTTAATGAGAATACGTTTTAAACTGCTTTGCAGTTTGGCAGAGGTAATATATCTTGTAAAACATTAGTTCTGTGAATAAACACTTTTTCATTTTTCATTTCATTTTTAACTAGCTTCTGTAAGCTTCTGTTCAAAATTGAATAGTGTAAAAGTTTATGCCGCGGCCGTTTTGAAAGTTTCGCAGGAATGTAAGTTAGAAGATTTTTTTTTTCTTTCAAGTTGCCAAACTGTCTTTTTTACGATTCTGTATTGATGCGTAGGTTATTCTGATCTCAGAGAAAATGTGTATGAACGACAAGTAAAATTCAAATAGAGAAGCTATTTGGTAAATATTCTCTCTAAAAAGTCGCATAGAATAGGAGGTTTAGTTTGTTCACAAATTCACGTTTAGGGCTTGGGCCACATTTGCTGCCGCGGAGTGTACTGGGAGATATTCAGATTACGTAGGACGATTAAATAACAAACAGAATGGATGACAAATCATCGTCTTGTAAAACTATTCCATGGATTTTTACCATCATTTTCGAAATGAGTACAAAAATGAGTACTTAGGCCTCGCGGACTGCACCTGTCTATAACATCGATAACGACCTAGTAATGAGTTATCATTCGTGAGGTTCTAAAGCAAGGGCATTTCAATACTGGCAACCATCTTAAACTTGACCATAAACTAAAATGATGATTCAAACCGACATTCGAAGATTCTTTCTAATTTTAAACTACTAAATCTCGAGTGTTTGACTGACTTAAACATGTGGTACTACAGATGTACTCCTAATAATGAACGAAGCATTATACTAATGTCTAATGGGCACGTGCGCGTTGTACGCTTTGAACGTAGTACAGTCAGCCGCAGTCCATGGTAACAATTTGACATTGACAGCGCCTTTATTACCTAGCAGTAGAGCAGGTTTTCATAGTTCAAGTCTTACCAATGACTTGCGGTTGACAGTACCAATTGAAGGTGAATGGTAAGGTAAGCAACCACTTACGGATGTGCTTTGAACTTAGGAAGTTATGGAAAAAGTTTTGACCGTTATAAAAGTTTATTTTTTGGCCAGTAAGAGAACACACAAAACATATTTTTAGAAGCGTTATTAATAAAAGTTTTATGGCTGCGTTCCTTTTTCGCAGGTGTGTAATGGAGTTAAAAACCGAAAGCTCGTCATAGGTGGCAGCACTTTTGTCCGTCTTTAAACCGCCATTGTTGTTTATGTGTTCACTGTTGTGTCAATTACAAAATATAAGAAAACAGGACAAAAATGTCTACGAATCTGTCTTCAGCTGACGAGTTGACTGGTTTGAATTTCGTAAATGAAAAAATAGAGGGTGCAGCAGTCTTCCTCAGCCTTTTATAGATATTTTCATCACCTAGAATAGACAAAAAGGATCTATCTGTGTGCGAAACATTCTAAATAACTATCAGATTCAGTGCAGGTTATGTGTTAATATTAGGCAGTAGGTAGTTTGGTATGAGGGTATTAAATACAACGCAACATAGCGAATGCTGCTTAGATGCTACTGAGACATTATTAAATTTTGGTCGGTTCAAAGATAATCTTATCACAAACCCTTAAATAATGCATTTATATAAATACCCACAAGTGCCTGTAACGAAAACACGCTTAGTTCTCTCTTTTCTGACAAAAAGCATCACCTGTGTACGAATTTCCCTGATAAAAGTCTTCAGGTTTAAAATGGATAGCACATAACCTCGACGTATTATTGAGATTACAATTTTTTCTTCGGAGAATCTGATCTCCCACAGTTTTCTTCTTTTAACATCTTTGGGGAATACATAGGTCCCCGAATTTTTGCAGTCAACGGCTGCGCAACGGGGCATATTAATTATTTATGAGTAAAAGAAGTTGACTGTTTACAAAAAAAAATGTATGGGTATTGACAGCTAGCTGTCAAAATTTAAGACGGACAATGGTGGCGACATCTGCAGTGGGCAAGTGGCAGTTTTTATCCTCATTCTTGAATCACTTTTATTTTTATAATAATCTTTTGATGTAAATCATCTCTCATAAAAAGCTATTGCGTAGGTATTCATAGGTTTTTTGATAACTTATAATATCATTAAAACGTTACCCTACGACTGCTGACGTGGGTATAAAATTTATTGAAATTTTGTTGTTTTTTTCGTTGCTAAAATATTAGTGTATGTGTGTGGGTGTACTATAGGTACACCTCTGCCTAACCCTTCGGGGAAACAAGGCGTGATGTTATGATGTTATGTATGCTAAAATATTAGTTTAGTTTTTAACATGGCCATGGTCCTTATTTTCCCTAACTCCGGTCTGGTCATCAGGTCATCATCAATCTCCTGTCCTTATCCCAATTTATTTGGGGTCGGCGCAACATGGCTTTTTCTCACAAACTTCTCTATTAGTCGTCATCTCGGTAGTCACCCCCTTTCTAGCCATATCATTTTTCAAACAGTCTATCCACCGCTTCTTCAGTCTTCCCTTACTCTTATAGCAATCCACATTTATACTCAAAACTTTCCTCCCGACATTTTCCTCATTCCTCCGCATCTCATGCCCATACCATGACATCAGATTCCCACAAAACTTGTCAGTCACCGGTGTCAGTTTCAGACTTCCTCATATCTATTCATTTCTTATTCTGTCCATCATTAAGTACCTACATTCTTTTAATGAGAAAGTGAAGGTGATCCCAATATGGTACGGTACATCAAGATTTTAATAGTAAACCAGTTTCTATTCAATGGAGAATGGCTCGATATGGTAAAGCAATGAGGTTTAATTAAAATGATTAAGATAAGCTTGTTTGTCCGGCCAGAATAATGGAAGAGAAAGTTGATAGTGTAGCCCTTTCATAGCTGGTATTAAGGTAGATAGATTATGATGTTGATTCCTTCATAAATTTTAATTAACTAAGGGCGAATTTCACCGATTAAACTGAACGCGATCAGAACTTAAACCAAGTTTAAGGGCTGTCAGTGTCATTATTTTCTGTGGAATATTGCCGAATTATATTGTGGAATATTTTTTTTTTTTTTTTTTTGATATTTCTCGGGACCCCAGGGTCCCGGACCTTTAGAAGGCATATGAGGGGCCGAAGCCAACTCGCAGAGGCCCGTTAGACGCTTTCAATGGAAATGAGGCACTAACCGACGATTATCCCTGTGCGTACTATGCAAGTGCACCCAAGGACAACCCCCGGATGGTGTAGGACTATTGCAGAATATGGAGACTAAATATTTATTATATTATTTATTGTTTATTTATTTTAATTTTGGCCGTTTTGCGTGGATGTGACGCATATTTTCACCCAACTTGTTTCTTTTGTGTTTGTGTTCTTTTTTTGCGTCATGTTAACTGCTAATAAACGTATTTTCTTTCTTTTTTTCTCTGGAACGTGGTTTAGATGTGCTGATCGTGTTCAGTTTCATTGGTGAATTTCGCACTTAGTAAGGATTTCACGAATCGAGCTGAATGCGATCAGTACTTCTAAGCCGCGATCAAGAGCTGTCAGTCTCAATATTCTACAACAATTCTGACACTTACAGCTCTTGAACGAGTTTAGATATACTGAACGCGTTCAATTACATTGGTGAAATTCGCCTTACAGCGAAGAAGTTGCCGAGGTGGGTCCGTGGATGGGTGACCATCCATTTCATACCGAGAACCCACCGTTGCTCGGAAAGCACGTTATGCCGTTGGTCCCGGCTGTCATTCGTGGATCTTTGACAGTCGTTATAGGTAGACAGAAGTCCGAAAGTGTAACAAAAGTCTTTGTCTTATTATGGGAGTATCGTGCTACCCAGTAAAGGTTGTGAAGGCAGTTGCTCCATGTAAAATACTGGTATTCAGCTGCACCCGATGAGACTGGAAGCCGACCCCAACATTGTTGTGAAAATGCGAGCATAATATGACTGAAGCGAAGTCGAAGTGTTTGGGAAGTTCAAGGCATTGGCACCAATGTTTGTGTCCAGATCATTCGCAGCATTGTTTATATAATTCCTTTGTTCTGTAGGAATGTTGGTTCATAAATCTTAATTGTTCTCAGATGAGCGTAACCACACATGCTTCTTACAGCCGAATTGTTTCGTGTTGATTGTGGCCCGAACCGCATTTATTGCGACGTCATTTTGGCGACTAAAAACAACGTGAAAAGCTCTGTATTTATGGTTGTCTCGCCCCACCCGTAGAGTACGTCACACTACAAAAATATTTTTAATACGAACGCTAGACGAAATAATTTACAACTCATTTTGCAAGCTCGGTAACTAAATGTAATGTTCTTGGCAATGTATCAAAGAAAGTAAAAAAAAACCGTGATTGCGCGAAAACTGACCGTATCATAGACAAGACATGCGACACTTATTTTTAGATATCACAATCTAATAGGATAGTGAAAAATTAATAATGATTTTTCATTCATAAACAAATAGATCGATAAATCAAATTCGGCCCAGAAATGTCAACACCATAAATATTACATAGACGATTCTATTTTCAAATTTTGTTTATAAAGGTCATTTCCGGTTTCTGCGCATAGACAAACGATATGATGAAAATATGTCAAACTTTATGACATTTTCATAGGTGCTGGGTTTTCACAAAATAAGAAACTAGTGTATAACTTTATAACCTATCAGGACACAATATTTATCTTACATCTATGTATTAATCGATCTCTGTTTGTAATAAGATAACCGTTAGATAGCAATGTTTTACTTTAATTTCCGTGTTTTGATAAAACTGGTTGGTATTTTTACTAATCTGAACACTGCCTACTTAAGTACATAACTACATGAAATGAGTAGATTTTAGAAAAAGTGACAACAGCTAGATTCTTTCCGAAAAACGTACATTTTTAGACGTCAGACGTCAAACTGAAAATGTTTGAATATCGAATATGAAATTAATATCGGTATAGACCCACAGCTTCATAAATCAAGATAATAAACAGTCCCAAGGTCATCTGAGACCTTTCGCCATATTGTTGTCATCTTTCATCTGTCAAACAATTCCAGTATTTTGGGGTCATTTGGTCATTTGCATGGTTTGGTTCTCTATGCTACTCGCCCAAGAGAAGTTGTTACGTTTGGTTCAAATAATGTTAAGTCTATTATGTACTATTTGAATCGCATCCACAATCAATCTGCCTGCCTTTTTCCAACTAAGTTGGGGTAGGCTTCCAGTTTAACCAGATTCAGATAAATTATATTTTTCCTACTCTCAAGTACTCTAGCAGTTGTTTCATAGTATGTATATTCTGTTAGATATTCTTGTCACATAGTTGTTAATATATTATGTTAACAATACACTGTAACCTTCTTTATGTACCTATATTATTTATGTTTGTTCAAGTGTTAACTAAATAATTTTATGAAATGCAGACGTTTGTTTCGTTGTGTGATAACATTGTTTTGTAACATTGTGTATAAAGTTAACACTTAGCGGGACACTAAACGCCCACAGTCGTTATATCGATAAAAACTTCTATTCTGTCTCGTTCAGAGTTCCTGAATGGGTTAAATTGTTTGTCCTATAAGGGTACATTCAGTTTAACTGAAATTAATTACTGAGATGAACCAGAATCGCGTGGACGAGAAATTCATTTATAAGATCGTTACGATCACCTATCCCTTTTTTTTTTGGATGGGAAGTCATCAAATGACTTCTCCCACTCGGGGCGGAGCGGGAGGGCGTGTCAGACTTTTACTGACTAAAACCCACCTGTGTTCCTTCTGTTGCCTGTGCCGGGGCTACGGTAACTCTTTCGAATATCCCGCAACCCTGGCTGGCATCGGCCCTAGCTGACCCCTTCAATGGTGCTGACATCTCTTTGAGGCTCGCGTGGAACACTCACGCCTACGGTGGCCGGGAATCGACTGCCAATTCCTGACGCCCAGGGCGTCTCCTGCAGCGACTAGGGGCGTGAGGGTGCAAAAGATAAACGATAAAAGATTTTATTTCTGTAAGTAGGTTTATACAAACACTTTTACACATCAAAGGCAAAGCTTGCCTCTCTCTCACGCGTTCCGCCTCCTCCTTCGCGAGCATTACTGCTTCGCAGAAGGAGGTGATGGCTTTTGGTAAGTCAAAGTCAAAGTCAAAGTCAAAGTTTTTATTTGTAAAACATAGGTGGGTGTAAAAACAGGTGTTGTAAATAAAAATATGTATAGGTACACTATGCTTTGCCGTTGACGGCGTACAAATATCAAAAAAGTAGTATCTAAAATTTCACATATGCAACAAAATTAGAATTATTAAAATTAATGACAAAATCTATCCACGCTAAATGATGACATAAAACTTATCTTAAAATCAAACAAGGTTTTTAAGAACAAGGCCTTATTGAGCTTATGTTGATTGTAAAAATATATACCTACTTTTATATTTTTTTGGTTTAGCCAGCAATAACGAAATTCTAATAACCCTTTACTAGCATCAAGCAATGGAATTGATAATCCTAATTTTGTTAAAGGCCCTAACAAAAGAAAAAACCTTACTTATTCGGTTATAGTATTTTTATCTCACGAAGCGACACGCGCTTTACTTGTGTTTACCATGTGTACAAACACGCTGTGAATGTATGTGTAAGCGCAGGAGCACTCGGTACCGTCCGAGACAATGGCGAAGTCTGAAGTATGTGTGTGTTATGTGATGACGCTACTCGTCTTCACGCACACATTCACAGCATGTTTGACATGCCCTTGATTACCACGAGTAAAGCGCGCGTCGCTTCGTGAGATAAATGTAGGTACTATACCTAACCGAATTAGTACCATTTTTAACTCTAAGCGTGCAGACTACGAGGCAAATCATCAGTCATGCACAAAAAAAACTGTCAAAAATAAATTAAAAACAAAATAAATTTAAAAAATTCTTTCTACAATTCCGACAGCATGACAGGAAAATAATCAAATTCCAGACGATAACACTGAATGTTTCTAGGAATTGTCTATAAAAAGTCTGAACATAATCGATGGTGTCGAATTATTCTGTAGTGTGAGCGTGTCTGGTTCTAAGAACTATGGTAACACTGCACTGTTGACTGTAGGCGAGTTTGTCATGCGGACGGAACAAGCGATAGGGCTGGAGTTTTATCAATATTTTTTGCTTTTTGAGATAGCTAATAAAATCATATAATTTTATAATAACATGCTGCAAGTCTTTTTACATCGTTCTCACATATGTGATTATAAATTCAACATTAATGATGTAACTAATATTTTGTAACAATATAACTTCTGTGTCCATAGAGTATCCTGCCCGTTCTTCTCCATAGGAACATAAGTAATACGCTTTGGAATAGGCAACTAGCTTCATTTTTCTGACAATTGTCCGACCCCTTGACAATAAAAAAAATGCCTGTAATTGGTTTATTTGAAATAAATAGTTTGAGCTTGAATAATAAGCTGAATTTGAAGAGAAGTTTCTGTTTTTGAAGGAAGTCTTCGTTTGATATACCACTTAAAAGACATAAAATCTATTTAGTTTAATATACCATACATGCAGCATGCAAGCATAAACTGACAGCAGGTCGACGGAGCCCCGCTTTATTTTCGGTCGAAAATCACATTGTAATGTCTTGGGGCCATTTACTGAGAAACGTTCTACACTTCAGGCAACGCGTTATTTAATTATTGCAAATTCTTCAAGAAGCTCAATAAAATTCGAGATGTTTCTCTAAGTTTTAACAGTCACTACTCATACCATTTTAAGATAAGGCACAAAATCCACAAATCCAGACTTCGGGGCTGCTACTGATAAATACCAGATGGAAAACCCAATGACACTGCGCGACATGTGAATCATCACCAACGAGCCAGCCCTGATAATGTCGGGCAATGAAATCGTTGAAGCGTATCGGGATAGTCGAGATGCATCGATTCCTCATTTTATTCGGTCATCGCCCGCGCTGTGTTGCGCTTGCGCGGCGCAACTCCTAATGGAAAATCCAACACTATATTTCGTTGGTTGATAAACTTCCTGTTTTTCGTGGAAAATGTGTTAACCTAAACAACGGTATTTAAAGCGAATTTTTCCATGCATGCGGCTTTTGCTTAAAATGTGGAAAAAGATAACAGTTGGATTCTTTTCATATTATATATATATACTAGCTTTTGCCGGCGACTTCATCCGCGTGTAATTTCTTGTCTATACATATGTACATCATCATCATCTGCCTAGCCTTTTCGTAATTA
The DNA here is from genome assembly GCA_947568875.1 of Fissipunctia ypsillon. Taxonomy (NCBI): domain Eukaryota; kingdom Metazoa; phylum Arthropoda; class Insecta; order Lepidoptera; family Noctuidae; genus Fissipunctia; species Fissipunctia ypsillon. The sequence continues at coordinate 3,432,395 of OX387665.1, read as the reverse complement.
TGTTGGGGTCATACATACAAATAAATAAAATGTAAGTGTCTGTTTGTAATGTCAAAATAACAACTTTTTACTAAAAGCATATGAAAGTATTTACGATACTTACGAGTATAACAATAATTTTTAACATTTTGGTCTGCCTGTCTGTCTGTTTGTTCCAGCTAATCTCCAAAACGGCTGACCGATTTTGACGGGACTTTGACTGGCAGATGTTACAAGGAGTAGCTTAGGCTACTTTTCGTTTAGAAAAATAATGAGGGTTCCGCGCAACAAAAAATTAAAATCCATGCAAAATAATAACTCTGAAACTACCAGTCGGATTTGAAGAAAAATTCTTTTAGCATTTGGTAGCCCAATTCTCGAGGATAGTTATAGGCTATTTAACATCACGCTACGACCCTTAGGAGCCGAGAAAAAAGACAAAACGCTAAGCGAAAACGAAGTAATAGCGCAGGCGGGCGATGCAACGCGGCGGGTCGAGGTCGAGGGAGGTTTATTAAAATGTGGCTATCTTACGACTTCCACGCGAACGAAGTCGCGGGGCACAGCTAGTTTTAACATAAATATAATTATGACACTCGGAAATACTGTAGCTTCCCATTAGTGAAAGAGTTTTCGGAGTCGGATCAGTAGTTCCGAAGATTATCCGCTACATACAAACTCACAAATACCTCTTAAAATGTAATAAACTATAGATTTACTCCGGGGTCCGAGACTGATGTATAATTTCATGGGACACGCAGATTTTATTGTTATGGCAAGTTTAGTCTAGCTAGTCGATCTTTATTTGATTAAATCTTGGTTTGAAGTAACAGAAAGTGTAGTACACATGTCTTGAATAACAACTGCCCTTATTATGCCGTTTTAGTAAACTATGAATGAACGATAGTAATGTAGTTTTTTTATATCACGAAGCGATACGCGCTTACTTGTGGTGACCAAGTGTACAAACACGCTGTGAATGTGTGCGTGAAGACGAGTAGCGTCAGCACATAACACACACACGCACTTCCGACTTCGCCATTGTCGGGGACGGTACCGAGAGCTCCTGTACACACACACACATTCACAGCGTGTTTGTACACGTAACGAAATTTAAAGCACGTGTCGCTACGTGACGTAAAAATACTGTATATCTTGACGCTTACATTGAAAGTTGACCTCTCAGCCTTTCCAATGCTGCAATGAAATCATTCTTAACTTTTATTATTTTTGAGAAATACCTACGAAAATTAAGATAATCTCAGTTAAGGAGAAAGCGCCAGGGTAACCCGCGAAATTTAAATATTCTTACGTTTTTTGCAATTTGCAGGTCAGTATTAGGTTGTATGTTGATTAAAATATGCTTCGCGACCGTAACAAATATGTATTTACAGAATTACAATTATTAAAGTCATACAATAATACAACTCTCTTAAGACCAAGTAATTCTATTGAATGACTATTTCATGAAATCTTAACATTTCAGGATTAGGACTAACTTAAAGAATTGTATTACTGATTCTAATGATTATAATTCTATAAATACATATATGTTACAGTCGTGAATCATACTTTAATCAACATACACCCTGACACTGAGCTGCAAATTGCAAAAATCGTAAGAAAATTAGAATTTCGCGGGCTACCTTAGCGCTTCCCCCTTAATCTTCTCTAATTTGATCGTTGCTATACTAAAGTGTTCGCTTATTTAAAGCATGTTACTAGAATACAAAGTTCACAATACATCGTTACCCAGTGGATGTTACACTTTTAAGGTTGGTAACTAAAAATAGGTCTGTAATTTTAATTTAATAGACGCTAATAACAGTATTATAGCTGGGCTGCTTTTAACGAAGTCAGTAGATATAGCTACCGTTATTAATAACGTTATGACGCAATTTTTTTTTGTTATATATATATTTTTTCGTAAATAAAATCGTGACGTCAAAATTTCCAGGATGATTGACATTTATACAGCGTAGCCCGTGAAACGATGTCCAAAGAAAACATTTAGAAGCCTCTCTCCAAGGGCTTATCGTAAAACAAAAAAGTCTGAAGTCAAGCCAGAATTTCCCTAAATATATTAAAAATCGTCTACTAACTCCTAAACTATACATAATCGCTGAGCACACATGGAGGTGTTTCGGGATGCCCTTGGAGACTCTTCTAAAAATTTTCTTTGGGCGTCGCGTCGTTTCACGAGCCGTCCTATATGTTATTTTATAAGTGTTCGTGAGAAGATACACTTTTGCTACGGTAAAACACGATTATTTATGTAGCAAATGTAATTTCAATATGTGAGAGATTGTTTTTTTTAATAATAAGCTATTTTACGTTTAAAACTTTTACGAGCATTGAATAACATAAATAAAATGGAATCTGGATGTTTGAGAAAACATACACATTTTAGTTAAAACAAACAAAATTAATTTTCCGAAAAACTACACATGATTTCTTTAAAATTTGTGGTATTTAAAATAAATCTAACCACAATGATTTATTTAAAATACCACAATATTGATTCACGTTTGCCTAAATATATTTTATGCGTTCCAATATTTATTTGAACTTGACCTCTTTTCGGAACTAACTGTAAAATTTAATATGACAGACAGTCGTGTTCTAACTAAAATAATTACTTCGTTTAATTTTAACGACATAGTTAGGAGCCAACAGCTTACTCCTGTTTTAGGTTCAACTATCTAGGCCATCAGTTTATGTCTGTGATCTTTGGCACAGATAATAATAATATTAAGATTGCATAACTGTCATAAATGTCAAATTGGATTGACTTTAATGTCACGCCTTGTGAAGCTTGTAGAGCTCGGCAAAGGTATTCTATTATGGAGCCTTCGATTGTCAATGACTATGAGATGCATGGAATTAGTATGTACCTACTATCTTGATGAGATGTCACGTTGTTTTTAATAGACAAGTGGGTCTCGGAATACTTACAGTCAGGCCGTTTTGAGAGAAAGCGTTCTTGAAACCTGTCAGTTTCATACTAGCGAAAATTATGTGAATTATAATAGCAAAAATATTTGTTCTTATCTGACATTGGGGTCATATAAAGGTCGAATGCTGGTACAAAGTTAAATTAATTACTACCATTGCCTTCAAATAAATTTTTAATCATACATTATTTTTGAAGTTGACTTAGTGATCGTAATTTTAATTGGCAACAAAACGAGTTGACGCCACGCATCAGTGTTGCCAAGTTCAAGTACAAAACAATTTTTGACGCTAACTGTTTTGCTACCATCTGACCCCACATGAGAAGGCCTTGGCAACGAATAATGACGAATAGGCCGTAATTAACGCGCTTTAATTGTATAAAAACTAGTTTCCTTTAATTGACTGATCGGCTGATATAGTTCACAGAAATAATAGTGACGCCAGACTATTGGCCGAGATACACGAGGCTAACTTCTCAAGCAATCTAAAGAACTAGCTTCATTTCTATGCTATAGTAAACTAGAAAAAGTTTAATAGGATGGGGTTCTATTTATACAGCTAGTAGCACCATCACTGATTTTTCTATCCTGACTTGCGTGCTTCATGTGAACGGCGAAGCTAGTATTCGATTGGCTAGTGTGCAGCGATTACGCGTTTTGTTTTTCTGACCGCAACCAAGTGTTGTACTGTACTGGCTTAAAATTATCTGGCATCATGTAAACAGCACTAACATTTTTGTGCCAAGCCAGGATAGTAACTAATGTATACCAAGGTTTTAGCTTGCTATCCTAGCTTTAAAAAATAGCCTCGTGTATCTCGGACATTAACTCCACACTAATCTAAAATTTTTTTTAATACCTACTTATTTATGAATTCCTCGTAAAATTATTGATGTATACCTCCTTCTTTATTTATTAAGTCTTAATTTGATTTAAATCAATCAATTTGTATCGAAAGTTTTATTTTTTCCTCAATATTGTATAATTTTGTATCATTTACTGTATGATTTATGTACCTAATTTTAATCTGATATCTATCTATACATACATATTATAAATTAAAATAGCTTTTCATGTCTGTCTGTGTGACAGAGTTGTTCTTCTAAACCTTACAACGGATTTTGTTGCGGTTTCTACCAGAATTTAGAGAATTTATTCCGGATGGTTTATGTGTACAATACATTAATATGAAACTTATGTATAATAAAGAAATCTCCATGTTTTGCCAAGTCTTAAAAACTGTGCGAAAGAGGGGGTAGGGGGTTGAGGGGGAGGGGCGTGTCGCTAGATAATTAACTATAGCTGCTACCAACTTTGTTAAAATGTAGTTCCTTCTCTAGTCTATTCACGATAACTAACCAACTTGCATAAGTACTTTTATAATATAATATAAACATGACTTATAAATATAGAAATATTTCTCATTAAAGTATTTTTATTTATATCAACGCAAGGCCTTAAAAAGGTTTTTTCTCGAAAATTGAAATTGATAGACTACACATAACAACACATAACATCATACCTGTATTCCCCGAAGGGTTAGACAGAGGTGTACCTATAGTACACCCACATGTCGCCAGTTATGTTTAAGTCCCATGCAATATTATATTGTAAATGTGCCCCTTTTATAAATAAACGATTATTATTATTATATTATTATTATTATAATAGGGGGCGAGCCTATTGCCATCAACCGGGCACAAATCCAGACTCCGGGCTGCTACTGAGAAATTCTAGATAGAAAACCCAATAACACTTTGCCCGACCTGGGAATCGAACTCAGGACCTCATGCTTAGCAGTAGCGCTTGCGACCATTAGATCAACGAGGCAGTTGTGCTCATTAAAAACGAAGTGTATCCAACTGCTAATTAGTTGCTAGTCACCACAAAACTATGTAGGTACATTACGGTAATTAATTCATTCCAATACAGATAACCTATCTAATGCCCGAATGCTCAGTGGCACTTCTGATTATCCGTAATTAATGAGGTCTTTAAGAAGTGTGGTTGCTAATTACTTTTACTTGCTAGACACCACACAACTATGTATGTAATTAATTAATGCCAATAACTACTGATCTTGAGGTTAAAATGCTTTTTTTTTTTTTTTTTTGTGGATGGGAAATCATCAAATGACTTCTCCCGCTCTGGGCGGAGCGGGAGGGCGTGTCAGACTTTTACTGACTAAAACCCACCCGTGTTCCTTCTGTTGCCTGTGCCGGGGCCACGGTAACTCTTTCGAACATCCCGCAACCCTAGCTGGCATCGGCCCTAGCGGACCCCGTCAATAGTGCTGACATCTCTTTGAGGCGCGCGTGGAACACGACGCGCCGTCGACTCGGGCCTGGTCCTTACCGGACGGCGAGCTACCCATTGCTCGCCGTCCGCAAGCCCGCGCCTACGGTGGCCGGGAATCGGCTGCCGATTCCCGACGCCCAGGGCGTCTCCTGCGGCGAAGGTTAAAATGCTTGTGGCGCTTCTGATTACCCACTGTAAGGCAGCCTGTCCATTGACGCGGAGCGAGGCAGCGGAGTGGAACGAGGGAGTACCTAATCCGGAGCAGAGTTGCGGACTGTGTCTGTCCATTGATGCGGAGCGAGGTAGCGCGGAGCGGAGTTGCGGACTGTGCGGAGCTAGGTCGAGTTTACGAGACTAGTAACTTGAGTGGACGGCGCTAGCGGCGGCGGCGGGTGATCAGTCCGCGGCCGGGTTTTTACCGCTTCCCCGCTCCGGTTCTTCACACTGCTTCCCGCAAATCTCTCTCCACTGAAGCGAAACGGAGATTTTATGCAATTCCATTGGTTTATATTGACACAGCTCCGTTCCGCTCCGCTCCGCTCCAATGGACAGTCAGCCTAAAAGGTAGGTAAAGGTAAGATATTCATAACGTAACATCACGCATGTCATCCCTGAAGGGGTGTACCCTACCTATTACATCCACATTTCACCAGTTATGTTTAAATCCCATGTAACAGGGGACGAGCCTATTGCTATCAACCGGGCACAAATGCAGACTCCGGGCTGCTACTGAGAAATTTCAGATAACACTCAATAACACTGGCCGACCCGGGACTCGAACCCAGGACCTCATGCTCAGTAGCAGCGCTTGCGACCAAGAGACCAGCGAGGCAGTTAACTTCAATTAAACCATTAACAGGTACTTCCGAATCGTCAAGGACTCGGTCAGTCAGAAAGTTGAAGCTAGGTGCCTATTCCAAATAGTAGATAAGGTACTATGCCTTTGACCTGTACCTATTCAGATGCCATCATCATCTGCCTGCCTTTTACCAACTATGTTGGGGTCGGCTTCCAGTCTATGCGGATGCAGCTGAATACCAGTAATTTACATGGAGCGACTGCCTATCTGACCTCCACAACCCAGTTACTAGGTAATACGATACCCCTTGGTAAGACTGGTTATCAGACTTTCAGGCTTCTAACGACCCGTAACGACTATCAAAATTCCACGAATGACAGCCGGGACCAACGACTTTTGACGTGCTTTCAGAGGTGCGCAGAGGTTTTGGTATGTAAAAATGGTCACCCATCCAAGGAATAACCGCGGCAAGCGTAGCTTAACGTGATCGATCGACCCGTGCGGCTGTTATTACTTAGCCACAAGCCCTTCAGCTACCTATTCAGATACCAGGGGCTAAAAATTATAAGTGCTCAACCGACCTAACAGCATTGGGATCATCGACTTTAAACCACAATGCATTGTACATTTGTGCCCTAAGCGTATGTACCGGTTGATGCAGCTACAATGCATGCAGGGCCACAAAGCACAAGATCGAGGAATAATAGCTGTAATCAATACACAAGCGGAACTCAATGGTGGAATCAGATACAGATCGGAATATATTGATCAATTGGAATGTAAGGATAAAGGAGAGGTCACGTATTTTTAGATTGAGGTGTGCCTTAATGCTCGGGTTACACGAGGCTAGTTTTTAGGGTTCCGTAGTCAACAAGGAACCCTTATAGTTTCGCCATCTCCGTCTGTCTGACTGTCCGAAGCTAAGCTCATAGACTCTTATTACTAGAAAGCTGTAATTTGGCACGGGTATACATATTAATCACTCCGACAAAGTGGAAAACAAAATCTTGAAAAAAAAATTTTTTTAGGATGCCTGCCTTACACGTAATAATGCGCTGAGGATATTGCTGGGTCTGCCTCGGTTTTGCAGTACATCGGGCATGTTTACGGAAGTGCGAATAGATGTCTTTCATGCCATCATGCGCAAATGGTGTGCCTCGATGTTGCGGCGATTAAGGGGTAGCCCTATCAGTATTTTAGCTACACTAGCGGACAAGGTTGATGGAGCATTTATCAGGCACTGGGCTGGCAGACATGTGCGTGCACATGTTCATGTAGCCAATTAATGTTATAATTATTGTCTTTTTTAAGTTATTGTGTTTACTAACTTAGGCTAAGTTCATACTAACACTATATGAATTCCTTGGTCTGCAATAAAACTTTTGAATTTGTAAAGTGGGGATGACTTTTTTTTCTCGTCTATCCCATGGTGTGGGGTGTCGTTGGATATTTGGTTGAAAAATATTGAGGGTGTGTGAAAAACATTTTTCGATTCAGGGATCCGTATGCAAAAAAATAACCTTTAAAGTGCTAATTTTTGTTACAGTCAAGTGGCCCTCCCCCGTCCGCCAGCTAAATGGGTGACAAAATTCACGGCAGTAGTATATATAGGATGACTGGTAATTAGTGACCGATACTTAAACACATGATTTTACACATGATAACAAGCAACTTTTACTATGGCAACAATTTGACAGGCCTGTTGGTCTAGTGGTTAGTGACCCTGACTGCAAAGCCGGACGGAGGTCGTGGGTTCGATTCCCACCCAGGACAAACTTTGTGTGATGAGCATATTGTTTGTTCTGTGTCTGGGTGTAATTTATATATAATATGTATGTATTTATAAATTATATAAGTATGTATATCAGTTGTCTGGTTACCATAACACAAGCTCTGCTTAACATGGGATCAGATGGCCGTGTGTGAGTTGTCCCAAGATATTTATTATTTATTATTATTTATTACCAATCCTGAAATCGCGAAAAAAAAATCAGCTGGTCCCTACATTTTGACGAGATAGGCGAACATAAATGTAAGGAAGAGCTTATTTTTTTTCGCGATTTCAGGATTGGTCCCATAGTAAAAGTTGTTTGTTATCATGAGTACAATCATGTGTTTAAGTATCGGTCACTAATGACCAGTCACGCTATATATAACGAAGTTACAAGAAAAACTATCACAGATAAGTAGGCTTTACAAGTTTACAAGTAATAGTCGGCCAACTTACATTTGCAGTTGGAATTTATGAGAATGTTTTTCAACTACAATGTTAAGTTTGTTCTTAGTATAAATTGATCCTAATTACGGAACCATTCAATGTGCGTGGTCCGACACGTACTTGCATAGTTTTGTACCAGCTACAGGCATGTGTATTTTCATCCTTAAACTATTACACTAGCTTACTACTGTTCTCAATAGCTTACTAGCCTAAAAGTAAGGATAGTTCTGTAGGCTAGAGAAACTAGCTTACTATCACTATCCTGCTATCCTTACTTCAAAAACAATCCTCGTGTAATCTGGCATAAGTGATGTCTAAAACTATTAAAAAGATGTTGAATTTTTTGAAGGTTTGGGGGTGTCGGGGAGAAAAATGTAATACTTTATTTTTATTCGAACTACATATATATTATGTATTACATGTTTTAATTAATTAATTGTGTTATTATCTGCGCATAATGTTCTTCTAGTGCATGCTGTGATTTTCTTTATGTAATAAGGCGCTTAGACTTAAATTAGCAATGTACAAATTGTAAATCAATAGTGTACTCATTGTTGAAGGACCTAATAATATATAGGGTGACTGGTAATTAGTGACCGATACTTAAACACATGATTTTACACATGATAACAAGCAACTTTTACTATGGCACCAATCCTGAAATCGCGAAAAAAAAATCAGCTCTTCCTTACATTTTATGTTCGCATAACTCGTCAAAATGTAGGGACCAGCTGATTTTTTTTTCGCGATTTCAGGATTGCTGCCATAGTAAAAGTTGCTTGTTATCATGTGTTTAAGTATCGGTCACTAATTACCAGTCATCCTATATAAATAAATAAAAGATTGCAATACATGCCATTTTAACAACTAATTATATAACTAAAACGACAATAAAACTGTAATTTTTTGAGAAGTTGTGAAACAGCTATAATAAACAATGTTAAACGTGAATGTTAAACAGCTATAATAGAGTTCTGCAGGTGCTGTGCCAGCTGTGGGACATAGTGCGCTGACCGGGGTCGGTTTGAGCATGAGGCAGCCTGTATTTGTTGGGCATGTTTCTTTTAGGCCTCCCACACACAGTCGGAATTCCGAAAGCAAAGCAGCAAATCCATTCATAATCTAGTAAAGTGTAGTAGTCATTTAGTAGTATTATTAGATTACTAGCTCTTGCCCGCGGCTTCGCCCGCGTGGATGTCAATACTTCTCTATTTAAATCGGGTTTTGTTCACACTCTCATGGGTTTTTATTTTTTTTTGCGCGGAATCCTAATTCTTTTTCTAAAATAAAATTACACTAAGTTACTCCTTAGAAAATCAGCTATATGTCAGTGAAAGTCCCGTCAAAATCGGTCCAGTCGTTTCGAATTTCATGGGTTTTAATTTTTTTTTTGCGCGGATCCCAATTTTTTTTTTGTAAAATAAAAGTAACCTAAGTTACTCCTAATAGCATCGGCTATCTGACCGTAAAAATCGTTTCGGAGATTAGCTGGAACTAACAGACAGACAGACAGATAAACTTTTTCGTTATAAATATCGTATATACTTTCATATGCACTTAGTAAAAAGCTGTTATTTTGACATTACAAATACTTACATTTTATTCATTTGTATAGATTATGAATGGATTTGCAGCTTTGCTTTCGGAATTCCGAATTGGAATTCCGACTGTGTGTAGCCGGCCTTAGAGACACATCTACTTCCTTGGCGTGGGTGGAATGATGCTGTGGAAGTGGCACAGTTTTGGGCCAACATGCCATCGACACGAAGAAGAAGAACAAGCTATAATAGACAAAGTAATTAATAGGTGAAAACAAAACATGGGAACTATATTTATTATTATTATAAGGGCAGGAGAATTGTGATGAAAGAGTTGTCAGAACGTCCCGTTAAACAGACTACAACAGAACAAAAAGACTAGATGGCTAAGAACTCATCTACAAAGCAAGTTCATGATAACGGAATTGTCAATTTGCTATTGTTACGCTTTTTTGCTGAACGACAAAAAAGTGCTCGTGCAAATAAAGTTCGAAGGCACCACTTCTTGCAGCGTTTGGATTACGAGTCCACGACTGATATAATTATCTACATAATTATATAGGCTGATTAATATGACTCCGTCCGCGTGGATTTCGTTCTTTAGTACCCCGTTAGGAGCAGATTTAAAAAAAACCTGATACATCTTATTCTTTATTTTCGGTCTTAAGTAGATATAAATAAATACTGAGCTTAGAATCGGACCGCGCGTTAAAATTCATCCGTACAAACTTTGACACCCCCATAGTAGTTTAGAAAAAAAAAGACGAACTTCATAATTTACTTAGAGTATTCGTTCCAAGTTTCAAGTTTATTAACTCAAGAAATAGGATTTTTCAGACAAATCAAATCCCCCCTTTTCACCCCCTTAAAGGTCGAATTTCCAAAAATCGTTCCTTAGTGAATGCTTACAACATAAAAGGCATCAAATGCCAAAATTTCAAGTTTGTAGCCGCAGAGGTTTAGGCTCTGCGTTGATGAATCAGTCAGGACAAGTAGGTACTATACAACGTATTTCTGGATGTACGACATTAAATGAAAACGAGCACAGTACTAATCCATTGAAACATTTTAAAACACGAAGATTAGTAGTTAATGGAAAATTTAAAAATTGCAGTTTTCAAACAAAATAAATACCAGAATCAACTGCATAAAAAGTAAACACGCTTTATCTACGCAAAGTCACTGACCAACGGTGCGGTGCGGGGTGCGGGGCGCGGTGGCGGCAATGTTTACCTATTATTACGGACTCAGATCTACATCATGTTGAAAAATAAGAAAATGAAAAATAATTTTCTGTGGCTAAAGTATTCATTGGATTCGATTGATTTTTTGTATACGGGCAAAGAACATGATTCTCTTTACGTGGTTTAAAGGAATGTCAATCCTCCAGTTCCACGTGGTGTATATACATATATAGATAGAAGATAGTATAAGATACAGGCTGATTATTATAAATTCATTGGCATCCTTTTACATGGTGAAAATAACTTACTTAACAATGCCATATCGAAAAAAAAAAACATCCACTGGTTCATACAAAAATATAATAAACACAAAATGTATGAAACATTTGGTTTTCTTTGCTCTATTTCAGAGCTGGTTGGACCCCCAAACTTTTACTAGTGAAAGTTCTTCAAATTCTTGTGTGTGTTTTTTTCACACCGAGAAGGATATCTACCAATAAGTTCGAAGACAGCTGGCATAACGTGTATAATAAAAGAAAGAAAGAAAAAATATTTATTGTGACTTGCACAGGAAGATCATCAACTAAACTAAGTACATCGCTAAGCGTTTGGTCGACTCCTCACGTGACCAGAGGGCTGGTCTATTTTTTGGCCAGAAAATCAGCATCGCCATACAACGTGGCAATGCTGCCAGCCTTTTGGGTACTTTTCCTGTTGACAGTGATACGGTCGAATTTTTTGATGCCCTATGATTCTTTCCCCTCCTTTTCATATAACCATGTACATGGTATTATTATTAAGTCTGTAAGCTTACATATTACTAGCAGCACTCCGCGGTTTTACCTACATAAGTCTCGATCCCGTAGGGATATTGGGATAAAAAGTATCCTCTCGACTATTTCACACGAACTCGTGCAGGACTAACGCTGGGGAGCGCGTCCCTCTTCGTCGCCTTGTTGATGCGTACAACGCTCACTTCATGGAGCTTGACATATTTACTCTTTCCAAGGATTGTTTCAAGGCGAGAGCAATCGAGTTACTGAATTCATAAGTATATTTTTTTTTTCTCCTTTTTCTTATTAGGCTTTTACGATGCACACTATTTTGTCTGTTTTCTTTTAACTTTTTTTTTGTGAATTCGTGGACAATGTTGTGGGTTACATGTATAATAATATAAATATGGCATAGATTGTGTATAAATGTATTTCTAAGTTTTGTGCTATTTTAAGAATCTCTAGTTAAGCTTGGCATGCAACTGTTTTTTGTCCCTAACAAATAAAATAAAATAAAATAAAATAAAATAAAATAAAATCCTTTGTGTTAATCCAGGTTATAAACTATCTGTGTGCCAAATTTCATCTAAATCCGTTCAGTTTGTTCGTTGTGTAACAATATTTTGATTTAAAAGAGTGTCCATGGAGTTTCTTGCCCGTTCTTCTCCACAGAGATCTACGTTTTGGAATGGGCAACTAGCTTCAACTTCTGACTAGCTGACCGACTCTTTGACAATTCAAAAGTTCCTGTAATGGGTTTATTTGAAATAAATGCTTTGAGTTTGAGTTGTTTTTGCGTGAAAGACATCCATCCATCCATCCTCACAAACTTTCGCTTTTATAATATTAGTAGGACAGGATAGTACCTTGTAAATATTATCTTGTTTGAAAATAAAAAACCTAAATCTAAACAATCATAAAAATATAAAAAAAAACAAAATTAAGTACCTATATAAAAAGAAAGTAGAAAACAGAAAGTCCTGTACGAGGCCAAAAGTCTCCTATCTCAGCATGATGCTGACATTTAAAAATAAGTGTCGCAGCGCTGGTATTCTGATAGGGCCCTCTGGCAGTTACAGAAATAAATAAATAATTAATCAATAAAACAAACGACGACGATATGAATACATAGGTATGTAAAATATTAGCAAATAACAATGAAATATTTATTGATTCCTTTAGAAATAGTCGTGGTACCTGACTGCAGAGGCGGTATCTAAATATCCTGTACCTAGTTTCCAAACTTCTGGTGGCACAACACTACCCACTCACTGCCGACTAGGTCTGTGTCGGCTGCATACTCTTGCACAAGTTCTAAGCGTCGAAGGGAAATAGTCCATAACTAATTGATAACAGTTTACCAATATAGGGAATATCGCAATATACCCAATGTGCTGGTGAACGTTCAGTTCAATCAATTTGACCCGAGGGCAAAGTGTCTCTTGTCGGCTAGCGGCAACTTGATCGCATTCCGATGTTTGATCGGAATCAATCATTACTATGCGTTTTGATGATACGCACAGTAATTGCATAAACAGTTTCAATCACAATCCGAGAGAGTTTGGAAGGCTATTTCTAATCCATTGCTCAAAAGGCCATTTCAGACACGGATCTACATGGTCCTCACATGATTTGACCAAAATTATGTCTGGACTTTAAAAGAGACTTTGACCCCTGAGTTTGTTTCGCTATTTCTTCTCAGGGCAGGGGTAGTCAGATAGGAAATATCGACTCCACCTAGCAAATTTTTTTTTAATATGACGCGTAAAGTGATTCCGATATCCTATTTACAGAATAAACGATTTCATTTCATTTCATAGGTTTAATAAATTTGTCTGCTCAACAACGCAAATACCTAATGCAATGAGCGGAGCTGAATTGTGAAAATGAAAGAAAATGCGATTATATGTGTGTTAGGTACGCAATTACCCCGATGATATGTTGACAAGTTTTATTACTCTGTAAGTGCCACAGATAACATAAAATTACGCCTGTATTTCTCGAAGGGTTAGGCAGAGGTGTATACTACACCCACATTTCGCTAGTAAGTAATGTTCGAAGATGTTTTTTTTAATGATTAAGATGTTTTTGTGTTGGTGATGATGGACCATCACCGTCATGTTCGTGAACGGGCGCCATCAGTAGAGACTGGTCATCTCTTAACTGCCAGGGCTTATTTTTAATGTTATATTTTGAATTGTTTTGAATTATTTATTTTTTACATTGTTCTCACATATAGAAGCAACAAGAACAATGTACCCAGGATTTTGTAATAATTTTGATTTAAAGAGTGTCCATGGAGTTTCTTGCCAATTCTTCTCCATAGAGATCTACGCTTTGGAATGGGCGACTAGCTTCAATTTTCTGACTAACTGACCGACTCTTTGACAATTCAAAAGTGCCTGTAATTGGTTTAAATTGAAATAAATGCATTGAGTTTGAGTTTGATTTAAATATTTTATTACACTGGTTCTGTTTTAAATCGAGTCTATGATTTCGGAGCGATAAACAATTGCAGATTTTGTAACAAGTCTGCATGTAAATAAATATTAAAAGAAAAGTTTTCTTGTTGAATTGAATCTGGTGCCAAACCTCATTTCAAGTAATCAGGTAGATTGGCTGTCGTTGTTAGTACAGTCCGGCCGTCGAGAGAATGCGTTCTTGATACCTGTCAGTTTCGTACTAACGAATATGTGTTTTGCGAATTTGATCCTTATTAAAACTAGAAATTATCCAACTGACAGGTATCAGGAACGCATTTTCTCGACGGCCGGATTGTAGTCGACCAATCCCAACAGCAATAGCTGTACAAGGTTCTTTTGGCGCACGGTCAAAATCGGAACTAACGCCGCCATCTTGTTTTTCAATACATTTCAAGAAACAATTGCATAATTATGTTTACCAACAGCGCCTTGCTGTCAATTTCATTCATGTGCCAAAAGATCCTTGTAGCACTATAGTGGTACAAGTTCAAACTATAATCAGTATATACAAGGTGTAACATAAATAACGCACAACCTCTTAAGGGGTCATTGTACTCATCACTATGAACAACTTTTACTGTGGGACCAAACGTGAAATCGTGAAAAAAAAATCTGCTGTTCCCTACATTTTGACGAGTTATGCGAACATAAATGTAGGGAGCAGCCGATTTTTTTTGTGATTTCAGGTTTGGTCCCATAAAAAGTAAAAGTAGTTCATAATGATGAGTACAATGACCCCTTAAGAGGTTGTGCGTTAATTATGTTACATCTTGTATACATATACTGATTATAGTTTGACCGATACTGCTGTACCACAGGGGGCGAATGAGCGGCCTGCACTGCCCCCCGTCTCGCCGCGCACATACCTAAGACACAGAATACATAATAGAACACCTAAGGTGCATTACAGCAGTATCGGTCAAACTATAACAGAAGCTAATTTTTGACAGCTTATTTACTGATCACAGGCGCATCAAGAAACCGTGATTCAAATATATCCATGATTCAATTCATACTAATGTCATGTCACGACTGCTCTTGAGAAGTCAATAGATCATCAAGAGCGGGCTCTGAAGTGCATTGACACCACTTAAACTCTTGCGCAGCGATCTTGTTCCAAGTACCCGCCACTACTTGAGCGCTGACGGGTTGATTACCGATGGCTTGTAGCCGTAACATTAAGTTATTATAGCCAGTCTTATTTCACGAGTTGTAGATTTATATCGGACTAGCTGTGCCCCGCGTCTTCGTTCGCGTGGATGTCGTAAGATACACAATAGACTATAATAACAACTACATTTTAATAAAACTCCCTCGCCCGCCGACCCGCCGCGTTGCATCGCCCGCTCGCGCTATTACAGTATTCCCAAATTAATAATGCGCATGCAGATCTTCGCTAATTGTCGTATTCCCGGAAACAGTTCACAAAACACATAATTATACCAAATTATGCATGAAGAAAATGCACTTAACCACTCTATATACATATCCTCTTCCGACGCTCGGGGAATACGACCGTTGCCGAACAGTGACGAAGATTTCTATGCGCATTATCACTTTGGGAGACCTGTACAGGTCTCCCAAAGTGATAAAAACTTCGATTTCGCTTAGTGTTCTTTCTGACTTTTTTCTTTTCGCACGACTCCTAAGTGTCGTAGCGTGATGTTAAATAGCTTGTAACTATCCTCGAGAATTGGGCTACCAAATGCAAAAATAATTTTTCAAATCCGACTTTTTGTTCATAATTTCATGGGTTTTAATGTTTTTGCGCGGAACCCTAATTATTTTTGTAAAATAAAAGAAGCCTAAGTTACCCGCCGTAACATCAGCTATCTGCCAGTGAACATCCCGACAAAATCGGTCCAGCCATTTCGGAGATTAGCCGGAACAAACAGACAGACAGACAGACAAAAATGTTAAAAATTGCTTTTTTGTTATAAGTACCGTTTATACTTTCTTATGCATTTAGTAAAAAGTTTTTATTTAGACATTACAAACAAACACACGGTTTTATTTATTTGTATAGAGTACATGGTATTTCCTTTCGTAAAAAAATACGACCTTTCATACAAGCTTTCTTCCTCTATTTAACCCCTTTAGGGATGAATTTTCAAAAATCTTTCCTTAGTGCTCTCCTTTTTTACAAGTATAAGGTATTCGTGTGCTTTCATTGTTCCAGACCCAGTGGTTTAGGCTGCGTTGTCCGTCAGTGAATTAATAAATTTAAGATTTTTACTAAGTACCTAAGCCGACGCTCGCACGGATGTAAAAATATCGCGGCGGGATTTCATCGTGCACTGGATTTTCAACTCTCGTTGTTGAGCCGAGCATTGAGAATCCAACAGAGTGCATTCCAACGCGTCGAAAAAACACACTGTTGGATTTTCAACTCTCGGCGCTAAGCAGAGCATTAAAAATCCAGTGCGCGATAAAAATCGCCGCGGTTTTTTTTGTCCGCGCGAACGTCGGCTAAGATTGTAAGGTCGGTACTTGGCTGGGCTGTTTAGTATCAACAATTTTACAAGAGTGTAGTAGCTAGTAAGTAATGTTGATTCTGAATCACGAACAAATAATACACGTCTGCCCAACCCTTCGGGGAATACAGGCGTGATGTTATATTCATCATCAGCCTTCAGCATTCCACTGCTGGACATAGGCCTCTCCAATTTGCACGCCATTCAGCTCGATTCTCGGCAATTGTCATACAACTGCTACCAGCCACCCTGCGAAGATCGTCGCTCCACCTAGTCTGAGGGCACCCTACATTACGTTTGCCGATTCGCGATCTGCACTCAAGAACACGTCTACCCCAACGGTCATCGGTTCTACGGCTAATATGGCCGGCCCATTGCCACTTCAGGTTACTTATTCTGTGCTACGTCGACAACTTTGTTTCTCTGCCGGATCACCTCGTTCCGGTTTCTATCCTTCAAAGAGATTCCAAGCATAGTTTGTTCCATAGCTCGCTGAGCGACCTTGAATTTATGGACCAGCCGTACCGTGAGTTTCCACGTTTCGGCTCCGATGTTATATTATAGGAACAATAATAATATTCGTCATGCAGCATGTGTGCTTCCATAAACCCATAAAGAGCCTATTCACATTCATGATTTGTTTGGCAAAGTCCCAATTGAAATCGCCCGAATTGCTAGGAGAATTCCAGAACAGAAAAAACCCAATAGTAAAACTCAATTCCTGAAATTAATGCTGATAGGAATTTAAGCGTAGGAAAACCCAATATCGTTAAGCACTTGTATCACTTTGCCTGATGAATGATGGTAAAAAGTGCGAATCGGACTCACACACGAAAGGTTCCGTACCACTGTACAATATTTAACAAAGCATATTTAAAAAAAAAATTGTTCAGTTTTTTTTTTTAATTTGAGATGGGTTTGCTCTTGACTCTAGTCTAGGTCAGAGGTGACAGAGACAAAGTCGACGAGACAGTCAACAACGAGTCAGTTTAAAAAAAAAAACACAAAAAATGAAATTTATGGGTGATCTATATTCGTTAGGAATACCGATGGTCTATGTATGGACGGCAGTACATCAAGCTACTACAATCTGTCAAATTTCTTTAATAGATTTTCAACTTTATCGCTAAAGCATTAGGTTCAAGGTTGATTGGGAAAATTTGACAGTTTCGGGTAGCTTGACCTGCTGGCGTCTGTACCATAGACTGGCACTAACAATCGTCTGCCATCCAAACTCAACTGACAAATGTTTTATGACTTCTATTTATAAATTCGGAACACCCAGCCTTTCCCTAAAGAGGTTTTACACCCGTTCCGACCTTTTAAGGAGTTCGGCAGCATTCAACTTAAGTACTTCGTATTTGGTAGTCAGCGCAATTAAGAATTACGTGTTAAGTATCTGCTAACCTAATCTAGGAATAGGTTAAACGGCTGGGTGTTGTTTTGCTACCAGATGGTAAGAGATCATGTACACGTGCACGCCGGCTGTCGCTGACAACCAGCGCGGTGATTCTGTCTCGCATAGGGTCACAGCATTATGCTGAGCGATGGCCGTTTTGCGTGGATGTGACATTTATTTTCCCCCAACTGTTCTTTTTTGTGTTTTTTCTTTGTCTGTCATGTTTTACCGCCAATAAACGTATTTTCTTTCTTTCTTTTTCTTTACAGCGGTAGGTTATCTACGACATGTCCCGGAATTAATGCACAACCTCTTAAGGGGTCGTTGTAGCATCATTATGAAAAACTTTTAGTATGGGACCAAACTTGAAATCGCGAAAAAAAAAATCAGCTGTTACCTACATTTTGACGAGTTATGCGAACATAAATGTAGGAAACAGCTGATTTTTTTTCGCGATTATTACAATCATTATACTCATTATAAACAACTTTTGAAACTAAACTTTTAAGAGGTTGTGCGTTAATTCCGGGAGATGTTGTATACCACTAACTGCTACTACTACATACTTTCATATCATGGTTAGTTTTTCAGACGGTTGCGAGGCTGGCAGACCAGGGTGCGCCAGACCTTTAAGTATCGCCTTTGTGGAGGTTATTTTAATATTCCGTATTCAATTGATAGAACCATACGCATGATCATGAATACTATGAGCCACTGTTATTTCCACATCGAAACCAACATGTTCAAAGCATGGTCATGCACGGTCAATGGTAGGTTATATTGTAGGCATTGCGTAATATTATATTAAAACACGACAGATATCGAATTTTCGCGCCGGTATTGGTCCTTTGTCACTAATGGCTCAATCTAATGGCGCTGGCGTAGTTAGTTCCCAAAACAAGCTATTAATGCAAGGCGTGAGGTGGCTTTTAGGTATTGATTTTTGCGAAAATGACTTATTGTTGTGTTCCTAAATTTTCGGAAATTTGAGTCCACCATTTTCCGAAAGACACTAAAGCTTAGTAGATTGACGATTGTGGCTTAAAGCTATTGGTAGGGAATTATTTGAATTACACAGAGTTCAAGGTAATATCTGAAACAGTTGAAGAAAGTTATTACGAGGAAATGAACAATATGGATGAATTTTAATTCAGAAATAAATAAAATAAATAAAAACTTTATTGCTTAAAAAGGTGTTGCAGTAAATACATTAAAAAAACAGTTGCACTTTACAAATGAACACTGGTACACAACATAAGTTGTTGGGGTACTGTCCTCTTAGATAAGAAATGAAATGAAATTAATTTATTTGCCAGAATATAGGTACTTACATGATAAAATGGTTAAATAATTTTAGTCTCACTATATTCGACTTATCAGTCGTGCAAATATTTCTAGTACATGCATAATAGTATCTTGAAATTACATCAATGTCATTAGTCATTAGTCACACACATCATAATCATAATAAAATTTAGAGTCTTACTTCATTACTATTAATTATAGGCACAGTCATCATCTGCCTAGTCTTTTCCCAACTATATTGGGGTCGGCTTCCAGTCTAACCGGATGCAGCTGAATACCAGTATTTTACATGGAGCGACTGCCTATCTGACCTCCACAACCCAGTTACTGGGTAATACGATACCCCTTGGTAAGACTGGTTGTCAGACTTTCGGGCTTCTGACGACCCGTAACGACTGTCAAAGATCCACGAATGACAGCCGGGACCAACGGCTTAACGTGCTTTCCGAGGCACGGAGGAGTCTCGGTATGTAAAGATGGTCACCCATCCACGGACCAACCCCGGCAAGCGTAGCTTAACCTGATGGATCGACCCATGCGGCTGTTATTACTTAGCCACGAGCTCCTCACCAATTATAGGCACAGTATATTATAAAATATATTAAAATTATTAGATTATATCTCACAGTCAAGACAGTTCATCAATTTATTGCTTAAATAAATAATGTCAATAATTATAATTTAAATAAGTGTTCGTAAGATAGTTATGCATCATATCTGTTTAAAATTTAAATAATCATCTATTGAATAAAAACATCTGTCACAAAGCCAATTGTTTAAAGTTCTATTAAACTCTAAGTTATTCAGTTTTCTTATTTGTTCTGGTAGTTTATTATAAATTTTTACCGCCATAGTGTAGCAGTTTCTGTTACAGAACTTTAATCTGCTTCGAGGTACTACCAGAGGTTTTTGTACTATTTTCCTTTTAAATTGGGCCTTATCATCCTGCTCATAAAGTGATAGGTGGTTTCTAACAAATTTACACATTTAAAAAACGTATAGGCATGGAAGTGTAAGTAAACGTTTATCAGCGAATACTGGTCGACACGAATCAGTCCACTTGAGACCATAAATTGACCTTATGCATTTTTTCTGGGCTATAAAAGCTCTTTGGGCGTCTGTAGAGTTTCCCCATATGATTATCCCATACCTCAATACTGAACATACATGACTGTGGTATACTATTAATGCTGTTTCTTTATTGGTTATTTTTTTTATTTTACGAAGTGCGTATATAAATTTGTGAATTTTTTTACAAATAAGATCTACATGAGATTTCCAGTTGCAATAGCTATCAATATTTATTCCTAGATATTTTATTTCACGTACTTCTTCAACGATGTTATTATTATATTTTATTGGCAAGTCTATTTTGTCTTTTTTATTTCTTTTGTTATTATAAGTCAGGTATCTCATGAATTTAGTTTTATCAGTATTTATTTCTAAATTATTAAGAATTAACCAGTCATGTATACACTTTAGAGCTTCATTGGTGACGTTTATCGTCTGATCAATAGTAGCTTCTTTAGTTAAAACAGTGGTATCATCTGCGAATAATAGAATGTACTGATCCGTTGATTCTGGCAATTCGTTTATATATGCTAAAAACAATATCGGAGCTAGCACAGTCCCTTGTGGTACGCCATAGTGATTCGTTAAGTATGGGGACCTGTAGGTTATCTGTGTGTCTCTGAATGCATTTTTACAATCTCTGTGCACTGTTTCTGTCAGACACATCCCGTGTTGAATAAATATTGATTTCAATTATGGAAATCACCGAAAATAACGAAATAATGGAATAAAACCACAAACAACAACACATGGGCACAACTCATGAATGAACACGAAATGGAATTTAATGAACGAAATGTCAAATTTATTCTAGGAAATAAGGACTTAGCTATGGTTGCGCCATCTACAATAATAATTATGTAGCTTCGACCGACCTTCTCCATTGTGGATGTCCCGTGAATGATAGCTAAAAAGGTTTGATTATAGTGTTCGATGCATCCTTGTTTGAACCATTGAGGTTCAATGTAAACGAGAGCAGATACCGCGAACAAAATTTTTGCGCAACATTTTGTTGTCCCAAACTAAAGATTTGTACCGCGCATGTCAAATACAACCGCAGTGTATGGACGTTTGCTGCCCAGGACAACAACATGTTGCACAAACATTTTCTTCGTGGTGTCTGCTCTAGTTTACATTGAACCTCAATGGTTTGAATCCATTGATATGAAAAAACTAAATTGTGTCTGTGCCCTACACAGTACAAACATACTAATCAGAAAAATTATAGACAGCAAACTTACTATTTCGGGACAAAACCGAAAATAAAGAACACAGTAGGTAATAAAACTCCCCAAAATCTTAAAAATGTGTTCGTAATTTAAGATGTTAGACAAGACAAAGCAAGATAGTGTTTTAGGACAATCACGAAGGAAAATTAGGGCCTCTTGCCACACATTGTCATACAAACAGTGATAATGATGTTATCGCAAACATGTGCTGTTACCTTAGAAGCTTAATAGTACCGCGGGAGCGACCTTGGCCTTTTTGTGAGATGAAGTTACATCATCGACAGAAAATGTGTAGAAAGTAAAATAGTTCTAGAAATATTTCAAAAACAGAATGTAAAGACAAAAGTAGTACAGATTATAGAAGTAGAAATACTTGTATGATTAGTTCAAGATGAACAGAAAAGACTGCAACTAGAGAGCTCAACTATAGAACTATCGCATTAGGTAATGAAACTTTTTTTAAAAATCTTTATTAATTTATAGACGGTTTGATCAGTATGACCATGTAACCTTCATAGGGGCATTCTATGTCTATCTACGCTTCATACCTAGGTGTACAATTTTGTATAATTTTTTGGCTGTCCTGGACAAGGGAGCAGCCAAGATACTATAGGTACATGCCAACATTATTAAAATTAAAACCGTTTTCTATGAAATAGTTACTCCTCTCAACCTCGTTCCGAACACATACCGATAAAATATGAGTGGTATCCTCTACCTTATCTTATCACAGACAGAACAATTGGGCGAACCACTCTTTCTCTTTAAAAAGGCGAAGCTATTAAACGGAATATGTCCCGAGCCTAGTCTGAAAGCAGCCACAATCAGTAATGAAACTTGTAATGATAGTTATCAACTCAGCCTATCGCAGTCCACTGCTGGACATAGGCCTCTTCCAGGCTGCGCCACAACACCCTGTCCTCCACCTTCCGCATTCAAGCAGTCCCAGCCAAAACATGGCAAGCCCACTGCCACTTCAGCTTGCTTACTCTGCAAACTATGTCGGTAACTCCGGTTCTCTTCCAGATAATTTCATTTCTAATTTTAAACTTAAATAAACTTCAAAGCATTGCCAGCGGGCTATGGTCGGAGTTTGGCTAGCGCGCTATGGAGCCGGAACTGGTATAAGACAGTAGGCAGAGTAGACTTCAGTACTCGCTACCCTTGACAATGAATAAGCATAATCAACCCATAATGTTCCCACTGCTGAGACACAGGCCTATTAGAGAGGGAGTGGGCTGTATGTACCACGCGGGCACAGTGCGGGTTGGTCGATGTCACACGTCTTAAATTTTTTTGTTCTAGGATATGCTGGTTTCCTCACGATGTTTTCCTTCACCATTTTGAGAGCAGTGGTGATTAAATTATTTACACAAAGTAAAACGCCTGTCTGGGTTGCCACCCACGACCTACAACTCAAAAGTCGGGGCCGTTACCACTGGGCCATATTTTTATTTAAGTAGGCATTTCCGCCATGGTCCACCGTCCATCTTCACAGTGACAGTGTCCTGTCGATTTTCCACCCTCCAATCCAGCGCACTTGTTCACACAAACCCTTCGCACAAATTGGATCATAGCGCGCTGAGCAACCTTGAATTTGTGGACCAGCCCAACTGTCAGTGTCCACGTTTCGGCATCGTGTGTCATAACGGGCAGGGCACACTGGTTCATTGATGAGGGGAATTAATAAATAAAACTACTTTCAACCAATAAACGAAGGTCAGAAATCGCTATGCTTCACAAGCATATGGCCGTCACCCTCCCCCCCTTCATCACTACCCCTCTTGAACTAGTACCCATGACGACGGTTTATACCGTACCGCTCTTATCTTTTGGCTGTTGGTTAGACAGGGAGACAACTCTTAACAAGCAAGGTGTATCGTGTTTCCCAGCAACTGGGTTGTGGGGGTCAGATAAGCAGTCACTTCATGTAAAATACTGGTATTCAGCTGCATCCGATGAGACTGGAGGCCGACCCCAACTTAGTTGGGAAAAGGCTGGGCAGATGATGATGGTTAGTCAAGATGGCTAGCCTTGACCACCCCCTGATCGCGCTAACTCATGAAATAAGTACTACTAACGTACTGCCATATTGTTAACTACCTATCTGTTGTTCTTATAGGAAGTGTTAATCATTGTAGCTATAATCACAGACGAGAAATTGAGTGGCAATAAAAATGTCGTATAGTATATTGTACGACTGTCACACTATCCATGTTTGTAGTTCGGTGCGAGGAGCGACCCTGAACGATGCCATGAATTTTAGCACGGGCAACAGTTCAGTGGTGAAGCGATAATATTAAGGCGACACGAGATTCAAACATAGAATGGATGTCGAATGCGGAGAGGCAGATGATATGTTCCAAGTCGAGAAAGGGCAAAGAAGTGGCCAGTAGAAAGATCAAAAATCTCAATTGAGGAAATGAATGAGACTTATAGATTGTAAAGTCCTTTCGCGCTTATTTTACCTCTGACAGCAGCAACCTTATTGTAACGATGATAAAGATCACTGTGATTTTGACAATCATGTAAAATAAGAAGTAAAATAACTGATATCTACGGCGCGATGTCAAAAATGAGGAAAAGAAATGTCACTTTATATAGAAAATATCCATTCTTCATAGAGTGGAGATACAAATGATCATGCTACGCGTGCAGATGGGCTAGTAATACACGAAGGAGGTCTGAACTACGGTCAAGCTATGAAGCTACAACCAGATGGAGTGACGATCTGGTAGGAGGCTCAACGCTAGTTAGGACAGAGTGGATGAAAGCCGGAGATTAGAGACCAGTGATGCAACTAAGGAAGAGGAGACCTTTTTAGAATTGACTGTTTTAATCCTGCGGTCTATTGTTTGGGATGATACCTATGCGTTCTCTGCAAACAGAATTGTGATTATAGCTTTCAATGGAGTTCGAGCTTAAACCAACAATTTAGCAAGTATATTTTGCAATGCAACATATTAAATTAACTGGGCTATAAAAAGCACACCACATTGGAATATTAAACCTGTACTACTGTTTTAACAATGTAACTGTTTCCTTGAATCTTTTGATGATTAGCATACCTAATTCTGGATGACGTCAGAGGTATGTTACTACCGTTTCTAATTCAAGGATATTGGTAAACTCAAAAATAACTAGTAGGTACGGGCCGCCATTGAAATACTCATAGATCGGCCTATGAATCATGGCCGGTCTGAACATAGGCTGTTCTTTTTATTTTTACAATGTTTTCCAAGCGTAATTTTGTATTGTGTCATAAGGTAACTTATATTCTATCATGTTAAAAGACGTAACGCACCGGATTTATTCAGGATGGATTAAATGGTGACAGGTCACAGGAACAACTTGCGACCCACGGATGCCCCTCAAGTTAAGGGGGAAAATTTACAAGTCCGTGATAAGGCCCGTCGTACTGTATGGATCAGTATGCTGGGCAGTAAAGAAGACGGATGCAGCAGAGATGAGAATGTTGAGATGGATGTGTGGAGTGACGAAAATGGATAAAGTAAAAAATGAGCATATATGGGAAAGTTTGAAAGTGGCACCAGTGACAGAAAAGTTGAAAGGAAATCGTTTGGCTTGATATGGGCATCTGATGAGGACATCGGATGAGGGAGGAAACGCATGTGACTAAAAGAGTGATGAATGTTGATGGATGGAGAGGACGAGGAAGGTCAAAGAAAAGATGGTCGGATTGTGTGCGGAATGACATGAAAGAGAAGAGAGTGAATGTTAGCGTGACTTTTGACAGGGGAAAATGGATAGAGAAGACGTGTTGCGCTGACCCCAAGTAACATGGGACAAGGGCAGGAAGATGATGATTAATATCATGTTAAAAACTGCGGGGTAATGTTACCATGTATTCTGAGAGTTCAACCATATTCATTACGTTATTTACGTTTTTGAGCACACAGGCGCGGATCTAGGTTTTCACTCAATGGGGGTAAATGTTTCTCTCTGGGGTTCGGGGGGGGGGGGGGAGGGGAGTTGATTTCTCAAACCGTGAGAGCCCTTTTAAAGAAACCCACCTATTTTCCGTAAACTCAACAATATACCTTTTCGAGGATGACTATGATTTATCTACACATACTACTACTACATAGTAAATATACTGTGTGCAAAGTAAAAATATAGGTTAAAAACTATGTTTATGCATAATTTAAGAGTAATGTGGTGGAGAAAATAAAAGGAGCATATGAATTTTTCAAACATAAGAGACAATGTATTATGCATTTTCTTCAAAACCTTCGGATTATGATGGATACTGTGTTACGCAACTGAGCTGCTGATCTTGTACCTATTCTGTGATTTGTATCTTTGCTAAGACCTAGTTTCACCAAACTGTTCATAATCAGACGTTAGTAAATCAACCATTAAAATAAACATCGATATTGATGGTATTTACGTTCCACCAGAAAAATAAATAACAAACCAGGAGGATGATGAGGGAGGATGTATCATTCACTCTTATATCGGTCAGTTATCAAAGCAACCAAAATAAAAAGTAACAATGTCACATGTCAATGTTCACTGACAATGCATCATTTTAGCAAGCCGTATAGTACCTACTTACAGATGGGCTTGTGGCTAAATAATAACAGCCGCACGGGTCGATCGATCGGGTTAAGCTACGCTTGCCGGGGTTGGTCCGTGGATGGGTGACCATCTTTACATACCGAGACTCCTCCGTGCCTCGGAAAGCACGTTAAGCCGTTGGTCCCGGCTGTCATTCGTGGATCTTTGACAGTCGTTACGGGTCGTCAGAAGCCCGAAAGTCTGACAACCAGTCTTACCAAGGGGTATCGTATTACCCAGTAACTGGGTTGTGGAGGTCAGATAGGCAGTCGCTCTATGTAAAATACTGGTATTCAGCTGCATCCGGTTAGACTGGAAGCCGACCCCAATATAGTTGGGAAAAGGCAGGCAGATGATGACGAGAAAGAAAAAAGAATTAGATATTTCTGAGTGTCCCTTCCAAATGTTAGTTTCGGATGGAGAAAATGAGCAAGAAACTATGTATATCATTATGACAGTACTTATAGATTCGCGTGTTTTGTTTCGATGATTTTGACAACTGACTAAATGTCGGTTAGTAAGTTAACGAACCTCTAGGGCAGTAATTAAAATTTAACGCCTGATTCAGACAGATTAGCGCTTGGTGAAACACTCGCTACTCTTAATGTCCCGTTAACATTTTAACAGAAGATTAAACTATCTAACATGGTATGTTGAAACTAGGTCTTAGTGTCGCAGAATACAATGTTGACAAAGCTTTGTTACCATAATGATCACAATATCTTAGTTTCAAGTATAGCTTCTTACTACAAAGGCGAATGTTGTCATTCATTCATTGCCAGATTTAATCTAATCGAAATCTCGGCAGCAATTAGTCACAATTAAAAGCTTGTTTATTTAACGACATTTCCTAATTGAGACGTCCTAGCCACTGTTTTAACGTTAATTACTCTGATTGACTTGATTGGTATTGTAGTGGATGATCGATTGGCTTCTAGATCTCGAGCTAGGGGTCGCAGGTTAGAATCGCACGGGAAAAATATTTGTATGGACACACACAGTAGATGTTCTGGGTTTATATAGTTGTTATTGTTTCTTTGTTGGTATATTGGATTGTGCTAGCTGACATATGGCACAGAGTAAGTGGTGTACTTTGCATACTAATAGTATAGAATCAAGTTCTTCTAACTAAAACAGCCGTGCTGCTGGGGAGTTTGTCGCACCACTGTTTCCCAGCTAAAGCAGTAGGAAGTAGTGAAGGGTGAGCGTTTTAGGGAATAGTCTTAAATAATTTTGACATTTAAAAAGTGCTGATTCTCAGGACCTAATTTGAATAAATTACTTTTGTTTCTTTTCTGTGATTTGCATCTGTAAACTTTCAGTACCTAAGTTCCAACCAGTTCTGTTATCGAAACTATTGGAATAGTACCATTATGGGACATAAGTCACAGGCCAAAGTCAACTATTTTAGTCCCCCATACATAGTCATAAATATTTTGGAAAATGTCCTACGTCATCAGCTGTAGGACTAAGGACCGTGTGTTCAGAAAATGGAACGAATCCATAACAGTTACTGGTCTTTATATGACCACGAACTACTTACGAAGCAAATTAATGTAATTTTTTTCATAATTTGCCTAATCTACAAAAACATGTGTCTTGTCTTGTTAAATTCAAACAATTCCGGTTTCAAACCTCTACACATACTCAAGAATGGTAAATAAAAGAGATTTAGTTCATCTACTTCCTACTAGATGGCGCTAAATTCAAAATATTAAATTCAATAGTTCATCAGCTACTAGTCACTAGATTGCACTGTTTTCAGCTTTAAAGCTGAAACCAGTGATGACATGTTATCGAAGGCATCAAAAAGAGTAATGTTTTATGTGAATATTCCTTACCTCATCATTGGAAAGCGAACACGAGGATGAGTATTGGCACAGCGATGACGCACACGATGTACACCGACGTGCGCGGCTCACACTCTGATATAATAACGAACTGCTCATTCCAGAGCGAGTCGTTGTTGCGGAGAGGTACTTCTAGCACTACCTGGGAGATAAAAGGAGATGATGAATGAAGACTAGAAGAGAAATTGAGGGAAATTTTGAGGGGGCTCGGAGCATGCATAGAGACATGAAACTGCCCCGAATTCTTAGGACCAAAGCAAAGTCTGAAGAAGTAATAACTTGGTTCTCAAGCAGGTATTATTTAATTCATATCATGGAATGCTAATGACAAGAATACAATACAACCCATAAGGCAGCTTATGTTAGTGTGTCACAGAAAGTCGTTCAGGCCCTTGACTTCGAGTAGCCTTTATTAGTCGGGTATAGACCAACTTGAGCACCTCTATACTAATCAGCTGCATCGACATTCCAAATGGAGTATCTGGGCGTTTTTTCAAAAGATTCTGTCACAACTTTCGGCGAGTTGAAGTCTCGTTAGTAGATGTTAACCCTTATTATAAGAGCTTAAAGAAATAAAGAAAAAGTAGAATATCTCACCTTCTGAGAAGAAAAGATATCAAGCGACAGGTCGCATCTCTCCGTGTTGTTGATACACTCCCTGAGCTTGGTCCGCGCGACGTCGTACTTGGTCTTCTGCAGATCGAAGCGCGCGCGGATGAAGTTGCGCTGCACCTCGTTCTCCGAGTTGAACACGAAGAAGTAGTAACCGTTTGCTGGTACCCTGGAAAGATAGGTTTGACGTAAATATGGAGATTTTGAAATGGGAGGTGTAATTGATGTGTATGGTTTTTCATTTAATGGAGACTGCATACGCATATTAATGGACCAGTGGCTCTGGTTAAGGTTAACTCATCAGAAGTACAAGTCATGGTCTCTTCTTGGTGTAACTATTGATAGCAGCGCATGATCATTGAAATTGGGCCTTCTTTAGACTACCATATTGAAAAATTAAAAATGGTTTATTACCTTTAAGATAGTAAGTAAGTTTATTAAGAAAACGTGTCGCGTCGATCCCAAGTAATATGGGACAAGGGCAGGAAGATGGTGATGAAGTAAGTTTATTAACCCTTCTGCTGGTGACTGCAAATCGTAAAAGCTGGCAATGTTAAGTAATAAATGATTGTAAAGATAACAGCCATCACGTTCACAAGTAAGTATCGTAGGCCCCACGAAAGCTGTCATGCTCATTCTCAACGTTTAATCCTATCCTCTTGACATAACATTTCAGTTATTCCCGGTTGAAATGCTGTATCCACTAGCAGGAATAGAGCCACCAGTGGTTCGCAGAGCGGTGGCTAGCTCTAGCGAAAGAACCAAAATGGTCTCCGACACACGACAAAATACTTGTGCCACAAAGGCTGAAAAGCCGAAACAGTTTTTTAAAGTGTGTTGTTCCACTCACTGGCGAACGATCAAAAGAAAGACTGCAGCTGTGGCGAGACAGTGCTTCCTTACCCAAACAAGTCGTTCCACCTGCTGACGCTCTCCCGCCTGGACATGAGTTGCCTTGGGTAACCTGGAAGTTTTTAAACAGACTCCGGACCCAAGTTGGCCGAAGCAGGGAAAGCCTGTTCAGGTGGAGATTCATTGACGACTCTGCCTTAATATCATGGCCTGTGTGTCCTGTCAGCTGCACGTTACAGGAACTGATGGACGCTAGTGATGGCGCCAAACGCGAAGTCGAATTCTGGGCCGAGTTTATTTACATTACCATCGACACGCTAAGAAGAAGATTTCAGTTATCACCTAAGTTACCCAGAAAATGTGGCTATTTGTTTTCAATAACGTTGCATCTACTTAATCCTCACCTATAAGTTAGCGCATTAGCCTTCGCAGCAGCAGCGCCGTCTCCGTCGGAGGCATCTCTATGGCAGTGCCTGTGAGGAGTCAGAGGTAGGTTGAGGATCAGACCCTCGCACTCCAGCAGGGCTTCTTCACTGCTGGAGAAGGAGGACCAGAACTCCGAGTTACTCATGTCGAGAGGAGTTGTCTCATTGACTATCATGTGGTGGTCTGCGTAGCCGTCTACATCCTGGAATGAGAAAGCGGTATTTAGTGTAGTTAAAAAAAATATTTTGTTCTTTGTATATACTTCAGCAACTCAGATACTTTACCGATATACGATTTAACTTTGCCTACGAGTGGGTATGTGGAATCTTAGATGGGTAATTTTATTTTTGATATGAGTTTAAGCTAACATTTTCATGTATATTTTCTGCCTAGGGAAAGCAAAGGTGTACGTTGGGTTAGGTTAGGTTAGCAGTAAAAAAATCGTAATGAAAGAATTAATACGGATGAAGATTAATTTTTTTTTGCCCGCAAGGTAGATTAATAAAAAATACTGGACACGTATTTTTTCTTTTTTTACGTAATCAAAAGAATACGGCGATACATTCAATTAAAATGTGGCATGACGTCACTCCTTGTTAGATTTTATACTGAATTGTGACTAGTGAGCCCTCTCTCCCCAACTTCAATGCGTTTTATCTAAGTAATTTTTTTATTAATATTAATATGATTAAGCAAAAAATACCTGTCTATTTTTTATTATCTGACTGACGGACTAAATAGAATTTCTTTTTTTTTTACCCAGGCATCATCCCTATTAGTCGGCAGTGTTCATATTCGTGAACACTGCTGACTGATTGGGAAAAGGCCAGGCAGATTGAGTGTTCATATTCGTTAAGTATACCCCGTGGAGGATCTTTCACTAAATACTAAAGAATAGCATTACTTACTACTTCGCCGGCATTGTTTCTTTCTTCATCATCTTCGTTGAACTCCTTCACTAAGTCTATCTGACCTAACATTAATTCTTTCTGCTTTCTCGCTTGCTCAACAGTGTCACGACGTTTTTCTGTAAAACGAATTTCTTCTTAAATGTGAGAAATCCATCCTGCACCGGGTCTAGCATTGATCGCCCGTACAAAGATCTTAACGGACATTAGTGCTATTGGAGTAAGTACAGAAGTAATGAAATTACCAGCTCGGTAGATACAATTGTTTATAATCAAGAAATAGTGTCAAACTTTGTTGTAGGGCCTGGAGCTAGACCACCACCTTTTAAAGCAGTATTATTGTAATGTTACTTGAGTGTGGGAAAGAGATGGAGCTAGACGTCCTGTATAGCTTCATCTCTTTTTCACACTGAATTAACATTAAAATAATACTGCTATAAGGGGTGGTGGTTGGCCCCCTGCATGGAGGACGACGAGGCAGCCGCTCATGTGCTACTAAGCTGCCTGGTGCTCGCCACATACAGGGCAAAGTACTTCGGTAACCCAGGTACCCTACGTGAGATTGTCAGTAACACCAAGGAGTTGCTAGCCTTCCTTGAGGAGCTGCTGTGGATCGGATAATCGATTTTCCCACCCGTTACGCAAAATAAGCGCATTGACGTGAAGTTGCGGATACCAGCCCGTATTACCTATTAACTTTGTTATAGGTAGGTATAGGTCTTATAATTTTTAAACGATTTCGTAATCTTGGCTTTTTTCTCCATTCATTTTCCACAATTTACTCATGACCTGGCAGTCATGATGCAGACAAGTAAACAATTAGTAACCTACTAATATAATTATGTTTTCTTGAAAACTATTACGTTATTATTTATAGTTATAAACATGTACCTAAGTACCTGTTTAAGCGTGTAATGTCCTCACCGTACATAAATCCTTTGAGCTAGTTACGTTAGACATAGCACTAAAGACTCGCACACGATTGCACTAGCGAACAATTTTACGAATTATTTTAACTGCAGAATGACTAAGAACTTCAAACATATTGGAACACATTCCATTGATGTTGTTACTTCGTGAAGAAGTATTGTTTTATGAGATTTGGCAAGTTTCCAATTGGGAGAAATTACTGAACTATCCCAGAACAAATAGAAATAAGGAAGCCCGATACAAGATTAAAGGTATTGTTGTAGACTGGCAGTAAAATTTTATTAGTCTAGTATATATTATCACAAGGAATAAAGACAATCTTCAACTAGGGCTGTGTGGTTAAATGATCTGGCTGTCTAGACTAGTGAGTTCAGGTGCCATTTTATGACGTTCTAATGCCATAATGAATTCAGTGCGCGAGAGAGACCGAGCTATACACGACCGATAACACCATCCCCTTTTCGGACTGGAGTCATGATGGCATTAATACTTCATAATACGGCCCCTGCTCTCGCGTTGGTTTGGGAAGTGTACTATCGATTTTGTGTGATAGAAATATGAACAAACAAGAAGCAGCCCATTTCGGATTGGGAAATGGTAACTAAAAGACTACAGAGACTTAAAAAGGTTCACCCCATTTGGTCATTCTTAGCGTCGTGACCGGAGTAATACTTGTGCTAATTTGCCAAAAGATTGATCTTTATTTATTCATATCTCGTGTCTGCACCAGCTAAACAAAAAATAGCTCGGAATGAAAAGACTAGCTGGTAAACATGGTGAGAAACATGGCGCTCCCCAGGTACACGCCAACATTTAACTAGGTAAAATTCTACTAATACTTACGTTCCCTATCCGTCCTGTTCTTCTCCTCATCAATAGCCTCGACTAGCACCTTCCGTAGTCTGTCCAACTCCTCACCACTTCCCGTCACCATCGACATTATATCTGGCTTCGGTTTTGTTGACGCCTGAAATTGAAATAAGAGCTATGTTAGGTTCAATAGATAACTCCATTGCAAACGGCGGTGTGTCGACTATAAAGTGAATCGTCACTGCCGTAGCCTAGCCTTTCCTCGATTATGTTAGGTTACAGTTTATCTCTATACGAACATCTGCTAGGAGCTATAGTTTATGTAACTCTGTATGAAGTTTTAATTTTACTGTCAAGATTTTAATTATAATAAGCACGAGCGCCTGAATCTTGATGAGTGAGTCGTGCAGAACGCCAACTAATTGCAATATGTACATAAGCAGTTATTGTTGTACGGTTTACCTTCTCTTGGTACTCAACGCCCATAGTCGTATGCAGTCTGATCAGCACCCTCTTTCCTTTGTCTCCTAAAGCTTGTAGTCTATGCAGTACGTCTTCAAACACCTCTTTCGAATTCGGATCCGTAGGATTCTGGTAAAGATGACAAATAAGTTAATAGCATTGACAAATGACGGTAATGATTTAAGATTATTCATCAAAATCTAATACACTAAAGCAAAACTCAAATATTGATAATGTTCTTACCAAGACAATACACCATTCATAGATAACTTAAATCTACTTTGATAAGAAACTTTCCATTATATTTACAATATTAACTGTTTAGAATGACAGTTTTGTTTTTAAACATAGTATATTTGCTCTAAGAAATCAAATGAGTTATTACATATTATATATTGTTTGCTATTGGATTATAATTGTTACCATCACTTTAATTTTATAATTATACCAAAATCAAAAGTTGGGATCAAAACTTTCCGAATACTGTAGACAATTTTATTAAGGCTAGAGTTTATATCCAGTTTCAAGGATTGATATATTGTACCAACTACCAATATACATTGTATAACATCATTCACCTCCGATGTATAATCCGTAGCCGCTTCTTTCAGTTCCAAAGAGGATTTATATTCCGAATCGTCAGCCTTCAATTCAAGTTGTCCCGTCTCTTCAGCGCCCACATTTCCCCTTTCTGCGTGTTTATTAGTTTCTTCTCCCGTCATATTTGCATTTCTTTCGATATTTTTACCATCACTGACAACATTTTTGCCTTTCTCAACGACTGTTGTATTATTGGTTTTAGTTGGAGCTTCAGTTACTTTTATTTCTTCTATTATGTTATCTTCAACTCTATTTAGTTCATTAAGTAAAGTTTCTGCAGAATTATTTTGTAACTTTGTTAATATTACGCTGCTGTTGCCATCAAGATCTGTAAAGTAGATACATTGCAGTGTAAGTTTGATAATAACTACCTATTTCAACTTTATATATGCTTTCGAATAGGAAAAGTTTCATTTGAACAATATATTGAGAGTTCGCCTATCATCGGTGGAATAGTTGGAATCCCACGACACATGGCTATAGCATTATTTCTATACGATTGTTACTTACAAGGGGATGCTCATGTTTAGTCTCCGAAATTTTTTGAGCTGATTATGACGATGAATGTGTTCGCAATAGGTATTATTTATACAGTTGTTTTGAGAACTTTATTTTTCGAAACCTATTGATTTCAGTCATAATAACTCATTTCATGGTGACAACGTCAATTTTTATCAGACCTTTTGTTTTTCGGCGCATATTCTTACAGATATGTAAATAATGCGTTTATCTTTGCGTTTTATTATTCTGTTTTATAAAAAGAGTAAAAGTTTCGCAAATCAGCGAAATCAATTAACCTCGAGATGTAATGGTTGTATATGTAAACAACAGCTGCTGAATATTATAGCATTCCTACCTTGTTTTTCCTTGCTTCTTTCGTTCTTATTAGAACCAAATAGTTAATACTGTTGTTTTCTTCTTCAAAATCTTAACTACCTTTTAAATAATTTGTGCCAATTTTACACATGTCTTTCCGAAAATCTCTTGCTAATAAGCTGTCTTGTAACCATTCATTCTTTATTGAATATACATCAACCTGTTCTTGATAGGTATAATTGCACTAATAATTCCAAGATATTCCATAAGCCTATCAACAAGCTATCAAGACAATCTATAAATTAGAGTATCAATAGATTTGTATATCATATCTTGTTACTGCCTAATATTTAGACAATATTCCATGTTATCAGATGAAGATTAATAAGGATATAATATTGACTGTAACTCCTGTCTAATTTTTATCAGTATGTGCCAAAATTGACGTACTTACATAATACCAAGATTATGCTTCATTATATTAGAAAGAAAAAAGAAAGGAAATAAAGAAAATACATTTATTTAGCACAGACTAAAAGGCACACTTATCTGCTGTATAACAATGTAATGGTAACAATGTAGATACGTTATTGTTGGATAAGGGTTTGGCATCAGTATTCTAAAATCTTTATAGTAGACGTGAATGAAGTTAACTACTGTGTACCTGGCTGATCTCTGTTGAGATTGGCCACCGTGACCGAAAACGGTCGGAAGGATTTTTTTATATGAATGAATGAATTAATTAATTTATTTATTTGTTAGAATATTGTTGTTACATAGATGTCACAAAAAATATGATGTCCATAATATTCTGCTGTTTCCAGCGTACAAATATTTCAAAGAATTAAAATTAATAATAAACCATACAATGTCGAGAATAAGGAAAACGTTAAAAAACTACTATCAAATACAATGTCAGGGGTTACTAATTATGTCAAGAATTATTAAATACAATGTCAGGGGTTATTAATCATAATGTCAAGAATTATTAAATACAATGTCAAGGGTTATTAATTATAATGTCAAGAATTATTGAATACAATGAAGAGAAAAAAAAATACGAAAAATTTCAATACTATCATAGAAATGAAATTCCATTCAATTATTAGGATGTAAGTCGTCGTCTAAATTAAATTTAGAATCAAATTTTTCATTTAAAAATTCATTCGTTGAGTAGTAACACTTTTGCAATAGAAAGTTAAATAGTTTCTTTTTAAATGTCATGAGGTTAAGACTTTTAAAAACATTAGCTAATTTATTATCAATTTGAATTGCCATACAATAAACATTATTCGAAAATAGTTTAATTTTTTGTTGGGGTGCACATAATTTGTGGATATTTCGACTTTTCCTTATTACAACATCGTTGTGTACTTGAAATAAAGCTAAGTAAAAAAAAGTAAAAAAAAAGTAAAGTAAGTAAGTAGTAAAGTAAGTAAGTAAGTAAGTATAAATGAAGATAATGTGTACATACCTTGAAAAGACAGCCATTTCCTCTCATCTTTATCCACATTGACATCCCTGTGCCTATTGGTCACGTGCAGTGGTATAATGTTCGGTGGCGGTTTGTAGTTCTTGGCTATCTGGATCTTCGCCGCCTCTCGTAAAGCATGGAGATGTTCCAAGATTTCTCGCAGTTCCTGGAAAACATGAGATTTTATATGTAATAGAATTTTTGAAAGACAGCGCGCCGTTGTACCTACGGGGGATTTTTTAACGCGGCGATTTTTATCACACACTGGATCTTTAACGCACTGGATTTTTGACGTGCTGGGATAGTCTCTGTTAGACTCTTAATGCTCGGCTCAATACTGAGAGTTGAAAATCCAATGCGCGATAAAAACTCGTCGCGTTTAATTATCGCCCGTGTGAACCTGGGCATATTCTGTTTGTTTTTCAATAGTGGACCGATACGCTGAATCCATTGATGAAACTGAAGATGCAGCATACTTTAACAAAATCGATCCAAGATAGATGATCTGCATATTCAGCACTACTTATACTCTTAGATACTTCTTCCTCCCAGCAAAAACACATAGTTCAGCAGCAGTCTTACTCCGCAGAGCTCCTTGGACATATTTGGATGTTATTATATATATGTTATTTACTTACGTTGGCATAGTTCCGAACAGCTAGGCTTGCGGGATGTTCGAAAGAGTTACCGTGGCCCCGGCACAGGCAACAGAAGGAACACGGGTGGGTTTTAGTCAGTAAAAGTCTGACACGCCCTCCCACTCAGCTCAGAGCGGGAGAAGTCATTTGATGATTTCCCATCCACAAAAAAAAGCATAGTTCCGAAATATAAAGCCATTGTTACTTCAGAAGAAAAATGTCGAGATGAAAGTTTTGAGGTGAATGTGGATGAATATAAGAGTAGAGGAATACCAAAGAAAAGATAGATGGACTATAAGAAAGATGATATGGCAAGAAAGGGGGTGACTACCGAGATGACGACTAATAGAGAAGTGTAGAAGAAAAAGATATGTTGCGCCGACCACAAATAAATTGGGATACGAGCAAGAGAATGATGATGATGATGTTACCTTAGGATCATGATCAGTGACGTCGACGGTGGCTAAACTGTCAGCTGATGACGATGCCGTCTCGTTCTCTTTGTTGTTCGGATCGTGGAAGCTGACTCCTGGCTTGTGCCTCCTCATCGCATCTGTTTTAGAGAAATTAGTTTTAAGGTTTGGCTCTTCTGAGAACTTAACTTGAAGAGGTGGAAGGGAATTGTGAATTTTGATTCTGTCAAACTTTCGCAGTTTCGTCTCCACAGATAATACCATAATTGTCCATAGTGATGTCAGTCATTATCTTAGTCTACAGTCCGATTTCATCCACTGCTGGGCATATGCCTTCCTTTGTTTGTGCAAAAATCCACACTCGTGCTCCAATCTTTCTGTATTTACTTCCTGCAGTAACAACAATTTTGTACAAACAATATTTTGAAACTCACCAGGATCATTGGTTTTTCCTTTGACTAGAGCCAGTTCCTTTATCTTCTCATCCAAGGCGGTCTTGGTCAGCAGGCCGAGGTTGTAGGCTTCCTGCAACTCCTCCACTTCCTCCGAGGAGTCGTCTCCGATGTACGCGCAATCCTGCAGGTGTTTGTAGCCTTTGATCATGATGAGGGATGCGCCTGGATAGCTGAGGAGAAAGTAGTCTTTAATAAAATATTTAGAGAATGCAATATTATTTGTGTGGTTATTATTTTTTAAATAATCTCACTTGGCTAACAGTGTATGTCAAGTGCGCAGAAAGAAGCTCCATACCATCTGTTGGACTAAAGACAGAATTCAATAATGTATGTATCTTAATCCAAATCTTGATAAGCAGGCAGCTGCACGTCATGACTGTGACAAGAAGGCTTCCACTCGGCATGATGCTGTGATATGAGGGACCCACAGTACAGCGCTGATTTGAGTGCAAACAGCGCTCTTTCATATGATACCCCACATGCCTTAGTAGCCCCACTTCGAATTTTTAAGACCCTTTTTCAGTCCCTGTTGCAAAAGAAAATCTTTCTTATTTGCAAAATAGCATATAATATTGCAAATGTCATCTACGTAAAAACTGTTCCAAATTTCAAGTTGATAGCATTAGTAGTTCTTGAGATATCCAACTGTGACCGACGGACAGACAGTCAGACAGACTGAGTCGCACCATAAGGATTCCTTTTTACCATTTTGGTACGGAACCCTAAAACTCTTAATAATAAATTAATCAATTCATAGGATATTAAAGATAAAACAAATCTCACCTTACACAAGCAGATACGGTAACCGAAGATCCCTTCAGCAGATAGAAGCCCCAGTACTCCTTCATGTCATCTTCTAGCTCCAGTTCCCTAGTCATGGACACTGGCACTAGGTCTTCAGTCAGCTCCGGAGGGCCGGGTACCACGAACGCGTTGAAAGTCGTGTTGGAGCGCACCACCTGTGTCTAAAAGAAAGGTCGCCGGTCAAATTATGGACTAACATTAAACATTATGGATTATGGACGATAAAAGTCAAAGTAATTAATTTTCTACAAACACGGTTCATAGCATGTTCATACATTTAAGAGTCTACATTCACCACCAGAATTAACCACTACACCATCAACTGGTACACAATTGTTGTCACCCATACATCCAAATCCAACGAACACACTACGAACGTCGTCAACGAGCGACGCGGCACGGCGCGGGGACGGAACGCAATACCATCGCAGATTCGCGGCAATGCATTGACCGACACGACCGCGCTCGGAGACGGACATACCTTTTGATTTAAATGCTTAGGTTGAAATAATTGTGAACCACTGAATAAACCTTTTCATAATACAGTCCGCTTGCTTTTCTTCAACCTGGGCCTAGACACAATATTAGTTATATGATTTCAAATCACCAGCTCCACCATTGGCTCTTCTGCTATAGTAATATTATGATCTTCCTTTTTTAGGTCACCTTTCGACAAGATAAGGCTTGAAGCTATGCCGTAGGAACGTTGGAGGTTAAAAGTATGGGGCCAAAAAGCGTGATATGATATTCATCAGCTAATTAAGTGTCCATGCTGAACATAGATTTCCTCATTAATTACTAGAACAGACAGTTGAAAGTCTCCAGTTTTCTACCTAAATGAAAATATTCTTCAGTAACCAAGGTTCGTGTGAGGTTGTCTATCCAAGGAGTGTCCAAAGTATTCAAAAATTACTAAAGGCGTAAACTTTGAGAGTGTTATATAAGTTATATTCTCATAAGTATGACAATAACCTAAGTAGGGCGAATTTCACCAATGAAACTGAATACGATCAGCACATCTAAACCGCATCCAAGAGCTGTGAGTGTCAACATCCCACAACAATATTGACACTGACAGCTCTTAAACGCGGTTTAGATGTGCTGATCACCACGCTTAGTAAATGAGTTAGATCACAGAATGCGCCTTTTGGTAACTAGATATAGTCAGTATAGTGTTTAATTGATTGATGATAAATTATTCAATCGATTGACGCAAAGAAACGCATTGAAAAGATCGTGTTTATTATTTTATGTCTCGTAAAACATTTACTAAACTCTTTAAGACTAACTGTAAAGATAAATAATTCAAGATAAGGTAATCGGTCGGAACATCAAATATTATTACGAGTAGGCTTAGGAGCTTACTAATCTTCCATTTAAAACCTTGTCTTCCTGTACATAAGGTGCACGTCCGTTTGCTGTTAGGAGATATAATTATTGTGTTACCAGTGTTATCAGATATATTTATTTGATGTTTGTCTAGTGGTAAAAACGGTATAATTGGTATAGCAGCTGCACCTAAGCCTTCTTGTATTTTTGCTGCCAAGTGGTAAATACTGCTGTGTTCCAGCTCGATTCACTTTGACTCTGTATAAGTAAATTCCATAAATATATGAAGTTTCTATGGTAAATTCTGTGATCATCATTGTTCTGCCCTGATCTCAATTGTCAATTGTGGTCGGCGCTACATGTAAAGAAAGAAAGATAGAAAGAAAAATGGGTTTATTTGTCACAGAAACACGTGCATACAAAACGATAAGAATAATCAGAAAAATATAACAAAATAGATCCACATTATAATCACGAGCTCAAAACAGAAATAGTCGGCAGCTGCATGTCATGACTGTGACAAGAAGGCTTCCACTCAACATGATGCTGTGCTATGAGGGACCCACAGCACAGCGCTGATTTTCAGTGGTCACCCAAAAAGACATGTCTTTCATCTTCCATACTTCTCTCAATACTCAATATCTTTATTGCTTTGCCATAATGTGTATTTAGGTGGTAACTATATAATTGAGATCATTATGGATCTTGTAGGGTACAACAAAAGGGTAGGAGAGAGGAAGCCCTGATTTAGGAGATCATGAATAATTATTATTGCTATATTATTTAATTTACTAGTCGTCATCTCGGTAGTCTTCCCCTTTCCAGCCATATCATCTTTCACACAGTGCATCCATCGTTTCTTTGGTCTTCCCCTACTCTTATAGCCTTCCATATTCATTCTCAAAACTTTCCTTACTATAATTTCCTCAATTTCTTTTTTCCTCAAGATCTTTATTGTGGTCTCAAAATAGGTTGCTGTTGGGTTCCTGCCACTGATAAGTCTGTTAAAATCACAATGATCTTTATTCTCGTTAAAATAAGGTTGCTGTTCGGTTGCTACTGTCAGAGGTAAAATAACTGTGAAATGACTGTGCTTAATCAACGGTGGTGTCAGACTTGCCAACAAAAA
Source organism: Fissipunctia ypsillon (assembly GCA_947568875.1). Classification (NCBI taxonomy): domain Eukaryota; kingdom Metazoa; phylum Arthropoda; class Insecta; order Lepidoptera; family Noctuidae; genus Fissipunctia; species Fissipunctia ypsillon. Next base: position 3,391,602 of record OX387665.1, on the reverse strand, counting down.
AAAAGATAATTATAATATATCTTCGGACATCTTTCAATTTCCCCTCTTCTTAAGAACCAGTTTGATTTCTAAGGCACTCAGCAGACTATTACATTACAATGATGATCAGAAAAGCCCTTTATTCTCTTTAGTCACTAAAACATTTAATTCACTAAGAAAATCGATTCTCAGGTCGGGCAAAGTGTTATTTAATTTTTTATTTTATTTTATTTATTTGGTACATCAACAGCAATACATACAATGAATGAATAAGAAAACAAGACAAAGTAAAAGTGCTGGTATGTATGCCTGTTACAGGTATACGCAGCATTCACAATAAAGACAACGACGTGATTATCTAACAAAACATATTATAAAAATACAGGAAAAAAAATTTGAATAAAATTAAAATACAAAATAAAGTAGGTAGTTATTTGCAATAAACTTAATACAATGATAATTATGACGATAATATTTCTATCTGGAATTTCTCAGTAGTCGCCCGGAGTCTGGATTTGTGCCTTGTTGATGGCAAAAGGCTCGCCCCTTATTACATGGGACTTAAACATAACTCGTGAAATGTCTGCGTAGGTACCATACAACATGTCCCAGAATTAACGCACAACCTTTTAAGAGGTCATTAGAAACAGCTTTTACTATGGGAGCAAACCTGAAATCGCGGAAAAAATCTGCTGTTACTTATATTTTGACGAGTTATGCGAACATAAATGTAGCGAACAGCAGATTTTTTTTCGCGATTAGACCTGAAATTGCGAAAAAAGTTGAACAATAATGATGAGTACAATGACCCCATAAGAGGTCGTGCGTTAATTCCGGGATATGTTGTAGGTACATCTCAGCCTAACCTATCGGAGAAACGAGGCGTGATGTTATGTTATGTTAAGAAAATATTTTGAAAAGATTCCCGTGAAATGATGAAACAAGTTTACTAGTGAACAAAATGGTGGGCAAGAGCTAGCAAACAAAATGGCAGGCAAGAGCTAGTGAAAAAAATGGCGGGCAAGAGCTAGTGAACAAAATGGCGGGCAAGAGCTAGTGAACAAAATGGCGAAGAACAGCAAGTGACCAAAATGGCGGGCAAGAACTAGTGAAGACTGTTTCCACCGACTCTCATACACGTGCTAAACTTGATTACTACGCTTATAACATAATATTTATTTATGCCTAAGATCAGTAAACAGCATTGTCAGTGCTTATGATTGTGAGACGTAGGTATGCCTACGGTGACACGTGTCTCAGGCTAGATCTAGACATAGAGTGCTTCAAGAATCTTTTGGCGCCTGAATGACATTGGTGCCGATTCTCTTGTACATCGAACTAAACTAAACTTACTTTTAGTAAAGAGCATCTTAAAAGCTGTTCGCACCATTTACAACCATAATGCATGCATGTCATCATCTGCCTAGCCTTTTCCCAACTATATTGGGGTCGGCTTCCAGTCAAACCGGATGCAGCTGAATACCAGTATTTTACATGGAGCGACTGCCTATCTGACCTCCACAACCCAGTTACTGGGTAATACGATACCCCTTGGTAAGACTGGTTGTCAGACTTTCGGGCTTCTGACGACCCGTAACGACTGTCAAAGATACACGAATGACAGACGGGACCAACGTGCTTAACGTGCTTTCCGAGGCACGGAGGGGTCTTGATATGTAAAGATGGTCATCCATCCACGGACCAACCACGGCAAGCGTAGCTTAACCTGATCGATTGACCCGTGCGGCTGTTATTCTCAGCCACAAGCCCCTTGCATGCATGTGTGTACTCATAAATGAAATGAAATGAAACTGTTTGTTATATAAATAGGATATCGGAATCACTTTTACACGTCATATAAAAAAAAAAATAAAGCTAGATGGAGTCGACATTTCCTATCTGACTACCACTGAGAAGAAATATCATATTTATGTGTATGTAAGAAACGATCCTTTTAAAATATGTATGAACAAGTAGCTATTCAGTATCGAAATAAACCACAGACACACAGATACGACAAAAATCAAAAATTCCACAATACAGTGAACGAACCTTTGTGTGCCTGCCAATTGCGGCGAACAGTAAGACGCTATGATTTTTTGACGAGTTCACAGCTTGCCTCGACTAAACTGCCTCGTTGGTCTAGTGGTCGCAAGCGCTACTGCTGAGCATGAGGTTCAGGGTTCGAATCCCAGGTCGGGCAAAGTGTTATTGGGTTTTCTATTTGGAATTTCTCAGTAGCAGCCCCGAGTCTGGATTTGTGCCCGGTTGATGGCAATAGGCTCGCCCCCTATTACATGGGACTTAAACATAACTGGCGAAATGCGGGTGTACTATAGGTGCACCTCTGCCTAACCCTTCGGGGAAACAAGGCGAGATGTTATGTTATGAGTTCACTGCTTTGACTGTCTATGTAAATATATTTATATCTTTGGATTCATCATCTGCCTAGCCTTATCCCAACTACTTATCGGCTTCCAGTCTAACTGGACGCAGCTGAATACCAGTATTTGGTAAGACTGGTTGTCAGGCTTTCGGGCTTCTGAGTACCCGTAACGACTGTCAATGATCTAAAAATGACAGTCGAGACCAACGGCATAACGTACTTTCCAAAGCACGTAGGGGTCTCAATATGTAATGGATGGTCACCTATCTACGGACCGACCGCGGCAAGCGTAGCTTAACCTTCGATCGACCCGTGTGGCTATTATTATTTAACCACGAGCTCCACAAAATATTTACGTTTAATTGAATGCATGAATAATGTTGAATGAATCGCCGTGATTAATTAAATTATTAATCGCACCGCATTTTATAACATAAAGAAGTCACATGCCATTGGACTAATAGATGCGAAGTTGATAATTATGATTTTGATGGTAATAAATGCCATCGCTCGTCAAGAATCTTCATCACCAGTCTCAGCCAGTCTGTATTATAAGAACACTAGCGACCCCCCCCCCCTACCTCGCACGATTTTTAAGACTTGAAATAACCTCGAGATTTTTTATAATATGTAACTTAAACATTAATGTATTAAGCACATAAACTTTCCGGAATAAATTCTCTGAATGATGGCGAAAACAGCATCAAAATCCGTTGTGAAGTTTAGAAGAACAACGCAGTCATACAGATAGACTCGAAAAACGGCATTGATTTGTAATATGTATCGATAAAGATACTGATATCATCAGTATTCTATCTAAGCGTGGTGTTTATGACAAAGTTCTATCTGATCGTGCATAGTGCCCGAGCTCAATTATTCAGAACTATTATGTTGACATAATCTTCTTTCGTAACGGCACGATTCACGAGCAATAAAATACCTCAAACCGTAGAAATAATATTATCCAGACAGCAGGGCTGAGGGGTGCTCCATTTTTGTTATTCGGATCGGCACGTTCAATTCGGCAGGATTTGTTATAGAACAAAGCCAGCCCGAAACAATTACTACACATATTCTGCTTTATTTCGGCTCGTGCTCATTGGCAAACCCCGTTTGGCATCTACTCTCGCTAAATCATAATTCGAGCTAAGTCGAGCGACTTTTTTCCGAACATATATCTACATATACTCTCGTGTAGGCTTTATTAATGCACCACGGTACTTAACATGGCCCATGATCAACTAGGCTAATGTTCTACACAGCCCATGCTCAACATGTCCAATTCTCAACACGGTCGATGCTCAACATGGAAGTTACCGATGATAAGATGAGAAAGATTGGTATACAATGGTACACACCTACCTGGCACCAAGTGGGCGATATCTTACTGTCTATCAGCCGCATGTCTGTCATACTCATTGGATACATCTGGCCGGAGAACACGCGGTATCTGGAACAAGGAATATTCAGGTTAGTCTGCAGTTCTTCTGTCGTATGTAAGAGAATATTGACTAGCCAGCAAGGTGGGCAGCAAGTTTTAAAAGCAACTGGGTGCAGTGTCAACTACCGTGTCTAAGGCCCCACCGCCGATGAGGAAGCGACTAGCTGTTAACGATTTTCTCACTCAAAATACGTAAAAAAGCTTTGATCAAAGTAAAAAAGATTGTAGGTCCCCAGTACGTAAAAGAGATACATAATAATAGTTGATCGCTGACTGATTACACCGCCGCGCCGGAGAGAGCTCGTTTGTCGAAGCAACAAGAGTTACCAAAGAGAGTACTCGCTCAGCGACACTCGCTTGGCGGGCAGAATACGCACTGAGAGACTCAAGTACATGCGCATACCAGCGAGTAATCGTTTGTCGCCAATTCGTTTTTAGGTACTAACTCTATTCGCTTCTCGTTAAACGTCGGCAGTGGGAAAGGTGCCTAAAGGGCCAATTAGAAGCAGGTTTTTTACCTGCCTTCCACACTCATTCAGAGTGGAAATTAAAGACGGTCCCAAGAGGTAAATAAAATTACCTTATATTTACATGTCGTGGCCAGAATTTCATGAAGTAGCGAGCGATACATACAAGTTGGTCGCAGTTACTTAGGAATTATTTGAGTAGGAATAGATGCACAACAAAAACTAAGCGACATCAACGCCTCTATCGGTGGATAATATAACTATTTTACTATACAGGGTGACATTGAAAACATGCGACAAATTTTAAGGGGGAGTTCTACCCATCAATATGAACAACTTTTACTATGGGACCAACTTTGAATTCGCAAAAAAGGAATTCGACCTTCCCGTATATTTTTTACATACCCGTTTGGTCAATTTGGAATAAGGTCGAAATTTTTTTTGCGAATTCAAAGTTGGCCCCATAGTAAAAGTTGTTCATATTGATGGGTAGAACTCCCTCTTAAATTTTGTTGCATGTTTTCAAAGTCAGCCTGTATAATCACTAATGTTTGGCCACAGCATGCAGTAGTCGTGCGTTTAACTGTTCATATCGTCAAACGTTGATCACTCAATGATCTGGCCAGACGACATCGTGATGTGACCAGCGGTCGGTGTTCTATTTCAAGAAATACAACCATATCATGAAATGGTCGAATACTTCACGAAATGATCTATTCTAAAATCTGGCCACGACATACAAATATTAATCATAGCAAATGCTCAACGGAAACGATTATGATGAGGATCGTAGCCTTATTTTAAGGAATGAGCAGCTAGCACGTGATCAACACTTAACGCAAGACACACACACACGAACAAACACAGAACACACACACTGGTAGTGTCGTTAACACTTTTATTTAGTGCTCCTTGCTCGCACTATATAAGGTGTATCTATTCATACACGAAATCACTTAAGGGGTCATTATACTCATCAATATGAAAAACTTTTACTATGGAACCAACCCTGAAATCGCGAAATAAAAATCTGCTGGTCCCTACATTTTGACGAGATAATGCGAACATAAATAAAAAAAATCATCTGTTCCCATAGTAAAAGTCGTTCATATTGATGAGTACAATGACGCCTTAAGAGATTTCGTGTGTGAATAGATACACCCTATATTATCTAACTAGTCTGTTCACAATGTAAATTAATAAACGATAAAACAATACTAGCTGTACAGTTACTACTAATTTATGTAAAGTGTTGTTATGCCAACATCAGTTGTTCTTATCTCACACGTTGCATCTATGTGTAATTGTGTATGTCAACATTGGATATAGGTAAGGCGATTAAATGTTTATTATAATTAAAAGGTAATCTATACAAATAAATAAAATTGAAGTGTCTGTTTGTAATTTCAAAATAACAACTTTATACTAAATGCATAAGTATACAGGATAAGTTTAAAAGGAGTGCGGATATTTCAGGAGGTAATCAGGTGCATAAAACTGGACAACTTTCCCCAAGGAACGTAGATCGAAATCTTAAAACTGAAAATCAACTTTTCATACAATCTTGAGTCACGTGACCAGTCACTTTGTATGAAAAGTCGATTTTCAATTTTAAGATTTCGACCTACGTTCCTTGGGGAAAGTTGTCCAGTTTTATGCACCTGATTACCTCCTGAAACATCCGCACTCCTTTTAAACGTATCCTGTATACGGTACTTATAACAAAAAAGCAATTTTTAAAATTTTTGTCTGTCTATCTGTTTGTTTGTTCCCGCTGATCTCCGAAACAGCTGGACGGACTTTCCCTGACAGATAGCTGATGTTACGGGGATTTTAGAAAAAATAATAAGGGTTCCGCGCAAAAAATTTAAAGCCCAAGAAAATATGAATAAATAGTCGGATTTGAAAAATTTGGTTTGCATTTGGTAGCCCAATTCTCGAGGATAGTTATAGGCTATTGGCATTATTACTGATGTCACCATAACATCATGCTACGACCCTTAGAAGCCGAGCAAAAAGAAAAAAAGTCGAAAGAACACTAAGAGAAAACGAAGTAATAGCGCGGGCGGGCGATGCAACGCGACGGCGCGTTATTAAAATGTGGCTGTTGTTTTAGTATATTGTGTATTTTACGACTTCCACGCGAACGAAGTCGCGGGGCACAGCTAGTTAAACATATGTAATTGAATGGCAGTGGCAGGTAAAGTCACGAGCATAAATACCTTACACTTCTCAAAGCAAGATTCAAAAGGGTTTTTTTCTAAAGTATAAAGTAATAGATATTTTATTGTGTTGCGAACATTGTATTATCGAAACCCTACTGATATGAAATAGGTATTTTCTCAAATTGCATAATGCCCGCGACTGGTACAACGCCTGGCAAGTTCTTATGACAGCGTGCTGGATCGATAGTTTGTGCCGTACTCTCCGAGGCAGGGAACGGTGAAGATTTACAGACTAATAAATGGTTGCTACATCTTCATCATCATCATATCGTATCATCTGCCTGGCCTTCTCACCTATTTCGGGGTCGACTTCATATTAGATTATAATAGAATAGAATATTTATTTGCGTAAAACATGTTTTACGCAAATAAATATTCTATACCATGGTATACAAGGGTGTTAAATACAAATTGAGGCACAAGCATGTTTAGCTAGGATAAAACAGCATGCAAAATTTTAAAGACAAGTTTAGCAACAACAGTCGTTTCTTTTTTTAAAAAAAAACATCAACATTTTTTATCTATAAATTCTTTTAAACTATAAAAACTACACTCTAGTAACCACTTATGAAATTTAATTTTAAATAATTTTGTATTTAAAGCTTTGAAATGCCTTGGTATTTTATTATAAATGCACACACACATTGCCAAGCAGTTACTATTGTATTTAGACAGTCTAGGCAAATCATTTAACACTAGTTTATATGGATCTCGTCGGTTCCGAGGATTGACATCATTTGCAGTCTTATTTTTCATAAACGATAAGTCCTCATCTCTACCTAGTACATTTCTATAGCTGTGCCCAACAGGGTCTACGATTGTTCTTAAGCAAATGTTTAACACCCAAGCATATACATTGTGGAATGCAATAAAGTATTGAGTATTGTTGAGTATAGTAACCATATGCAGCTGAATATCAGTATTTTACAAAGAATAAATGTCTATCTGTAGTGAAAGAAAGAAAAATGCGTTTATTGGTATTACAGCAAAAAATACACAGAAAACATTGATTATAATAATAATTATTATAAGCATCGAGATGTGGTCGCGATGGACAAGGGCCTCACCCCGCTCTCCTTGGCAAAAGAGAACTGGCGCAAATCTGCAGTACTTGATAGTAACGATCGTAAAGAAGTATGGCAAGGCAAAGAGCTTCACGAACACTTTTTCCGGGACGTCCATGGGCCTGATGTAGACTTATTGGCGTCTGTATCCTGGCTGCGTTTCGGCGACCTCTTCGGGGAAACTGAAGGTTTTGTCTGTGCGATTATGGATTAAGTTATCATGACGAATTATTACCGGACACACATTGTCAAGGACGATTGACATCTGTCGGGCATGCCACCGCCCCGGTGAATCAATCCGACATATTGTTTCCGGTTGTTCTCGGCGAGTACATGCACAGACACAATCTAGTGGCTAGGATTATCCACCAGCTACTTGCCTTGCAGTACAACCTTGTGGAGCTCGAAGTACCATACTACAGGTATGTGCCCGACCCAGTTCTCGAGAATGGTAATGCCACATTCTACTGGGATCGATCTGTCATCACTGACAGGACTATTATAGCCAATACGCCTGATATTGTAGTTGTAGATCGACGAGAGCGCCGTGCAATGATTGTTGCTATCGCTGTTCCTCATGACGAGAATCTCGTGAAAGCTGAGAAAGATAAAATAATCAAGTATCTTGACTTAGCACACGAGGTTGTCGACATGTGGGTCGTGGACTTTGCAATCATTGTACCGATAATCGTTACGGTTAATGGCCTAATAGCGGAGAGCCTCGACCAACACCTCAGGAGGCTCTCATTGCGCGGCTGGGTCAAGGGCTTGATCCAGAAATCAGTTAAGTACTCCTGGACACGGCACGCATAGTGAGGAGGTTCCTCTCTCTAGAGCCCTGACCGCCGGCAGCTTGGACCCTGTTAATAATGCCGATAGGCTACTATTTTTTATACTTTTAAGTGTTTTAAATGATATTTATAGAAAATGAAATAATAGATAATTATTATATGATTATACAATAATTAGTGATATTCTGTAAAAAAACATCATCGTGAAAACTAGGCGAAGTGAGCTTGAAGTGAGCTCTATTCCTACCGTCAGGTGAGATGAAAGTTCACTTCAAGTTCACATGCTCTAAGTTTTCTCGGTGAGATTTTTACAGCATAGACCAGCCGACGTCCATAACCCCATAGTGAGTAACCCTATACACCTTTTTAAAGGCTCTTGCAAACAGGCGTGCCACGCTTAGCAGCACAAAGGCACTGCGGGTCGCGAGACAAGTAGTGTCTTTGTGTCACGCGCGATTCGCGTCGCGCGTCACACCTGTTTGAAGGATCTCTTAGATATAGGCACAGGAATACCCAACAAATCGTAATACTGATACTTAGGTTATCGACCAGCACTTGCTTTCAAGTGTCAGTCCGAAGATAATAATAGATCCTTCTGTACACGAGTGCTACTATAAGTGCTGATAGTAGTGTGACTTAGAAACTGTGTCGAGAGAGACTTAAGAATCGCAGCATTATGCTGAGCGATGGCCGTTTTGCGTGGATGTGATGCATATTTTCCCCCAACTTGCTTCTTTTTGGTTTGTGTCCTTGCTTTGCGGCAAGTTTACTGCAAATAAACGTATTTTCTTGTCTTTAATCACGCGGTCTCGGTCAAAGAGGGTATCCCACCTACCTATTTTTGGTCAGACAGTGTCAGCTTAACTTTATAGGTCAAGCCTCTAGCCTCCTATACCTATTAATAGGAGTTCTTAATATCCATAGAAAGAGCTGTCTAACTTACATAATCAGCCTACAACGTTCCCACTGCTGGGACACAGGCCTCCTGTCTTCGTGAGGGAGTGGGCCATAATCCACCACGCGCACCCAGTGCGGGTTGGTGGATGTCACATGTCTTCGATTTTTTGGTTCTAGGACATGCCGGTTTCCTCACGATGTTTTCCTTCACCATAATGTGTTTGCTGGGATCGAACCCACGAACTACGACTCGTAAGACGGGCGCGTTATCACTTGGCCACCACCGCTCTTCTCGTCTAACTTAATCAATCAATCAATCATTTATTTTGTAAAACATAGGTATGGTTACAGATAGTATATTGTCTAAAATATGTGCACTATGTTTTGCCCATATTTGGCGTACAAAATCAACATAAACAAGCAATTACAATTAAGGTGGCATGTTAATAGATTACATAAATACTAATAATTTTATTCAAAATATGTCAGCTAGGTAAATAGGTCATTATAATTTTAGACAAATAAACACATTCATACTTCATCAATAAATAAAATCATAAATCGCCATATTAATGGATTTACTTTTCCTGAATCCAAATTGTTCTCTGACTATTAGATCATGCTTTTCGAAAAACGACGAAAGGCTATTGTATAACACCTTTTCTATAATTTTGGAAAAAATAGGAATAAGTGCTATTGGTCTATAATTACCCAAGATACTTGTACCTATCATCTTTTTTATGAATAGGAAATTATTCCATCCATTAATGAGGCATTATTCCATCCTTCATCATCTGCATAACCTTTTCCCAGCTGTATTTAGGTCGGCTTCTTTATTTTACATGGAGCGACTGCCTATCTGACCTCCACTACCTAGTTACTGAGTAATACGATACCCCTTGGTAAGACTGTCGGTTCTCATACTTTCGGGCTTCTGACTACCCGTAACGATTGTCAAAGTTAAGTGCTTTTCGAGGCATGGTTTCAGTCATGCTTAAATACCTATAGTAAATTGATCTCCTTTATTTATAGTAGCTCTGCTGAAATGTGACCGGTAATGGCCCAGTGGTAACGGCCCCGACTTACGAGTCAAAAGTCATGGGTTCGAACCCAGGCAGGCACATTACTTTGTGTAATTTATTTCATCACCACTGCTCTCAAAACGATGAAGGAAAACATCGTGAGGAAACCGACATGTCCTAGAACCAAAAATTCAAAAACATTTGTGACATCCACCAACCCGAACTGGGCCCAAATGGTGGATTATGGCTTCTAATAGAGAGGAGGCCTGTGCCCCAGCAGTGGGAACGTTGTAGGCTGATTAAGCTGAAATGTTGCCTTTACTTTAAATAGAGTGGCACCACGAGGAACATGCTCGGCAGACAGATGACCAGCGCTAGAAGCCGGCACAGCCTAAGAGGTGCTGTGTAGCAGGTGCGGGAGGCGAGGTAGCAGTTCCTGGTACCATGGACCACTCGTGGTGGGCGAAGACCCGCTGTGAAAATAACGGAGTATTAGTGTAGGATCATTATGACAAGAAATAATAAGTAGTACCTAAGGGCTAGTTAGATAAATGGCAATGGGAGACCAAAGCGACTGGGAAGATTGATGGGAGAAGTGTAGGAGTGGGTGGTTTGTTTGTTTTTAGATGTGGTTAACGCTGTGAGCAACACATATTTTATCTCTTTTTTATACTATCTACTTATTAAGATATTTGTAAAACTGTTTGTTTCCCGAAAAAAAAAAACAAAATAATATAAAATAAATGGTTTAGGCGCAGAGGGCCTAATTCTCAAAATGGCAACAGAGTCGCAAAAGGACTAGTTCTCAAAATGGCCAATTCTCTAAAAGCCTAATTCTCTGAATGGCCAATTCTCTAAAAGCCTAATTCTCTGAATGGCCAATTCTCTAAAAGCCTGATTCTCTGAACGGCCAATTAAGTAGGTAGTAGCAGAGCATTGAAGCCTCATAGGAAAATAGAAGAGACAGTTTATTATCATCGACTGTGATGGTAAGAGTCAGAGATGGTCAGCACAAGCAGATTTCTAAATAATAAATCAAATAGCTGATCAATAAAGAAACATGTAGCACCTATTTAAAAGGTGGCTGAGACAGACTGTATGCGGAAGGCGGAGGACAGGGTGTTGTGACGCAGCCTGGGAGAGGCCTATGTCCAGCAGTGGCACTGCGACATGCTGAGTTGATTGAACACTTATTTTATTTTATTTTATTTTATTTTATTTTATTTTATTTGTTAGGGACAAAAAACAGTTACATGTCAAGCTTAACTAGAGATTCTTAAAATAGCACAAAACTTAGAGATACATTTATACACAATCTATACCATATTTATATTATTATACATGTAACCCACAACATTGTCCCCGAATTCACAAAAAAAAAAGTTAAAAGAAAACAGACAAAATAGTGTGCATCGTAAAAGCCTAATAAGAAAAAGGAGAAAAAAAAAATATACTTATGAATTCAATAACTCGATTGCTCTCGCCTTGAAACGATCCTTGGAAAGAGTAAATATGTCAAATTATTGAAGTCATAGAGAGGCTCTGCAATGGTTCTGCTAAAATAACATAACATAACATCACGCCTGTAATCCTTGAAGGGTTAAGCAGAGGTGCACCTAAAGTACAATCACATTTCGTTAGTTATATTTAAGTCCCATGTAATAGGGGGCGAGCCTATTGCTATTTTTGCTTAAATAAGTAGTCTAAAAGGATGAAATGAATTATTTTGTAAATTAGATAGGTACGTAATAAAAATAAATAAACTCACATTCTAAAGGCACTAGTTCTTGCGGATCCATGTTTGAGTCACATCACTCTATCCGGGTCTGATTCGCCGAACCTGCGGAGCATGCAGTCATTGTAAATTATAATTATTATATTTTATAGCAAAGAAACCACTTGGCGAATACCTTGGTTTGCCGTTAATTATGTCAATCTGTTAGTGGTCTTCTAATCAAGTGGTTTGAGTATTTTGACCTTATTAGAAGCAAGTATAGATGGTGTTAAAAATGATCATTCCAACATTTATGAACATTTTGCCCGCGGCTTCGCTTGGATGTCGGAAAATATCCCACGGGAACGAACTGCTGGGATTAAAAGTGCTAGTGCATATTCTATGCGTTAATCCAGGTTATAAACTATCTGTGTGTCAAATTTCATCCAACTCCGTTCAGCCGTTTTTGCGTCATTGCGTAACAAACATCCAAACATATAAACTTTCACATTTTTAATACTAGGTACTAGTAGGGTGCAATATTACGAACAGGATTAACGAAGAAAGCATCCTATTAACTCACGGAAACCAAACAAGAGCTTTTCCACTTCCACCTCCTAGCTCCATCATCAGACCCTCGTTACCAAGCCCAATCTAGTGGACTCGTCATAACGAATCATATGAGCCCAAACTCGAGGGGTTTACTAGTAGCCACTGAAGAGTTCCACTTCCACCTCCTAGCTCCATCATCAGATCAGCTCCAAGATACCAAATTATAGTATTTTCTTCCGAACTACGTATACATACAAAGTTTCATTTCGATACGACAATTATTATAAGTAGGTTAAAACTGACTTCCAAGAATTTCTTACATTGTTAGTTAGTTAGATAGTTAAAAATGAAGCTAATAATAAAAAAAGCGTGCTATAAACTTTGCAAAAAGACATGTCGCGCTAAGGGCTGATTTAACCAAAGTCTCTTTTTTCTCTTTCTTCAAAGAATCTTTTATCCGCGGAATAAAACTGACGTCTGACAGTTTTTGTATGGAAAATCTGTCAAAAATTTAAAAAAAAAATTCACTGGATTAGACTTATACTAAGTATAAAAGTTTGATCGACGTTTGGAAGGCGTAGTTTTATCAGGTTTGGACGCCGTCGCCAACAAATTAATAAATCAACCACACGCCGACAGATCGTTGACGAAATCTGTCTTCTGACAATCTAGGCCACACATAACATACGACTCCGGTGGCGCAACTTGAAGCATATTACCATTAAAATCACTTATAGCCAGAGTGCATCTCATGACAATTCCACTAAGCCCAAATACGGCTAGAACACATTGTTTTATTATGGAGTTCCGGTGCCTACTTTCCGGCTTCATCATCAGATCAGTTTGATGGTACCATTTTCGTCAGAACCATTTATTTAAATTTGCTTCGTCATAGTCGCTTAACTATCCTAATCGAGAGATCTTATCGCCACCCGTGAAATACTTATCACTGAGGAGTTCCCGTGGCCATCTGTGGTCTTCTTCGTCAGTTCCACTTCACCAAATGATACTTTCTGAATGGAAATGCTTGACTTGTTGATGAAAATACTAAAATCGCTATGTGTCTGCCAAATATTATTATATGAGGAGTTCCCTTAATAAAAGAAAGAATTTTCCAAATCGGTTTGTTATAAATGGTGGAGTACCGAGGTAACAAACATAAAAATAAACCGAATTGAGAACCTCCTCCTTGTTTTGAAGTCGGTTATTTTGGCACAAACTGTACTCGACTTAGATCGGTCTCGAACGGTTACATAACACATACCCGATTATTTGTTTTGGTAGCTAGCACGTTTGTGTGACATTAATTATTATCTCGTAAAATACTGTGTGAATTGTAAGCATGTGTGAGCAGGCTAAAAATAACTTTTGATTCGTTGTGATCAATGAATAATAAGTAGTTGGGTCTAGTTTTTTTCGCATTCCTCAGTAACAATGTTAATAACAATATTACAAAACAGACTATCAATAAATATCATTAGCATATAGACGTCATAATTTAAAACGATAGGTACATATGACGACACCGCGCGCGCAGTGGCGCCCTCATCATATGGTTGGTTATTTCTTTTATTTTAGAATGAAAGTGCAGAAAATAAGCAGGATATTGTGCTCCACAAGATTATACGTTAGTATTATTACAAACAATAGTTTTACATTGTTAAGTTTTATTATAATCCTTAAAACGGAGCTTAGTGGCCACTATTTTCCGTTTTAAGGATTATAATAAAATATTACCCTCCTTCTGGGGCAGTCGGGTAAAAACGTTCAAAATATAGTCGCATCTCATCTAAGCGACAATCGAATGTCAAAAACTGGTCAAAAAATGTAGGGAAATTATAGGTATTTTTGAGATATTGAGACTGAGATCTGAGAGGCAATTCCTGTAATTTTAAGAACGGTCACAGTTTGATCTCAGTCTGAATGAGTCAAAAATACTTAAAATTTCCCTACATTGACAAGTTTTTGACATTTGATTGTCGCTGAGATGAGATTTTGAAGGTTTAACCGCGAAAGCCCCACCGGCGCCTTTTCGGCGCCGCTTGTCGACTTACCGTCAAGCCCCACCGGCGCCTTTTCGGCGCCGGTGACTCGCGCGTTTCGCGCACGGATAAAATTACTATAATTCAGTCTTACATCGGCTGTGGGTAGTTTTACTCTATGGTATGGAAGATATTCTCGTCAAATAAATAATTCTAAACCAAAAATAATTGTATGGCAATTTTTGTGAGCGCAGTCACAAACGTACCGTGCCATCGGAATTCTCCCGGGGCTTGAGCGTCGTTGACGTCATCGCGTATTAGGCTTAGCCGGTTAATTACGATAACTGACCTTCACTGTGAACGTTCTTAAAATTACGGGAATTGCCCCTTAGACATGGTACTGCTATTTGTTCTGTTCACGCGGTCGAAGTCCCGGGCTGAAGCTAGTGGGCCAAAAGGCTTTATAAGCACGCACGTTTTTCTTGCCGTGAAAAATTACGGTTTATTCGCCGTGTGTAGGCACAGTCGTCAGTGTTGTATGGGTCACTATGGAAGCTTGTAACAGACGCGTTTTCTCTACGGCGCGAGTTATACGCCGCCGAACCGTAAATAAACAAGGGCCTATTAAGTCTGTATTTGCCGAGTTCCCGTCTGAAGGCTCGTGCAGACATACGCGATGCGACACCGGTAAAACAATTTCCATGAAGTTTTCATAGAAACTGTTCCACCGGTGTCGCGTCACGTCTGTCTCCACGAGCCTTGAAGGAAAGAGACAAGGGGAAAGTGACCACGTGGGCCGTCGGTTTGATTGCCTTCCAATAACATAAAAATCAGGAGGACATTATACTGAGAAATGATTATCTTTATACACGACTAGCTGTGTCCCGCGGTTTCACCTGCCCGTTTAATATAAAAATCGGATTATTTGTAAATTATTTCGTTTTCGCTTAGCGTTTCTTTCTGACCTTTTTTCTTTTTGCTCGGCTTCTAAGGTTTGTAGCGTGATCTTAACTAGCCTATAATCTTTCTCAAGTTCTCTCTTCAGCAACCCGTCAGCCAGCACGCAAGCTGATTCAGTTGGGTAACAATAGAAAAATTGCGTCTCTTTACATGACATTTGAAGATTCATTAAATCATGTATTAGTACTTAGATAGATAGATAGATGTTGACTGCCTCGTTGGTCTAGTGGTCGCAAGTGCTACTGCTGAGCATGAGGTCCTGGGTCCGATTCCCGGGTCGGGCAAAGAATTATTGGGTTTTTCTAATAGGAATTTCTCAGTAGCAGTCCGGAGTCTGGATTCGTGCCCGGTTCATGGCAATAGGCTCTCCCCCTCTATTACATGGGGCTTAGACATAACTGGCGAAATGTGAGTGTATTATAGAGGTAAACCTCTGCCCAACACTTCGGGTAAATAAGGTATGATGTTATGTTACAGATGTTAGTATGTTTGAGTGCCAATACGTCAATAACAAACAAGTACTATATAAACGTTACGCATCGTGCTAGTTTCGTGGTTAGAGATAACCTAGAAAGTAGTCATTACCTTATCTATATGTTACTTCAAACGGATTCAACGCATAATTCCACATTCGCAAAATGACATATTGGGATTTCGCAAAATGTATAATCTCAAATTAATATTCTCAAATTGTCATACTCTGAAAACGCCACATCGCCAAACGTCACATTAGAAAAATGCCATTTTTGCAAAATACCATTTTCGCTTTCTCAAATTCTCGAAGTGTCACGTCGGACACAGTAATTTTTTTTTTAATTTGGACTTTAATATGTTTTTTTTATGAATAACGCCACCTAGCTAAAACTTAAAAAGCATACTTATTATATTACAATAGAATTACAATCAATGACTGGCTCGTTGGTCTAGTGGTTGCAAGCGCTACTGCTGAGCATGAGGTCCTGGGTTCAATTCCCAGGTCGGGCGAAGTGTTATTGGGTTTTTCTATCTGGAATTTCTCAGTAGCAGCCCGGAGTCTGGATTTGTGCCCGGTAGATGGCAATAGGCTCGCCCCCTATTACATGGGACTTAAACATAACTGGCGAAATGTGGGTGTACTATAGGTACACTTCTGCCTAACCCTTCGGGGAAACAAGGCGTGAATTATAATCAAACAGCTGACCCCTGTGCAACTAAATCGTTGCTGATTGCTTAAAATTTTTAATGTAGATACAAAAATTACGCTTTTTTGAAAAAATGTTACAATATTTTGTTATAAGTGTGTATGATTCTCAGCGGCATTCATTAATTCAGTTTACATTTTTAATTTATTTTATGTTAATATTAATGGAAATGAATAAATAATGTGATTAAATACTGAAATAATTAAATAATTAGTTATTTTTTTATTCATAAATCATCGGCCTACTGCAAGAAGTCACCAAGTGACTTTAACAATATTTCATTGTGCTTAAAGTAAATCGCACATTATGTGATATGACTTTTTGCGAACGTGTCATTTTACTAGTGTGGCATATTGAGAAAAGACAATTTGCGAATGTGTCATTTTATTAGTGTGGCATATTGAGAAAAGACAATTTGCGAATGTGTCATTTTACTAGTGTGGCATATTGAGAAAAGACAATTTGCGAATGTGTCATTTTACTAGTGTGGCATATTGAGAAAAGACAATTTGCGAATGTGTCATTTTACTAGTGTGGCATATTGAGAAAAGAAAATTTGCGAATGTGTCATTTTACTAGTGTGGCATATTGAGAAAAGACAATTTGCGAATGTGTCATTTTACTAGTGTGGCATATTGAGAAAAGACAATTTGCGAATGTGTCATTTTACTAGTGTGGCATATTGAGAAAAGACAATTTGCGAATGTGTCATTTTACTAGTGTGGCATATTGAGAAAAGACAATTTGCAAATTTGTCATTTTGCTAGTATCGCATATTGAGAAAAGACATTTTGCGTCAATATGTCATTTTGCGAATATGGCATTGTGCGCTGAATCCGTATAATCTTCTAGCTTTTGCCGGCGGCTTTGCCCGCGTGGACGTCAAAATTAGTCCATGGGAACGTATTACTGCGCTAAAAAGTATCTTTTCATCCAAACCTGTTCAGCCGTTTTAGCTTGAAAGCGTAACATACAAACAAATTAATTTACAAACAAACTCACTTTCGCATTTATAATATTATTTAGGATGGTGATGGATCATGAAGCCATAACAGCCTTATATGGTACAGATTAGAATCTAAAGGCATACATACATATATACAGAATGGATCAGAAAGATGTGGTTATTTAAAGGTGTGGTACAGACCATCAGACTTTCTCTATGGGACCAACATCATAATCGCGAAAAAATAATCAACTGTTCCATACAAAACTTCAATACATTCTCGACCCAAATGTACGGGACGGCTGATTACATTTTTATGATTACGATGTTGGTCTCATACAGAAAGTTGTTCAGTTTGATGGTCTGAGCCACACCCTTTTAAATATGACCACATCTTTCTAATACGAAAGAAAGAAAGAAAAAGAAAGAAAATGTCATCTGTGACCTAGACTAGAGTCAAGAGCAAACCTATCTTAAATAAAAAATTAAAAAATACGTTTATTTGCGGTAAACATGATACAAAAAAAAGAACACAAACACAAAAAGAAACAAGTTGGGGAAAAATATGCGTCACATCCACGCAAAACGGCCATCGCTCAGCATAATGCTGCAACCCTATGCGAGACAGAGCCCCAGCGCTGGTTTTCAGCGACAGCCGGCGTTGACGTGATGACGTCAGCCGGTGCAGCACGCAATGTAATACATGCTGTGGAGCCAGCCCATGCATGCTGTGGAGCAGTGTGGCCCAGTGGTAATGGCCGCGACTTACGAGTTGGTCGTAGATTCGAACCTAAACAGGCGCTTTACTTTGTGTAAATAATTTCATCACCACTGCTCTCAAAACGGTGAATGAAAACATCGTGAGGAAACCGACATGTCCTAGAATCAAAAATTCGAAGACATGTGATTTCTATCAACCTGCACTGGGCCCGCGTACAGCCCACTCGCTCTCACAGACAGGAGGCCTGTGTCCCAGCTGTGGGAACATTAGGCTGATTATGCTTATCGGTTTCTATAACGACCCTTAGAAATTAATTCCTTACGTGTGATCTTAAATGGCTCGCTAGACCGAATTTAGTTTTGACCACCCGTGGGCTATTGAGTAACACACAGTAGGAATCGGTTTCATTTTGACAGTTCAACAACATTCATTGCGTTATTTGCGTTGTTGGGCAGACAAATTTTTCGAACATATGAAGCAATGGATTAGCATTAAGCTTCAAAATCATTCAAATTGTGCTTGATAGTGTTACTCAATTACTAGAACTAAGTTGGCCTGCAGTGTTGTATACGTGTAGGAGAGCTTAGGTAAGGTTTAGTAGTGCATGTTTGAGGTTCTATGAGATAATGGACGAAAGATAAGTTTTTTTTTGTGTGCCAATATTTTTTTTTATTAGTTATTTTTGTGTATTATTTCTTACTTTATTCCTTTTATTGTAAATATGTCTGATTTTGTTGAAACTTAACAGTGCAATAACTTGGATCTGGGTCTGTAACGTTGTGCATGTTTTTACCAAATAAATAATTAGTGTCGCTTTTTTTCGAAAGATTTGATGTTTTCGTGAATAGTAGAGCGCCAAGACGACCTGAGTGAAGCGAGCCTCTCCCAACCTGCACCCCAACTGCGTCCACTTTCTGAATCAGAAGGATTTTGAAGGAAATTCCTAATCCATTGATTCTTATGTTTGAAAAGTTCGTCTGTTCCACAACGTAAATGACGCAATGAATGTTGTCGAATTGTCAACATTAAAGATATTACAGTTGTTTGTGTTATGCAATTACCCTTTTTTTTTTGTGGATGGGAAATCATCAAATGACTTCTCCCGCTCTGGGCGGAGCGGGAGGGCGTGTCAGACCTTTACTGACTAAAACCCACCCGTGTTCCTTCTGTTGCCTGTGCCGGGGCCACGGTAACTCTTTCGAACATCCCGCAACCCTAGCTGGCATCGGCCCTAGCGGACCCCGTCAATAGTGCTGACATCTCTTTGAGGCGCGCGTGGAACACGACGCGCCGTCGACTCGGGCTTGGTCCTTACCGGACGGCGAGCTACCCATTGCTCGCCGTCCGCAAGCCCGCGCCTACGGTGGCCGGAAATCGGCTGCCAATTCCCGACGCCCAGGGCGTCTCCTGCGGCAACTAGGGGCGTGAGGGCGCAAAGCTTGCCTCTCCCTCACGCGTCCCGCCTCCTCCTTCACGAGCATTACTGCTTCGCAGAAGGAGGTAATGGCTGCCCATGTACTCTCGCTCCGTACCATGGCCTGGACCAGGGCCGGACGCGAGAGATCGCCGCCGCCGATCGCTTCCGCGAGGACACGGCGGTGCTCCGCCCAAGCCGGGCAGACCTCCACCGTATGCTCCACCGTGTCCTCCGGGCGATCCACACAATGCAATTACCCTGCTGTAGGATCAATAGCGGCTCCCGTAGACAGGCACGACGCGACTCTGGTGAAACAATTTTTATGAAAGCTTCATTAACATTGTTCTACCGGAGTCGCGTCGTGCCGGTGAGCCTTTAAGATATCTCTTGAGCACATCCTTAAAGCGAAGATGTTGCCCTAATTACGATACAACAACTAGTAGATAATTGAACTGTTTGCACTCCCCGTCACGTCCCTAAAGGTTCATTAGAAAATCAGCGTCAGACAGCATCTGTCTGGCATTAATGCTGAAATGAACCTTTTTGGCGCAGCCGTGAGGCGCACACTATTGTTGTTAAAACATTATTTTCACTTTTTATATTGTTATTTGTGTTTTGTGCTTCACGAACTGTGTCCAAATAAACATTATTCTTTATTTCTTTCTTTTTCTGAAGTGGGGAATTGGTGTTTATTTCCACAAACGTGTTGAAGGATTCTGCTGTGATTGAAATAATAGAAAAAGAAGTTACACTTCGTATAGATGCAGTAGTGGCGATGCTTTGGGGAGGCCTATTATGTCCAGCACTAGACGTGTTTCAGTTCAATAATGATGCATCGAAGGCGTTCACACTATTATTCTACAGTTTCTGGGGATGTGATCCTTTTGAATGAAGGGGGGGGGGGGGAGGGGTTACAAACAGGGACTAGTTTTATGTTTCCTGCCCTTAAAATGTGTTCAATGTGAAGCTATTACGTACTTTACAGTTTTGCAGTAAACGATACACAATTTCTTTAAATTCTTCTCTACGAATACTTACAACCAATAAAGCTGAAAAGTTTGTTTGTTTGAACGCGCGTTTGGAACTCCGGAAGTGGCAGTTGGATTAAGAAAGTGCGGACGAACGATGCGATGCGACCGGTGGGTCGGGGAAACAAGAAAACGCGAACGAAGTCGCGGGCAGAAGCTAGTTTTCGTATAAAATACTTACAGAAAGAAATACAGAGCTACCTATATTATTTGCGGAAAAGTATGCCAGATAAGTAGTTTTTATTATTCTGATAAAACAAGAATAATAAATTGTCTTTTAGTTCGTTATCAGGCCACTATCTGTCTGATAGTGGGTCTGACTTCTGACATGACGGCGATTAACACACCAGACCTTTTGTTCTTATAACCATCAGCTGGTAATAAAAGACACTTTGTTATTACATAACTGTTGATTGTTGAAAACTGTGATGTATTATTGGTGAAGGTATAGTCCTCCCGACCGATTTCGGTCACGGTGGCCAATCTCAACGGAGATTGGCGATATTATAGTGCACAAGTGTATGCGCAATCATAGGTGCACTCTCTGTTGCTTTACTCTCATAGTCCGATGGGACGGCAATCCGACACGACCGGAGAGAGATTAGGCGCAGGACCAACGGCTTTAGTGTTTCTGAGGCTTGGGGGTATCACACCACCAACTTCCAAACTCCGGGCTGTTACGGACAAATTCCTAATGGAAAAGCCCAATAACATTTTACCCGACCTGGGAATCGCTTGCGACCACGAGAACCATGGGGCAGTCATAATTGTGGGGTGTGGGTATATATTCCTGTTATAGTATTTTAATCTCACGAAGCGACGCGCGCGCGCTTGTGGTTACCAAGTAACAAATACGCTGTGAATGTGTGTGTAAGCGCAGGAGCTCTCGGTACCGTGCGTGAAAATGATGACACACACACACACTTCAAACTTCACCACTGTCTAAATACAAAGTAAATAAGTAGTAGTAGTAAGTTGTGTAAATACAAGTAAAGCGCATCCCTTCGTGAGATAAAAATACTATACTTGTCAGCCACTTAAGCTTTAGGCCTCTGCCTCGAATTTTGCCGGCAGCGGGGCGGCAGCGGCGGCGGCGCGGGAGCGGCAGGGTTTTATGCGTAAAATTAGTAGTCAATTTGCTTCGAATAATTTCCATGATGAGTTGCACCACATGGCTTATGCAATGTTCTATTATTTTCTTGACGCACTCCGTTACTTAGTCATCAATTACGATACCGACCGACCGCTAGATAGGGATATCCTTATCGGTAAAATGAGTGGATATTGATATCGTGGTTATAGGCCTAAGTCACGATTATTTATTATGGAGCATGCGCGGCGGGTGTGTCTATCGAGGCTGATAAAACCTTTATATAGGGACCGACTGGCTACTCAAATACTGTGCTTACCTACTAGAGCGCGCGCAAGATAAGTCAGCGCGCGACTGGTAGCGTTCTTAATGTTGCCTGTAACCTGTACCTTACAGTCATCATCACCTGCCTAGCCTTTTCCCAACTATGTTGGGGTCGGCTTCCAGTCAAACCGGATGCAGCTGAATACCAGTATTTTACATGGAGCGACTGCCTATCTGACCTCAACAACCCAGTAACTGGGTAATACGATACCCCTTGGTAAGACTGGTTGTCAGACTTTCGGGATTCTGACGACCCGTAACGACTGTCAAAGATCCACGAATGACAGCCGGGACCAACGGCTTAACGTGCTTTCCGAGGCACGGAGGAGTCTCGGTATGTAAAGATGGTCACCCATCCACGAACCAACCCCGGCAAGCGTAGCTTAACCTGATGGATCGACCCGTGCGGCTGTTATTACTTAGCCACGAGCTCCTGTACCTTACAGTAATAGATGTTTATCAAGATTTATAGATAGTGGAAACGTGGTCTTAGATGACAGAAATGTAAGACCTGAAATTATTAAACCATATTGACCTGGCATAAACGACAAGATGGCGGCATATGATTAGTTCCAATTGTAGCCACTGCAGACTTATCTTGCAGGCACTCTATTGTACGTAAGTACTGCACTTAGGGCTTGCGGACGGCGAGCAGTGGGTAGCTCGCCGTCCGGTAAGGACCAGGCCCGAGTCGACGGCGCGTTGTGTTCCACGTGCGCCTAAAAGAGATGTCAGCATCATTGGAAGCTTGGGATGTTCGAAAGAGTTACCGTGGTCCCGGCACAGGCAACAGAAGGAACACGGGTGGGCCTTAGTCAGTAAAAGTCTGACACGCCCTCCCGCTCCGCCCAGAGAGAAGAAGAAGTAAAAGTAAAATCACTGTCCATCCCAAGGTTGCCTGGAAGAGATCGCAGGATGCGATCAGGCCGCCAATTGTATATTTTGTAGTTTAAGATGTATCTTTATGTAATGTGTAATCTGGTGTACAATAAAGTATATATAAATAAATAAATAAGTCATTTGATGATTTCCCATCCACAAAAAAAAAGTACTGCACTTAGTATCTGTCAATAATGTAATCAGTCAACGGTTTATTAATCATACATGTGGGGGTAAAATAATGACAGAAGGCAAAAAAGCTTGGGATTGAGCTGCTCGCTTTGCTAAGCCTGCTAGTCGATAAAATCGTGGCACCGGTTAAACGCACAACATCTGTAATGTTAACGCTACACTGTAGCAATAACGCGAACTACACTTCGCGCGCTTCGTGGTACAGCGAGACGTCGAGCGATGTGCAAAAGAGAGCGCGCGAAGTCTAGTTTGCGATATCGCGACAGTATAGCCGTAACATCACGGACTGCCTTAATAGCCGTCGCGTCGTCAGTTTCAGGGGGCCAACCACCACCTCTTAAAGCAGTATTATTTTAATATTACTTCAGCGTGAGAAAGAGACGGAGCTATATAGGACGTCTAGCTCCATCTCTTTCCCACACTCAAGTAGGATTACAATAATACTGCTATAAAAGGTGGTGGTCTAGCTCCTGAACGTCATTTGTGTCGTAGTGTGAGTAAACTGTGACAGTTTGGTTTCTATGGAAAGTGTTGGCAATGTCGCCTCTTACAGAGCGGTCCCCGAGGCGTCTCCGTGCTCTGTGTGACGTGACGTGTATATGTGTGTGGGTATATGTAGAATTTTTATATCACGAAGCGACACGCGCTTACTTGTGTTAACCAAGTGTACAACCACGCTATGAATGTATGCGTGAAGACGAGTAGTGTCAGCACGTTACACACACACACACACACACACACTTCCGGCTTCACCATTATCTCGGACGGTACCGAGAGCGCCTGCGCTTACACACACATTCACAGCGTGTTTGTGAGATAAAAAAAGTAACATAATTAATTTCAGGAAAATGATGTTAATTTATTTAATACCTACTGGTATTATGTATCTTGACGGAACGCGACCTAGTCGTAACGAAAACGCTATCAATGCTAGGGTCAACGAATCTGTAACAGTCAGGAACAAAATTTATACCAAAATAAATATCATACTAGGGCGTGGTTCTGAAGTAGGTATTCATCGCTGTATACCATTTTCTATTTTGTTAAGTTCATGTTGACAGGCCTACACTGTCCTCCCATTCCTATTAGCATTGTAATTTGAAAACATTGTAAAAGGCAACTATTTTTAAAAGAGTAGCCGTGGAGTTTCTTGCCGGCTCTTCTCCATATGAAACGACCAATTGGAACCGTGCACTTAGCTTCTGACGTTTCATAAGTGCCCATGTAGGCTTATGTGAAATAAAATATTTTTATTTTGATTTTAATAAAAATAATTGAAGAAAAGAGCAATCTGTTACCTACGTGTGCTACGCTCGTAGACTGGCTACGGCTACAAACCGCTACGATTGTAGACCGGCTACGGCTACAAACCGCTACGGTTGTAGACCGGCTACGGCTACAAACCGCTACGGTTGTAGACCGGCTACGGCTACAAACCGCTACGGTTGTAGACCGGCTACGGCTACAAACCGCTACGGTTGTAGACCGGCTACGGCTACAAACCACTACGGTTGTAGACCGGCTACGGCTACAAACCGCTACGGTTGTAGACCGGCTACGGCTACAAACCGCTACGGTTGTAGACTGGCTAAGGCTACAAACCGCTACGGTTGTAGACCGGCTAAGGCTACAAACCGCTACGGTTGTAGACCGGCTACGGCTACAAACCGCTACGGTTGTAGACCGGCTAAGGCTACAAACCGCTACGGTTGTAGACTGGCTACGGCTACAAACCGCTACGGTTGTAGACCGGCTACGGCTACAAACCGCTACGGTTGTAGTCCGGCTACGGCTACAAACCGCTACGGTTGTAGACCGGCTATGGCTACAAACCACTACGGTTGTAGACCGGCTACGGCTACAAACCGCTACGGTTGTAGACCGGCTACGGCTACAAACCACTACGGTTGTAGACCGGCTACGGCTACAAACCGCTACGGTTGTAGACCGGCTACGGCTACAAACCGCTACGGTTGTAGACCGGCTACGGCTACAAACCGCTACGGTTGTAGACCGGCTACGGCTACAAACCGCTACGGTTGTAGACCGGCTACGGCTACAAACCGCTACGGTTGTAGACCGGCTACGGCTACAAACCGCTACGGTTGTAGACCGGCTACGGCTACAAACCACTACGGTTGTAGACCGGCTACGGCTACAAACCGCTACGGTTGTAGACCGGCTACGGCTACAAACCGCTACGGTTGTAGACCGGCTACGGCTACAAACCGCTACGGTTGTAGACCGGCTACGGCTACAAACCGCTACGGTTGTAGACCGGCTACGGCTACAAACCGCTACGGTTGTAGCCGCTGCCTACGATGGTGGGAGTAGGGCTGAATTTTATTTTTTGTCACAAAAAATGCAAGAATATGGTTAATTTCGTTTATTTTGCTTATTCTGTAGCTGAACACATGAAATACCTATTGCCTAAGGATTGTCTAAATTTTAGACAATTCATAGAAAAAGTTTCAAAACCAGCTGTTCTTAAACCGGTAATCTGGGAAATGAGAAGTAGACGTTCTCTATAGAATAGAATAGAGTTGAATACTCTTTTTATGTATGTACATCATAATACAGGTATAAATGTAGAAATTTTCTTAGGGCGACACAATGGGTGGTCTTATCGCTAAAAGCGATCTTTCGCTATGTTAGTTACGAAGTGATAAGAATCTTCGATGAATCAGTACACGTTTGCATCTGAAACGCAGTTGAGTTCCTTAACTTGTTACAAAATCGTACGATAGATAGATCTGATAGCTTATCAGACAGCGATAATCCCAAGGATCAATCATGAAGTCTATGCAAGGCCTTTTTCAATCTTTTTGAGGAATAACTCTTTATGTATTGACGGGATAGCTCTAAGGGGCTGTATTTCAAAACGAGCTGCAGGTTCGAAAATCGGTTCAAATTCATAATTATTGATGTAACTTTACATTTATGTTAGGCAATAGGTGTCCACGTGATGAAGGAAGCTGAACAGGTACTTAATTAGGAAACCTGGACTCAGAAATCGCTAACATTAAGCCAAATTTACATTACGAAATTAGTGACATAAAATTAGTTTCATGACATTAACTTAATTAACAATTTCACGTGTCATCATCTGCCTAGCCTTTTCCCAACTATGTTGGGGTCGGCTTCCAGTCTAACTGGATGCAGTTGAATATCAGAGCGACTGCCTATCTGACCTCCACAACCCAGTTACTACTGGATATTATGATACCCCTTGGTAAGACTTTTGGGCTTCTGACGACTCGTAACGACTGTCAAAGATGCAAGAATAACAGCCGAAACCAACGGCTTAACGTGCTTTCTGAGACACAGGGGGGGTCTCGGTATGTAACGTTGGTCACCCATCCACGGACCGACCGCGGCAAGCGTAGCTTAACCTGAACGATCGACCCGTGCGGCTGTTATTATTTGCCCCTCCATGACTACCATGAGCCCCTCACAATTTCAGATGTAAACTTCTAATTTCATGATGAATGCATTAATTACTTCCGTCCCAAGAGCGATCTAAGATACAAAAGTAATGTCATGGAACGTAAAACTAGTGTCGCGAAAGCACATTTGTACGATAATTTTGTCATGATTTCGGTGATACTGTAGATTTCACGATAATAATTACTTATTTTAAGAAACAAGTTGCACTGTTATTGAAACTAGTTTCATGAAATTAATTTTACCCTGCATGTAATTAATATTGGATTGTATATTCGGCTTAAGTAATGACTTTGTTGATCAATACTCGTTCCTTTTAGTCTGCATTAGAACAGTAATTGGCTGATATAAATGGTACTGAACCCTTAGAGTATATAGGGTGACTGGTAATTAGTGACCGATACTTAAACACATGATTGTACTCATGATAACAAACAACTTTTACTATGGGACCAAACCTGAAATCGTGAAAAAAAAATCTGCTGCTCCCTACATTTATGCTCGCATAATACGTCAAAATGTAGGGACCAGCTGATTTTTTTACGATTTCAGGTTTGGTCCCATAGTAAAAGTTGTTTGTTATCATGAGTACAATCATGTGTTTAAGTATCGATCACTAATTACCAGTCACGCTATATACTCGCATATCACGGAGTTTTTTTTTAATATTTTGATTTTAAACTATATTGAACTGTCCGTTTATCATAATGAGGCGACATAATCAGTATGTTTACTGTCCAAACTTTTATTTTCAAAACATGTTTCATAATTACAATGTTATTTATCGATAATTACTTACGGCCAATTACTGTAATGGCTGTTTCTAATTGTCTTAAACAAATCAAATGTAATTCGTTTTTAAATGTCCATTGTTTTAACTTTAAGACAAAAGAAAGCAGTTCATATTGGTAATTAAATTGAACCAAGTAATCTTTCAGCTGCTACTTCGACTAAAATATTTTAAGCAATTTCGCTTAGGTAAGGTTAATAAATGAGTGGCGATGGCCCGGAAGTTAAAGGATCCATTTCCAGAGCCGGAGGTTCCAGGTTCAAACTTGGCTAGTTGGTGGTACTTCACTTTATGAGGAATCATAGATATTACTGACACTCGGTGAAGGAAAACATCTTGAAGGTGATAAACAGAGTCGGTAGTGTGTGGATTTTGTGATTTCTTGCCTCATATCGGTTTGCTCAGAACGTCAATGAATGAGTATCTATAAAGACAGTTGACCTGTCAAACTTTCGCAATAATGAAAATTTTCGCTGTGCGTTCTGTTCATCGAAAAACTTTCACACATTTTCGGCGGTTATTCTAAGTTATGAAATGTTTTTATCCAAGATTTGAAACGTTATCTATGAGCAGAATTTTCAAAACGGAAGAAATTCATTCTTGTATACAGTGTGTACTAGAAAGTTGTGGTAACATTTAAGGGTGTGGTACAGACCCTCAAACTGAACAACTTCCTCCATGGGACCATCATCGTAATCGCGAAAAAATTATCAACTGTCCCATACAAAACTTCAATACCTACTCGACCCAAAATGTATAGGACTGCTGATAATTTTTTCGCGATTACGATGTTGGTCCAATGGAAAAAAATATTCAGTTTGATGGTCTGTACCACACCCTTAAATATGACCACATCTTTCTGGTACACCCTGTATAAGTGTTGGCTCATGGTCTTGTCATGTTGTGACTTGTGAATGAGAAAGTAAAGACTTCAAGACAGGTTAGGTTACATATGATACTCATTCACGTTGTAACGTCTAAAAATGTCTCAATAAAACCGTTCTTAGTACATATATGTCGTGACCAGATCGTAGAATTGATCATTTCAAGTGTTCGGTCATTTCATGAAATGGTTGCGTTTCATGAAATAGCCAGCTAAAATTGGCCATATCGTTTAAACGTCAACGTTTAATGATATGTCAGTCGACGTTTGGCCCTATCATTAATGTAGGGTATCTGTCGTGGTCCGATCATAGAAAAGGCCATATCGTGATCTGCCTGGTCATTTCACCAGCTGACCACTGGCATATCGCAAAGTAGTTGCATTTCACGTGGCTAGTGGCATCGCGACCAAATGGGTTATGTTTTTTTTTAAAAAAAAAAGATTAGCACTTTGATCGACCGCGACCAAACTACATCCAAGTTGGTCGCAGTTACTTGGCTATTTAGTATTTTTAGGACCGATGCACAACAAAAACAAAGCAACATCAACGCCTCTACCGGTGGATAATCTAACTGTTTTACGATATGATCACTAATATTTGGCCACATCATGAAGTAGTCGTGCGTTTAACTGTTCATATTGTCAAACGTTGAGTATTCAATGATCTGGCCAGACCACATCATGATGTGACCAACGGTCGATGTTCTAAACATCACGCCTGTATTGCCCGAAGGGTCGGGCAGAGGTGTACCTGTTCAGAGAGCCAACAGAGCTGTTCCCTACATTTTGACGAGTTATGCGAACATAAATGTAGGGAACAACTGATATTTTTTTCGCGATTTCAGGTTTGGTCCCATAGTAAAAGTTGTTCATAATGATGAGTACAATCACCCCTTAGGAGGTTGTGTGTTGATTCCGGGACATATTGTATAGTACACCCACATTTCGCTAGTTAAGTTTCTTAAGTTACATGTAATTAGGGGGCGAGCCTATTGCCATCAACCGGGCACGACTCCAGACTACGGGCTGATGCTAAGAAATTCCAGATGGAAAAACCCAATAACACTTTGATCGACCTGGGGGTCGAGCCTAGGACCTCATGCTCACCAATAGCGCTTGCGACCAACCTACACCAACGAGCCAGTCATAAGGATAGATGTCTAATAATTAGCCAATAAAACCGTTCGTGGAACTTAATATTAAATACATACATAATATTTAAGCCGGGAAAACTTAAACCAATATAGGCGTAGTGAATGCAGCTAGCAAGAAATCTAACAAAAGAAAATGATTTATTTCAAGAATAGCTAAAACAACGCTTGTTTTAATTTTATAACCTAATAAAACTCACTCACTTTTTTTCTTCAAAGCAAAATCTTCCACAATTCACAAAGAACCCACACCGATTAATTATTTACACTTTTATTATCAATAAAATAAACACTTGAGAGTTTTTTTGTTACTTGACAAAACTTATATTAAATTAAACGTTCTTAAATTTTGAACAACTATTTTCTTTTAAAACTTTTTTCGTATTAGCGCTTTCTCACAGATGAATATAAAATAGGTGATCGTGCGTCGTTTCGCGTCAACGACTGGTGAGCTACTAATGTTTATGGTTTATTTCGAGCGCGCATTAAAATTATCGAATAATACAGATTATAAAATTAAGTAGTGAGGCTAATGATTTTGTGTTTTTTTTCTTCTAGCACGAGACGGTCACGTTTTCAGTTGGTGGGTCAATGTTTTGACGAGATTTATAATCGATGCTGCAGTGCGATGATGGAGGGTGATTTACTGACTTTGCATTGTAAATAAACTGAGAGAAATGCTGATTCTAAGTTTTTAAATTACGTCTTTTTAACCGACTACGGCAAAGCCAAAGGAGGGTTATGGTTTTAATAGGCTGTGTATGTATGTATGAATGTTTATCTGTTCCCTCATAACTTCTAAATTACTCGTCATATTATGACAAACAGGGTATCGTTGGAAGCGTCAAGTTGTTCCGCGGGTTAAAAGCTATATGACATCGCATAAAATCTAATCTAACACGGTGGCTTATAGCAGATTAATATCGATATCGTAAACAAAAAAAAAAGTTTTTGGTATCTAATGAAAGGTCTTATGGAGAACTTTTTGAAAACATACCTTTTTAGTTTGCGTTTTATTTGTCGTACTTAAGTTTTAGTTTTTATCTTTCTTTTTTGATTTATTGTTTCAACAAGCATAGGTACTTTGAGATTTTTTTGTTAACGTTTATATACTGTACACTGTGGGTACTTATCTAAGAACATGATTGTTCTGCTATAAAGCAAATAATTATTATAATTGGCATCGCCGACTGACGAGTGTGATAAGCTAGGATTATCAAAAATCAAAATTATAATGTTCAAAATAATAATAGGTATGTTACTATGTGCGGAGAATGTTCTTAATTGTTTATGATTTTTAATGTCCCTTAATTAATTAATTAGATAAATACTTTTAATAAACTAGTTAGAATTATTTATACCTGGTCTTCGGTTTTCGCTCCTGTTCTGTACACCATAGAATATTATGATATTTATTTAATTTATCTACGTTAAATAAGTAGTTACTGCTATCATTTGGTTCGTTTGCATTAGACGATAGTGAATTGACTGCACTGCAAGCATAGATTATTTATGCTGCAAATTACATTTAGTATGGAATTCTGTGACAACAACAACTCTGCACTAGACAACTTATTGTTATTAAATAGGCATGTCTAAGTAACATTTTAAATGGCTAGCTAAACTCCCCAGATGCGATGGGTGTCGATATTTAAAGACGATAAAATACAAAATAAAAAGGTTTTATGTTTTTTTGGGAGGTCAACGAGCACTGTTAGGGTTTTTACTTGAAGTATGAGTTGATAAACATTGTTTTCTTATGTTTTATCGTGTTTAGTTATCGATACCCATCATGTGTGTAGAATTTACACAAAAAGAAACAGATTTTTTGAAACTGATATTTCAAGCGACTATAGTAATTGCGGTCGATGATCCCACAAATAAAATCATCAAATTAATTAATTTTTTATCATGTTTTATCATGTTAACATAACGATGCCTATCGCGTCTGTGGAGTTTAGACAAGTTAAAGTTAGTTTGCTTAATTTGTTAATCTGTCGAGCGGTTTTTGATCATTTTAACGGGGAGTTAATTAAAATAGAAGAAAGACAAAGAAAACTTTTAATTCCGTAAAATGTCAAATCTCAAAGTGCTTTACGCTGGTTTATGATTTTTAAGAGGTGAAGAGGGTCAGAGTTCCGGGACTCTAAAATAGGTGCTTGTATATAGCTAAGACTATCTGTGCGAAAAGAACTTCTTTATGTGAAACAGATTTTGTTCATAATTTCATGGGATTTAATTTTTTTTGCGCGGAACCCTAATTCTTTTTCTAAAATAAACGTAGCTCCTTATAACTTCAGATATCTGCCAGTGGAAATCGGTCCAGCCGTTTCGGAGATTAGCTGGAACAAACAGGCAAACATACAAACATTTTAAAAATAGTTTTTTTTTGTTTTAAGTACCGTATATACTTTCGTATGCATTTAGTAAAAAGCTGTTATTTTGACATTACAAACAGACACTTCAATTTTATTTATTTGTACACAAGTATAGATGGAGTATCTTGGTTGTATCTCTTAATCCATCCAAAGGTTGTCTGTAAAAGATCGCTTTTAGCGATAAGACCTCCCCTTGTGTCACCCTATGTAAATTTTCAACATTTATACGTTTAATTTTTATGGTGTACTACATAATAAAGTGTTTAATATCTATCTATCTGTGGCGGCATATCTACATCGCCACATTGGAACGCATCACACTGACGTCACGCAAAATCCTGCATCGCGCAATCAGAGTTTACCGCGCGACTAGCATATATACAACATCCCGACATCAACCGTTGGGCAGTAGCCCACCAGACACAACACCCATCTGGTCGGAGGATCGTCCCTTTTCTATGGAGGATGAGTGAACGTTACACTCTGTTCCTCATACCTCTATATATTTATCTGTGAGCATGTTTTTTTTGACAACCAAGCAGAACCTAGTGTCCTGCCTGATGGTGCTGATGGTACCCAAGTGATCACCGCTAGCATTAGATATCAGCGATACCAGACGGTAGAAATTGCTGGTAGGTTTTCCCGTATTACTATTTAAACTGTTTTGACTGCCTCGGTGGTCTAGTAGTCGCAACCGCTACTGCTCAGCAGGAGGTCCTGGGCTCGATCCCCGGGTCGGGCAAAGTGTTATTGGGCTTTTCCATCTGGAATTTCTCAGTAGCAGCCCGGAGTCTGGATTTGTGCCCGGTTGATGGCAATAGGCTCGCCCTCTATTACATGGCACTTAAAACATAACTGGCGAAATGTGGATGTTACTATAGATACACCTCTGCCTAACCCTCCGGGGATTACAGGCGTGATGATGTTATGGTACTATTAAAACTTGATCATCATGAATAAACAATCACTTAGGTACAGTTTGACAACGTTCAATGGTTCCATCGTTTATCTTCGGAAATACCAAAAAAAAAAAAAATATCCGAAATATAGCGAATTAAATGTGACTATCGACCAATAGACATTGATTTATATTCTCACCTAAATTATTATAGATTGACGCACTAATTCCGTAACTCCCTTATTGGACCAGTCACATTTAATTCGAGAAATTTCGGTTTTTCCGACCTTTGAACGATGTCAAACTGTACAGTCAGGGAAATTAATTGTTTATAACATTGACACACTATGTCAATTAGCTGTTTATAGCACGTTCATACAACTGTCAAAGAACGACGGATGTGAATTAAATAAACGGACAATTTAAGTTGGTAGTCAAATTGATAAAAAATCATTTCTCTGAGTTATAGTCAATACATCCACGCGCCTCGATTAAACTTTATTGGCCAATGACGATTATAGTTTATTGCAGTATGCAGTATTATACTCCATTTGAAATAAGATTAGAAATTTAAATAAACCTTTTTTTACAGTCTGTTCAACCGATTCTGACTTCTATTGCGTTGGAAGCATGACAAATGGCAGCTGCAGTAAACAGTTGGTATTGTAACCACGTTTTTGCTTTTAATGCCATCCTTATGCCTACGGAATAGAAGACAAAATCGGTTGAACGGACTGTAAAGAAGGTTTATCTAAATTTCTAATCTCATTTCAAATGGAGTATAGATAACTAGCTGATCCAATAGTAGGTAATAAAACCATTCTACTTACCTATGTCTGCAAAATTATTGTTTGAAGCTTAGCTCTAAAATATCATCACCTGCCTAGACTTTTCCCAACTATATGTTGGGGTCGGCTTCCAGTCAAATCGGCTGCAGCTGAATACCAGTATTTTACATGGAGCGACTGCGTATCTGACCTCCACAACCTAGTTTCTGGGTAACACGATACCCCTTGGTAAGACTGGTTGTCAAACTGCCAAAGATCTACAAATAACAGCTGGGACCAACGGCTTAACGTGCTTTCCGAGGCACGAAGGAGTCTTGGTATCTAAAGATGTTTACCTATCCACGGACCAACCGCGGCAATCGTAGCTTAACCTGATCGATCGACCCTTAACTCTGTTATTACTTAGATGATATTACATAAAGGCCTCGTGCGATATAAAATTAAGAATTTTATGACATTAAAAACATAAATAACTTCTCTGTTCTTAAACCATATACCCAAGTACTTACTTGAAATAATAATAATGCTTCTTAGCAACCCATTCATACAATCATTAGATTTCATTTTATCTCACTCTATCATTTTGGTACAGCCAGATATTTTTTTGATAATCTTAATAGTTCTGTGGCAATTTAATACGGTACAACTAGTAGGTAGTTAATTGCATAAGTGGATAAAGTGGTGGGCGGATGGGGGTAGGGGTCGAGGTGGTGGTTTTTAAGTCCAACTTCTAAAACGCCAAAGACCATAATCACCACCCGTTTCATAAAACTTTATCAATCGGTCAAACAGACTCAAAAAGCATGTATTTGAATGAAAAACATTACAGGCACTTTTGAATTGTCAAAGAGTCGATCAATTAGAAAGTTGAAGCTAGTTGCCCATTCCAAAACCTAGATCTCTGTGGAGAAGAACGGGCAAGAAACTCCAAGGGCAGTCTTTTAAATCAAGACAATATTAGAAAATCATATTATGTATACTTCAAGCCTTTCAGTTGTAAATAGCTGTAGGTATGCTTCAAGCTCTAGTAACTGCTGGGAAAGCCTGAGCGATGGATGAGTTTAGATAACAATATAATACTCTATAATACGTGCAAAAAGCAAATCCTCGCCCCGCCTTCCAGAACACTGATTGGTCAATCTCGTCACCACAATCAGCCAATCACAGAACTTCCTACCAGCCCCATTTCGAAATTTAAATATTGTTATAGATTTTTGCCAGTCGCCTTCGATTCGTCGCGCTGTCAACAAGTTTTTGTGCGTCGTCAATATAAATAGAACTGCATTGTGAATTTGTTTTTGATTAGTTTTTGTTAGTGATTTCGTTTTTATGCCAACCGTGACAGATATTCCAGGAGGAAACGGTATGAAACTATCTGGTTCTTATGTAATTTAGGGTGAATTCGACCAAACTTTTATAAGTAGTATAAAGTCTAATCCAGCGAATAAATTTTTAATTTTTGACAGATTTTCCCTTCAAAAACTGTCAAATGTCAATTTTATTCCGCGGTAAGATATCTGACTTTGGTTAAATCAGCCCTTAGTATATCAATAGTTTTCGAAACAAATGAAATGCAGCCTGCATACGATTAGGTTGATTTATGGTTCAAACAACAAATATGATTCTGAACATTTCCTAGATTGTATTAATTTTTACAAACCTAGAGAGATTGACAGTTTTCCGTAGGGTTGTTTTCAGTTCCCATTGAAAACCCGAATCATTGAAGTCAAAGTCAAAGTTGACCAAATCGAGCACTCAAAACATGCACGTAGATTTACAAAATTATACTGTTTTTTAATCTACTCATCGTTATTCTACCAACACATGGTAGCAGGAAAATTACAGGAAGTTGACTAATTTTAGCAATATTCACCAAATAAGTTTATGTGTACCTACTTAGCAAGTCAAACCAAGTATTATAAAGTATGACGCATCGACTACGTCATAATTTTGTACCAAGATATTCTGATCAAAGAATACCACTTAGATTGGCTTCTCCAATAGAATTTGTCACAATCCTGTCTACTATAACATTGCTTCTTTGCTTATTAGCAAATAAATACATCGTCATCTTCAACACCAAATATTTCAAATCTACATAAATGTATTATAAGTACACAATCATCATCTGCGACACCTTTGGTATTACAAATGTCCATAGCAACGGGAATCACTTACCGTCCGATGGGTTCCAGCCAGTAACTCCAAATCTAAACAGATCAAAATACTATTACTCCACCTTGCCTCGACATTGTGAAATTACTCCGTAATAGTAGTATTTTTTAAGTTTATTATTAAAATTACCAAGCTGTACTGTAAATGGTGCTCAGTTAATTATAGCGACATCCTGTGATAACTGTTTCCTGCGATAGCCCACAATAACGGTGCTTTATTTAGACGCAGCTGCTTTATTTACTTCGCCACTAAAATGTGAGCCTGTTTCATCGTTATTATCTTTAGGTATAGTGTTATATACTGCTGGACTTAGGTCTTCACCATCAGTTTTAGTAACAGTGCTTTCAATTGCATCAGCTCCTTTATAGATTTTGGTGTTGCTGTTTAGCGTGTGGTCTAACTTCTTTTTAATTACTACCTAAGTCATGAAAACATTATTACCATTAATAGAATGTTTTGAGTCATCTCCGTCTTTTTGGGAATTTCGTTTGCAGAAGCCTTTTAGTTTCAATGTTTTGTTTATGATTAATAAAAGGTGCGTAACAAAGAATACAAAAGGAATTAAAATCTTGGACAGCAAAAAGAAACTTTTTCATATCTTTGAACAACAAATTTTCATAATCTATCTTTTATGTTTTGTCTCAATCATATAGGTAGAGTATTCTTTAGATTGTCTTCTGTTTGTGAATCTCTGTATAGTGTTTTTTTCTGATGCAGTGTATCCACCAACAATGGCCTCTGACCAGGAGTCCTGTTCTGATGAAGAACCTGACAGTGAGATGTTGAGCGACGACCTCTGTCTTCCTGACAGCGATGATGACAGACAGTCTGGCAGGAATGTGCAGGTGAGAATACTCTTATAAGAAAAATATGGTCAGTACAGAACATATTTTGGACCACAATTTAGGTAGCATCTATAGATATAAGACATTTGTGTGACAAAAGCACCATAATACCGAATATTCATAATATTTTTCAAAATTAAATACTTCCTGACATGCTTGCAGCAAGTTATTTCTTAACAAGTCCAACGAATCTGACGTTGTAATAAAACTCCTCTATCATACACAGAGTCTACAAGAAGACCTGCCGTCCATCAACTCCTGCCTCCTCCGACCTCCTCGGAAGCTGTTCACCAACTGCCGTGAACGTTGGAGGCAACAGAACGTCAGTGGAGCCTTCGCAGAGCTGAGGAGATTGGTGCCCACACACCCGCCCGATAAGAAGCTGTCCAAGAATGAGATACTGAGGATGGCTATCAGGTGAGAATAATTCTGTCTTTGTATTACATGAGCCTAAATTAGTAGTTTAACTTAACAATATCGTCACCATTCAGAGCCAGTTTCCTCTATTCCTTAGCGTATTGATGGCAATCTAACTGTGTCAGCTCAGAACTTAGCATCGAGCTCAGCATTATCAAGAGCAATCATAGTTATTCTAGTGTTCCATTGTTTGCGGAACAGCTACATACTTATTTATTTATTTTACTATTTATGTACACACAATAAAACATTATACAGTTAGGAGATTATGATCATTGCGTACAAAGGTACTACTTATTTCTTAAGAAATTTCTTCCAGCAGACCTACGAAAGGAGAAATTAAAAAAGAAATGTAGACAATAGTGTGCGTATACCTGTATGCACTCTAGGCTGGAATCGTCAATAAATCTGTCTATACAAGCATCTTATTTTTAAGAAAGATTGATCTTCATTGACCCTTTTAACCATTGCCAATTTATTTGATAGGTACATAGGCCTACTCTGTGAAGTGTTAGAATGGCAGAAGACCCACAGCCTCTCCATGAACAAAGAGAACTCAGCAAGCCTCGCGATCAAATGCGAATCCCCTTTGAGTCCACAATCCCGACGACTCCGCCTAAAAAGACCATACTTTAGCGAAGAAGAATGTCCAAGAGCAAAGATTTACCACGAAAGTAATGAATACCAAAGATATGGTAATGAAGAAAATGAAGAAGTAAGAAGGGGTTACCAAAGACCGATCGGCAGCAGAACAGACTTCTTTTTCGGTAAGGAGCACTTAAGAGTTCTAAGGAATCAGTTTTACTTCTCCCCAAGATGGCGGCAGAATATGCCGTTCAGAAATTTGGCCGATCGGAATGGTAATAACCTGCTGATGATAGCTCCAGCACAAAATGGTAAAGATGAACATGATGGTAAAATGCAAAACGGTCACGGCAGTAAAGACAAAAATGATAAGGATGGTAAATGAATGGCTGCAGATGATTGTGGAATGTTAGCAATATTATTCGTATTCGTAGTAATTTTAATGAGTCAAGAAGAGTTAAATGGCAAATGTGAAGGAAAATATTTAAATACTTCTTATATATTTCTCGATGTTTTAATTTCATTATTTTATCCGTCCGTTTTGTTTTATTCTTAAGACATTTGAAACATTACATATTGTTAGTTCCTTCATTTTCAATGTGCACATTTTAATTCCCCCCAATAGTCTTTACGAATCTCGTTGTAAAAAGTTTTATTGATATTTTATTTTTGTAAATAATGCCTAGATTTTAGCATATTACTTAATGGTTTCTGTAGTAATTATAAGTTAAATTACATTTAAGAGTTGTTTTCGATTTCTAATATTACCAAATACTTTCATATATCCCACCGTTGCTTGACCAAATGAGATTTCGACGATTTTTTTGTTATTGTGCTTCTATCTTGATTTACGTTCCAAGTTTTACTGCCGGTTCTAAAAGGTGTAAAATATACTTGTACGTTGTAATTTAAATTTTGTGATTCCTATCAAATAGTTAGTTAAATTAACTCTTCGTTATTTCCGTCACAAATTGTATTTTTTTATCTTAATTCTCAACTATAAAATTAATTTTAAACGACCTAATAAAATTTTAAGTACCACGTAATATTTGCATTTGATTTCTCTTTCACTCTTACACCTTGTGTATCATCTATCTCTTTCTGTTGGAAGGGGCGGTTCGCTCCGCCCCCTTTCCTTTTATGACAGAAATTGAATTTCCACCCCTCGAGGAGATGACTATGGAGTGTTTGCCAACCTTCCTTATCTCACGTTAGCAGAGGTTCTACGACGATTGTTTTATGTTTCATATTGATGAGATTCCCTCCGTGCCTCGGCAAGTAACGTTAAGCCGTTGGCCCCGGCTGTCATTCGTAGATCTTTGACAGTCGTTACGGATAGTTAGAACCCCGAAAGTCTGACAACTAGTTTTACCAAGGGGTATCGTGCTCCCTATTACCTGGTCCGATATGCAGTCACTCCATGTAAAATACTGGTATTCAGCTGCACCCGGTTAGACTGGAAGCCGACCCCAACATAGTTGAGAAAAGGCGGTGGATGAAGATGATGAATTACATAGATGACCAATAAAATAAAGCACACGTCTCATAAGAATTGTGTTAATGACGTATTTATCGAATTAATTCATTAACTTAATGATTGGCTTCTCGTTAAGTATCATTAACAGTTAACTACTTTTCAGCAATGGTTAGCTTAGTTTTTACCGACTCCGAACGAAAAGTAGAGTAATGGCTTTAACACGACGCGTGTCATTAGATGTCTTAATTAGGTAGATGAACGCACGATTAAATTTAAGTACAAGAGGCTCCCGTCTTTACGATCCTACACCCTAATTGCGTAACACACTATCAATCATAATCTGAATGATTTTTAAGCAAATTGCTAATTCATTGCTTCATGTCCGAAAAATTTGTCTGCTCAACAACATAAATAACGTAATGAATATTGTTGAACTGTCAAAATGGGTTGTATTTCAGATTTCTACTGTAAGTGTATTACGCAATTGTCCCTCTGGATTGAACTCAGACTCATTGAAACTGCTACAAGCTTACGAATCTTTATATGCCAATGACGCTTTCTCTGAGTAAACAAGAATGGGTCATATCCTCCAGGTGATATGAGGACTAAGACGCGGTAACTTGATAATAGTGGACTGTACTATAAGATTCTGCAAAGAAAAGCAAACGATCTACTAGATTTGAATAGTAATTAGCGAGAATGATTATGCTATCGCTCAGTAGCGTGGACGATGACGCAGTGCAAAACTGTCACAGCCGGAGAGGACCTACTATCAGTGAAAATCACAGATAACAGCGCCTAAAAACAGTCGAAATCATTGATTTGATGAAAACGTCTTTAAGTAGGTAAATAACGGTACCAAATGTTAATTGGAATTTAAAATATGAAATTCGTCTTTGATTTTTAGCTATCTATAAATAAACAGTGAATATAACCATGTAGCTTGCACACGTTTTAAAAGCCCTAAAAGTGTCTTTAGTTTCTCGTATTTTCCGAGTCAAAACAAACGCTCAGAATCTATACATACATACTACATACAAATAAATAAAATTGATGTGTCTGTTCGTAATGTCAAAATAACAACTTTTTACTAAATTCACAATGAACGTATATACCTCTGTTATAAGTATATAACATAATTTTTTTTTAAATTTTTGACTGTCTGTCTATCTGTTCGTTCCGGCTAATCTCCGAAACGGCTGAACCGATTTTGACGAGACTTTCTCTGGCAGATAGCTAATGTTACGGCGGGTAACTAAGGCTACTTTTATTTTAGAAAAATAGTTAGGGTTCCGCGCAGAAAAATAAAACCCATGAAGTTGTGAACTAAAAGTCGGATTTGATTTTTTTTTTTTGCATTTGGTAGCCCAATTCTCGAGGATAGTTGCAGGTTATTTAACATCACGCTACGCCCCTTAGGAGCCGAGCAAAATGAAAAAAGTCAGAAAGAACATTAAGCGAAAACGAAGTTATAGCACGGGCGGGCGATGCA
Source organism: Fissipunctia ypsillon (assembly GCA_947568875.1). NCBI lineage: Eukaryota > Metazoa > Arthropoda > Insecta > Lepidoptera > Noctuidae > Fissipunctia > Fissipunctia ypsillon. The sequence goes on along the minus strand of OX387665.1, from coordinate 3,351,021 downwards.
ACGCGGCGGGTCGGGGGGACGTAGGAGTAGTTTTATTAAATTGTGGCTATTATTTTTAACCGACTTCAAAAAAGGAGGACGTTCTCAATTCGGTTGTATTTAAAAAAATGTTTGTTACCTCCGTACTCCATCATTTATAAACCGACTTGGAAAAATATTTTTTATTTGAAAGGCCATACAGATTGGTCCCATTTTTATCATAATCCAGTTCTTATGACAGGATCCATGAGGAATTGAGGGAACTCCTCAAACATAATATTATAGGCATACCCATAGCAATTTTGATATTTTCATCAACAAGTCAAGCATTTGCATTCTGGGCGGAGCACCGCCGTGTCCTCGCGGAAGCGATCGGCGGCGGCGATCTCTCGCGTCCGGCCCTGGTCCAGGCCATGGTACGGAGCGAGAGTGCATGGGAAGCCATTACCTCCTTCTGCGAAGCAGTAATGCTCGTGAAGGAGGAGGCGGGACGCGTGAGGGAGAGGCAAGCTTTGCACCCTCACGCCCCTAGTCGCCGCAGGAGACGCCCTGGGCGTCGGGAATTGGCAGCTGATTCCCGGCCACCGTAGGCGCGGGCTTGCGGACGGCGAGCAATGGGTAGCTCGCCGTCCGGTAAGGACCAAGCCCGAGTCGACGGCGCGTCGTGTTCCACGCGCGCCTCAAAGAGATGTCAGCACTATTGACGGGGTCCGCTAGGGCCGATGCCAGCTAGGGTTGCGGGATGTTCGAAAGAGTTACCGTGGCCCCGGCACAGGCAACAGAAGGAACACGGGTGGGTTTTAGTCAGTAAAAGTCTGATACGCCCTCCCGCTCCGCCCAGAGCGGGAGAAGTCATTTGATGATTTCCCATCCACAAAAAAAAAAAAAAAAGCATTTGCATTCAGAAAGTATCATCTGGTGAAGCGGAACTGACGAAGAAGAGCACAGATGGCCACGGGAACTCTTCAATGTATTTCACGGGTGTCGATAAGATATCTCGATTAAGATAGTTAAGCGACTAAGTATGACGAAGCAAATTTAAAAAAAATGGTTCCGATGAAACTGGTACCAACGACCTGATCTGTTAATGAAGCTGGAAGGTAGGCACCGGAACTCCGTAATAAAACAATGTATCCTAGCCGTGTTTGAGCTTATTGGAATTGTGATGAGATGCACTCTGGCTATACGTGATTTTAATGGTGAGTAATATGCTTCAAATCGCGCTACTTGAGTTGTCTGTTATGCGTGGCCTTGATTGTCAGAAAACAGATTTCCTCAACGATCTGTCGTCGTGTGGTTGATTTAATAATTTGTTGGTGACAGTGTCTAAACCTGATAAAACTACGTCTTCCAAACTTCTGACACGACTTAGCGCATATTTTCCTTTTTGCAAACTTTTTATTGGAAAGGGTATCATGTGGTCGCATATAAATTTGATCAAATTCTGATGAGTGGTTTTTGAGTAAGCTGCAATAAAAGTATTCTGTTCCATTTAGTATATGTTGATGATGTTAAAATAATTTCCTGTCACTGTTATTTACTAACGGCCGAACCCAATAACCTATCTATCACCAGTTTTGGCATACTGGTTATGGAAAAACCTATCTATCTATGGTTTTAACGTCCCAATAATCTTTATAAAACTATGGAATTTTACCGGCCAGGGGGCCAACCACCAACTCTTAAAGCAGTATTATTTTAATGTTACTTCAGTGTGAGAAAGAGATGAAGCTATACAGGACATCTAGCTCCATCTCTTTCCCACACTGAAGTAACATTAAAATAATACTGCTTTAAGAGGTGGTGGTCTAGCTCCTGACATAAGGACAGATATAATTATACTGTCTACCATCAATAGCGATCTGTCTTTTACTGATAATAGGTTATTGGGTTCGGCCGTTAGCAAGTAGTGGTATACGAATTCGAGTGGGGTAGGTACCACAACTAAAAAGTGGAAAATAAAAACTTATTAATTAATTCAAGTTATTTTTCACTTTGTAGTGTTTTTTTTTTGGAAGTCGGTTGTTATTTTTTTATAAATAAGTTTTAACATATTGTGTATCTTACGACTTACACGCGAATGAAGTCGCGGGACACAGCTAGTCTTACATAAATTTGATTATTAGGTATAATAAAAAATAATAATCTCCTACACACCACAAAAATATCCATAACGCACCAACGCCTACTCAAATAAAATAACAAATGATGACAAATAAGCACCTTTGCGATACCATATTTATAATCCTCCTTGCGTATGTGAGCGCGAGCGGCACGCGACCGAACGACGCTCGTGCACAAACCCGGGCGGGTGCGAGATAAGGGCTGATTGATTTTTATTAGACCAATAATAGCACGCATAAGTGACATTTTATGAGATTTGTGAGAGAGTTGGTGAAAGTCAGTGTGGCGTTATGTAGATAGCGACGTAATTTTTCTGGTCAATGATTTTGAGTTAGTGGAAATGGCGATTATATGAGTACAATTATTGAGTAAAAAGTAATGAGTACATTATTTTACCATCGGAGTTACTTTACAACTATGAGAAAAAAGCCGACAGAAGGATCCAGTTGGGTTGGGCAGCGTTTGGAAAACTTCGTCAAGTCTTCTCGTCACCTATCCCGCAATATTTGGAGACTAAGGTCTTCAACCAGTGCGTCCTGCCCGTTATGACATAAGTACGGCCGAAACGTGGACACTGACAGTTAGGCTCGTCCACAAATTCAAGGTCGCTCAGCGCGCTATGGAGCGGGCTATGCTTGGAGTTTCTTTGATGGATAAAATCAGGAATGAAGTTATCCGGAAAAGAACCGGAGTAACCGACATAGCCTGCAGAGTAGGCAAACTGGCAGTGGGCTGGCCATGTTTGTCGAAGGACCGTTGGGCGGTGGAGCAGACGAGTCCTGGAGTGGAGACCACGTATCGGCAAGCGTAGTGTGGGATGCCCCCCAGCTACATAGACCGACGAACTTAAGAAGGTGGCTGGGACAGACTGGATGCGGAAGGCGGAGGACAGGGTGTTGTGACGCAGACTGGGAGAGGCCTATGTCCAGCAGTGGACTGTGATAGGCTGAGTTGATTGATTGATTGAGTTACTTAAGATTCAACCATTGTAACTGAAAGATCGATCAAGGTTTTGTGATAATTGTAATGCATAATGTGAGTGGTCTTTTGAGTTCTTACTGGTGGTGAAATACCCATAAATGGCCTCCACTAGCAATGTTTTCACCCCCAGAGTACTCCAGAGCTTCGCTGTCACCTTGCTGACTAGGCAATGTTTATTACTTCGACATGACATACCTAATATTCTCATGAAGTTCGTGTAGTCTCCAATAAGACTGGCAGTAAAAAATACTCTCTAATTTTCTGTAAAAAAACTTTAATTCCCAACTAAAATTACAAATCAGTCTTCGCGTTCTTGTTCGCCAGTTTCCTGAACACTCCCACCGCTTTCAGAACATCTTCAGAGAAAATCTTGGGCAGCTCGAAGGCCAAGAAGTGCCCTCCATCATCCAGGACTGTCACACCTGCCAGGTTGGGGAACTTCAGCTTCAGGATGCAAGGAGGCTGGTATGCCAACTCGTATTTCGCTTGGAGTGCCCATACTGGTACTGGGGTTGGGATTCTGAGGAAAGGAAAATTATGGTTGTTATTTTTATTGACGTCACAGTTAAAACAGACAGCTCGGAAAAGCCTTTCAACGCTTTCCAGCCTTCTTTAGCTTACAAAAAAAAAAACCGATGCATTGAACTCCCCACAAACAAGTTTTCGTTTAGATTAAAGCAATTTGCAAAATACCGTGCAAATAGGATATTTCTTGTTTCGTTGGCTTTTGTCGAATATTTAGAGCTAGATTTTCGTTTGTGCTAAAAAATCTCCTGCGATGATCAATCCTCTTATCTAGCATGGTGCTACGCTCTTCTCAGGACAGTCCCTGGTCGGCGTCTTTTGTATTTTCTTGTTTTGCCACCGACTTCCGAAATTAAAACTATTTTTCACTTAGTACTGTTTTCTTTTTTGGAAATCGGTTGGCATCGGTCTTTTTTTTTTGCTTTATAACGTTTTTGTTTTTCACTTTTTAGTTGTGGTACCTACTACCTACCCCACAAAAATTCGTATACCACTACTTGCTACATAAATAACAGTGACAGGAAATTATTATAACATCATCACCATACACTAAGTGGAAAAAATACGTATTATTGAAGCTAACTCAAAAACTACCCAGGCAAAGTTATTAAAATTTGTATGGGACCACCGCGTAAGCTTCCTTGCTAAAAGAATTTTCAAAATCGGTCCACAATTGACGAAAATATCAATGAAACACATAACATAACATCACGCCTTGTTTCCCTGAAGGGTTGGGCAGAGTTATACCTAATTACCTATAAGCACACTCACATTTCGCCGGTTATGTTAAGTCCCATGTAAAAAGGGACGAGCCTATTGCCATTGCCTATTGCAATATCGATGAACATACATAAAAATACATATATAACATAGAACCTCCTCCTTTTTGTAGTCGGCTAAAAATAAAAACAATCTTACTCGTCAAGCTTCCACCCCATGATCTTAGAGTTGAAGTTCTCAGAGTACAGCCTCATGGACGTAGTAATGGACCCGGTGGCCCAGTACAACATCAGGTTATCAATGAGCTGTTCCTTAGTGAAGCGGAAGGTAAGACCTCCGTCGATCTTCGAACGGTGCTCAGGACGCGTCCAGGTGGAGAACTTTTCAAGGATGTATGCCAGAAGACCGGCTGGCGAATCGGAGAGGGCAACACCTAGAAATAGAAAAAAAAAAAAATTTGAAATCGTTTTGAGAGTTACGAGCTGACAGACAGAACTTATAAAACATTTTTTTAGGTTGGGTTTATAAATAGAATTATTTTATTTTTGTTTGCAATCAAACCAATGACTTTCCTTATCCTGATGGACAAAGGTTGCCGCTTATAGATATGCATAATAAATAATAATGGATTTGGGTGGCCAACGTCTCAAAAACTTTTTTGCAAAAAAAAAAAAAAACAACTGTTTCCAAAAAAACACTTCAAAGTGAAAAAAACTTTAGTTTTGGTAGTCGGTGTCTTTGAATCACTATTTTAGCTTTTTGTCACCGACTTCCGAAATTAAAGTTATTTTTCATTTTGAAGTGTTTTTTTTTTTTGGAAACGTTTTAATAAGTTTTTTTATTTTTCACTTTTTAGTGGATCGGTTTTGTAATTTATCTAAGTTACAATAGCTTAATGACAACTGCTCATCACCTGTTACAAAATATTGGTTTGTTGAGGAGTTCTCCTGGTACTTCACCATCAGCTCCACTTCACCATATACATTGTGACGAGCATAATTTGCTTCGCAATCATTTTAAAGTAATCGAATCGCAAGCCGTGAAATACTTAATATTGAGTAGTTCCGGTGACCATCTGCCGTCTTTATTATCAGTTCCACTTCACGAAATGATGCTTTCCGAGAGCAAATGAACAAGTTACTATAAAAAATACCCAAATCGCTATAGGTGTGCCTATAATAATTGAAGAGTTCCCTCGATTTCTCAAGGATCCCATCATCTGATCCTGACCTAATGACAATGGGACCACCTGGAAAGTATACTATTTAAAACAAAAAAAGAATTTTCCAAATTGGTCTAGCCGTCTTCGAGTAATCGGGGAACACACATAAAAAAAAGATTCCGACGAACTGAGAACCTCCTCCTTTTTTTGAAGTCGGTTAAAAAGTTATGAAACAGAAAATATTTATGAAAATGAGTTCATATAAAGAGATTGGAAATTTCGGCACGTTGACATGCCTTCGATAGCTCAGTTGGTAGAGCGGTGGACTGTAGATGTGATTGTAAACTGATATCCATAGGTCGCTGGTTCAAATCCGGCTCGAAGGAGTTTCTTTTTGTTCTAACAGAAATGTAGAAAAGGTGGTAACTTTTTCTTTATTTCTTTTTTTAAAATCTTGGTGACTGATTTATCGGTAGTTTTTTAGAACATTGAAATTAAATCTGTAAAGTTTGAAAATCGCCCCCAAAGTAACATTGGAAGACATTTCTAACTAGATCTAGATCTCTGTCATGTAAGTACGAATTTGATTCAAATTGCCGTCAACCAAATTACCGACAGTATCAGGTTTGCTGGCTTGAATGTGCAGGTAGCCAGATTCCTCGAGCAGGTACGCGTACTGCTTCTTCAATGGATACATTCTGTCTGCGAGGTTCTCGTCGACGATGAGAGGAGGGTACAATGAACCGATCATCGCTAAGACTGTGCCGAGTTGTGTCATCGTGTTCGCTAAGTTGGTGTGGAAGCCGAGGATCTCCTGAAAACAGAAAAACGTTTGATTCATCATGATTATCATCATCGTCCTGACCTACGCCCAATTTATAAGAGGTCGGCACAACATATCTTTTACTTCCATACACCTCTACTGAAACAATTTTTTGCTACAATAAATTATACAGGGTTTAAGGGACAGCCCTCCGCTAACGAACAGAGTGCATTCAGCTCCTTACTTTGAATCATATTTCACAGGAAATATTCTCAGAAAAATTATCATATTTTTTATAGTATTTTCAGTTACTATTCCTTTATTTCAATGTAAAGTTACATTCTCTGTAAGCAATGGATGTTGAAATACTCGGCGGCCGAAGACTCGCTGCGCTGCCGTTCGCTACGTGCGTTTTGCCACGGTAAATATACATTGCGTGTGAGATAATAAAACAAATCAGGTTTATTGGATTCCCATAACGTTCCTGAAATAATTTCATGTACTGGTCATCTTAGTATGATATATTTAATTCACCCTATCAGTCTGCGGACCCTTACACCCTGTAGAGTTTCAAGAGATTTAACGGTGATTTAAAATTGAATTACATTTGAATATTGTACAGTGATAGTTTCCACAATAACAGACACCTTCCAGTCTTACCTTGGGGAAGATAGTGATCATATTGCTGCCGATCAGACTGCCCCAGTCGCCTCCCTGGACGTAGAACTTCTTGTATCCGAGTCTGTGCATCAAGTTCCTCATCACTACGCCTATTTGTGGGGCCCCCAAGCCGGGGCGTACTGCAGCCTGTGGGCAAGATCATAATAGGTAAGATCGTAGATGTTTGGTCCTTTCCGCTGTCCGCAATTTTGGCCTTTCATTTTAATTGGTCCCTTCGAAAGGAAGTGTACACACACATTTAGCTGTATCTTCGACCATAATAATAATAATTTATATTTAAATTAAACCAATTTGTAATAATTGTACCTACTGTAGGGCAAAAGCCTTTTATCACACAGATAGGCGAGCATTGATTACCAATGCTATTATTAAAATAAGTTACAAATTAAAATCAATTAATGTTTATGTTTTTTCCGCTGCATGTAATGATGTTGAATGTTTGTGGTAGAAAATTTTCCTATTCAATCATACTGCGACGAGTAAAAGGGAATCGAACGGCAGTCCTTGGTTTACCACTGTCTCAAACATTTTTATTAACTCAGCCATTAAATTTTGGCTCTTGTACAGGGACTTCTAGTACATGAGCCAGGGTATACACAGGTGTTTGTGTCTTGAAGTGACAATAAAGACTATTTTTTTCCATATAAAATATATTTTTAAATATTTCTTAAAAATTATATGAAAATCATTTAAAAATATAAATAGTGGTCCGCCGATGTCGGGAGCAGGGTCCCAGCTACCGGTGGTTAGGGCTGCAGAGACTGGAACGTCCTCATAATGTGAGCCGTACCGAGGAGTACTGCCTTCTGAATCAGGCCCTTGATCCAATCGCCTAACGAGAGCCTCGAGAGATGTTGATCGAGGTTTTCGGCCATCAGGCCATTGGCCGTTCCAACAATCGGTACAATGACAGCCGAGCTCACATTCCACATGTCAACAACCTCGTGTGCTAAGTCGAGATATTTTGTTTGTTTCTTTTTCTCAGCTTTCACGATGTTCTCGTCATGTGGAATGGTTACATCGACAATCATTGCGCGGCGCACTAATCGATCGATCACCACTATATCAGGCTTATTGGCGACAATAGTCTTGTCAGTAACGATAGACCGATCCCAGAACAACGTGACATGGTCATTTTCGAGAACTGGGTCGGGCACATAATTGTAATACGGTACCTCAGAGTGCACAAGATTACATTAATTTCAAAGCAAGTTGCTGGTGAATAATCTTGGCCACTTGGTTATGCCTGTGCAAGTACTCACCGTTAGCCAGACGAGAACAATCAGAGATAATATGTCTGATGGACTCACCCGGACGGTGGCATGCCCGACACACGTCAACCGTCCCGTCCTTCATAATATGTCTCCAGTAGTTATTCGTCAAGATAACTTCGCCCTTAATTGCACAGAAGAAACCTTCAGTTTCTCCGAAAAGGTAACCAAACCGTAGTTAGGATACGGACGAAATTATTATTATTATTAAGTACCTACGTTATGGGCATACACGTACAAAAACATAGGTAAGTAGGTATAATATCTGAATACATAGAATAAATAATAATGTTGAATATATAAATACTAAGAAGGTAAATGTTATTAAAGGTATTTTATTTATCTCAAAGTTGAACTTTGACATTTAATATTTTGCTCACGAAACACGATGAGACTACAAAATAAGTGGACAAACATCTTAACATCAATCCTACACAATAAAACATCTAAATATAAACATGGCATAACTCCTGTTTAAGGTAAGGCCCAAAATACATAACAGTAGACGGGGAAAGAGCGAAGGGAGGCCTTCGTTGTTGTGGGATGTCATAGGCTTATGGTAAAAGTTTGTGATTTTAGCAGAGTACCTATGAAGGGCTCCCACACAAAACTGCGAAGTCGCATCGCATCGCAAAAATCTGGGAGCTGCGCATTGAATTGTAGGCTACAATATTCTGCTAGATAATTGTAACTTTGAAGCCTCAGGGAGCTCACACAAAACTGTGTTGCGATGTAGCATCACAAAAATCTGCGAGCTGCGCATTGCATTATAGCTAAAATTCATTGCGCAGTTCACAGATTTTTGCGATGCGATGCAAATTCGAAGTTTTGTATGGGAGCCCTTTTTTTTTTGGATGGGAAATCATCAAATGACTTCTCCCGCTCTGGGCGGAGCGGGAGGGCGTGTCAGACTTTTACTGACTAAAACCCACCCGTGTTCCTTCTGCTGCCTGTGCCGGGGCCACGGTAACTCTTTCGAACATCCCGCAACCCCGGCTGGCATCGGTCCTAGCGGACCCCATCAATGCCGCTGACATCTCTTTGAGGCGCGCGTGGAACACAACGCGCCCGCCTCCTCCTTCGCGAGCATTACTGCTTCACAGAAGGAGGTAATGGCTTCCTATGGGAGCCCTGAGGCTTCAAAGTTGTAAATATTTAGCAGAATATATTAAAAGCGTTAATATAGGTTTACTTATAAAGCCAAGTTAGAGGCCAATGGGCGGCATAAAAAGTCTGACACTAGAGGGCCTAGACAAAGTAAAATTCGATTAGCGATGACGCTAGTAGAAAAGTCAAAAATGTATGGGGTTGATATAAGCTTTCGAAATGTCACGTGATCATATGTGAACAAATAGGTTATCGTTGAAACGATAGCGATTGTTGAAATAGAATCACTAAAAAGCGAATGCCATTTGTCTATGCCCTCAGGTTAGTCACTAACCATACGAAAAAGAAAGACATAATAAAGATAGAGATACTTACATCAGAGAATCCATAGCCAGGCAGACTGGGCACGATGACCTCAATAGCGAAGTCCCGGTCCTTGCTAACAGCAGTTATGAGAGGGATAGCCTCGTAGAACTCTCTGACGGAGCCTGGCCAGCCGTGGAGCAGGAGGAGTGGTACGACTTCTACTCCTGCGGGCACCTGGGGAATTTAAGAGCAGAGTAGTTTAGACACAACATAACGCCTGTAATCCCCGAAGGGGGAAGGCCTCGTTTACGGCATTCGTGATGTCGTGCGGCGCGTCGGACGTTTTTTCAGTTTACAGACAGGCGGCGCATGCAGCGGCGCGCGACATCACACGCGCAAACACAAACATATGGCAATGTATGTGTAATGTATGTAATTCTCCGCGGGCCCCACCGCGGGTGCCGCTACCACAGATTACTGAATAGTTACTACGTAACAGATACTTCACTCAGTAGAAAATTTCCAATACCTATTACGATAATTGCCTACTCCCTCGCGTCAACAACCACTGTATGCTAAAATGCGCCTAAATGCTCAAGCGTACAGCAGTGATTGCTTCGCACCGCGCGATTCCACAGTAATCGCAGGGCTGCCTCTTCGATAAAATTAAATTAACATAACTTTTTATCTATGTTATTGAGAACTGTGAATATGTTCTGACTTTTATGTGGCAGTTAAAAATTTTATCATTTATAAAATATTTAACCAACTTAAAAAAAAGGAGGTGATCAGACATACAGGCCAAACTGAGAAGTTTGACTTGTATGGTTTGTAGGTATGTATGTTTGTGCGCGATAATCTCGCGTTTGGCTAAACCGATATCGATGCGGTTTTGATTTGTTACATTTAGGAGAACGTTTTAAAATAAGTATAATACTTCTTAGTTTGATGATGATCTTCGGAGATGTTCACTAGAAATGAAAAAAAAAAGCCTTAAAAAAAGAGAACCGACTTCAAATAAAGCACTAAGCCGTAAGAAATAATTTGTTTTTTTTTATGTTAGTGCTAACAGCTGGTAATTACGAATCGAAAAAGCACCGACATCAAAGAAGAAATTATTTCTTACGGTTTAGTGTTTTGAAGTCGGTTCTCTTTTTTAAAGTTTGTTTCGTCATCGTAATACGCGTACGAACGAACAGCACTATTAAAATTGAACGGCGTGCGCGCGCTTCGCTTGCGAAAACCGCACTGAATTTGATCCGCCGGCGGACCGAGACCGCTCGGCTGGGCGGTAGGCACTTATAGCGCGCAAGTACATGGAGTGACGGAGGCCTGCCGCTACGTTTAACCGTGAACGGAGAATTGTAGGAAGAGCTGGCCGCAACGCTGCGTGCGCCTCCGCGAAAACGTTACGTGCGACGCAGCGATGTTATCCGCGGGCTCCGCCTCCATTTCAAGCAAACGCGTGTAAAATCTCTTCCCCGTAAACGCTCTCATACAACGCCATATGTTTGAAATTAGTGATTTATCTATTGCCATCAATCGGGCACAATTCCAGATTCCAGGCTGCTATTGAGAAATTCCAAATGGAAAAAACCCAATCCCGACGCCCGACCCCCGATCCCCGAGCCCGACCCCTGGGTTCGTTTCCCGACCTGGGAAACGAACCCAGGACCTCATGCTCAGCAGTAGCGCTTGCGACCACTAGACCAATGAGGCGTAAGAGTAGTTTTATTTGTACAATAAAAAGAGTGAGATGCTTAGGGTGCTATAAATGGAACTGGATTTTGTGGTGCTATTACAAAATAGTTTATCGTTACTTCTGAAGATTTTATTGCTTAGGGGGCTAAACTCAACCAGCCTCATAGCACCAATGAAGGCCCTTTTTTCGACATTTGAAACAGTTCCTCAACGCGGTTAATACTGATTACTGCTATCTTTTCATGTCACTATCTATTAGAGTGTAACGTTTTCATTAACTCCACCTTCATTCAAAACTGGAAGGGATGCGATATTTGACGAATTATGGATATCTGAACGCACGAACAGTAGTTGATCACAAGAGTTTTCTTCTCAAAACGGAACTATAAAGGCTCCTGCAAACAGCGACGCACGTGTCACAAAGGCACCGCAAGTCACGCGAAATTCGCGTCACGAGTCACGCCTTTTTGTAGAAGTCTTTATTCTGGACAAAAAGTAATCATAGTTAACTTTGAACTTTGACATACCTTAGGCGTAACCCTAATGAAGTGTATATCAAGACCTTGCACGTTCGTCTTGAACTGCGGGAACTGGTTCAGGAAGGTCTCCCGCTCCTTGAACTGGTACTCATTAGCCCAGTACTTCAGCCAGCCGTCGATTTGCGCACTGTTGAACCCGTACTCAAAGCCCACCCCTTCCAGCGCGGGTGTGAAAGGACGCGATCTTTTGAGGCGGTCCTTCAGGTCTTTTATGGTCTGAAACATTGAAACATGGATTTTGATAGGGTTGAATAAAATTACATACCTTAAGCAATAGGTACTTTTTATACTATACATGAAATTTCCGACCCAATTGTCGTATGTTATAAGATCCACACATCATGCGTCATTGCTGTTAAAAACTAGCCGTTCCCGCGCGACTTTGTCTGCGTGGATTTCGTACTTTAGTATCCCGTCAGGGGTAGATTTTTAAAAAACCCTGATACAGGTTATTCTTTATTTTTGGCCTTAAGTATGAATACCGAGTTTCGAGTTAATCGGATCGCGCGTTAAAATTCCTCCATGCAAACTTTGACACCCCCCGATCGCCCTTTATGGGGGTAGTTCAGAAAAACAAAAAATAAAGGTCGAATTTATTTAGTGGAATGCTTAAAACATAAAAAAGGCATCAACTGCCAAAATTTCAAGTTTGTAGCCGGCTTAGGTTCGGCGTTGATGAATCCGTCAGTCAGGACAAGTAATTATATGTGTATAGATGGTCTACTGAGTATGAAGAATATTTTTACTGTGTTGGACACAGTAAAAGAAGTTAACTTAAAAGAGAGTTATTGTTAAGAGAAATAAAATTATGAATAAAATAAAAATACGGAGTGCCTATCCTTTCTAAGAATTTCGAGTTATATCAACGTTTCAGGGATTGAGGAGCTCGTGGCTAAGTAATAACAGCCGCACGGGTCGATCCATCAGGTTAAGCTACGCTTGCCGGGGTTGGTTCGTGGATGGGTGACCATCTTTACATACCGAGACTCCTCCGTGCCTCGGAAAGCACGATAAGCCGTTGGTCCCGGCTGTCATTCGTGGATCTTTGACAGTCGTTACGGGTCGTCAGAAGCCCGAAAGTCTGACAACCAGTCTTACCAAGGGGTATCGTATTACCCAGTTACTGGGTTGTGGAGGTCAGATAGGCAGTCGCTCCATGTAAAATACTGGTATTCAGCTGCATTCGGTTAGATTGGAAGATGACCCCAACATAGTTGGGAAAAGGCTGGGCAGATGATGATGATCAACGTTTCAGGGATAATCTAAAATTACTTTTAACCACACAAAAATCTAATTCATTAAAATCAAAATCTACGTTTCAGCATTAGATTATCGAAAACAATCAATGTCACTTACTGTCTCTGCAAAGCTAATTTTGAATGGCTTGACACTGGTATCCTGCTTCTCTTTCAAGCTGTCTGGTCCCCACCACTCGTTGTAATCAATCTCTGGTAGTGGTGGCGGTCCTTTCAAGAACAGGAAGTACACTGGGAGTATGGCGATTGCCACAATGGGCGCAATGAATAGGAGACGCACCATCTGCAAAGAAGAAAATACGAGGTAAAATAGGTAGCTTTGAGGAAAGCGTATAGCTGGTGAAGCACTTTGACCTTGATTTGCCCAAGCGTATACAGGGTCAAATTAAATTAGCTAGCGAAACTCCGCAAACGTGATGTGTATCGACACCTATACATGATAAAACAAAAAATTTGGGGTCAACGACTCTAGGTAATGTAGTTCCTTCAATTATCAGTTAAAAAAAATTGTTTTTCTTTTAACTTCACTCTCTCACTTCGAGTAACTACACTAGCTCGTGCTCGAGGTCGTGGGACATCCAAAAGCTTTTTAAATCATATATATTTTTTTTTCGTCTGTCTAGCTTCGGTAGCTAATTTAATATTTGACCCTGTAGAAGTTCAATAGAATGAGAGGCCAGCTTATACTGGTTTTGTTTATCAAAGCTTCCTCTCTCCTACTATTTTGCTGTGCCCGACAGGGTCCATGATGATCACATATAATATTAAGTTACCACCTAAGTACACATTGTGGAAAGCAAATAAATTATTGAGTATTGTTACCACTGACTTGCGGTCTTCTATACATCATCATCAGCCTCATAATGGCGCATGTCAGATAGCGGTCATTAAAAAATAAGCTAAAAATCAATCTATAAATATATACAAGGTGAATGATATTCTATAAATATCCACTATTGTTCACGGGCTCTCCCGCAAACTCTATAAAAATGACTGTCCTGGGAGATATTTCCAAAATTAGACATGGAATGCCAGAATCTGTTTGTTGTTAGCAGTCTATATTTATTTTTTATTTATTTATTTATATATAGAAGAACCAACAGCTAACAATTGAATATGAAACAGAGCCAATTAAAAGTTCTCACAGGTAAAAACAGAAAAAGTAGTAGAAATCTTAGGATCACTAACAAGCACGATAGAAAAGAATGTATACAGGGTGTAAGGGACAGCCCTCCCCAAACTAACAGGGTGCATTCAGCTCCTTATTTTGAATCATATTCCACCAAAAATATTGTCAGGAAAATTTTAATTTTTTTATCGATTTTTAGTCACTATTCCTTTATTTCAATGTAAAATTACATTTTCTGTACGTAACACTCCTTTTATGTAAATAAAACAGCTAATATAAAAAAATCAGCAATGGATGTTGAAATATTCGGCGGCCGAAGGCTCGCTGAGCTGCCGTTCGCTACGCGCGTTTTGCCACGGTAAAGATACATTGCGTGTGAGGTAATAAAACAAATCAGATTTATTGGATTCCCATAACGTTCCTGAAATAATTTCAAGTACCGGTCATCTTAGTATGATATACTGAATTCACCCCATCAGTCTGCGGAGGGCTGTCCCTTACACCCTGTATACTTAGATACAACAATTAGCACTATACACTTTTAAAAAAGTCAGCGTTTAACCGAGTGTGTGCAAAATAGGTTTTGGTGGTAAATGGGTCAAATGAGAACTCTTTACAAAGAATATTAAAGTCCTTACTCGCTCGCACCATGTATGAGTTTTGCCTGTAGTTATAAGAGGAAAAAGAAGTGGAAATAGGCGGATTAAATCTGACTGATCTGTGGGGGACATTGAAACGCAGTTTGAGCAGGAGATCAGGACAGTCGACCTATTAGGACTTATAAAAGAAAATAACGCAGGTTCTTTGCACCGTTCTTATTAAACTTCTGCCCTTGCGTCTTCACTGTGCACTGGTGCCGTATTAATATCATCATGATTCCAGTGCAAGAGAGAGGGAGCTATACATGACCGCTAGCAGCGTCCCTTTTTCGGTGTGGAATCATACTGGCATTTATACTTCATAATATGACCCCAGGGACCCAGCTTGTTGCAGTCGAAACATACATTTTTCAATCTACAGTCTTTCTTCAAATGTCCGGGTTTTTGACAAAGCATTTCATGTAGCTTTTGTTTTTATAACCTTCCTACAAAAACAAGGCTATATTTTCTGATTTAAACAATATACATATAAGAATATAAAATCTCGTTAGATATAATTTATAAAAGAAAAGTGCAATCTGCTAATCGACGACGATTTAGTGGCTGCTAGTGAAATTTCTTGCAAACATTTATGTAATTATCGAATATCAGAGTCAAATCATTTATTTCAAATAGGCACTTAAAAGGCACTTTTAAACGTCAAATTTACAAAATTGATTCCAGTCGTCCCTTCCAAAAGGTTTTAAGAAATTGTAATCCTTTTATTTATATGTAGGTACAAGATAACACTAATATATATATTATGTACAAGTATACAATAAAAAATAAAAAGGGGGAAGAGCTCATTGGGCATCAAAAAATTCGTCCGCATCGCTGTTAATCGGAAAAGTGCCAAAAAGGCTGGCAGCATTGCCACGCTGAATGGCAATGCTGATTCTTTGGGCTAAGAATAGGTCAGCCCTCTGGTCCCGTAGAGAGTCGACCAACCGCTTAGCGATGTCCCGAAATACTCGATGAGCACTCGGACCCCACGGCCCTCGTGTTTCAACACCAAACGGCTCAAACATATAGCTCCCAATGAGGTTGTTATATTTGCGCCGTTTGAGGTTTTCTGCACCTGCAGCAGCCGCCCCAGCACAGCCCGCCGTGCTAGGAAGATGGGATGGCGCGAGGGTGTCGACACAGGTTGCATCCCACACCAAAGGCCTACCCAACTTCCAAGGCATTATGGTCATTCCGTCCGGCCTCCATACTCCAAAAGGTAGTTTTGTATGGAGAAGAATGAGCAAGAAACTCAACCGTTACCTACTCTTTTAAAATGTTTTACGAGAATGATGGTATGGTATACGTATTCGGAAACATATTTCGTAATTAATAAAATTACAAAATTATATCCTAACTTAACTAAAACTATTCATAAAATAAATATGGCGTCGAAAAATTCCTCCGCATCGCTGTCGACTGGTAATGTACCCAAGAGACTGGCGGCATTGCCACGTTGTATAGCAATGCTTAGCCTCTGGCCAAGGTAAAAGCCGGCCCTTGGGTCACGGGAAGTGTCAACTAGCCGTTTGGAGATTTCGAAAACATAGAAAACGAATAAATCTTTTTTTTTGTATAAATTATTCCCAATACGATCTTTGCCATAACACATGTTTCTGTGTGACGCATATTCAAGATGGACTTCTCACGAAAGTGCAATAAAGAATCGGTTTTGGCTTTTTTAAAACACCCTGCGAATCTCATAACAAACCCAGTGAATATGTATGTGCTATTTATGAAACTGCACGAAGAAAACAAGTAACCAATGACATTGTTATGTCATAGCCGATTCCTATGACTTACGAACCGTTACTGGTTAAAATTAAGCCTAAACTAGAGTCAAGAGCAAACCTATCTCAAATAAAATAAAATAAAAAAGCCTCTTCTATCTTTACCAATAATGAAGCAAATACCTCATAGCTTGGCGTAGTACCACAGTGGAAGTAGCTACCACAGGTAAAATTAGCTTACGAATCTATTTACAGATATGCCCAATTTGACAATAAAAAATGCTACCATTGGTAAGTTAAACGATTCGTATTTTTTGTTTATATGAACCGAGCATTAGCCAGTGTTTCCTATGTGACTAAATTTGGTCCTTCTCTCCCTTCTGCTAAAAATATAATTGGTCCTACGAGAAACAGATGGTGTTGGTTTTCAGTTTTTGGCCATCCTTTTTTAACATGGTTTTGTCCTCTTCTTTAACGAGGGTGAATACTTAGATTAATATTTATTTAGTGCATTATCGATTCCCTAGAAAATAAATAAATAAAGGTATTTCATTACTCAATTTTTAGTTAGAGGCCATAAATATCGACCACGGCCGGCCAGCCGCTCTTTTAGGTATAGTTTGAAATAATTTAAATGTACAATTTGTAGCCACAAAAACAGGAACCTGCCTCGAAGCACTGACAAAAAACTGCAGCCAGACCTTTTGAGCAAAAAACGTTTAAACTGTAAGACCAACACGCGGTCTCGACTATTTAATCAAGTAGGTAATATAATTATGACTCACATCATCTAAGTAGATATTATCTTACAGTATAATGGTTTCTAGGGAGCGGTCTTCATGTACCAGCCACACATCCTGACCTTGACCGCGACAAACGCAAAAGCTTGACCTTGCAATTTTACCGATTATGCTGCGGACTATCAGCCGAAGCGTATCAAAGTTTGTTATTCTGATGTGTATTGAATTGATAAGCTACTTATAATAATTAATTAACTTGAAACTAAGTAATAATTTATATTTTTTCATTCATGAAAACACGTTCTCATCAACCAGGTATTGTATCAGCGACTTGGTAACAGGAAAAACTTTGTCAATATTTACATCGAGTTCAACATCAACAATTAAACCAGCAACATTGGCTAACGTAAGTAAGTTTGTGCCACGAAACATGATGGGTTTAAATACAAATGGAAAAGGACAACAAAACATTAAAATTATTTTCCCGAAGGACCAATTTTTTCGAGCACCACCGTAGATTATATGTTTGTTACTCATTCAATGACAATTTGACAGTTCACGGTCGTTCAATACAACCGACTATTAGGGAGCCCGTGTTCCAGTAATATTGATGATGATGACAGCCGTCGAGTACCAATTTCAATGTGTAGCTATTCAAGACTGATTTTATTTTATAACACGATGCATAGATAATGTAAGGACTTGTCTACACTGTTACCTAATATTTAAACAAATAGACTGCACGTAGGTACTTACATTGAAAATGTAAACAAACACCGAATATACTACTAATAAATAACATAAAATAAAACTATTTATCACAATCTTCTAACGACACGACTGCTTTCAAAGGCAGCGTATCTTCAACTACAGATATACATCTAAGCCGACCGGTGGCGATGACTTATCATTACATAAGTTATCTGTCATAATTAAGGATAAATTTGATATCGATAGCTGAGGTATTTAGGTAATCATATTTATGTTTTTACAGGCGACTGTCACTAGGTTAAAAAGTAAAACAAGATTAGATATACGAGTTATTGTAAATATCTCATGTCAGATAGTGGCTAAGCTCGTGGTTAAGTAATAACAGCCGCACGGATGGTCAAGCTACGCTTGCCGGGGTTAGCCCGTGGATGGGTGACCATTTTTATATATCGAAACACCTTCGTGCCTCGGAATGTTATAAGGAGTAACTTAGGCTACTTTTATTTTAGAAAAATAATTGGGTTCCGCGCAAAAACAATTGAAACCCATGAAATTGTGAACAAAATCCAATTCAAATAGAGAAGTCGTTTTCCAACATCCACGCGAACGAAGTCGCGGGCACAACTAATATGATAGTAATTTTTAACTTCCCATATACCAAACTTACTTTTACAAACTAAATATTATTCTTCTTTCTAATAGGAACCCGGCTATAGTATTATTTCAAAGATTTTTCAAAAACCAGTAATCTACCAGTAGTTCTTTAATTATTTTCCTCTTTCACATGCTGAAAAAAATAATTGTCATGCATCAAAAGTACGGCAGTGAGAGTCTCATCTCATAATGCTTGTACTAGGAAAATGCAACTGTAGAAAGAACTAACAACTTCAAAGTGCAACAAAAATAAAACACCCGCGTAAAACCGTAAAAAAAACTTTAATAACCCTTAACCACATCACAGTTCAGTCTTCTTATTCTTCTGATGCCATTCTTTGAACGCTTTGACAGCCTTGAACACATCTGCAGCAAAGACCTGGGGCAGTTCGAAGGCCAGGAAGTGGCCTCCATCATCCAAGACTGTGGCGTTTATCAAGTTGAGGTACTTCATGTTCAGGAGGCTCGGAGGTTGGTACATGATTTCATGCTTCGCTTGAAGGGCCCAGGTTGGGACCGGTGTTGTGATCCTGTAGAGGTAAAAATTAAAAAACGATTACATCTTGACCTTGAAAAAACTACAGGTTTGTTAAGGTCCTTCACTTTTAGTTTGTTGCACAATGGTAGTCCAACATCTGTTCTAGAAAATTATTTCCATTATGGCTTCAGAGAGCTAAATCTCATAACACCATCATTGCCACATTTAGCTTTACGGTACCTATTGTTTTTTTTTAATCGACACGATGTATCATGGCACCGAAACGAGAATATTCAGTTTAATTGACTTTAAAAAAATCTTAATAACACTAGGAAGTGATAGTTATCAAGTGTACTTACTGGTCCAACTTATGATCCCTAATTTTGTTTGAAAAGTTCTCAGCATAGAACCTCATGGAAGTGGTGATGGAGTTGGTAGACCAGTAGATCATCAGGTTGTCAATGAGTTGATCCTTCGAGAACCTGAGGCCCAGTCCACCATCAGCCTTTCCTTTATTCTCTCTGTTGGTCCATGTAGAGAATTTCTCTAAGATGTACGCCAAGAGACCAGCAGGAGAATCTGTCAGAGGAACACCTGGGGACAATGATGACAACGACGTTATAAGAATTCTAGAAGATGTAAAAGGCAATTTGTTTTTCGAAATATAAGAGATTTGAGAGCATTTAATCACTGTTCTCAATTTTAAGAAACTAACCAATGGTGATGAAATATATTCGGCTTGCTGAAACAGCCAGCAAAAAATCAGACAGTCTAAGAACGAAGGCTAACATATTGAACTTACCAACGGTATCTGGTTTAGTGGCCTGGATGTGCATGTAGCCGAATTCTTCCATTAAGTAGGCAAATAAACTTGATAGTGGGTACATCCTGTCTGCTAGATGGTCCTCAACTATGAGGGATGGGAAGAAGGCACCGATGAACAGCCTCATCATTGAGCAGGAGTTCTGTAGCAAACAATAATATTCGTTTTCCATTGGGAATACAACAGGAAAGGCTAGTACCATGTAGATTGATAGGTAATGCTGAACAAAATATTCACTATAATAAAAGCTTTGATTAATAAACAACTGGTCCTTTTTGTAACAAAAGAATCGAAGAACTTGTTAAATTCTATTTATTCGTTTTAAACTTTCCGACGGTCACTGACTCACCTGAGACATTAACATATTGGAGTGATGCCCCAAGATGTCTTCAGGGAAGAGAGTGGACATTACAGAAACGATACCCGCGCCCCAGTCTCCTCCCTGCACGTAGAACTTCTGGTGTCCCAGACGGTTCATCAGGTTTCTGAAGATGACAGCTGTTTGGGGCATACCAAGACCGGGTCGTACTGCAGGCTGTGAAAGATATCAAAGAAGAATATTTTTAGATATGGGGATATGGGATAACTATATTTTCAGCGTTGGCAAATATGTTTGCACTTACATCAGAGAATCCATATCCAGGTATACTGGGAATGATCAACTCGAAGACGAAGTTGTATCCTGGCGTCTGTCGGGTGAGCAGAGGGATCGCCTCGTAGAACTCTCTAACAGAGCCTGGCCAACCGTGTATCATGAGGAGAGGAACTGTCTGCACGTCTTTAGGAACCTGAGAAAGTTGCATGGTCACATAAATAATTGTGAGATTTATAGAAGATAAAAGACCATATAGTTCAATGTTTAGCTCTCCATTAATAAAACTGGTCCTTCGGTACCGTTCCTCGTGGATAAGCCGAAACTCACCTGCGGCTTAATCCTGATGAAATGAATATCCAGTCCTTGAATATTGGTCTTGAAGTGAGGGAACTTATTGAGGAAGACTTCACGTTCACTGAAGTTGTACTTATCAGCCCAGTAATTCAACCAGCCATCTATTTGAACGGTGTTGAACCCGTATTCAAAAGCTACGCCTTCTAGAGGTGGTGTGAACTTACGGTGGTTCTTAATGCGGTATTTGAGGTCTTTCACCATCTGAAACAAAGCATGATTATAACACTATTTATGCTACTACAATTGTAAATTATGCGAAAGTATGTTTTTTGGTTCTTCTTTCCCACTGTCCCGCATCAACGGATGGGACTTGATTTGTAGCGTAGATAGTTTAGACCAGAGAGTAACAGGCTACTTTGATCCCGGGGATATTTCGGAAAGAATATGGGAGCGAAGTTAGTGAAATCTTTAAATAGTACTTATATTATTTTTATAAGTTAATTATATATTTTCATGTTAGGTATCGATAACGAAACTAACGGTCACGATGAGAGTTCAATGGGTTTTAAAGATATTATAAGATAGTGCAAAGAGTAATAAAGGTATTTCGAGCAGCCAGGATGACGTAATTATGCCTCTAGTAATTGAAGATTCTTACAGCTACCTACGTGGATTTAAACAAAAAAAGAATATACAGGCGGGCAACATGCAACTTTATTTAATCCATATTATGGTGTTCTGAGCAGTCACGTCTTTGGCATCGCTCTTTTGTCTGTGTTTTAAAAATCCTGAAGTTTTAAAAATCCTGCGGTTTTAAAAGTTATTACGCACACAATGGCACTGAATATTAACAGCGTAGTGAAAAGACCGATGGCGATAGCGGTCGTTGCGCATCATCAAATTACAAAGCTAATATATTTTTAGTTAATATAGTTATTAAATACAAAGATTATTAGCCTACTAGAACAAAAGGAAAATAAAGCCATTTATTTATTACTAGCTGTGCCCCGCGACTTCGTTCGCGTAGAAGTCGTAAGATACACAATAGACTATAATAACAACTACATTTTAATAAAACTCCCTCGTCCCCCGACCCGCCGCGTTGCACCGGCCGCTCGCGCTATTACTTCGTTTTCGCTTAGTGTTTTTTTCAGACTTTTTTTCTTTTTGCTCGGCTCCTAAGGCTCGTAGCGTGATGTTAAATAGCCTGTAACTATCCTCCAGAATCGGGCTACCAAATGAAAAAAGAATTTTTCAAATCCAACTTTTTATTCACAATTTCATGTTTTCGCGAAATCCTAATTATTTTATTAAAATAGAAGTAAACAAATTTACTCCATGTAACATCAGCTATATGCCAGTGAAATTCCCGTCAATATTGGTCCAGAACGTTTTGGAGATTAGCCGGAACAAACCGACAGACGATGTTAAAAATTGCTTTCTTATTATAAGTGCCGTATACTTTCAAATGCATTTAGTAAAAAGTTGTTAATTTATCATTACAAACAGACACTATAATTTTATTTATTTGTATAGATGTATAGATGTTTAGTGGAAGGATATAACTTTTTGCATTCAGGCCTAACTTTTTAGTTGACCATATCAATAAAATTTGATTAGCTTACCGCCTCATCGAACTTGACTTTGAAAGGCCTGATCGTGTTGTCGGTTTTTCCTTTGAGTTCCTTCGGCCCCCACCACTCATCACTGTCGAACTTCGGGATGGTTTGTTGACAGCAGCCGTTGAAGTAAAACCATGCTGCCACGCCTAAAGCGGCTACTAACACAACTTTCACTAGAAAACCCATGATGATCTGAAAAATAGAATGCATGTAAGTGTTTCGGATATTAACAGGTTACAAAAATTTGGGCTTGTATAATAACTGAACCTCGCTATAATTGGCCACCTAAACAATAAGTTATGTAATTTATGGAGGTTTTTGACTTCTCGGACCAGATAGAGGCCAAAAGGACTGAAAAGTTCGGTAATAGTGACTATTTTTATTTATAATTCTTAATTACTACATAGGTACAAGATAAGACTAAAATATATATATTACGTACAAGTATATAATAAAAAATATTGCCAGCATTGCCATCCAACGTGGCAATGCTGCCAGCCTTTTCGGCACTTTTCCCATTGCCAGCGATGCGGACGGATTTTTTGATGCCCAATGAGCTCTTCCCCCTTTTTTATTTTGTATTGTATACTATGAATAATATTGACTGCCACCACGCATCCGATCAGCACCCTAATTGCTTAATACACTATCAATCATAATCTGAATGATTTTGAAGCATATTACCACAGAATTTTAAAAAAATGGCTAAATGTGGGTATCCTATAGATACACCTCTGCCTAATCCTTCGGGGAATGCAGACTTGATGTTATGTCATGTGTTGTGTGTGTTGCTTTTCATGTGGCAGTAGTTTATCTTCATATAAACGACGCGCTTAGAAATCTCGTGTGCACAGTACGCAACAGTCTCGAGTTTGACACTTATTTACAAGAAATATGGCACGAAGTTATCGACTGTATTGTTCAGTGTATGGATGTTTTAATTCATCAATATCGAAACCAGAAATATCATTTTTTAAATTACCAACTCAGCCAGCAAGGTAGCTAGGGTTGCGGGATGTTCGAAAGAGTTACCGTGGCCCCGGCACAGGCAACAGAAGGAACACGGGTGGGTTTTGGTCAGTAAAAGTCTGACACGCCCTCCCGCTCCGCCCAGAGCGGGAGAAGTCATTTGATGATTTCCCATCCACAAAAAAAAAAAAAAAAAAAGCCAGCAAGGTAAGCCTTTATGAGTAACAATTATTTTAGTTTTTATTTATTTCTGTGTTATGTAGGTAGTTGTATATTTTTAGATATACAACAGGTCCCGAAATTAACGCACAACCTCTTAAGGGGGTCACTGTACTCATCATTGTGGACAACTTTTACTATGGGACCACACCTGAAATCGCGAATCTGTGACACTGCATCAGCTATAAGCCGCCATGTTGGTTTTTTGAGACGTCAATAGCCGCGAAACAACATGGCACTCGCATCAATATCTCGTTTATCAAAATATGACGAGAAGCATATTTATTTCTTTAAGCTTTTCACACTCAAAAATGTACAAAGGCGGACTTAGGCATTCTCTACCAGTCAACCAAGGGTAGTAAAGAGATTAGATGGCCGGTGCTCTGTTAGAAAGGAACAATGCTAAAAAAACTATTAAAAATATATGTATAATAATGAATTATGTAAGTTATAAACTTATGATACACATAAATACATATTTACTATAATATTTACCTATATTATATATACATTTATACAAATACAAGAGAGAGAGGTTGTGAGATGTCTCTACATTATTTATTTTGAAAATAACTCCGCAATCTCCGGTAAAATACATAAATACTAATGCTTAAAGTTTAGGAGTTATAAAGGAACAGATGAACGTATACACATACATAAATAGCCTGTCAAAATCATACGCTCCTTTGGTTTTGCCATAGTCTGGTAAAAATTAAAACTTACAAGATTTGCAGTAATACATTTTTACAAAAAAAAAATAACAAAACAAAAAGAAAGGAAAGATAATATAAAAAAGAAAAGCAAAAATTCAAGAAAAAAAAAAAGAAATAATTAAAAAATATGACAATTTAATAGAGCATTATCAAACACGTCACCCACGAGACACAGTCAGTGGGCAACCCTAGTGTGTGTTTATCTACCGAGCGGCCGTAGGTAATTATTTCAAGGTTACTGCCGAGACATACTACTGCTTCTTTTATTTAAACTGTGATGTTGCTAATCCATTGCTTCATAATTATTATGTTCGATAAAGTCTGCTCAACAACGTAAATATAATTGTTACGGTTAAAAACTTTCGAGCTTTCCGGAAGGGTACTAAGAAGATGAACGTAGGGTTAGTTTGCCAGGTGACTGTAGGTGGGTGTAGTGAGCCTAGAGATATAGCTTACCTTTTTAAAAATCATTTTAAAGTCTAGTCACCGCTTGTTGGCAGTTTTTGTGTTGCGCATGTTGAAGCCGTCAGTGTCTGTGAGAACCCGATTGGGTTTACTGCTAAGGATGTGAAAAATATTATTGATAACATGAAACGTGGCAGTGACGGACTCAGCATTGAGCACCTGCAGCAAGCGGGTAAACATTTATTTAGAGTACTGGCTATGTTGTTTACTTTTTGCATACGTCACTCGTACTTACCGTCTAAGATGACGGAAACTATTGTTGTGTCTATAGCAAAGAATGTCACTGGTGATGTAACCGACAAGAATAATTATAGGCATATCTCCCCGGCTACGGTGCTGGCGAAGGTCTTCGATGGTCTTCTGGATGCTCAGCTCAGCATGTATATTAACCTTCACGATGCCCAGTTTGGATTTCGCGAGACTCTGTCCACGGAAAGTGCTATTTCAACACTAAAGCACACTGTCGCTTACTATGTGGATAGGAAAACACCCATATACGCTTGCTATCTAGACCTATCGAAGGCCTTCGACCTAGTCGATTATAATAAGCTCTGGACTAAGCTTGGGGAAGTCGGGGCTCCCGCCGAACTCATTAATATATTTTCTTTCTGGTATAACCACCAGAAAAACTTTGTCAAGTGGGGTAACGCATATTCTGAAGAATATTCACTAGAGTGTGGAGTGAGGCAAGGGGGACTGACTTCTCCAAGACTATTTAATCTGTACGTCAATCAGCTGATACGTGAGCTTAGCAACAGCCATGTCGGATATCATATAGATAACGTTTGCGTCAATAACATCAGTTACGCCGACGACATAGTGTTGCTGAGTCCATCTGTAGGAGGGCTAAGGAAGCTGTTGAGTATCTGTGAGGCCTACGCTGAGGGTCACGGCTTAAAGTACAACGATAGAAAGAGTGAGTATATGCTCTTCAGAGGTAAAGATAAGCAACCTGAGCATATGCCACCAGTATATCTCAACGGGGTATATTTGAGTCGGGTCTCTCAGTTTAGGTACCTAGGGCATGTAGTGACCGAAACCCTACATGATGACGCAGATATAGAGAGAGAGCGGGGAGCATTGTCGGTGCGGGCTAACATGTTGCTACATAGGTTTGCGAAGTGTACAGCACAAGTAAAGGTAACTTTGTTCAGAGCCTACTGCCAATGTTTTTACACCAGCGCCCTATGGACCAACTACACGCAGCGGGCCTACAATGCTCTCAGAGTACAGTACAACAACGCCTATAGGATTCTGGTGCGACTTCCTCGATTTTGTAGTGCCTCGGGTATGTTTGCCGACGCGAGGGTGGATGACTTTTATGCTATAATGCGCAAAAGGTCAGCCTCACTAATTCGACGAATTCGAGGGAGTGGCAACGGAATCCTAAGGATGATTGCAGACAGACCAGTATCGGCAGCTGTGGGAAGGCTCATCAGGCTGCATGTTGCCTGATGAATTTTTGTATTTTAATTTTATTTATTTATTTTGATTTAATTTTGTTATTTCTGTTATTACTTAGTTCAGTTTAATTTTAATTAATTGTCAATTATTTATTTCAATTTTAAGTTTAATTTATTTTTAATGACCAGTTTATTTTAATCTTATTTTAATTTATTTGCTATTATTTGTTTATATTTTGTTATGAAGGCATTTAATTGATCACGTCATTATTAACATAGTTTTTAAGATAATTAATGTAAGACTAACAAATTATGGACAGTATTTTGTCTGAATTAAATGAATATTATTTTTTAAATAACGCAATGAATGTTGTGGAACTGTCAAAATGAAACCGATTCATATTGTAAATGTGTTACGCAATTAGAGTGCTGGTGATTATCGTAGAAAGATGCAAAAGATAATAGATTAAACTAACGTGAGTTTGTTCAGTAAGTGAAAAACAGTGGCCTTATCAACCACAATTTCATTGACTCAAACTTATTGTTCACATTGATCCCGTATGGATATCGGGATGAAAAGTATCCTATATGTTAATCGAGGTTATAAACTACATGTGTGCCACATCCAAATCCGTTGAGTAGTTTTGCGCGGAAAAGTAACAATCATCCATGCATCCATCCTCACAAACTTTCGCATTTAGATATAATACTAGAAGGATTGCACTGATGACGTAATCAGCACACAAAAAGAAAGAAAGAAAATACACACTGAAGGATGTTACTGTCAGGGCTCTCATACCAGATAACTTTTGAATTCTAATAATTAAAATACTGAGAAGTAATTTTTCTAAGACTATCTGATATATGTAGGTAAATACAGTAACCAACTTATAAAACTGCGGCGCAATGGTGCGCATCGAGCCATGAACCCACGCCCGAGATACCTACACTCGGAATATTTACAATTTATTACTGCATCACCAGTCATGTTTAAGTTAGCGTGAATATTAGTCAGAGAATCCAGAAAATAAAATCTTCAAATTAGTTACGAAGGTTATTTGTAAGAGAGGTCCATCAAAATAGTCTTCATGTGTGATGATTATTTATTAGTACATCCTGCGTATTCAGCCTTGCTACGAACTGAGCTATTTTCGTATAGCTCAAAGATTATGAAGAAGAATATCCATACTGTCTACCTATACAACATTTGAAGAAGAATATCCGTACTGTCTACCTATACAACATTTAAAGAAGAATATCCATACTGTCTACCTATACAACATTTAAAGAAGAATATCCATACTGTCTACCTATACAACATTTAAAGAAGAATATCCATACTGTCTACCTATACAACATTTGAAGAAGAATATCCGTACTGTCTACCTATACAACATTTAAAGAAGAATATCCATACTGTCTACCTATACAACATTTAAAGAAGAATATCCATACTGTCTACCTATACAACATTTAAAGAAGAATATCCATACTGTCTACCTATACAACATTTGAAGAAAAATATCCATACTGTCTACCTATACAACATTTGAAGAAGAATATCCATACTGTCTACCTATACAACATTTAAAGAAGAATATCCATACTGTCTACCTATACAACATTTGAAGAAGAATATCCATACTGTCTACCTATACAACATTTGAAGAAGAATATCCATACTGTCTACCTATACAACATTTAAAGAAGAATATCCATACTGTCTACCTATACAACATTTAAAGAAGAATATCCATACTGTCTACCTATACAACATTTGAAGAAGAATATCCATACTGTCTACCTATACAACATTTAAAGAAGAATATCCATACTGTCTACCTATACAACATTTGAAGAAGAATACCCGTACTGTCGACCTATACACGCGATTTTAAGTTTGTTCCATAGTAAAAGTTGATCATAATGACGAGTACAATGACCTATTCAGAGGTTGTGCCTTAATTCCTGGACATATTGTTTAGATAGACAATATGAATAATAGAATAATTGATAATCTCTAGAACTATACGAAAATAGCTCAGTTGGTAGCAAGAATGAATGCGCAGGATGTAAAACAATCATCACACACGAAGCATTTAGCATAAAGGGCGAAATGAAGAGGAGTCCTATATGTAACCAATAGTAAATCGATACGGATGAATGATGATGATCTAATTAACGTTACATTAATCACCACTCTTAACAAACCTCTTGCTGATCTAAAGTATCAGCCCGACTCCAATTTGGAGTTAACACCATGTTGAAGATCAAACGCAGTGCCAACAAAGTGTTCAAGTAATGCACTCACTGCAAACTACTTAAGACACTTAAGTTTTTGTGAGTCGCAACGTTTCTGGTTAAGTAACTAAGTACGTAATATCAGGAACTAAGACCGGTCGAGCAGATAATTTGCGATAATTAGACGTTGAACAACAGACAATACTAGACTTCGCCGTCAAGTTATTTATGTGACCAAGTTAGACATTAAATCGCTAGTATGCTCAAAATCAAAAGGCATTAATATTCAAACTAGGCTGAGAATCAGCAGTTTTTGAACGTCAAAATTACATAAGACAGTCCTCGCAAAACGCCCGCCCTTCAACACTTCCTAGTGCTTCAGCTGGGGAAGTGGTGCAACAAACTCCCCAGCAGCACAGAATAGATCTGCAGGATCTCATGGTCAGCGGCAGCGCTTGCGATCACTAGACCAACAAGGCAACGGTATCAGGTGCACATATTTCCATACATTTTATGGACGTGGACATCCACGATAATATCGGTACGTTAGAAATTATAAAAACCCACAAAAGGTGCTAATAAAAATGCAGTTTTCTTGCATCTGCTATTGAAGTATTTAAATCAAGCTTCACGCGAATCTCGAAATATCCAGGATCCACTACAATAAATTGTCATTGTAATTACTAGGTAGGTATATTATCGTGCTAGAATTTTTGCACTGTAACAGATTATCTGAAGATAGACATGTATTTTATTCGCCATGCAACAATGTACTGTCGCTTTGTACCTACATTATTATAAGACCTTCACAAGTTGAACTTTAGACCTTAAAGGTAGATAAATACTGAAGTAATCTTTGACTTTTTATGAATTATAAGCTCGTATGATTAGCTTAGGTACAGTTTATAAATAATTATAAGAAAATCAAATTATGTTTTTTCGACAAACTTGCTTGCTTTTTTGCTGGCTCTTATTGCACCGCTTTTAGGCTCACAATGCAGTGTATTTAACACGAGTGCAACGTGCTTTTTAATTTCCATTCCCGCATAGGTTTCCAAAGAAATCGCACATCTTTGATTAGTTTTATAAAGCTAGTACAAAATGTGCGATGTTTTTTTAGTCTCAGAAAAGAACCTTCATGCTGTTTATGCCTAAACATTTTGTGAATACATAAACTGTATAAATAAATAAAATATGATAAATACATTATACTTACTTTTTTTAAACAAATAAACGTTAATTAGTGTTCTTTAAATAAACAAGTTTGGTTTATATATGTTTAATATTAGGCTGTTTGGGAGCCTCAAGTCAGTGCCTCTCCTTCAAAATGCGAAGGGACGAGACCACCACCACAATAAAAAAAAAATCCGCGACCCATTTCTCACAAACTTTGTGTACAAAATTATTATGTTTATGAATTTTATTATTGTTTCCTCGCTAGTGTGTTAAAAAAAACATCGCTTAATAAGCGTGAGTATTGGTCATTGCACTCTTGCATCAAAACAAAAATCTTCCATTACGTAATACCACTTCGTATTCAAAATACAATTATAGCCAATCAGCCAGATGGTCGAGATGACTGCCAAGGGGGCTCCAGACGTACCTAGTCCTACATGTATCTCCACAATGGGGACTAGCAAAGACAAGACTAATAATGACTTTGAATCTTTTTCTGTCTAGAATTTCTCAGTAGCAACCAGGAGTCTGGATATGTGCCCGGTTGACGACAATAGGCGCGAGCCCCCTATCACATGGGACAAACATAACTGACGAAAAGTGGGTGTACCTACTTTATAGGTACACCTCTGCCTAACCCTTCGGGGAAACGAGGCGTGATGATATGTTATGTTATGTTGAATCTTTTACATGGTGCGTGACTTTACACCCTCGCATAGACATACGAGCGACTGTCTGGGTCGACACATTTATTTAACTGCTCATAAAGATCAAAATCAAAAGTCCCGAAGTCCGGTTAGCAAATCGGTGTATATGCGCTACTGTGAAATATCTTGTGGAGCCACCTTCATACAGATAAAATATGATCTAATAATATTTACAGTTACAAACAAATCTATTGTGAACTATTTATAGACGCCAGATAAACATACATACAGAGCCGGGCTGTGCGAAAACTGGAATGAGATGACTTAAGATCGGATACTGTCCATGTTACTAAGCAGTTCGTACTAACGAACTTGTTTACACTTGTCTGCCATAACTAAATTGATATCACACTCAATGATATTACAAAAACTGGACTGATATTTACAAACAAAAAAAAAAAAAATACACTTGATTTCTCACATAGTAACAAATAACGTAAACATGACATCGTAAGTCTTTGAGACTTATTAAAATGTGTCATTGAGTAAACAGTTCAAAACATACTTAGCGTTAACAAAAATTACGTACTTATGTACAATACAGATTTTTTTTTAACTTTTATGAAGTACTGCACATTCGAAATCTGTTTACAGCTACAATTAAATAATAGTTTACAGAAAAATGTCAAAGTGTTTAAAATGAAAGTAGTGATGTATTACTTACATTAACACGTCTGGGTAACAACGCTCCGCGCACCGGTCTCCGTTGATGTAACAATGTCAATTATGTTTATCAACCGGTGCTTCAATACCGGTTTGTGTTGCCAGTACTTAGAATATGATTTCTACTATTTAAATTTCTTATGGGAGAAATAGAATAAGGTGCGATTGTGTTTAAGTAGCTAACTTTGAGAGTTGGCTGGCTATAATTACTACATTACTTAAATACAAACATTTTTGCAGTGCAGCAGCGTGCGGGAGCAGTGGTGGGCAGTGGTAACGGCCGCGATTTACGAGTTGTAGGTCGTAGGGTCGAATCCAGACAGGCCTTTACTTTTTGTAAATTATTTCATCATGACTGCTCTCAAAACGGTGAAGGAAAACATCGTGAGGAAACCGGCAAGTCCTAGAACCAAAAATTCGAAGGCATGTGACATCTACCAACCCGCGCTGGGCCCGCGTGGTAGATTACAGTCCACTCCACAGAGAGGAGACTTGTGTCCCAGCAGTGGGAACATGTAAACATTTGTGCTCTCTGGAATAACATAGTGCACTCTTTATTATTTAAATATATCATTATTATTGTACCTGTGTTAAACAAATGAATAAATTACTTATTGCACCTAGTTTATGACCACAGATCGGAATTGGTAGAAAATATTTACCTAAACTTTGAGGGAGTAAGTAACATTGAGTGGATAATACCTCCTCTAAAATCAAGTAATAATGATAACGACGAAACTTCTTAAAACAAAACATTTGAATTTGGCACAATTTTAGTACGGAAGCCTAAAAAATGTAATATGATTTTTCAAATCAATCATTTTTAACTATATAAAAAGTCCAATAAATAATTCGCGATTTTTAAATTCCAGGTTTTAAGAGGAGGTATTATCCACTCTATGATACTTACTCCCTCGAAGTTTAGGTAAATATATTCTACATATCTCTGCTTAAAACGTTTATGTGAAATAAAATATTTTGATTTTTTTTATGAAGTTATGACTGAGTTGTTAAGTTATGACTGGTTAAGTCACTTTACAATCATCGCATTTTAAAATCATCGCAGCTGACAGATAATCGTACCATAGCATAATGTTAATACAAATCACGACACTAAACGGAACGATTATCTGTCGGTGTCGTTATCGTCACAGACAGATCCATTTGACCCTGTGTTAACTGTTAACATCTTTTTCTCCTGGCTTTAACTTTTTATCAATAGCTGATGTAGAAATCTAGTTTGAATCAAGGTTTCATCACCACCTATGCCAAAAAAGTGGTATGATTGGACATACACTTCAACATACCTACACATTCACACTTAAACTTATCTATACTTATATACTTATCTACATATATATGTATATGTACTTATATAATTAAGCTGAAGTTAGTTTTTCGTTTGAACGCGCTAATGTCTGGAACTACCAGTCGGATTAAAAAAAATCTTTTTGCATTTGATAGCTCAATTCTTGAGGAAGGTTATAGGCTATTTAAAATCATGCTACGACCCTTACGAGCCGAGCAAAACGAACAAAAGTCAGAAAGAACGCTAAGCGAAAATGAAGTAATAGCGCGGGCTAGTGATGCGTAGAAACACATGAATTGTTATAATAAAGGGGGGAAGGGTGTTGAAATTTGTAGGAGAAAATACGAAATTCACGCGAAGGCGCGGGAAGTGCTAGTACTTAATTAATAAGTAGGTAGGTATAGGCGACATAGGCGTCCGCCAAGCATTGTCATGATGACCGGTCCTGTGCTTCCCTCATCTAGCGGATTTCTGCGACCTTCATCAGGTCGTTGGTGTACCTCCGCGGTCGATGTTCCA